>CM072768.1:114119367-115612700 GCA_036936925.1 Cenchrus fungigraminus | reverse complement strand
ACTACAAGATTATGAGCACGTCACGTTGCAAACTTCTCGATCATGCCCACATTGGAGATCAACACATCCCTTCCTTCGTCGATTTGATTCTTAGTACTACAAGATTATGAGCACGTCACGTTGCATACTCCTCGATCATGCCCACATTAGAGATCAACACAACCCTTCCTTCGTCGATTCAATTCTTAGTACTACAAGATTATGAGCACGTCACGTTGCATACTCCTCGATCATAACCACATTGGAGATCAACACATCCCTGCCTTCGTCTATTTGATTCGCTTAGTACTACAAGATTATGAGCACGTCACGTTGCATACTCCTCGATCATGCCCACATTGGAGATCAGCACATCCCTTCCTTTCATCAAACATCGGTATTGTGACATGATTCAAGGATTACATCGAAAATTACAAACAAAAGCATGCGTAGGGAGTGTTGGGTTCATTTTATGCATAGCACGACTCATGCATTGCGTGATGTCGAGGCCGTAGAACTCTCCGTTTTGGTTGTAGGAATCCCGCATTGATCCAAGCCATTAATCCAATCGGAGGATTCAATCGTATGGAAGTCGCAGTCTTCAACGTCACGACACAAGTATGATGATCTACTCTAGAAACGAAGTGCCGGTACCTATATCTCATTCTGCAACCCGGTACAAGAGTATTTGGAGTCTTCTGACTCCGGTACAATTTCATCTTGGTCAGCAATTATGAAGACCTGAGCACAAAGCCCAGGCAAAATGATTATTTATGGCTAGTTCGCACACGTGAAGAAAAATGTATTGTTCAACTCGAATACAACAATCAAATGGAATCAATGACAATAAAAAGAATGTTTAACATTCTACCTCTTTTTCGTCGGTGTTCGAAGGAGTCGATGTAACAGGATTGTGAAGAGGGTCATCAGGAGTAGGAGCTGGAGCAGGAGCAGGAGAGCCTTCTTCGGTAGCAGGAGCTAGAGCTGGAGCAGGAGAGCCTTCTGAGGTAGCAGGAGCTGGAGCAGGAGAGCCTTCTGAGGTAGCAGGAGCAGGAGTAAGAGAGCCTTCTGAGGTAGTAGGAGCAGGAGCAGGAGCAGGAAAGCCTTCCAACATAGCAGGAGCTGGAGCAGGATCAGCTGCACGAGAGCATTCCGAGGTAGCTGGAGCAGGATCTTCCGGACCATTTGCTGTTGCCGCCAAAGGATCTTCCTTATTCGTTTCCTCTGCTGCAATATCAGATAGAACCTTGAGTATTGTTGCATCTGCTTCCTTTTCTTCTTTGGAATCCTTTTCTGTCATCCATTGTGAACCAATTGCTGAACTGTGAGGCAGCTCATAGACTTCAGATGATTTGCCCAAGTTAGCTGGAGGCATGAGTTGCAAGGGAGTCTGACCAATAGGTGTGAGTAGAGCGGGTGGTGGCGGTAAGCCGTTAACTTGGTGAAGGTGACTGAGTGAAGCATTCACAAAATTCTCCATAGTGTGCTGGTGCTGTGTTACCATTTGTGCTATCTGCTTCGAGTGTGCGCGGTTTAACTCCTCCTGCTGTGCCATTGAGGACCGGAGCGTCCGAGGACCGGTGGATGGTCGCTCCCTGGTGTGATGAGTGATTGACAACGTGGTGTGGACTGACTCTTGGCCGAGTATTGCAGGTGCAGGTTGCGGCTTGACTCGCGTTGGTGCAGGTGAAGAGCGGGCGCAAAAGGTCTATGCCTTGCGGGGCCTCTGACGAGTGGAGAGACAAGTAGGCTCGTCTCGAGGGACCCGGTGGCCAGTGGGGTCAAGTGCGGGCCGCATGGTGGCAAGAAAAGCAAGACGAAGTCGTCGACCGGAGCCGGTGCAGGGTAGCGGCTCACGATCGGAGTCTGCACGCGGGGTTTGCAGCGGTTCACCACAAAATCGTCGGGTTACTTGGTTGAGCCACAAAACCAAGACCGGAGGCTCGGCGGGCGGAGACGGGATCCGGGCGCGCCGAGAAGCTTCGATGCCGGCGAACACGTGGCGGGATCGCAGGGCTTGCGTCGGGAGGACGCGGACTGCAGCAAAGACGTGGCCGTGCGATGAAGAGGAGTGCTACATGACCTATTTGCCCCTGAGGGGTTTGTATCTTAAGTTTAAGTGCCAGGGGTAGCTTGGTCAATTGCCCAACCCAGAGGAACTCATATATATAGCTCTAGGGTTTTCTGGGCAAACCATCCATCCGGACTGCTTCTCATTTCCCTGCTCCATAGGCATAGATTTTCTTCACCGCTTTGTAGAGAATCTGACCTCCAAGTGTATGGAAGCATTCATGGTTGCGTTGATTTCCTTCTTGTAGCTCGTGTGATTTTCGTGTCCTTTTCGAGCTATTTTCGTTGGATTTTCGTGCGCGCCTTGTTCCTTCGATTCTGAGGTGTTTGGGTTCGGATTTGTTGGTGGGGATCATGGATAGATGTCTTGTGCATCTTTGTGCTTGATCTTGACCCCCCAATCTCCGGATTTGACCTCCGATTGAAGGATTTCGGTTGGAACCCTAGCTTTTTGGTAGAGCTCGGTTGCGATTCGATTCCCGGCGATTTAGTTTGTTTGAGGTCTCAAGTTTTGGGGTATAGCATCTCCTAGGGACGCTTCACATCTCCCCCAAATCTTGCCTCAAGAGCTCAAGTCGTTTGGGAGATCCATGGATGGATAGAGAGGGTTGACTTCGCGTTTTCGTGCTCGGGCTGCTGTTTCCGTGCCTGGCGGACCATCCGCGCTTGGTCGGCGGACCGTCCACGAGGTGTCGACCGGCCAGGTGTTCGTCGAGTTCTTCACGAGTTCTTGAGCCATTTCATTTTGATCCGTTGGGTCGGTAGGTTTTGGTTGGAGGCTGTTGGCCGGACCGTCCGCCTGGTGAGGCCGGACCGTTCGTGGGTCGCGGACCGTCCGCGGTGAGCTCGCAGACCGTCCGATTTTCGGAGGGTGCATACTGGATGTTCGGGGTCTTTTTGCGGACCGTCCGCCCCTGACTCGTGGACCGTCCGCCAGCTCCACGCGGACCGTCCGCCCGGTCAGCACAGACCGTCCGCCCCAGGCACCGCAGATTGCCTAAGTCCTTTGCTTCTTGAGTTGCGCTTCCGTGTTGCTTTGAGTTGGGGTTTGTTCCTAGGGTTGGTAGGTCCGTTGTGACTACGTGACCTTGGCAAACTCGTGTGGGAATCCTTGGTTGTGATTTTGGGGCATAGGCTGAGTTCGACCTTCGGGAAGAATTTTTATCAGCTCCCATTCACTCCCCTCCTCTCTGGTCGCCTAATCGGTCCTTCAATTGGTATCAAAGCCAGTTACGGATCTTCGTGATTCTAACTAGTCTAAGATCCAAAGATGGCGTACCAGAAATGGGGTTCGGGTCCTCCACACTTTGATGGTAAGAACTACCAGATGTGGCAAAGGCGGATGGCTGCTTTCCTCCGCGGTAAGGGTCAGATCCTTTGGGATGTCACGGTGAACACAGGTTATGTTCATCCGATGAACTTCCTAGCTCCAGGATCGAGGGATATGTTCGACGCCAACAACAAGGTGGTCGACTACTTGTTTCGTGCTCTGTGTCAATCCGAATTCGATCGGGTTCAGACAGAGGACTTGGCTTGTGGGATTTGGGAGCAGCTGAAGAATGCTCACGCTGGAAACGCTCAGGTCCAGGCTCGGCTATTTGCGACCTACCGGAGAGACTACGAGAACTTCACTCATCTCCCCGGTGAGTCCATAGATGCCATGTTCCAGCGGTTCACGGTGATTGTGAACAACATGAGGGCTAATGTGGCCGTGCTCCCGTACAATGATCATGACAGGGCTATCAAGCTCCTGCACTCTCTGGATCGTACCGTGTGGAGTGGGAAGGTCAAGGCCATTCTTGAGTTGGAGAAGTATGAGACCCTCACGGTGGACGAGCTGTTTTCCAAGCTCAAGTCGTCCGAGGTGGACCGTGGGGTGCGTGCAAAGATCGAGAACCCGACTGACCCTCATAGTCTGGCTCTCGTTTCTGGATCAAGGACTAACGCTAACATGTCTTCGAGACAGTTCTCTTTGTCTTGTCTTGTGTCCATGCCAGATGAGGGGTTTGACGTGCTAGGTGAGGAGGATCTCGCATTGCTGAGCAGGCGGTTCGAGTGCATGTACACGAACCGGAAGAATGCTCGGAGGAGCTCGGGCATGTACTACCGGTGCGGGAAGCACGGGCACTTTATCGCTGAGTGCCCGGAAGCCATGGAGGTGAAGCCCGAGCATAAGCACCGTCCGAGGACCGACCATAAGCACCGCTCGAGAGACGACCACAAGGGCAATAACAAGTCCGAGCGGAGGCCGAGGAGGAGTGGTGGTCACAAGAAGAAGGAGCGAGCGATGGTTGCCGGAGCAAGCGACATCGACTCGAGCTCTTGCTACTCTTCATCGAGCTCAAGTGATGAAGATGAGAACCGACACTAGGGCAAGCGGTCAAGCAAGAACATCAACGGCCTGTGCTTCGCCGCCCAAGGCTTTTGCGGCATGGCACATAGCTCCGCAAGCAAGAAGAGCAACAAGGATGACTCAGGCTCTGACTCCGAGGAAGAGGTAAACAATGCTCCATCCTTCTTGATAGCGGAGACTGCTAGGTTGAATGATTTGCTTGACTACCGTTATGATGTGCTTAGAAAGACCAACAAGGAGAAGAGGGAGTATAGGTCTTTGCTTGGAGAGGCTAAGGAGAAGGTGGTTGAGCTAGAGTCTTTGCTTGTAGATGCTAGGGCTCAAATAAATTCTCTTAAGTCTGCTCCTATTGTGACCGATGAACCTGAATGCACTGATTGTTCCACTTTTCTTGGTGATTTGACTGTGCTTAAGGAAAAGTATGCCTCCAAGGTCAAGGAACTAGATGTGCTTAGGGTTGAGCTAGATGAGATGAAATCTAGACCCTCCTTGCTTGGTGCTTGCACTTCTTGTCCTGTTTTGCATGAGAAGCTAGATGTTTCGCTTGTTTATGCTATATCACTAGAGGCTCAGCTGAAAGCTCCTATTCCTACATCATGTTCTACTTGTGAAATAAATGCTATAAAGAATATGGAGCTTGCACACTATGTTGATCGCTTGCAGGATGAGAATGATGAGTTGAGAAAGATGATGGGTTGGTTGTCTGGTTATGAGCCTCAGCTTAGGATGATGATTGAGACATACAAGCGCTATGATGGGGAAGCGCTTGGGGCAAACAAGGTTGGTGAGGGAAGTGGTGAGAATGAGGGGAAGATCGGAGATATCCCAGAACCACCAAAAACCCACCACAAAAATGCCTATGCTCCTAAGCCAAACCTACTTAGGAACCGACTAGACACAACCCCAGCTCCACCCGTGTTTCCTCCATACACAGACAACTTCCAGAAACCCATCAAGTTCAAGAGTGACTTGGGGAATGAGTTCTTTGGGAAGAAGGGAGAGAAACCGAGTGAGGAGAAGCCAGAGCCCAAAGAGAGCCCAAAACCAAAGCCAAAACCAAAACCCTTCCATTGTGAGCATTGTGGGAGGGATGGGCACCTTGCTGAGTTTTGCTTCAGGAGGAAGCGTGAGGAGAGGTTGGCTAGGGAGATGGCCAACAAGGACCGATATAGCCCTTCTCGTGGTGTACCTGAGCCTAGGTTGGTGCCTAGGGGCGAGGGTATGGTGCGTACCATTTACCCTCGAGAGAGGCGTGAGTTTGTGCCTCGAGGTGAGCCACCACATAGAGAAGGTGGTAGGCGTGTTGGGTTTGGGCGTGGTGAGTTTGGTGGACGTTCCTTCGCTCGTGGCCAATACGAGTATGGGGGGAACGATCGTAGCTTTAGGTCCCAAAGGAGCAACGGGCCACGGTCTCCCCTTCATGGTACGCGTAGTCCTCCAAGGGGACGTGTGGGTGTTCCACCTAGGAGGGATAGGATGGATTTTGCTAACCCCACGTTTGGGCAAATGGCACGGCACTGGTTTGATTCGTTTTGTACTAACCCCAGTGCTGAGTCGTTTGCTCACTCTCGCTCTCATTTTTGATTTGCAGGTGGGAGGCTTGGAGGGCTTTTGGTTGATCGACTCCGGTTGCTCTCAACACATGACCGGAGATCGAAGGTGGTTCTCCAGCCTCACCCTGGTGATGACCAAAGAGTACATCACTTTTGGGGACAATGAGAAAGGTAGAGTGCTTTCAGTGGGCACGGTGAAGGTGACCGAGTCTGTGACTCTTAGGCGTGTTTCTCTTGTCAAGTCTCTGGGGTACAATCTTCTTTCGGTTTCCCAGCTTCTTGATGAGGGTTTTGAGGTCCGTTTCAAAACGGGCGCTTCGCGTGTTTTGGATTCTCGAGGTGATCTTGTGTGCACGATCATCCCCGAGGGTCAGATTTTCAGAGCTGATTTTTCTCAGTGTGTTGGCTCTTCTCGTTGTTTGGTTGCTGGCATTTCGGCGGAGCTTTGGAAATGGCATAGGAGACTAGGTCACTTGAGTTTTGACTTGTTGTCACGCTTGAGTGGGCTAGGATTAGTCTGAGGATTGCCTAAGTTGAAATACCAAAAGGACTTGGTATGTGCTCCGTGTAGGCATGGCAAGATGGTCGCCACCTCTCACCTGCCTCTGACATCCATTATGACAGAGAGGCCATGCGAGCTGCTCCATATGGACTTGGTTGATCCAGCTCGTGTGTGCTCGGCGGGTGGGAAATGGTATGTCCTGGTGATAGTGGATGACTATTCTCGCTATGCTTGGGTTTTCTCTTTGGCTGACAAGGGGGAGACGTTTGGTTTTGTGCGGGATCTAATCTTGAGGTTGAAGAATGAGAGGAATGGAGACGCCATTCGAGCTATCCGTAGCGACAATGGCTCCGAATTTAAAAACTCTCTTTTCGAAACCTTTTGTCGTGATTTGGGTCTCGAACATCAATTCTCTTCTCCCTATGTGGCTTGTCAGAATGGTGTGGTTGAGAGGAAAAATCGTTCCCTTTGCGAGATGGCTCGGACGATGCTCGACGAGCATAGGACTCCCAGGATATATTGGGCTGAGGCGGTGAACACCGCGTGCCTTGTTGGGAACCGGATTTTTGTTAGGGCCTTCTTGAACAAGACGTGCTATGAGCTCATGCACGGGCGAGCACCTAGAGTGAGCCATTTCAAGGCTTTTGGTTGTCAGTGCTTTATTCTCAAGAAGGGTATGCTTGATAAGTTTCAATCGAGGTCTTCCGATGGGATCTTTTGGGTTATGCTAGTCATTCTCGAGCATTCCATGTGCTCAACCTTGATACTAGCCTAGTCATGGAAACTTGCGAGGTTACCTTCGACGAGACCCAGCCATGCAGTTCGTCTGTTTTTGAGTGTGTAGGTGATGACGAGATTGGCAAGAAGATCTTTGAGGATGAGGAGGACGATGCTGGAGAGGATGATGGTGATGATGAAGCTCCAGCCGAGCATGTACCCTCTACTTCCACTACGACGACTACGGTGCAGGATGGCCCAGCCCCTACACCGACTACGATCCAGCAAGATCAAGTGGAAGCTGTAGCTGAGGGGGAGGTTGTCTCCAGGCGAGAGGCACCGAGGCGCGTTCAAGTTGATCATCCTCCCTCAAGAATCATTGGCGACATTAATGAACGTACGACACGGTCAAGGTCTAGGAATGTTTCTCACTTTGTTCATTCGGCTTTTGTTGCTACCTTTGAGCCGAAAGACATTGGACACGCCCTCTCTGATCCTAATTGGGTGAACGCAATGCATGAGGAGTTAGAGAACTTTGAGAGAAACCAAGTTTGGGAGTTGGTAGAGCCACCACCACATTGCAAACCTATCGGGGCAAAATGGGTGTGGAAGAACAAAGAGGGTGAGAATGGTGAGGTGGTGAGAAACAAATCGAGGTTGGTTGCTCAGGGGTATAGTCAGAAGGAGGGGATAGACTATGAGGAGACATTTGCTCCTGTAGCTCGTTTGGAGGCGATTAGGATCCTTCTAGCCTTTTCCGTGGCTAAAGGGTTCAAATTGTACCAAATGGATGTGAAGAGTGCCTTCTTGAATGGGTTTTTAGAAGAAGAGGTGTATGTGAAGCAACCACCGGGCTTTGAGAGTGCTGAGTTTCCTCACTGGGTGTATAAGTTGAGGAAGGCGTTGTATGGGCTGAAACAAGCTCCCCGTGCTTGGTATGGCCGTTTGAGGGGGTTCTTGTTCAGCAAGGGGTTTGAGATGGGCAAGGTTGATAAGACTCTTTTTCTCCTCAAGCAGGGCGATGATATCCTAATTGTTCAGGTGTACATGGATGATATTGTCTTTGGCGGCTCGTCTCACTCTTTGGTTGCGAGGTTTGCAGAGGACATGAGCAAAGAATTCGAGATGTCCATGATGGGAGAATTGCAGTTCTTTCTCGGGCTTCAGATCAAGCAGGCGAAGGAGGGAACCTTTGTGCATCAAGCCAAGTACACGAAGGACATCCTCAAGAAGTTCAAGATGGACGACTCGAAGCCCCTGTCGACACCGATGAGTACGACTACAGCGTTGGATGCGGACGAGGATGGAGAGCCCGTGGACCAGAAGGAGTACCGGAGCATGATCAGCTCCCTCTTGTACTTGATGGCGACAAGGCCGGACATTCAGTTTTTTGTGTGTCTGTGCACTCATTTTCAGGCGTCGCCGAGGTCTTCACATCGGCAGGCCGTCAAGCGGATCTTCAGGTATCTTTGATACACTCCTGAGCTCGGTCTTTGGTACTCGGCGTCCTCTTCTCTTTCGCTTCTTGGGTTTTCGGATGCCGACTTTGCGGGGCGTCGAGTCGATAGGAAATCGACTTCGGGGACGTGCCAGTTTTTGGGATCTTCGCTTGTTTCTTGGTCTTCTCGCAAACAATCTAGTGTAGCTCAGTCTACCACAGAAGCCGAGTATGTTGCTGCCGCTAGTTGTTGCTCACAGCTGCTTTGGATCACATACACACTGAGCGATTTTGGTGAGGAGTGTTCCCATGTACCTCTCATGTGTGATAGCACGAGTGCCATTAGTGTTGCCAAAAACCCCGTGCTCCACTCCAGAACCAAACATATAGAGGTGAGGTAACACTTCCTGAGAGACAATGTTGAGAAGGGAAACATAGACCTCATCCATGTGCCAACAGAAAAGCAGCTTGCCGATATCCTAACCAAGCCTTTGGACCAAGCTACATTTGCCCGTTTGCGAGGGGAGCTTGGTGTTATTTTTCCTTTTTGAGCTTTGGTTGGGGGGTCTGATGTACATACTCATGTTGCTTTTTTCATTTATGTATCATATCATGCTTGCATCTTTGTATCATAGACTGCATATGTATCATATGAGATGTGCTTCTCCTATATACTTGGATCACTATGATGTGCTAGATATGAGATTGTGACTTTGCTAGTGATGCTCATATGATGGATAGCGATGCTCTTGATAGCTTTGGGACGTATGTGCTTGTGAATGGCTTTCTTTTGTAAAAATGCTATATATGATCCTCTCTTATGAGTTGAATGCCTTTCATGTTAAATTTGTGCACTTATGGCTATAGCTTGCTTAATTTGTGCTTGGAACCATGTCCTTTTCATTTGGGGTCAAAGATCCATTTATCATCATGAATGTTTAGCCTACATGCTACCTTGTGGAGAAGCCTAAGCTTCTTTTTGCCGCAAAGGCACTTCATGTACCATGCTTAATTTGTAAATCATGAATTTGGTATGTGAGATGCCTATGTTTGATAAATATGCTTCCATGTCAAATTTGCTTTGAATTCCTTATCTTGGGTGCTAAACCGTTGCATGATGTTCACCGTTGAGAAGTCTCACATTTAGAAGTGGACACATGGCTCAGTGGCTTTGACATGACATGAGATAGCTTGTAGGTGTTTGTGATGATCTTGTGATGAGAATTTGCGACCTTGCATGAAGTTTGTGAGTTATGTGTTGTTTGTGCTCATTTTGATCATGTTTAGGTCCTATGCTCATGAGAGGGAAATTTTTTGTGAAAATTGCTTCATTTTGATCATGGCTATGTCACATGCTTATATGTCCCTATCTATCTCGTTGGCGATGCTTGTACTTAATTTGTGGCTATCTTGCGTGTCTATGTCTCAATTTAGCATGTTGTAGTGCTCTTTGTCTATTTGAGAAGCACATGCTTGCATTTGTAGACTTGATTCTTGCATTACCAACAAGGGGGAGGAATAATACCTAATTCTTGCTTTGGGAGAAAGTTCTTGCATCCAGGGGGAGTGTTGCATCAAAGGGGAGAAATGCATTTGTTCAGGGGGAGCTTGCATTCATGTGCTTTGGAGCTCTTTTGCGCCTGATTTTAGTTGTGCTCTTTTGCCGATGGTGTTGAGCCCTTTTGCCTCACCTTGAGGAGTCGGCAATTTTGGAGCATTTTATCTCAGTTGTGTCGAGCTGTTGCCCTTGTCTTAGGGGACCGAGATTTTTCTCTCTCAAGTGATCTCTCTTTGGCTTTTGTTTGGCTTTTGATCACTTGTTTGAGTTTTTCAGTCGTTTCTTTTCTTTTTCTTTTTTCTCTGAATTGGTTACTATGTGTGTGTTGTCAATGCACTCATCAAGGGGGAGATTGAGGACCGGAGCGTCCGAGGACCGGTGGATGGTCGCTCCCTGGTGTGATGAGTGATTGACAACGTGGTGTGAACTGACTCTTGGCCGAGTATTGCAGGTGCAGGTTGCGGCTTGACTCGCGTTGGTGCAGGTGAAGAGCGGGCGCGAAAGGTCTATGCCTTGCGGGGCCTCCGAGGAGTGGAGAGACAAGTAGGCTCGGCTCGAGGGACCCGGTGGCCAGCGGGGTCAAGTGTGGGCCGCATGGTGGCAAGAAAAGCAAGACGAAGTCGTCGACCGGAGCCGGTGCAGGGTAGCGACTCACGACCGGAGTCTGCACACGGGGTTTGCGGTGGTTCACCACAAAACCGTCGGGTTACTTGGTTGAGCCACAAAACCAAGACCGGAGGCTCGGCGGGCGGAGACGGGATCCGGGCGCGCCGAGAAGCTTCGATGCCAGCGGACACGTGGCGGGATCGCAGGGCTTGCGTCGGGAGGATGCGGACTGCGGCAAAGGCGTAGCCGTGCGATGAAGAGGAGTGCTACATGACCTATTTGCCCCTGAGGGGTTTGTATCTTAAGTTTAAGTGCTAGGGGTAGCTTGGTCAATTGCCCAACCCAGAGGAACTCATATATATAGCTCTAGGGTTTTCTGGGCAAACCATCCATCCGGACTGCTTCTCATTTCCCTGCTCCATAGGCGTAGATTTTCTTCACCGCTTTGTAGAGAATCTGACCTCCGAGTGTATGGAAGCATTCATGGTTGCGTTGATTTCCTTCTTGTAGCTCGTGTGATTTTTGTGTCTTTTTCGAGCTATTTTCGTTGGATTTTCGTGCGCGCCTTGTTCCTTCGATTCTGAGGTGTTTGGGTTCAGATTTGTTGGTGGGGATCATGGATAGATGTCTTGTGCATCTTTGTGCTTGATCTTGACCCCCCAATCTCCGGATTTAACCTCTGATTGAAGGATTTCGGTTGGAACCCTAGCTTTTTGGTAGAGCTTGGTTGCGATTCGATTCCCGGCGATTTAGTTTGTTTGAGGTCTCAAGTTTTGGGGTATAGCATCTCCTAGGGACGCTTCACATCTCCCCCAAATCTTGCCTCAAGAGCTCAAGTTGTTTGGGAGATCCATGGATGGATAGAGAGGGTTGACTTCGCGTTTTCGTGCTCGGGCTGCTGTTTTCGTGCCTGGCGGACCGTCCGCGCGGGGTCGGCGGATCGTCCGCGAGGTGTCAACCGGCCAGGTGTTCGTCGAGTTCTTCGCGAGTTCTTGAGCCGTTTCGTTTTGATCCATTGGGTCGGTAGGTTTTGGTTGGAGGCTGTTGGCCGGACCGTCCGGGGTGAGCTCGCGGACCGTCCGATTTTCGGAGGGTGCATACTGGAGGTTCGGGGTCTTTTTGCGGACCGTCCGCCCCTGACTCGCGGACCGTCCGCCTGCTCCACGCGGACCGTCCGCCCCAGGCATCGCAGATTGCCTAAGTCCTTTGCTTCTTGAGTTGCGCTTCCGTGTTGCTTTGAGTTGGGGTTTGTTCCTAGGGTTGGTAGGTCCATTGTGACTACGTGACCTTGGAAAATTCGTGTGGGAATCCTTGGTTGTGATTTTGGGGGCATAGGCCGAGTTCGACCTTCGGGAAGAATTTTTATCGGATCCCATTCACTCCCCCCTCTCTGGTCGCCTAATCGGTCCTTCAGCCATCCTCATCTCCATCATTGACTGGAACTTTGTTTGGTCGTGCTGATTTTCAAGGATCAGTTTCAGAAAGAAGGAAGAGTCCATTGGATCACTGGTTGTTGCTGGAGTGACTGGAACTGTTTCTGTTTTTTCAGTGGGTAGCGATGCACCATCATGTACTCAGAGATGTCTCACTGGAGACGCCTCATTACCTTCACTGTCTGAGGAACAAATGTCATCAGGAGATGGCTCAATTGTAGCCCTTAGGCCACGACGTCTGTCTCCTGGTCTCGCAGGCCTGTATTCCTTGAAATGTGTCTCGGACATCATGTACTCGGGACGCCAATCTTTGGGTCCAGTTCACACCCTTTCCCCGTCTTCATCTACTCTGGTAACACTACTCAGGATGAAGGAGATCCAGTGAGCATACGGCATATTTCGGGCCATGGTCAACCCATCAAAGATAACATCTTCAATCTCGGCTAAAATGAAGTCCACGATGTCAAAGGTTCGGCCAGTCATGACGTGAAGGAGAACCCACTGCTGAACACTAGTGATCGACTCTGCATTGCCAATCCGTGGTAACAATGTCTTCCGTAGTGCCCGATGAACCACATTTGCCTCAGGGGTAAGCATGTGAGGCGTGCGATTTGCTCGCCTACCTGTGAACGACTCAACAAAAAGTCCGGCCATCTCCTCATCGGACGGGAACGACCCACCTTGCAAACTACGCCGAGATGGTTCACGATCCCCGTAGACAATATTATGTAGGGATGTCTTATGGTCTTAATTTCCTATTTCAAAATCCCTCAATCCAAGTTTGTCAGCAATATGGTGTCGGAAAAGAGTAAACTGGCGTCCCTGAAACATGAACATGATGTACTCCCTAGTATCGGCAATGTACACAGTAGCATAAAAATCTCTCACCCAATCCTCAACATACTTATGATGCATTGAGACCAAATCAGCCAATCCGGGATGATCATCGAAGTATGCCTTAACATCCCCTCCCGCGGCCAACGTCATATCATCCCAATTTATAACCCTATGCTGGTACAGTTTCATGGGCAGGTATTTCTAGTTGTAATAGAAAGTTTGCTGAAGGACATTCCTAAATCTTGGTTCGACCAGTTTGTCCTTGGTTTTGTCCCACCACTGATTCTCAGGCACCCATCTAAGACCTTTAATCATTTGGTAGGTGTGGTTGCGCAGGTCCATCATCTTAAGCGGCTCTTTCGGTGGAGGGTAAAGTTGTACCTGTTTCTCCTTCCTGGGATCTGGCGTAGGAAACTCTGAAGGGCGGGGCGAGCGACGACCCGCGGTTGATCCACCCCGTGTGCGGTAGGAAGGCGCCGAGCTTGACCCACCCCGTGTGCGGCAGGAAGGCGCCGAGCTTGACCCACCCCATGTGCGGCAGGAAGGCACCGAGGTTGACCCACCCCGTGTGAGGCGTGTAGGGGCAGGGGAAGAATCTCGTGCCGCAGGCCTGCACCTTAGCCTCATCTGAGGACCAGACGTGCCTGCAGGAGTCAGCTGCGACTTTCGTTGTCGCTTCGCCAGAGGAGGATCAAGCGCCTTTCCATCTCTCTTGCCACCATCTCGGCCCATCTGCAATGAATTTCTCAAATTAGTGCCATTCCAAGAATTCAGCGGCGGATTGCGGTATCCGCTGGAGCCTGGAGGCGGACGCATACCTCTGATTTCGGCGACGGATTGAGGTATCCACTGGAGGCTGCTGCTGGAGGCGGCGGCGGCAGCGGCGGAACCCTACCATGGGGTTGCGCCGCAAGTGAGGAGGCAGTAAATGGGGGGATGGCGGGTCAGCACGAGTGACACGCCATTAGATAAAGCCATAAAGGTGTGTGTAGTGCGCTGTTGGCACCCTGTGACCAGGAAACGGGAAGCGCCTTTCGTACCTGTAGTTTACAAGGAAGTTCGTCTGTTCCAATGTATACCAGACCGGACCATCCTCCGAACGTATGTCGATGAGTATGAAAGTCATAATAGGATGGTCCTGTCGTACATAATACAAAGAACCGGACAATCCATTCGCATACTTAGTCGATCATGCCCACATTGGAGATCAACACATCCCTTCCTTCGTCGATTCGATTCGCCTAGTACTACATGATCATGAGCACGTCACGTTGCATACTACACGATCATGGCCACATTGGAGATCAACACATCCCTTCCTTCGTCGATTCGTTCGCCTAGTACTACATGATCATGAGCACGTCACGTTGCATACTACTCGATCATGGCCACATTGGAGATCAACACATCCCTTCCTTCGTCGATTCGTTCACCTAGTACTACATGATCGTGAGCACGTCACGTTGCATACTACTCGATCATGCCCACATTGGAGATCAACACAACCCTTCCTTTGTCGATTCGTTCGCCTAGTACTACATGATCATGAGCACGTCACGTTGCATACTACTCGATCATGGCCACATTGGAGATCAACACATCCCTTCCTTCAATGATTCGTTCGCCTAGTACTACATGATCATGAGCGCGTCACGTGGCATACTCCTCGATCATGCCCACATTGGAGATCAACACATCCCTTCCTTCGTCGATTCGATTCGCCTAGTACTACATGATCATGAGCATGTCACGTTGCATACTACTCGATCATGCCCACATTGGAGAGGATAAGAAATGGATATTTTCTAACCTACCATTCATGTAGCCCAACAGGACGTTCCGTTGTTTTATAATACAACGTACCGGATAATCAGCATCCCCATGCACCATCATATATTTTGTAAAGTCGCAACAGGAAGTTCCGATGCCACATAATACAGTGAACCAGATAGTAGGCACCTACGACAGGTTTAATATTTAGGAAAAAGTGCACTTCAACTACATATAAATTACATATAACTCATAAGGTCCACATGATTTCAGTTCGGATCGACTTAAACATTTACTTATTTGATATCCTAGTCATCGTCACTTTCATCGGCAACATTTTCATCTTCATCGACGTATTGCCATAGAGTGTCGTCATCCTCATCTTCAGAATTGAATCCATCCACATCAGACAGCTCGTGCTGGCGAATTGCGTCAATTTCAGCGGCTGCAACCACAGTCTCCTCACCAGTAATAGGCACCGGAACCTCTGAACCATCACCGAGACCATCATCAAGTATAGCATCATGCAAGGTTTGGTCAATTTCATCATCTTGATATGCAAGTACCATGCCAGTGGGAGCTATGTCCTCCTCATTTTCATTATAGCTCCACAAATGCCTGTGCTCAAATTTTTGCACCACTCTCCATGGGTGTTGTAGTAGGGTGTCTGGCAAGTAAAAGACCTTCGTTGCTTGTTCAGCAAGAATGTAGGGATCATCTTGGTACCAGTAATCTCCAGTATTGACGCTTGTGAAGTAACCATCATTTCTAATCTTCAGTTCCTTCTTGGTCCCTTCCAGATCATACCAGT
The DNA here is from genome assembly GCA_036936925.1 of Cenchrus fungigraminus. Taxonomy (NCBI): domain Eukaryota; kingdom Viridiplantae; phylum Streptophyta; class Magnoliopsida; order Poales; family Poaceae; genus Cenchrus; species Cenchrus fungigraminus. The sequence goes on along the minus strand of CM072768.1, from coordinate 115,597,073 downwards.
CAACCTGGAATAAAACAACAGTTCGATCTCTGTCAAGCCCCGAGTTGTACCGCAGCTCAATAATGTCTCTTACTCGATATATGGCTTCACCTCTTCGCAATTGTTTAGCACATACCAAACCACCTTGTCGTACTTTGACCCAAGCCAACAAGTGGTCCCTGCTCCAAGTACTTGAACATTATGATCGAAACAGGATGTTCCATCTACAGACAAATTAGCATTCTCTCTGTTCCTTCCAACCCGATTGAATTGTGTGGCCACATCATCAGCCGCGAAGTACCTAGAGCAAAATGTCAAGGCCTCATTAGCAACATATGCTTCTGCAATGGATCCTTCAGGCCTAGCTTGGTTTCTCACTGAACGCATCAATGTGCATAGCCTTCTTTCGACGGGATACATCAATCCATATTGTACTGGACCTCTCAGGATTGCTTCCTTAGGCAAATGGACAGCCAAGTGGACCATAACATCAAAGAAGGCAGGAGGGAAAATTTTCTCAAGCTTGCACAGAATTATTGGAATATCTGTTTTCAGTTTTTGCAAGACATCCAACTTCAGAGTTTTGCAACATACTTGCCGAAAGAAGTTTCCTAATTCTGCAATAGCTGTGTATATCTCTTTGTCCACTAAACCGCGAAGACAAGCGGGCAAAACCCTTTGGAGTAGGATATGACAATCATGAGTTTTTAGTCTTTGTATTTTGCATTCATCTGCAACAATACACCTAGCTAAGTTTGAAGCATATCCATCTGGAAACTTCACCGAACTTGTAAAATCACAAAACAGCTTCTGTTTTGTTTTTGAAAGTACACACAGAGCTTCTGGCATTTTGCATGACTCACCATCCTCAGTTGCCACCATGTGTAGATTTTATCTTACGCCTATCTCTTCCAAATCAACCCTAGCATTGATGGTGTCCTTCGCCTTCGCAGCAATTTTAAGCAACGTTCCAATAAGGTTTTCGCATATGTTTTTCTCAATGTGCATCACATCAAGGTTATGTGCCATCTTCAGAGATGACCAGTACGGCAAGTCCCACAAACAAACCCTTCGGCTCCAGCACTGTCCGGATTCCCGCTTCCTTTTCTTTCCTTGAGGTAGAGGATGCTTTCCTGGTCTAACGTCTTTAACCTTCTCCAGTTGCTGCTTCAGCTCCTCATGGGTAAACTGCTCTGGCTTTTCTCGGTTTTCAATAGTACCATCAAAATCTGCTCTCTTTCTTCTCCATGGATGGTCAGTTGGAAGGAAACGACGATGCCCAATGTAACATATCTTGTTCTTCAATCTCCTTGAGCAAGGATCCTTGTCACAACGCACACAGTCAAAATAGCCTTTCGTGACTCGCCCAATCAATGTGCTCAATGCTGGATAATCATGTATGCACCAAAGAACCGCAACATGCAGTTTAAATCCTTTACCCTCAACAGTATCGATTGCCCAGACACCCTTCCAAAGTTGCTGCAGTCTTCGACGAGAGGTTCCATGAAGATATCAAAATCCTTTGATGGAGAACTCGGCCCAGGGATCAATAAGGCCATCATGAAGTTTGATTCTTCCATGCAAACCCATGGTGGCATGTTATACGGCACAACAAATACTGGCCACATACTATATGAGTTGTTCATGTTGCCAAATGGATTGAAACCATCGATTGCAAGACCAAGTCTAAGGTTCCTAGCATCTTTTGCAAATCTTTTCCAACTTTTATTGAATTCTTTCCATGCATCACCATCAGCTGGATGGCTAAGCTCATTGTTCACCGGTTTTCGCTTCGACTCGTGCCATCGTGCATCCTTTGCTATTTTTGATGAAAGAAACATCCTCTTCAGCCTGGAAATCAGCGGAAAATGCCTCAATACCTTTTGAGGAATGCGCTTGTTGGTGTCTGCATCCTTCCATCTTGAATCCGCTTCACAACATACTGGGCACACATCAAGTTTGACATACTTCTCCTTGTGAAACAATATACAATTATTTTTACAAACATGGATTTTTTCATAGCCGAGTCCCATGGAACGTATGTACTTCATTGCTGCATCGAAAGAGTCTGGAAGACACGCATCTGGGAATCCTTTTTGTAACAAATTCATCATTGCATTGAATGCGACGTTGCTCATCCGACTGAAAGACTTTATATGAAGTAACTTCACAACAAATGTAAATTATGCATATGAAGATGTCGGTGACACCTTACCGTTCAGATGTTCCTTAACAAATTCATACATTTTCTCACCAAGCACCTGACCCTTGCCCAAGTCAGCAATCAATTCAGACATCCCATCGTCTCCAGGGCCTTCATCCTCCTCCATACCCGATATGTATTGGTTTTCCTGGACCGTTTCCTTATCACCACCATCCCGTGGAGCTGCATTATCCACATCCCCCTCTCCATCCGGCAGAATTGCATTATCCTGTACATTTGCATCATTGTCAACCATATCCTCCAAAGCTTCTCCATGATGGATCCACCTAGTGTAAGTGGTTGCCATCCCACTCACAAGTAAGTGAACTCCAATTCGCTCTATAGTCCCTATAGAGTTATTGAGGCATCGACGACATGGGCATAGTATTTCTTCGTCCTCAGCATATCTTGTCCGAAGAAATGCCAAGAAATCCTGTACCCCTTTCTCATGATCGGTGGTAAAACCAGTACAACCGGTTATCCAGCGTCTATCCATCTGGAAAGTTTTTGGCGAATCCAACTCAAAATTACTGACCACAGAACGAATCGAAAAGGAGAACATTCTGCGAAATGAAATTTTCCGGATTGAACACAAAATTACTTACCAGATTGACACACCGCTGCAGCAAGTATCACCCAGGTTGCGCCCGTAGGAGTGAGCAGCCGTTGGAAGTCGCAAATCACCACCGGAATGATCCGTTTTGGTAGCCTACTCGCCTCTCCGTTCTTCGTTTTCCTGTTTCGGGGCAGCGGGCTGCGGGAAAACTATTTTTTGCTACAGCGTGGGCTTTTCTCCCGCCAACTTATCAAAACAACCGCTTCGTGCTGTGGTTGGGGTGGAAAGTGTTTCTTATTAAATTGACACAACCAAGAGGTGGTGCAGTGGTAGATAGTGCTGTCTCGTTCCTATAGGTCCCTAGTTCGAACCCTTGCTATGGCAAATTGTTTTTGCAACATTTCGTGACCGATAGTAGGAAACAAGCAGTTTCGAAATCGTTACTCAAGAAGGTCCTTCCAGCAAAACATCAACAGAACGGACCAGCAAAACATCAGCAAAATTAATTCAGAATGGTGAGTATGCTCGACTCAATTTGAAACAGATTAAACCAAATCGGCATAATAAGATGGAATCTCATAGCACTCATCACCACAAAGTTCACACCACCAAGTAGAAAACATCATAAGATGATGAGGTAGAAACATGTTTTTTAAGATTGCTGGAACTTCTCGAGCTCATTTCTGGCCTCCTGCAGCTTCACACTAGCAGCTTCACACTTCATGTTACATTTTTTCAACTGGGATATCTTGTCCCGGTTCTCTTGGTTAGCTTCTTCCATCAATTTGCAAGCCACTTTCAACATGTTAGTATGTTCATTCTGTAACTCATTAAATTTTTTCAGCGCAGCATTCTCCCGTTGTAACAATAGCAGAGACAAGTCATCCAGCTGCTGTAACGATTGCTTATATAGGTCCTTGTATAGTGCAGCCTCTTGCTCTTGGTCTTGCAGGTCTCTCTTCACTTTCTGGAGCTCAGCGACAGTGGCTTGAAGCTCCTGCAGAAACTAGTAGAATACAAGAACCTATAAATCCATCAAACGATGCAAATTGGAAACTAACTGAATCTAACACCTATGAGTTGTGCAAAGGATAAGAATCATTACAGAATCCAGATGCCCCTTCACAGTCTGTAGCTCAGAGATAGTCTCTTCAATCTATCAATCCATAAAACGATGCAAATTGAAAATATAAGGATCTATCAATCCTATCAATTGTGCACTTTCAGAAAATATATAAAATGAGTGGCATGAAGAACATCAGGAAGCTACTAAAATACAAGAACCTATCGTAAGATGATGTAAATTGAAAACTAACTGAATCTAATACCTATGAATTGTCTATAGCCTATCAGCTTCTAACACCAATCGAAGTGCAAATCTAAGAGTGTGATGAAATCTGAATCTAACATATATGATCATCAATCCTCCAGATCCCTAAATCTTGATATCCCCAAACCTAAGAAGATAGGGGAACATATAGCGGCTCAAACCAGAGGAGAGGACTGACCTCGTCGTGCTGTTTCATCCTCTCGTTGCTTGGATATGGCGGCGCAACCATCTTCTCGTCACCGTTAGGATCTACCATTCCTGCCAAAAGTCTCACCTTGGAATTGCTGATCTGCATAGCAAAAGTCGAGAGTTTTTGCGAATGCAGTGAAGCATTTCGCCTTTGAATTACCGATTTATATTAAAGACTCACATGAAATTTACAGGTGGGACCTGGTCAATGTAAAAAATTTCCCTTCGAGTGGGACCCTGGAACCATTTATGATGACTTGGAACACTCTATTTTCGAAAAAATGCTTACATGTGGGACCAAAGTTGGTTTATGACGCCGCTGACATGGCGAAAATGCTTACATGTGGGACCCTGAAAAATTTTATGACGTCTTGGAACACTCTACTTTCGAAAAAATGCTTACATGTGGGACCCAACTAAATTTTATGACGACTTGGAACACTCTATTTTAAAAATAATGCTTACATGTGGGACCAAAGTTGGATTATGACGCTATTGCGGAGCTTATGGCATCACAAAACAAGCATGGAATAGTGAATGCTCGGCTACAGTAGCAACTGTTATGACGAAATTTTTTTGTCACTAAATTTGCTCGGAAGTGAAATATTATGACGAGATCAGCCAGGAACATCATAAATCAATGACGCTAAAATGTGTTTGCGTCACTAGTCAACGATTTTCTTGTAGTGCTAGAATCTTTTCATTAACACAAACAGAGTAACAAACTTCTGGCATACACATTGCAATTCGTTGTAAACTACTGCCATAGACATTGCAATGTGTTATAGGAGATGCAGATGGATCTACCTGCGTATCTTAGATCTACTAGTTCATCACAAGTTCAACAACACAAGACAAACAAATATTAACAAAGGAACATGTTCATGACAAACAAGCAGAGAATGACAAACAAAGGATGAACAAATTAATTAAGTAGAGGTAGTCACCGCCGGAGGAGCCCCACCGTCGGAGTCAGAGCTGGAGCCGTCGAGGCCGCGATAGTTGCCGCCATCGAAGCCGCCATCGTCGTCGGCACTGACCACGACTCTCTCAAGGTCCCCAGCCAACTCACGGATCTTGAAGGCGAAATCCTTCACGGCCCTTTGCAGCGGATCACTGGGTTGTGGGAGGCTGAGCTCAACAGCCACTTGTTGAAGCTTCCTGAAAGCTTTGAGGAACATTTTGACTGACCAAATGTTGTCCACATGTAGTTGTGGAAGAAGAGGTTCAAGAGGGGCGGCCTCCATGGGCGGTGGCGGCGGTGCCTCCTCAGGCGCCAGCGCTGTCCTCTCCTTGATGAGCTGACAGCGGCGACTTTCATCATCGTCATCCTCCTCCCTTCCCCGCATCCTGGATGGCTCACTTGACGATGCCATGCATGTGCTTGAGGAAGAAGAAGCTCTTGGATTGACTTCTTGGTGACAAAGACGGTGGTGCTAGGATTTTCTTGGTGGCGCGCTTGACAAAGTTGTCGGGGATTTATAGTGACAAGACGGGGAACTGTCAGGCGGCTAGTCACATGCCACCATGCCTCGTGCTCCTCGGAAATCATGTACGCTAAGGAGACTCTTGGCCACAAAGGAGACATGTGGTGACAATGAGTTGGTGACAAAGGCGGTGGTGCTAGGATTTTCTTGGTGGCGCGCTTGACAAAGTTGTCGGGGATTTATAGTGACAAGATGGGGAACTGTCAGGCGGGCGGTCACACGCCACCATGCCTCGTGCTCCTTGGAAATCGTGTACGCTAAGGAGACTCTTGGCCACAAAGGAGACATGTGGTGACAAGGAGACGTGTGATTGTTGATATTTTATTCAAATACCAAATGCCCAACTATGAATTGTTCGTATGTTTATTAATTTTTAGATGTTGTTTTATGGGCTCTAATTTTTGATGGAAGCAAGTTTCATTTCAAAAAATTAGTGTCGGGCCCACGTGTCAGTGTCAGCAGCCTATATAAAGAAGGTAATCGTTGCCTGCCCGCCCAGACTCACTGAAGGACCGATTAGGCGACCAAAGAGGGGGGAAGTGAATGGGAGCCGATAGAAATTTCTTTGAGAGAATACCGACTAAGTCCCAAAATCACAACCAAGGATTCCCACACGAGCTTGCCAAGGTCACCATAGTCACAACGGACCTACCAATCCTAGGAACAAGTCCCAACTCAAAGCTAAGCAGAAGCACAACTCAAGGAGCAAAAGACTTAGGCAAATCTGCCTGCATGCAATGGACCGTTCGTGAATGAGTCACGGACCGTCCGTTAGCTACGGCGGACCATCTGTGAGTCAAGGACGGACCGTCCGTATCAGCTAACAGAAACTCTAGAAGCACACCGGCCAATACGGACTGTCCGATCAGCTCTCACGGACTGTTTGACCTGCACGGACCGTCCGTCACTTGGGCACGAACCGTCTGTCAAACCCCTCACAACAGAAACCTAGCGCTTCAACCGATCGAACAACAAATTCGCATGAACAAGCGACGAACTGGACGAATAGCTCACCACGCGGACCGTCCTTACCTACTCGATGGACCGTCCGTCAGGCACGAACAGAACCTGGCAAACTCGAAAAATGCAAGGTCAACTCCTTCTATCCATCCATGGATCTCCCAAACGGCTGCATGGATTGAGACAAGATTTTGGGGAAAGAAGAAGCGTCTCTAGGAGATGCTATGCCCAAAAACTTGAAGCCTCAAACCACCTAAATCGCCGGGAATCGACACACAATTGAGCTCAAGCCACCACCTAGGGTTCCAACCGAAATTCGCGAATCGAAGGCCAAATCCGGTGTTTGAGGGGTCAAAGCACAACGATGCACAAGACATCTATCCATGATCCCCTCAAAGAAATCTGAACAGAAACGCTTCCAAATCAACAAATCAAGCCACACACGAAAATCCCATGAAAATACCTCAAAAAAGATACTAAAATCACAGGAGCTAAGAGAAGGAAATCAACGCAACCATGAATGCTTCCATACAACTAGAAGTTAGATTATCTACAAAATCATGAAGAAAATCTAGCCTACAGAGCAAAGGAATTAGGAAGTAGTCCGGATGGATCAGTTGCCGTCCAACCCTAGAGCTATATGAAGTCTCTACGGGTGGGGCAAATGACCAAGCAACCCCTAGAACTTAAAAGAAGATACACACCCCTCGGGGGCAAGATGGTAAAGACTTGGTATTTCTCATCGGGTGGCCACGCCTTCGCCGCAGTCTGCGTCCTCCCGACACAAGTGTTGACGGTTCAAAACCGTGCTCAAGTTCATCGCAAGCCTACGGGTGACTTGGTGCCTTTTTCACCAAGGAGGGTCCTCCCTAGATTTGTCAATCCAAGGATCGGAAGCAAACCACTAAGGTTCTCTATCTAACCTACCGGTCTAACCCTATGTGAAGTGTTGATTGCATAAAGGTTAATCATACATGAAAGGATGTATGGATCACATCCACCTAGCCATAAAGGTAAGCAAACCAAAGGTAAGCCTAGCCTATCGTCTTCTTGTTGCCGTTCCGGCCAAGGTGACAAACCAATCTAATCCTATACTATGATAAGGAGTACACTCGATATGGAGTAACCCGATATGGAGTGGTCCGATACACGTTCATTCGCCGCTTTCTCCTCCACCGTACTGTCACTACGCAAGGATAATCATCACCGAACGACAACCTCGGTCCGTGCACTACAACGATGTATCCGCAAGAGATAGACTAACCACCACGATTAGATCTATTCCTACTAAAAGCATATGCTAGCTATACATATGAATAAAGCACTCATCAATGTAGATCAAAGTAAAGAAAAGACATGATTTATATCACCATTGAATGTTGAAGGTACAAACGACTTGACGAATTCAAGTCGCGGCTCCGGAACTCCACCATGGCTTCACCACGCAGGGCCAACCATGGTGGCTAGGGCATGGCCTAAGCCATCTCCTAGGCAACTCGAGGACTTGCGGCAGCCGTCGGCTTCCTCCCGGTGCTTCTCCTTCGTGTCGGCGGCTCTCTGATGAATGGATCGATGTGGCGGCCGGCGGAGGCAGAGGCAATATATAGAGGAGCACCTAGGTCAAAGGGGGGCGCGAACCGGGCTCAGAACAGGCCAGGCCGGCCGGCCTGGGCCGACCGGCCCAGGCCCGTTTCGGCCCGGTTCGGCCCCGTCTCGCTCCCCGATGCTTCTCGGTCAATTGCTGACTTGCTCCCTCCTGCATGTGGGCCCTTGACGTCGTCTTCTCCACGGTTTAGATAGAGCTCCTTGTCGCGCAAGCTTCAGCATCTTCAGTTCAGGTCCCTAGAGTTTTACGGCTTCATGCTTCGGTTCCTGGGCCATTTGGAGTCATGTTCATCATGTGTCTTGACTTGTGCTGGGCTTTATGATCTTCTCTTGAAGTGCTTGATGAACTTATCCCGAAAGTCTCCTCTTTAACGTTATTTTCCTGCGTAAACAATAAACTCCAAAATCAACATGCAAGAGTGAACTTGATACCTCCGGGGGGTTAGTACCATTAGTTAGAATATCAAATACGTGCAAATGTTGACGGTAAACTCATAGCTAGGTGTACCAAAATCGACCGTCAACATACCCCCATGCTTAAACCTTGCTCGTCCTCGAGTAAGCTTTTAATGGACATCAGTATTGCCTTTCAATATTCATACCTTGCACTTGTTCATACATGAGAAAACATAATGCTCTCCAAGTTTATATTTGTTAAAGTTCCATAATGTAGCTAGCTTTCATCTGTATGGAGGGTAGATATCATTTAAGCTCTTTCCACAAGTAATTAATCTTGCTCTCAAATTTTAAACAAATCTCAGAAAATTTGAAAATAAAGAGCGGGATGAAGAAAAATTGCTTAACCAAGATCAATAATAAACCTCCTTGCATCTTGCTCATGAACTCTCATCTCATCTTGTCTCTCAAGCCTACTTGTTCTACTCCTTTCCTCTCTCAAATATTTGGTGGAAGGCTTTATATGGAGCTATGGGAAAGTTTAGTCCTACCAAGATATTATAGTTGAGATATTATCAAAACAAGACAAGCTTCTCATGGACTTACCAAGACTCATCAAAAAGGTCATTGGAAAATAATGTTTTGCGGAGGGGGGAGAGAAAAATACACACTTTTTAAATAGGTGGACATGTGCAAATGGCAGAGAGTGATCCCGAGGCACAAACGAAGTTCTCGTTATCGGATTGCACATGGTTGGAAAGATGAGTATGGGTCTTGATCTTGAAATCCTTTTGAAATTTCCAAATGTAGCTAGAGAACCGGGGAGCTTTATTATATATATTTTTTTCTTCACTCTTTTTTTTCTTTTCTTCCTTTTCTCATCATACTTTTTCTTCTTTTATATATATATATATATTTTTTCTTTCATCACTTTTTCTGTTTTTTTCCTTCTTTTTTTTACTCCCCTTGAACTCTAGACTACACTAGTACTTCCTTGGCAACCCCCCCATGCTTAGACATTGCTCGTCCCGAAGCAAAGAGGTGATGATTGTGCCAAGGTAAGTGCTGAAATTCTTGTATTTTCATGAAGAGAGATACTTGAAACCTTCTAGGGATCCTTTTATGGAGGTCTCCCAAAATCTTGCTCCACTTGACGACACCTTCCTTGTAATCTTCTTCGAAATATTCATCCATACTCAAAGTTTTGGGTTGTGGTCAAGGAGGTATACACAAAAAGATATTTTGGGTTTGTGGGTGGATATCCGGCGAGGTTTGCGAAATTCCCGATGTGGAAACTCACAATGCACGGATAGAAAGGGCTAGCATAAAGATAGATACGCAAAAACGGAATGACCAGCTTCTTAGTCTTGAGCCAGAGAAATCAAGCCTTGAATTAATGCACCCAAAAATACATCTTGTATACTAAGGTTTTTGCACTCAATGAATATAAGGTTTGGATAGGTTGAGCAAAATGCAAGTGATATCAAAGACAAGGTTAGCATATCTTTTAAGAACAAAAATAAATGATCTTTGATTCATTCAAAAGTGAGAGCAACGAAAAATGCTATGGGTCTCAAGTTATCATAACCTCCACAAAAGATTAGGCTAGCATTAATTTAATTTTCAGATCATATTTAAAGAGAGCACTAGCTTAATCATATACAAACCAAGCACAAGAATGAGTAAGGTGGCAACGATCATCATATATCCATAAGTAAGAGCATACGAGATATCATCATGGTGAGCTCAAGGTAACAGTGATTATTATTAACAATAAAAACAAACCTAGGTTGTACTCCTAGTACCCATGTTATTCTAAAGAGAGATATACAAAGGTTGTATCTAAGGTTGTAGAAAGCACATACATAAATGCAGACATATAGAAAAGACAAGAACAAAAGAGAGTTGAAGAATTGTTACCGTCCTTCGATGCTTGAAGTGTAGCATGGCCTCCCCCATGCTTAAGCATTGTGCTTAACATGGAAGAAAAAAATTAGCATCCCGTGGCAACCATGATCTTTGTTCTCCATGCGGTCTTCTTACGTCCACCAAGTCGTCCCCCATGCTTAGCATGTTGCTAGGCATGGAAGATGATGAATCATCATGTATTTATTGAAGTCCTACCACCATATGTGGAGATCATCACGTACTCTTCACTTTTGTTGCCTTGATCGTCCTTTAACGTCCACCCTTTTGTCACAAGCCTTAGTCCCAATCTTCTCTCAACGTCTTCACCTCCTTCTATGTTGTCCTTTATCGCTGCTTCAACTTCCACGAATTTTTCTTCAACTTCCAGAACAGAACATGTACTTAACCATTGCTCTATTGTAAAGTTCTTGAAATTATCTTTCCAACGAGTGGTCATTCACCCCAATCGGACTCCGAACAAGAGAGTTACACCCTTTTTACTCCATCAATGCAAACTGTCCCAGCTGATTTCAGAACGTGTGACGCCCAATGATTTGGTTGTAACTCCTTGCACGGGTCTCCTAAAATGTTGAATCTCGATGCGTTGGAAAGAAGACTTAGTGGAGCTCCTGAATATCCAAATTTTACTCTTTTGTACATCTCTGAACATGTGCCTATTCTTGATGAAGGCAGCGGTGTTTCTTCTGGGATTTTGGAGGTGTTGATGATCTTATTTTCATCTTTCATCGCTAACTCATGGGAGCGATTCGTCATGCCTACAAAACAACTCTAAAGAACAAAGTACCCCCAAGGTGACGGTCGGGAATACTCACTCTATGCTAACAAACCAAAGATATCCCCTAAGATCTTAACTTGTGGCATAGTTAAGCTAGTGAAAGAAAAATTAAAACCTAATGGGTGTACGTGTGTGCAAGTGTGTATGAAAATGAGAGGATGGTATAAAAATAAAACAATATTTACACCAAATTCTAAGCTCCATGCTTACAAAGTGGTTGCCAAACTTCTCCCTCGCCATAAAGATTTATTAACAAAGGTCAAAACACCATGCCTATCCCAAGATTAACAACTCTTCATGGTGTAAGATAAGTAGGGCGCATTGCAAAGTTTATAAACAATCCAATGCAATATGATAGCAAGGTATATAAAACTGAATGATGTGGGTCTCCAACCATGTCTAAACACCATGTTTACACAAGATTGCAAAAAGAAAAATGCCCATATCGTCATATGAAGCATTAACATAGGTACGAAAGCATTCATCATAAAGCTTCACAAAAGGTCCCAAGCTAACATAAAGTGGATGATGACAAAGAGATGGATGCAAAATGCAAATGCAAGAAGTTAGCACAAACAAACATTAGCAAGGTTTGAAAAACACTTTCGATGCGGTCTACAATAAGCAAAGGACAAAGCTTGATCTCACGAAGTAAGAATTGTCAACAAGGAAGTCACCCATCGAAAAGAATCAATCAACCAAACTAACAAGGTTTAAGGGTAGGTTATGGGTATCCTATATTTTTGGCTCAAACAAGGATTTTGAAGAGAGGAAGTCAAGTATAGAAATTCTAACTAAGGTGGTGCTATGAGTCTTTTAATGAAAAACAAACCTATGGTTTTAGGATGGCTAAAGGTGTGAAAGGTTTTCCTAAGGATTTTATGGGGAGGCTAGTCAAAGTTTTTAGTTAGAAGAGAGGAAAGAGATAGACTTGTTCAATCCGGATGGTGACGGCAAACGGTCAACACAATCAATCCTACCTCTATTGGCTATGGTTTTTGGTGGGGGCTATGGGAAGGCCTAGGTTGGTTGGCAAAGAGTTAGATCAACACAACATGCAATGCAATATAACATGGATGAACAAAACAACATGATATGGAGGTTGTCTAAAACAAAAACAAAAGTTAGCCTAAATTAACTAGCCACAAGGTTTGGAATTAAAGGATGGTGCCAACTTCATATTTCTCTCTAAAAAGACACAAAAGAAAAATGACTCTAAACACTAATAGGCACAGAAAAAGGGTCTACAAGCTTTCCAAGATCAAATAACAAAGTGCTCCCTCAATAGCAATTAAATTAAACAACATGGTGTTGTGGTATTTATTAGAGCAATGGTACAATGTTACTTGATGTTTCTTTTTGAGATCACAATGTAGACGGTCATAATAATTATAAATATAAACAAAAGAAAACGGGTTGCCTCGCGCAAAGCGCTTCATTTAAAGTCATAGAGCTCGACTCTCTTACGTACCTACTCGTGGTCGTGAAGCCATGGTCCTTCATGTAAGATTTGAAGATGTCCATGCAGCTTTGATCCACTCTCCATGCTTGACATGATCATTTTGCTTGATGAGAGGCTTGCCCGATCGTCTCTTGCATCATCATCCCCTCCTTCTCCTTTGCTCTTCGTCGCTGCCTCTCTTTTCATGAATTTTACTCTCTGTCCAGATCAGATCATGTAGCAAACAATAACTTCCACACGTGGCGCATGAAATTATCTTTCCATCAAGTCTTTGTTGACCCCCAACGGGCTCCGAACGAGTGAGTTACGCCCGTTTTACTCCAACGCTGCAATCTATCCAAAGATTTCAGACTGCGCAGCGCCTAATGATTTCGTCATATCTCCTTGTACGGGTCTTCAAATTTGTCGATCTAGGAGGCGTTGGAATCGGCACTTGATGGAGCTTCTGATTTTCAACTTTATCCTTCTTCTACATATCTGATCAGGTGCTCAAAACTGATGAAAACAGCGGCGTTGTCTTCGAGGTTCGGTGATGGCGATGCACGAGCTTGCAATTCCTTTGGGGCATGGCTTCTCCCCTCTTTATTATGGTTTAATGACCTGCATGGTTAGTGAAACTCGGGTTTTCTCCCGACACACGCTCTTTTAAGGTCACGAGCTTGACCAAGCACAAAGCAAGTCTAGGATTTGCAAAACATAATATAGACATATGCAATTGTAACCACAATTTAAAAGTTAGATGAACAAAATGTGATTAAAGGTTGCATAAGTTTCTTGCTCAGCGCTAAGGCTCTCATTAGGCATGGGTTCATTAGGCATGCAAATTAACAAAGTTAAAGCACAACATAGCCTCTTTATCATTCTCAAGAAATTCTAGCCTATCATGATCATCAAAAGTGCAAGGCATAGAATCAAACATACTATTGGTCATGAACATGAATATTTCAAAAGAAAGATATCATATCCAAAAGTACCTTGAGAGCTTAATGTGTACCTTAGCCTTCGAGCTTTTCATTGTGAGTGGTCCTTCGGAGTTGAAAACGAACGATCCTTGATGATCGGAGGTGGCTCGCGTAGACTTCTTCAATCTCTCCCTTCGTGCCACATGTCGTCAAGGTCACTTTATGTAGGATCACTCCTCTTCATTTGTGGGCTCACACGACTCTTAAGTGTCTTCATGTAACTCCATGAGCCTTCGTATGAGAGCCCAAAGTGTCTACGCCATTGGATGTTGCTCCAAACATCTCCTTGCATCGGATGTCGCCAACATGTGTCTTCATTTGCCAATGCTCCAGGGGTCTTTGTTTTGTTCCAAGCCTCTGAATTTCTTCATGTGTGGTCTAGTGGAAGTATTGCCCAAACTTCTCTTCGTTGTTGTCGTCCTCATCTCCACTCTCTAGTTCTCATCGTGTTGCTGCTGCCTCTTCCTCGTGGGTTTTCCCCTGTATACATAACAGAACATATACCAAAATATGATTCTATTGAAAAATTTATAAAATTACCTTTCCAACGGGTACTCATCCATCTTAATCGGAGTTCATATGAGGGAGCTATGGCTGTTTCACTTCAGCTTTGCTTGCTGTCCAGAAATTTCAGGACGTGCAACCATCGGTGATTCGGCCATATCCGCTTGTAGGAACCTCCGATTGACTTGATTCTTGACTCGTTGGAAGCATAACTTCATAGGGCTTCTAAATATCCAAGTATATTCTGTTGTTCTTCCCATGAGGCTGTGCAAAACTTGATGCGAACAGAAGCTTCGAAGATGTTGACGGGCTTGATCTCGTGATCTTGGGGGCACCGTGATTGCTTCCAATGCCTATTGCTCGAACAAACGATTCTCCACAAAACATTAGTCTTACAATTTTAATTGACACATTGACTTACCTTGTTTATCATCTCTCGTGTAGGGTGTGGACTCGATAGCGGATGATGGGCCACTAACAAAAGTTAGCACCTACCACTAAAGAGCGAATCTTGATGTTGCGATCATCTTGTTGGGGTGCGGATGTTGAGAACTTCTCGAACATCTTGTGCCTAGCTTTTCACCTGCTTTCAAGGACACAAACAAGAAAACAAGCGTATATGCAATACTAAGAATCAGTGTTAGTTAAAAGAAAGATAGATCTCCCTAGGGTTCGAGTTGCCGATCCCCGGCAATGGCGCCAGAAAAAGGGGCTTGTTGACGGTTCAAAACCGTGCTCAAGTTCACCGCAAGCCTACGGGTGACTTGGTGCCTTTTTCACCAAGGAGGGTCCTCCCTAGATTTGTCAATCCAAGGATCGGAAGCAAACCACTAAGGTTCTCTATCTAACCTACCGGTCTAACCCTATGTGAAGTGTTGATTGCATAAAGGTTAATCATACATGAAAGGATGTATGGATCACATCCACCTAGCCATAAAGGTAAGCAAACCAAAGGTAAGCCTAGCCTATCGTCTTCTTGTTGCCATTCCGGCCAAGGTGACAAACCAATCTAATCCTATACTATGATAAGGAGTACACTCGATATGGAGTAACCCGATATGGAGTGGTCCGATACACGTTCATTCGCCGCTTTCTCCTCCACCGTACTGTCACTACGCAAGGATAATCATCACCGAACGACAACCTCGGTCCGTGCACTACAACGATGTATCCGCAAGAGATAGACTAACCACCATGATTAGATCTATTCCTACTAAAAGCATATCCTAGCTATACATATGAATAAAGCACTCATCGATGTAGATCAAAGTAAAGAAAAGACATGATTTATATCACCATTGAATGTTGAAGGTACAAATGACTTGACGAATTCAAATCGCGGCTCCGGAACTCCACCATGGCTTCACCACACAGGGCCAACCATGGCAGCTAGGGCATGGCCTAAGCCATCTCCTAGGCAACTCGAGGACTTGCGGCGGCCGTCGGCTTCCTCCCGGTGCTTCTCCTTCGTGTCGGCGGCTCTTTGATGAATGGATCGATGTGGCGGCCGGCGGAGGCAGAGGCAATATATAGAGGAGCACCTAGGTCAAAGGGGGGGGCGCGAACCGGCCTCAGAACATGCCAGGCCAGCCGGCCTGGGCCAACCGGCCCAGGCCCGTTTCGGCCTGGTTCGGCCCCGTCTCGCTCCCCGATGCTTCTCGGTCAATTGCTGACTTGCTCCCTCCTGCATGTGGGCCCTTGACGTCGTCTTCTCCACGGTTTAGATAGAGCTCCTTGTCACGCATGCTTCAGCATCTTTAGTTCAGGTCCCTCGAGTTTTACGGCTTCATGCTTCGGTTCCTGGGCCATTTGGAGTCATGTTCATCATGTGTCTTGACTTGTGCAGGGCTTTATGATCTTCTCTTGAAGTGTTTGATGAACTTATCCCGAAAGTCTCCTCTTTAACATTATTTTCCTGCGTAAATAATAAACTCCAAAATCGACATGCTAGAGTAAACTTGATACCTCCGGGGGGTTAGTACCATTAGTTAGAATATCAAATACGTGCAAATGTTGACGGTAAACACATAGCTAGGTGTACCAAAATCGACCGTCAACAACAAGCCCCGCGATCTTGCAGCGTGTCCCCTGGCATAGAAGGTTCTCGACGCGCTCGGATCCCGTCTCCGCTCACCGAGCCTCCTGTCTTGGTTTTGTGGCTCAACCGAGTAACCCGACGGTTTTGTGGTGAACCGCCGCAAACCCCACGTGCAGACTCAGGTTGTGAGCCGCTACCCTGCACCGGCTCATGTCCACGACTTCGTCTTGATTTTCTTGCCACCATGCGGCCCGCACTTGATCCCATTTGGCCACCAGGTTTATTGAGCCAAGCCTACTTGTCTCTCCACTCCTCGGAGGCCCCGTAAGGCTAAGACCTTTCTCGCTTGCTCTGCACATGCACCAACGCAAATCAAACCACAACTTGCACCTGCAATACTCGGCCAAGAGTCAGTCCACACCACGTTGTCAATCACTCATCACAGCCAGGAGTGACGATCCACCGGTCCTTGGATGCTCCGGTCTTCATTCTCCCCCTTGATGAGTGCATTGACAACACACAATGGTCACCAATTCAGAAAAAGAGAAACAGAAAAGAAACGAACGAAAATCTCAAACAAGTGAGTCAAACAAAAGCCAAACACAAGATCACTTGAAAGAGCAAGTCTCGGTCCCCTAAGGCAAGGGCAACAACTCAACATAACCGAGACAAAATGCTCAAAATGCCGACTCCTCAAGGTGAGGCAAAAGGGCTCGACACCATCGGCACAAGAGCAAAGCACAAAGCACAACTCAGGCGACAAAGAGCTCCCCATGCGTGAATGCAAGCTCCCCCTGAACAAATGCACACAAAGCACAACTCAGGTGACAAAGAGCTCCCCATGCATGAATGCAAGCTCCCCTGAACAGATGCGTGCAAAAAATCAAGTTCTCCCCATGAACTGATGAAGGACCGATTTGGCGACCAGAGAGGGGGGGGAGTGAATGGGAGCCGATAAAAATTCTTCTCGAAGGAGATGGCTACTCCAACAAGATGAACACGGCTAGCCAAAACACGTCTCCGGCTCAACTACCCAAGTTGGCCAAGACCACGTAGCTACTGGAGTGCTACTGGTCCTAGGAACCAACAACCACCGAAACCTACTCGAGAACGCAGTGGAACAAGCAACTCGAGCAGCTACTGACTACACCAGTCAGATCGGTCACCTGCACCGGTCAGACCGGTCAAGGACGAATCACCCGGACTAAGCCACCGATCACCCGACACCCTCCAGAGACACACCGAGTCACCCGAGCAGGACTTGGCAATTTCCACAGAAAGCCCCTGCACCGGTCAGGCCGGTGCAGCTCATCAGTCAGACCGGTCTGAGCCTGGAAACCGCAAATCCAAAGAGCCAACCTCTCGAGCTCCAAAACACTCCAAACTCGAAACAGCAGCAAACCCAGAGACTAGGGAACTCACCAAGATGTTCACCCGAGCAAAACCCAACAGGGGGTCAACACCGGTCAGACCTTGGGGATAGTAGGAGTACCTCATGAGCATTCCATAGCCACAATTTGGTCCACCAAAACTTGCTAAATCAAGAGTAATTGAAGGATTTCCACCAAGAACGCCTCTAACCCTAGACCGAAGAAAACCCCAAAATTGAGCCCCTTTACTCACGGATTTGGGAGGGGAATCAAAGGGAAAAGAACCACGAAGGGTTCATGCATACATCCCCCACCAAATCCCAAAGAGAAAGGTCTCAAAACCGCAGCAAGAAAAACGCCAAGAAAAGGCTCCGAAAATCACCAAAAAGGGAAAATGGGAGAGACACAATCAAGCCTTGAGGAACCACGCCGAATCATCTATACATACCATGAAGGTTCATACAAGGTCTAGCTTGCCTCCCAATCTTCCATCCCTCTCTCAAGATCTCACCATGTAGCTCTCAGGCTAGTCCTAGAAATTCCTAAGGAAAAAGGAAGAGGAAAACAGCAAAATAAAATGAGCTAGGGTTCCAAGAGATGGCTGCCATCCTCTCACCACTTGGGTTATATGGAGGCTAGCCGAAAGACGAAACTACCCCTATTACATTAAACTAAGATGCACACCCCCGAAGGGCCTTTTGGGAACTTCGTCGTAGCAGCATCGGACAGATGCCCGGCGACCGCAAACTTGCTTAGCCTTGACGCAAGCCTTGCGATCCCGACGCGTGTCCTCCGCTTCGAAGTCTCCGGTACACCGGTCAGACCCACCGATCAGACCGATGCAGTGCTGCTGCCTCCGATCTTCGGTCTTGGCTTTGTGGATCAACCAAGGAACCCAGCGGTTTTCTGGTGAACCACCGGAAACCTCGCGAATTCGGTGTAGCCTCTGCCAATCACCACTCATGACTCGGCTCCCACATAGTCCCAGCTCGACCTTGGTTTTGAGGCTCAACCAAGAAACCGTCCACGACCTCGTCTTGCAGTTCTTGCCACCATGCCGCCCGCACTTGACCCCGCTGGCCACCGGGTCCCTCGAGCCAAGCCTACTTATCTTCTCCACACCTGGAGGTCTACCCGGCAACGACCTTTCACGCTTGCTCTTCACCTGCACCAACACCAGTCAAGCTGCAACCTGCACCTGCAATACTTAGCCAAGAGTCAGTCCACACAACGTTGTCAATCACTCATCACACCAGGAAGCGACCATCCACCGGTCCTCAAACCACACAGGCTCTCAACTGAGTACCTCCCCCTTTCTATGCAAACTGAACTGGATGCACATTTCTCCCCCTTGTTGGTAATGCATGAATTAAGTCTACAAATGCGAGCATAAGCTTCTCAAATAGACAATGATCACTACAAGATGCTAAGAATGAGACATATAACAAGCAAGATTGCCCAAAATGCCGTACAAGCATCGCCAACAAGATAGAAAGGACATACATACAAGTGACATAGCCATGATCAATTTTAAGCATTTTTCAACAAAAAATCCCTCTCATGAGCATAGGACCTCAACATGACCAAACTGAGCACAAAAAACATATATCCCACAAACTTTATGCAAGGTCACAAGTTCTCATCACAAGGTCATCATAAACACCTACAAGATATCTCATGTCATGTCAAAGCCATCGAGCCATGTGTCTTCTTCTAGATATGAGATTCTCACTGGTAGACATCATGCAACGGTTTAGCACCTAAGATAAGGAATTTAAAGCTCATAAGACATGTTACACATGGAAGCATATTTTTCAAGCATAGACATTTCAATATACCAATTTTATGTTCAAAATTAAGCATGGTACATGAAATGCCTTTGCGGCAAAAAGAAGCTTATGTTCCTCCACAAGGTAACATGTAGGCTAAACATTCATGATATCAACAAGGTCTTTGACCTCAAATGAAAAGAGCATGATTCCCAAGCACAAATTAAGTAAGACATAGCCATTTGAGCACAACATGAGCATGTAAGGGATTCTACTCACAAGAGGATCAAATTTAGTATTTTCACAAAAATATAGCCATTTCACATGCATACATATCCAAAGCTACCAAGAGCATAGCTATACACCACAAGAGCTCACAAGCATGATCATAAGCTCACATCCAACATATCAAAGTGATCAATGTATATGAGAGAAGCACACACTCTAAAGCATATGATACAAATGCAGTCTATGATACAAAGATGCTGAAAATGATATGTTAGATGAAAGAAAGATGCAAAGTGCATATGTACATGAGATGCCCAACCCAATCGCAAAATGGGTACAACACACCAAGTTCACCTCGCAAACGAGAAAAGGTAAATTGGTCCAAAGGTTTTGTGAGGATATCTGTAAGCTGTTTCTGGGTTGGCACATGAATCAAGTCTATGTTCCCCTTCTCCACATTATCTCTCAGAAAGTGGTATCTCACCTCTATATGTTTGGTTCTGGAGTGGATCACTGGATTTTTAGCAATGCTTATGGCACTAGTGCTATCACACATGAGAGGGACGTGGGTGCTCTCCACACCAAAATGACTCAAGGTATAGGTGATCCAAAGCAACTGGGAACAACAACTAGCAACAGCTACATACTCAACCTCGGTGGTAGATTGGGTTACACTTGACTGTTTGTGAGATGACCAAGAAACCAATGAGGAACCCAAAAACTGACAAGTACCTGAAGTGGACTTCCTATCCACTCGACACCCAGCAAAATCGGCATCCGAAAAACCATGAAGCGCAAGAGAAGAGGACACCGAGTACCAAATCCCAAGCTCAGGAGTATATCGAAGATACCTGAAAATCCTCTTGATGGCCTGCCGATGTGAAATCCTCGGCGACGCCTGAAAACGAACGCAGAAACAGACACTGAACTGTATGTCCGGCCTCATCGTCGTCAGGTAGAGCAGTGAGCCAATCATGCTCTAGTACGCCTTCTGGTCCACGGGCTCTCCATCCTCGTCTGTGTCCAATGCTGTAGTCGTACTCATCGGTGTCAAGAACGGCTTGGAGTTGTCCATCTTGAACTTCTTGATGATATCCTTCGTGTACTTGGCTTGATGCACAAATGTAACCTCCTTAGCCTGCTTGATCTGAAGCCCGAGAAAGAACTGCAATTCTCCCATCATACTCATCTCGAATTCTCTGCTCATGTCCTCTGCAAACCTTGCAACCAAAGAGTGAGGTGAGCCACCAAAGATAATATCAATCACGTACTCCTGTACAATCAAGATGTCATTGCCCTACCTGAGGAGAAAGAGTGTATTGTCTACCTTACCCATCTCGAACCCCTTGCTGAATAAAAACACCCCTCAATCTACCATACCATGCCCTGGGAGCTTGTTTCAGCCCATAGAGAGCTTTTCTCAACTTGAACACTTGGTGTGGGAACTCTACACTCTCAAAGCCCGAGGCTTGCCTCACATACACTTATTCCTCCAACACTCCATTCAAAAAGGCACTCTTCACATCCATTTGGTGCAACTTGAATCCTTTAGCCACAGAAAAGGCTAGAAGAATTCTAATCGCCTCCAAACGGGCTAAAAGAGCAAATGTCTCCTCATAGTCTATCCCCTCTTTCTGGCTAAAACCCCGAGCCACTAGCCTTGCCTTGTTTCTCACCACTTCTCCATTTTCTCCATCTTTATTTTTCCACACCCATTTTGTCCCTATAGGTTTGCAATATGGTGGAGGCTCCACAAACTCCCAAACTTGGTTTCTCTCAAAGTTCTCTAGCTCCTCATGCATTGCATTCACCCAATTAGAATAAAAAATTGCGTGTCTAATGTCTTTGGGCTCGTAAGAAGCAACAAAATCTGAATAAGCAAAGTGAGAGATTTTCTGAGACCTCGATCGTGTAGTACGTTCATTGATGTCACTGATGATTCTTGAGGGAGGATGATCAACTTGAACTCGCCTAGGTGCCTCTCGCCTGGAGGCAACCTCCCCCTCAGCAATAGCTTCCACTTGTTCTTGCTGGATCGTAGTCGGTGTAGGGGATGGACCATCCTGAACCGTAGTCGTAGTAGTGGAAGTAGAGGGTACATGTGTGGCTGGAGCTTCACCATCATCACCATCATCCTCTCCAGCATCATTCCTCTCGTCCTCAAAGATCTTCTTGCCAACTTCGTTGTCACCTGCACGCTCAAAGACAGAAGAGTTACATGGCTGTGTCTCGTCGAAGGTTACCTTGCAAGTCTCCACGATTTGGTTAGTGTCAAGGTTAAGCACATGATATGCTCTAGAATGATTCACATAACCAATAAAAATGCCATCAGAGGACCTTGCCTCAAACTTATCTAGTTTGCCCTTCTTGAGAATAAAGCACCAGCAACCAAAAGCCCGAAAATGGCTCGCTCTAGGTGCTCGCCCATGCATGAGCTCATAGCACGTCTTCTTCATGAAAGCCCAAAGAAAAATCCGAACCCCACATGGCACGCGGTATTCACCGCCTCAGCCCAATATCTCCTCGGAGTCCTATGCTCATCGAGCATCGTCCGAGCCATCTCACAAAGGGAACGGTTTTTCCTCTCTACCACACCATTCTGACAAGCGACATAGGGCGAGGAAAACTGATGTTCGAGACCTAGATCACGGCAAAAGGTTTCAAATCGAGAGTTTTTAAATTTTGTGCCATTGTCGCTACGAATAGCTCAAACAACATCTCCATGTCTCTCATTTTTCAACCTCAAGATCAGATCATGGACAAAACCAAATGTCTCTCCCTTGTCAGCCAAAAAGAAGACCCAGGCATAGCGAGAATAATCGTCCACTATCACCAGGACATACCATTTCTCACCCGCCGAGCACACACGAGCTGGACCAACCAAGTCCATATGGAACAACTCGCCTGGACACTCTGTCATGACAACGGTCATGGGCGGATGGGAGGTGGCAACCATCTTGCCATGCCTACATGGAGCACACACCAAATCCTTTTGGAATTTCAACCTAGGCAATGCTCAGACCAAGTCAAGCCCACTCAAGCGTGACAACAAGTCAAAACTCAAGTGACACCTCCTATGCCATTTCCAAAGCTCTGCTGAAACACCCGTAACCAAGCAACAAGAAGAGCCAACTGACTGAGAAAAATCGGCTTTGAAAATCTGACCCTCGGGGATGATCGTGCACACAAGATTGCCTCGAGAATCCAACAAACGAGAAGCACCCGTCTTGAAACGAACCTCAAAACCCTCATCAAGAAGCTGGGAAACCGAAAGAAGATTGAACCCGAGAGACTTGACAAGAGCAACACGTCTGAGAGTGACATTCTCACTTACCTTCACCGTGCCCACTGAAAGCACTCAACCTCGTCCATTGTCCCCAAAAGTGACGTACTCCTTGGACACCACCGGGGTGAGGCTAGAGAACCACCTTCGATCTCCAGTCATATGTCGAAAGCAACCGGAGTCGATCAGCCAAAAGCTCTCTAGACCTCCCACTTGCAAAATCAAAAACGAGAGAGAGAGAGTGAGCAAACCGCTCAACACTAGGGTTAGCACAAAAAGAAGTGAACTAGTACCGAGCCATTTGCTCAAAAGTGGGGTTAGCAAAGTCCATCCTATCACTCCTAGGTGGAACACCCACACGTCTCCTTGGAGGACTACGGGTACCACGTGGTGAAGACCTTGGTCCGTAGCTCCTCTGAGACCTAAAGCTGCGATCGTTCCCCCCATACTCGTATTGACCACAAGTGAAGGGACGTCCAGCAAACTCACCACACCCAAACCCAACATGCCTACCACTATCTCTCTGAGGAGGAACACCCCGTGTAGGAAATCACACCTCTCCCGAGTAGGGATGGTACGCACCACACCCTCTCCCCTAGGCACAACACGAGGCTCAGGCACACCACGAAAAGGGCGGTACTTGTCCTTGTTTGCCATCTCCCTAGCAAACCTCTCCTCCCTCTTCTTCCGAATGCAAAACTCCTCTATGTGCCATCTGTCCCACAATAGTCACAATGGAATGGGATTGGCTTTGGCTTTGGGTTCTCTCTAGGCTGTGGCTCCTCACTTGGTTTCTCTCCCTTCTTCCCAAAGAACTCGTTACCCATGGCACTCTTGAACTTGATGGGTTTCTAGAAATCATTTGTCTGGGGAGAAAACACTAGTGGGTCTGGGGTTGTGTCTAATCGGTTTCTAAGTGGGTTTGGCTTAGGTGCAAATGTATTTTTGTGGAAGCTTTGTGGTGGAGTTGGGATATCACCAATCTTTTGCTCTTTCTCACCACTGCTCTCCCCAACCTTATCCGACCCAAGCACCTAACCATCATAGCGCTTGTATGCCTCAATCATCATCCTGAGCTGAGGCTCATGACCCGACAACCAACCCATTATCTTGCTCAACTCATAATTCTCATCTTGCAAGCGATCAACATAGTGTGTTAGTTCAATGTTTTCAAAGTAGTGACTTCACAACTAGAACAATATGTAGCAATGGGGGATTTCAAATCGGCCTCAAGGGATTTAATGAGAGCACGAGATTCATCAAACTTAGCATGCAAAATAGGGCAAGAAGTACAAGCACCTAGCAAAGCAGGCCCAGATATCAACTCGTCAAGCTCAACCCTAGCAACATCTAGTTCCTCAACCTTGGAGGCATACTTCTCCCGAAGCACAGTCAGATCACAAAGGAAAACCGGGCACTCAGTGCATTCAGGTTCATTGGTCACAACATGAGCAGTCTTCAAAGACTCAAGCTGAACTTTAGCTTCAACAAGTATAGACTCTAGTTCAACCACCTTCTCCTTAGCCTCTCCTAGCAAAGACGTATACTCCGTCTTCTCCTTGTTAGTATTTCCAAGTACATCATCACGGTTGTCAAGCAATTCATTTAACCAAGCATTCTCCTCTATCAAGAAGTCGGGATCAGTGTTTACGTCATCCCCGGAGTTGGAGTCCGAGTCATCCTTCTGGCTCTTCTTGCTTCCGGAGCTATGTGCCATGCCACAAAAGCCTTGAGCGACGATGCACAAGCCGTTGAAGTTCTTTCTCAACTGCTTGCCCTTGTGCCGGACACCATCGTCTTCTTCATCACTGGAGCTCGATGAAATGTAGCAGGAACTCGAGTCGATGTCACTCGCTTCGGCGACCATCGGACGCTCCATCGCCGCTCTTCCTCGGCCTCCGCTCGGACTTGTTCTTGTTCTTGTAGTGTCGTTCCTCAAGCGATGCTTGTGCTCGATCCTCGGACGACGCTTGTGCTCGACCTTGTTCTCCACGGCCTCCAGGAACTCGGTGATGAAGCGCCTGTGCTTCCCTCACTTGTAGCACATGCCCGAGTTCCTCCGAGCGTTCTTCCGGTTCACATACATGCGCACAAACCTCCTTCTCAGCAACGCGAGATCCTCCTCGTCCAGCACATCAAACTCCTCATCTGGCATAGAGACAAGAGCAGACAAAGAGAACTACCTAGAGGACATGTTAGCATTAGTTCTCGATCTAGAAATGAGCACCAGACTATGAGGGTCAGTCGGGCTCTCGATCTTGCCTCTCACACCACGATCCACCTCAGAGGACTTAAGCTTGGAAAATAACTCATCCACGGTGAGCGTCTCATAGTTGTCAGACTCTAGAATGGCCTCGACCTTTGTGCTCCATAAGGTACGGTCAAGAGAATGCAAGAGCTTTACAGCTCTATCATGGTCATCGTATGGAAGCACAATCACATTGGCCCTCATGTTTTTTCATAATCATGGTGAAGAGCTGGAACATGGTGTCAATTGACTCACCGGGCAGATGAGTGAAATTATCATACTCCATCCGGTAGGTCGCAAACAAGCGCGCCTTCACTTGGTTGTTCCCAGCATGAGCCACCTTAAGCTTCTCCCAAATCTTCCAAACCAAGTCCTCTGCACAAACTCGATCGAATTTGGATTGGCAAAGGGCACGAAACAAGTATTCGACTGCCTTATTGTTGGCGTCGTGTATATCCCTCAATCCTGGGGCAAGAAAGTTTATGGGATGAACATAGGAGGTGTTCTCCGTCACATCCCAAAGCAACTGACCCTTGCCGTGAAGAAAAGCAGACATCCATCTTTGCCACATCTGATAATTCTTCCCATCAAAGTGCGGAGGACCCGAACACCTTTCCTGGTACGTCATCTTTGGATCTTAGATTGGTTAGAATCATGAAGATCTGTAAGCAGCTCTGATACTAATTGATGGACTGATTAGACCAGAGAAGAGGGGAGTGAATGGCAGACGATAGAAATTTCTCCGAGAGAAAACCGACTAAGTCCCAAAATCACAACCAAGGATTCCCACACAAGCTTGCCAAGGTCACGTAGTCACAACGGACCTACCAACCCTAGGAACAAGTCCCAGCTCAAAGCTAAGCAGAAGCACAACTCAATGAGCAAAGGACCTAGGCAAATCTGCTAGCCTACGACGGACCGTTCGTGAATGAGTCGCGAACCTTCCGTCAGCTACGGCAGACCATCTGTGAGTCAAGGACGGACCGTCCGTATTAGCTAACAGAAACTCCAGAAGCCCACCGGCCAATATGGACCGTCCGATCAGCTCTCACGGGCAGTCTGACCTGCACGGAGCGTCCGTCAAACCCCTCACAACAGAAACCTAGAGCTTCAACCGATCAAACCACGAACTTGCACGAACAAGCGACGAACTGGACGAACAACTCACTGCATGGACCGTCCATGCTTACTCGACGGACCGTCCGTCAGGCACGAACAGAACCTGGCGAACACGAAAATGCAAGATAAAGCACAAAGATGCACAAGACATCTATCCATGATCCCCTCAAAGAAATCTGAACAGAAACGCCTCCAAATCAACGAATCAAGCCACACACGAAAATCCCACGAAAATAGCTCAAAAAAGACACGAAAATCACACGAGCAAAGAGAAGGAAATTGACGCACGCATGAATACTTCCATACAACCAGAAGTCAGATTCTCTACAAAATCATGAAGAAAATGTAGCCTACAGAGCAAAGGAATTAGGAAGCAGTCTGGATGGATCAGTTGCCATCCAACCCTAGAGCTATATATATGAAGTCTCTCCGGGTGGGGCAAATGACCAAGGTACCCCTAGAACTTAAAAGAAGATACACACCCCTCAAGGGAAAGATGGTCAAGACTTGGTACTTCTCATCGGGTGGCCACACCTTCGCTGTAGTCCACGTCCTCCCTACGTAAGCCTCGTGATCCCACCGCTTGTACCCCGACATTGAAGCTTCTCGATGCACCCGGATCCCGTCTCCGCTCGCTAAGCCTCCGGTCTTGGTTTTGTGGCTCAACCAAGTAACCCGATGGTTTTTTGGTGAACCGCCGCACACCCCATGTGCAAAATCTGGTTGTGAGCCGCTAGCCTGCACCGACTCATGTCCACGACTTCGTCTTTCTTTTCTTGCCACCATGCGTCCCGCACTTGATCTTGTTCGGCCACCGGGTCCATCGAGCCAAGCTTACTTGTCTCTCCACCATCGATGGCCCCGCAAGGCTAAGACCTTTCACACTTGCTCTTCGCTTGCACCAACGCAAATCAAGCCGCAACCTACACCTGCAATACTCGGCCAAGAGTCCGTCCACACCACGTTGTTAATCATTGATCACAGCTAGGAGCGACCATCCACCGGTCCTCGGACGCTCCGGTCCTCACCCACCTGCCAACAAAGGAGACGCAGGTTCGCTTACCCGCATCGGTAATGACTATCCATTTTGCAAAATGAATATTCATCTGCCCTGGCCCCATCCCATCTCCCCTTCTTCTTTCCGAGTGGATAAGCGCAAGACACGCCGCTTTCCTCATTTCTCACTAGGGTTAGCGAAGGTGAGCGGAGGCGGGGAGACGACGATGAGCATCGGCGAGGGGCCAAGCAGCGGACGACCCCGCACACCCTGGATCAAGGGCGAGAACCGGATTTGCGCGCATGCCGGCGAGATGGTGGCAAAGAGGGAGACGATGATGAGCGCCGGTGGAACAGACCCGAAGCCGAAGATGAGGGTCCTCGACTGGATCCTCTCGGGTTCTGATGAGGGGCCAAGCAGCGGCACGGAGGAGCAAGTTGGCGAGGGGGCAGCGAAGTGGGTGAGGCGCCTGCCTCATTTCTGCGAGCACAAGTGTTTGGCAACGACGAAGAGGGGTCAAGGGAGCAACGAAGGTGTAGAGAACCTCATCTCCGACTCTGGCAACGAGCACGACGATGGCGAGGCAAGTTTCTCTGAATCTTAGTGCCTTTTACTTGTTCTATAAATGGAGCTTGAGCTTGAGCTTGATAAAGTTAGTGCCTATGATGATGTCTTCCATGCTTGTCATGATCTTATACTAAGTTCTAAGGCAAACCAGTTCTAAACTAAGTTCTGCTTTTACTTGTCACCCTGCTAGGAAGCCTAGGATAATTTTCAAGTTCTTATATAATTTGCCTTTGATGTCTATTGTGCCTATACTGCTCCAAGTTTGAAGGCAAATTAGTTCTGAATTAACTATGTTATTCTTATACCATGCTTAACCCTGTTTTAGGGAAAACTCTATGAGTACTAAACCTTAAAGTTCGGGATTATGTGAAACCTGAGGTTGATAAAATCATATAAGAAGTGAACATCATCATCAAAAAGGCTAAGCACGTAAGGAGGTACAAGTATACAACTAAACAAAATCTCGAGCCCATTGAAGATGAGCTCAAAGTGCTTCAAAAAATATTGGTTCCTTATGAAGAGGCTGCAAAAGGAGCCAACCTTGATGGGCGCATGAAGAAGTTCAAGCTTCTTAATGTGCAGGGTCAGATAGTCATGCTTTTGTTGATGTTCAAGGGGCATGCTTTTGTTGATGTGTATGGTCAGATAGCATGACCATTGATGAGGATATGACACCCATGCATACGACCATGATTGGTGCATGGAATGAAGTAGAAGAAGTCCAACAAGGGTGTCCAAGTTGAAGAGGAGGCACGAGGCTAATCCGGTCTGAGTCCCCAAGGTGGAGGCCCAAAGCAATTCAAGTTTGGGCCCAGTTCGGAGTCCAGGAGCAGCGCGCACTAAAAAGGACGCCCAGGTCGCATACGAAGTCAGTTTTGGACGTTCTTTATATGGTTGGAACCGCAATTTCATAGAGCTTCCAATGGCACCAGTCTCACGTCCAAATTCATCCTGAGTCAATGGGAATCTTCAAAACAAGTTGACGTCCAGAATCTGCCAAGGTGCTGCGTCGCTAGTTTTGTTGGGCCTTAAGCCCAAGTTGTGGGCACCCGATCCTAGGTCGCCCCCAACCCTAAGACGCCCCTCCTCATATACTCAGTAGACGTCACCTTAGAAACTTGAGTTTTGTTTTACATCTAGCTTTAGCTACACCAGACCACACACAAATACGTGTTGTCCTCTGTAATTCAGAACTCCACCTTCGAGTGATAAATAGATTGCTCGCTTCATAATTCTTGTTCGTTCGTCGATTGCGCGCAGGAATTGATCTTCGTGATCAGGCCGATCTTGCTCCAACAAGGTCGATAACTACAGGGAGTTGGTTCAGCGATTGCACTGGTGCTTCGGGCTTGCTTGTCGTAGTCGGATCGTGAGGGCCACCTCCCGCCGAAATCGGATTTATCTCCACTCACCGAAAGATCGGGCACTCCGCCTCTATCAAGTGGTATCAGCTTTCCAGGTTGATCGGTGAGTTTATCGAGTGTTTTTATTTCCTACAGTCCAGAAAAACCAAACAAAAATTTGTTCTTGGTTAGATCCTTGTACCAGCAACCCATTTTAGCCTTACACATTCATTTAATAACTTGCTTTGTTGAGTTTGTGCGCTTGTTCGTTCAATAGTTGCTGGTTACTTGTGTTTCTTTCTTTTGTTTCTTGTTCTTTTCATCTAACCCTAGCAGCCGCCGCCGTTTCTTTCTTTTCGCTACTAATCCACCACACCCCCCAAAACCCTCCCCCTCCCGCACGGTTTTCCCTCGCGTCGTGCCTCCATGGCCTCGTGCGTTGCCTAGCACCGCGGGACACCGCACAACCCCCCTATGAGCCTCGGTTCCGACTCGAGCATGCCGCGCCCCCACCCTGTGATCCCCCTCCTCGGTTGGCAAAATAAAGAAAGTTATCAAAAACCGAAAAAAGAAAGTTCAAAAAAAAAACAAATTGAAGGACCGGAAAGGCGAACCAGAGAGGGGGGAGTGAATGGGAGCCGATAAAAATTCTTCTCGAGGGAGATTGAAACTCCGACAAGACGAACAAGGCTTCCAAAGCACGTCTCCGACTCAACTACCCAAGTTGGCCAAGACCACGCAGCCACTGGAGTGCTACTGGTCCTAGGAACCAACAACCACCTACACCGACTAGAGAACGCAGCGGAACTAGCAACTCGAGAGCCACTGGACTACACCGGTCAGGCCGGTGAGCAGCACCGGTCAGACCGGTCCCTGCTGGCAAAATCTGAGAACTTCCACAGAAGGCCCCTACACCGATCAAGCCGGTGTAGCTCGCCGGTTAGACCGGTCCAAGCCAGGAAATCCCAAATCCACCAAATAGACCTACCGAGCTCCAAAATGAACCAAACTCGAAACAGCAGCAACACAAGACAACAGGGAAATCACCAAGATGTTCACCCGAGCAAAACTCAACAAAGAGTCTGCACTGGTCAGACCATTGTGAGGCACCGGTCAGGCCGGTGTGACCTGAGCTCTCGGGATGAACAGCGCCCGCGGGTCAACACCCCCAAATCCAACTCCCGATCTCCCGAATCGCTCCACAGATTTGCGCAAGACTTTAGGGATAGTAGGAACACCTCATGGGCACTCCATAGCCAAGATTTGGTCCACCAAAACTCGCTAAATCAAAAAGAATCGAAGAAATCCCACCAAGAAAGCCTCTAACCCTAGAGCCAAGAAAACCCCAAAATCGAGCCCCTTTGCTCACGGATTTGGGAGGGGAATCAAAGGGAAAAGAACCACAAAGGGTTCAAGCATCCATCCCCCACCAAATCCCAAAGAGAAAGGCCTCGAATCCGCCACAAGAAAATCGCCAAGAAAGGGCTCCGAAAATCACCAAAAAGGAGAAATGGGAAAGACACATCCAAGCCTTGAGGAACCACGCCGAATCATCTATACATACCAAAGAGGTTCATACAAGGTCTAGCTTGCCGCCCGATCATCCTTCCCTCTCACAAGATCTCACCATGAAGCTCTCAAGCTAGTCCTAGTAATTCCAAAGGAAAAATGGAAGAGGAAAAATAGGAAAACAAATGAGCTAGGGTTCCAAGAGATGGCTGCCATCCTCTCACCACTTGGGTTATATGGCGGCAAGCCGAAAGACTAAAATCCCCCTAAGGACTATTACTAGGATACACACCCCCGAGGGGCACTTTGGGAAACTTTGTCTTCGCACCATCAGACGGATGCCCAGCGGCCGCAAACTTGCTTAGCCTCGACGCAAGCCTTGCGATCCTGACGCATGTCCTCCGCTTCGAAGTCTCCGGATTGTGTCGTCGCACACCGGTCAGACTGGTTAGACCCACTGGTCAGACCGGTCCGATGCTGCTGCACCTCCGTCTTCGGTCTTCGGTCTTGGCTTTGTGGATCAACCAAGGAACCTAGTGGTTTTCTGGTGAACCACCGGAAACCCCGCGAACTCGGTGTAGCCTCCGCCAATCGCCACTCATGACTCGGCTCCCACGTAGTCCCGGCTCGACCTTGGTTTTGAGGCTCAACCAAGAAACCGTCCATGACTTCATCTTGCCGTTCTTGCCACCATGCGGCCCGCACTTGACTCCGCTGGCCACCGGGTCCCTCGAACCAAGCCTACTTGTCTTCTCCACACCTGGAGGCCTCACCAGCAACGACCTTTCGCGCTTGTTCTTCACCTGCACCAACACCAGTCAAGCCGCAACCTGCACCTGCAATACTCAGCCAAGAATCAGTCCACACCACGTTGTCAAAAACTCATCACACCAGGAAGCGACCTACCACCGGTCCTCGAACCACACAGACTCTCAATCTCCCCCTTGATGAGTGCATTGACAACACACACATTTTGGTAACCAAATAGAAAGGGAAAATAAAAGAAATGACTAAAAGAAACTCCTACAAGCGATCGAAAGCCAAAGGAAAGGCAAAGAGCAAGATCACTTGAAGAAGACAAATCTCGGAAGCCTTAGGCAAGGGCAACGGCTCGACAGATCCGAGACAAAACCATGCTCAAGCAAAGAGCAAAAACCACCAATCCGAAGCTTGAAAAACCACAAAGAGCTCCCCCTACACAAATGCAAGCTCCCACTGAACCAATGCAACTCCCCCTTGACGAATGCATGCAAACCACATCACAAAACAGAGCAGCTGTCTCAGCCTTGCTCTGACCGGTCAGACCGGTCAACCCCACTGGTCAGACCGGTGGACAAGATCGTCCAGCACCTGACACTTACACTGGTCAGACCGATGAGCAGGACCGGTCAGCCCGATGACCACCTGGGAAAAACTGGGAACTACCCGAGCTCAAAACTAGCTCGAAACCACTTGGAAACCTTCTAAATGCATGCAGCAAGCCAAAACATGCTCAAACTTCTCCCCTTATTGACAATGCATGAATCAAGCAAAAAATAGGAATATTTCAACCTATAGCTTCTCAAATAGACAAAATTCAACATAGCATGCTACACATATCCAAATGAGCAAGTTAGATACTCTATAGCTTCGTATGGACATAAACTACAAGATCACTAAGTTTCACAACCATTGGGCAAAGCTAAGATAGAATTAAGCATTTTTGCGAAAAATTCCCTCTCATGAGCAAAGTCCTAAACATGAGCAAAACATGTCAAAATGGCAATGCCACACAAACTTCATGCTAGGACAACCATTTTAAGCATAAGACCATCATAAACACCCACAAGCACCTCATGTCATGTCAAAGCCACCGAGCCATGTGCTTACTTCTAAATATGAGACTTCTCATTGGTAAGCAACATGCAACGGTTTAGCACCCAAAAGCAAGTAAATTAAGCACATGACATGGGAGCACATTTTCCAAGCAATTTACATTTCATTTTCAGATTTATAATTGGTACATAAAATGTCTTTGCGACAAAAAGGAACTTATGCCCCTCCACAAGATAAAGCTTGGGGGCTAAACATTCATGATGGCAAATGAGCCTTTGGCCCCATATGATCAAAATAAGCTATCTAACCACAAATTAAGCATAGCCAAGCTACAAAAACATGTCAAGATCATATAAAGGCATTTACTCACAAGAGAGCATATATATGAGATTTTCCAAAAACATAGCTAGCAACCATGGATATAAATCAAGATCATCAAGAGCTAAGCCAAACTAACCATAGCTTACCAAACTAGCTCACAAGGACATGTATATCATACCATGGTGAACAATGTATATAGGAGAAGCTTTTCCTACACAATGCATATGATACAAAATGCATGCAACCTATCATACAAAGATGACTATACATCATGACACAAATGCAATGCAAAATGCAAGAAAGCATAAAGGAAAGCTATACATATGCTACAATGGAGCTCCCACACACCCAACTCAAGAAATCAAACAAACACCAAGCTCCCCCCCGCAAACGAGTGAAATTTGCTTGATCTAGGGGTTTGGTGAAAATATCGGCTAGCTGGTCATGTGTGGGTACATGGATCAAAGCGATTTTTCCTTTCTCTACGTTGTCTCTCAGGAAATGATACCTCACTTCTATGTGCTTGGTTTTGGAATGGAGCTGAGAGCAACAACTAGCTGCGGCCACATACTCTGCCTCGGTAGTGGATTGAGCAACACTCGATTGTTTGCGGGAAGACCAAGACACCAAAGATGAACCCAAGAACTGGCAAGTCCCAGAAGTGGACTTCCTATCCAACCGACACCCGGCAAAATCCGCGTCTGAAAATCCATGAAGCGCCAAAGAAGAAGACGCGGAGTACCAAAGGCCGAAGTTGGGAGTATGTCGCAAATACCTGAATATGCGCTTGACTGCTTGCCAATGCGAAGTCCTCGGAGACGCTTGAAAATGAGCGTACAGACATACCGAGAATTGGATGTCTGGCTTCGTCGCCGTCAAGTAGAGGAGTGACCCGATCATGCTTCGGTACTCCTTCTGGTCCACGTGCTCACCATCCTCGTCCGCATCAAGAGCTGTTCGTACTCATAGGCGTCGCCATGGCCATGGAGTCCTCCATCTTGACCTTCCTCACAATGTCCTTGGTGTACTTGGTTTGGTGTACGAATGTTCCTTCCTTTGATTGCTTGATCTGGAGGCCGAGGAAGAACTGCAACTCACCCATCATGCTCATCTCAAATTCCCTGCTCATGTCTTCTACAAACCTTGCAACCAAAGAGTTAGAGGAGCCACCAAAGACAATATCATCCACGTATACCTGCACAATAAGGATATCCTTGCCTTGCCTGAGGAGAAACAAGGTCTGATCGACCTTCCCCATCTCAAACCCTCTTTCAAACAAGAACCCCCTCAACCTACCGTACCAAGCTCTAGGCGCCTGCTTCAACCCATACAGCGCCTTCCTCAACTTGTACACCCGGTGGGGGTACTTCACTCTCAAACCCCGGTGGTTGCCTCACATACACTACTTCCTCCAAAACACCATTCAGGAAAGCACTCTTGACATCCATTTGATACAATTTGAACCCTTTAGCCACGGAAAAGGCTAGAAGGATCCTAATCGCCTCCAAACGGGCTACGGTAGCAAAGGTCTCCTCGTAGTCGATCCCCTCTTTCTGACTATACCGTTGCGCCACCAACCTCGACTTGTTTCTCACCACTTCTCCTTTCTCTCCCTCTTTGTTTTTCCACACCCATTTCGTCCCAATCGACTTACACCCTAGTGGAGGATCCACAAACTCCCAAACTTGGTTCCTCTCAAAGTTCTCCAACTCCTCATGCATCGAATTAACCCAATTATGATCAGATAGCGCGTGTCCAATGTCTTTGGGCTCAAAAGTAGCAACAAAAGCAGCATGAGCAAAGTGAGAATTGTTTCGAACCCTCTACCGTGTAGTACATTCATTGATGTCACCGATGATCCTCGAAGCTGGATGATCCACTTGAACTCGCCGAGGAGGTTCTCGCCTCGATGCTACCTCCCCCTCAACAGCAGCTTCACCTTGATCTGGGTTTGTCGTTATAGGTGTGGGAGAAGGGCCGTCCACCACCGTAGTCGAAGTAGTAGGTACATGCTCAGCCACGGGCACCACACCGCCATCTTCATCATCTCCATGTTCATGCTCCTCCTCCTGGAAAATCTCCTCGCCAAGTTCCTCGTCACCTGCACACTCAGAAACAAGCTGACTACGTGGCTGTGTCTCGTCGAAGGTAACCACGCAAGTCTCCACGATTTGGTTAGTTTCAAGGTTGAGCACTCGAAAGGCTCTAGAATGAGACGCGTAACCAAAGAAAATGCCATGGATAGACCTAGCCTCGAACTTGTCCAACTTCTTACCTTTCTTCAAGATAAAGCATTTTCACCCAAACACATGGAAGTGACTCACCTTGGGTGTGCGATCGTGCATCAACTCATAGCATGTTTTCTTCTTATGCACCCTGAGGTAAATCCTGTTCGACACATAGCACGCGGTATTCACCGCCTCAGCCCAGAACCTTCTCGGAGTCCTATGCTCGTCGAGCATCGTCCGAGCCATCTCGTACAAGGTCCTGTTTTTCCTTTCCACCACGCCGTTCTGGGGAGGCATATACGGACTCGAAAACTGGTGTTCAAGACCCAAGTCATGGCAAAAGGTTTCGAAGCGAGAGTTTTTAAATTCCGAGCCATTGTCACTGCGGATCGCTCGTATGGCATCTTCGTGCCTCTCGTTTCTTAACCTCAAGACAAGATCTCGAACAAAACCAAACGTCTCTCCTTTCTCCTCAAGAAAGAAAACCCACGCATACCGAGAGTAGTCGTCCACCACAACCAGGACGTACCACTTCCCACCCATAGATCGCACACGAGCTGGGCCAACAAGGTCCATATGGAGCAGCTCGCATGGAAGCTCCGTCATCACATCGGTGAGGGGTGGATGGGAAGCAGCTACCATCTTAGCATGCCGACACGGCGCACAAACCAACTCTTTTTCAAACCTCAGCCGTGGCAATCCTCGGACCAAATTGAGTTTACTCAAGCGAGACAAAAGGTCAAAGCTTAAGTGACCCAACTTCCTATGCCACTTCCACAACTCACTCGAAGAACCAGCCAAGAAACGACGCTCCACACCAGAAGACTGAAAGAAATCCGCTCAGAACACTTGACCCTCGGGAACGACCATGCAAACTAGGTCCCCTCGAGAATCCAAAATCCGAGAACCACCAGGTCGAAAGAACACCTCAAAACCCTCATCCAAAAGCTGGGAAACAAAAAGCAAATTGAATCCGAGCGATTGAACAAGAGCAACACACCTGAGAGTGACCTTGTCACTTACCTTCATCTCACCTTCTGAAAGCACACGCCCTCGCCCATTGTCCCCAAAGGTGATGTATGTCTTGGACACCACCGGGACGAGACTTGAGAACCACCCCTTGTCTCCGGTCATATGCCTCGAGCAACCGGAGTCAATCAACCAAACGTTCCTCAACTCTCCCACCTGAAATTCAAAAACGAGCACGTGAGTGAACAAATGACTCTGCACTGGGGTTAGTACCAAAAGAGTAAAACCAGTGCCGAGCCATTTGCTCTAAAGTGGGATTAGCACAAACCAAATCATCACGCCTATCAAAGCTACCACCGCAAAAACCACCACGGGAACCACCACAAGGGAACCACCCCTATCTAGCTGGAGGAGAACGAAAACCACGAAAAGAAGATCGTGGACCGTTCCTCCTCTCCATCTCGAAGCTACGACTCCTCCCACCCTCGTATTGAGCACGAGGTGGAGAACGTCTAGCAAACTGACCACCTGCAAACTCTCCATGCCAACCACTAGAACGACGACCACCAGAACCGAAATGAGCATCCGCGTGAGCACAGAAACCGAACTGCTCTTTGCCCAGACCAGCACTGGTCTGACCGGTGGAGTGCACCGGTCTGACCGGTGGTGCTCGGCCAGCAGCACCGCCTGCCACCTTTCGATCTCCCCAAGCCGGAACCATCCTCACAATCGCCTTGGCCCTGGGCATCTGCATTTGAGGCTCAGGTACACCATCTGAAGGGCGGTACTTGTCCTTGTTAGCCCACTCCTTAGCCATTCTCACCTCACGCTTCCTCTTGAAGCAAAACTCACCCTTGTGACCATCTCTCCCACAATAGTCACAATGAAAGCGTATGGGCTTAGGCTTAGGCTTGGGATGGGGCTGCTCACTTGGTTTCCCCTCACTCGGCTTCTCACCCTTCTTCTCTCCAACCTCACTCTCCTTAGCACTCACAAACTTCACCGGTTTTTGGAAATCATTTGTTGGGCGAGGAAATATGGGAGGATCTGGGGCTGTGTCAAGTTTGTTTCTCAGTGGGTTGGGCTTAGGTGCATAGGCATTTTTGTGGAAGGTTTTTGGTGGAGCTAGGATATCACCAATCTTCTCTCCTCCCTCACCACTACACTCTCCAACCTTCTCCGAACCAAGCGCTTGCCCATCATAGCGCTTGTATGCCTCTATCATCATCCTAAGCTGTGGTTCATGACCCGACAACCAACCCATCATTTTCCTCAACTCATCATTCTCATCCTGCAAGCGATCCACATAATGTGCAAGTTCCAGATTTTTCAAAGCATGCACTTCACAAGTAGAGCAAGAAGTTTGAACTGGTTCTTTCAACTTAGCCTCAAGTGAAACAGTGTAAGCATGCATTTCATCAATCTTTCCATGCAAAACAGGGCAAGAAGTGCAAGCACCTAGCAAAGCAGGTCTAGACTTAAGCTCAGCCACTTCAACCCTAAGCACATCTAGTTCATCACAAGTAGAGGCATGCTTATCCTTAAGAGCAGTAAGATCAGCTAGGTACACAGAGCAATCACAACAATCAATCTCATCAACCACAGGTGAAGCCTTAAGCGAATCAATCTCAAGCTTAGCATCAAGGTTCTGGGTTTGTAGCTCAGCTACTCGGTTCCTAGCATCCTCTAGTGAGGCCCTAAGCTCTTTCCTAATCTTCTTCGCCTCTCTAAGCATGTCATCACGATTATCAAGCAACTTGCCAAGATGCTCGTTCTCCTCACACAAGAAGGAAAGCTCGTCACGTACCTCATCCTCGGAGTCAGAGTCCGAGTCACTCTGGTGACTCTTCTTGCTGCCAGAGCTACGAGCCATGCCGCAGAAGCCATCTCTAGCGTAGCAGCTCAGCCCGCTCAATTTCTTGGATGACTTCTTGTTCTTGCGCCGATCACCTTCATCTTCGCTGCTACTCGAACTCTAGGAAGAGTAGGCGGAGCTGGAGTCGACGTCGCTCGCTCCGACCATCGCTCGAGCCTTCCTGCCGCGACCGTCCTTCTTCCTCTCCGTCGCTCATCCTTATGCTTATTCTTGTGCTTGTGATCGTGCCTTGATTGGTACTTGCCGTCCTTGTTCGACTGGTGCTTGTAGCCGTCCTTGCAGCCGTCCTTGTTCTCCATCTTCTCCGGACAATCAGCGACAAAGTGTCCTAGCTTACCGCACTAAAAGCATGTCCGTGGATTCCTCCTTATGTTCACCCGGTTCTCGTGCAACCTCTCGAACCGTCTGGTCAGCAACGCCAGCTCGTCCTCTCCAAGCACGTCGAACTCCTCATCTGGCAAAGACAACAAAGAAGACAGAGAGTACATCCTAGAGCATGCGTTAGTGTTAGACTTAGCCCCTTTGCCACCGACGAGAGCAAGACTATGAGAGTCAGTCGGGCTCTCGATCTTGGCTGTCACACCACGGTCCAACTCAGCCGACTTGAGCTTCGAAAACAGCTCGTTCACAGTCAGGGTGTCGTACTTCTCGGACTCAAGAATAGCCTCGACCTTTCCGTCCCATACAGTGCGATCCAGCGAGTGCAAGATCTTCACGGCTCTATCATGATCATCGTATGGGAGCACGACCACATTGGCTCTCATGTTGTTCACCACAACCATAAACCACTGGAAAAGGGCATCGACGGACTCGCCGGGGAGATGAGTGAAGTTCTCGTACTCTCTCCGGTATGTCGCGTATATCCGAGCCTAAACCTGAGCATTCCCAGGATGAGCATCCTTCAATTGCTCCCAAATCCTACAAGCTAAGTCCTCTGTCTGAACCCGATCGAATTTGGACTGACACAAAGCACAAAACAAGTAGTCGACTGCCTTGTTGTTGGCGTCGAACATGTCCCTCGATCCCGGAGCAAGGAAGTTAATCGGATGAACATAAGCTGTGTTCACCATAACGTCCCAAAGGATCTGACCCTTACCGCGGAGGAAAGCCGCCATCCGCCTCTGCCACATCTGGTAGTTTTTGCCATCGAAGTGCGGAAGACCCGAACCCTGTTCCTGGTACGCCATCCTTGGATCTTAGACTGGTTAGAATCCGAAGATCCGTAACCGACTCTGATACCACTTGAAGGACCGAAACGGTGAACCAGAGAGGGGGGGAGTGAATGGGAGCCGATAAAAATTCTTCTCGAAGGAGATGGAAACTCCAACAAGATGAACAAAGCTTCCAAAGCACGTCTCCGACTCAACTACCCAAGTTGGCCAAGACCACGCAGCCACTGGAGTGCTACTGGTCCTAGGAACCAACAACCACCGAAGCTAACCCGAGAACGTAGCGGAAAGACCAACTCGAGCAGCTACTGGACCACACCGGTCAGACCAGTTGCACACACCGGTCCGACCGGTCCCTGCTGGAGAACCCTGACAGATCCTGAGAACTTCCACAGAAAGCCCCTACACCGATCAGGCTGGTGTAGCACGCCGGTCAGACCGGTCTAAGCCAGGAAGCCCCAAAATCACAAACCTGACCTTCCGAGCTCCAAAACGAACCAAACTCGAAACAGCAGCAACACAAGACAACAGGGAACTCACCAAGACGTTCACCCAAGGCAAATCCCACAAGGCCTCTGCACCGGTCAGACCGGTCGACAGCACCGGTCAGACCGGTCAGGCTGGGCAGCTTGGGATGAACAGCACCCGCGGGTCAACTCCCCCAAATCCAACTCCCGATCTCCCGAATTGCTCCACGGATTTGCACAAGATTTTGGGGATAGTAGGAACACCTCATGGGCACTCCATAGCCAAGATTTGGTCCACCAAAACTTGTTAAAGAGAGAGGAATCGAAGAATTCCCACCAAGAACGCCTCTAACCCTAGAGAGGAGAAAACCCCAAAATTGAGCCCCTTTGCTCACGGATTTGGGAGG
This sequence comes from Cenchrus fungigraminus, assembly GCA_036936925.1. Lineage (NCBI taxonomy): Eukaryota > Viridiplantae > Streptophyta > Magnoliopsida > Poales > Poaceae > Cenchrus > Cenchrus fungigraminus. Next base: position 115,557,013 of record CM072768.1, on the reverse strand, counting down.
GGAATCAAAGGGAAAAGAACCACGAAGAATTCAAGCATACATCCCCCACCAAATCCCAAAGAGAAAGGCCTCGAATCCACCACAAGAAAATCACCAAGAAAGGGCTCCAAAAATCACCAAAAAGGAGAAACGGGAAAGACACATCCAAGCCTTGAGGAACCACGCCAAATCATCTATACATACCAAAGAGGTTCATACAAGGTCTAGCTTGCCGCCCGATCATCCTTCCCTCTCACAAGATCTCACCATGAAGCTCTCAAGCTAGTCCTAGAAATTCGAAAGGAAAAAGAAAGAGGAAAAATAGCAAAACAAAATGAGCTAGGGTTCCAAGAGATGGCTGCCATCCTCTCACCACTTGGGTTATATGGAGGCAAGCCGAAAACTAAAATACCCCTAAGGCCTAATACTAGGATACACACCCCCGAGGGGCACTTTGGGAATCTTTGTCTTCGCACCATCGGACGGATGCCCAGCGACCGCAAACTTGCTTAGCCTCGACGCAAGCCTTGTGATCCCGACGCGTGTCCTCCGCTTCGAAATCTCCAGACTGCGTCGTCGCACACCAGTCAGACCGGTGCTCCTCATCGGTTAGACCGGTACCCACCGGTCAGACTGGTCAGACCCACCAGTCAGACCGGTCCGATGCTGCTGCACCTCCATCTTCGGTCTTCGGTCTTGGCTTTGTGGATCAACCAAAGAACCCAGTGGTTTTCTGGTGAACCACCGGAAACTCTGCGAACTCGATGTAGCCTCCGCCAATCGCCACTCATGACTCGGCTCCCACGTAGTCCCGGCTCGACCTTGGTTTTGAGGCTCAACCAAGAAATCGTCCATTACTTCATCTTGCCGTTCTTGCCACCATGCGGCCCGCACTTGCCCCGCTGGCCACCGGGTCCCTCGAACCAAGCCTACTTGTCTTCTCCACACCTGGAGGCCTCACCAGTAACGACCTTTCGCGCTTGTTCTTCACCTGCACCAACACCAGTCAAGCCGCTACCTGCACCTGCAATACTCAGCTAAGAATCAGTCCACACCACATTGTCAATCACTCATCACACCAGGAAGCGACCTACCACCGATCCTCGAACGACACAGGCTCTCAATGAGGTTGATTGTGCTGATTGCTTTGTGTTCCTAGCTGATCTTACTGCTCTTTGGGAAAAGCATGCCTCCAAGTGTGAGGAACTAGATGTGCTTAGGGTTGAGTTGGCTGAGCTGCAGTCTAGACCTTCTTTTCTAGGTGCTTGCACATCTTATCCTGTTTTGCATGGAAAGATTAATGAACTTCATGCTCGCATTGTTTCACTTGAGGCTGATTTGAAAGTTCCTATTCCTACTTCCTGCTTTACTTGTGAATTGCATGTGGTGAAAAATCTGGAACTTGCACATTATGTTGATCACTTGCAGGATGAGAATGATGAGTTGAGAAAAGTGTTTGAGTTAGTTGTCAGGTCAGGAGCCTCAGCTTGGTATCATGATAGCGGCTTTCAAACGCTATGATGGTCAAGCACTTGGGGCTGACAAGATTGGAGAGAGCACTGGTGAGAGAGCTGAGAAAATTGGAGAGATTCCCATCCCACCATAAACAACACACAAGAACAAGTTTAAGCCTAAGCCTAATCATCTCAGAAACAAACTTGACACAACTCCAGATCCACCCATATTCCTTCACCCAACAAATAACTTCCAAAAACCGGTGAGATTTGTGAGCTCAAAGGGAGATGTGGTTGGAGAGAAGAAAGGAGAGAAACCTAGTGAGGAGAAACCAAAAGAGAAGCCAAGTGAATGGCCCCAACCCAACCCTAAACCTAAACCCATACGGTTCCATTGTGAGTATTGTGGGAGAGATGGTCACAAGGGTGAGTTTTGCTTCAAGAGAAAGCATGAGGAGAGAATGGCTAAGGAGTGGGCTAACAAGGATAGGAACCACCCTTCTAATGGTGTACCTGAGCCTCGTATGCAGATGCCCAGGGCAAAGGCCATTGTGAGAATGATTCCGGCTTGGGGAGATAGAATGGCTGCTGGTGGTGCTGCTGGCCGAGCACCACCGGTTAGACCGGTCAGGGGGACCGGTCAGACCGGTGCAGGTCTGGGTGGTGAGCAGTTTGGTTTTCTTGCTCGTGAGGATGCTCGGTTCAGTTCTTTTGGTCGTGGTAAAGGTGGTTGGCATGGTGTGTCTGGTGGTGTTGAGTTTGCTAGGCGTTCTCCACCTCATGCTCAATACGAGGGTGGGAGGAGTCGTAGCTTTGAGTTGGAGAGGATCTACAGTCCACTGTCTTCCTTTCGTGGCTTTCGTACTCCTCCAGTGAGATGGGAGTGGTTTCCCCACGGTGGTTTCAGTTCTAGTGGAGATGGTAGGATGGGTCTAAGGTTTGGTGCTCGTGGTAGGTTTGATGCCCACTTTGGTAGGAATGTTAGGATGTATCGTGCTAACCCCACTTTGGAGCAGATGGCTCAGCATTGGTTTTACTCTTTAGGTACTAACCCTAGTGTTGAGTCGTTTGCTCATTCACATGCTTGTTTTTAATTTTCAGGTGGGAGGCTTGGGGAACGTTTTGTTGATCGACTCCGGTTGCTCGAGGCACATGACTAGAGATCGGGGGTGGTTCTCCAGCCTCACCCAGGTGGTGTCCAGGATATACATCACCTTTGGGGATAATGGGCGAGGGTGTGTACTTGTGGAAGGTGAAGTGAGGGTAAGTGACAAAGTGGTGCTGAAGCGTGTTGCCTTGGTCAAGTCGTTGGGGTTTAATTTGCTCTCTATTTCCCAGCTTCTCGAGGAAGGTTTTGAGGTGTTGTTTAAGTCAAGTGGTTCTCGGATACTTGATGCTCGAGGTGACCTTGTCTGTGTGGTCGTTCTTGAGGGTCAAATATTTTGAGTGGATTTCTCTCAGAGTTCGGGTGTGTCGAGGTGTTTCATGGCTGGTTCTCCAGGTGAGTTGTGGAAGTGGCATAGGAGGTTGGGTCACTTGAGTTTTGACCTTTTGTCACGCTTGAGTGGATTCAACTTGGTCTGAGGATTGCCCCATTTGAGGTTCGAAAAGGATTTGGTGTGTGCGCCGTACAGGCATGCTAAGATGGTAGCTGCTTCCCATCCACCCCTCACCAATGTGATGACGGAGCGTCCATGCGAGCTGCTTCATATGGGCCTTGTTGGCCCAGCTCGTGTGAGATCTGTGGGTGGGAAGTGGTACGTCCTGGTTGTGGTGGACGACTACTCTCAGTATGATTGGGTTTTCTTTTTGGAGGAAAAAGGGGAGACGTTTGGTTTTGTTCGAGATCTTGTCTTGAGGTTGAAGAATGAGAGGCACGAAGATGCCATACGAGCGATCCACAGTGACAATGGCTCGGAATTTAAAAACTCTCGCTTCGAAACCTTTTGCCATGACTTGGGTCTTGAACACCAGTTCTCGAGTCCGTATACGCCTCCCCAGAATGGCGTGGTGGAAAGGAAAAACAGAACCTTGTGTGAGATGGCTCGGACGATGCTCGATGAGCATAGGACTCCGAGAAGGTTCTGGGCCGAGGCGGTCAATACCGCGTGCTACGTGTCAAACAGGATTTATCTCCGGGTCCATAAGAAGAGAACTTGCTACGAGTTGATGCACGGTAGAACCACCAAGGTGAGTCACTTTCACGTCTTTGGTTGCAAATGCTTCATTCTTAAGAAAGGCAAGAGTTTGGACAAGTTCGAGGCTAGGTCTATCGATGGCATTTTCTTTGGTTACGCGTCTCATTCTAGAGCCTTTTTAGTGCTCAATCTTGAAACTAACCAAACCGTGGAGACTTGCCAGGTTACCCTCAATGAGACACATCCACGTAGTTCGCTTGTTTTTGAGTGTGCAGGTGGTGAGGAACTTGGCGAGGAGATTTTCGAGGATGAGGTGTAGCAGTAAGGAGATGAGGAAGATGGTGGTGTGGCGCCCGCGGCTGAGCATGTACATACTACTTCGACTACGATCGAGGATGGGCCTTCTCCCACACCTACGACGACGTGCCGAGATCGAGAGAAAGCTGCAGCTGAGGGGGAGGTGGCTTCGAGGCGAGAAGCTCCCTGACGAGTACAAGTGGATCACCCAGCTTCAACGATCATCAGGAACATCAACGAACGAACTACACGGTCGAGGTTTCGAAATGACTCTCACTTTGCCCATGCTGCATTTGTTGCTACTTTTGATCCCAAAGACATTGGACATGCGCTATCTGATCACAATTGGGTAAATCCTATGCATCAGGAATTGGAGAATTTTGAGAGAAACAAAGTTTGGGAGTTAGTGGAGCCTCCACCAGGTTGTAAGCCGATTGGGACAAAAGGGTTGTCGAAAAATAAAGAGGGAGAGAAAGGTGAAGTAGTGAGAAACAAGTCGAGGTTGGTTGCTCAGGAGTACACACAAAAGAGGGGATAGACTATGAGGAGACATTTGCTCATGTGGCTCGTTTGGAGGCGATTAGGATCCTTCTAGCCTTCTCTGTGGCTAAAGGGTTCAAATTGTACCAAATGGATGTTAAGAGTGCATTTCTGAATGGTGTTGGAGGAAGAAGTGTTTGTAAGGCAACCACTGGGTTGGAGAGTGAGAAGTACCCCCACAGGGTGTACAAGTTGAGGAAGGCACTGTATGGGTTGAAGCAGGCGCTTAGAGCTTGGTATGGTAGGTTGAGGGGGTTCTAGTTTGAGAGAGGCTTTGAGATGGGGAAGGTAGATCAGACCTTGTTTCTCCTCAGGCAGGGCAAGGAGATCCTAATTGTTCATGTGTACATGGATGATACTGTCTTTGGTGGCTCATCTAACTCTTTGGTTGCAAGGTTTGCAGAAAACATGAGCAGGGAATTCGAGATGAGCATGATGGGTGAGTTGCAGTTCTTCCTCGGGCTCCAGATCAAGCAATCGAAGGAAGGAACATTTGTACACCAAGCCAAGTACACCAAGGACATTGTGAGGGAGTTCAAGATGGAGGACTCCAAGGCCATGGCGACGCTGATGAGTACGAGTACAGCCCTTGATGCAGACGAGGAAGGTGAACACGTGGACCAGAAGGAGTACCGGAGCATGATCGGCTCCCTCCTGTACCTGACGGTGATGAGGCCGGACATCCAGTTCTCGGTATTTCTATGCGCTCCTTTTCAAGCGTCTCCAAGGACTTCGCATCAGCAAGCAGTCAAGCGCATCTTCAGGTATTTGCGATATACTCCCGACTTCGGCCTTTGGTACTCCACGTCTTCGTCTTTGGAGCTTCATGGTTTTTCAAATACGGATTTTGCCGGGTGTCGGTTGGATAGGAAGTCCACTTCTGGGACTTGCCAGTTCTTGGGTTCTTCTTCGGTGTCTTGGTCTTCCCGCAAACAATGGAGTGTTGCTCAATCTACAACCGAAGCCGAGTACGTTGCCGCAGCTAGTTGTTGCTCTCAGCTCCTTTGGATCACATACACCATTAGTGACTTTGGTGAGGAGTATACCCAGTTCCACTTCTTTGTGATAGCACGAGTGCCATTAGTGTTGCAAAGAACCCAGTGCTACATTCCAAAACCAAGCACATAGAAGTGAGATACCATTTTCTGAGAGACAATGTTGAGAAAGGAAAAATCGCTTTGATCCATGTGCCCACACAAAACCAACTAGCGGATATTTTCACCAAGCTCCTAGATCAAGCAACTTTCACTCGTTTGCGGGGAGAACTTGGTGTGTGTTTGGTTTCTTGAGTTGGTGGTGGGAGCTCCTTGTGTAGCATATGTATAGTTTCCTTCGTGCATTTTGCATTGCATATGTGACATGATGTATAGGCATCTTTGTATCTTAGGTTGCATGCATTTTGTAGGAAAAGCTTCTCCTATATGCTTTGTTCACCATGATGTGCTGTATATGATCCTGTGAGCTAGTTTGGTATGATATGGTTTAGTTTGGCTTAGCTCTTGATGATCTTGATTTATATCCATGGTTGATAGCTATGTTTCTGAAAAAATGCTACATGTATGCTCTCTTGTGAGTAAATGCCTTTATATGATCATGACATGTTTTAGTGGCATTTCTATGCTTAATTTGTGCTTGGATGACTTATTTTGATCATATGGGGCCAAAAGCTCATTTGTCATTATGAATGTTTAGCCCCCTTGCTTTATCTTGTGGAGGGGCATAAGTTCCTTTTTGTCACAAAGACATTTCATGTACCAAATATGAATCTGAAAATGAAATGTAAATTGCTTGGAAAATGTGCTCCCATGTCATATGTGATAAATTTAATTTCTTTTGGGTGCTAAACCGTTGCATGTTGCCTACCAATGAGAAGTCTCATATCTAGAAGTAGGCACATGGCTCGGTGGCTTTGACATGACATGAGATGCTTGTGGGTGTTTATGATGATCTTATGCTTAGAATGGTCGTCCTAGCATGAAGTTTGTGTAGCTTTGCTATTTTGACATGTTTTGCTCATGTTTAGGACTTTGCTCATGAGAGGGTAAATTTTTCCTAAAATGCTCAATTCCATCTTAGCTTTGCCCAATGGTTGTGAAACTTGGTGATCTTGTCGCTGATGTTCATACGAAGCTATAGAGTATCTAACTTGCTCATTTGGTCATGTGTAGCATGTTATGTTGAATTTTGTCTATTTGAGAAGCTCTAGGTTGAAATTTTTTTCAAGTTTTTCCTTGATTCATGCATTGTCAACAAGGGGGAGAAGTTTGTGTGTGTTTTGGGCAACTGAATGCATTTAGAAGGTTTCCGAGTGGTTTCGAGCCATTTTTGGGCTCTTGCTGTTCCCAGGTTTCCCAGGTGGTCATCGGCCTGACCGGTGGTGGTCACCGGTCTGACCGGTCTAGGTGTCAGGACCTGTGCAGATGTGGTGCACTGGTTTGATCGGTGATGTGGACCGGTCTGACCAGTCAGAGCTGAGCTGGTGCAGCTGCTATGTCTTGTGAAGAGGTTTGCATGTATTCGTCCAGGGGGAGTTGCATTGGTTCAGGGGGAGCTTGCATGTGTGTAGGGGGAGCTCTTTGTGTTTTTCGAACCTTGCTTTGGTGGTTTGTGCTCTTTGCTTGAGCTTGTTTTGTCTCGGTTGTGTCGAGCCGTTGCCCTTGCCTAAGGGGACCGAGACTTTCCTGTTTCAAGTGATCTTGTTCTTTGCCTTTGGTTGGCTTTCGATCGCTTGTTTGAGTTTCTTTGTTCATTTCTTTTGGTTTTCCTTTTTCTCTTTGGTTACCAAATGTGTGTGTTGTCAATGCAGTCATTAAGGGGGAGATTGAGAGCCTGTGTGGTTCGAGGACCGGTAGATGGTCGCTTCCTGGTGTGATGAGTGATTGACAACATTGTGTGGACTGACTCTTGGCCTAGTATTGCAGGTGCAGGTTGCGGCTTGATTGGTGCTGGTGTAGGTGAAGAACAAGCGCGAAAGGTCGATGCCGGTGAGGCCTCCAGGTGTGGAGGAGACAAGTAGGCTTGGTTCGAGGGACCCGGTGGCTAGCGGAGTCAAGTGCGGGCCGCATGGTGGCAAGAACTGCAAGACGAAGTCATGGACGGTTTCTTGGTTGAGCCTCAAAACCAAGGTCGAGCTGGGACTTCGTGGGAGCCAAGTCATGAGTGGTGATTGGCGGGAGGCTACACCAAGTCTGCGGGGTTTTCCAGTGGTTCACCACAAAACCATTGGTTCCTTGGTTGATCCACAAAGCCAAGACCGAAGTGCAGCAGCACTGGACCAGTCTGACCGGTGGGTCGGACCGGTCTGACTAAGGGGTACCGGTCTGACCGGTGAGGAGCACCGGTCTAACCGGTGTGCGACGACGCCTTCCAGAGACTTCAAAGCGGGGGACACGCGTCGGAATCGCAAGGCTTGCGTCGAGGCTAAGCAAGTTTACGGTCACCGGGCATCCGTCCGATGGTGCTACAACGAAGATTCCCAAATTGCCCCTCGGGGGCGTGTATGTTAGTTTTATGTCTTAGGGGTAGTATCGTCTTTCGGTTGCCTCCATATAACCCAAGTGGTGAGAGGATGGCAGCCATCTCGGGGAACCCTAGCTCATTTGCTTTTGCTATTTTCCCTTCCTATTTTCTTTAGGATTTTTTGGGCTAGCTTGAGAGCTTCATGGTGAGATCCTTAGAGAGGGATGGATGATCGGGTGGCAAGCTAGACCTTGTATGAACCTTCATGGTATGTATAGATGATTCGGCGTGGTTCCTCAAGGCCTTGTGTTGTTTCCCCCGTTTTCCTTTTTGGTGATTTTCGGAGCCCTTTCTTGGCGATTTTCTTGTGGTGGATTTGAGACCTTTCTCTTTGGGATTTGATTGGGGATGTATGCATGAACCCTTCTTGGTTCTTTTCTTTGTGATTCCCCTCCCAAATCCATTAGTAAAGGTGCTCGATTTTGGGGTTTTCCTAGGTTTCGGGAAAGTGGTGTTCTTGGTGAAAATCCTTTGATTCCTCTTGATTCAACAAGTTTTGGTGGACCAAATCATAACTATGGGATGCCCATGAGGTATCCTAGTATCCCCAAAGTCTTGTGCGAATCCGTGGAGAGAATCGGGAGATCGGGAAGGTTGTTTGGAGGGGTTGACCCGCGGCTCGCTATTCATCCCGAGCGCCCAGGCCCTGACCGGTCTGACCGGTGCCTTCCACCGGTCTCACCGGTGCAGCTCCCTATTGAGTTTTGGCTCGGGTGAGCTGCCTAGTTCATGTGGCTTTGGGCTGTGGTGTTTCTGGTATGTTCTTGGCAGGTTTCAAGGTGGTTTGCTTTGTTATGTGAAGGCTTTTCCTTCCCTTCAGTTTGAGTATTGGAGGTGGTGTTTGTTCCAGGGCCTAGAGGAGTCACTGAGGCTTCCTGGAACTTTGTTGTGCATCTGTTGTTGCCACCGGCCTGACCGACAAAGTCCACCAGTCTGACCGGCAAGAGCCATCGGTCTGACAGGCAAGAGCCATCGGTCTGACCGGTGTGGCACAGACCACAGGGTGTGCAGTTTTCCGCTGCGTGTTGGGAGTGGTTGTTTCGGTTGGTTGAGTGGTTTGCTCCTAGGGTCAGTAGCACTTCAGTGGCTACGTGACTTTGGCAAACTTGGGTAGTTCGAGTCGGAGAAGTGTTGGCTAGGCCGTGTTCGACTTGTTGGAGAAGCCATCTCCTTCGAGAAGAATTTTTATAGGCTCCCATTCACTCCCCCCTCTCTCATTGCTAGTTCGGTCCTTCAGCCCTCAAACCCACCGAATCGACTTGGATTCGAAGTTTTCTTTTCTACCCTAAGTTCTTGGTGTTCATCATGGAAATCTCGATTGTGCATGACATGGTGAGTTTTGGGACTGAAGCCTCTCAGATTAGGATCTCCATAAGGTAGATATACTACCCCCAAAATATTAGATCAAATCATTGCACAAGATGAGAGATCGGGTTTTGGGAAGTTCTTCCGGAGCTGTCCAGGCAAAACAGGTCTGACCGGTTTGGTCAACAGATGATTTTTAGGAGATTTTTGGTGGACATGTTTGGTGTGACTAAGAGAACCTAGGGTTAAATTTTCATCATGTTTCGACTCCATTTGCTCTAGTTTTGGACCGTTTTGTTGGAGCTTTCCTGGCAAAATAGGTCTAATCGGTTTGGGAAACAGGTCTGACTTGTTTTGGCATTCCGTGTTTTGGCTAAGTCTAGCAAAACCATTCTGACCGGTTTGACAAAGAGGTCTGACCGGTTTTGGAAGTTGTATCCTTCTCTAGGAAAACCGGTCTGACCGGTTTTCACTGAATGAGTAGAATTTTTCCTAATTTCCACAGTGTCTCATGTTATCGATTGTTTTACCCTGAGGTGTGAGCTGAACTTATTCCTAGGATCAGTAGTACTCTACTGACTATGTAGTCTTGGCAAGTAGGAGGCTTTGGAGTTGGAAGTGATTTGGGGGTATAGGCCGAGTTCATCTCTTTGAGAAGAATTTTTATCAGCTCTCATTCACTCCCTTCTCTCTGGTCGCCAATCCGGTCCTTCAGGCGTTTGCAAAGTCAATGAGTCACAACAGGAAGATGGGTATATTCAACGCAAAGACACACATTGTTCAAAAATTTGATTGAATTTCACTCAAGGAAAATCCACCATAAATTGTCCCTTTCGATCCCCCATTAAAACTAGACTACGACCCTGGCGTGTGCTTTATTAAAGGGAAGTTTCTAGGTGCAAATTCCTGGTCATTTTAGATGTTCATACGATTCTTCGATACCTTTGAAGGCATTTTTTTCTCTTAAATTAGACGCCCAAAAGCCAACGTTCAGTGATACGATGTTTGGTTTGAATGATGAACACGTGGTAGACAAGATGGTCGTCATGACACATCGGTGAAGCTAGCGGTGGGACGGAGGAAGGTGGGGCATGAGCCCCTCCTGCCCACTACATGAAAACCTCAAATAGGTCACACAACATTTGTAACGGGCCCTTAACACCCGTTACATGGACCCACATCTGTAACGGTTGTTGTTTGGCGCCCGTTACTCATAAGCATGGAAGGCCGATCTCGGGGTTCGCCACTACAATGCCCGTTACCAATGAGGACTTCTGGTAACGGGCTTTGTAAACACCCGTTACATGAATTATTTGTAACGAACATTAAAGTACATCCGTTACAAAAATGATATCTATCGGTAACGGTCCTTGAAGTCAGTTACCGATAACTTTCATACTAGAGGCGCATGTTTATTAGGACGTGTCTCCTTTGATGGCGACCCAATTGGAGACACTCGTTTGTTAAGACATGTCACCTTTGATTGGTACCTAGCGTCGCCTTTTTTCTCACATCGGAGATGCGCGTTGTTATTGTGCGTCTTTGTCTTCGCCTTCCGATAACACTCGCTCTCTCTCCTCAGAAGGCCACTCGCGTTCCGACAACAGTCACTCTCTCTCTCAGAAGTCCTCGCCGGCCTGCCCCGTTCGCCGCCGCCAGCTGCGCGTGCTCTGAGGATCACCTCTCTCTCTCCTCAGAAAGTTGGCGCTGCAGCAGGCCGGTTGGCCGCGTGCACGACGGCGAAAGTGGCCAGTGGACGTCGACCGCGACGTCATCCAAAGCAGACGCCTCTGTCCCCTCCCCCTCGGGCTTGGCGCCGTCCTCCGCGTTGCCCCCGTGGCCGCGCCGCCACCTCTGATCCTCCTTCTCGGCCGCGCTCGCGTCGTAGAAAGTCCACGTCAAGGTGGAAATTGCCCCCTTTTATTGAAATTCTTCAGCTGTCCTAATCCTCTTATATTATCGGTTTTTTGTGATGAATTATGCTCATTTGATGTATGGAAATTGCAGATGGTGGCTGCTGCTCGGGCTTGGATGTACCGACAGCCCCAAGAAGATTGGGAGAATTTCTTAAGCGGGGTCAATGGTTTTCTAAATCAAGCAGAGGCGGATATGAGAAACCATAGTGTTCAGGGAATGCTTTTCCCCTGTATAGATTGTCTCAACCAGTAGAAATTCGGACAACAGGAAATCATTTTCATCATTTGGTCACACGTGGTTTCACAAAAAATACACAAAAAATTACACATGTTGCAAGAAACATGGTGAGGAAGGACTTAATGAACTCGAAGCTGGATGCCTAAATGAAGGTGAAGTGCGACACCATGCTACCTGCCATGATGAAGACCTTGATGAAGGTGGAATTTTTGAGGAAAATGAACCATTCCCACCCAATGTGATGAGGCCTGAGGATATCACTGATCAAGAGGTTAGGGGCTTCGATGATGGTGAGGTGTTGCAACGTGTGCACAATGTTGATCAAATGTTGCGGGATGTTGAGTTTCAACTTGTGTACACACCTTCTGAATTAGCGAGGCTGAAGTAGTTCATTGAAGATTCAAAGAAACCCCTCTATCCGGATTGCTAGATGTACTCTCGCCTTTCTGGTGATCTAAAACTTCTGTAGCTTAAGGCAGATCAAGGTTGGAGCAAGAAAAGTTTCAAACATCTATTGGATGTGCTTAGAGACATGCTACCTAAAGTCAACCAAATAGCTGAGTCTGTCTATGAGGCGAAGGAGATAATCTTTCCTCTAGGAATAGAGGTTGAAAAAAATCCATGCATGCAAGAACAGTTGTGTATTGTTCTGTGGACATTATGCAGATCTTAACAAGTGCCCCAAGTGTGGCTGCGATCGGTACAAGAGGAAAAAGGATGGTGGAGATCATAATAATGCCGATGATGAGAACGAGCCTGTGGAGATCAGAGGCAAGAAGAAGAAGGCTAACAGAGGGGCTCCTGTGAGGGTGGCATGGTATTTTTGCATCATTCCTCGGATGAGAAGATGATTCGCAACACGAAAGGAGGCCCAACTCTTGCGTTGGCATGAGGAAGGCCGAAAGAAGGAAGTTGGCAAGTTTAGGCACCCCGCAGATGCGGTACAATGGGGTAACATTAATTCCCACTTTGCGTGGTTTGCCAAAGACGTAAGGAGCGTACGGTTTGCTATGAGAACAGATGGCGTGAACCCATTCGGTATCCAGAGCTCAACACATAGCACCTGGCATGTCGTGCTGTCATTGTACAACCTTCCACCTTGGCTATGCAAGAAACAAAAATATATGATGCTGATAATATTGGCCTCCAGGCCAAAGCAACCTGGCTACCGTATGGATTTCTACTTGAGGCCACTAGTTGCTAACTTGAAGACACTGTGGAAGCTTGGTGTGAAGGAGGTTTGGGATGAGTTCAAGTGCGAGGAGTTCACATTGCACGCCATGTTGTTCACCACCATCAATGACAACTGAAGGACCGATTAGGCGACCAGAGAGGGGGGAGTGAATGGGAGCCGATAAAAATTCTTCCTGAAGGATGAACTCGGCCTATGCCCCAAAATCACAACCGAGGATTCCCACAGGAGTTTGCCAAGGTCGCGTAGTCACAACGGACCTACCAACCCTAGGAACAAACCCCAACTCAAAGCAACACGAAAGCGCAACTCAAGAAGCAAAGGACTTAGGCAATCTGGAAAGCCTGGGACGGACCGTCCGCATGGAGGGGGCGGACTGTCCGCGGGGGTCAGGCGGACCGTCCGCAAGCACAAGGAGGACCGTCCGAAAATAGCCCCCGAACCTCCAGTATTGCACCTCGAATAACGGACCATCCGTGCCGTACCCGCGGACCGTCCGCGCGGAGAAGACTGTCCGCACTCACCTCGCGGACCGTTCCGCAAACTTTGTGCAACCAAAAACACCAGACAAAACGGATCGAAAAGAAGCGATACAAGAACTAGCGAAGAACACGATGAACACCTGGTTAGCCGGCTCCTCGCGGACCATCCGCGAGCACCTGGCGGACTGTCCGCCACACGCAGACAGAGCAGCCCGAACTCGAAAACGAAAACACAACTTCACCTATCCGTCCATGGATCTCCCAAACGGCTTGAGCTCTTGAGGAAAGATTTGGGGGAGATGTGAAGCGTCCCTAGGAGATGCTATATGCCAAAACTTGAGACCTCAAACAAACTAAATCGCCGGGAATCGAATCGCAACCGAGCTCTACCAAAAAGCTAGTGTTCCAACCGAAATCCTTCAATCGGAGGCCGAATCCGGAGATTGGGGGGTCAAGATCAAGCACAAAGATGCACAAGACAACTTTCCATGATCCCCACCAACAAATCCGAACCGAAACATCTCAGAATTGAAGGAACAAGGCGCTCATGAAAATCCAACAAAAATAGCCCGAAAAAGACACGAAAATCACACGAGCTACAAGAAGGAAATCAACGCAACCATGAATGCTTCCATACACTCGGAGGTCAGATTCTCTACAAAGCGGTGAAGAAAATCTACGCCTATGGAGCAAGGAAATGAGAAGCAGTCCAGATGGATAGTTTCCCTAGAAAACCCTAGAGCTATATATATGAGTCCCTCTGGGTTAGGCAAATGACCAAGCTACCCCTAGCACTTAAACTTAAGATACAATTCCCTCAGGGGCAAATAGGTCATGTAGCACTACTCTTCATCGCACGGCCACGCCTTCGCCGCAGTCCGCGTCCTCCCGACGCAAGCCCTGCGATCCCACCATGTGTCCGACGGCATCGAAGCTTCTCGGCACGCCCGGATCCCGTTTCCGCCCGCCGAGCCTCCGATCAAAAGGTTGTGTGTTGGTTCCTAGGACCAGTAGCACTCCAGTGGCTGCGTGGTCTTGACCAATTTGGGTAGTTGAGTAAGAGAAGTGTTTCGGAAGCCGTGTTCGTCTTGTTGGAGTTCCCATCTCCTTCGAGAAGAATTTTTATCGGCTCCCATTCACTCCCCCCCTCTCTGGTTCGCCTAATCGGTTCTTCAATTGGTATCAGAGCCGATTCGGGTCTTCATTGACTCTTACCAGTCTAAGATCCAAAGATGGCGTACCAGGAATGGGGTTCGAGTCCTCCGCACTTCGATGGGAAGAACTACCAGATGTGGCAGAGGCGGATGGCAGCGTTCCTCCGCGGAAAGGGTCAGATCCTTTGGGACGTTACGGTGAACACAGCTTATGTTCATCCGATGAACTTCCTTACTCCAGGATCGAGGGATATGTTCGAAGCCAACAATAAGGCGGTCGACTACTTGTTTCGTGCTCTGTGTCAGCCTGAATTCGATCGGGTTCAGACATAGGACTTAGCCTGTAGGATTTGGGAGCAGTTGAAGGATGCACACGCTGGGAATGCTCAGGTTCAGGCTCGGATGTACGCGACTTATCGGAGAGAGTACGAGAACTTCACTCATCTCCCCGGCGAGTCCGTCGATGCCCTTTTCCAGCGGTTTACAGTCGTTGTGAACAACATGAGAGCCAATGTGGCCGTGCTCCCATACGATGATCATGATAGAGCCGTGAAGCTCTTGCACTCGTTGGATTGTACCGTATGGGATGGGAAGTTTGAGGCTATCGTTGAGTCTGAGAAGTATGACACCTTGACTGTGAACGAGCTGTTCTCGAAGCTCAAGTCAGCTGAGTTGGACCGTGGTATGACAACCAAGATTGAGAGCCCGACTGATTCTCATAGTCTCGCTCTCGTTGGTGGCAAAGGAGCTAAGTCTAATGCTAATGCATCCTCCAGGATGTACTCTCTGTCTTCTTTGATGTCTTTGCCAGATGAGGAGTTCGACGTGCTTGGAGAGGACGAGCTGGCATTGCTGACCAGGCGGTTCGAGAGGCTGCACGAGAATCGGGTGAACACGAGGTGGACAACACGGACGTGCTTTCAGGGCGGCAAGCCAGGACACTTCATCTTCATCGCCGACTGCCCAGAGAAGACGGAGAATAAGGACGGCTAAAAGGACGGCTACAGGCACCGGTCGAGCAGGGACGACAAGTACCGATCAAGGCGCGATCACAAGCACAAGAACAAGCACAAGGACGAGCGACGGTCGAGGAAGAAGGACGGCCGCGGCAGGAAGGCCCGAGCGATGGTCGGAGCGAGCGACGTCGACTCCAGCTCTGCCTACTCTTCCTCGAGCTCGAGTAGCAGCGAAGATGAAGGTGATCGGCGCAAGAACAAGAACTTGACCGGGTTGAGCTGCTTCGCAGGAGATGGCTTCTGCGGCATGGCTCGTAGCTCCGGCAGCAAGAAGAGTCACCAGAGCGACTCGGACTCCGACTCCGAGGATGAGGTATGTGATGACCTCTCTTCTTTGCGCAAGAAGAATGAGGAGTTGGTTGACTTGCTTGATAATCGTGATCACATGCTTAGAGAGGCCAAGAAGATGGGGAAAGAGCTTAGGGCCTCACTAGAAGATGCTAGGAACCGTGTGGCTGAGCTAGAAACCCAAAACCTAGATGCTAAGCTTGAGATTGATTCGCTTAAGGCTTCTCCTGTGGTTTCTGATGAGATTGATTGCTGTGATTGCTCTGTGTACTTAGCTGATCTTACTGCTCTTAAGGATAAGCCTGCTTCTACTTGTGATGAACTAGATATGCTTAAGGTTGAAGTGGCTGAGCTTAAGTCTAGACCTGCTTTGCTAGGTGCTTGTACTTCTTGCCCTGTTTTGCATGGAAAGATTGATGAGATGCATGCTTACACTGTTTCGCTTGAGGCTAAGTTGAAAGAGACTATTCCCACTTCTTGCTCTACTTGTGAATTGCATTCGGTTAAGAATTTGGAGCTTGCGCATTATGTTGATCGCTTGCAGGATGAGAATGATGGGCTGAGGAAATGTATGAGCTGGTTGTCGGGTCAGGAGCCTTAGCTTTGTATCATGATAGCGGCTTTCAAACGCTATGATGGTCAGGCACTTGGGGCTGACAAGCTTGGAGAGAACAGTGGTGAGAGAGTTGAGAGAGTTGGAGAGATCCCTATCCCACCACCAAACAGACACAAGAACAAGTTTGAGCCCAAGCCTAACCATCTCAGAAACAAACTTGACACTACTCCAGATCCACCCATATTCCCTCACCCAACGAATGATTTCCAAAAACCGGTGAAGTTTGTGAGCCCAAAGGGAGGTGAGGAAGGAGAGAAGAAGGGTGAGAAACCGAGTGAGCAGCCCCAACCCAAGCCTAAGCCTAAGCCACAGCCCAGGAAGTTCCATTGTGGGTATTGTGGGAGAGATGGTCACAAGGATGAGTTTTGCTTCAAGAGGAAGCGTGAGGAGAGAATGGCTAGAGAGTGGGCTAACAAGGATAGGTACCACCCCTCTAATGGTGTACCTGAGCTTCGTATGCAGATGCCCAGGGCCAAGGCGATTGTGAGGATGGTTCCTGCTTGGGGAGACCGGAAGGCAGCAGGTGGTGCTGCTGGCCGAGCTACACCGGTCAGACTGGTGCAGGTCTGGGCAGACAGCGAGTTGGTTTTCGTGCTCGTGAGGATGCTCGGTTTGGTTTTGGTGGTCGTGGTTCTGGTGGTTGATCTGGAAAGTTTGCAGGTGGTCAGTTTGCTAGGTGTTCTCCACCTCGTGCTCAATACGAGGGTGGGAGGAGTCGTAGTTTTGAGATGGAGAGGAGGAACGGTCCACGGTTTTCCTGTCGTGGCTTTCTTCCTCCTCCAGCTAGAGAGGGTTGGTTCCCTCGTAGTGGTTACGATGGTGGTATTCGTGGTGGTAGCTTTGATAGGCGTGATGATATGGTTTGTTCTAACCCCACTTTGGAGCAAATGGCTCGGCACTGGTTTTACTCTTTTGGTACTAACCCCAGTGCTGAGTCGTTTGTTCACTTACGTGCTCGCTTTTGAATTTCAGGTGGGAGACTTGAGGAATGTTTGGTTGATTGACTCCGGTTGCTCGAGGCATATGACTGGGGATAAGGGGTGGTTCTCAAGTCTCGTCCCGGTGGTGTGCAAGACATACATCACCTTTGGGGACAATGGGCGAGGGCGTGTGCTATCAGAAGGTGAGATCAAGATAAGTGACAAGGTCACTCTCAGGCGTGTTGCTCTTGTTCAATCGCTCGGGTTCAATTTGCTTTTGGTGTCCCAGCTTTTGGATGAGGGCTTTGAGGTGTTGTTTCGGCCTGGTGGTTCTCGAATTTTAGATTCTCGAGGGGACCTTGTTTGCATGGTCGTTCCCGAGGGTCAAGTGTTCCGAGCTGATTTCTCTCAATCTTCTGGTGTGGAGCGTTGCTTTTTGGCTGGTTCTTCGAGTGAGTTGTGGAAGTGGCATAGGAAGTTGGGTCACTTGAGCTTTGACCTTTTGTCTCGCTTGAGTAAACTCAATTTGGTCCGAGGATTGCCACGGTTGAGGTTTGAGAAAGAGTTGGTTTGTGCGCCATGTAGGCATGCCAAGATGGTAGCCTCTTCTCACCCGCCGCTCACCGATGTGATGACGGAGCGTCCATGCGAGCTGCTCCATATGGACCTTGTTGGCCCAGCTCGTGTGCGATCTGCGGGTGGGAAGTGGTATGTCCTTGTTGTGGTAGATGACTACTCTCGGTACGCGTGGGTGTTCTTTCTTGAGGAGAAAGGGGAGACATTTGGTTTTGTTCGAGTTCTTCTCTTGAGGTTAAGAAACGAGAGGCACGGAGATGCCATACGAGCGATACGCAGTGACAATGGCTCGGAATTCAAAAACTCTCGCTTCGAAACCTTTTGCCGTGACTTGGGTCTTGAACACCAGTTTTCGAGTCCGTATACGCCTCCCCAGAATGGCATGGTGGAAAGGAAAAACAAGATCTTGTGCTAGATGGCTCGGACGATGCTCGACGAGCATAGGACTCCGAGAAGGTTCTGGGCTGAAGCGGTCAATACCACGTGCTATGTGTCAAACAGGATCTACCTCAGGGTTCACAAGAAGAAAACCTGTTACGAGTTGATGCACGGTCGCACACCCAAGGTGAGTCACTTCTATGTCTTTGGTTGTAAATGCTTCATTCTGAAGAAAGGGAAGAAGTTGGACAAGTTCGAGGCTAGGTCTGTCGATGACATTTTCTTTGGTTATGCATCTCATTCTAGAGCATTTCGTGTGCTCAATCTTGAAACTAACCAAATTGTGGAGACTTGCGAGGTAACCTTCGACGAGACACAGCCACGTAGTCAGCTTGTTTTTGAGTGTGCAGGTGACGATGAACTTGGCGAGGAGATCTTTCAGGAGGAGGAGCATGAACATGGAGATGATGAAGATGGCGGTGTGGTGCCCGCCTTCGACGACGATCGAGAACGGGCCCTCTCCCACACCTACAACGACAAACCCAGATCAAGGCGAAGCTGCTGTTGAGGGGGAGGTAGCATCATGGCGAGAACCTCCCCGGCGAGTGCAAGTGGATCACCCAGCTTCGAGAATCATCGGCGACATGAATGAACGTACTACACGGTCGAGGGTTCGGAACAATTCTCATTTCGCTCATGCTACTTTTGTTGCCACCTTTGAGCCCAAAGACATTGGACACGCGCTATCTGATCATAATTGGGTTAATTCGATGCATGAGGAGTTGGAGAATTTTGAGAGGAACCAAGTTTGGGTGTTGGTTGACCCTCCTCCAGGGTGTAAGCCGATTGGGACAAAATGGGTGTGGAAAAATAAAGAGGGAGAGAAAGGAGAAGTGGTGAGGAACAAGTCAAGACTTGTTGCTCAGGGGTACAGTCAGAAAGAAGGGATCGACTACGAGGAGACCTTTGCTCCTGTAGCTCGTTTGGAGGCGATCAGGATCCTTCTAGCCTTTTCCGTGGCTAAAGGGTTCAAGTTGTACCAGATCGATGTGAAGAGTGCTTTTCTGAACGGTGTGTTGGAGGAAGAGGTGTATGTGAGGCAACCACCGAGGTTTGAGAGTGAGAAGTACCCCCACCGGGTGTACAAGTTGAGGAAGACGCTGTATGGGTTGAAGCAGGCGCCTAGAGCTTGGTATGGTAGGTTGAGGGGGTTCCTGTTTGAGAGAGGGTTTGAGATGGGGAAGGTCGATCAGACCTTGTTTCTCCTCAGGCAGGGCAGAGATATCCTGATTGTGCAGGTATACGTGGATGATATTGTCTTTGGTGGCTCGTCTAACTCTCTTGTTGCAAGGTTTGCAAAAGACATGAGCAAGGAATTTGAGATGAGCATGATGGGCGAGTTGCAGTTCTTCCTCGGGCTACAAATCAAGCAATCAAAGGAAGGAACATTTGTGCACCAAGCTAAGTACACCAAGGACATTGTGAGGAAGTTCAAGATGGAGGACTCCAAGACCATGGCGACGCCTATGAGTACGACTACAGCCCTTGATGCGGACGAGGAAGGTGAACACGTGGACCAGAAGGAGTACCGGAGCATGATCGGGTCACTCCTCTACTTGACGGCGACGAGACCGGACATCCAATTCTCGGTATGTCTGTGCACTCGTTTTCAAGCGTCTCCAAGGACTTCGCATCGGCAAGCAGTCAAGCGCATTTTTAGGTATTTGCGACACACTCCTGACTTTGGCCTTTGGTACTCTGCGTCTTCTTCTTTGGCGCTTCATGGTTTTTCAGACGCGGATTTTGCCGGGTGTCGGTTGGATAGGAAGTCCACTTCTGGGACTTGCCAGTTCTTGGGTTCTTCTTTGGTGTCTTGGTCTTCTCGCAAACAGTCGAGTGTTGCTCAATCCACTACCGAGGCAGAGTATGTGGCCGCAGCTAGTTGTTGCTCTCAGCTCCTTTGGATCACATACACCATGAGTGACTTTGGTGAGGAGTATACCCATGTCCCACTTCAATGTGATAGCACCAGTGCCATAAGCATTGCAAAGAACCCAGTGCTCCATTCCAAAACCAAGCACATAGAAGTGAGGTATCATTTCCTGAGAGACAACGTAGAGAAAGGAAAATTCACTTTAATCCATGTACCCACACATGACCAGCTAGCCGATATTTTCACCAAACCCCTAGATCAGGCAACTTTCACTCGTTTGCGGGGGGAGTTTGGTGTTTGTTTGATTTCTTGAGTTGGGTGTGTGGGAGCTCCTTTGTAGCATATGTATAGCTTTCCTTTGTGCATTTCTTGCATTTGTTATGGCATATGTAACATGATGTATAGGCATCTTTGTATCTTAGGTTGCATGCATTTTGTATCATATGCATTGTTTAGGAAAAGCTTCTCCTATATACATTGTTTACCATGGAATGATATATATGTCTTTGTGAGCTAGTTTGGTAAGTTATGGTTAGTTTGGCTTAGCTCTTGATAATCTTGGTTTATATCCATGGTTGATGGCTATGTTTTTGAAAAATCTCATATGTATGCTCTCTTGTGAGTAAATACCTTTATATGATCTTGACATGTTTTTGTGGCTTGGCTATGCTTAATTTGTGGTTGGATAGCTTATTTTGATCATATGGGGCCAAAGGCTCATTTGCCATCATGAATGTTTAGCCCCCATGCTTGATCTTGTGGAGGGGCATAAGTTCCTTTTTGTTGCAAAGACATTTCATGTACCAATTTCAAATCTGAAAATGAAATGTAAATTGCTTGGAAAATGTGCTCCCATGTCATATGTGCTAATTTTAATTTGCTTTGGGTGCTAAACCATTGCATGATGCCTACCAATGAGAAGTCTCATATATAGAAGTAGGCACATGGCTCGGTGGCTTTGACATGACATGAGGTGCTTGTGGGTGTTTATGATGGTCTTATGCTTAGAATGGTTGTCCTAGCATGAAGTTTGTGTGGCTTTGCCATTTTGACATGTTTTGCTCATGTTTAGGACTTTTCTCATGAGAGGGTGAATTTTCGCAAAATTGCTCAATTCTATCTTAGCTTCGCCCAATGGTTGTGAAACTTGGTGATCATGAAGTTGATGTCTTTACGAAGCTATAGAGTATCTAACTTGCTCATTTTGACATGTGTAGCATCCTATGTTGAATTTTGTCTATTTGAGAAGCTCTAGGTTGCATTTTTTGCATTTTTGGCTTGATTCATGCATTGTCAACAAGGGGGAGAAGTTTGAGCATGTTTTGGCCTACTGAATGCATCTAGAAGGTTTTCAGGTGGTTTCGAGCCATTTCTGGGCTCTGTTGTGCACCGGTCTGACCGGTTGAGGTCACCGGTCTGACCGGTCAGAGTGCTGGTCCTGTTCACATGTTGAGCACTGGTCTGACCGGTGGTGTCGACCGGTCTGACCGGTCAGAGCTGAGCTTTTGCAGCTGCCCTGTTTCGTGAAGTGGTTCGCATGCATTCGTCCAGGGGGAGTTGCATTGGTTCAGGGGGAGCTTGCATGTGTGCAGGGGGAGCTCTTTGTGGTTTTCGAGCTTTGGTTTGATGGTTTTTGCTCTTTGCTTGAGCATGTTTTTGTCTCGGATGTGTCGAGCTGTTGCCCTTGCCTAAGGGGTCCAAGACTTGTCTTCTTCAAGTGATCTTGCTCTTTGCCTTTTCTTTGGCTTTCGATCGCTTGTTGGAGTTTCTTTTAGTCGTTTCTTTTCTTTTTCTTTTCTCTTGGTTACCAAAACGTGTGTGTTGTCAATGCACTCATCAAGGGGGAGATTGAGAGCCAGGTGTGGTTCGAGGACCGGTGGATGGTCGCTTCCTGGTATGATGAGTGATTGACAACGTGGTGTGGACTGATTCTTGGCTAAGTATTGCAGGTGCAGGTTGCGGCTTGACTGGTGTTGGTGCAGGTGAAGAACAAGCGTGAAAGGTCGTTGCCGGTGAGGCCTCCAGGTGTGGAGAAGACAAGTAGGCTTGGTTCGAGGGACCCGGTGGCCAGCGGGGTCAAGTGCGGGCCGCATGGTGGCAAGAACGGCAAGATGAAGTCATGGACGGTTTCTTGGTTGAGCCTCAAAACCAAGGTCGAGCCGGGACTACGTGGGAGCCGAGTCATGAGTGGTGATTGGCGGAGGCTACACCGAGTTCGCGGGGTTTCCGGTGGTTCACCAGAAAACCACTGGGTTCCTTGGTTGATCCACAAAGCCAAGACCGAAGAACCGAAGACGGAGGTGCAGCAGCTCCAGACCGGTCTGACTGGTGGGTCTGACCGGTCTGACCGGTGGGTACCGGTCTGATCGGTGAGGAGCACCGGTCTGACCGGTGTGCGACGACGCAGTCCGGAATCTTCGAAGCGGAGGACATGCGTCGGGATCGCAAGGCTTGCGTCGAGGCTAAGCAAGTTTGCGGTCGCTGGGCATCCGTCCGATGGTGCGAAGACAAAGACTTCCAAATTTGCCCTTGTGGGGCATGTATCCCTAGTTAGCTAGTAAGGGGTTTTTTGTCTTTCGGTTGCCTCCATATAAACCAAGTGGTGAGAGGATGGCAGCCATCTCTTGGAACCCTAGCTCATTTGGTTTTCCTATTTTCTCTTCCTATTTTCCTTAGGATTTTCATAGGACTAGCTTGAGAGCTTCATGGTGAGATCTTGTGAGAGGGAAGGATGATCGGGCGGCAAGCTAGACCTTGTATGAACCCCTTTGGTATGTATAGATGATTCGGCGTGGTTCCTCAAGGCTTGATTATGTCTTTCCCATTTCTCCTTTTTGGTGATTTTCGGAGGCTTTTCTTGGCGAATTTCTTATGGCAGTTTTGAGAGCTTTCTCTTTGGGATTTGGTGGGGGATGTATGTATGAACCCCTCGTGGTTCTTTTCCCTTTGATTCCCCTCCCAAATCCGTGAGTAAAGGGGCTCGATTTTGGGGTTTTCGTGGTTCTAGGGTTCGTAGTGTTCTTGGCGGAATTCCTTCGATTCCTCTTGATTCAACGAGTTTTAGTGGACCAAATCTTGGCTATGGAGTGCCCATGAGGTGTTCCTACTATCCCCAAAGTCTTGTGCGAATCCGTGGAGCAAATCGGGAGATCGGAAGTTGGATTTGGGGGAGTTGACTCGCGGGCGCTGTTCATCCCGAGCTGTCCAGGCGCGACCGGTCTGACCGGTGCTCTTAACCGGTCTGACCGGTGCTAGCCCTTGGTGGGATTTGTCTCGGGGAACAGCCTTGTCCGTGTGGTTTTGTCCCGTGGTCCTGTTGGTCAGTTCTTGGCGTGTTTGGAGTTGTTTTGCTAGGTTTTGTGAGGGGTTCTTCTTCCTTCCAGGTTGTGTTTCGGAGGTGGTTGTTGTTCCAGGGCCTAGAGGAGTCACTGAGGATTCCTGGAACGTTTGCTGTGCGGCGGCTGTAGCCACCGGCCTGACTGGCGCTGTCCACCGGTCTGACCGGTGTCACCGGTCTGACCGACGCAGGTCATCGGTCTGACCGGTGTAGCACAGGCAGCAAGCCGTGCAAGTTTCCGCTGTGTGTGTTGGTGAATTTTGGCTCGGAAGGTTGTGTGTTGGTTCCTAGGACCAGTAGCACTCCAGTGGCTGCGTGGTCTTGACCAATTTTGGTAGTTGAGTCGGAGAAGTGTTTCGGAAGCCGTGTTCGTCTTGTTGGAGCTCCCATCTCCTTCGAGAAGAATTTTTATCAGCTCCCATTCACTCCCCTCCTCTCTGGTTCGCCTAATCGGTCCTTCAAACACGAGTCAAGCCGCAACCTGCACCTGCAATACTCGGCCAAGAGTCAGTTCACATTACGTTGTCAATCACTCATCACACCAGGGAGCGACCATCCACCAGTCCTCGGACGCTCCGGTCCTCAATCTCCCCCTTGATGAGTTCATTGACAACACACATAAGTAACCAATTCAGAGAAAAGAGAAAAAGAAAAGAAACGACTGAAAAACTCAAGCAAGTGATCAAAAGCCAAACAAAAGCCAAAGAGAGATCACTTGAGAGAGAAAAATCTCGGTCCCCTATGACAAGGGCAACGGCTCGACACAACCGAGATAAATTCTCCAAAATTGCCGACTCCTCAAGGTGAGGCAAAAGGGCTCGACACCATCGGCAAAAGAGTACAACTAAAATTCAGGCGAAAAAGAGCTCCCAAGTGCATATGAATGCAAGCTACCCCTGAACAAATGCATTTCTCCCCATTTTTCTTCCCTTGATGCAAAACTCCCCCTGGATGCAAGAACCTTCTCCCCAAATCAAGAATTGGATACTATTTCCCCCCCTCCTTGTTGGTAATGCATGAATCAAGTCTACAAATGCAAGCATGTGCTTCTCAAATAGACAAAGAGCACTACAACATGCTAAAAAGAGACATAGACAAGCAAGATTGCCACAAATTTAGTACGAGCATCGCCAACAAGATAGATAGGGACATATAAGCATGTGACATAGCCATGAGCAAAATGAAGTAATTTTCCCAAAAATTTCCCTCTCATGAGCATAGGACCTAAACATGATCAAAATGAGCACAAACAACATATAACTCACAGACTTCATGTAAGGTCACAAATTCTCATCACAAGATCATCACAAACACCTACAAGCTATCTCATGTCATGTCAAAGCCACTGAGCCATGTGTCCACTTCTAAATGTGAGACTTCTCAACGGTGAACATCATGCAACGGTTTAGCACCCAAAATAAGGAATTTAAAACATACATGACATAGAAGCATATTTTCGAGCACTTAATATTGTTGGGCCAATTTTAGCCCGTTTCAGGTTTTCATGTTATTTTTTTTGGCCATTCCCAAAATGTTTGTTGCATAGTATATTGGGCTATTTTATATTGGGCCCTAACAATCTAACGAACTTGGCCCATATTGCATTATGCTTGGACATTTGATTTTGGGCATTATCCACAGGGCCTTTCCTGGGCCTCGGCTCACATTGCTTTTTTTAGATCAGCCCATATTGCATTTCGCAGGGCACTGTATACTGTTCTGGCTGCTGCTGATCGCCAGCACATAATCAGACAACAAAACAAAACATTTCCCACATCCATATAATTCACACCACATTCAAGGAATAGTTCAACCAGTACAATTGTGCAATATACATCAAGTTAGCATCGAATTGAATGAACATACAACAAGTCTTCAGCAACACAAGTTCACCAAGACCACACTTCAGTTGAGAGGAGGATAAACCTGGCTAAAATTTATCAAATCTTGGATCAGATTATGCATGTCAGTTGTGCTCTTCTTCAAAGCTTCAAGCGCTTCTGTTTGAGACTTCAATGTTGTCTCCTGTTCTTGAGCCTTCAATCTCAGTTCGCTCATCTCAGCCTCCTGTTCAACAATCTTCTGCCGCAGTTGTGCCCCCCCTTGCTTCTCATTGTTAAGTCCAGCTCCTATTTCCTGAACCTGAAGTGCAGTAGTAACCCTATTCTTTTTCATGGAGGGCGGGCGAATGCCAGCAACCTCCCGAAAAGTCCTAGATTGGACAACTTCCGCCACATCTTCAGCAGCAGTCTTTCTTGGTTTGTCGCCTTGAGGTTCAGCGACAATTTGTTCCATGCGAGCCTAAAAAAGGAAATAAAATGAAAGTAGTCACACATGTTTCTAGTATTGTTGCATAGAAAAATGCAAAAGCAGACAAGTACATATAATGGCTGCCTGTACTGGAGCGGGGAAGCCATTCTTGCTGCAGTGGAAGGACTTGAAATAATCAAGTGCACTTAGCCCTTCTCCTTCAGCAGTATACTTCTGCCTCTAAATATGTTTTGAAAATAGGCATAATTATCAAAGTGCTAGCATTATAAAATGGTTCATGAAATGAACTACAGAGCAAAAACATGACTTGTTCATCCGCATACCACAAGATTAGCTTGTACAATGTAGCTTCGAGATCCCGTGCGCTAATGGTACTTGACCTTTCCTCGATTACCGGTGTTTGTACTACACCTCGCCTTTACAATAATAAGAACTGGTGTAAGAAATAAGATTAAGAACAATATATAAGTACATGAAAATGTGGTAGTGGCAAGTTGAAGTTCTATCATACCCTGTGCTCAGGGGAAGACCACATGTTAACCAGTGCCTTCCTTTGGGTGTCGGTCAGATTGGGCACAAGATATTTAGTTGGGACTGCATTTGCTGGAACATCATTGAAGTACTTTTGCTTCAGGAGATACCTTGCCTGTCTCTGTATCGACTTCAGCATGTCAGTGCATGCCACCCTTACAGGCTCACTTGTCGTGTCAATGTCGAATTGCCCCTAGCGCAAGACAATTTTCAGAAAAATGGATGACAAGAATGGATGCAAAGAACTATGGTAGTAGATGAGTGGACATATGCACACCGCTAGTTTGCCCATGTAGTTCTTGAGATGGTCTTCAGTCTTTTCACCATCTTGCTGGTTCTTCTTTGTCTTGTAGTCCTTCCAGCTAGGAAGGATCGGTATGTGGCCACGCACTATGATCCCACCTTCTGATGCAAACTTTGCAGCTTTCATTGGTTCCTCTAGGCGTTTGAGCCCTTCTTGATTATGTATAGGGATCTTGCCATTTAAGCCTCGGCTAATTCGGTCAAGATCTCTACCCAATCTTCTTGAATCCCGCGGCCCCCGTTGTGCTCTGGAAGGACGTGCATCACCTAACAAGTTTGTTATAGCCATACAAGTTAATAATTATTCGGTTGGTAATTAGGACATTCGAATATGAGATCAAATGACTTGCCTTCTGCAGTCGTCATGTCAATGATGTTCTCATCGTGGGTTATTGTTGCTTGGCCTTCAGTGGGCAATTCTTGTGTATCAAGAGTTGTCCCTCTCCCATCAGCTAAAAGCCAATTCCCTTGCCTTGGTCCTAGTCAGTCTAGGAGGCATTCTGGTAGGGTCATCCGGAGCCCGAATTCTCTTGGTCCCTCTTCCTCCACTGATAGGTAGGCTATGAGTGACCTGATTACACAAAATTCAACAAAGAAAGAGAAGATCAGAAGCAATCCTACATAACTAGTACATGAAATGAGTTCATGATAAGACTACCTCTTGTTGATATGTCTCTGGGTCAGATTCATGTTCATCAGAAGGGTTGTACTCCGGATCCGAATCATGTATTGTTGTATCGTTGGTACCCTTTCTGCTTGGTCGGTCAGCTGCTAAAAGTGCTTTCATTTTCTCGATGCCAAGACTAGAGAAGAAATTGTGATTCTTCAAAACATTCATGTCCTCTGCCGCTCGTAATCGCTGCGCTCGTCTACTTCTGTTAGGAAAGGAGAGAAACTTCTGTAAGGTTGGCCTACCACTTTAAATAAAACTAGATCTAAACACTTCTATAAGAACCAGTAGGATGTTCCTAGCCGAAACAAGATCCTAAAAAAGATGTTCCTAGTCAAAACAAGATCCTGAGAAGAAGTAGTGTAGACATGGGATCTGTCAGATCTAAAAACTTCTATAAGAACCAGTAGGATGTTCCTAGCCGAACAAGATCCTGAAAGGATGTTCCTAATCAAAACAAGATCCTAAAAAGAACTAGTGTAGACATGGGATCTACCTGATAAAAAAAACTAGTGCACACATGGATCTGCCACATGGGAAAACACGCAAGTACGAATCCACCGGGGAAGCTGAACCGAGGAGGAAAACATTGTACCTTGTTCTGGATATTTCCTTCGTACGACCTTCCCTCCTGGTGCCATTGTGTCGTCGCCGCTGCTACTACAGAGGCAGATGGGAAAGGGGCTGAAGCTATGAGTGGTAGATTTGAGACGATGGAGGAGAGGAGGTGAAGATTTGGGCTGCCGGCGAGGAGGGAAGGTGCAATGGGGGCGGAAAAATTTGAGATGGCGAGGAGAGGAGTAGAAGGGAGGGGAGGGATGGGAGCAGGGGTAATTTATCCAATTTGGTGGAGGGCCTTGTCAGATTACCAATATACCCGTTCATTATGGTGGTTACTAAAACGGGGTGCATTGGGAAGGGGAAAGCAAAAAGGACATTTAACATCTGCTTTGCCCGGGCGTCTGAAATTCTGAATATTTGAATTGCGCGCCGGTTTGTTCTGAGGGCTGGTCAGCGCTATATACTGAGGCAAAGGATGTTCCTCTAATCAAGATACTACTAGATAGAATATTCCTTGACTAGGAACTACTCATTTCATTTATGTATTGCTCCCCTTATATTGATCAACACATCCCTTCCTTCGTCGATTCGATTCGCCAAGTACTACATGATCATGAGCACGTCACGTTGCTTACTCCTCGATCATTCCCACATTGGAGATCAACACATCCCTTCCTTCGTCGATTCGTTCGCCTAGTAGTACATGATCATGAGCACGTCACGTTGCATACTACTCGATCATGGCCACATTGGAGATCAACACAACCCTTCCTTCGTCGATTCGTTCACCTAGTACTACATGATCATGAGCACGTCACGTTACATACTCCTCGATCATGCCTACATTGGAGATCAACACATGCCTTCCTTCGTCGATTCGTTCGCCTGTTACTACATGATCATGAGCACATCACGTTGCATACTACTCGATCATGGCCACATTAGAGATCAACACAGCCCTTCCTTCGTCGATTTGTTCGCCTAGTACTACATGATCATGAGCACGTCACGTTGCATACTCCTCGATCATGCCCAGATTGGAGATCAACACATGCCTTACTTCGTCGATTCGTTCGCCTAGTACTACATGATCATGAGCACGTCACGTTGCATACTCCTCGATCATGCCCACATTGGAGATCAACACATCCCTTCCTTCGTCGATTCGTTCGCCTAGTACTACATGATCATGAGCACGTCACGTTGCATACTCCTCGATCATGCCCACATTGGAGATCAACACAGCCCTTCCTTTGTCGATTCGTTCGCCTAGTACTACATGATCATGAGCACGTCACGTTGTATACTCCTCGATCATGCCCACACTAAAGATCAACACATCCCTTCCTTCGTCGATTCGTTCGCCTAGTACTACATGATCATGAGCACGTCACGTTGCATACTCCTCGATCATGCCCACATTGGAGATCAACACATCCCTTCCTTCGTCGATTCGTTCGCCTAGTACTACACGATCATGAGCACGTCACGTTGCATACTCCTCGATCATGCCCACATTGGAGATCAACACATCCCTTCCTTCGTCGATTCATTTGCCTAGTACTACAAGATTATGAGCATGTCACGTTGCAAACTCCTCGATCATGCCCACATTGAAGATCAACACATCCCTTCCTCTCATCAAACATCAGTATTGTGACATGAATCAAGGATTACATTGAAAATTACAAACAAAAGCATGCGCAGGGAGTGTTGAGTTTGTTTTATGCATAGCACGACTCATGCATTGTGTGATGTCGAGGCCGTTGAACTCTCCGTTTCGGTTGTAGGAATCACGCATTGATCCAAGCCATTAATCCAATCGGAGGATTCAATCGTATTGAAGTCGTAGTCTTCAACATCACGACACAAGTACGATGTTCTATTCTGCAAACAAAGTGCTGGTACCTGTATATCATTCTGCAACCCGGTACAAGAGTATTGGGAGTCTTCTAACTACGGTACAATTTCATCTTGGTCACCAATTGTGAAGACCTGAGCACAAAGCCTAGGCAAAACAATTATTTATGGCTGGTTCGCACACGTGAAGAAAAATGTATTGTTCAACTCGAATACAACAATCAAATGGAATCAATGACAATAAAAGGAATGTTTAACATAATACCTCTTTTTCGTCGGTGTTCGAAGGAGCCGATGTAACAGGATTGTGAAGAGGGTCATCAGGAGCCAGAGCTAGAACTGGAGCAGGAGCAGGAGAGCCTTCTTCGATAGCAGGAGCAGGAGAGCCTTCTGAGGTGGCAGGAGCTGGAGCAGGTAACGATGCAGGTTTTGTTGGGTTGACCCAATTACCGAATACCCAAAAATTGAAAAACAGTGTTGGGCCGACCCAGTTTTTTTTTTGTTCCGCTTTGGGTTCCAGACTTCCATCGGTGGGTAACTGGTTGACCCACTATTTCCTTTTTTTCTCCGACGACGCCTTCGAGGCCCCGAAGAGATCTCCGTACGCGTCGCCATTGATTTCCGCCACAAGGAGCTTCGCCGGCGCAAGCACCACCTCCAGGCGGTGGTGGCCGTGCCATGGTGGAGCCCCCCGGGACCTTGCTCGCCTCTGGTCCTCGCGAGGATGGCCCGCGGGAAGGACGACGGCCTTGACGGCAGCGCCGTCGGTCAGGAGCCCAGCGGAGGAAGGATGGACGCGCCGGCGAGGGCGGGCGGGCGCAGGACCCGCGGTGTCGCCGCCACGCCGTTGTGCTGGAGGAGCTCCGGGCGGGGAGCTCGCGCCGAATCGACCTCTGGCGCTGCCTACGAGCTTGGAGCCGAAGACGAGCATCTTGATGTCGGCGGCGGCGTCAGCCTCGTCCTTGGCGGAGAGCCCATCACCGGAGGCCGGCACGTCGAAGGCCGCGGCCTAGCCACGCGTCCTCGCAGGCAACGCGACCACGGCGTCGGCAAAGCAGTCAATCAGTACCGCGAGCACGACGGCAACGAGTGTGGAGGCCGCCGCCACCGCGGCCTCATCGCAGGACCCAGCGGCGGCACCGCGGTGAGGTCGAGCGACTCCGCGAGGCGCATGGCCGTGGCGGCGGTGACGAGCACGGAGGAGGAGCTTGTTCAGGAGCACCACCGTGGCGGCATGTGACTCGACTGGTGCAAGATCCGCCAGGGCGGCGCCGAGTGAGGCGGGGGTCTCCTGTGGTGAGGATGTGCGGTTGGAGAGCGGCTTCAGCGCGGCGGTGTCGATGGCAGGGGAGGCAAGGCCAAGGCCGGAGGCCGCTGCCCCACGCCTTGGATCCCACTCGCCGAAGGTCGGCGTGCGCGCGAGCATGGGAGGCCGCCGCACCTCCTTGAAGCTCTGGCCACCTGAGATCCGCCGCCGACGCGACCTCGAACCACGATGCCGCACGTCTCTCGGCATCAGGCAACGGGCGGTGGCAACCGTCGACGGAGACGACCTCCAGTCCTCCACAGTTAAACAGTGTTTTGGGTAACCCACCAGGTTTTGGGTAATCGTGGGCTTAGTTTTGGGTCGACCCATTACTTCATATTGGGTCGAGTGGGTTGGGCACTGGTTGACCCAATGGTGACACCACTTGCATGCTTAGGAGCAGGAGAGCCTTCTGAGGTAGCAGGAGTAGGAGCAGGAAAGCCTTCCGACGTAGCAGGAGCTGGAGCAGGATCAGCTACACGAGATCCTTCCGAGGTAGCTGGAGCAGGATCTTCCAGATCATTTGCTATTGCCACCAAAGGATCTTCCTTATTCATTTCCTCTGCTGCAATATCAGATAGAACCTTGAGTATTGTTGCATCTGCTTCCTTTTCTTCTTTGGAATCCTTTTCTGTCATCCATTGTGAACCAATTGCTGAATTGTGAGGCAGCTCATAGACTTCAGATGATTTACCCAAGTTAGCAGGAGGCATGAGTTGCAAGAAAGTCTGACCACTAGGTGCGAGTAGAGCGGGCGGTGGTGGCAAGCCGTTAATTTGGTGAAGGTGACTGAGTGAAGCATTCACAAAATTCTCCATAGTGCGCTAGTGCTGTGTTACCATTTGTGCTATCTGCTCTGAGTGTGCGCGGTTTAACTCCTCCTACTGTGCCATCCTCATCTCCATCATTGACTGGAACTTTCTCTGGTCGCGCTGATTTTCAAGGCTCAGTTTGACAAAGAAGGAAGAGTCCATTGGCTCACTGGTTGTTGCTGGAGTGACTGGAACTGTTTCTATTTTTTCAGTGGGTAGTGATGCACCATCATGTACTCGGAGATGTCTCACTGGAGATGCCTCATTGCCTTCACTGTCTGAGGAACAAATGTCATCAGGAGATGGCTCAATTGTAGCCCTTAGGCCATGAAGTATGTCTCCTGGTCTCGCAGGCCTGTATTCCTTGAAATGTGTCTTGGGCATCATGTACTCGGGACGCTAATCTTTGGGTCTGGTTCACACCCTTTCCCCATCTTCATCTACTCTGGTAAGACTACTCAACATGAAGGAGATCCAGTGAGCATACGACATATTTCGGGCCATGGTCAACCCATCAAAGATAACATCTTCAATCTCGGCTATAATGAAGTCCACAATGTCGAAGGGCCGGCCAGTCATGACGTGAAGGAGAAGCTACTGCTGAAGACTAGTGATCGACTCTGCATTGCCAATCCGTGGTAACAATGTCTTCCGTTGTGCCCGGTGAACCACATTTGCCTCAGGGGTAAGCATGTCAGGCGTGCGATATGCTCGTCTACCTGTGAACGACTCAACAAAAAGTCCGGCCATGTCCTTGTCGGACGGGAACGACCCACCTAGCAAACTACGCTGAGGTGGTTCACGATCCCCGTAGACAATATTATGTTGGGATGTCTTATGGTCGTACTTTCCTATTTCAAAATCCGTCAATCCAAGTTTGTCAGCAATATGGTGTCAGTAAAGAGTATACTGGTGTCCCTGAAACATGAACATGATGTATGCCCTAGTATCGGCAATGTACATAGTAGCATAAAAAACTCTCACCCAATCCTCAACATACTTATGATGCATTGAGACCAAATCAGCCAATCCGGGATGATCATCGAAGTATGCCTTAACATCCCCTCCCGCGGCCACCATCATATGATCCCAATTTATAACCCTGTGCTGGTACAGTTTCATGGGCAGGTATTTGTAGTTGTAATAGAAAGTTTGCTGAAGAACATTCCTAAATCTTGGTTTGACCCGTTTGTCCTTGGTTTTGTCCCACCAATGCTTCTCAGGCACCCATCTAAGACCTTTAATCATTTGGTAGGTGTTGACGGTGAATTTCCGTCAACCTAGCCATGAGTTTACCTTCGGTTTTGGCATGAATTTTATATCTTGTCCATTGGTACTAACCCCATTGGTATAACAAGTTCGTTCGTGCATGTCGGTTTTGGAGTTTAATGTTTATGCAGGAATTTAGCGTTGAAAGCATGACTTCCGGGTAAAGTTCATCAAGCACCTCATGACAAGACCTTGAAGCCCGATACGAGTCAAGCAATGATGTGAACATGACTCCAAGAAGCCCAAGGACCAACCCGTGAAGACGGAAAACTCCGAGGACTTGAACAGAAAATGCTGAATCTTGCGGGACAAGGAACTACATCTAAACCGCGGAGAAACTGACGTCAAGGACCCACATGCAGAAGGGAGAATACTCTAGAAGACTCGGGAAGCATCACCAGCAAAAGAGGCCACGAAATGGGCTAGGATGGGCCCAGGCCGGTCGGCCCAGGCCGGCCGACCTGGCCCATTCCTGGGCCCATTCATGCCCCCCTTTGACCTAGCTGCCTCTCAGACTATTTATAGCCCCCTGGCCGAGAGCCACGCATAAACTCATTCGTCATTCGTCGCCGAGGAGCAGAGAAGAGAGGGACACCATTCCGGAGAGGAGAGGGTCGAGCTAGTTGTCTAGGGTCTCCCTAGCCGACGTGGGAACCTTGCAAGGAAGACCACGTCGGAGTTCCAGGAGCTAGAAGCAAGATCAAGGTAGGATCCCGGTGGTGATCTTGTTTATGTATCATGTACTATGTTGAATTATCAAGTTGCAATCCGATTTCTAGCGATCGAGTGTTTCTCCTATGACTTTGATTTCAATCGGCTTTTCTTACCTTAAGATCTATTCTTGAGATAGATCATAGAGGGTGTTCTTGTAGCCGTGGTGGATAGAGGTGCATACCTGACCTTCTGAGAGATTTCAACTTGTCCATTGGACTCACCCTAGGCTAACCCGCACGAATAGGAGTGCGTTGTGACAGAACAGTGGCTCCAAAAGGCGGGCGTTTTCAGAGTTGGACGGGAAACCGTGATTTAAAGATGCTTTTTATGAGATTCAACTTGGCTATTTCTTCTTTGCTCGGAACTTCGACAAAAGCTTGATCCAATCTCTCTAGATTGGTTTTACCTATCCCTCTCTACCTCTTGCTACCTTCGGCTTTCATAGATTAGATTCATTTTTATGATGTTCTTTAGATTAGATGCATAGGATTCTCTATTGAAGATCTAAGTGTTCTCGGCTTTAATAGATAGGATTTTGCATCACACATTTGTTCCACGGATTCGATACCTTGGGTTCACACTTGAGGGAAGAAGGGTCCCTTGACTACGACGGAGGACTTGTCCGCTTGCAAGTCCAAACGAAGTTTGATACGCATATACACCGTCAACAAGCCCCTTTTTCTGGCGCCGTTGCCGGGGAACAAGTGATCAAGATTCGATCTTTTATTGCTTTTTGTGAATATTTTCAGTTTTCTTTTGATTTTTCTTTTTGCATCTACTAACTTTTGATCATCCTCAAAATCAATCTAATCTAGTTTGACTAACCCTAGTTTTCTTAGATTTGTTTTTATTTTTGTTTTGTATATATTTTGTTTATTGCTAACCCTAACAGGAGATGGACGGCTACCTCTCCAACAAACCCGAAAATTTTGTGGATGATCCAAAAAAACTTTACAGGCTAAGGAGACGTGAAGCACAAACTAAAAAGCTGGAATCTGCAGATCCAAAAGCGGAGGCCGAGAGATCGTCGGAGTCTCCAAAGGAATCACCACCTCAAAGCCCTAGGGAGAATCAACTTCCACCGCTACCGATGGGAGAACAACCGCAGCCAGAGCGCAAGATCGGGGAGCTATGCACCCCAGACATCGTCGACCTACCAATCTTGAACCTCACAGAGATCGGAAGGCTGTTCGAGATCAAGACCTCAACGATTCGTATGGTGCAACATTCACCCTTCACCGGTAAAGAGGATCCGAACCTTCACCTCCAAGCGTTCGTTCAACTTTGTCAAACATTCAACATGGACGGGGTGACTCAAGATCAAATGAGGGCAAGGCTCTTTCCGTTCTCGTTACTCGGGAAGGCTTTGCAATGGTTCTACTCTCAACCGGCGGAGACGGTGCAAAATTGGGACACCTTGATGAGGGCCTTCATGAAGGAATACTACTCACCGGGTAAGACTCAAAGCTTGTGCAATAAGATTGCTACTTTTGCTCTATATCCTACAGAGACTATATCGGAGGCATTCGAGCACTTCAATGAGTACACTCGGGCGGTTCCACATCACAAGTTCTCGAAGGAGGATCTCGTTCAAAAGTTCTATCAAGGACTTACCATGGCGTCAAGGACAATCATCGATGCATCGGCGGGCGGATCCATCATCGAGCTTACGCCGACCCAAGCTTTCACTCTATTCAAGAAGGTCGCGGACAATGACACGTGGGCATCATCCGGATGCTTACTTCCGGTTCGACCCACGGGGAACGTCAAGGGAGTCTTGCAAGTGGAGAAGGAAGACATACTCGAAGGCAAGATCAATTCGCTTATGCAGAGGTTGGAGAAGATGGAGATAGAGAAGAAAGCATCTCAAGATTTAAAGGCTGCCGAAGCAAGATCCACATGTGAAGAGTGCGGAGAATATGGCCATGTCCAAAAGGATTGCCCGGAGGAAGCCAAGATGCTCGACTACATGAGGAAGGGGGATTTGCCGAACTTCCGCTACGGGCAAGGTAGACCTCAATTTAATGCAAGCTCATCCATTCCGAATTCGGTTCCACTTCGTATACAATTGAAGGACTTCATGGACAAGCAAGCTAAGATCAACAAGGACACCATCACGAAGTTCAAGGCCATAGACAAGGTGTTGGAGAACATCGATAGCAAGGTCACGGAGGTCGGAAGCTCCAACCATCAAGTGCTCAACATGATGAAGATGCTCGAGACGCAAGTGGGACAACTTGCCGGGCGCCTATCCGCTAATGAAGGGAAGCTTCCGGGACAACCTCAAGGTCTCGAGACGGCGAAGGCCATTCAAACTCGTTCGGGGAAGGAGACTGAAGATCCGGAGTGTTCCGCGGGAGCTAGAAAGCCTAAACCATCCACCGAGGTGGAGGAATTCACTAAGGAAGAGGTTACCGAGATCGTCATCGAAGAGCCCGAGTTTGAGATGCCGGGAGAAGACACGAAGATACCACAACTTAAGCCACGCTACTTTCGAGGAAAACTTGATAACCACTTTGAGAAGTTTGTGGAGGTTGTGCTTAAGTTAAGCATCAACATGCCGCTATTGGATGCCCTTCAAGTTCCTACATATTCTCGCTACTTCAAAGATATTCTTGTAAACAAGTATGAGATAGCAACAATCGGGGTAGATCATGTCAAGATGTCCGAGCAATGTAGCGCCACTATTGCAAACGGACTAGAGAAGCAAGGAGACCCCGGATGCCCGACGATTCCATGTTCCGTTGGTTCATTAAAGTTTGAGAAGGCATTATGCGACCTTGGAGCAAGTGTGAGCGTCATGCCAACAGATGTGTCCGAGAAGCTACGCCTACCGGAGTTAGAGCCTACTGCCATGTGCTTGGAGTTGGGTGACAACTCCATTCGCTACCCTTTGGGCATCGCGGTGGATGTGCCCGTGAAGGTCGGACACCACTTCATCCCCGTCGACTTCATGGTGCTCGAGATGGGAGAGAGGGAGAAGCCACCACTCATCCTTGGGAGGCCTTTCCTCAAGACCGTGGGAGCTACCATCGATGTCGGCAAGGGGGAGATCAAGTTCGACATCAACGGCGAGAGGAGTTCTTTCAAGTTTCGACCACGCTTCGAGGTATGCAATATGATCAAAGTTAAATATATTCCGCCTCATCGTCGCATTAGTAAGGAAGAACTAACGAAGAAGGAAGAGCCGGAGAAGAAGGAAGAGAAGGAAATCAAAGAGGTTGTTGCATCCGTCATGATAAAGGAACAAAAGCCGCCTGTGAAGACCAAAAAGATGACTAAGCTGGAGAATTAGCCCACGCCCAAGATGGTGCGGAAGTAGGTACTCAAGATTGCAACGCCTGCAAAGAGCGTTGATCCGAAGTAATCAAGTGAAGAAGTCTAGCCATGGACTATAAACGAAGCACTAGGCGGGAGGCAACCCGTTTCGTCGAGTCAAGAATAAGCTACCGGGAGGACAACCCGATTCAAGATTTTTCGAGTCTTTTCAAGTAAGTTAGTTTTGAAATTTGCTACTCAAGACATTAGACTTAGAGTGGTTGAATAATGTCAGAGACATAATTCTTGGTTGGATATTTTATTTGGATCATAAACCCTTTATATGAGCCATCCTATGTGTTATTTGCTTCTTTTCGAG
The DNA here is from genome assembly GCA_036936925.1 of Cenchrus fungigraminus. NCBI lineage: Eukaryota > Viridiplantae > Streptophyta > Magnoliopsida > Poales > Poaceae > Cenchrus > Cenchrus fungigraminus. Next base: position 115,519,801 of record CM072768.1, on the reverse strand, counting down.
AAACCAAAACCAAAAAAATTCAAAACCTATCTCAACCTTTCATCCTCTTCATGATGTTATGGTTGACTTGTTTTACATGCTAAAAACACACGAGTAGAGCCACGCTTTGTACCTAGATGTTATTTAAATTTCAGCGCATGGTAGGACTCGCGTGAACCTAGAAACTTGACTTTTGGTTGGTTTTGAAAATCCACATCCTTGGTTTCTCTAGGATTAGAATTTTTCTAAGCCTCATTTAATTTTATTTCATTCAAAATATCTCTCATTTAACCAAAATTAGAACCTAAACCTATGCCCCCATGATCAAGCCGGGAAAAGCTTGCTCTCAACTAATGGAAGCAAACAATACCGGTGAGACCAAAATAAACGTAGTCGGAAAACATTTTTGACTTATATTTGTTTTTAATGCTTTAAAAACTCCTCTAAATTTATATTTGAACTCATTGCAAGATATTATTTTATTTTTATTTTTTGAAATTAGAGGAGTACTTAGCATTAAGACATGCTTCGAGGGAGGCAATTTGATTAACTTAACCATGCATGCACCATGATGCATCACGGGATGCCCTTCCAACATCTTTCATCAAACCACATGCAAAGGACAAGCATTGGGGGGCAGCCAAGGCTTTGTTTTGCAGGAATATCTTGGAGGCATGTGAGGCAAGGGAGCATGGAAGTGACTCAAAGCAAATTAATCAAGTGGAGGGATCAATAATGCAAGCAAAGGAGTGGACGAGAACATTTGGGCGGTGCAACCCCGTGGAGCTTGTGGTCACAAAGCAACAAAGCAAGCATGAGTGTGCTGGAGAAAGCAGGAGCTGGGAGGAGCAGCAGGCCACCCAGGTCGGTTGGCCCAAGCCGGCCGGCCTCCCCCCTTCTTAAGCCCCCTGGTGCTCTCCTTCGGCAGGTAAGTCGCTCATTCAGTTCCTTGTTCGTGTGCTTGAGCTTGTAGTCCAGAACCACCTTAGACTTAGCCTTCCACTTCGAGTTTTGTTTCGTCCAACAAAATCCATCCTAATTCCACTCAAAGTCCATACTCCAAATAATATTTGTGTGCCTTGTTACCGGTTGAAAACCTCGGGATTATACTTGTGAGGAGAGTGCAGCAACCATGTGGAAGAAAACTACAAGTCTTTTCACCAAGAAGAAGGGGTCATCGTCGTCCAAGCCATCATCGACAACCTCTTCTAGGAGGCACTCGGTCTCCAAGTCTCCTCGGAGTATGGAGGAGGACACGGCACCACCGAGGAGGAACGACACTCTTCTCCTCGGTGGCATGAGGGCCACACGAAGCTCGTTTATGAGGTTCACCGAACCTCAAGGACGTACGGAGGAGCCACCCGTCCGACCTCGCCGCTCGACATGATCATCCGCTCCACCTCCATACGCTCTGCGGTACTCCGAGTATGGGTTTATCATCATGACGGAGGAGGAGGAGAAGAAGCTCACTTGCCTTGAGAAGAGGCTTGTGGCGAACGTCGACTTCGACGACCAAGCTCTCCAAGTGCTGGGTTTTCATACGGATATTTACTACATGTTGGCACACCTAGGTTGGGTGCAATTCTCCAACGGAGTATCGACAAACACCCACAAGGAATTCGCCTTGGAAATTCTCATGACCATGGCGCCTATCCTTGATGAAGGAGTGCCGAGTCTCTCGTTCCGTTTGGTGGGAGTTCAACAAGTGGTTCCCTATGAGTATATTAGGGAATTACTTGGTTTTCAAAAGGGAGCCCCGAAAAAAGTGGATGTGCATGAAGGCATGTTGGAAGGTTTTTGGAGTATGATCGCGGGAGAAGCTCACTGGCAAAGAAATTGTATCTAGAACCCCATCATCCAAGTGCTTCACTCATGGATGTGTAAGAGTATTTTGGGGAGAATGAGAGAGACCAAGATAACCGACATGGAGGTGAATTGGCTTTACTCGGCTTTGATTGCCAGGCAGCCAATCGACCCCACTCACCTTATGATCAACCGGTGGTGTTATGAAGCAACATCGGGTTCGGGAGATATTGGCTCGGGGTGTTATCTCTCCATGTTGGCTATCTCTTTGAGACCGGGAATTCCAAGAAACCCGGAGCATCTCCTAGCCGGGACTTCCCTAAGATTTGATTATATGAAGCAAGGCAAATATATAAGTGGAGATGAGAGAGGAGGCTTCAAAGTGGCCAAAGTGAATTTGCCCCTTCCGGATGGAAGATTAAGACTTTTTCTTGAGGGGAAAGAAGATTGGTTAGAGGAAGGACTTCTTGTGCCGGCGAAGAAAAATAAGAGAGGAAGGATTATAGAAGAAGGTTCTTCCACGGCCCAAGAAGGAGGTGCACAACAAAATTATGTGCCACCATTTGGAGGAATTCCGGCGCCGCCAAGTTACTACGGTGGTGTACCAATGCAAGCATGGGGGAGTGGTGCAGCCATGCCCCCCCCCAAAATTTTGCGGTACCCAACGTAGCCTTTGCGGAGCCATATGCACATCTTCCTCAACCACAACAAAGTGTGGCCATCATTGGAGGATACGCTGCGAGAAACATGCAAAATATCACAGCCATCCAAATCAATGCAACCCAAATGGGTGAACGAAATGCAAACATTGCTTATGAGCTTGGACGCCTTCACTTAGCACCGCCGGGACAATTCATAGGAGGAGCGGTGCAATCCTATTATGAGCAAGGGTACAACAATCAAGATTATCAATATCAACCACCGGCGGAAGATTAGAGAGAGGAGGAGCTTTAGTTTTTCTTTCCTTTTCTCTTTTTCTTTAATTTTCAGCTTGTATACGCCTATGTATGCGTAGTGTTTTCAGTTTTTATTTAATTTTCAGCATGTGTGTTAGTGTTTATTTTCATCATAAATAAAGTCACTACCTTGTTTTTACCTTTAGCAAAGATACAAAGTTTGTGCCATGATGATATATGATGATAGTTGCCGCTTTGTTTATCTTTGTACTTGTTTTATGCATGATTAAGCTAATGCTCTCTTAAAATGCAAATCTGAAATTATCTAAATGCTAACTTAATCTTTAGCGGAGGTTATGATAAAAATAACGACCCATAGTGTTTTATGTGCTCTCAAGTTTAGATGGATTAAAGATGATTTATTTTTGTTCTTAAAAGTAATGCTAACCTTGTCATAAATACCACTTGCGTGTTGCTCTACCTATCTAGAGCCATATATATATTTAAGTGCAAAAACTTAGTATACAAGGTTTATTTTTGGGTGAGTTATTTCAGGCCTTGATTTCTCTGGCCCGAGACTAAGAAGCTGGTCATTTTGTTTTTGCGTATCTATATTTTTGCTAGCCTTTTTATCTGTGCATTGTGTATCCCCACATCGGAGATTTCACAAACCTCGCCGGATATCCACCCTTAAAACCAAAAATATCATCTTTTGTGTTTACCTCCTTGACCACAACCTATCATTGAGTATGGATCATCAATTCAAGGAATATCACAAGATGGTGCCAAGATTGAAGATTTCAAGTATCTCTCCAAAGGAAAAATATTTCTAGTACCTACCTTATCTCTATCACCTCTTTGCCCGAGAACGAGCAAACATCTAAGCATGGGGGAGGAGGTAGGTACAATGCAATTTAGAGATCAAGGGGAGCAAATAAAAAAACAGAGAGAAAGAAAAGAAAAAGAAAAAATGAGTATAAAGAAAAAATATATATATGTATGAGAAAAAAATATGAGTATGTATAAAAAATAAAATAAAGTGAACTCCCCGGTTCTCTAAAGCGTGGAGAAACTGACGCCAAGGGCCCACATGCAGGAAGTGGAAAATTCCAGAAGACACGAGAAGCAACCGGGAGGAAGCCAGGGCCGAACTGGGCCGAAATGGGCCCAGGCCGGTCGGCCCAGGCCGGCCGGCCCAGCCCATTCTGGGCCCGGTTCGGCGCCCCCTTTGACCTCTCCGCCCTTCGGACTATTTATAGCGCCCCTGCCAAGAGCCACGCATCAATTCATTCGTCATCCGCCGCCGAGGAGCAGAGAAGCCAGAGGGACACCATCTCGGAGAGGAGGGTCGTGCTAGTTGTCTAGGGTCTCCCTAGCCGACGTGGGAACCTTGCATGGAAGACCACATCGGAGCTCCGGAGCAAAGATCAAGATCGAGGTAGGATCCCGGTGGTGATCTTGTTCATGTAATCATTCATGGTGAAGTCTTTATAGTGAATTCGATTTCTAGCGATCAAGTGCCTTCTCGATGATTTTGTTCTCCCTTGGTTTTGCTTTTTCCTCAATCTATACTTAAGATAGATTGCATAGGGTGCTCTTGTAGCCGCGGTGGCTAGAGGTGCATACCGGACCGACCAAGTGTTTTCAACTTGTTCTTCTCGAACTCGCCCTAGGCTAACCCGCACGAATAGGAGTGCGTTGTGACAGAACGGTGGCTCCAAAAGGCGGGCGTCTTCGGAATCGGATCGGAGGCCACGGTTTAAAGATGCTTTTAATGAGATTCACTTTTCTATCTTCATCTATCTTGTTTGGAGCTACAACATAAGCATGATCTAGACTCTCTAGATCGGTTATCTCTTTGCTTTCTCTTGCTACCTCTTAGTAGATTAGATTAGATTCGTTTTCTTGATGATCTCTTAGATTAGATGCAACTTGGTTCTTCAAAAGGAGTTTCTTTGCCTTACTAGATTGAATCCTTGCGTTGCACATTGTTCCACGGATTCGATACCTTGGGTTCTCACACTTAAGGGAAGAAGGGTCCCTTGACTACGACGGGGGATTTGTCCGCTTGCAAATCCAAACGAACTTTGATACGACAATCAACCGTCAACAAGCCCCTTTTTCTGGCGCCGTTGCCGGGGAACAAGCAATCAAGATCCGATCTAGTATCGCTTTTTTTGTGAATATTTTTTTCAGTTTTGCTTTTGATTTTTCTTTTGCATCTCTTAACTTTGATCATCCTCAAAAAGAAAAAAAATCAATCTAATCTAGTTTTGACTAAGCCTAATTTTTCTTTTTAGATTTTTGTTTTTGCTAACCCTAACCGGAGATTGTTGGCTACCTCTCCAAGAAACCCAAACTTTCTTTTGTGGATGATCCAGGAAAATTTTACAGGCAAAGGAGACATGCAACACAAGCTAAAGGATTGGAAATCCTAGATCCAAAAGCCGAGGCCGAAGGAGCGTCGGGATCACCAAAGGAAACTCCACCTCCAAGTCCGAAGAGAGATCAACATCAACCACCACCAATGGGAGAACAATCGCAACCGGAGCGCAAGATTGAGCTATGCACCCCGGACATCATTGATCTACCTATCACAAACCTTCAAGACGCCGGAAGGCCGTTCAAGATCAAGGTCTCAACTATCCGCATGGTGCAACACTTGCCTTTCACCGGTAAAGAGGATCCGAACCTTCACCTCCAAGAATTTGTTCAACTATGTCAAACTTTCGATGTGGATGGGGTGACTCAAGATCAAATGAGGGCAAGGCTTTTTCCGTTCTCACTACTTGGGAAAGCTTTACGTTGGTTCCACACTCTACCGGCGGAGTCGAAGCAAGATTGGGAAATGTTGATGAGGAACTTCATGAAGGAATTTTATTTGCCTACCAAGACTCAAAGTTTGCGCAACAAGATCGATACATTTGCTCAATTACCAATGGAGACGATTGCGGAAGCTTTGGAGCATTTCAATGAATACATGCGAGCCGAATTCCATGAGTGGCATATCAGTTTACTTATGAGGAGGATGGAGAAGATGGAGATGGAGAGAGAAGCTCAAGACCTAAAGACTGCCAAGGAAAGATCCACATGCGAGGAGTGTGAGGAGTACGGCCATGTCCAAAGTAAACCCCGATTTAATGCAAGTTCGTCCATTCAAGATTTGGTTCCTCTTTGTACACAATTGAAGGACTTCATGGACGAGCAAGCTAAGATCAACAAGGACGCCGTCACTAAGTTCGAGGCTATAGAGAAAATATTGGAGGATTTAGATGGTAAGGTGACAGAGGTCGGAAGCTCTATCCGTGAAGTGTTCATCATAATGAAGATGCTAGAGACGCAAGTGGGACAACTTGTCGGGCGCCCGATGGGTAACAAAGGAGAATTTCCGAGACAACCCCAAGGTCCCGAGACGGCGAAGGCTACTCAAACTCGTTCGGGAGAGATGGAGGATCACACTAAGGAGACCACGAAGATCACGACCGAAAGACCAGAGTTAGAGATGCCGAGCTAATACATGAAGATGCCTCCACGCTACTTCCGAGACATGCTTGCCAACAAGCACGAGATGACATTATGTGACCTTGGAGCAAGTGTGGGAGTCATGCCAAGAGACATATTCGAGAAGTTATGCCTTTCGAAGCTCAAGCTTATGGCCATGTCTCTAGAGTTGGGAGACAACTCTATTCGCTATCCCTTGGGAATCACTGAAGATGCACCCATAAAAGTTGGAGAGATCAAGTTCGACATCTACGGCGAGAGTGCATTCAAGTTTCAACCACGTTTCGAGGTATGCAACACGTTCAATGTTAAATATGTTCCACCTCATCGTCGCTTTATCAAGGAAGAGCCAAAGAAGAAGGAAGAGCCGGAGAAGAAGGAAACAAAGATCAAGGAAGTTGTTGAACCCGTCAAGGCGGAAGAACAAAGCCAGCCTGTGAAGACCAAAAAAATGACTAAGCCAAAGAATAAGCCCGTGCCCAAGATGGTGCGGAAGTGGGTACCCAAGATTGCAACGCCCACATAGAGCGTTGATCCGAAGTGAAGAAGAGAAGAAGTCTAGGTATGGACTATAAACGAAGCTTTTTGCGGGAGGCAACCCGTTCGTCGAGTCGAGAATAAGCTACCGGGAGGACAACCCGATCAAGAATAAAAGCTACCGGGAGGGCAACCCGGAAAATTTCCGAATTCCAAGTAAGTTGGTCATAGAATTTGCTACGCAAGACATTTTATTAACTCTTAAGTGGTTGAACAAGTTTTTAGAGAACCTTTTATTTGCTCGGTCATTATGTTTGAATTTTTCAATCTTAAAACCGATGACATGAGCCATCCCATGTTTTATTTGCCTCTTTTCGAGAAACTAGAACCAAAATTTCAGATTCTATTTGAGCCTTCCATCCTCTCCATGATGGTAGGTTCAATTTTGTTTTGCATGTTAAAAACACACGAGTAGAGCCTCGCTATGTTCCTTAATGTTTGTAAATCTTTTGACGCATGCTAGGACTCGCGTGAACCTAAGGAATTCGATTTTTGGTTTCATCTAACTTAACATCTACCGGTTTCTCTAGAGCTAAAGTTTTTCCAAGACCCATTGTTTTTATTTATTCAAAATCTCTCTCTCATGTTTGGCCAAACTTAGAACCTAAACCCATAACCACATGGTCAAGCCGGAGGAGCTTGCTAAAAACTAATGAAAGCAAACGACCACGGTGCAACCAAAATAAAGGTAGTCGGAAAGTTTTCGACTTACAAATTGTTTTTGATGTTTAAAAACTCCTCTAATAATATATTTGGACTCATTGCTAGCTCTGAGTTAATCTTTAATTTATGAAATTTAGAGGAGTGTTTAGCATCTAAACATGATCAAAGGAGGGTTTTGAGGTTTACTTAACACCTAGTGCCCCATGATGCATCACGGGAAGGCTTTATCCTCAAAACATCTTGGGCACATGTAAAGGACAAGCATGGGGGAGGGCAACATGAATTTGTTTTGTAGGGAATAAGTGAAAGCACATGAACCATGGAAGACAAGAAGTGACACAAAGTTAAGGAGGTAGGCATTGATCTCATCATTCAAAACAAAGGAGTGACCGAGGGAGTTTGGCCAATGGATTCTTGTGGAGCTTGAGGACACAAGGACATAATGCAGCAAGGAGCAAGTGGGAGAAGAGCCGAGGCAATAGGGGCAGCAGGAACCCCAGGCCGACCGGCCTGGTCCGGTCGGCCTGGCCTGTTTTTGTGGCCCCCGGCGTCCATCTTCCTTAGGTGTGCCTCTTATTCATTTGCAAGTTCATGCTCCCAAGTTCATAGTCCAGAAACCTCACGAACCACTCAGAAAAATTTGTGCCTTACTTCCTTCTCTAAAAATCCCTAAAAGTTTGTTACAATTCTTGTCCTTCCATATACTTTTTTGTGCATTTTTCCACCGGGAAGAAACCCCCGGAAGAGTTGTTTGTGAATTTGTGCAGCCATGGACATCATCCTCGGAAGGAGGGCACGATCATCATCATTGGAGGCGCCATCTAACTCTTCGCGGAAGCATTCTTCTGAGTCCCCGCGAAGCATGAAGGTGGACATGGCACCCACGAGGAGTACACGAAGCTTGTCCATATGGGACAAACCGCAAGGGCACATGGAGGAGCCGCACGTTCAACCTCGACACTCAACTCGTTCATCCGCTCCGCCACCATATACTCCGAGGCACTCCAAGCAAGTTTTCATCATAAAAACGAAGGATCAACCATGGGAGGAAGAGTGAAGGAAGGAAGAAGAAATAATGCTTCTAATTCGGTTTGATTTTTCCTTCTCCCTTTCTTTATTTTTCAGTTATGTGCAAATTTGTGCGTGCGTAGCATCTTTAGTTTTTATTCATTTTCAGCATGTGTGTGGTAGTAGTAGTTTTTGTTTTCCATCACCATGAATAAATTTCACCATCGTTTTATGATAATTAATATGGATGGAAAATTGTGCCAAGTTGATATGTGATGACCGTTGCCTATATGCTTATCTTTGTACTTGTTTTATGCATGATTAAGCTAATACTCTCTTTAATGCAAATCTGAAATTAATTTAAATGCTAGCTTAATCCTTTGCGGGGGTTATGATACAGATAAGACCCATAGTTTTCTTTTCATGATCTCAATTTTGGATGAGTTAAAGATGATTTATTTTTGTTCTTAAAAGTAATGCTAACCTTGTCATTAATACCTCTTGCATATTGCTCTACCTATCCAAAGCCTTATATTTATTTAAGTGCAAAAACTTAGTATACAAGATTTATTTTTGAGTGAATTAATTCAGGGCTTGATTTCTCTGGCCCGAGACTAAGAAGCTGGTCATTCCGTTTTTGCGTATCTATCTTTTTGCTAGCCTTTCTATCTGTGCATTGTGTATCCCCACATCGGAGATTTCACAAACCTCGCCGGATATCCACCCTTAAAACCCAATATATCTTTTTGTGTTTATCTCCTTGACCACAACCTATCATTTGAGTATGGATGAATAATTCGAGGAAGATCACAAGAATGAAGGTGCTAAGGATTGAAATATAATTTTGGGGAGACCTCCAAGACGACATAAGGTTGCCTGAAGGATCCTAGAAGATTTCAAGTGTTTCTCTCCATGAAGACATAGAACTTTTAGTGCCTACCTTGGCATAAAAATTTTTCCACCTCTTTGCCCGAGGACGTGCAATCGTCTAAGCATGGGGGGAGTTGCCAAGGAGGTAGGTACAATGTAATCTAGAGTTCAAGGGGAGTATAAAAAAAGAAAAAAAAGAAAAAAATGAGAAAAAGAAAAAGTATGAAAGAAAGAAAGAAAAAGGAGAGAAGAAAAATATGTATATAAAAGAGAGAAAGAAAAAAATAACAATAAAGCTCCCCGGCTCTCTAGATGCATCAGGAGTTTCAAGAGGATTCAAGATCAAGACCCATACTCATCTTTCCAACCATGTGCAATCCGATAACGAGGACTTTGTTTGTGCCTCGGGATCACTCTTTGCCATTTGCACATGTCCACTTATCTCAAAAAGTGTGTGTTCATCTCTCTCCCCTCCTTGTAACATTATTTTTCCAATGACCTTTTTGACGAGTCTCGGTAAGACCATGAGAAGCTTGTCTTGTTTTGATAACATCTCAATTATAATATCTTGGTAGGACTAAACTTTTCCCAAAAGCTCCATATAAAGCCTTCCACTTATATATATATATTGAGAGGGGAAAGGAGTAGGATAAATAGGCTTTGAGAGACAAGATGAGATGAGAGTACATGAGCAAGATGCAAGGTGGTTTAAATTTTTGAACTTGGTTTAGCTCTTTTCTTCATCTCGTTCTACACTTCAAAATTTCTGAAATTTATGTAAAATTTGGGAGCATGACTAATTACTTGTGGGAAGAGCTTAATTGATATCCACCCTCCGTAGGGATGAAGGCTAGTACACTATGGAACTTTAATAAATTAAATTTTTGAGAGCATTATGTTTTCTCGTGTATGATCAAGTGCAGGGTTTAAACAATGAAAGGCAACACTGATATCCATCGAAGGCTTACTCGAGGACGAGCAAGGTTTAAGCATGGGGGAGATGTTGACAGTGAATTTCCGTCAACCTAGCCACGAGTTTACCTTCGGTGTTGGTATCGATTTGATATCCTAACTAACGATCCTAACCCTCATCATATGTCAAGTTCGCACTCGAATGTGGTATTTGGAGTTTATTGTTTACGCAGGGTTTTAACGCTAAAAGGGAGACTTCCCGGGAAAGTTCATCAAGCACTTTGTGAGAAGATCATGAAGCCCGGCACAAGTCAAGACACGAAGTGAACATGACTCCAAGTGGCCCAAGGACCGAAGCGTGAAGCCGTGAAACTCCGAGGACCTGGACAGAAAATGCTGAAGCTTACGCGACAAGGAGCCCTATCCAAACCGTGGAGAAACTGAAGCCAAGGGCCCACATGCAGGAAGTGAAAAATTCCAGAAGACACGAGAAGCAACTGGGAGGAAGCCGGGCCGAACTGGGCCGAAATGGGCCTAGGCCGGTCGGCCCAGGCCGGCCGGCCCAGCCCATTCCGGGCCCGGTTCGGCGCCCCCTTTGACCTAGCCGCCCTTCGGACTATTTATAGCGCCCCTGCCAAAAGTCACGCATCAATTCATTCGTCATCCGCCGCCGAGGAGCAGAGAAGCCAGAGGGACACAATTTCAGAGAGGAGTGTCGTGCTAGTTGTCTAGGGTCTCCCTAGCCGACGTGGGAACCTTGCATGGAAGACCACGTCGGACCTCCGGAGCAAGGATCAAGATCGAGGTAGGATCCCAGTGGTGATCTTGTTCATGTAATCATTCATGGTGAAGTCTTTATAGTGAATTCGATTTCTAGCGATCAAGTGCCTTCTAGATGATTTTGTTCTCCCTTGGTTTTGCTTTTTCCTCAGTCTATACTTAAGATAGATTGCATAGGGTGCTCTTGTAGCCGCGGTGGCTAGAGGTGCATACCGGACCGACCAAGTGTTTTCAACTTGTTCTTCTCGAACTCGCCCTAGGCTAACCCGCACGAATAGGAGTGCGTTGTGACAGAACGGTGGCTCCAAAAGGCGGGCGTCTTCGGAATCGGATCGGAGGCCACGGTTTAAAGATGTTTTTTATGAGATTCGCTTTTCTATCTTCATCTATCTTGTTTGGAGCTACAACATAAGCATGATCTAGACTCTTTAGATCGGTTATCTCTTTGCTTTCTCTTGCCACCTCTTAAGTTTAGTAGATTAGATTAGAATAGATGTGTTTTCTTGATGATCTCTTAGATTAGATGCAACTTGGTTCTTCAAAAGGATTTCCCTTGCTTTACTAGATTGAATCCTTGCATTGCACATTGTTCCACGGATTCGATACCTTGGGTTCTCACACTTAAGGGAAGAAGGGTCCCTTGACTACGACGGGGGATTTGTCCGCTTGCAAATCCAAATGAACTTTGATACGACAATCAACCGTCAACAAGCCCCTTTGTCTAGCGCCGTTGCCGGGGAACAAGCAATCAATATCTGATCTAGTATCGCTTTCTTGTGAATATTTTTTCAGTTTTTCTTTTGATTTTTCTTTTGCATCTCTTAATTTTGATCATCCTCAAAAAGAAAAAAAATCAATCTAATCTAGTTTTTGACTAACCCTAATTTTTCTTTTTAGATTTTTGTTTTTGCTAACCCTAACCGGAGATGGTTGGCTACCTCTCCAAGAAACCAAAACTTTCTTTTGTGGATGATCCAGGAAAATTTTACAGGCAAAGGAGACATGCAACACAAGCTAAAGGATTGGAAACCCTAGATCCAAAAGCCGAGGTCAAAGGACCATCGGAATCTTCAAAGGAAACTCCACCACCAAGTCCGAAGAGAGATCAACATCAACCACTACCGATGGGAGAACAACCACGACCGGAGCGCAAGATCGAGCTATGCACCCCGGACACCGTTGATCTACCTATCAGAAACCTTCAAGACGCCGGAAGGCCGTTCAAGATCAAGGTCTCAACTATCCGCATGGTGCAACACTCGCCTTTCACCGGTAAAGAGGATCCGAACCTTCACCTCCAAGAATTTGTTCAACTATGTCAAACTTTCGATGAGGATGGGGTGACTCAAGATCAAATGAGGGCAAGGCTTTTTCCGTTCTCACTACTTGGAAAAGCTTTGCGTTGGTTCCACACTCTACCGGCGGAGTCGAAGCAAGATTGGGAAGTGTTGATGAGGAACTTCATGAAGGAATTTTATTCGCCTACCAAGACTCAAAGTTTGCGCAACAAGATCGATACATTTGCTCAATTACCAATGGAGACGATTGCGGAAGCTTTGGAGCGTTTCAATGAATACATGCGATCCGAATTCCTTGAGTGGCATATCGGTTTACTTAAGAGGAGGTTGGAGAAGATGGAGATAGAGAAAGAAGCTCAAGACCTAAAGGCTGCCGAGGCAAGATCCACATGCGAGGAGTGTGAGGAGTACGACCATGTCCAAGGTAAATCCCGATTTAATGCAAGTTCGTCCATTCAAGATTTGGTTCCTCTTTGTACACAATTGAAGGACTTCATAGACGAGCAAGCTAAGATCAACAAGGACGCTGTCACTAAGTTCAAGGTTATGGACAAAATATTGGAGAATATAGATGGCAAGGTGATGGAGGTCGGAAGCTCTATCCATCAAGTGCTCAACATGATGAAGATGCTAGAGACGCAAGTGGGACAACTTGCCGGGCGCCTGATGGGTAACAAAGAAGAATTTCCGAGACAACCCCAAGGTCCCGAGACGGCGAAGGCTACTCAAACTCATTTGGGAGAGACGGAGGATCACACTAAGGAGACCATGGAGATCACAACCGAAGGACCGGAGTTTGAGATGCCAAGCCAAGATATGAAGATGCCTCCACACTACTTCTGAGACATGCTTGCCAACAAGCACGAGATGACATTATGCGACCTTGGAGCAAGTGTGGGAGTCATGCCAAGAGACGTGTTCGAGAAGCTATGCCTACCGGAGCTCAAGCCTATGGCCATGTGTCTAGAGTTGGGAGACAACTCTATTAGCTATCCCGTGGGAATCGCCGAAGATGCACCCATAAAAGTTGGAGGGATCAAGTTGGACATCTACGGCGAGAGAAGTGCATTCAAGTTTCAACCACGTCTCGATGTATGCAACACGTTCAATGTTAAATATGTTGCACCTCATCATCGCTTTATCAAGGAAGAAAGGAAGAGCCGGAGAAGAAGGAAACAAAGATCGAGGAAGTTGTTGCATCCGTCAAGACCGAAAAACAAAGCCAGCCTGTGAAGACCAAAAAATAACTAAGCCGAAGAATAAGCCCGTGCCCAAGATGGTGCGGAAGTGGGTACCCAAGATTGCAATGCCCACAAAGAGCGTTGATCCGAAGTGAAGAAGAGAAGAAGTCTAGTTATGGACTATAAACGAAGCGCTAGGCGGGAGGCAACCCGTTCGTCGAGTCAAGAATAAGCTACCGGGAGGACAACCCGATCAAGAATAAAAGCTGCCGGGAGGGCAACCCGGAAAATTTCCGAATTTGCTACGCAAGACAATTTTATTAACTCTTAAGTGGTTGAACAAGTTTTTGGAGAACCTTTTATTTGCTCGGTCATTATATTTGAATTTGTCTATCTTAAACCGATGACATGAGCCATCCCATGTTTTATTTGCCTCTTATGGAGAAACTAGAACAAAAAATTCAGATCCTATTTAAGCTTTCCATACTCTCCATGATGTTAGGTTCAATTTTGTTTTGCATGTTAAAAACACACGAGTAGAGCCTCGCTATGTTCCTTAATGTTTGTAAATCTTTCGACGCATGCTAGGACTCGCGTGAACCTAGGGAATTCGATTTTTGGTTTCATCTAACTTAACATCTACTGGTTTCCCTAGAGCTAGAGTTTTTCCAAGACCCTATTGTTTTTATTTATTCAAAATCTCTCTCACATGTTTGGCCAAACTTAGAACCTAAACCCATAATCTCACGGTCAAGCCGAAGGAGCGTGCTATCAATTAATGAAAGCAAATGATCCCGGTGCAACCAAAATAAAGGTAGTCAGAAAAGTTTTCGACTAACAAATTGTTTTTGATGTTTAAAAACTCCTCTAAGAATATATTTAAACTCATTGCTAGCTCTGAGTTAATCTTTAATTTATGAAATTTAGAGGAGTGTTTAGCATCTAAACATGATCAAGAGGGTTTTGAGGTTTATTTAACACCTTGTGCTCGATAATGCATCACGGGAAGGCTTTATCCTCAAAATATCTTGGGCACATGTAAAGGACAAGCATGGGGGAGGGCAACATGAATTTGTTTTGTAGGGAATAAGTGAAAGCACATGAACTCGCCCTCGGCTAACCCGCACAAATAAGAGTGCGTTGTGACAGAACGGTGGCTCCAAAAGGCGGGCGTCTTCAGAATCAGATCGGAGGCCACGGTTTAAAGATGCTTTTAATGAGATTCGCTTTTCTATCTTCATCTATCTTGTTTGGAGCCACAACATAAGCATGATCTAGACTCTCTAGATTGGTTATCTCTTTGCTTTCTCTTGCTACCTCTTAGTAGATTAGATTAGATTAATTTTCTTGATGATCTCTTAGATTAGATGCAACTTGGTTCTTCAAAAGGAGTTTCTTTGCCTTACTAGATTGAATCCTTACATTGCACATTGTTCCACGGATTCGATACCTTGGGTTCTCACACTTAAGGGAAGAAGGGTCCCTTGACTACGATGGGGGATTTGTCCGCTTGCAAATCCAAACAAACTTTGATACGACAATCAACCGTCAACAAGTTCCGTCAAACCTAGCCAGAAAATACAAATCTGTCAACCAAGAGCACTTGTTACACTTTAGTTTGAGCTTTGAATTATAACTAACCCGCCACTAGGCATACTAATGATGTAACAAGTTCACACTTGCATGTGGTTTTTGGAGTTTATTGTTTACGCAGGAAATCAACGTTAAAGAGGAGACTTTCGGGATAAGTTCATCAAGCACTTTATGAGAAGATCATGATGCCCGTCACAACTCAAGACATGAAGTGAACACGACTCCAAATGACCCAAGGACCGAAGCATCAACACGCAAAACTCCGGAGACTAGGAGGTCTACCAACGAGATCAACTCAGCCCGAGAGATATTCTCGCAGCCCAGCACAGCATGATCTTTCGGTGCAGATTCAGAGACCTAAACGGCCTCTAATGGCAAAAGTTTGACTACCAAAGTTGTGGGCCTCGACGATAGCTTCGATTTGGACATATGGAAGGTCCAATTCGGGTCAAGGAGCTAGGAGATATGGCCCCCAAAATGCCAGCTGCGCAGACAAGTCCGAAATCAGACAGATTATCTTCCGAGGCTGTTTTGGGGATCTTATCTTCGTTTTCATGGAAAGCAATGAGTACCAAAGTTGAAGATAATTTCGTGGCACACAACCTGGACACTGAATTTGCATTATTTGGAGTCCGTACGTGGGAGATATGGTGCCGGCAAGGAAGGGCTGCGAATCAGGAAAATCTGGACGAGGCTGAGTTTATGGAAACCAAGTTCGCTTCTCTCCCAAGGAAGATCTCGTGCAAGGCAAGGTGGAGCACGCCCAAAGGCTCCCCAAGGGTATAAATACAAACCCCTAGGCGCCCCAAGATGGTTACCCATTCATATTCATTCATCAGAGAGCCGCCGACATGAAGGAGAAGCACCGGAAGGAAGACGACGGCCACCGCAAGTCCTCGAAGTCGTCTAGAAGATGGCCTAGGCCTACCCTAGCCGACATGGCCGCCTTGCACGGTTGAGCCATGGCGGAGTTCCGGAGCTAGTTGAGGTCATCAATGGTATGTACTCGGTGGAGATGATCTAAACGCATTTATTATGTGAGTAAAGTACTTCATGTCATCCGATCTTTTAGCGACTCGATTCCTCCTTTTATGATTTTGCTCTCGCTTGGCTATGCTTCGTCTTCAATCTATTCTATAGATAGATTGCTTGGGGTGCTCTTGTAGTCATGGTGGCTAGAGGTGCATACCGGATCAACCAAGTGTTTTCAACTTGTTCTTCTCGAACTCGCCCTAGGCTAACCCGCACGAATAGGAGTGCGTTGTGACAGGACGGTGGCTCCAAAAGGCGGGCGTCTTCGGAATCGGACCGGAGGATAGTAGTTTAAAGATGGCTTTGGATGAGATGCATGTCGCGCTTGCTCTTTTGGCTAGAACTACGACTAGAAGACGATAGGCCTTAGTTTCCCTTGCTTGCTCCTTACCTTGTCGACGTTCATGGATGCGATCAACCTTATGCTATAACTCATATATCTTTAATGTTTATCTTCTTATGCAATCAATGCTTTGTGTTAGGTTAGATCGATAGGTTAGACGGAGAATCCTGAGAGTTTACTTCCGATCCTTGGATTGACAAATCTAGGGAGGACCCTCCTTGGTGAAAAAGGCACCAAGTCACCCGTAGGCTTGCGGTGAACTTGAGCACGGTTTTGAACCGTCAACAAGCCCCTTTTTCTGGCGCCGTTGCCGGGGATCGGCAACTCGAACCCTAGGGCGATCCATCTATCTCTTTGACTAACCCTAATTTCTATTATTGCATATATGCTTGCTTTCTTGTTTGTGTCCTTGAAAGTAGGTGAAAAGCTAGACACAAGACGTTCGAGAAGTTCACAATCCACTCCGACAAGATGATGACTACATCAAGATTCACTGCTTAGTGGTAGGTGCTAACTTTTGTTAGTGGCCCATCATCCGCTATTGAGTCCACACCCTACACGAGTGATGATAAACAAGGTATGTCAATGTGTCAATTAAAGTTTTAAGACTAATGTTTCGTGGAGGTTTGTTTGTCCAAGCAATAGGTGTTGGAAGCAATCACGTTGCGAAAGAAGTACCCGTCACTTTGGATAAAGCAAAATCATGAAGAAGACACACCATTGCCATCATGCTACTCGCTGGTCCAGCAACGGCGGTGACTTAAAGCCGAAGGAGACGCGACGTAACACCCCGAAGACCACAAGATCAAGGTCGTCAACATCTTCGGATCGATTCGCAAGAAGTCTATGTTCGCATCAATCTCTGCACAACCTCAAGGGAGAACAACATGATATCTTTGGATATTTAGAATCCCCATGAAGTTACGCTTCCAACGAACCAAGAATCAAGTCAATTGGAGGTTCCTACAAGCGGATATGGCCGAATTACCGAAGGTTGCGCGTTCTGAAATTTTCTGGACAGCATGCAAGAGCAGAAACAAAACGGCCATAGCTCCCTCATTTGGGCTCCGATTAAGATGAATGAGTACCCGTTGGAAAGGTAATTTTATAAAGTTTTCAATTGAACAATATTTTGGTATATGTTCTGTTATGTACACAGGGGAAAATCCACGAAAAAGAGGCAGCAGCAACACTATGAGAACAAGATAGTGGAGATGAGGACGACGACAACGAAGAGGAGCTTGGGCAATGCTTCCATTAGACCACATGAGATGAAATTCAGAAGTTTGGAACAAAACAAAGACCCCAAGAGCATTGGCAAAAGAAGGCACAAGTTGGCAACATCCGACGCTAGGAGATGTTAGAAGCAAATCACGATGGATTACACATAAATGATGGCATCCAATGGCGCGGATACTCTGGGCTCACACGAAGGATCATGGAGTTATATGAAGATATTTGAGACATGTGTGAAGTCTCGCAAATGAATAAGAAGAGTGATTCCACACAAGGCAACCTTGATGATGTGTGGCATGAACGAAGGAATTGCGAAAAGACGATGCAAGCCACCGATCATTGAAGATTGTTTGCTTTCAACTCCGAGAGACCACTCCCGATGAAAAGCTCGAAGGCCAAGGTATAAATTAACCTCTCAAGATACTTTTGGAGCTGATAATATTCCTTTGATATATCTATGATTCATATCCAATAGTGAGGTTGATTCAATTCTGTGCCTTGTTCTTATGATGATCATGATAGGCTAGAATTTCTTGAGAGTGATAAAGAGACTTTGTTGTGCTTAAACTTTGTTACATGCCTAATGAGAGCTTAGCGCTGAGCAAGAAAACTTATGCTACAATTAATCACAACTTACTTTGTCATAAATTGTGGTTATGGATGCATTTGTTTGTGATATGATTTCTAAATCTTGGACTTGCTTTGTGCTCGGTCAAGCTAGTGACCTTAAAAGAGCAAAGTGTGGGAGAGATCCCAAGTTTCACTAACCGTGCAGGGCATTAAACATAGATTAAGAGGAGAGAAGTCATACCCAAAGGAATTGCAAACCCGTGCATCACTGTCACCGAACCTCAAAAACGAACGTCGCTGTTTTCATCAATTTTGAGGACCTGGTCAGACATGTTCAAGGAAGAAAAAGTTGAAAATCAGAGGCTCCATCAAGTGCCAGTTCCAACGCATCCAAGATCGATGAATTTGAAGACCCGTACAAGGAGATATGGCAAAAACATTGAGCGATGTGCAGTCTGAAATCAGCTTTGGACAGATTGCAGCACCGGAGTAGAACGGGCATAACTCACTCGATCGGAGTCCATTGGGGGTGAATAAATACTTGATGGAAAGAAAATTTCATGCGCCACGCATGGAAGCTATTGTTTTCTACATGGTCTAATCTAGACAGAGAGGATTTGTGAAAGAAGAGGCAGCGATAAAGTGTGATGGAGAAGGTGGTGATGATGATGCAAGGAGACGATTGGGCAAGCCTCTCATCGAGCATAAGTGATTGTGTTAAACATGGAGAGTGGATCAAGGCTGCATGAAAACCTTCAAATCTTGCATGAAGGATCATGGCTCTGCAACAATAAGAAGGTATGTGAGAAAGTCGAGCTCTACGACTTTAAATGAAGCGCTTTGCGGGAGGCAACCCGGTTTTTATTTATATATATACATGACCGTCTACATTGTGCTCTTTAATCGAACCATCAAGTAACATTGTACCATTGCTCTAATAAAAATCACAACACCATGTTGTATGTTCTAATTGCTATTGAGGGAGCGCTTTGTTATTTGATCTTGGAAAACTTGTAGACCTTTTTGTGTGCCTATTAGAGTTTAGAGTATTTTTCTTTTGTGTCTTTTTAGAGAGATATATGAAGTTGGCACCATCCTTTGATTCTAAACTTGTGGCTAGTTAATTTAGGCTAACATTTGTTTTTGTTTTAGACCACCGCATGTCATGTCATATCATTTTGTTCATCCACCTTGCATCGCACTGCATGTTTGATTTGATCTAACTTTTTGTCCAACCAACCTAAGCCTTCCTATAACCTCCACCAAAAACTATAGCCAATAGAGGTAGGATTGCTTGAGTTGACCGGGGGCTGTCACCCTCCGGGTCGGCCAAGTCTACCCCTATCTAACTAAAAAGACGACAGTGCTTTGATGATTATGGCCGGCCACCACACTTTTCGGGGTGAATCATACTCTAGCCCCGTAGAACTCATCGTCATAAACATTGACTAGCCTCCCTATAAAACCATTAGGAAAACTTCCCCTACTTATAGACATCCTAAAACCATAGGTTTGTAGAAAGACTCTAGCACCACCTTAGTTAGAATTTCTATACTTGACTTCCTCTCTTCAAAATCCATGTTTGAGCCAAAATATAGGATACCCATAACCTACCCTTAAACCTTGTTAGTTTGGTTGATTGATTCTTTTCGATGGGTGACTTCTTTATTGACAATGCTTACTTCGTATGAAGTGTGAGATCAAGCTTTGTCCTTTGCTTATTGTAGACCACATCGAAAGTGTTCTTCAAACCTTGCTAATGTTTGTTTGTGCTACTTTTTGCATTTGCATTTTGCATCCATCTCTTTGTCATCATCCACTTTATGTTAGCTTGGAACCTTTTTGTGAAACTTTATGATGAATGCTTTCATATCTATGTTAATGCTTGTCGACATGCATTACTACTTTTTGCAATCTTGTGTAAACATGGTGTTTAGACATGATTGGAGACCACCATCATTTAGTCTTATATCCCGAGCTATTATGTTGCATTGATTGGTTTATAAACTTAGCAATGCGCCCTACTTTTCTTGCACTATAAAGAATTGTTGATCTTGGGATGAATATGGTGTTTTGACCTTGGTTAATAAATCTCTATAGGAATAGAAAGTTTGGCAACCACTTTGTAAGCATGGAGCTTAGAATTTGGTGTAAACATTGTTTTGTTTTTACACCATCCTATCATTGGCATGCACGCTTGCACTCACGTACACCCATTAGGATTTTCGCTAGATTAACTATGCCACAAGTGAAGATCTTAGGGATGTCATGGTTTGTTGGCATAGGGTGAGTATTCCCAACCGTCACCTCGGGGGTACTTTGTGCATTATAGTTATTTTGCAGGCATGGCGAATCAGTCCCATGAGTTCGTAATAAAAGCTGAAATCAAGATCATCAACACCTCCAAAATCCAGAAAGGAGCACTACTGTTTTCATCAAGATTAAGCACATGTTCAGAGATGTACAAAAGGGGAAAATTGGATATTCAAGTGCTCCATTAAGTCTACTTTCCAATGCATCAAGAATCAACATTTTAGGAGACCTGTGCAAGAAGTTACAACCAAATCTTTGGGCGTCACACATTCTGAAATCAGCCCGGGACAGCTTGCACCAACAAAGTAAAAAGGGCGTAACTCTCTTGTTCGGAGTCCGATCGGGGTGAATGACCACTCGTTGGAAAGATAATTTCAAGCACTTTGCAATGGAGCAATGATTCAGTACATACTCAGTTCTGGAAGTAGAAGAAAAACTTGTGGAAGATGAACCAGCGATAAGGGACAACATGGAAGGAGGAGAAGATGGGATGAGAAACAATTGGGATCAAGGCTCGTGGCAAAGGGCGGACATTGAAGGATGAACAAAGGCAACAATGTGATGATGATCTCCTCGCATGGCATTAGGACTTCAAGAATTTTAAGATGGTTCATCATCTTCCGTGCCTAGCAACATGCTAAGCATGGTGGAAGACTTGGTGGACGAAAGAAGACCGCATGGAGTTCAAGGATCACAGTTGCTGCGGATGCCGATCTTCCTTCTTCCATGCTAGGCACAATGCTTAAGCATGGGGAAGGGTGTGCTACATCACAAGTGTGACAGAACCGCCCAAATTAACTCCATATTATCGCATAAACCACTCCTTTTGGTCATTATGCGATAACACCGAGTTAACTTGTCGTCTCTGCCGGGTCAAGCCCGGTAAATCACTTGTACCAAAGGATCGACAACCGTACATCAAAACTCACATGAAGGCGAGTCCAGAGATAAACAAGTCACAATTTATTACATCAATTCCCATAAAGGGTTATTTAATTACAAACTGAGTCCTTTGCATAAAAGTAAATGATTCAGAGTTTATAAATACAGCGGAAAATAAAACTAAACGAGAAAAGGTAGCATTATAGGAGGCCATCCATAATGGCAACAAACATCGTCTTCCTCCCATCCCAAACTGCACCTGAAAACAACAACAAAAGCAAGGCTGAGTATACTAATACTCAGCAAGTCTTAACCGACGGGTGATGGAAATCTCTCTAGACATGCAAAGCTTTTTGGCTAGTGGATTATTTTGCTGAAAAGCAACAAAGAGTATGTCCTTACTTTCAAAATTTTAGCTCAAATTCTACTTGATTAATCATTACCAAGTAAGCATCTACAGCAAACATAAGTTGTGCAAACAATTAATCAGACATCCATATTAATTCTCAATTCCATCATAAAGGGAAATAGACTGTATAGTTAAGCAGTCTCGGGTAACAGTGAGAGGCCGACGATCGATCGATTAATAACCTTGCAAGGTGGACCTAAACACACGGAAAAGTGCACACCCTAGGTGTGAACCCACCAGACCATTCCCAGCTATCCTCGGTTCAGGACCAGAGTCCATAGTCTTTGGTACAAGGTGAGGTGGTTACGGCCTTGCCGCCCACTCTCACTCATGCATCACCTTTACTGCAGCAGGGGGACTCTTCCCAAGATTAGTGTTCCAAGTTCCCTAGCCGGATCCAGAAGGTACTAGGCTTACCAGTCCCATTCCTGGCAAATGTTCAGTACGTTCAAAAGCTTAACCAGTGACACCTATTGACCGGAGCCGATCCCAAGCTCTTACCACATGAGCATATCATTTTAAATCTTATGATTCCAACATAAGAACCTATAGCTCGCGAGTGAAGGATTTCACTCGACTTTTATCGGGTCCTTAAAGCATGGCAACTAACGTCTTATCATGCTAGTATAAGAACATAGGAACCTAGGATCATGCATCTATGGTTTCAAATCAACTCCTGAAACTTAAATGCACAGACATAACATATATAGTTGCAGGAAGTTAAAATCATAGGATTATGCTTCGGTGCTTGCCTTTCAAACCGATGTTAGTTCTAACTAGGCCTTGGGCCCTTCCAAACTTTGGTTTGGGTCTTGTGGTACTCCACGATGTCCACTTGTCCCTCAAACGGTCCTTCGTCTTGTTCCGGGACGATCTCGAAGATACTGACAGAAAAATCTACGCGAGATGCATATGCATAAGATTTATTTGTCCAATTCAAATGAGATTTCACTTTTGAAACTTAGAAATAAATGTGGGGTGTAAGGGTGACCACATTCACCTAGATAAGATATTCAGCATACTCTTCCTCTATTAGAGAAAGGTGTGTGCGGGTGACTTTTATTTCCCCTTTGATGGTGACTGTGTACATATTTAAGATAAGTAATTTATTTTATCTCACCAAGGTAAAAAGGTGCTGTTTAGGGTGTGTCTTGGTGAGGTGCATGTATTTAAAATTTGAGTTGCACACAAATGATATTGGTTTTCCTTTTTATACCTTTAATTGAGCTTGATTTATTTCAAGAATTTTTATTGCGAAAGACATACACATAAACTAACCACAAGATAGCTCATACATGCACAAGGTACAACAATTATACTACTGCACCAAAGTTCAACTCATCTCATCAATTATGGTTAGCACGAAAAATCACACAAAGCTATGCCTAAGCATTCAAGATTAAATCTAATAAAATCATACATATCTCCAAATGAGATGAAACTTCCTATGGAGCTATACAGAAGCATTTCTAGCAGAGATATGCACTTACTCAGCAAAGAAATTAATTTAAACTATGCACATGAAATTAGCCTTAATATAGCATGGTAATTTAAAAGACTAAGCTACACATGCCCAAAATTGATATACTATTTATCATGGGTGCATAAACATAAAACAGGGATGTAGCAAAAAGATGGGTATCATTTGATCAACAGATTAATTTATAAAAATCAAAAATAGCAGCATTACATATATCAAAATTAAATCATAACTAAAAAATATACATGACATCTATGTGCCGTTTTTTCACACAGGATCATACATGGCAAGACTAGCAACATAACCAAAATTCACTTGCAGATCATTTATAGAATTTGAATTATTCCAAATCTAAGCAAATTGATGATTTCAAAATATTTTAAAAACTACACAGAAATTTGAAAACATCCTTTGTAGAAAAGTTGCTCCTGGTCATAAGGATCACAACAAAATTTAGTTTGCATTTTTACGATTTTTCTATGATTTTTGGTGCAATTTACAAGTCTCTGCATTTTGGATCTAGGGTTGAAGATTCATTTTACAGATAGGTCCCTAGTCTTTTACGTTCAGGCCCCTGCAGGTTTCTACATCAAAGCAATGTGGTCCAAAAGGCCGGGGACGGTGCTGCCGGTGGAAATCCGGCGACCTCGCCGGAGTTCTTGGTCGGGGAAGGGGCGGAATAGGACGAGGGGCTCACCTAGGGTTGGTGTCGGGGGTCTGTTTGGGTTGGGCGGCGCCGATTGTGGGCGTGCGGCGGCGCAGGTGCTCAGCGTCCGCGGCTTGCGCTGCGCCGGCGAGCAGAAGCTTGGTGGGGCACGGATGGCGGCTTGGTGAGCTCTAGTGAGAGCTTGTGGTGGCGGAGAATGGCTCGGTCGGCGTTGACGGGGTCCAGAGAGAGGAGTTCCACGCGGCGGCGGCCATGGCGGTGCGGCAGCCTGGCGGCGTCGGTCGGCGGTCTGTGCGCCCACACACAGAGCTCCGGTGTGGCTTTATAGGCGACGGAGGAGACCTGCCTTCAATGCCAAGGCCTCGGCTTGGGGCGCAAGAGAAGGACCGATTAGGCGAACCAGAGAGGGGGGGAGTGAATGGGAGCCGATAAAAATTCTTCTCGAAGGAGATGAGAACTCCAACAAGACGAACACGGCTTCCAACTCACGTCTCCGACCCAACTACCCAAGTTGGCCAAGACCACGCAGCCACTGGAGTGCTACTGGTCCTAGGAACCAACACTCAACCTTCCGAGCCAAAACTCACCAAACCACACAGCGGAAACTTGCACGGCTTGCTGCCTGTGCTACACCGGTCACACCGATGGCCTGCGCCGGTCAGACCGGTGACAACGGTCAGACCGGTGAACAGAGCCGGTCATGCCGGTGGCTACAGCAGCCGCACAGCAAACGTTCCAGGAAGCCTCAGTGACTCCTCTAGGCCCTAGAACAAAAACCACCACGAAACACAACCTGTGAGGAAGAAGAACCCCTCACAAAACCAAGCAAAACAACTCCAAACACGCCAAGAACTGATCAGCAGGACTACGGGACAAAACCACACGGACAAGGCTATTCCCCGAGACAAAAACCCACCAAGGGCTAGCACCAGTCAGACCGGTCAAGAGCACCGGTCAGACCGGTCGTGCCTGGGCAGCTCGGGATGAACAGCGCCCGCGAGTCAACTCCTCCAAATCCAACTCCCGATCTCCCGATTCGCTCCACGGTTTTGCACAAGACTTTGGGGATAGTAAGAACACCTCATGGGTACTCCATAGCCAAGATTTGGTCCACCAAAACTTGTCAAATCAAGAGGAATCGAGGAAATCCCACCAAGAACACCTCTAACCCTAGAGCCACGAAAACCCCAAAATTGAGCCCCTTTGCTCACGGATTTGGAAGGGGAATCAAAGGGAAAAGAACCACGAAGGGTTCATGCATACATCCCCCACCAAATCCCAAAGAGAAAGGCCTCTAAATCGCTCTAAGAAAATCGCCAAGAAAGGGCTCCGAAAATCACCAAAAAGGAGAAACGGGAAAGACACATCCAAGCCTTGAGGAACCACGCCGAATCATCTATACATACCAAAGAGGTTCATACAAGGTCTAGCTTGCCGCCCGATCATCCTTCCCTCTCACAAGATCTCACCATGAAGCTCTCAAGCTAGTCCTACGAAAATCCTAAGAAAATAGGAAGGAAAATAGGAAAACGAAATGAGCTAGGGTTCCAAGAGGTGGCTGCCATCCTCTCACCACTCGGGTTATATGGAGGCAACCGAAGGACGAAAATACCCTTACTAGCTAACTAGAGATACATGCCCCTCGAGGGCGAAATTGGAAGTCTTTGTCTTCGCACCATCGGACGGATGCCCAGCGACCGCAAACTTGCTTAGCCTCGACGCAAGCCTTGCGATCCCGACGCGTGTCCTCCGCTTCGAAGATTCCGGACTGCGTCATCGCACACCGGTCAGACCGGTGCTCCTCACCGGTCAGACCGGTACCCACCGGTCAGACCGGTGAGACCCACCGGTCAGACCGGTCTGGAGCTGCTGCACCTCCGTCTTCGGTTCTTCGGTCTTGGCTTTGTGGATCAACCAAGGAACCCAGTGGTTTTCTGGTGAACCACCGGAAACCCCGCGAACTAGGTGTAGCCTCCGCCAATCACCACTCATGACTCGGCTCCCACGTAGTCCCGGCTCGACCTTGGTTTTGAGGCTCAACCAAGAAACCGTCCATGACTTCATCTTGCCGTTCTTGCCACCATGCGGCCCGCACTTGACCCCGCTGGCCACCGGGTCCCTCGAACCAAGCCTACTTGTCTTCTCCACACCTGGAGGCCTCACCGGCAACGACCTTTCACGCTTGTTCTTCACCTGCACCTGCACCAGTCAAGCCGCAACCTGCACCTGCAATACTTAGCCAAGAATCAGTCCACACCACGTTGTCAATCACTCATCACACCAGGAAGCGACCATCCACCGGTCCTCGAACCACACCTGGCTCTCAATCTCCCCCTTGATGAGTGCATTGACAACACACACGTTTTGGTAACCAAGAGAAAAGGAAAAGAAAAGAAACGACTAAAAGAAACTCCAACAAGCGATCGAAAGCCAAAGAAAAGGCAAAGAGCAAGATCACTTGAAGAAGACAAGTCTCGGACCCCTTAGGCAAGGGCAACGGCTCGACACATCCGAGACAAAACATGCTCAAGCAAAGAGCACAAACCATCAAACCAAAGCTCGAAAACCACAAAGAGCTCCCCCTGCACACATGCAAGCTCCCCCTGAACCGATGCAACTCCCCCTGGACAAATGCATGCGAACCACTTCACAAAACAGAGCAGCTGCAACAGCTCAGCTCTGACCGGTCAGACCGGTCGACACCACCGGTCAGACCGGTGGGCAACATGTGAACAGGACCAGCACTCTGACCGGTCAGACCGGTGACCTCAACCGGTCAGACCGGTGCACAACAGAGCCCAAAAATAGCTCGAAACCACCTGAAAACCTTCCAAATGCATTCAGTAGGCCAAAACATGCTCAAACTTCTCCCCCTTGTTGACAATGCATGAATCAAGCCAAAAATGCAAAAAAAATGCAACCTAGAGCTTCTCAAATAGACAAAATTCAACATAGGATGCTACACATGTCCAAACGAGCAAGTTAGATACTCTATAGCTTCGTAAAGACATAAACTTCATGATCACCAAGTTTCACAACCATTGGGCGAAGCTAAGATAGAATTTAGCAATTTTGCGAAAAGTTAACCTCTCATGAGCAAAGTCCTAAACATGAGCAAAACATGTCAAAATGGCAAAGCCACACAAACTTCATGCTAGGACAACCATTCTAAGCATAAGACCATCATAAACACCCACAAGCACCTCATGTCATGTCAAAGCCACCGAGCCATGTGCCTACTTCTATATATGAGACTTCTCATTGGTAGGCATCATGCAACGATTTAGCACCCAAAGCAAATTAAAATTAGCACATATGACATGGGAGCACATTTTTCAAGCAATTTACATTTCATTTTCAGATTTATAATTGATACATGAAATGTCTTTGCGACAAAAAGGAACTTATGCCCCTCCACAAGATGAAGCATGGGGGCTAAACATTCATGATTTCAAATGAGCCTTTGGCCCCATATGATCAAAATAAGCTATCCAACCACAAATTAAGCATAGCCAAGCCACTAAAACATGTCAAGATCATGTAAAGGCATTTACTCACAAGAGAGCATATATATGAAATTTTTCAAAAACATAGCCATCAACCATGGATACAAACCAAGATTATCAAGAGCTAAGCCAAACTAACCATAGCTTACAAAATTAGCTCACAAAGACATATATGTCATTCCATGGTGAACAATGTGTATAGGAGAAGCCTTTCCTAAACAATGCATATGATACAAAATGCATGCAACCTAAGATACAAAGATGCCTATACATCATGCTACATATGCCATGCCAGATGCAAGAAATGCACAAAGGAAAGCTATACATATGCTACAAAGGAGCTCCCACACGCCAACTCAAGAAATCAAGCAAACACCAAGCTCCCCCCGCAAACGAGTGAAAGTTGCTTGATCTAGGGGTTTGGTGAAAATATCGGCTAGTTGTTCATGTGTGGGTACATGGATCAAAGCTATCTTCCCTTTCTCTACGTTGTCTCTCAGAAAATGATACCTCACTTCTATGTGCTTGGTTTTGGAATGGAGCACTGGGTTCTTTGCAACGCTTATGGCACTGGTGCTATCACATTGAAGTGGGACATGGGTATACTCCTCACCAAAGTCACTCATGGTGTATGTGATCCAAAGGAGCTGAGAGCAACAGCTAGCTACGGCCACATACTCTGCCTCGGTAGTGGATTGAGCAACACTCGACTGTTTGCGGGAAGACCAAGATACCAAAGAAGAACCCAAGAACTGGCAAGTCCCAGAAGTGGACTTCCTATCCAACCGACACCCGGCAAAATCCGCGTCTGAAAATCCATGAAGCGCCAAAGAAGAAGACGCAGAGTACCAAAGGCCGAAGTCGGGAGTGTGTCGCAAATACCTGAAAATGCGCTTGACTGCTTGCCGATGCGAAGTCCTCGGAGAAGCTTGAAAACGAGCGCACAGACACACCGAGAATTGAATGTCCGGCCTCGTCGCCGTCAAGTAGAGGAGTGACCCGATCATGCTCCGGTACTCCTTCTGGTCCACGTGTTCACCTTCCTCGTCCGCATCAAGAACTGTAGTCGTACTCATAGGCGTCGCCATGGCCTTGGAGTCCTCCATCTTGAACTTCCTCACAATGTCCTTGGTGTACTTAGCTTGGTGCACAAATGTTCCTTCCTTTGATTGCTTGATTTGTAGCCCGAGGAAGAACTGCAACTCGCCCATCATGCTCATCTCAAATTCCCTGCTCATGTCTTCTGCAAACCTTGCAACAAGAGAGTTAGACGAGCCACCAAAGACAATATCATCCACGTATACCTGCACAATCAGGATATCTCTGTCCTGCCTGAGGAGAAACAAGGTCTGGTCGACCTTCCCCATCTCAAACCCTCTCTCAAACAGGAACCCCCTCAACCTACCATACCAAGCTCTAGGCGCCTGCTTCAACCCATACAGCGCCTTCCTCAACTTGTAGACCCGGTGAGGGTACTTCTCACTCTCAAACCCCGGTGGTTGCCTCACAAACACCTCTTCCTCCAATACACCGTTCAGAAAAGCACTCTTCACATCCATCTGGTACAACTTGAACCCTTTAGCCACGGAAAAAGCTAGAAGGATCCTGATCGCCTCCAAACGAGCTACAGGAGCGAAAGTCTCCTCGTAGTCGATCCCCTCTTTCTGACTGTACCCCTGAGCAACAAGTCTCGACTTGTTCCTCACCACTTCTCCTTTCTCTCCCTCTTTATTTTTCCACACCCATTTTGTCCCAATCGGCTTACACCCTGGGGGAGGGTCAACCAACACCCAAACTTGGTTCCTCTCAAAATTCTCCAACTCCTCATGCATCGAGTTAACCCAATTATGATCAGATAACGCATGTCCAATGTCTTTGGGCTCAAAAGTGGCAACAAAAGCAGCATGAGCGAAATGAGAATTGTTCCGAACCCTCGACCGTGTAGTACGTTCATTCATGTCGCCGATGATTCTCGAAGCTGGGTGATCCACTTGCACTCGTCGGGGAGGTTCTCGCCTTGATGCTACCTCCCCCTCAACAGCAGCTTCGCCTTGATCTGGGTTTGTCGTTGTAGGTGTGGGAGAGGGTCCATTCTCGATCGTCGTCGAAGTAGTAGGTACATGTTCAGCCACGGGCGTCACACCGCCATCTTCATCATCTCCATGTTCATGCTCCTCCTCCTGAAAGATCTCCTCGCCAAGTTTGTCGTCACCTGCACACTCAAAAACAAGCTGACTACGTGGCTGTGTCTCGTCGAAGGTTACCTCGCAAGTCTCCACGATTTGGTTAGTTTCAAGATTGAGCACACGAAATGCTCTAGAATGAGATGCATAACCAAAGAAAATACCATCGACAGACCTAGCCTCGAACTTGTCCAACTTCTTCCCTTTCTTCAGAATGAAGCATTTACAACCAAAGACATGGAAGTGACTCACCTTGGGTGTGCGACCGTGCATCAACTCGTAACAGGTTTTCTTCTTGTGAACCCTGAGGTAGATCCTGTTCGACACATGGCACGCGGTATTGACCGCCTCAGCCCAGAACCTTCTCGGAGTCCTATGCTCGTCGAGCATCGTCCGAGCCATCTCGCATAGGGTCCTGTTTTTCCTTTCCACCACGCCATTCTGGGGAGGCGTATACGGACTCGAAAACTGATGTTCAAGACCCAAGTCATGGCAAAAGGTTTCGAAGCGAGAGTTTTTGAATTCCGAGCCATTGTCACTGCGGATCACTCGTATGGCATCTCCGTGCCTCTCGTTTCTTAACCTCAAGACAAGATCTCGAACAAAACCAAACGTCTCCCCCTTCTCCTCAAGAAAGAACACCCACGCATACCGAGAGTAGTCGTCCACCACAACAAGGACATACCACTTCCCACCCGCAGATCGCACACGAGCTGGGCCAACAAGGTCCATATGAAGCAGCTCGCATGGACGCTCAGTCATCACATCGGTGAGAGGCGGGTGAGAAGAGGCTACCATCTTGGCATGCCTACACGGCGCACAAACCAACTCTTTCTCAAACCTCAATCGTGGCAATCCTCGGACCAAATTGAGTTTACTCAAGCGAGACAAAAGGTCAAAGCTCAAGTGACCCAACTTCCTATGCCACTTCCACAGCTCACTCGAAGAACCAGCCAAGAAGCAACGCTCCACACCAGAAGACTGAGAAAAATCAGCTCGGAACACTTGACCCTCGGGAACGACCATGCAAACAAGATCCCCCCGAGAATCTAAAATCCGAGAACCACCAGGCCGAAACAACACCTCAAAACCCTCATCCAACAACTGGGACACAGAAAGCAAATTGTATCCAAGCGATTGAACAAGAGCAACACGCCTGAGAGTGATCTTATCGCTTACCTTAATCTCACCTTCTGACAGCACACGCCCTCGCCCATTGTCCCCAAAGGTGATGTACTTCTTTGTCACCACCGGGACGAGACTTGAGAACCACCCCTTGTCTCCGGTCATATGCCTCGAGCAACCGGAGTCAATCAACCAAATGTTCTTCAAGTCTCCCACCTGAAATTCAAAAGCGAGCACGTGAGTGAACAAATGACTCAGCACTGGGGTTAGTACCAAAAGAGTAAAACCAGTGCCGAGCCATTTGCTCCAAAGTGGGGTTAGCACAAACCAAAACATCACGCCTATCAAAGCTACCACCACGAACACCACCACGGTAACCACCACGAGGGAACCAACCCTCTCTAGCTGGAGGAGGACGAAAACCACGAAAGGGAAACCGTGGATCGTACCTCCGCTCCATTTCAAAGCTACGACTCTTCTCACCCTCGTATTGAGCACGAGGTGGAGAACGCCTAGCAAACTGACCACCTGCAAACTTTCCAGACCAACCACCAGAACCACGACCTCCAGAACCAAACCGAGCATCCTCACGAGCACGAAACCCGACTCGCTGTCTGCCCAGACCTGCACCGGTCTGACCGGTGTGGCTCGGCCAGCAGCAACACCTGCAGCCTTCCGGTCTCCCCAAGCCGGAACCGTCCTCACAATCGCCTTGGCCCTGGGCATCTGCATACGAGGCTCAGGTACACCATTAGAGGGGTGGTACCTGTCCCTGTTAGCCCACTCTCTAGCCATTCTCTCCTCACGCTTCCTCTTGAAGCAAAACTCATCCTTGTGACCATCTCTCCCACAATACCCACAATGGAACTTTATGGGCTGTGGCTTAGGCTTAGGCTTGGGTTGGGGCTGCCCACTCGGCTTCTCACCCTTCTTCTCTCCTTCCTCACCTCCCTTTGGGCTCACAAACTTCACTGGTTTCTGAAAATCATTTGTTGGGTGAGGGAATATGGGTGGATCTGGAGTAGTGTCAAGTTTGTTTCTGAGATGGTTGGGCTTGGGCTCAAACTTGTTCTTGTGTCTGTTTGGTGGTGGGATAGGAATCTCTCCAACTCTCTCAGCTCCCTCACCACAGTTCTCTCCAAGCTTGTCAGCCCCAAGTGCCTGACCATCATAGCGTTTGAAAGCCGCTATCATGATACCGAGCTGAGGCTCCTGACCCGACAACCAGCTCATACATTTTCTCAGCTCATCATTTTCATCCTGCAGGCGATCAACATAATGTGCAAGTTCCAAATTCTTAACCGCATGCAATTCACAAGTAGAGCAAGAAGTGGGAATAGGCTCTTTCAACTTAGCCTCAAGCGAAACAGTGTAAGCATGCATCTCATCAATCTTTCCATGCAAAACAGGGCAAGAAGTGCAAGCACCTAGCAAAGCAGGTCTAGACTTGAGCTCAGCCACTTCAACCCTAAGCATATCTAGTTCATCACAAGTAGAAGCATGCTTATCCTTAAGAGCAGTAAGATCAGCTAGGTACACAGAGCAATCACAGCAATCAATCTCATCAGAAACCACAGGAGAAGCCTTAAGCGAATCAATCTCAAGCTTAGCATCTAGGTTCTGGGTTTCTAGCTCAGCCACACAGTTCCTAGCATCTTCTAGTGAGGCCCTAAGCTCTTTCCTCATCTTCTTGGCCTCTCTAAGCATGTGATCGCGGTTATCAAGCAAGTCAACCAACTCATCATTCTCCTTGCGCAAAGAAGAGAGCTCGTCACATACCTCATCCTCGGAGTCAGAGTCCGAGTCACTCTGGTGGCTCTTCTTGCTGCCGGAGCTACGGGCCATGCCGCAGAAGCCATCTCTCGCGAAGCAGCTCAACCCGCTCAAGTTCCTGGATGACTTCTTGTTCTTGCGCCGATCACCTTCATCTTCACTGCTACTCGAGCTTGAGGAAGAGTAGGCGGAGCTGGAGTCGACGTCGCTCGCTCCGACCATTGCTCGGGCCTTCCTGCCGCGGCCATCCTTCTTCCTCGACCGTCGCTCGTCCTTGTGCTTGTTCTTGTGCTTGTGATCGCGCCTCGATCGGTACTTGCCATCCTTGCTCGATCGGTGCCTGTAGCCGTCCTTGTAGCCGTCCTTGTTCTCCGTCTTCTCCGGGCAGTCGGCAACGAAGTGTCCTGGCTTGCCGCACTGAAAGCACGTCCGTGCTGTCCTCCTCGTGTTCACCCGGTTCTCGTGCAGCCTCTCGAACCGCCTGGTCAGCAACGCCAGCTCGTCTTCTCCAAGC
Source organism: Cenchrus fungigraminus (assembly GCA_036936925.1). Lineage (NCBI taxonomy): Eukaryota > Viridiplantae > Streptophyta > Magnoliopsida > Poales > Poaceae > Cenchrus > Cenchrus fungigraminus. The sequence goes on along the minus strand of CM072768.1, from coordinate 115,486,747 downwards.
ACGTCGAACTCCTCATCTGGCAAAGACATCAAAGAAGACAGAGAGTACATCCTGGAGGATGCGTTAGCGTTAGACTTAGCTCCTTTGCCACTAACGAGAGCGAGACTATGAGAATCAGTCGGGCTCTCGATCTTGGCTGTCATACCACGGTCCAACTCAGCCGACTTGAGCTTCGAGAACAGCTCGTTCACCGTCAAGGTGTCATACTTCTCGGACTCAACAATAGCCTCAAACTTCCCGTCCCATACGGTACGATCCAACGAGTGCAAGAGCTTCACGGCTCTATCATGATCATTGTATGGGAGGACGTCCACATTGGCTCTCATGTTGTTCACAACGACCGTAAATCGCTGGAAAAGGGCATCGACGGACTCGCCGGGGAGATGAGTGAAGTTCTCGTACTCTCTCCGGTAAGTCGCGTACATCCGAGCCTGAACCTGAGCATTCCCAGCATGAGCATCCTTCAACTGCTTCCAAATCCTACAAGCTAAGTCCTCTGTCTGAACCCGATCGAATTCAGGCTGACACAGAGCACGAAACAAGTAGTCGACAGCCTTGTTGTTGGCTTCGAACATATCCCTCGATCCTGGAGCAAGGAAGTTCATCGGATGAACATAAGATGTGTTCACCGTGACATCCCAAAGGATCTGACCCTTTCCGCGGAGGAACGCCGCCATCCGCCTTTGCCACATCTGGTAGTTCTTCCCATCGAAGTGCGGAGGACCCGAACCCCGTTCCTGGTACGCCATCTTTGGATCTTAGACTGGTAAGAGTCAATAAAGACCCGAACCGGCTCTGATACCAATTGAAGGACCGATTAGGCGAACCAGAGAGGGGGGGAGTGAATGGGAGCCGATAAAAATTCTTCTCGAAGGAGATGAGAACTCCAACAAGACGAACACGGCTTCCAACTCACGTCTCTGACCCAACTACCCAAGTTGGTCAAGACCACGCAGCCACTGGAGTGCTACTGGTCCTAGGAACCAACACTCAACCTTCCTAGCCAAAACTCACCAAAACACACAGCGGAAACTTGCACAGCTTGCTGCCTGTGCTACACCGGTCAGACCGATGGCCTGCGCCGGTCAGACCGGTGACACCGGTCAGACCGGTGGACAGAGCCGGTCAGGCCGGTGGCTACAGCAGCCGCACAGCAAACGTTCCAGGAAGCCTCAGTGAATCCTCTAGGCCCTGGAACAAAAACCACCACGAAACACAACCTGTGAGGAAGAAGAACCCCTCACAAAACCTAGCAAAACAACTCCAAACACTCCAAGAACTGAACAGCAGGACCACGGGACAAAACCACACGGACAAGGCTGTTCCCCGAGACAAAAACCCACCAAGGGCTAGCACCGGTCAGACCGATCAAGAGCACCGGTCAGACCGGTCGTGCCTGGGCAGCTCGGGATGAACAGCGCCCGCGAGTCAACTCCTCCAAATCCAACTCCCGATCTCCCGATTCGCTCCACGGTTTTGCACAAGACTTTGGGGATAGTAGGAACACCTCATGGGTACTCCATAGCCAAGATTTGGTCTACCAAAACTTGTCAAATCAAGAGGAATCGAAGAAATCCCACCAAGAACGCCTCTAACCCTAGAGTCACGAAAACCCCAAAATCGAGCCCCTTTGCTCACGGATTTGGAAGGGGAATCAAAGGGAAAATAACCACGAAGGGTTCATGCATACATCCCCCACCAAATCCCAAAGAGAAAGGCCTCGAAATCGCTCCAAGAAAATCGCCAAGAAAGGGCTCAGAAAATCACCAAAAAGGAGAAACGGGAAAGACACATCCAAGCCTTGAGGAACCACGCCGAATCATCTATACATACCAAAGAGGTTCATACAAGGTCTAGCTTGCCGCCCGATCATCCTTCCCTCTCACAAGATCTCACCATGAAGCTCTCAAGCTAGTCCTACGAAAATCCTAAGAAAATAGGAAGGAAAAATAGGTAAACCAAATGAGCTAGGGTTCCAAGAGATGGCTGCCATCCTCTCACCACTTGGGTTATATGGAGGCAACCGAAAGACTAAAATACCCTTACTAGCTAACTAGGGATACATGCCCCTCTAGGGCGAAATTGGAAGTCTTTGTCTTCGCACCATCGGACGGATGCCCAGCAACCGCAAACTTGCTTAGCCTCGACGCAAGCCTTGCGATCCCGACGCGTGTCCTCCGCTTCGAAGATTCCGGACTGCGTCGTCGCACACCGGTCAGACCGGTGCTCCTCACCGGTCAGACCGGTACCCACCGGTCAGACCGGTCTGGAGCTGCTGCACCTCCGTCTTCGGTTCTTCGGTCTTGGCTTTGTGGATCAACCAAGGAACCCAGTGGTTTTCTGGTGAACCACCGGAAACCCCGCGAACTAGGTGTAGCCTCCGCCAATCACCACTCATGACTCGGCTCCCACGTAGTCCCGGCTCGACCTTGGTTTTGAGGCTCAACCAAGAAACCGTCCATGACTTCATCTTGCCGTTCTTGCCACCATGCGGCCCGCACTTGACCCCGCTGGCCACCGGGTCCCTCGAACCAAGCCTACTTGTCTTCTCCACACCTGGAGGCCTCACCGGCAACGACCTTTCACGCTTGTTCTTCACCTGCACCTGCACCAGTCAAGCCGCAACCTGCACCTGCAATACTTAGCCAAGAATCAGTCCACACCACGTTGTCAATCACTCATCACACCAGGAAGCGACCATCCACCGGTCCTCGAACCACACCTGGCTCTCAGAGATTGAAGAACAAGATATGTTACAATGGGCATCTTCGTTTCCTTCCAACTGACCATCCATGGAGAAGAAAGAGAGTAGATTTTGATGGTACTGTTGAAAACTGAGAAAAGCTAGAGCAGTTTACCCATGAGGAGCTGAAGCAGCAACTGGAGAAGGTTAAAGACATTAGACCAAGAAAGCATCCTCTACCTCAAGGAAAGAAAAGGAAGCGGGAATCCGGACAGTGCTGGAGCCGAAGGGTTTGTTTGTGGGACTTGCCGTACTGGTCATCTCTGAAGTTGGCACATAACCTTGATGTGATGCACACTGAGCAAAACATATGCGAAAACCTTATTGGAATGTTGCTTAAAATTGCTGGGAAGACAAAGGACACCATCAATGCTAGGGTTTATTTGGAAGAGATGGGCGTAAGATCAAATCTACACATGGTGGCAACTGAGGATGGTGAGTCATGCAAAATGCTAGAAGCTCCGTATGTACTTTCAAAAATGAAACAGAAGCTGTTTTGTGATTTTATAAGTCCAGTGAAGTTCCCAGATGGATATGCTTCAAACTTAGCTAGGTGTATTGCTGTAGATGGATGCAAACTACAAAGACTGAAAACTCATGATTGTCATATCCTACTCCAAAGGGTTTTGCCAGCTTGTCTTCGCGGTTTAGTGGACAAAGAGATATACACAGCTATTGCAGAACTAGGAAACTTCTTTCGGCAACTATGTTGCAAAACTATGAAGTTGGATGTCTTGCAAAAACTGAAAACAGATATCCCAATAATTTTGTGCAAGCTTGAGAAAATTTTTCCTCCTGCCTTCTTTGATGTTATGGTCCACTTGGCTATCCATTTGCCTGAGGAAGCAATCCTGAGAGGTCCAGTACAATATGGATGGATGTATCCCGTCGAAAGAAGGCTATGCACATTGAAGTGTTCAGTGAGAAACCAAGCTAGGCCTGAAGGATCCATGCAGAAGCATATGTTGCTAATGAGGCCTTGACATTTTGCTCTTCTAGGTACTTCGCGGCTGATGATGTGGCCACACGATTCAATCAGGTTGGAAGGAACATAGAGAATGCTGATTTGTCTGTTGATGGAACATCCTGTTTCGATCACAATGTTCAAGTACTTGGAGCAGGGACCACTTGTTGGCTTGGGTCAAAGTACGACAAGGTGGTTTGGTATGTGCTAAATAATTGCGAAGAGGTGAAGCCATATATTGAGTAAGTAAATCACCATTGCAATGATAGAACTACAATTATTTCGTTCTAACTTTGAGATGGTACTGCTTGCAGAGTGTTCAAGAGTGAATTAAAAGTGAAAGGTGTGTCAGACGAGGATATTGATCGTCAAATTGCTACAGAATTTCGGCACTGGTTTAGATCGCATGTTAGTATTCATTTTTTTTGTTTGGTAGCTAGCTTATATTACCTTGTGAGGACCTTTACATAAGACTATATTAAAAAAACTATGGCTCTTCTGTACAGATTACAAACAATCCAGTGAGCGACGACAACCTATATGCATTATCAGCTGAACCAGACCGGCGAGCAAAAACTTATACAGCATGTATTGTAGGCGGTGTCCAGTATCACACCAAGGCCTGAGAGGCAAATTGGAAGACACAGAACAGTGGAATCATGACTACAGGATCACATAAAGATATTAAAGAAATTGAGTTTTATGGTTCACTAAGAGACATTATTGAGCTGCAGTACAACTCAGGGCTTGACAGAGATCGAACTGTTGTTTTATTCCAGGTTGACTGGTATGATCTGGAAGGGACCAAGAAGGAACCGAATATTAGAAATGGTGGTTACTTCACAAGCGTCAATACTGGAGATTACTAGTACCAAGATGATCCCTACATTCTTGCTGAACAAGCAACGAAGGTCTTTTACTTGCCAGACACCCTACTACAACATCCATGGAGAGTGGTGCAAAAATTTGAGCACAGGCATTTGTGGAGCTATAATGAAAATGAGGAGGACATAGCTCCCACTGGCATGGTACTTGCATATCAAGATGATGAAATTGACCAAACCTTGCATGATGTTATACTTGATGATGGTCTCGGTGATGGTTCGGAGGTTCCGGTGCCTATTACTAGCGAGGAGACTGTGGTTGCAGCCGCTGAAGTTGACGCAATTCGCCAGTAGGAGCTGTCTAATGTGGATGGATTCAATTCTGAAGATGAGGACGATGACACTCTATGGCAATACGTCGATGAAGATGAAAATGCTACCAATGAAAGTGACGACGACTAGGATATCAAATCAGTAAATGTTTAAGTAGATCCGAACTGAAATCATGTGGACCTTATGATTTATATGTAATTTATATGTAGTTGAAGTGCACTTTCCTGAATATTAAACCTGCCGTAGGTGCCTACTATCCGGTTCACTGTATTATGTAGCATTAGAACTTCCTGTTGCGTCTTTCCAAAATATACGATCACGCATGGGGATGCCGATTATCCGGTACGTTGTATTCTAAAACAACGGAACGTCCTGTTGGGCTACGTGATTGTGTTGATCTCCAATGCGGGCATGATCGAGGAGTATGCAACGTGACGTGCTCATGATCATGTAGTACTAGGCGAACGAATCAACGAAGGAAGGGATGTGTTGATCTCCAATGCGGGCATGATCGAGGAGTATGCAACGTGACGTGCTCATGATCAGGTAGTACTAGGTGAACGAATCGACAAAGGAAGGGATGTGTTGATCTCCAATGAGGGCATGACCGAGGAGTATGCAACGTGACGTGATCATGATCATGTAGTACTAGGCGAACGAATCGACGAAGGAAGGGATGTATTGATCTCCAATGGGGGCATGATCGAGGAGTATGCAACGTGACGTGCTCATGATCATGTAGTACTAGGTGAACGAATCGACGAAGGAAGGGATGTGTTGATCTCCAATGCGGGCATGATCGAGGAGTATGCAATGTGACAAGCTCATGATCATGTAGTACTAGGCGAACGAATCGACGAAGGAAGGGCTGTGTTGATCTCCAATACGGGCATGATCGAGTAGTATGAAACGTGATGTGCTCATGATCATGTAGTAACAGGCGAACGAATCGACGAAGGAAGGCATGTGTTGATCTCCAATGTAGGCATGATCGAGGAGTATGTAACGTGACGTGCTCATGATCATGTAGTACTAGGCGAACGAATCGACGAAGGAAGGGTTGTGTTGATCTCCAATGTGGCCATGATCGAGTAGTATGCAACGTGACGTGCTCATGATCATGTAGTACTAGGCGAACGCATTGACGAAGGAAGGGATGTGTTGATCTCCAATGTGGGCATGATCGAGAAGTATGCAATGTGACGTGCTCATGATCATGTAGTACTAGGCGAACAAATCGACGAAGGAAGGGCTGTGTTGATCTCCAATGTCCGGTTCTTTGTATTATGTACGATAGGACCATCCTGTTATGACTTTCATACTCATCGACATACGTCCGGAGGATGGTCCGGTCTGGTATACATCAACACAGAGGAACTTCCTTGTAAGCTACAGGTACGAAAGGCGCTTCCCATTTCGTGGTCACAGGGTGCCAACAGCACACTACACACACCTTTATGGCTTTATCCAACAGCGTGTCACTCGTGCTGACCTGCCATCCCCCCATTTACTGTCTCCTCGCTTGAGGGGCAACCCCTTGGTAGGGTTCCGCCGCTGCCGCCGCCGCCACCTGCAGCAGCCTCCAGTGGATACCTCAATCCGTCGCTGAAATCAGAGGTATGCGACTGCCTCCAGGCTCCAGAGGATACCGTAATCTGCCGCCGAATTCTTGGAATGGCACTAATTCGAGAAATTCATTGCAGATGGGACGAGATGGTGGCAAGAGAGGGTGGCAAGAGAGATGGAAAGGCGCTTGATCCTCCTCCGGCGAAGCGACAATGAAAGTCGCAACTCACTTCTGAAGGCACATCTGGTCCTCAGACAAGGCTAAGGTGCAGGTCTGCGGCACGGGATTCTTCCTCTGCCCCTAAATGCCACACACGGGGTGGGTCAACCTCGGTGCCTTCCTACCGCACACGGGGTGGGTCAAGCTCGGCGCCTTCCTGCCGCACACGGGGTGGGTCAACCGCGGCGCCTTCCTGCCGCACACGGGGTGGGTCAACCGCGGGCCATCGCCCACCCCGCCCTTCAGAGTTTCCTGCGCCAGATCCCAGGAAGGAGAAACAGGTACAACTTCACCCTCCACCGGAAGAGCCGCATAAGATGATGGACCTGCGGAACCACACCTACTGTTGACGGTGCATATGCGTATCAAACTTCGTTTGGACTTGCAAGCGGACAAGTCCTCCGTCGTAGTCAAGGGACCCTTCTTCCCTCAAGTGTGAACCCAAGGTATCGAATCCGTGGAACAATTGTGTGATGCAAAATCCCATCTATTAAAGCCGAGAACACTTAGATCTTCAAAGGAGAATCCTATGCATCTAATCTAAAGAACATCATAGAAACGAATCTAATCTATGAAAGCCGGAGGTAGCAAGAGGTAGAGAGGGATAGGTAAAACCAATCTAGAGAGATTGGATCAAGCTTTTGTTGAAGTTCCGAGCAAAGAAGAAATAGCCAAGTTGAATCTCATAAAAAGCATCTTTAAATCACGGTTTCCCGTCCAACTCCGAAAACGCCCGCCTTTTGGAGCCACCGTTTTGTCACAACGCACTCCTATTCGTGCAGGTTAGCCTAGGGCAAGTCCAATGGACAAGTTGAAATCTCTCGGAAGGTCAGGCATGCACCTCTAGCCACCACGGCTACAAGAACACCCTCTATGATCTATCTCGAGAATAGATCTTAAGGTAAGAAAAGCCGATTGAAATCAAAGTCGTAGGAGAAACACTCGATCACTAGAAATCGGATTGCAACTTGATAATTCAACATAGTACATGATACATAAACAAGATCACCACCGGGATCCTACCTTGATCTTGCTTCTAGCTCTTGGAACTCCGACGTGGTCTTCCTTGCAAGGTTCCCACGTCGGCTAGGGAGACCCTAGACAACTAGCTCGACCCTCTCCTCTCCGGAATGGTGTCCCTCTCTTCTCTGCTCCTCGGCGACGAATGACGAATGAGTTTATGCGTGGCTCTCGGCCAGGGGGCTATAAATAGTCCGAGAGGCAGCTAGGTCAAAGGGGGCACGAATGGGCCCAGGAATGGTGATGCTTCCTTTGCTGGTGATGCTTCCCGAGTCTTCTAGAGTATTCTCCCTTCTGCATGTGGGCCCTTGACATCAGTTTCTCCGCGGTTTAGATGAAGCTCCTTGTCCCGCAAGATTCAGCATTTTCTGTTCAGGTCCTCGGAGTTTTCCGTCTTCACAGGTTGGTCCTTGGGCTTCTTGGAGTCATGTTCACTTCATTGCTTGACTCGTACCGGGCTTCAAGGTCTTGTCACGAGGTGCTTGATGAACTTTACCCGGAAGTCATGCTTTCAACGCTAAATTCCTGCATAAACATTAAACTCCAAAACCGACATGCACGAACGAACTTGTTATACCAAGGGGGTTAGTACCAATGGATAAGATATAAAATTCATGGCAACACCAAAGGTAAACTCATGGCTAGGTTGACGGAAATTCACCGTCAACATCTCCCCCATGCTTAAACCTTGCTCGTCCTCGAGTAAGCCTTCGATGGATATCATCGTTGCCCTTCATTGCTTAAACCCTGCACTTGATCATACACGAGAAAACATAATGCTCTAAAAAAAGTTTAGTTTGTTAAAGTTCCATAATGTACTAGCCTTCATCCCTACGGAGGGTGGATATTCATTAAGCTCTTCCCACAAGTATTAACATGCTCCCAAAATTCAAATGGATCTCAGAAATTTTGAAATAAAGAACGAGATGAAAAAGAGCTAAACCAAGTTCAAAATTTTAAACCACCTTGCATCTTGCTCATGAACTCTCATCTCATCTTATCTCTCAAGCCTATTTATTCTACTCCTTTCCCTCTCATAACATACATATAAGTGGTAGGCTTTATGTGGAGCTCTTTGGGAAAGTTTAGTCCTACCAAGATATTATAAATGAGATGTTGTCAAAACAAGACAAGCTTCTCATGGTCTTATCGAGACTCGTCAAAAAGGTCATTGGAAAATAATGTTATATCAAGAAGGGGGAGAGAAAAATACACACACTTTGAGATAGGTGGACATGTGCAAATGGCAAAGAGTGATCCCGAGGCACAAAGGAAGTCCTCGTTACCAGATTGCATATGGTTGGAAAGATGAGTTTGGATCTTTAAATCTTGAAACCTTGAAATTCCTAATGCACTTTAGAGAATCGGGGAGTTCACTTTATTTTATTTTTTATACATACTCATATTTTTTTTCTTTTCTCATACATATATATATATATTTTTTTTTTCTTTATACTCATTTTTTCTTTTTCTTTTCTTTCTCTCTTTTTTTATTTGCTCCCCTTGATCTCTAAATTGCATTAGAAAAAGGGCTTGTTGATGGTTCAAAACCGTGTTGAAGTTCACCGCAAGCGTACGAGTGACTTGGTGCCTTTTTCACCAAGGAGGGTCCCCAAGGTTTGTCAATCCAAGGATCGGAAGCAAACTCCTAAGGTTCTCTACCTTATCTAGTCAATCTAACCTAACATGAAGCATCGATTGCATACAAAGGGGTAAACCTAATAGATATGAGTGATATCATATAGGTCGATCACATCCACAAACATAGGCTAGGTGAAGTGCAACCAAAGGGGTAACTAGGCCTATCGCTTTCTAGTTGTAGTTCCAGCTAAAGAGCAACAAATCAAGCATCTTATCTAATAGCATCCTTAAATTCCTACCTCTGATCTTCCTCCCAAAAACATCCGCCTTTCGAAACCTTCGTCTTGTCACGACGCGCCCCTATTCATGCAGGGAGTCTAGGGGCACATCCAAGTGAATGTGTCTACAAACCATGAAGGATGCACATACTAGATCTAATCACCATGATTACATAAAGTATGCTAAGTAGTCTAACCATGCATTAGACTAAGGAATAAGCATATTCACAATAGGTAGAAAGCATGAACGGAGACATGGAATCGCTTAAAAGATCGGATGACAAGATTATCATTGCTCACATGAAAGTATGCATTACATCATCACCACCGAGGCCATACCTATGATGACGTATGCATAGCTCCGGAACTCCACCATGGCTCAACCATCCAAGGAGGCCATGGTGGCTAGGGTAGCCCTAGGCCATCTCCTAGACAACTTCGAAGACTCGCGGCAGCCGTCGTCTCCCTCCGATGCTTACTTCTAGGTTTCGCCGAGTTGTGATGAATGGATCGATTCCAACCACCTCCTTGGGCACCCAAGGGCTTGTATTTATGCCCTTTGGGAGCCTTGGGGCGTGCTCCACCTTGCCTTGCACGAGATCCTCCTTGGGAGAGAAGCAAACTTGGTTTCCATAAAATCTGCCTCGTCCAGATTTTCTTGATTGGTAGCCTTCCTTGCCGGCATCATATCTCCCACGTCTGGACTCCAAATAATGCAAACTCGGTATCCAGGTTGTGTGCCACGAAATTATCTTCAACTTTGGTACTCATTGCTTTCCTTGGAAACGAAGATAAGATCCCCAAAACAGCCTCGGAAGATAATCTGTCTGATTTCGGACTTGTCTGCGTAGCTGGCATTTCGGGGGCCATATCTCCTAGCTTCTTGACCCGAATTGGGCCTTCCATATGTCCAAATCGAAGCTATCGTCGAGGCTCACAGTTTTGGTAGTCAAACTTTGGCCATTAGAGGCCGTTTAAGTCTCCGAATCTGCACCGAAAGATCATGCTGTTCTGGGTTGCGAGAATATCTCGGGCTGAGTTGATCTCGTTGGTAAACCTCCTAGTCCCCGGAGTTTTATGTGTTGATGCTTCGGTCCTTGGGTCATTGGAGTCGTGTTCACTTCATGTGTTGACTTGTGATGGGCTTTATGATCTTCTCATAAAGTGCTTGATGAACTTATCCCGAAAGTCTCCTCTTTAATGTTGATTTCCTGCGTAAACAATAAACTCCAAAAACCACATGCAAGTGTGAACTTGTTACATCATTAGTATGCCTAGTGGCAGATTAGTTATAATTCAAATCTCAAACCAAAGTGTAACAAGTGCTCTTGGTTGACGGAAATCGACCGTCAATATACCCCCATGCTTAAACCTTGCTCATCCTCGAGTAAGCCTTTAATGGATGTCAGTATTGCCTTTCAATGTTCATTCCTTGCACTTGATCAAACATGAGAAAACATAATGCTCTCCAAGTTTATATTTGTTAAAATTCCATAATGTAGCTAGCTTTCATCTCTATGGAGGGTAGATATCATTTAAGCTCTTTCCACAAATAATTAATCTTGCTCTCAAATTTTAAACAAATCTCAGAAATTTTGAAAATAAAGAGCGAGATGAAGAAAAAATTGCTTTACCAAGATCAATAATAAACCTCCTTGCATCTTTCTCATGAACTCTCATCTCATCTTGTCTCTCAAGCCTACTTGTTCTACCCCTTCCCTCTCTCAAATATTTGGTGGAAGGCTTTATATAGAGCTATGGGAAAGTTTAATCCTACCAAGATATTATAGTTGAGATATTATCAAAACAAGACAAGATTCTCATGGACTTACCAAGACTCGTCAAAAAGGTCATTGGAAAATAATGTTCCGCGGAGGGGGAAGAGAAAAACACACACTTTTAGATAGGTGGACATGTGCAAATGGCAAAGGGTGATCCCGAGGCACAAGCGAAGTCCTCGTTATCGGATTGCACATGGTTGGAAAGATGAGTATGAGTCTTGATCTTGAAATCCTTTTGAAATTTCCAAATGTAGCTAGAGAACCGGGGAGCTTTATTATATTTATTGTTATTTTTTTCTTCCTTCTTTATATATTTTTTCTTTCATCACTTTTTTCTCTTTTTTTTCTTTCTTTTGTTTTTTTACTCCCCTTGAACTCTAGACTACACTAGTACTTCCTTGGCAACCCCCCCATGCTTAGACGTTGCTCGTCCCGAAGCAAAGAGGTGATGATTGTGCCAAGGTAAGTGCTGGAATTCTTGTATTTTCGTGAAGAGAGATACTTGAAACCTTCTAGGGATCCTTTTATGGAGGTGTCCCAAAATATTGCTCCACTTGACGACACCTTCCTTGTAATCTTCTTCGAAAGATTCATCCATACTCAAAGTTTTGGGTTGTGGTCAAGGAGGTATACACAAAAATATATTTTGGTTTTGTGGGTGGATATCCGACGATGTTTGTGAAATTTCCGATGTGGAAACTCACAATGCACAGATAGAAAAGGCTAGCATAAAGATAGATACGCAAAAACGGAATGACTAGCTTCTTAGTCTTGAGCCAGAGAAATCAAGACTTGAATCAATGCACCCAAAAATAAATCTTGTATACTAAGGTTTTTGCACTCAATGAATATAAGGCTTTGGATAGGTTGAGCAAAATGCAAGTGGTATCAAAGACAAGGTTAGCATATCTTTTAAGAACAAAAATAAGTGATCTTTGATTCATTCAAAAGTGAGAGCAACGAAAAATACTATGGGTCTCAAGTTATCATAACCTGCACAAAAGATTAGGCTAGTATTAATTTAATTTTCAGATCATATTTAAAGAGAGCACTAGCTTAATCATATACAAACCAAGCACAAGAATGAGTAAGGTGGTAACGATCATCATATATCCATGCAAGATATCATCGTGGTGAGCACAAGGTAACGGTGATTATTATTGAAAACAAAAACAAACCTAGGTTGTACTCCTAGTAGCCATGTTATTCTAAAGAAATATATACGAATGTTGTATCTAAGGTTGTGGAAAGCACATACATATATGCAGACATATAGAAAGACAAGGACAAAAGAGGGTTGAAGAATTGTTACCATCTTTTGATGCTTGAAGTGTAGCGCGGCCTCCCCCATGCTTAAGCTTTGTGCTTAACATGGAAGAAGAAAATTAGCATCTCGTGGCAACCGTGATCTTCGTTCTCCATGCGGTCTTCTTATGTCCACCAAGTCCTTTTATTATGCAAAATGACTTCGCTTACCATAGGAAGTGGTTCTTCAATCTCTTGAATGGTCGGTTCATCTTCCTTGACATCCAGTTCATCTTTTTCAGAAATTTCAGCAAGCACCTTGGGCTTGCTTTTGTCGTTTTGCTCCTCCCGACAACGTCTTTGCCAATCTCGTTGCGTTCTTTTCCCATGACTTATCCTTTGTAAGATTTGTGCGGCTTCACTAATCGTTTTATCCATCAAATCACCGCCTGCACACATACTTACAAAACGAGAAGAGTTAGGGGTTAGTGAAAAATAAAATGTATGCAACATCAAGTCACCGGAAAATCCCAAGTTCGGGCCTTGCTCAAGTAGTTCATTAAAACGGTCCCAAGCTTCATCAATTCCTTCGTCTTCTCCTTGCTTGAAATTGAGCACTTGCCTCCTTAAGTCTTGGACCTTTCTTATGGGAAAGAACTTTGAAAGAAAATTCTTCACGAGCTCATCCCAATTTCCTTTTGCTTCAACGGACGCAAGTGTGTACCATCTTCGCGCTTCATCTTCGAGAGAGAACGGAAAAAGGTTCCACTTGAACCAAGCGGCCGGAACTCCTTCTTGTTGCACGGTGTTGCATATCATCGTGAATTCCTTAATGTGTCTATATGGGTTGTCATCCTCCAATCCTCTAAATGGGTTTGTCACCACTAACTTGATGATTCCAGGCTTCACTTCATAGTGGGTTGTAGCAAGCGTCAAATCTGATTTTTGTATCTCAATGTCTTCCATTGACGGCATTGCTAACTCCCTTAGCGACATCTCTTCGTTTTCCAATTGTGAGGTGAACAAATCCATCTAGGCACAAGAAAATTGAAAGAAAAACAAAAAAAGAATTTTTTCTAGAAAATAAGGGTTAGATGTTAGTAATCAACAAAATTAATACTAGATTAAACGTAGCAAACTGGCTTGCTCTCCGGCAACGGCACCAGGAGAGTTGAAGATATTTTCGATCAAGAAATAAGTGGAGAATCAATCCAAAATATATTTGAAGAAGAAGGCGAAGAAGATGAAGGATGGATCGATCAATATGACATCTCGAAGATTCATGATGAAGAAGAAGAGTGCAACCGTGACGAGTCTAGTGACTCGAAGGATAAATGGGAGAAGATATGATTCAAGCTAGAAGGTGAGTGTGAAGGAGATGGCACAAGGCAAACACACCTACATGACTCCTCTCCACATGGTTATAGCTTGTGTGCTATTGAAGCCTACAAACTAGCAAATCAAGACAGGGAAGTGCTCAATGATGAAGAAAAGAGTGAATCAACGATGAGCAATCTCGATGACAAGTGGTACATGGAAGATAAAGAAAGCTACATTCAAGACTTTGAAGATAAAGATTGGGATGACAATGGAGACTTCAGAGAAGAGACAAATGCAAATGTAGTTGATGGATTACACGTTCCACATGATGAGATGGAGGGGATGCAAAAAGGTAACAAAGAGACAACTCCACTTGTGGAGATTGACTTACTTTCAATGCCACAAAATGAACCAAAAATCACTCTTGTCAAGGAAGCTCCGAGGCAAAGGTACACGCTGAAATCTCAAGATATTATTGGTATTAATGACGATATAGTCAAATATTCATGTTGGACCAATAGTATGAATGATAGTTTAAATTCTATGCCTTGTTCCAATAATGATCATGTTGATAGGCTAGATTTTCTTGAGAATGATGATGAGGTAATGTTTATGTTCAAACCAATTAATCTCACACCTAAAGAACCTTTGCCTACTGATGAGCTAAGTGCTACGCATGAAACGTATGCTTCTTTTAATTACACCTTGACTTGTTGCTACAATTTGCATGTGGTGTTGATTATGGATGCGTATGTTTACAATAAGTTTTGCAAATCTCGATCATGCTTTGTACTTGGTCAAGCTAATAACCTTAAAGAAACATATGTCGGGAGAAGGCCCGATTTTCACTAACCATGTAGATAAGGTTTGAATAATGAAAAGAGAAGTCATGTCTAAAGAGTTGCAAGATAAATCATCAACCTCTCCAAATCCCGCGATGGATGCTGCTGTCTTCATCAATTTGAGAGATTGTTTAGATGTGTAAAAATGAAGAAAATAAGATATTCAGAAGCTCCATCAAGCTTCCATTCCAATGCATCAAGAACCAACGAATTCGAAGACCCGTGGAAGGAGTTATGGAGAAAACATTGAGCGTTGCGCATTCTGAAATTTCGGGACAGATTTCATCGCCGAAGTAAAACAGACGTAACTCTCTTGTTCGGAGTCCGATTTAGGCAAATAAAGACTTGTCGGAAAGGAAATTTAGTGCACTATGCAATGGAGTAGAGCTTGGGTATACTTTCTATTCTGCAGTTTAAATAAAAATGCATGGAGTGAAGGCAGCACCGAAGGGTGACAAAGAAGGACAAAGCGATGATGTCAGATACCTTGGGCAAGTCTTCTATAAGTGATCAAGCACAACATGGGAAGTGAATTAAGCTGCATTGGCGCCTTTTCTTCTTGCATGAAGGGCCATGGCTATGCGACGAGAAGAAGGTATGTGAGAAAGTCGAGCTCCATGACTTTAAATGAAGCGCTTTTCGGGAGGCAACCCGTTTCTTTATGTTTTTATTGCTTTCTTAGAGAGAATAAAGAATGGCACCATCCTATGATGATCAACTTGTGGCTAATTAATCTAATTTTCATTTTATTTTTAGAATGCCATCATGTTCATTCTCATATTTATCTATTTGCATGCATTCATTTTGTCATCGGCGTGTTTGTCTCTTTGCATATACATATTTTGTATTTAGTGGGCTTGGTTGATTTATATACTTAATGATGTATGCATCATTTTCCATGTTAATACTTCATAAGGCCATATGAGTATTTTCCTTTTGCAATCTTGTATGAACGTGGTGTTTAAACATGATTGCGGACCATCATCATTAAGTTCGATAAACATTGCTAGCTTTTCATATCTTTTCATGTTGCATTGGTTAGTTTATAAGCTTTGCAATGTGCTTAATTTTTCTTGTGCTATAAGAGTTATTAATCTAGGGATAGACATGGTGTTTTAACCCTGGATAAATAAATCTTTATGGCTATGGAGAAATTCGGCAACCTAGTTGTAAACATGGTGTTTAGAACTAGGTGAAAACATTGTCTTTGTTTATATGCTTTCCTCTCATGTGCATATACACCTTGCACCACATACACTCATTAGGTTTTTATTTCTCATTTGGCTAATTATTCCACAAGTTAAGAGTCCTAGGAAACATTGTTGGATTGTTGGCAATTCTATCTACTCCCAAACGTCACCTTAGGGGTAGAATGTGCGCTTAAAATGTCTTGCAGGCAAGATAAAGACTCTCAATACAAGGAAATTGAAGGATGGCTAAGATTAAAAAAAATGTTTTGTCTTCTTCTTCCATGCCTATCAAAATGCTAAGCATGGGGGAGGCCCTGAATCTTCAACACGGAAGTACAACATGATGCTCTAGAAGATAGAACAATCAAGATCATCAACATCTCCAGATCGATGCACAAGAAGCCACTGATCTCATCAAAATTCTACATGGTCTCAAAGAGGGGAAATCCATGAAAAAGAGACAGCAAGGAGATGATGAGAACAAGAAAGAGGAGATGGTGATGACAACATTGAAGAGAAGGCGACCATTGACTCCATTAAGCATTCATCACCAAATTCAGAAGTTTTGGAGCATTGGAAAATCAAGACAAAAGCAAATCCACAAGATCACGAAAAAAACTACAAAAGACGGTAACACCTCCATGGACCTTCTCTTTTCCGAACATAAATGCTTGTAAGTATGCCTTCAACCTCAACTAGGTGCAACTTTTGTTTTTTTCCTTCGACAATAGCATGGCTACTAGGAGTACAACCTAGGTTTGTTTTTGTTTTCAATAATAATCGTCGTTACCTTGTGCTCACCAAGATGATATCTCATATGCTCTTACTTATGGATATATGATGATTGATGCCACTTTGCTCATTCTTGTGCTTGGTTTGTATATGATTAAGCTAGTGCTCTCTTTAAATATGATCTGAAAATTAATTTAATGCTAGCCTAATCTTTTGTGGAGGTTATGGTAACTTGAGACCCATAGTATTTTTCGTTGCTCTCACTTTTGAATGAATCAAAGATCATTTATTTTTGTTCTTAAAAGATATGCTAACCTTGTCTTTGATACCCCTTGCATTTTGATCTACCTATCCAAAGCCTTATATTCATTGAGTGCAAAAACCATAGTATACAAGATTTATTTTTGGGTGCATTGATTCAAGGCTTGATTTTTCTGGCTCAAGACTAAGAAGCTGGTCATTCCGTTTTTGCGTATCTATCTTTATGCTAGCCTTTTCTATCTGTGCATTGTTAGTTCTCACATCGGGAATTTTGCAAACCTCGTCGGATATCCACCCACAAACCCAAAATATCTTTTTGTGTATACCTCCTTGACCACAACCCAAAACTTTGAGTATGAATGAATATTTCGGAGAAGATTACAAGGAAGGTGCCGTCAAGTGGAGCAAGATTTTGGGAGACCTCCATAAAAGGATCCCTAGAAGGTTTCAAGTATCTCCCTTCAAGAAAATACAAGAATTTCAGCACTTACCTCGGCACAATAATCACCTCTTTGCTCGGGGACGATCTACGTCTAAGCATGGGGGTTGCCAAGGAAGTACTAGTGTAGTCTAGAGTTCAAGGGGAGTAAAAAAAATAATAAGAAGAAGAAAAAAAAGAAGAGAAAAGTGATGAAAGAAAAAATATAGATGAAAAAGTATGATGAGAAAAGGAAAAAAAGGGTGAAAAATATATAATAAAGCTCCCTGGTTCCCTAGCTACATTTGGAGATTTCAAAAGGATTTTAAGATCAAGACCCATACTCATCTTTCCAACCATGTGCAATCCGATAACGAGGACTTCATTTGTGCCTCGGGATCACTCTTTGCCATTTGCACATGTCCACCTATCTAAAAGTGAGTGTTTTTCTCTTCCCCCTCCGCGAAACATTATTTTCCAATGACCTTTTGACGAGTCTTGGTAAGTCCATGAGAAGCTTGTCCTGTTTTGATAATATCTCAACTATAATATCTTGGTAGGACTAAACTTTCCCACAGCTCCATATAAAGCCTTCCACAAAATATTTGAGAGAGGAAAGGAGTAGAACAAGTAGGCTTGAGAGACAAGATGAGATGAGAGTTCATGAGCAAGATGCAAGGAGGTTTATTATTGATCTTGGTAAAGCAATTTTTCTTCATTCCGCTCTTTATTTTCAAAATTTAGGAGATTTGTTTAAAATTTGAGAGCATGATTAATTACTTGTGGAAAGAGCTTAAATGATATCTACCCTCCATAGCGATGAAAGCTAGATACATTTTGGAACTTTAACAAATATAAACTTGGAGAGCATTATGTTTTCTCATATATGATCAAGTGCAGGGTATGAACATTGAAAGGCAATACTGACATCCATTAAAGGCTTACTCGAGGACGAGCAAGGTTTAAGCATGGGGGTATGTTGACGGTCGATTTCCGTCAACCAAGAGCACTTGTTACACTTTGGTTTGAGCTTTGAATTATAACTAACCCGCCACTAGGCATACTAATGATGTAACAAGTTCACACTTGCATGTGGTTTTTGGAGTTTATTGTTTACGCAGGAAATCAACGTTAAAGAGGAGACTTTCGGGATAAGTTCATCAAGCACTTTATGAGAAGATCATGAAGCCCGTCATAAGTCAAGACATGAAGTGAACACAACTCCAAATGACCCAAGGACCGAAGCATCAACATGTAAAACTCCGGGGACTAGAAGGTTTACCAACGAGATCAACTCAGCCCGAGAGATATTCTCGCAGCCCAGAACAGCATGATCTTTCGGTGCAGATTCGGAGACTTAAACGGCCTCTAATGGCAAAAGCTTAACTACCAAAGTTGTGGGCCTCGACGATAGCTTTGATTTGAACATATGGAAGGCCCAATTCGGGTCAAGGAGCTAGGAGATATGACCCCCGAAATGCCAGCTGCGCAGACAAGTCCGAAATCAGACACATTATCTTCCGAGGCTATTTTGGGGATCTTATCTTCGTTTCCAAGGAAAGCAATGAATATCAAAGTTGAAGATTATTTCGTGGCACACAACCTGGACACCGAATTTGCATTATTTGGAGTCCGGACGTGGGAGATATGGCGCCAGCAAGGAAGGGCTGCGAATCAGGAAAATCTGGACGAGGCTGATTTTATGGAAACCAAGTTTGCTTCTCTCCCAAGGAGGATCTCGTGCATGGCAAGGTGGAGCACACCCCAAGGCACCCCAAGGACATAAATACAACCCCCTAGGCACCCGAAGATGGTAACCCATTGACATCCATTCATCGGAGAGCCGCTGGAGATCACCACAAGGAGGAGGACACCGAGGCCTTGCCGCGGCGCCGCCGGAGTTGGAGGACAGCGAGGATTGATCTTCATCGGATGCATCTACCACATTCAACGTTACCATGCTCCATCTTGATGGAGTAGATTCATCGTTTGTCCATGGAGTTGTAATGGATCTTGATATGTAGTCACCAACTCTTGTTTAGATCATAATATATCGTTCCTTTGTTGATGATGCTTAATGCTAAAGGTTTGGCCGCCATGCTTTTCAGGTCGCTCCCGTGGATCACGTCAACATACCGTGATCATCAATAGGTTTATCAAAGATTACCTTCGCGTAGTGACAGTACGGGGAGAGGGAAAATGCTAAACCGTGGTCACATGTTTAGATAGATTAGATCGGTTTTATCATGTTTAGGTGATTGCATCTTCAAGTACCCTAGACTCCATGGGCAAATGATCTCCATAACTTGTGTATCTCACTTCTCTCGTTTGACCTAGATTAGATTGATTTTGACTTTTCTTAGTTCATAGATTAGATTGTCTTTAGTTCATAGATTAATCTTTCATCCAAAGGTTTGCATCAACTAGATTAGTGCTAGATCAAATGCTAGTGATCCCCTTGCTCCGCGGATTGACAAGAACCTAGGGAATCCCCGTGGTGAAAAAGGTGTAGGTCCGTACGCTTGCGGATCGTAGGTGGATACCAGTTTTATCCATCAACAAGCCCTTTTTCTGGCGCCATTTTATGAAACTAACCTGTATTTTGGTAGTGTAGAAGAAAATCATTTATTTCTCATTAGACGACCCGTATAAATTCGCATCGGTGTCTCTTAAGGTGTAAGATGTGAAGCCCTTTTTCTAATCAACAAGCCCCTTTTTATATGAACTTTTTCCCCGGTAACGACGCCAGAAAAAGGGGCTTGTTGACAGTTCAAAACCGTGCTCAAGTTCACCGCAAGCCTACGGGTGACTTGGTGCCTTTTTCACCAAGGAGGGTCCTCCCTAGGTTTAGATCATCTCCACCGAGTACATACCATTGATGATCTCAACTAGCTCCGGAACTCCGCCATGGCTCAACCGTGCTAGGGTAGGCCTAGGCCATCTTCTAGACGACTTCGAGGACTTGCGGCGGCCGTCGTCTTCCTTCTGGTGCTTCTCCTTCGTGTCGGCGGCTCTCTGATGAATGGATATGAATGGGTAACCATCTTGGGGCGCCTAGGGGTTTGTATTTATACCCTTGGGGAGCCTTTGGGCGTGCTCCACCTTGCCTTGCACGAGATCTTCCTTGGGAGAGAAGCGAACTTGGTTTCCATAAACTCAGCCTCGTCCAGATTTTCCTGATTCGCAGCCCTTCCTTACCGGCACCATATCTCCCACGTCTGGACTCCAAATAATACAAATTCGGTGTCTAGGTTGTGTGCCACGAAATTATTTTCAACTTTGGTATTCATTGCTTTCCTTGGAAACGAAAATAAAATCCCCAAAACAGCCTCGGAAGATAATCTGTCTGATTTCACACTTGTCTGCGCAGCTGGCATTTCGGGGGCCATATCTCCTAGCTCCTTGACCCGAATTAGGCCTTCCATATATCCAATCGAAGCTATCGTCGAGGCCCAAAACTTTGGTAGTCAAACTTTTGCCATTAGGGGCCGTTTAAGTCTCCGAATCTGCACCGAAAGAACATGCTGTCTTGGGCTGCGAGAATATCTCTCGGGCTGAGTTGATCTCGCTGGTAAACCTCCAAGTCCCCGGAGTTTTACGTGTTGAGGCTTAGGTCCTTGGATCATTTGGAGTCGTGTTCACTTTATTTCTTGACTTCTGACGGGCTTCATGATCTTATCATAAAGTGCTTGATGAACTTATCCCGAAAGTCTCCTCTTTAACGTTGATTTCCTGCGTAAACAATAAACTCCAAAAACCACATGCAAGTGTGAACTTGTTACATCATTAGTATGCCTAGTGGCTGGTTAGTTATAATTCAAAGCTCAAACCAAAGTGTAACAAGTGCTCTTGGTTGACGGAAATTGACCGTCAACATACCCCCATGCTTAAACCTTGCTCGTCCTCGAGTAAGTCTTTAATGGATGTCAGTATTGCCTTTCAATGTTCATACCTTGCACTTGATCATACATGAGAAAACATTATGCTCTCCAAGTTTATATTTGTTAAAGTTCCATAATGTAACTAGCTTTCATCTCTATGGAGGGTAGATATAATTTAAGCTCTTTCCACAAGTAATCATTCATGCTCCACAAAATTCGAATAGGTCTTAGAAACTTTTGAAGTGAAGAACGAGGTGAATAAAAGAGCTAAACCAAGTACAAATATAAAGGAGCATGATGTTACATACTAATCCCCGGCAACGACGCCAGAAAAAGAGGCTTCTTGATAGGTAAAACTTGTATGAAGTTTCGATCCGCAAGCGTACGGATCTCCTATGCCCTTCTTCACCTACGGGAGATCCCAAGGTTCTTGTCAACCCAAGGAGCAAGGGGATTACTAGAGTTTAACCTAACACTAATCTAGTTGATTGAAGACTTATGATAGAAAGATTAATCTATAAAGTAAAGACAAACTAACCCTGGATTACGTTAAAGAGAGATTAAAGGTGCACAAGTATGAAGAACGTATGCCCATGGAGTCTAGGCACTTGAAGATGCAATCACCCAAAACATTATAAACCCCCGATCCAATCTATCTAGGTGTGTGATCAAGGATTAGACTTTTCCCTTCCCTCGTACATGTCACTACGCGAAGGTAATCGGTACTAATCCTAATGAACACAGTATGTTGACGCGATCTACGGGAGCAACCCCGAAAGCACGGTAGCTAGCCTTAAACATTAAGCATCATCAACAAGAGGTATGATAGACATATGATCCAAACAAGATATATAGGTGACTACACTTCAAGTTCCGTTACAACTCCATGGACAAACGAAAGACTTTACCCCATCATGGCGCTAGGCATGGCACCATTGAGATGGTGGATGCCTCTGATGAAGATGGATCTTCATTGTCCTTCAACTCCGGCGGCGTCGTGGCAAGCTCTCGGCATCCTCCTTCCTCGTGGCGACCTCCCTTGGGCTTGGCAATGATCTCTCCCGAGTGTCCTCACCCAAGGGTCTCTCTCGTAGTTGATCTCCTTTTCCTTGGCGGCTCTGAGGAACTAGATGGCGTCCCTCGCGAATGGCGGCTTCCCCACGCGATTAGGGTTGCATCTACTTAACACCGAAGAAAGGGGGCCGCGAACCGGCACCAGAACGGGCTGGCCCGATCCGACTAGGCCGGCCGGCCTGGGCCCTGTCTGGGCCGGTTCGGGTCCGTTCTTCTCCCCGCGGCTCATCTTGACATTTTGCACTTGGTCCCCTTCATTTGTGTCATTTTGAGGTCGTCATCCCTACGATCAAGATAGGGGGATCTTTATGCATGAACTTCCGGTCTTTTCATCTCGGTCCTCGGGAATTCTCCATTCAAGAACATTGGTCCTTGCCACCTTTGGAGGCAAGTTCGCTCATGGTCGGAGCTCCTTGATTGTCTTGCAAAATGTTCTCTGAACTAGTTGCATCTTTCCTCATTTAATACGCGAATTCCTGCAAAAACACTATACTCCAAAATGCACATCCAATGGTGAACTTGTTATATCATTAGTATGCCTAGTGGCGGGTTAGTTCCAAAATGAAGTTCAAACCATAACATAACAAGTGTTCTTGGTTGACGGAAATCGACCGCCAACATCCCCCCACGCTTAGATCTTGCTCGTCCTCGAGCAAGTTGCTCGCAAGTTGTTCATCCAAGGAGTTGAAACATGCTTCGTCAAATCCTTCCTTACAAGTTAGTCAATCATTCATCTTTAATATAAGAGACATGAAACAAAGGTCATAAAGTAAACATGGGTGTTTAGAAATTTACCAACTCAAGACTTACCCCACAACTCATACCTTTCACTACAGATCCTCATCTCCAACCATACTTACTTTCTTAGTTCCGTCGGAGGGTTTTCACAAGCTTTTAAAAATAAAATTCCTGCATAAAGTATTAGACAAAGTCCTCCTCCAAGGGTCTCACAAAGTCCCCGGCAACGGCGCCAGAAAAAGAGGCTTGTTGATGGTTGAAATATGTAACAACCTTCGATCCGCAAGCGTACGGACCTACACCTTTTTCACCACGGGGTGACCACCAAGGTTCTTGTCAATCCGCGGAGCAAGGGGGTTGCTAGCGCTTAACCAAGTACTAATCTAGTTGATGGAAAACCTTTGAAAGGGGGTATTGATCTAAAGGTAAAGACAATCTAACCTATGTTAATCAAAGAAATCTAAGGTTAAACTAGATGGCAAAGGGTGGACACAAGAGAGAGATTAAGATAGATAAGTGTTCCCTCCCTAGGGTTTAGGATCACATGAACATGCATCTACTATATGAAAAGGGTGTTGCCTACACTAGCTTCATGGTGGTTATGCGGCCGCTAAGCCTTTTCCCTCCACCGTACTGTCACTACGCAAGGTAATCAAACACTTTCACGTATAACCGCATCTATACCTAAGCATCCATAGGGTTAAGCTAATCACCACGATTACCACAAACCCTACTAAGACCACATGTTGTACACACATATGTAAATAAAGCATCCGCAAAGATATAGACCATTAAGCATCGAAAGGCATGGGGTTCATGTAGCGATCACATAACATGTATCCATCTAACCCTAGGGATGAACGGAGACATTACCCCATCATCTTACAAGGATTGAAGCACATAGGGGTGATGGAGACTCCGAAGAACATCGTCGATGAAGAAGGCGGCGATGAAGCTTGGGAACACCCCTAGGCCAGCAGCTTGGAGTCCTCCTCTTGCTTCCTCCCCTCCGCCGGCGTTGATCCTTGTGACGAGCTCATCTAACTCTCTCCCTCATCTTGCGGCGGTGGCTTTCTGGTGAATGGCGTCGATAGAATGATTGGATGCGGCGGCCGTCGGAGGAGGGAGCTATTAATAGACCGAGGAGGGGCTAGGTCAAAGGGGACCGCGAACCGAGGCAAAAAGGGCCTGGGCCGATCCGACCAGAAAAAGGGGCCATTAATAAAAACCGGCGGATTTTATTCTACACTTTGGTTTTGCTCTTTGAATTTCCGTACACCCGTTAATTAAAGCGCACAAATCTAATGCATAGACTTGTTGGATCCGGATTTGATCAACCTCCTTCATCTTGTTAGTAAAACCAACAACGTCTTGTACGAACGTGATAAACTTGTTGATGCGAGGAGTGAATTGATTAGGTTATTCAAGGCGAAATCACTTCCAAAGGTGGCAAGGACCAAGGTGCTACGACGGATCATCCCCGAGGACTAAGACGTAAAGTTCGGACTTCATGCGAGAAGACCCCCTATCTTGATCGTGGGGATGACGACCTCAAAATGACCCAAATGAAGGAGGCAAGTGCTCAATTTCAAGCAAGGAGAAGACGAAGGAATTGATGAAGCTTGGGACCGTTTCAATGAACTACTCGAGCAAGACCCGAACTTGGGATTTTCCGGTGACTTGATGTTGCATACATTTTATTTTTCACTAACCCCTAACTCTTCTCGTTTTGTAAGCATGTGTGCATGCGGTGATTTAATGGATAAAATGATTAGTGAAGCCGCACAAATCTTACAAAGGATAAGTAATGGAAAAAGAACGCAAAGAGATTGGCAAAGACGTTGTCGGGAGGAGCAAAACGACAAAAGCAAGCCCAAGGTGCTTGCTGAATTTTCGGAAAAAGATGAACCGAAGGTCAAGGAAGATGAACCGACCATACAAGAAATTGAAGATCCACTTCCCAAGGTAAGAGAAGTCATTTTGGATATTAAAAATATTGAAACTAACATGAATGTAGGCCAAAGTATGGGGAATGCTAGACCATTGGCGGTGTTCATTCAATCCGATTGGATTCAAGTTGATTTTGCCCCCCTAATCAACTACAGAAGGAAGGAGGAATACCGACACGTCGCCAAGAGAGTTGAAGACATTTTTGATCAAGAGATGAGTGGAGAGTCGATCCAAAAGATATTTGAAGAAGAAAGAGAAGAAGATGATGAAGGATGGATCGACCGATTTGACAACTCAAAGATTTATGATGAAGAAAGAGAAGAGTACAATCGTGATGAGCCTAGTGACTCGAAGAATAAATGGGAGAAGATAGGACTCAAGCTCGAAGATGAATGGGAGGGAGATGACATAGAGCAAATACTCCAAGAAGGCCCCTCTCCACAAGGTTATAGCTTGTGTACTATTCAAGCCTACACACTAGCAAATCAAGACATGGAAGAACTCAAGGATGAAAAAAAGAGTGAATCAACGATGAGCGATCTTGACGACATGTGGTACACAGGAGATAAAGAAAGCAACATACAAGACTTTGAAGATGAAGATTTGGTTGATAATGAAGACTTCAAAGAAGAGATGAATGCGTACATAGTTGATGGATTACATGTTCCACATGATGAGATGGAGGGGATGCAAAAAGGTAACAAAGAGACACCTTCACTCGTTGAGATTGGTTCGCCTTCAACACCGCTAGATGAACCAAATATCACTCTTGTTGAAAAAGCTCTAAGGCAAAGGTACACGCTGAAATCTCAAGATATTATTGGTATTGATGATGATAAATTCAAATACTCATGCTCAACCAATAGAATAAATGATAGTTTAAATTCTATGCCTTGTGACAATTATGATCATGTTGATAGGCTAGATTTTCTTGAGAATGATGATGAGGCAATGTTTATGTTTGAACCATTTAATTCTATGCCTAAAGAACCTTTGCCTAATGATGAACTAAGTGCTTTGCATGAAACATATGCTTCCTTTATTTACACCTTGATATGTTGCTACAATTTGCTTGTGGTTGTAATTATGGACGCGTATGTTTACAATAAGTTTTGTAAATCTCGATCATGCTTTGCGCTTGGTCAAGCTAATGACCTTAAAGAAGCACATGTCAGGAAAGGCCCGACTTTTACTAACCATGTAGACAAGGCCTGAATAATAAAAAGAGAAGTCATGGCTAAAGAGTTGCAAGATAAATCATCAACCTCTCCAAATCCCGCGATAGATGCTGTTGTCTTCATCAATTTGAGAGCTTGTTCAGAGGTGTACAAATGAAGAAAATGAGATATTCAGAAGCTCCATCAAATTGTCATTCCAACGCATCAAGAACCAACGAATTTGAAGACCCGTGCAAGGAGTTATGGATAAAACATTGAGCGTTGCGCGTTCTGAAATTTCAGGACAGATTTCATCACCGAAGTAAAACGGGCATAACTCTCTTGTCCGGAGTCCGTTTTGGGCAAATAAAGACTCGTTGGAAAGGAAATTTTGTGTACTATGCAATGGAGTAGAGTTTTGGTATACTTTATGTTCTGTACATTGAAGAAAAATTCAAGGAGTGAAGGCAGCACCGAAGGGTGATAAAGAAGGAGATAGCGATGAAGCAAAAGGATGCCTTGGGCAAGTCTTCTATAAGTGATCAAGCACAACATGGGAATTAAATTAAAGCTCCATTGGTACCTTTTCTTCTTGTATGAAGGGCCATGGCTATGCGATGAAAAGAAGGTATGTGAGAAATTCGAGCTCTATGACTTTAAATGAAGCGCTTTTCGGGAGGCAACCCGTTTCTTTATGTTTTATTCCTTTCTTAGAGAGAATAAAGAATGGTACCATCTTATGATGATCAACTTGCGGCTAATTAATCTAAGTTTAATTTTCTCTTTAGAACCACTATCATGTTCATGATCATATTTATTTATTTGCATGCATTGCATTTTGTTATCAACGTGATGTTTCTTTGCATGTACATGGTTTGCATATAGTTGGCTTGGTTGTTTTAAGGCTCAATGATGTATGCTTTCATATCCATGTTAATGCTCTAGCTAGACATTTTCCTTTTGTGATCTTGTGTAAACGTGGTGTTTAAACATGATTGCGGACCATCATCGTTAAGTTCGATAAACCTTGCTAGCTTTTCATAGGTTTTCATGTTCCATTGGTTAGTTTATAAGCTTTGCAATGTGCTTAATTTTTCTTGTGCTATAAGAGTTATTGATTTAGGGATAGACATGGTGTTTTAACCCTAGATATATCAACCTTTATGGCTATGGGGAAATTTGGCAACCTAGTTGTAAACATGGTGTTTAGAACTAGGTGAAAACATTGTCTTTGTTTATATGCTTTCCTATCATGTGCATGCACACTTTGCACCACGTACACTCATTAGGTTTTATTCCTCATTAGACTAATTAAGCCACAAGTTGAGAGTCCTAGGAAACATTGTTGGATTGTTGGCAATTCTATCTACTCCCAACCGTCACTTTGGGGGTAGAATGTGCGTTTAAAACATCTTGCAGGCAAGATAAAGACTCTCACTATAAGGAACTTGAAGGATGGTTAAGATAAAATGCTTTGTCTTCTTCTTCCATGCCTAGCAAAATGCTAAGCATGGGGGAGACCCTGAATCTTCAACACGGAAGTGCAACATGAAGCTCTAGAAGATAGAATGATCAGGATCATCAACATCTCCGGATCAATGCACAAGAAGCCACTGATCTCATCAAAATTCTACATGGTCTCAAAGGGAAAACACTGTATATTATTGGATATTTGGAAGACCCATGAAGTGACAATTCCAACAAATCAAAAATCAAGACAATCAGAAGTTCCTACAAGCAGTTATGACCGAATCACCGAGTGCAACATGTCCTGAAATCAGTTTTGGACAGCACGCAGCGCTGAAGTAAAACGGACATAGCTCCCTTGTTTGAACTCCGTTTTCGATGAATGACTACACGTTGGAAAGGTAATTTCATAAAATTTTCAATAGAGCTATATTTCGATATATGTTCTGTTCTGTACAGAGAGGAAATCCATAAAGAAGAGACAATAAGGAGATGATGAGAACAAGAAAGAGGAGATGGTGATGACAACATTGAAGAGAAGGGCGACCATTGCCTCCATCAAGCATGCATGATCAAATTCAGAAGTTTAGGAGCATTAGAAAATCAAGACAAATGCAAATCCACATTCGATACATGGAGATGTCGGGAGAAGATCACGAAAAACTGCAAAAGACGGTAACACGTCCATAGACCTTCTCTTTTCCAAACACAAATGCTTGTAAGTATGCCTTCAACCTCAACTCGGTGCAACCTTTTGTTTTTCACTTCCAACAATAACATGGCTACTAGGAGGACAACCTAGATTTCTTTTTATTTTCAATAGATAGGCATGACCATGTGTTCACCTCGATGTTTATATTGCCTATGCTTACGGAAAAATGATGAAAGTTGCCGCTTTGTTTTACCTACATGAAGTTATACATGGCTTGGCTAATTGCTCTCTATAACATGATCTGAAATTAATTTAAATACCGGCTCTTTTATTTGTGGAGGTGAAATGACTATGCTCTAGACCCATGTACATATCTTTGCTCTTTGATTTAAGTTTATGGATAGCCGGATAACTTGTTGTTTTTATGAAAACTTAACTTTTATGCTATCTACATATTTGTGATGCTCTTGCAAAGTTCTACCTACCAAAGCCATATACATATATGTTCTATGATAACAAAACCCGTAGATTGCAAACATATGTTTTGATGAGTAGGATTAGGACTGATTTCTATGGTTCGAGACTAAGAAGCTGGTCATTCCTTTGTGTAACTTTTCATGCTAGCCTTTTTGTCCATGCATTGTGGGTTTTCACATCGAAAATTTCACAAACCTCGCTGGGCATCCAACCTAAACCAAAAACATCTTTTTGTGATCACCTCCTTGTCCACAACCTAATTTGAGTATGGAGTAAAATTCTCGATGAGATTCAGATATTCCGCAAGATTATGGAATTTATGCTTACTTTAGCAGTCATTTCCCCCCTCTTTTATGCTCGAGGACGAGCATCGTTCAAGCATGGGGGAGGAGTCATTACATCATCTCTTCCAAATGCTATGTAAGTATTATGTTGCAAAAGTTCTGACGAGCAAAAGAAAAAAATGAAATGAAAAATGAAAAAAAAATTATGATGAGAAGAAAAGAAAAGTAAGGAAAAAAGGAAGAAGAAAGAAAAAAAAGAAAGAGAGAAAAATGAGAAGGAAATAAAATAAAAGTAAAAAAAATAAAGATGCTCCTCGATTCTTTTTGCTTCATAAGTTCTCAAGTGCCTTGATGACAAATCCATACTCAAATCTTCCAACCATGTGCAATCTGATAACGAGGACTTCACTCGTGCCTCGGGATCATCCATTTGCCACTTGCACATGTCCACCTATCTAAATGTGTGTGTTTCATCCCTCTCTCTTTCCAACATTTATTTTCCATGGCCTTTTTGATGTGTCTTGGTAATTCCAGTAGATCTCTCTCTTAATTTGACAATATTTCGGATGTATGTTTTGCTAGGATTGTTTTTAACCTTCCAAGCTCCACATAAGCCTTCCACTATCACATATGAGTAGAATAGGTTGAAAATAATCTAGTATAGGCTTGAGTGACTTGATGAGATGAGAGTTTCCATGAGCTTTTGCAAGAGATTTTCACTTATGTTGGATATGCATCTTTTTGAAAATTCTTTCATGTAACAAGGTAATGGTTTGAAGTTCGCTTAAGTTTGAGAGCATCGTGTTTATTAAATGTGGCTTGTTCTTTATTGTTAGTCTATCTTCCATAATGAAAAAGAAGCCGGTCACAACTTGAACTTTAAAAATAAATTCTTAAGAGATCAATTTGCCTCGTCATGAATGACTAAGTGCAGGGACAACATTGGAATGCAATGCTAATTTCCCTTTTAAGCAAGGATTACTTACTCGAGGACTAGCAAGGTTTAAGCATGAGGGAGATGTTGACGGTGAATTTTGGTGCTCCAAATATATTCGTTACACTTTGGTTTGAGCTTGATTATGCAACTAACACGCCACTAGGCACACTAATGATATAACAAGTTCATCTTCGTATGTGCATTTGGAAGTGTTGTGTTTTTGCAGGAAAACATGGACAAAAGGGACAGAGTCACAACAAGTTCAAAGGAGCAAATGAGTAGTTCTGTTCATGTTCGAGTGCAAGGCGAAATCACTTCCGAAGGTGGCAAGGACCAAGGTGCTACAACGGATCATCCCCGAGGACTAAGACGTAAAGTTCGGACTTCATGCGAGAAGACCCCCTATCTTGATCGCAGGGATGACGACCTCAAAATGACCCAAATGAAGGGGGCCAAGTGCAAAATGTGAAGATGAGCCGTGGGGAGAAAGACGGGCCCGAACCGGGCCAAAAACAGGCTGGGCCGACCGGCCTGGTCGGATCGGCCCCTTTTTGCCTCGGTTCGGGGTCCCCTTTGACCTAGCCCCTCCTCGGTCTATTAATAGCTCCCTCCTCCGACGGCCGCCGCATCCAATCATTCTACCGACGCCATTCACCAGAAAGCCGCCGCCGCAAGATGAGGGAGAGAGTTAGATGAGCTCGTCGCAAGGATCAACGCCGGTGGAGGGAAGGAAGCAATAGGAGGACTCCAAGCTGCTGGCCTAGGGGTGTTCCCAAGCTTCATCGCCGCCATCTTCGTCGACGACATTCTCCGGAGTCTCCATCACCCCTATGTGCTTCAATCCTTGTAAGATGATGGGGTAATGTCTCCATTCATCCCTAGGGTTAAATGGATACATGTTATGTGATCGCTACATGAACCCTATGCCTTTTGATGCTTAATGGTCTATGTCTTTGTGGATGCTTTACTTACATATGTGTGTGCAACATGTGGTCTTAGTAGGGTTTGTGGTAATCGTGGTGATTAGCTTAACCCTATGGATGCTTAGGTATAGATGCGGTTATACGTGAAAGTGTTTGATTACCTTGCGCAGTGACAGTACGGTGGAGGGAAAAGGCTTAGCAGTCGCATAACCGCCATGAAGCTAGTGTAGGCAACACCCTTTTCATATAGTAGATGCATGTTCATGTGATCCTAAACCCTAGGGAGGGAACGCTTATCTATCTTAATCTCTCTCTTGTGTCCACCCTTTGCCATCTAGTTTAACCTTAGATTTCTTTGATTAACATAGGTTAGATTGTCTTTACCTTTAGATCAATACCCCTTTCAAAGGTTTTCCATCAACTAGATTAGTACTTGGTTAAGCGCTAGCAATCCCCTTGCTCTGCGGATTGACAAGAACCTTGGGGGTCACCCCGTGGTGAAAAAGGTGTAGGTCCGTACGCTTGCGAATCGAAGGTTGTTATGTGTTTCAACCATCAACAAGCCCCTTTTTTTGATCCATTCCTTTCTCTAAATTGGTGATTAAATATTGTCAACAAGCCCTTAAGTGGCACGGGAATAAATCTAGCAACCATTATCGAGTGTACCCCTTTTTGGATCCGGCGTAGGACTTCATAGAAAAAGGGGCTTGTTGACGGTTCAAAACCGTGCTCAAATTCACCGCAAGCCTACGGGTGACTTGGTGCCTTTTTCACCAAGGGGGGTCCTCCCTAGATTTGTCAATCCAAGGATCGGAAGCAAACTTCCAGGATTCTCCGTCTAACCTATCAATCTAACCTAACACAAAGCATTGATTACATAAGAAGATAAACCTTAAAGATATATGAGTTATAGCATAAGGTTGATCGCATCCATGAACGTCGACAAGGTAAGGAGCAAGCAAGGGAAACTAAGGCCTATCGTCTTCTAATCGTAGTTCTAGCCAAAAGAGCAAGCGCGACATGCATCTCATCCAAATCCATCTTTAAACTACTATCCTCCGGTCCGATTCCAAAGACGCCCGCCTTTTGGAGCCACCGTCCTGTCACAACGCACTCCTATTCGTGCGAGTTAGCCTAGGGCGAGTTCGAGAAGAACAATTTGAAAACACTTGGTCGATCCGGTATGCACCTCTAGCCACCATGACTACAAGAGCACCCCAAGCAATCCATCC
The DNA here is from genome assembly GCA_036936925.1 of Cenchrus fungigraminus. Taxonomy (NCBI): domain Eukaryota; kingdom Viridiplantae; phylum Streptophyta; class Magnoliopsida; order Poales; family Poaceae; genus Cenchrus; species Cenchrus fungigraminus. Next base: position 115,454,657 of record CM072768.1, on the reverse strand, counting down.
ATAGAATAGATTGAAGACGAAGCATAGCCAAGCGAGAGCAAAATCATAAAAGGAGGAATCGAGTCGCTAAAAGATCGGATGACATGAAGTACTTTACTCACATAATAAATGCGTTTAGATCATCTCCACTGAGTACATACCATTAATGACCTCAACTAGCTCCGGAACTCCGCCATGGCTCAACTGTGCAAGGCGGCCATGGCGGCTAGGGTAGGCCTAGGCCATCTCCTAGACGACTTCGAGGACTTGCGGCGGCCGTCATCTTCCTTCTGGTGCTTCTCCTTCGTGTCGGCGGCTCTCTGATGAATGGATATGAATGGGTAACCATCTTGGGGTGCCTAGGGGGTTTTGTTTGTACCCTTGGGGTGCTTTGGGGCGTGCTCCACCTTGCCTTGTACGAGATCCTCCTTGGGAGAGAAACAAACTTGGTTTCCATAAAATCAGCCTCGTCCAGATTTTCCTGATTCGCAGCCCTTCCTTGCCGGCACCATATCTCCCACGTACGGACTCCAAATAATGCAAATTCAGTGTCCAGGTTGTGTGTCACGAAATTATCTTCAACTTTGGTATTCATTGTTTTCCTTGAAAACGAAGATAAGATCCCCAAAACAGCCTCGGAAGATAATCTGTCTGATTTCAGATTTATCTGCGCAGCTGGCGTTTCGGGGGCCATATCTCCTAGCTACTTGACCCGAATTGGGCCTTCCATATGTCCAAATCGAAGCTATCATCGGGGCCCACAACTTTGGTAGTCAAACTTTTGCCATTAGAGGCCGTTTAGGTCTCTGAATCTGCACCGAAAGATCATGCTGTGCTGGGCTGCGAAAATATCTCTCGGGCTGAGTTGATCTCGTTGGTAGACCTCCTAGTCCCCGGAGTTTTACGTGTTGAGGCTTCGGTCCTTGGGTCATTTGGAGTCGTGTGCACTTCATGTCTTGACTTGTGACAGGCTTCATGATCTTCTCATAAAGTGCTTGATGAACTTATCCCGAAAGTCTCCTCTTTAACATTGATTTCCTGCGTAAACAATAAACTCCAAAAACTACATGCAAGTGTGAACTTGTTACATCATTAGTATGCCTAGTGGCGGGTTAGTTATAATTCAAAGCTCAAACCAAAGTGTAACAAGTGCTCTTGGTTGACGGAAATCGACCGTCAACATACCCCCATGCTTAAACCTTGCTCGTCCTCGAGTAAGCCTTTAATGGATGTCAGTATTGCCTTTCAAAGTTCATACCTTGCACTTGATCATACATGAGAAATCATAATGCTCTCCAAGTTTATATTTGTTAAAGTTCCATAATGTAGCTAGCTTTCATCTCTATGGAGGGTAGATATAATTTAAGCTCTTTCCACAAGTAATCAATCATGCTCCACAAAATTCGAATAGGTCTTAGAAACTTTTGAAGTGAAGAATGAGGTGAATAAAAGAGCTAAACCAAGTACAAAAATTTAAACCTTCTTGCATCTTGCTCATGAACTCTCTCATCTCACAACTCTCTCAAGCCTACTTGATCTATATCCTTTCCCTCTCATGTTTGTAGGTGGAAGGGTTTTATTTGGAGCTCATAGGAAAGTTTTTATCCCTACCAAGATGTTAAAGTCGAGACTATTATCAAAACAAGGCAAGCTTCTCATGGACTTATCATGACTCATCAAAAAGGTCATTGGAAAAATAATGTTCACAAGGAGGGGGGAGAGAAAGAACTCACACTTTTAGATAGGTGGACATGTGCAAATGGCAAAGAATGATCCCGAGGCCCCAACGAAGTCCTCGTTATCGGATTGCACATGGTTGGAAAAATGAGTATGGGTCTTGATCTAGAACTCTAATTTGCATAGTACCTACCTCCTCCCCCATGCTTAGACGTTTGCTCGTCCCCGAGCAAAGAGGAAGTGGTGTTAAGGTAGGTACCAGATGTCTTAATGAGAGGGAACTTGAATCTTCCCTTAGAAGCATCTTCTTGTGACGTGTCGTCTCCATACTCAAGTGATAGGTAGGTCAAGGAGGTTAACACAAAAGATGATGTTGGTTTAAAGGGTGGATATCCGGCGAGGTTTGCAAAACTTCCGATGTGGGAGCTCACAATGCACAGATAGAATAGGCTAGCAAAAGATAAGTTACGCAAAAAATGGAATGACCAGCTTCTTAGTCATGAGCCAGAGAATCGAGCCTTGAATCAATTCACCCAACAATAACTCTTGTAATCTATGGTTGCACTCAATATATAAGGCTTTGGATAGGTAGAGCAAAATGCAAGAGGTATTAATGACAAGGTTAGCATGACTTTTAAAAGCAAAAAGTAATATGTCCTTCGACCCATCCAAAGTTGAGAGCATAAAAGAAACCATGGGTCTTTATTTTTATCATGACCTCCACAAAAGATTAAGCTAGCATTTAATTAATTTCAGATTTGTATTAGAGAGAGCAATAGCTTAATCATGCATAAACAAGCACAAAGTTTAAACAAAGCGGCAACGGTCATCATATATCAACGAGCAAGATCAAGCCAAAATTATTTCATCATGGTGAGCACAAGGTGATGACAATAAACAAAAACTAAAAACTAGGTTGTACTCCTAGAAGCCATGTTATTTAACAAGAGAGACACACAAAAGTGGCATCTAAGGTTGTTGAAAGCATATACATATATACAAGCATTTAGAAAGACAAGGACAAAGAGAGGGTTGAGGAATTGTTACCGTCCTTTGATGCTTGTGATGTAGCGCGCCCTCCCCCATGCTTAAGCATTGTGCCTAGCATGGAAGAAGGAAGATCGGCATCCGCAGCAACTGTGATCCTTGAACTCCATGCGGTCTTCTTTCGTCCACCAAGTCTTCCACCATGCTTAGCATGTTGCTAGGCACGGAAGATGATGAACCATCTTAAAATTCTTGAAGTCCTAATGCCATGCGAGGAGATCATCATCACATTGTTGCCTTTGTTCATCCTTCAATGTCCGCCCTTTGCCACGAGCCTTGATCCCAATTGTTTCTCATCCCATCTTCTCCTCCTTCCATGTTGTCCCTTATCGCTGGTTCATCTTCCACAAGTTTTTCTTCTACTTCCAGAACTGAGTATGTACTGAATCATTACTCCATTGCAAAGTGCTTGAAATTATCTTTCCGACGAGTGGTCATTCACCCCGATCGGACTCCGAACAAGAGAGTTACGCCCTTTTTACTTTGTTGGTGCAAGCTGTCCCGGGCTGATTTCAGAATGTGTGACGCCCAAAGATTTGGTTGTAACTTCTTGCACAGGTCTCCTAAAATGTTGATTCTTGATGCATTGGAAAGTAGACTTAATGGAGCACTTGAATATCCAATTTTCCCCTTTTGTACATCTCTGAACATGTGCTTAATCTTGATGAAAACAGTAGTGCTCCTTTCTGGATTTTGGAGGTGTTGATGATCTTGATTTCAGCTTTTATTACGAACTCATGGGACTGATTCGCCATGCCTGCAAAATAACTATAATGCACAAAGTACCCCCGAGGTGACGGTTGGGAATACTCACCCTATGCCAACAAACCATGACATCCCTAAGATCTTCACTTGTGGCATAGTTAATCTAGCGAAAATCCTAATGGGTGTACGTGAGTGCAAGCGTGCATGCCAATGATAGGATGGTGTAAAAACAAAACAATGTTTACACCAAATTCTAAGCTCCATGCTTACAAAGTGGTTGCCAAACTTTCTATTCCTATAGAGATTTATTAACCAAGGTCAAAACACCATATTCATCCCAAGATCAACAATTCTTTATAGTGCAAGAAAAGTAGGGCGCATTGCTAAGTTTATAAACCAATCAATGCAACATAATAGCTCGGGATATAAGACTAAATGATGGTGGTCTCCAATCATGTCTAAACACCATGTTTACACAAGATTGCAAAAAGTAGTAATGCATGTCGACAAGCATTAACATAGATATGAAAGCATTCATCATAAAGTTTCACAAAAAGGTTCCAAGCTAACATAAAGTGGATGATGACAAAGAGATGGATGCAAAATGCAAATGCAAAAAGTAGCACAAACAAACATTAGCAAGGTTTGAAGAACACTTTCGATGTGGTCTACAATAAGCAAAGGACAAAGCTTGATCTCACACTTCATACGAAGTAAGCATTGTCAATAAAGAAGTCACCCATCGAAAAGAATCAATCAACCAAACTAACAAGGTTTAAGGGTAGGTTATGGGTATCCTATATTTTGGCTCAAACATGGATTTTGAAGAGAGGAAGTCAAGTATAGAAATTCTAACTAAGGTGGTGCTAGAGTCTTTCTACAAACCTATGGTTTTAGGATGTCTATAAGTAGGGGAAGTTTTCCTAATGGTTTTATAGGGAGGCTAGTCAATGTTTATGACGATGAGTTCTACGGGGCTAGAGTATGATTCACCCCGAAAAGTGTGGTGGCCGGCCATAATCATCAAAGCACTGTCGTCTTTTTAGTTAGATAGGGGTAGACTTGGCCGACTCAGAGGGTGACAGCCCCCGGTCAACTCAAGCAATCCTACCTCTATTGGCTATAGTTTTTGGTGGAGGTTATAGGAAGGCTTAGGTTGGTTGGACAAAAAGTTAGATCAAATCAAACATGCAGTGCGATGCAAGGTGGATGAACAAAATGATATGACATGATATGCAGTGGTCTAAAACAAAAAACAAATGTTAGCCTAAATTAACTAGCCACAAGTTTAGAATCAAAGGATGGTGCCAACTTCATATCTCTCTCTAAAAAGACACAAAAGAAAAATACTCTAAACTCTAATAGGCACACAAAAAGGTCTACAAGTTTTCCAAGATCAAATAACAAAGCGCTCCCTCAATAGCAATTAGAACATACAACATGGTGTTGTGATTTTTATTAGAGCAATGGTACAATGTTACTTGATGGTTCGATTAAAGAGCACAATGTAGACGGTCATGTATATATATAAATAAAAACCGGGTTGCCTCCCGCAAAGCGCTTCATTTAAAGTCGTAGAGCTCGACTTTCTCACATACCTTCTTATTGTTGCAGAGCCATGATCCTTCATGCAAGATTTGAAGGTTTTCATGCAGCCTTGATCCACTCTCCATGTTTAACACAATCACTTATGCTCGATGAGAGGCTTGCCCAATCGTCTCCTTGCATCATCATCACCACCTTCTCCATCACACTTTATCGCTGCCTCTTCTTTCACAAATCCTCTCTGTCTAGATTAGACCATGTAGAAAACAATAGCTTCCATGCGTGGCGCATGAAATTTTCTTTCCATCAAGTATTTATTCACCCCCAATGGACTCCGATCGAGTGAGTTATGCCCGTTCTACTCCGGTGCTGCAATCTGTCCAAAGCTGATTTCAGACTGCACATCGCTCAATGTTTTTGCCATATCTCCTTGTACGGGTCTTCAAATTCATCGATCTTGGATGCGTTGGAACTGGCACTTGATGGAGCCTCTGATTTTCAACTTTTTCTTCCTTGAACATGTCTGACCAGGTCCTCAAAATTGATGAAAACAGCGACGTTCGTTTTTGAGGTTCGGTGACAGTGATGCACGGGTTTGCAATTCCTTTGGGTATGACTTCTCTCCTCTTAATCTATGTTTAATGCCCTGCACGGTTAGTGAAACTTGGGATCTCTCCCACACTTTGCTCTTTTAAGGTCACTAGCTTGACCGAGCACAAAGCAAGTCCAAGATTTAGAAATCATATCACAAACAAATGCATCCATAACCACAATTTATGACAAAGTAAGTTGTGATTAATTGTAGCATAAGTTTTCTTGCTCAGCGCTAAGCTCTCATTAGGCATGTAACAAAGTTTAAGCACAACAAAGTCTCTTTATCACTCTCAAGAAATTCTAGCCTATCATGATCATCATAAGAACAAGGCACAGAATTGAATCAACCTCACTATTGGATATGAATCATAGATATATCAAAGGAATATTATCAGCTCCAAAAGTATCTTGAGAGGTTAATTTATACCTTGGCCTTCGAGCTTTTCATCGGGAGTGGTCTCTCGGAGTTGAAAGCAAACAATCTTCAATGATCGGTGGCTTGCATCGTCTTTTCGCAATTCCTTCGTTCATGCCACACATCATCAAGGTTGCCTTGTGTAGAATCACTCTTCTTATTCATTTGCGGGACTTCACACATGTCTCAAATATCTTCATATAACTCCATGATCCTTCGTGTGAGAGCCCAGAGTATCCGCGCCATTGGATGCCATCATTTATGTGTAATCCATCGTGATTTGCTTCTAACATCTCCTAGCGTCGGATGTTGCCAACTTGTGCCTTCTTTTGCCAATTCTCTTGGGGTCTTTGTTTTGTTCCAAACTTCTGAATTTCATCTCGTGTGGTCTAATGGAAGCATTGCCCAAGCTCCTCTTCGTTGTCGTCGTCCTCATCTCCACTATCTTGTTCTCATAGTGTTGCTGCTGCCTCTTTTTCGTGGATTTTCCCCTGTGTACATAACAGAACATATACCAAAATATTGTTCAATTGAAAACTTTATAAAATTACCTTTCCAACGGGTACTCATTCATCTTAATCGGAGCCCAAATGAGGGAGCTATGGCCGTTTTGTTTCTGCTCTTGCATGCTGTCCAGAAAATTTCAGAACGCGCAACCTTCGGTAATTCGGCCATATCCGCTTGTAGGAACCTCCAATTGACTTGATTCTTGGTTCGTTGGAAGCGTAACTTCATGGGGATTCTAAATATCCAAAGATATCATGTTGTTCTCCCTTGAGGTTGTGCAGAGATTGATGCGAACATAGACTTCTTGCGAATCGATCCGAAGATGTTGACGACCTTGATCTTGTGGTCTTCGGGGTGTTACGTCGCGTCTCCTTCGGCTTTAAGTCACCGCCGTTGCTGGACCAGCGAGTAGCATGATGGCAATGGTGTGTCTTCTTCATGATTTTGCTTTATCCAAAGTGACGGGTACTTCTTTCGCAACGTGATTGCTTCCAACACCTATTGCTTGGACAAACAAACCTCCACGAAACATTAGTCTTAAAACTTTAATTGACACATTGACATACCTTGTTTATCATCGCTCGTGTAGGGTGTGGACTCAATAGAGGATGATGGGCCACTAACAAAAGTTAGCACCTACCACTAAGTAGTGAATCTTGATGTAGTCATCATCTTGTCGGAGTGGATTGTGAACTTCTCGAACGTCTTGTGTCTAGCTTTTCACCTACTTTCAAGGACACAAACAAGAAAGCAAGCATACATGCAATAATAGAAATTAGGGTTAGTCAAAGAGATAGATGGATCACCCTAGGGTTTGAGTTGCCGATCCCCGGCAACGGCGCCAGAAAAAGGGGCTTGTTGACGGTTCAAAACCGTGCTCAAGTTCACCGCAAGCCTACGGGTGACTTGGTGCCTTTTTCACCAAGGAGGGTCCTCCCTAGATTTGTCAATCCAAGGATCGGAAGCAAACTCCCAGGATTCTCCGTCTAACCTATCGATCTAACCTAACACAAAGCATTGATTGCATAAGAAGATAAACATTAAAGATATATGAGTTATAGCATAAGGTTGATCGCATCCATGAACGTCGACAAGGTAAGGAGCAAGCAAGGGAAACTAAGGCCTATCGTCTTCTAGTCGTAGTTCTAGCCAAAAGAGCAAGCGCGACATGCATCTCATCCAAAGCCATCTTTAAACTACTATCCTCTGGTCCGATTCCGAAGACGCCCACCTTTTGGAGCCACCGTCCTGTCACAACGCACTCCTATTCGTGCGGGTTAGCCTAGGGCGAGTTCGAGAAGAACAAGTTGAAAACACTTGGTTGATCCGGTATGCACCTCTAGCCACCATGACTACAAGAGCACCCCAAGCAATCTATCTATAGAATAGATTGAAGACGAAGCATAGCCAAGCGAGAGCAAAATCATAAAAGGAGGAATCGAGTCGCTAAAAGATCGGATGACATGAAGTACTTTACTCACATAATAAATGCGTTTAGATCATCTCCACCGAGTTCATAGCATTGATGACCTCAACTAGCTCCGGAACTCCGCCATGGCTCAACCGTGCAAGGCGGCCATGGCGGCTAGGGTAGGCCTAGGCCATCTTCTAGACGACTTCGAGGACTTGCGGCAGCTGTCGTCTTCCTTCCGGTGCTTCTTCGTGTCGGCGGCTCTCTGATGAATGGATATGAATGGGTAACCATCTTGGGGCGCCTAAGGGTTTGTATTTATACCCTTGGGGAGCCTTTGGGCATGCTCCACTTTGCCTTGCATGAGATCTTCCTTGGGAGAGAAGCGAACTAGGTTTCCATAAACTCAGCCTCATCCAGATTTTTCTGATTCGCAGCCCTTCCTTGCCGGCACTATATCTCCCACGTACGAACTCCAAATAATGCAAATTCGGTGTCCAGGTTGTGTGTCACGAAATTATCTTCAACTTTGGTACTCATTGCTTTCCTTGGAAACGAAGATAAGATCCCCAAAACAGCCTCGGAAGATAATCTGTCTGATTTCGGACTTGTCTACGCAGCTGGCATTTCGGGGGCCATATCTCCTAGCTCCTTGACCCGAATTGGACCTTCCATATGTCGAAATCGAAGCTATCGTCGAGGCCCACAACTTTGGTAGTCAAACTTTTGCCATTAGAGGCCGTTTAGGTCTCTGAATCTGCACCGAAAGATCATACTGTGCTGGGCTGCGAGAATATCTCTCGGGCTGAGTTGATCTCGTTGGTAGACCTCCTAGTCCCCGGAGTTTTACGTGTTGATGCTTCGGTCCTTGGGTCATTTGGAGTCGTTTTCACTTCATGTCTTGACTTGTGACGGGCTTTATGATCTTCTCATAAAGTGCTTGATGAACTTATCCCGAAAGTCTCCTCTTTAACGTTGATTTCCTGCGTAAATAATAAACTCTAAAAACCACATGCAAGTGTGAACTTGTTACATCATTAGTATGCCTAGTGGCGGGTTAGTTATAATTCAAAGCTCAAACCAAAGTGTAACAAATGCTCTTGGTTGACAGATTTGTGTTTTCTGGCTAGGTTTGACGGAACTTGTTGACGGTTGATTGTCGTATCAAAGTTTGTTTGGATTTGGAAGCGGACAAATCCCCCGTCGTAGTCAAGGGACCCTTCTTCCCTTAAGTGTGAGAACCCAAGGTATCGAATCCGTAGAACAATGTGCAACGCAAGGATTCAATCTAGTAAGGCAAAGAAACTCCTTTTCAAGAACCAAGTTGCATCTAATCTAAGAGATCATCAAGAAAACGAATCTAATCTAATCTACTCAGAGGTAGCAAGAGAAAGCAAAGAGATAACCGATCTAGAGAGTCTAGATCATGCTTATGTTGTAGCTCCAAACAAGATAGATGAAGATAGAAAAGCGAATCTCATTAAAATCATCTTTAAACCGTGGCCTCCGATCCGATTCCGAAGACGCCCGCCTTTTGGAGCCACCGTTCTGTCACAACGCACTCTTATTCGTGCGGGTTAGCCGAGGGTGAGTTCATGTGCTTTCACTTATTCCCTACAAAACAAATTCATGTTGCCCTCCCCCATGCTTGTCCTTTACATGTGCCCAAGATGTTTTGAGGATAAAGCCTTCCCGTGATGCATCATGGGGCACTAGGTGTTAAGTAAACCTCAAAACCCTCCTTTGATCATGTTTAGATGCTAAACACTCCTCTAAATTTCATAAATTAAAGATTAACTCAGAGCTAGCAATGAGTCCAAATATATTATTAGAGGAGTTTTTAAACATCAAAAACAATTTGTAAGTCGAAAACTTTCCGACTACCTTTATTTTGGTTGCACCGGGGTCGTTTTCTTTCATTAGTTTTTAGCAAGCTCCTCCGGCTTGACCATGGGGTTATGGGTTTAGGTTCTAAGTTTGGCCAAACATGAGAGAGAGATTTTGAATAAATAAAAACAATGGGTCTTGCAAAAACTTTAGCTCTAGAGAAACCGGTAGATGTTAAGTTAGATGAAATCAAAAATCGAATTCCTTAGGTTCATGCGAGTCCTAGCATGCGTCAAAAGATTTACAAACATTAAGGAACATAGCGAGGCTCTATTCGTGTGTTTTTAACATGCAAAACAAAATTGAACCTACCATCATGGAGAGGATGGAAGGCTCAAATAGAATCTGAGATTTTGGTTCTAGTTTCTCGAAAAGAGGCAAATAAAACATGGGATGGCTCATGTCGTCGGTTTTAGGATTGAAAAATTCAAACATAATGACCGAGCAAATAAAAGGTTCTCTAAAAACTTGTTCAACCACTTAGGAGTTAATAAAATGTCTTGCGTAGCAAATTCTATGACCAACTTACTTGGAATTCAGAAATTTTCCGGGTTGCCCACCCGGTAGCTTTTATTCTTGATCGGGTTGTCCTCCCGGTAGCTTATTCTCGACTCGACGAACGGGTTGCCTCCCGCAAAGCGCGTCGTTTATAGTCCATACCTAGACTTCTTCTCTTCTTCACTTCGGATCAACGCTCTTTGTGGGCATTGCAATCTTGGGTACCCACTTCCGCACCATCTTGGGCACGGGCTTATTCTTTGGCTTAGTCATTTTTTTTGGTCTTCACAGGCTGGCTTTGTTCTTCGGTCTTGACGAGCGCAACAACTTCCTTGATCTTTGTTTCCTTCTTCTCCGGCTCTTCCTTCTTCTTTGGCTCTTCCTTGATAAAGCGACGATGAGGTGGAACATATTTAACATTGAACGTGTTGCATACCTCGAAACGTGGTTGAAACTTGAATGCACTCTCGCCGTAGATGTCGAACTTGATCTCTCCAACTTTTATGGGTGCATCTTCAGTGATTCCCAAGGGATAGCGAATAGAGTTGTCTCCCAACTCTAGACACATGGCCATAAGCTTGAGCTCCAGAAGGCATAACTTCTCGAATACGTCTCTTGGCATGACTCCCACACTTGCTCCAAGGTCGCATAATGTCATCTCGTGCTTGTTGGCAAGCATGTCTCAGAAGTAGCGTGGAGGCATCTTCATGTATTGGCTCGGCATCTCTAACTCCGGTCTTTCGGTCGTGATCTTCGTGGTCTCCTTAGTGCGATCCTCCGTCTCTCCCAAATGAGTTTGAGTAGCCTTCGCCGTCTCGGGACCTTGGGGTTGTCTCGGAAATTCTCCTTTGTTACCCATCGGGCGCCCAACAAGTTGTCCCACTTGCGTCTCTAGCATCTTCATTATGATGAACACTTCACGGATAGAGTTTCCGACCTTCGTCACCTTACCATCTAAATCCTCCAATATTTTCTCCATAGCCTCGAACTTAGTGATGGCGTCCTTGTTGATCTTAGCTTGCTCGTCCATGAAGTCCTTCAATTGTGTACAAAGAGGAACCAAATCTTGAATGGACGAACTTGCATTAAATCGGGGTTTACCTTGGACATGGCCGTACTCCTCACACTCCTCGCATGTGGATCTTGGCTCGGCAGCCTTTAGGTCTTGAGCTTCTCTCTCCATCTCCATCTTCTCCATCCTCCTCATAAGTAAACCGATATGCCACTCAAGGAATTCGGCTTGCATGTATTCATTGAAACGCTCCAAAGCTTCCGCAATCGTCTCCATTGGTAATTGAGCAAATGTATCGATCTTGTTGCGCAAACTTTGAGTCTTGGTAGGCGAATAAAATTCCTTCATGAAGTTCCTCATCAACACTTCCCAATCTTGCTTCGACTCCGCCGGTAGAGTGTGGAACCAACGCAAAGCTTTTCCAAGTAGTGAGAACGGAAAAAGCCTTGCCCTCATTTGATCTTGAGTCACCCCATCCTCATCGAAAGTTTGACATAGTTGAACAAATTCTTGGAGGTGAAGATTCAGATCCTCTTTACTGGTGAAAGGCGAGTGTTGCACCATGCGGATAGTTGAGACCTTGATCTTGAACGGCCTTCCGGCGTCTTGAAGGTTTGTGATAGGTAGATCAATGATGTTCGGGGTGCATAGCTCAATCTTGCGCTCCAGTTGCGATTGTTCTCCCATCGGTGGTGGTTGATGTTGATCTCTCTTCGGACTTGGAGGTGGAGTTTCCTTTGGAGATCCCGACGATCCTTCAGCCTCGGCTTTTGGATCTAGGGTTTCCAATCCTTTAGCTTGTGTTGCATGTCTCCTTTGCCTGTAAAATTTTCCTGGATCATCCACAAAAGAAAGTTTGGGTTTCTTGGAGAGGTAGCCAACCATCTCCGGTTAGGGTTAGCAAAAACAAAAATCTAAAAAGAAAAATTAGGGTTAGTCAAAACTAGATTAGATTGATTTTTTTTCTTTTTGAGGATGATCAAAGTTAAGAGATGCAAAAGAAAAATCAAAAGCAAAACTGAAAAAAATATTCACAAAAAAAGTGATACTAGATTGGATTTTGATTGCTTGTTCCCCGGCAATGGCGCCAGAAAAAGGGCCTTGTTGACGGTTGATTGTCGTATCAAAGTTCGTTTGGATTTGCAAGCGGACAAATCCCCCGTCGTAGTCAAGGGACCCTTCTTCCCTTAAGTGTGAGAACCCAAGGTATCGAATCCGTGGAACAATGTGCAACGCAAGGATTCAATCTAGTAAGGCAAAGAAACTCCTTTTGAAGAACCAAGTTGCATCTAATCTAAGAGATCATCAAGAAAACAAATCTAATCTAATCTACTAAGAGGTAGCAAGAGAAAGCAAAGAGATAACCGATCTAGAGAGTCTAGATCATGCTTATGTTGTAACTCCAAACAAGATAGATGAAGATAGAAAAGCGAATCTCATTAAAAGCATCTTTAAATCGTAGCCTCCGATCCGATTCCGAAGACGCCCGCCTTTTGGAGCCACCGTTCTGTCACAACGCACTCCTATTCGTGCGGGTTAGCCTAGGGCGAGTTCGAGAAGAACAAGTTGAAAACACTTGGTCGGTCCGGTATGCACCTCTAGCCACCGCGGCTACAAGAGCACCCTATGCAATCTCTACCATTAAAAAAACTGTAAGGGCAACGTCTCCACCCCGTGGTCCGCCTGTTCTGCCGAGCGGAACCACGGGCGTCTCCACGCGCCGACAGGTGGGGCCTCCCTCATCCGCCCAAGCCCCGAGCCCCCGAGTCCGTCCCCCAACCGCCGTCCGTGCGCCTCCCCCGATCTCCGCGCATCGCGTGGCCGGGGAACGGAGAGAGAGAGAGAGAGAGGAGAGGAAGATGGCACCCCGAGCATCTGGCTCACCATGGCAGCGGGGGAAGAGCTACGTCGTCGCGCCACAGCCCCGCGCGTCCGGCCCAACATGGCCGGCTGCATGTGCGAGATCTGCCTCTAGTGCCAGGGGCTGCCGCCGGAGGAGCCGAGCTTCGTCGGCGCACGAATAGAGAGAGAAGGGGATGGTCAGGAGGAGAAGAGAGAAGAGGATGGCGCGAGCTGAGGAGGGAGATCCAGCACGCCGGCGCAGCAAGGGAGGGAGGACGCCGCTGCCTGCTCCTCTGCAGCTCCGCCCCCAGTCTGAACGGTGTAGCACAGGCAGCAAGCCGTGCAAGTTTCCGCTGTGTGTTTTGGTGAGTTTTGGCTAGGAAGGTTGAGTGTTGGTTCCTAGGACCAGTAGCACTCCAGTGGCTGCGTGGTCTTGACCAACTTGGGTAGTTGGGTCAGAGACGTGAGTTGGAAGCCGTGTTCGTCTTGTTGGAGTTCTCATATCCTTCGAGAAGAATTTTTATCGGCTCCCATTCACTCCCCCCCTCTCTGGTTCGCCTAATCGGTCCTTCAATTGGTATCAGAGCCGGTTCGGGTCTTTATTGACTCTTACCAGTCTAAGATCCAAAGATGGCGTACCAGGAACGGGGTTCGGGTCCTCCGCACTTCGATGGGAAGAACTACCAGATGTGGCAAAGGCGGATGGCGGCGTTCCTCCGCGGAAAGGGTCAGATCCTTTGGGATGTCACGGTGAACACAGCTTATGTTCATCCGATGAACTTCCTTGCTCCAGGATCGAGGGATATGTTTGAAGCCAACAACAAGGCTGTCGACTACTTGTTTCGTGCTCTGTGTCAGCCTGAATTCGATCGGGTTCAGACAGAGGACTTAGCTTGTAGGATTTGGGAGCAGTTGAAGGATGCTCATGCTGGGAATGCTCAGGTTCAGGCTCGGATGTACGCGACTTACCGGAGAGAGTACGAGAACTTCACTCATCTCCCCGGTGAGTCCGTCGATGCCCTTTTCCAGCGATTTACGGTCGTTGTGAACAACATGAGAGCCAATGTGGACGTCCTCCCATACAATGATCATGATAGAGCCGTGAAGCTCTTGCACTCGTTGGATCGTACCGTATGGGACGGGAAGTTTGAGGCTATTGTTGAGTCCGAGAAGTATGACACCTTGACGGTGAACGAGCTGTTCTCGAAGCTCAAGTCGGCTGAGTTGGACCGTGGTATGACAGCCAAGATCGAGAGCCCGACTGATTCTCATAGTCTCGCTCTCGTTAGTGGCAAAGGAGCTAAGTCTAACGCTAACGCATCCTCCAGGATGTACTCTCTGTCTTCTTTGATGTCTTTGCCAGATGAGGAGTTCGACGTGCTTGGAGAAGACGAGCTGGCGTTGCTGACCAGGCGGTTCGAGAGGCTACACGAGAACCGGGTGAACACGAGGAGGACAGCACGGACGTGCTTTCAGTGCGGCAAGCCAGGACACTTCGTTGCCGACTGCCCGGAGAAGACGGAGAACAAGGACGGCTACAAGGACGGCTACAGGCACCGATCGAGCAAGGATGGCAAGTACCGATCGAGGCGCGATCACAAGCACAAGAATAAGCACAAGGACGAGCGACGGTCGAGGAAGAAGGATGGCCGCGGCAGGAAGGCCCGAGCAATGGTCGGAGCGAGCGACGTCGACTCCAGCTCCGCCTACTCTTCCTCAAGCTCGAGTAGCAGTGAAGATGAAGGTGATCGGCGTAAGAACAAGAAGTCATCCAGGAACTTGAGCGGGTTGAGCTGCTTCGCGAGAGATGGCTTCTGCGGCATGGCCCGTAGCTCCGGCAGCAAGAAGAGCCACCAGAGTGACTCGGACTCTGACTCCGAGGATGAGGTATGTGACGAGCTCTCTTCTTTGCGCAAGGAGAATGATGAGTTGGTTGACTTGCTTGATAACCGCGATCACATGCTTAGAGAGGTCAAGAAGATGAGGAAAGAGCTTAGGGCCTCACTAGAAGATGCTAGGAACCGTGTGGCTGAGCTAGAAACCCAGAACCTAGATGCTAAGCTTGAGATTGATTCGCTTAAGGCTTCTCCTGTGGTTTCTGATGAGATTGATTGCTGTGATTGCTCTGTGTACCTAGCTGATCTTACTGCTCTTAAGGATAAGCATGCTTCTACTTGTGATGAACTAGATATGCTTAGGGTTGAAGTGGCTGAGCTCAAGTCTAGACCTGCTTTGCTAGGTGCTTGCACTTCTTGCCCTGTTTTGCATGAAAAGATTGATGAGATGCATGCTTACACTGTTTCGCTTGAGGCTAAGTTGAAAGAGCCTATTCCCACTTCTTGCTCTACTTGTGAATTGCATGCGGTTAAGAATTTGGAGCTTGCACATTATGTTGATCGCCTGCAGGATGAAAATGATGAGCTGAGAAAATGTATGAGCTGGTTGTCGGGTCAGGAGCCTCAGCTCGGTATCATGATAGCGGCTTTCAAACGCTATGATGGTCAGGCACTTGGGGCTGACAAGCTTGGAGAGAACTGTGGTGAGGGAGCTGAGAGAGTTGGAGAGATTCCTATCCCACCACCAAACAGACACAAGAACAAGTTTGAGCCAAAGCCCAACCATCTCAGAAACAAACTTGACACTACTCCAGATCCACCCATATTCCCTCACCCAACAAATGATTTTCAGAAACCGGTGAAGTTTGTGAGCCCAAAGGGAGGTGAGGAAGGAGAGAAGAAGGGTGAGAAGCCGAGTGGGCAGCCCCAACCCAAGCCTAAGCCTAAGCCACAGCCCATAAAGTTCCATTGTGGGTATTGTGGGAGAGATGGTCACAAGGATGAGTTTTGCTTCAAGAGGAAGTGTGAGGAGAGAATGGCTAGAGAGTGGGCTAACAGGGACAGGTACCACCCCTCTAATGGTGTACCTGAGCCTCGTATGCAGATGCCCAGGGCCAAGGCGATTGTGAGGACGGTTCCGGCTTGGGGAGACCGGAAGGCTGCAGGTGTTGCTGCTGGCCGAGCCACACCGGTCAGACCGGTGTACTACACCGGTCAGACCGGTGCAGGTCTGGGCAGACAGCGAGTCGGGTTTCGTGCTCGTGAGGATGCTCGGTTTGGTTCTGGAGGTCGTGGTTCTGGTGGTTGGTCTGGAAAGTTTGCAGGTGGTCAGTTTGCTAGGCGTTCTCCACCTCGTGCTCAATACGAGGGTGAGAAGAGTCGTAGCTTTGAGATGGAGCGGAGGTACGATCCACGGTTTCCCTTTCGTGGTTTTCGTCCTCCTCCAGCTAGAGAGGGTTGGTTCCCTCGTGGTGGTTACCGTGGTGGTGTTCGTGGTGGTAGCTTTGATAGGCGTGATGTTTTGGTTTGTGCTAACCCCACTTTGGAGCAAATGGCTCGGCACTGGTTTTACTCTTTTGGTACTAACCCCAGTGCTGAGTCATTTGTTCACTCACGTGCTCGCTTTTGAATTTCAGGTGGGAGACTTGAAGAACATTTGGTTGATTGACTCCGGTTGCTCGAGGCATATGACCGGAGACAAGGGGTGGTTCTCAAGTCTCGTCCCGGTGGTGACAAAGAAGTACATCACCTTTGGGGACAATGGGCGAGGGCGTGTGCTGTCAGAAGGTGAGATTAAGGTAAGCGATAAGATCACTCTCAGGCGTGTTGCTCTTGTTCAATCGCTTGGATACAATTTGCTTTCTGTGTCCCAGTTGTTGGATGAGGGTTTTGAGGTGTTGTTTCGGCCTGGTGGTTCTCGGATTTTAGATTCTCGGGGGGATCTTGTTTGCATGGTCGTTCCCGAGGGTCAAGTGTTCCGAGCTGATTTTTCTCAGTCTTCTGGTGTGGAGCGTTGCTTCTTGGCTGGTTCTTCGAGTGAGCTGTGGAAGTGGCATAGGAAGTTGGGTCACTTGAGCTTTGACCTTTTGTCTCGCTTGAGTAAACTCAATTTGGTCCGAGGATTGCCACGATTGAGGTTTGAGAAAGAGTTGGTTTGTGCGCCGTGTAGGCATGCCAAGATGGTAGCCTCTTCTCACCCGCCTCTCACCGATGTGATGACTGAGCGTCCATGCGAGCTGCTTCATATGGACCTTGTTGGCCCAGCTCGTGTGCGATCTGCGGGTGGGAAGTGGTATGTCCTTGTTGTGGTGGACGACTACTCTCGGTATGCGTGGGTGTTCTTTCTTGAGGAGAAGGGGGAGACGTTTGGTTTTGTTCGAGATCTTGTCTTGAGGTTAAGAAACGAGAGGCACGGAGATGCCATACGAGCGATCCGCAGTGACAATGGCTCGGAATTCAAAAACTCTCGCTTCGAAACCTTTTGCCATGACTTGGGTCTTGAACATCAGTTTTCGAGTCCGTATACGCCTCCCCAGAATGGCGTGGTGGAAAGGAAAAACAGGACCCTGTGCGAGATGGCTCGGACGATGCTCGACGAGAATAGGACTCCGAGAAGGTTCTGGGCTGAGGCGGTCAATACCGCGTGCCATGTGTCGAACAGGATCTACCTCAGGGTTCACAAGAAGAAAACCTGTTACGAGTTGATGCACGGTCGCACACCCAAGGTGAGTCACTTCCATGTCTTTGGTTGTAAATGCTTCATTCTGAAGAAAGGGAAGAAGTTGGACAAGTTCGAGGCTAGGTCTGTCGATGGTATTTTCTTTGGTTATGCATCTCATTCTAGAGCATTTCGTGTGCTCAATCTTGAAACTAACCAAATCGTGGAGACTTGCGAGGTAACCTTCGACGAGACACAGCCACGTAGTCAGCTTGTTTTTGAGTGTGCAGGTGACGACGAACTTGGCGAGGAGATCTTTCAGGAGGAGGAGCATGAACATGGAGATGATGAAGATGGCGGTGTGACGCCCGCGGCTGAACATGTACCTACTACTTCGACGACGATCGAGAATGGACCCTCTCCCACACCTACAACGACAAACCCAGATCAAGGCGAAGCTGCTGTTGAGGGGGAGGTAGCATCAAGGCGAGAACCTCCCCGACGAGTGCAAGTGGATCACCCAGCTTCGAGAATCATCGGCGACATGAATGAACGTACTACACGGTCGAGGGTTCGGAACAATTCTAATTTCGCTCATGCTGCTTTTGTTGCCACTTTTGAGCCCAAAGACATTGGACATGCATTATCTGATCATAATTGGGTTAACTCGATGCATGAGGAGTTGGAGAATTTTGAGAGGAACCAAGTTTGGGTGTTGGTTGACCCTCCCCCAGGGTGTAAGCCGATTGGGACAAAATGGGTGTGGAAAAATAAAGAGGGAGAGAAAGGAGAAGTGGTGAGGAACAAGTCGAGACTTGTTGCTCAGGGGTACAGTCAGAAAGAGGGGATCGACTACGAGGAGACTTTCGCTCCTGTAGCTCGTTTGGAGGCGATCAGGATCCTTCTAGCTTTTTCCGTGGCTAAAGGGTTCAAGTTTTACCAGATGGATGTGAAGAGTGCTTTTCTGAACGGTGTATTGGAGGAAGAGGTGTTTGTGAGGCAACCACCGGGGTTTGAGAGTGAGAAGTACCCTCACCGGGTCTACAAGTTGAGGAAGGCGCTGTATGGGTTGAAGCAGGCGCCTAGAGCTTGGTATGGTAGGTTGAGGGGGTTCCTGTTTGAGAGAGGGTTTGAGATGGGGAAGGTCGACCAGACCTTGTTTCTCCTCAGGCAGGACAGAGATATCCTGATTGTGCAGGTATACGTGGATGATATTGTCTTTGGTGGCTCGTCTAACTCTCTTGTTGCAAGGTTTGCAGAAGACATGAGCAGGGAATTTGAGATGAGCATGATGGGCGAGTTGCAGTTCTTCCTCGGGCTACAAATCAAGCAATCAAAGGAAGGAACATTTGTGCACCAAGCTAAGTACACCAAGGACATTGTGAGGAAGTTCAAGATGGAGGACTCCAAGGCCATGGCGACGCCTATGAGTACGACTACAGTTCTTGATGCGGACGAGGAAGGTGAACACGTGGACCAGAAGGAGTACCGGAGCATGATCGGGTCACTCCTCTACTTGACGGCGACGAGGCCGGACATTCAATTCTCGGTGTGTCTATGCGCTCGTTTTCAAGCTTCTCCGAGGACTTCGCATCGGCAAGCAGTCAAGCGCATTTTCAGGTATTTGCGACACACTCCCGACTTCGGCCTTTGGTACTCTGCGTCTTCTTCTTTGGCGCTTCATGGATTTTCAGACGCGGATTTTGCCGGGTGTCGGTTGGATAGGAAGTCCACTTCTGGGACTTGCCAGTTCTTGGGTTCTTCTTTGGTATCTTGGTCTTCCCGCAAACAGTCGAGTGTTGCTCAATCCACTACCGAGGCAGAGTATGTGGCCGCAGCTAGCTGTTGCTCTCAGCTCCTTTGGATCACATACATCATGAGTGACTTTGGTGAGGAGTATACCCATGTCCCACTTCAATGTGATAGCACCAGTGCCATAAGCGTTGCAAAGAACCCAGTGCTCCATTCCAAAACCAAGCACATAGAAGTGAGGTATCATTTTCTGAGAGACAACGTAGAGAAAGGGAAGATAGCTTTGATCCATGTACCCACACATGAACAACTAGCCGATATTTTCACCAAACCCCTAGATCAAGCAACTTTCACTCGTTTGCGGGGGGAGCTTGGTGTTTGCTTGATTTCTTGAGTTGGCGTGTGGGAGCTCCTTTGTAGCATATGTATAGCTTTCCTTTGTGCATTTCTTGCATCTGGCATGGCATATGTAGCATGATGTATAGGCATCTTTGTATCTTAGGTTGCATGCATTTTGTATCATATGCATTGTTTAGGAAAGGCTTCTCCTATACACATTGTTCACCATGGAATGACATATATGTCTTTGTGAGCTAATTTGGTAAGCTATGGTTAGTTTGGCTTAGCTCTTGATAATCTTGGTTTGTATCCATGGTTGATGGCTATGTTTTTGAAAAATTTCATATATATGCTCTCTTGTGAGTAAATGCCTTTACATGATCTTGACATGTTTTAGTGGCTTGGCTATGCTTAATTTGTGGTTGGATAGCTTATTTTGATCATATGGGGCCAAAGGCTCATTTGCCATCATGAATGTTTAGCCCCCATGCTTCATCTTGTGGAGGGGCATAAGTTCCTTTTTGTCGCAAAGACATTTCATGTACCAATTATAAATCTGAAAATGAAATGTAAATTGCTTGAAAAATGTGCTCCCATGTCATATGTGCTAATTTTAATTTGCTTTGGGTGCTAAATCGTTGCATGATGCCTACCAATGAGAAGTCTCATATATAGAAGTAGGCACATGGCTCGGTGGCTTTGACATGACATGAGGTGCTTGTGGGTGTTTATGATGGTCTTATGCTTAGAATGGTTGTCCTAGCATGAAGTTTGTGTGGCTTTGCCATTTTGACATGTTTTGCTCATGTTTAGGACTTTGCTCATGAGAGGGTAACTTTTCGCAAAATTGCTAAATTCTATCTTAGCTTCGCCCAATGGTTGTGAAACTTGGTGATCATGAAGTTTATGTCTTTACGAAGCTATAGAGTATCTAACTTGCTCGTTTGGACATGTGTAGCATCCTATGTTGAATTTTGTCTATTTGAGAAGCTCTAGGTTGCATTTTTTTTGCATTTTTGGCTTGATTCATGCATTGTCAACAAGGGGGAGAAGTTTGAGCATGTTTTGGCCTACTGAATGCATTTGGAAGGTTTTCAGGTGGTTTCGAGCTATTTTTGGGCTCTGTTGTGCACCGGTCTGACCGGTTGAGGTCACCGGTCTGACCGGTCAGAGTGCTGGTCCTGTTCACATGTTGCCCACCGGTCTGACCGGTGGTGTCGACCGGTCTGACCGGTCAGAGCTGAGCTGTTGCAGCTGCTCTGTTTTGTGAAGTGGTTCGCATGCATTTGTCCAGGGGGAGTTGCATCGGTTCAGGGGGAGCTTGCATGTGTGCAGGGGGAGCTCTTTGTGGTTTTCGAGCTTTGGTTTGATGGTTTGTGCTCTTTGCTTGAGCATGTTTTGTCTCGGATGTGTTGAGCCGTTGCCCTTGCCTAAGGGGTCCGAGACTTGTCTTCTTCAAGTGATCTTGCTCTTTGCCTTTTCTTTGGCTTTCGATCGCTTGTTGGAGTTTCTTTTAGTCGTTTCTTTTCTTTTCCTTTTCTCTTGGTTACCAAAACGTGTGTGTTGTCAATGCACTCATCAAGGGGGAGATTGAGAGCCAGGTGTGGTTCGAGGACCGGTGGATGGTCGCTTCCTGGTGTGATGAGTGATTGACAACGTGGTGTGGACTGATTCTTGGCTAAGTATTACAGGTGCAGGTTGCGGCTTGACTGGTGCAGGTGCAGGTGAAGAACAAGCGTGAAAGGTCGTTGCCGGTGAGGCCTCCAGGTGTGGAGAAGACAAGTAGGCTTGGTTCGAGGGACCCGGTGGCCAGCGGGGTCAAGTGCGGGCCGCATGGTGGCAAGAACGGCAAGATGAAGTCATGGACGGTTTCTTGGTTGAGCCTCAAAACCAAGGTCGAGCCGGGACTACGTGGGAGCCGAGTCATGAGTGGTGATTGGCGGAGGCTACACCTAGTTCGCGGGGTTTCCGGTGGTTCACCAGAAAACCACTGGGTTCCTTGGTTGATCCACAAAGCCAAGACCGAAGAACCGAAGACGGAGGTGCAGCAGCTCCAGACCGGTCTGACCGGTGGGTCTGACCGGTCTGACCGGTGGGTACCGGTCTGACCGGTGAGGAGCACCGGTCTGACCGGTGTGCGACGACGCAGTCCGGAATCTTCGAAGCGGAGGACACGCGTCGGGATCGCAAGGCTTGCGTCGAGGCTAAGCAAGTTTGCGGTTGCTGGGCATCCGTCCGATGGTGCGAAGACAAAGACTTCCAATTTCGCCCTCGAGGGGCATGTATCCCTAGTTAGCTAGTAAGGGTATTTTAGTCTTTCGGTTGCCTCCATATAACCCAAGTGGTGAGAGGATGGCAGCCATCTCTTGGAACCCTAGCTCATTTGGTTTTCCTATTTTTCCTTCCTATTTTCTTAGGATTTTCGTAGGACTAGCTTGAGAGCTTCATGGTGAGATCTTGTGAGAGGGAAGGATGATCGGGCGGCAAGCTAGACCTTGTATGAACCTCTTTGGTATGTATAGATGATTCGGCGTGGTTCCTCAAGTCTTGGATGTGTCTTTCCCGTTTCTCATTTTTGGTGATTTTCTGAGCCCTTTCTTGGCGATTTTCTTGGAGCGATTTCGAGGCCTTTCTCTTTGGGATTTGGTGGGGGATGTATGCATGAACCCTTCGTGGTTCTTTTCCCTTTGATTCCCCTTCCAAATCCGTGAGCAAAGGGGCTCGATTTTGGGGTTTTCGTGACTCTAGGGTTAGAGGCGTTCTTGGTGGGATTTCTTCGATTCCTCTTGATTTGACAAGTTTTGGTAGACCAAATCTTGGCTATGGAGTACCCATGAGGTGTTCCTACTATCCCCAAAGTCTTGTGCAAAACCGTGGAGCGAATCGGGAGATCGGGAGTTGGATTTGGAGGAGTTGACTCGCGGGCGCTGTTCATCCCGAGCTGCCCAGGCACGACCGGTCTGACCGGTGCTCTTGACCGGTCTGACCGGTGCTAGCCCTTGGTGGGTTTTTGTCTCGGGGAACAGCCTTGTCCGTGTGGTTTTGTCCCGTGGTCCTGCTGTTCAGTTCTTGGAGTGTTTGGAGTTGTTTTGCTAGGTTTTGTGAGGGGTTCTTCTTCCTCACAGGTTGTGTTTCGTGGTGGTTTTTGTTCCAGGGCCTAGAGGATTCACTGAGGCTTCCTGGAACGTTTGCTGTGCGGCTGCTGTAGCCACCGGCCTGACCGGCTCTGTCCACCGGTCTGACCGGTGTCACCGGTCTGACCGGCGCAGGCCATCGGTCTGACCGGTGTAGCACAGGCAGCAAGCCGTGCAAGTTTCCGCTGTGTGTTTTGGTGAGTTTTGGCTAGGAAGGTTGAGTGTTGGTTCCTAGGACCAGTAGCACTCCAGTGGCTGCGTGGTCTTGACCAACTTGGGTAGTTGGGTCAGAGACGTGAGTTGGAAGCCGTGTTCGTCTTGTTGGAGTTCTCATCTCCTTCGAGAAGAATTTTTATCGGCTCCCATTCACTCCCCCCCTCTCTGGTTCGCCTAATCGGTCCTTCAATCTCCTTGAGCAAGGATCCTTGTTGCAACGCACACAGGCAAAATAGCCTTTCGTGACTCGCCCAGACAACGTGCTCAATGCTGGATAATCATGTATGCACCAAAGAACCGCAGCACACAGTTTAAATCTTTTACGGTCAACAGCATCGATTGCCCATACACCCTTCCAAAGTTGCTGCAGCTCTTCGACGAGAGGTTCCATGAAGATATCAAAATCCTTTGATGGAGAACTCGGCCCAGGGATCAATAAGGCCATCATGAAGTTTGATTCTTCCATGCATACCCACGGTGGCATGTTATACGACACAACAAATACTGACCACTACTATATGAGTTGTTCATGTTGCCAAATGGATTGAAACCATCAGTTGCAAGACCAAGTCTAAGGTTCCTAGCATCTTCTGCAAATTTTGGCCAACTTTTATTGAATTCTTTCCATGCCTCACCATCAGCTGGATGGCTAAGCTCATTGTTCACCGGTTTTCGCTTCGACTGCTGCCATCGTGCATCCTTTGCTGTTTTTGATGAAAGAAACATCCTCTTCAGCCTGGAAATCAGCGGAAAATGCCTCAATACCTTTTGAGGAACACGCTTGTTGGTGTCTGCATCCTTCCAGCTTGAATCCGCTTCACAACATACTGGACACACATCAAGTTTGACATACTTCTCCTTGCGAAACAATATACAATTATTTTTGCAAACATGGATTTTTTCATAGCCGAGTACTTCATTGCCGCATCGAAAGAGTCTGGAAGACACGCTTCTGGGAATCCTTTTTATAACAAATTCATTGTTGCATTGAATACGACGTTGCTCATCCGACTGAAAGACTTTATATGAAGTAACTTGACAACAAATGTAAATTGTGCATATGAAGATGTCGGTGACACCTTATGGTTCAAATGTTCCTTTACAAATTCATACATTTTCTCACCGAGCACCTGACCCTTGCCCAAGTTAGCAATAAATTCAGACATCCCATCGTCTCCAAGGCCTTCATCCTCCTCCATACCCGATATGTATTGGTTTTCCTGGACCGTTTCCTGATCACCACTATCCCGTGGAGCTGCATTATCCACATCCCTCTCTGCATCCGGCAGAATTGCGTTATCATGTACATTTTCATCATCGTCAACCATATCCTCCAAAGCTTCTCCATGATGGATCCACCTAGTGTAAGTGGTTGCCATCCCACTCACAAGTAAGTGAACTCCAATTCGCTCTATTGTCCCTGTAGAGTTATTGAGGCATCGATGACATGGGCATAATATTTATTCATCCTCAGCGTATCTTATCCGAAGAAATGCCAAGAAATCCTGGACCCCTTTCTCATGATCGGTGGTAAAACCAGTACAACCGGTTATCCAGCGTCTATCCATCTGGAAAGTTTTTGGCAAATCCAACTCAAAATTACTGACCACATAACGAATCGAAAAGGAGAACATTCTGCGAAATGAAATTTTCCGAATTGAACACAAAATTACTTACCAGATTGACACACTGCTGCAGCAAGTATCACCCAGGTTGCGGCCATAGGAGTGAGCGGCCGTTGGAAGTCGCAAATCACCGCCTGAATGATCCGTTTTGGTAGCCTACTCACCTCTCCGTTCTTCGTTTTCCCGTTTCGGGGCAGCGGGCCGCGGGAAAACTATTTTTTTGCTACAGCGCGGGCTTTTCTCCCGCCAACTTATCAAAACAACCGCTCCGTGCTGTGGTTGGGGTGGAAAGTGTTTCTCATTAAATTGACACAACTAAGAGGTGGTGCAGTGGTAGATAGTGTTGTCTCGTTCCTATAGGTCTCTAGTTCGAAACCTTGCTATGGTAAATTGTTTTTGCAACCTTTCGTGACCAACAGTAGGAAACAAGCAGTTTCGCGATCGTTACTCAGGAAGGTCCTTGCAGCAAAACATCAACAGAACGGACCAGCAAAACATCAGCAAAATTAATTCAGAATGGTGAGTATGCTCGACACAATTTGAAACAGATTAAACCAAATCGGCATAATAAGATGGAATCTCATAGCACTCATCACCACAAAGTTCACACCACCAGCAAGTAGCAAACACAAAAATACAAACAAATTCATCACCACAAAGTACACACCACCTCTGAAACGTCTAGCTAGCAGTAACACCAGACATGTTTTATCGATTGTCTACAGCTCAGTCAGAGTATATTTGCTCTTTCTTTCAATAGGGCATTCTCCGCTAACAATTGCTGATTCTCTTTCCGCTGGTCATACTGCTGCAGTAACAATTGATTAACATGACCCCTCTCTTTGGTCAGCTCTTCCATCAGGGCAGTGTTCTCCTACTGTAACAATACCATTTGATTCAGCTCGTCTTTCTCCTATTGCAGCAATTGATTCATCTCTTTCAGTTGTTCATTCTGCTGCTGTAACAATTCCTCATACAGGTGCTTGTAATTTAGAGCCTCTTGCAGGTCTCTTTTCACCTTCTGCAGCTCAGCTTTAGTGGATTCAAGCACCTCCAGAAGCTAGAAAAATACAAGAACCTATCAATCAATCAAACTATGCAACCTGAAAACTAACTGAATCAACTTCTAACACCAATTGCAATTCAAATCTGAGTGTACGATGAAATCAGCTCAGCTATTCAGTGGATTCAAGCACCTCCAGAAGCTAGAAAAATACAAGAACCTATCAATCCATCAAACGATGCAAACTGAAAACTAACTGAATCAACTTCTAACACCAATTGCAACTCAAATCTGAGTGTACGATGAAATATGAATCTATTGTATATGGTCATCCATCCTCTAGATCCCCAAACTAGAAATCCCCATCCCTAGGTCGATAGGGGAAAATATAGTGACTCAAACCAGAGGACTGACTTTGTTGTCCTGTTTCATGAACTCGTAGCCGGGAGGTGGCGCATAAACCACCCTCTCATCACCGCCAGAATCTGCCATTCCTACCACGAGCCGTTGCAGATCTGCGCGTAGCAAAAGTCGAGAGTCTTTGCGAAGGCAGTGAAGCGTTTCGCCTTCGAATTACTGATTTATATTAAAGATTCGAAAAAATGCTTACATGTGGGACCCAACTGAATTTTATGACGACTTGGAACACTCTATTTTTAAAATAATGCTTACATGTGGGACCACAGTTGGTTTATGACGCCGCTGACATGGCGAAAATGCTTACATGTGGGACCCTGGAAAAATTTATGATGACTTGGAACACTCTATTTTTGAAAAAATGCTTACATGTGGGACCCTACTGAATTTTATGATGACTTGGAACACTCTGTTTTTAAAATAATGCTTACATGTGGGACCGATGTTGGTTTATGACGTTTTTTCAGAGCTAATGGCATCACAAAACAGCATGGAACAGTGAAAGCCTGGCTACAGTACCAACCGTAATGACAAAAGTTTTTTTGTCACTAAATTTGCTCGGAAGTGAAATATTATGACGAGATCAGCCAGGAACGTCATAAATCAATGACGCTAAAATGTGGTTGCGTCATTAGTCAACGATTTTCTTGTAGTGATCCATTCCACAAATAAATCTCCGCACAGTGTTCTATGATTACTCTCTCCAAAAAAAATATTCAGCAAGGACTATGAGCTATGAAAAAAAAAACAAACACATGCTCAAGAGCATGAAAGAAAAAAAAGAATAAAGAAACATAGCCCAAGTCTCAAAAATCTCGAAAGGAGAAGAGAGAATCATATGCAAAAAGGAGTTCATCATCCATCCACCATATGCACACACATGCACATCTTGATTAGGTTGTATGACTTGTTGCTCCCAAGGATCCGGTTTTTGGCTCGACAATACATGAGAGACAGGTATGCCACATGTTTTCCCTACCTAGAGCTCCACATATCAGCTAATTAGGAGTAGGCGGTGAAAGAAGGCAATTTAATGCCTTGGTGAGGAATCATACACAATGAGCGATCCGAGAGTATCATTCGAGGAACATTGATTTCTTTGTGAAAATTTGCAAAACCTCCGGATTGACCACTGATCAAGGCACTTGTGATTAGTAATTTCTGTACAACCATTCTATCTTTCAACCACCCAAGGCAGGTGAAGCTACAAGCCCCATATCATTCAATCCTTGATAGAGTACCTAGTTGTATGCTTGTCATAAATTAGGAATACAACATCGTAGCAACTCTTGATCAACCAACCTAAGTCCTAAGTGTCTTGCTCGGGATGAGCAAGAGACTAGCTTGGGGGAGTTGTTGACGGCTGTTAAGTGCTTACTTTAGCCGTCAATTTACTCATGAATAAAGGAGCAAGAGGCATTTCTTACACGCATTTTAGTTAAGAAGAATGTAGTTCCACTTGTCCTTAGAGATTATGTGATTGCAGGAAAATAAGCATAAAGAAGTGGCAAACTCACCTTCTATGATTCATGCCACATCACCTCAGCCAAGGAGTGGCTACCACCTAAACCGCCTCAAGAGCACGTGTACACCGGGGACCGACCTAAGGGCCCACAGGACAGACACCCTGAGGAAGCACACCCTGAGGGGCACCACTTGGGGGTCGGCCGACCCTAGGATCGGCCGCGCCTCACCCGAGCCAGTAGGTCACCGAAGCTCCGTCACAGCCTGGAGGTCGAGCACCGCAATCCATGCGAAGACCGACGAGCTGCCCGCCACTCGCCCCTCCAATCCTGTCGCTACTGTCCATCTCCAACGCGGTGAGCATCTCCCCAAGACTCCCTCGACCCTCTCTTTTTTCCCCTGTCCTGTGCATCGAGCCCGAGTCCCTATCGCTAGCAACTTTTGGCTGGCCAGGAGCTCCCGTGCGTTTCCTGTCCGTCCCAACCAAGATGAGGTGAAGAAGATAAGGTCGTTTTGTGATTAGGTCCCTGCTGAAGCCTGTAATCTTCAGTAGTTTTTTTTGTGTCTTGCACTTTTCCTAGAATCTTTAGATCCTTTCAAACAGATCCAACCAGTGACCTTTTACAGATCTAACCCCGATCTTAGATCTTTTCGCGAGCACTATTTAATGTGTCTCGGGAATCTTGTTTAGTAGCCCCTGAAATCTATAGATATCACATCCAGGTCTTTGTAATCTTGTTTTATCCATATCTTTTCCGTTTTAACTTCGTTTTAATCCGTTCAAGTTGCGTTAGGTTCATTATAAGGTAAAGTACACGTTAGTGGAGAGTTTTCATCCTGTTTGTTTTCTGAAAATTAATTTAATATTAATTTTGATTAATGGTTAGTTATACATGCCTTTTATAAATAAAAGTAATATAGTGCTACGCACCGTTTTTCAAAATTAATGTTAATTTGTTTAATATTTAATTAACCTTTCTAATTAAAAGTTGATTAGGTTTTTACACCGGTTTTATAAATAAATATTAATTTGATTAATGCCAATGCCATAATATTTTTAATAATAATATGATCTACTCGAATCATAAAGTTACGTTTAGATTGTTCATATAGTTTATCTTTTCCAAGTTAAATGTTTAATGGGTATGATTTATACTTGAACTTTTATAAATAAAACTTGACTAGGTTATAAACCCCAGATTTTGCAAATAAAATTTAATTTGCATTAATTCTAACTTGGGGTATTTTCTTTATGAAATATCCTTTACATATTTTTGCTAATTAAAATAAACCTAGCTCATAGTTTGTTCTCTCATATACGCAAATCGTCCGTTAGACGATCTTTTTCAAGCTCTATCTCAGTGTGTCTTGTTCTGGATCTTTCCGGTCCCAGTTTATGCTCAACCTTCCACAACAATCTCTTTAAAGCTAACCAAGCCTTCCTTTTTAGCACGGTTTGTGTGCTTTAGTAATCCATAGAATCGAGCCTATCCGGTAGTGCACTCTTTTAAATCTTTTCTTTTGATTGGTGCATTGTTCTTAGTTTGCTTGTTTGTTTGCTTTGTATGCTTGTGCCGATGATTGATGCGAGTAGAAGGAACGTTGTTCAAGAGCTTTGAAGAGCTTGAAGGTGAAGACATTCTGAGCAACTATTCTATGGTTAAAGGCAAGTGTGTCCTTGTTCTTTTGTCCCAATAATTATTTAATCACTCATTGCATTACTTGCATTAACTTTGATGGGTTCCTATTAAGGATTATGACTAGTATCTTGTTACCATTCCCATGTAACCGGGTTGTTTAATTAATTTTGATGGTAGATGTTGCTTAGTTTGCTCAACTGGGTTGGTGTTAATCAACATGGTTATTCTTTATGCTCTATGTTCCTTTATGTTATTTTAATTGCAAGACCACCTTTGTTATGTTAATCGGAACATGGAGAACCACCCAGGAAAACAGTACAACCACAAGAACTAAACGGGCACTGGTCTTGGCCAATAAATTAGGAACTTTAGCTTGGGGTGACCTTACCTGATAAGGACAAGGGATCGACGGTACTGTGGGGTATGGACCCGCCCTAGCGGGGGGTTGGGTGAGTTCTTTTTATGGTGGGGTATTGACCTGCTAGGGGGCTTTATACCTTGCTAACTGATCCGAACCTTGTGGGTCACAACTTGTTGGGGAACCTTTGTAAAGGCCTCGTAGCGTCCCTATGCAGCCACACCTCGGTAGTGTGGTATGGTGCCTGATCAGCATCGCATGGTTGGGTCCAAAGTTCTTCGAAGCTTTTACGCGACTTGTGATGAAAGTGTACAACCTCTGCAGAGTGTAAAACTAATCGATTAGCTGTGCTCACGGTCAAGAGCGGCCTGGACCCTCACATGATAAATGAACTTGAAGATGGACTTAAATCGTGCTCTCTGGTTATGTTAGCCATATGCTTATGGCGTATCTTATATTTATGCTTAATTGTGGGATGGTATATACTTATACCCTATTAGTAATCAGGTGCTAATAAAATTTGATCAACTAAAATTGCTTAATGCAGTCAACCTGTTAGCCTTTCCTTGTTCAAGCCTTTGCATTCATCGTTTCCCCACACTTGCTGAGTACGACGAGTGCTCACCCTTTCTATAAACAATGTTGCTCAGAAAGAGGAAGCTGCTATGGAGTTTGCTGAAGATGTTGCTGGTGCTAGGCGTACGCAACCCCCAGTCGACTGCCTGTGATGTTTGGTGTCTTCGTTTCCAGGACTAAGCGTAAATCTCTGATAATCTCCCTTTTTCTTGTGTGATACTGAACTGTTATTCACTTATATGTCACTATATGTATGAAAATAGATCCTGGCATACATATAGTTATGCACTTGGTTTTCTTTGGAAAAACAGGTGTGACAAACCTTTAGTGCCACCCCGGAAACTGAGAAGGGGGTATCCATGCTTAAAAGGTGAGGCGTGCCTGCGCTCTCGAACTCCGAACTACCGTCATCCACTACTACTTGCTACATGTGCTATGGTGCTTAATGGGCTGGCCGGCCCACTCGGGCTCCCGCTCGCTGGGGCGTTACGCTCGCCGATTGAGCGTGTTGTGGCCTGGCTTAGCCCTACAGCCCCATAGCACAATTTTTTTCATCTAAACAAATCCAGTCTTTTTTTTCATGGTACCTATAGTCTATACCATATTGTTAAAATTCATATTTTTCATAATAACATTTACCTATTCAATCACATTTTAATTTCCCTACAGCCCCATAGCACAAAATTTTTTTTCATCAAAACAAATTTCGTGGCAATACGTACACGATATTCCATCTTGAGGCTAGAAATGAAGCAATAGCCCGCCATGTATTGCAACAACGCAAAGATATATTTGCAACCCAAATACGACGTTGCGATATAGCCGTTCAAACGCAACCAACCCTAGTACGGTGGCCATAGCAACTTTCTATTGCACCACACGAAATGCTAATGCAATGCAGAAATGGGGTTGCAGTATTTCCAACCAAATGCAACACAAATCCTCATAATGGCTGCATTAGCGTCAACCTGTTGCAACAACACAAAGATATATTTGCAACCCAAATAAGACATTGCGATATAGCCATTCAAACGCAACCAACCCTAGTATGGTGGCCATAGCAACTTTCTATTGCAACACACGAAATACTAATGCAATGTAGAAATGGGGTAGCAGTACTTCCAACCAAATGCAACACAAATCCTCATAATGGGTGCATTAGCGTCAACCTGTTGCAACTCAAAAAATAAATATTGCAACTCAAATTTTGTGTAGCAATAGACACGCATATTACAACCAAATCACTGTTTCGGTGCCATAGTACCCCCCTCATGCAACCAAATTTGTGGTGTTGCCTAAGAGTTGTGTTGCAATAGGGGGAAAACCTTGTAGTGGAAGTCGTCGACCGGAGTCGGTGCAGGGTAGCGGCTCACGACCGGAGTCTGCACGCGGGGTTTGCGGCGGTTCACCACAAAACTATCATGTTACTTGGTTGAGCCACAAAACCAAGACCGGAGGCTCAGCGGGCGGAGACGGGATCCGGGCGCGTCAAGAAGCTTCGATGTCGGGGGACACGCGGTGGGATCGCAGTGCTTGCGCCGGGAGGACGCGGACTGCGGCGAAGGCGTGACCGCCCGATGAAGAGGAGTACTACTTGACCATATTGCCCCTGAGGGGTTTGTAACTCAGTTTAAGTGTTAGGGGTAGCTTGGTCATTTGCCCAACCCAAAGGGACTCCATATACATAGCTCTAGGGTTTCTGGGCAAATCATCCACTTGGACTGGTTCTCATTTCCCTACTCCATAGGCCTAGATTTTCTTCACCATTTTGTAGAGAATATGACCTCTGAGTGTATGGAAGCTTTCATGGTTGTGTTGATATCCTTCTTGTGGCTCAAGTGATTTTCATGTCTTTTTCGAGCTATTTTCGTTGGATTTTCGTGCGCGGCTTGTTCCTCTGATTCTGAGGTGTTTGGGTTCAGATTTCTTTGTGGGGATCATGGATAGATGCCTTGTGCATCTTTGTGCTAGATCTTGACCCCTCAAACTCCGGATTTTGCCATGGATTTGAGGGTTTCGGGTGGAACACTAGCTTTTTGGTAGAGCTCGGTGCGTGATTGATTCCCGGCGTTTTAGTTGGTTTGAGGCCTCAAGTTTTTGGGCATAGCATCCCCTAGGGATGCTTCACATCTCCCCCAAATCTTGTCTCAGTCCACTCAGTCGATTGGGAGATTCACGGATGGATAGGTGGAGTTGACTTCACGTTTTTGAGCTCAGGCTGTTCTGTTCAGGGCCGGCGGACCGTCCGCCTGTGGCCCGCGGACCGTCCACGCGCCTCGTTTTCGGTGCGTGTTCGTCCAATTCTTGCGAGCTCGCGCGTCCGTATTTCGAGGTACTAGTGTTTTGTTGCTGGTGGTTTGTCGGACCGTCCGCCGAGGGGTGCCGGACCGTCCGTGTTGAAGGACCGGAATGGCGAACCAGAGAGGGGGGGAGTGAATGGGAGCCGATAAAAATTCTACTCAAGAATTCGGCTTATGAACCCAATTTCACTCGGACACCTCCGCAAGCTTCTCTTGCCATGTCCACGTAGCCACTGGAGTGCTACTGAACCTAGGAGAAAGACCCAACCAACAGCCACACAAAACACGCAGCGGAAAACAACTCGAAACTGCTGCTGGCAACCAAAACCGGTCAGGCCGGTTTCTGAAACCGGTCAGACCGCTTCTCTGGGACTTAGCCTCTCGCAGGTAGGGGAAACCGGTCAGGCCAGTTTGGCAAACCGGTCAGGCCGGTTTTGTCCAGGAAATCCCCAAAAGACCTTCGAGACCAAAACTACCCCAAAACACTTCAAGAACCTCTCCACCTTCGAACAAGAGAAGCCATAGCACGAACAAGACTCTCCTACTCAAAAACCTTCACAACAGCCCACTGGGGCTAAACCGTTCAGACCGGTTTGGGAAACCGGTCAGGCCGGTTTTGCCTGGACAGTCGGGAAGAACTCAGCCCGCGGGAAAAACCTAGTCTTCACCTCGATCGATCTCCCGTTCGTTCCACGGATCAAAGTGAGACTTTGGAGATAGCTGGGGTACCTCGTGGGCTACCTTTGGCTAGAAGCTCGGTCCCCAAAATCTACTCAATCAAGAGGAATCGGAAGTCAACCCTCAAGAACACCTTCCCATGGAATCCACTGAAAACCACCAAATTGAAGCCGTTTCGGAGGGTTTGTTGGAGCAAGATCACTAAGCAAAGAGGCCCAAGGTCCTCATACGTGACATCCAACAAGAATCCCTCAAAGAAACACCCGCAAAACTTCCCCACGGAAATTCCAAGAAAAGGCCCCGAAAATCACCAAAAAAGAAAAACAGGAAGAACACAAACAAGCCTTGAGGAACCACGCCGAATCATCTATACATACCATGAAGGTTCATACAAGGTCTAGCTTCCGTCCGATCATCCTTCCCTCTCACAAGATCTCACCATGAAGCTCTCAAGCTAGTCCTAGAAATCCTAAGGAAAATAGGAAGGAAAATAGCAAAGGGAAAATGAGCTAGGGTTCCAAGAGATGGCTGCCATCCTCTCACCACTTGGGTTATATGGAGGCAAGCCGAAAGACTAAAATACCCCTAAAGCCTAAACTAGGATACACACCCACCAAGGGCACTTTGGGAAAATGTCTTCGTAACACCATCGGATGGATGCCCGGCGACCGCACTTCGCTTAGCCTCGACGCAAGCCTTGCGATCCCGACGTGTGTCCTCCGCTTCGAAGCTTCCGGTGCCCTGCGACCCCAAACCGGTCAGATCGGTTTCCCAAACCGGTCAGGCCGGTTTTGGCCTGACAGCCACGCTTGGTCTTCGGCCTCGGCTTTGTGGCTCAGCCGAGTAACCCGGTGGTTTTCTGGTGAACCACCGCAAACCCCGCGAACTTGATGTAGCCTCCGCCAATCACCACTCATGACTCGGCTCCCACGAAGTCCCGGCTCGACCTTGGTTTTGAGGCTCAACCAAGAAACCGTCCATGACTTCAACTTGTCGTTCTTGCCACCATGCGGCCCGCACTTGACCCCGCTGGCCACCGGGTCCCTCGAACCAAGCCTACTTGTCTTCTCCACACCTGGAGGCCTCACCGGCGACGACCTTTCGCGCTTATTCTTCACCTGCACCAACACCAGTCAAGCCGCAACCTGCACCTGCAATACTTTGCCAAGAATCAGTCCACACAACGTTGTCAATCACTCATCACACCAGGAAGCGACCATCCACCGGTCCTCGAACCACACATGGTCCTCAATCTCCCCCTTGATGAGTGCATTGACAACACACACATTTGGCAACGAAAGAGAAAAGTAAAAGAAAAGAAACGACTAAAAGAAAACTCAAACAAACGATCGAAAGCCAAACAAAGGCAAAGAGCAAGATCACTTGAAAGAGGAAAGACTCGGTCCCCTTAGGCAAGGGCAACGGCTCGACACAACCGAGTCAAAAACAAGCTCAAACAAAGAGCACAAACCACCAAAGCATACAAGAGCTCCCCCTGCACATATGCATACTCCCCCTGGACATGTGCCAACACTGGGCACAAACCGGTCAGGCCGGTTCCACCAAACCGGTCAGGCCGGTTCCCAGAACCGGTCAAACCGATTTACCCAGCAGAAACACCCCCCAAAAGCCAAAAATGCAAAAGAAATGCACAAGCTCCCCCTTGACTTTTGGGATAGGTTCTAGGGATGCAATGCAACTTTTCTCAACCAACATTTCTCCCCCTTGTTGCCAATGCATGAATCAAGGCTCAAATTTGGAAAAGATGCAACTAGAGCTTCTCAAATAGACAAAATTCATTACAAGATGCTACACATGATCAAATGAGCAAGTTAGATACTCTATAGCATTGTATGAACATCAACTACATGATCACCAAGTTTCACAATCATTGGGTAAAGCTAAGAGAGAATTGAGCATTTTTGCGAAAAATCACCCTCTCATGAGCAAAGTCTTAAACATGAGCAAAACATGTCAAAATGGCAAAGCCACACAAACTTCATGCTAGGACAACCATTCTAAGCATAAGACCATCATAAACACCCACAAGCACCTCACGTCATGTCAAAGCCACCAAGCCATGTGCTTACTTCTAAATATGAGACTTCTCATTGGTCAGCAACATGCAAGGGTTTAGCACCCAAAAGTAAGTAAATTAAGCACATACGACATGGGAGCACATTTTCCAAGCAATTTACATTTCATTTTCAGATTTATAATTGGTACATGAAATGTCTTTGCGACAAAAAGGAACTTATGCCCCTCCACAAGATGAAGCATGGGGGCTAAACATTCATGATGGCAAATGAGCCTTTGGCCCCGTATGATCAAAATAAACATGTCAAGATCATATAAAGGCATTTACTCACAAGAGAGCATACATGTGATATTTTTCAAAAACATAGCTATCAACCATGGATATAAATCAAGATCATCAAGAGCTAAGCCACACTAAGCCATATCATACCAAACTAGCTCACAAGATCATATATAGCATATCATGGTGAACAATGTATATAGGAGAAGCTTTTCCTACACAATGCATATTATACAAAATGCATACAACCTAAGATACAAAGATGCCTATACATCATGTTACATATGCCATGCCAAATGCAAGAAATGCACAAAGGAAAGCTATACATATGATACACAGGAGCTCCCACACACCCAACTCAAGAAATCAAACAAACACCAAGCTCCCCCCCGCAAACGAGTGAAAGTTGATTGATCTAGGGGTTTGGTGAAAATATCGGCTAGCTGGTCATGTGTGGGTACATGGATCAAAGCGATTTTTCCTTTCTCTACGTTGTCTCTCAAAAAATGATACCTCACTTCTATGTGCTTGGTTTTGGAATGGAGCACTGGGTTCTTTGCAACACTTATGGCACTTGTGCTATCACATTGAAGTGGGACATGGGTATACTCCTCACCAAAGTCGCTCATGGTGTATGTGATCCAAAGGAGCTGAGAGCAACAACTAGCTGCAGCCACATACTCTGCCTCGGCAGTGGATTGAGCAACACTCAACTGTTTGCGGGAAGACCAAGACACCAAAGAAGAACCCAAAAACTGGCAAGTCCCAGAAGTGGACTTCCTATCCAACCGACACCCGGCAAAATCCGCATCCGAAAAT
Source organism: Cenchrus fungigraminus (assembly GCA_036936925.1). Classification (NCBI taxonomy): domain Eukaryota; kingdom Viridiplantae; phylum Streptophyta; class Magnoliopsida; order Poales; family Poaceae; genus Cenchrus; species Cenchrus fungigraminus. Next base: position 115,418,406 of record CM072768.1, on the reverse strand, counting down.
CCATGAAGAGCCAAAGAAGAAGACGCGGAGTACCAAAGGCCGAAGTCGGGAGTGTGTCGCAAATACCTGAATATGCGCTTGACTGCTTGCCGATGCGAAGTCCTCGGAGATGCTTGAAAATGAGCGCACAGACATACCGAGAATTGGATGTCCGGCCTCGTCGCCATCAAGTAGAGGAGTGACCCGATCATGCTTCGGTACTCCTTCTGGTCCACGTGTTCACCTTCCTCGTCCGCATCAAGAGCTGTAGTCGTACTCATAGGCGTCGCCATGGCCTTGGAGTCCTCCATCTTGAACTTCCTCACAATGTCCTTGGTGTACTTAGCTTGGTGCACAAATGTTCCTTCCTTTGATTGCTTGATCTGTAGCCCGAGAAAGAACTGCTACTCACCCAACATGCTCATCTCAAATTCCCTGCTCATGTCCTATGCAAACCTTGCAACAAGAGAGTTAGACGAGCCACCAAAGACAATATCATTCACGTATACCTGCACAATCAGGATATCTCTGCCCTGCCTAAGGAGAAACAAGGTCTGATCGACCTTCCCCATCTCAAACCCTCTCTCAAACAGGAACCCCCTCAACCTGCCGTACCAAGCTCTAGGCGCCTGCTTCAACCCATACAGCGCCTTCCTCAACTTGTACACCCGGTGGGGGTACTTCTCACTCTCAAACCCTGGTGGTTCCCTCACATACACAACTTCCTCCAAGACACCGTTTAGGAAAGCACTCTTGACATCCATCTGGTACAACTTGAACCCTTTAGCCACGGAAAAGGCTAGAAGTTTCCTGATCGCCTCCAAACGAGCTACGGGAGCAAAGGTCTCCTCGTAGTCGATACCCTCTTTCTGTCAGTACCCCTGAGCAACAAGTCTTGACTTGTTCCTCACCACTTCTCCTTTCTCTCCCTCTTTGTTCTTCCACACCCATTTTGTCCCAATCGGCTTACACCCTGGGGGAGGGTCAACCAATTCCCAAACTTGGTTCCTCTCAAAATTCTCCAACTCCTCATGCATCGAATTAACCCAATTGTGATCAGATAGCGCGTGTCCAATGTCTTTGGGCTCAAAGGTGGCAACAAAAGCAGCATGAGCGAAATGAGAATTGTTCCGAACCCTCGACCGTGTAGTACGTTCATTCATGTCGCCGATGATCCTCGAAGCTGGATGATCCACTTGAACTCGTCGGGGAGGTTCTCGCCTTGATGCTACCTCCCCCTCAACAACAGCTTCTTCTTGAACTGGGTTTGTCGTTGTAGGTGTGGGAGAAGGGCCGTCCACCACCGTAGTCAAAGTAGTAGGTACATGCTCAGCCGCAGGCACCACACTGCCATCTTCATCATCTCCATGTTCATGCTCCTCCTCCTGGAAAATCTCCTCGCCAAGTTCGTCGTCACCTACACACTCAAAGACAAGCTGACTACGTGTCTGTGACTCGAAAACTGGTGTTCAAGACCCAAGTCATGGCAAAAGGTTTCGAAGCGAGAGTTTTTAAATTCTGAGCCATTGTCACTGCGAATCGCTCGTATGGCATCTCCGCGCCTCTCGTTTCTTAACCTCAAGACAAGATCTTGAACAAAACTAAACGTCTCCCCTTTCTCCTTAAGAAAGAAAACCCATGCATACCGAGAGTAGTCGTCCACCACAACCAGGACGTACCACTTCCCACCCACTGATCGCACACGAGCTGGGCCAACAAGGTCCATATGGAGCAGCTCGCATGGACGCTCCGTCATCACATCGGTGAGGGGCGGATGGGAAGAAGCTACCATCTTAGCATGCCGACACGGCGCACAAACCAACTCTTTCTCAAACCTCAGCCGTGGCAATCCTCGGACCAAATTGAGTTTACTCAAGCGAGACAAAAGGTCAAAGCTTAAGTGACCCAACTTCCTATGCCACTTCCACAACTCACTCGAAGAACCAGCCAAGAAACAACGCTTCACACCAGAAGACTGAGAAAAATCAGCTCGAAACACTTGACCCTCGGGAACGACCATGCAAACTAGGTCCCCTCGAGAATCCAAAATCTGAGAACCACCAGGCCGAAACAACACCTCAAAGCCCTCATCCAAAAGCTGGGACACCGAAAGCAAATTGAACCCGAGCGATTGAACAAGAGCAACACGCCTGAGAGTGACCTTGTCACTTACCTTAATCTCACCTTCTGAAAGCACACGCCCTCGCCCATTGTCCCCAAAGGTGATGTATGTCTTGGACACCACCGGGACGAGACTTGAGAACCACCCCTTGTCTCCGGTCATATGCCTCGAGCAACCGGAGTGAATCAACCAAACGTTCCTCAAGTCTGCCACCTGAAATTCAAAAATGAGAACGTGAGTGAACAAACGACTCTGCACTGGGGTTAGTACCAAAAGAGTAAAACCAGTGCCGAGCCATTTGCTCCAAAGTGGGGTTAGCACAAACCAAATCATCACGCCTATCAAAGCTACCACCACGAAAACCACCACGAGAACCACCACTAGGGAACCACCCCTGTCTCGTTAGGAGAACGAAAACCACGAAAGGAAGACCGTGGACCGTTCCTCCTCTCCATCTCAAAGCTACGACTCCTCCCACCATCGTATTGAGCACGAGGTGGAGAACGTCTAGCAAACTGACCACCACCAGACTCTCCATGCCAAACATCTGGACCACGATCAAAGGACCTGAACCGAGCCTCATCCCGAGCACGAAAACCAAACTGGTCACCCTGCTGTCTCCAAACCGGTCTGACCGGTTCTGGAACTGGTCTGACCGGTTTCGCTGTGCGAGCAGCCCAAACCGGTCTGACCAGTTTCCAAACCGGTCTGGCCGATTTAATCCCTCTAGCAAGGTCCCTTCCACCCGAAGCACTCTTTTCTCCCCAAGCCGGAACTGTGCGAACAATGGCCTTACCTCTAGGCAGTGGCATACGAGACTCAGGCACACCATGAGATGGGTTGTACCTGTCCTTGTTTGCCCACTCCTTAGCCATTCTCTCCTCTCGCTTCCTCTTGAAGCAAAACTCTCCCTTGTGACCATCTCTCCCACAATAGTCACAATGAAACCGGATTGGTTTTGGCTTTGGTTTTGGTTGAGGTTTCTCACTCAGTTTCTCCTCACTCAACTTCTCACCCTTCTCCTCACTAGGCTTCACACTCTCTTTCCCAAAGAACTCATTCCTCAAGTTACTCTTGAACTTGATGGGTTTCTGGAAATCATTTGTGGAGTGAGGGAATATGGGAGGATCTGGGGTTGTGTCAAGTTTGTTTCTCAGTGGGTTAGGCTTAGGAGCATAGGCATTTTTGTGGAAGGTTTTTGGTGGAGCTAGGATATCACCAATCTTCTCTCCTCCCTCACCACTAGACTCTCCAACTTTCTCTGAGCCAAGCGCTTGCCCATCATAGCGCTTGTATGCCTTAATCATCATCCTAAGCTGCGGTTCATAACCCGACAACCAACCCATTATTTTTCTCAACTCATCATTCTCATCCTGCAAACGATCCACATAATGTGCAAGTTCCAGATTTTTCAAAGCATGCACTTCACAAGTAGAGCAAGAAGTGGGAGCAGGTTCTTTCAACTTAGCCTCAAGCGAAACAGTATAAGCATGCATCTCATCAATCTTTCCATGCAAAACAGGGCAAGAAGTGCAAGCACCTAGCAAAGCAGGTCTAGACTTAAGCTCAGCCACTTCAACCCTAAGCACATCTAGTTCATCACAAGTAGATGCATGCTTATCCTTAAGAGTAGTAAGATCAGCTAGGTACACAGAGCAATCACAACAATCAATCTCATCAGAAACCACAGGTGAAGCCTTAAGCGAATCAATCTCAAGCTTAGCATCTAGGTTCTGGGTTTCTAGCTCAGCCACACGGTTCCTAGCATCTTCTAGTGAGGCCCTAAGCTCTTTCCTCGTCTTCTTTGCCTCTCTAAGCATGTCATCACGATTATCAAGCAACTTGCCAAGACGATCGTTCTCCTCACGCAAGAAGGGAAGATCGTCACGTACCTTGTCGTCGGAGTCGGAGTCCGAGTTGCTCTGGTGACTCTTCTTGCTGCCGGAGCTACGAGCCATGCCGCAGAAGCCATCTCGTGCAAAGCAGCTCAGCCCGCTCAAGTTCTTGGATGACTTCTTGTTCTTGCGCCGATCACCTTCGTCTTCACTGCTACTCGAGCTCGAGGAAGAGTAGGCGGAGCTGGAGTCGAGGTCGCTCGCTCCGACCATCGCTCGGGCCTTCCTGCCGCGGCCGTCCTTCTTCCTCAACCGTCGCTCGTCCTTGTGCATGTTCTTGTGCTTGTGATCGCACCTCGATCGGTACTTGCCGTCCTTGCTCAACCGGTGCTTGTAGCCGTCCTTGTAGCCGTCCTTGCTCTCCATCTTCTCCGGACAGTCGGCGATGAAGTGTCTCGGCTTGCCGCACTGAAAGCACGTCCGTGCTGTCCTCCTCGTGTTCACCCGGTTCTCGTGCAGCCTCTCGAACCGCCTAGTCAGCAACGCCAGCTCGTCCTCTCCAAGCACGTCAAACTCCTCGTCTGGCAAAGTCATCAAAGAAGACAAAGAGTACATCCTGGAGGATGTGTTAGCGTTAGACTTAGCACCTTTGCCACCGACGAGAGCAAGACTATGGGAATCAGTCAGGCTCTCGAGACGGGTTGTCAAACCCCGATCAACCTCAGCAGACTTTAGCTTAGAAAACAGGTCGTTCACCATCAAAGTGGTGTACTTCTCGGACTCAAGAATGGCCTCGACCTTTCCATCCCACACGGTACGATCCAGCGCGTGTAAGAGCTTCACAGCCCTATCATGGTCATCGTACGGGAGGACGTCGACATTGGCCCTCATGTTGTTCACAACCACCGTGAACCGCTGGAACAAGGCATCAATAGACTCACCAGGGAGATGAGTGAAATTCTCGTACTCTCTCTGGTAAGTCGCATACAACCATGCCTGAACCTCAGCATTCCCAGCATAAGTATTCTTCAGCTCCAACCAAATCCTACATGCTAGGTCCTCTGTATGCACCCGATCAAATTCGGATTGACACAGAGCACGAAACAAGTAGTCGACCGCCTTGTTGTTGGCGTCGAACATGTCTCTCGATCCCGGAGCAAGGAAGTTCATCGGATGAACATAAGCTTTGTTCACCGTGACATCCCAAAGGATCTGTCCCTTACCACGGAGGAACGCAGCCTTCCGTCTCTGCCATATCTGATAGTTCTTTCCATCGAAGTGCGGAGGACCCGATCCCTATTCCTGGTATGCCATCTTTGGATCTTAGACAAGTTAGAGTCAATCAAGACCCGTAACTGGCTCTGATACCACTTGAAGGACCGGAACGGCGAACCAGAGAGGGGGGGAGTGAATGGGAGCTGATAAAAATTCTACTCAAGAATTCGGCCTATGAACCCAATTTCACTCGAACACCTCTGCAAGCTTCTCTTGCCAAGTCCACGTAGCCACTGGAGTGCTACTGAACCTAGGAGCAAGACCCAACCAACAGCAACACAAAACACGCAGCGGAAAACAACTTGAAACTGCTACTGGCAACCAAAACCGATCAGGCCGGTTTCTGAAACCGGTCAGACCGCTTCTCTGGGACTTAGCCTCTCGCAGGCAGGGCAAATCAGTCAGGCTGGTTTGGTGAACCAGTCAGGCCGGTTTTGTCAAGGAAATCCCCAAAAGACCTTCGAGACCAAAACTACTCCAAAACACTTCAAGAACCTCTCCACCTTCGAACAAGAGAAGCCATAGCACGAACAAGACTCTCCTGCTCAAAAACCTTCATGATAGCCCACTGGGGCTAAACCGGTCAGACCGGTTTGGGAAACCAGTCAGGCCGGTTTTGCCTGGACAGTCGGGAAGAACTCAGCCCACGGGAAAAACCTAGCCTTCACCTCGATCGATCTCCCGATTCGTTCCACAGATCAAAGTGAGACTTTGGGGATAGCTGGGGTACCTCGTGGGCTACCTTTGGCTAGAAGCTCGGTCCCCAAAATCTACTCAATCAAGAGGAATCGGAAGTCAACCCTCAAGAACACCTTCCCATGGAATCCACCGAAAACCACCAAATTGAAGCCGTTTCGGAGGGTTTGTTGGAGCAAGATCACCAAGCAAAGAGGCACAAGGTCCTCATATGTGACATCCAACAAGAATCCCTCAAAGAAACGCCCCCAAAACTTCCCCACGGAAATTCCAAGAAAAGGCCCCGAAAATCACCAAAAAGGAAAAACGGGAAGAACACAAACAAGCCTTGAGGAACCACGCCGAATCATCTATACATACCATGAAGGCTCATACAAGGTCTAGCTTCCGCCCGATCATCCTTCCCTCTCACAAGATCTCACCATGAAGCTCTCAAGCTAGTCCTAGAAATCCTAAGGAAAATAGGCAGGAAAATAGCAAAGGGAAAATGAGCTAGGGTTCCAAGAGATGGCTGCCATCCTCTCACCACTTGGGTTATATGGAGGCAAGCCGAAAGACTAAAATACCCCTAAAGCCTAAATTAGCATACACGCCCACCAAGGGCACTTTGGGAAAATGTCTTCGTAACAGCATCGGACGGATGCCCGGCGACTGCACTTCGCTTAGCCTCGACGCAAGCCTTGCGATCCCGACACGTGTCCTCCGCTTCGAAGCTTCTGGCGCCCTGCGACCCCAAACCGGTCAGACCGGATTCCCAAACCGGTCAGGCCGGTTCTGGCCTGACAGCCACGCCTGGTCTTCGGCCTCGGCTTTGTGGCTTAGCCGAGTAACCCGGTAGTTTTCTGGTGAACCACCGCAAACCCCGCGAACTTGATGTAGCCTCCGCCAATCACCACTCATGACTCGGCTCCCACGAAGTCCCAGCTCGACCTTGGTTTTGAGGCTCAACCAAGAAACCGTCCATGACTTCATCTTGCCGTTCTTGCCACCATGCGGCCCGCACTTGACCCCGCTGGCCACCGGGTCCCTCGAACCAAGCCTACTTGTCTTCTCCACACCTAGAGGCCTCACCGGTGACGACCTTTCGCGCTTGTTCTTCACCTGCACCAACACCAGTCAAGCCGCAACCTGCACCTGCAATACTTAGCCAAGAATCAGTCCACACAACGTTGTCAATCACTCATCACACCAGGAAGTGACCATCCACCGGTCCTCAAACCACACATGGTCCTCACGTGTGCAGGTCGTACTATTCGCACGGAGCCCACGGACCGTCCGCCGCCGTCGGCTTGTCCGGAGGCTTGGGTCGGACCGTTCGTATTTTCTCGGTGTGGTACTGGAGGTTCTGTTTGCTTTTGCGGACCATCCGTCTGAAGGTCATGGACCATCCGCCAGGTGTTTGCGGACTGTCTGCCCCAGCCTTGCGGACTGTCCGCCTGAGTCCTGCAGATTTGGTTAAGTCCTTTGCTTCTTGAGTTGTGCTTCCACTTTGCAACTTGTTTGCACTTGTTCCTAGGGTTGGTAGGTCCGCTGTGACTATGCGACCTTGGCAAGCTCGTGTGGGAACCCTTGGTTGTTGATTTGGGACATAGCCGAGTTCGACTCTTCGGAGAAGAATTTTTATCCGCTCCCATTCACTCCCCCCCTCTCTGGTCGCCTAATCGGTCCTTCAATTGGTATCAGAGCTGGTCACGGATCTTTGTGATTCTAACCAGTCTAAGATCCAAAGATGGCGTACCAAGAATGGGGTTCGGCTCCTCTACACTTTGATGGTAAGAACTACCAAATGTGGCAGAGGCGGATGGTTGCTTCCCTCCGCGGCAAGGGTCAGAACCTTTGGGATGTTATGGTGAATAGAACTTATGTTCATCTGATTAACTTCCTAGATCCAGGATCAAGGGATATGCACAATGCCAATAACAAGGCAGTCGACTACTTGTTTCATGCTTTGTGTCAATTCGATCGATCAGGTTCAGACACAGGACTTGGCTTGTAGGATTTGGGAGCAGTTGAAGAATGCTCATGCTGGAAACGCTAGGTTGTTCGCGACCTACCAGATAGAGTACGAGAATTTCACTCATCTCCCCAGTGAGTCCATTGACACCATGTTCCAGCAGTTCACTGTGATTGTGAATAACATGAGGGCTAATACGGCCGCGCTGCCGTACGATGATCATGATAGGGCTGTGAAGCTCCTGCACTCTCTGGACCGTACCGTGTGGAGTGAGAAGGTCGAGGTCATTCTTGAGTTGGAGAAGTATGAGACCCTCACGGTGGACGAGCTGTTTTCCAAGCCCAAGTCGTCCAAGGTGGACCGTGGGGTGCGAGCAAGGATCGAGAACCTGACTAATCCTCATAGTCTGGCTCTTGTTTCTGGATCAAGGACTAACACTAACATGTCTTCGAGTTCCTTGGTTGAGCCACAAATCCAAGACCGGAGACTCAACGGACGGAGACAGGATCCGGGCACATTGAGAGACTTCGAAGCGGAGGACACGCGTCGGGATCGCAAGGCTTGCGTTGAGGCTTAGCGGTATGCGGTCACCGGGCATCCGTCCGATGGTGCTACGACGAGAATTCCAAAAGTGCCCTTTGGGGGTGTGTATCTTACTTTCATGTAATAGGGGTAGTTTCGTCTTTCGATTGCCTCCATATAAACTTAGAGGAGAGAGGATGGCAGCCACCACTTGAAACCCTAGCTCATTTGCTTTCTCATTTTCCCTTCCTATTTTCCTTAGGATTTTCTATAGGACTAGCTTGAGAGCTCCATGGTGAGATCTTTAGAGAGGGATGGATGATCGGGATGCAAGCTAGACCTTGCATGAATCTTTCTTAGCATGTATAGAAGATTCAGCGTGATTCCTCAAGGCTATTTGTTGTCTCTCCCGTTTCCCCTTTTTGGTGATTTTCGGAGCTCTTTCTTGGGATTTTTGTGAGAAGCTTTTGGAAGTGTTTCTTTGTGAGATATGTTTTGGGAATCACACATGAGGTTGGTGTACCTCTTTTCTTGGTGATCTTGCCCCTCAAATCCCATAGGAAGGCCTTCGATTTTGGTGGATTTCGAGTTCTTTGTGTTCTTGTGGTAGAGGCACGAGATTTGCGATTTTGGGAGTTGTAGGGAGTTAGAGGCCGAAATGTTTGGGGCATATCTTCCCTTTAGGGTGCTCATCATCTCCCCAAAATTTCGTCTCAAGACTCCAAGTGGTTTGGGAGATCCAATGATCGGAAGTTTGAGGTTGTTTCTCGGGTTTCTCGGCTGTGCTGATTCCTACCTGGTCGACCGTCCGTGAGGTCACCGCGGATCATCCGCACCCTCGCCGCAGACCTTCCACGAGGTGCCTAACAGCCCAGCTGTTCTTCATGTTCGTGCGAGTTCTTGAGCGCCCTTCGTTCGATCCTTTTTGTCGGTGGATTTTTGGTGCACGAAGTTTGCGGACGGTCCGTACTAGAGTGCCGGATGGTCCGTGACGAGGAGGACGGTCCGCGGGTCCATCACGGACGGTCCGTTTTTCTCGGTGCACTACTGGAGGTTCAGGTAGCAATTTTGGACGGTCCACCCCCTACCCACGGACAGTCTGCACCCTCCTCGCGGACAGTTCGCCCGGTCACTGCGGACAGTCCGCCTGGTGCCTTCTAGACTGCCTAAGTCCCTCGCTTGTTGAGTTGTGCTTCCGCTTTGGATTGGTTTGGGACTTGTTCCTAGGGTTGGTAGGTCCGTTGTGACTACGTGACCTTGACAACCTCGTGTGGGAAACCTTTGTTGTGATTTTGGGGCATAGTCGAGTTCGACTCTTCGGAGAAGAATTTTTATCGGCTCCCATTCACCCCCCTCTCTAGTCGCCCAATCGGTCCTTCAATTGGTATCAGAGCCGGTTACGGATCTTCGTGATTCTAACTAGTCTAAGATCCAAAGATGGCGTACCAAGAACGGGGTTCGGGTCCTCCACAATTTGATGGTAAGAACTACCAGATGTGGCAGAGAAGGATGGCCGCTTTCCTTCGCTGGAAGGGTCAGTTGCTTTGGGACGTTACGGTGAACACGGCTTATGTTCATCCGGTTAACTTCCTTGCTCCGGGTTCGAGGGATATGCATGACGCCAACAACAGGGCGGTCAACTACTTGTTTCGTGCTTTGTGTCAATCCGAATTCGATCGGGTTCAGACAGAGGACTTGGCATGTAGGATTTGGGAGCAGCTGAAGAATGCTCACGCTGGGAATGCTCAGGTTCAGGCTTGATTATTTGCGACCTACCGGAGAGAGTACGAGAACTTCACTCATCTCCCCGGTGAGTCCATAGACACCATGTTCCAGTGGTTCACTGTGATTGTGAACAACATAAGGGCTAATGTGGCCGTGCTCTCGTACGATGATCATGATAGGGCTGTGAAGCTCCTGCACTCTCTGTATCGTACCGTGTGGAGTGAGAAGGTCGAGACCATTCTGGAGTCGGAGAAGTATGGGACCCTCATGTTGGATGAGCTGTTCTCCAAGCTCAAGTCGTCCGAGGTGGACCGTGGGGTGCGAGCAAGGATCGAGAACCCGACTGACCCTCATGGTCTGGCTCTCATTTCCAGTTCCAGGACTGATGCTAACCCATCCTCCAAGATGTACTCTTTGTCTTCTCTTGTGTCCTTACCAGACAAGGATTTTGACGTGCTGGGCGAGGATGACCTAGCATTGTTGTCGAGGAGATTCCAGAGGATGCACGAGAACCGGGTTAGCTCAAGGAGGAACTTGAGGACGTGCTTCAAGTGCGGCAAGACCGAACACTTTTTCACCGAGTGTCCGAAGTTGAACGACTACGACAAGTACAAGTCCAAGGACAAGAGGAGGAGGTCCAAGAAGAAGGATCATGGACATAGGAGGAAGGCACGGTCTCGAGAGAAGATGAAGAAGTCGAGCGACATCGAATCCGACTCCGAGGACAGTCATCAAGATCGAGTGATGAAGAAGAAGAGGGCGACAAGAAGAAGAAGAAGAAGAAGAAGAACCTCAGCCAGTACCTCAACGGCCTTTGTGTGATGGGCCTAAGCTCCAAGGACGATTTCTACGGCATGGCTCGCTGCTCCAGTAGCAAGAGAAGCCAGAAGGATGCCTCAGACTCAGATTCCGAGGATGAGGTATGTGATGAGCTCTCTTCCTTGCGCAAGGAGAATGAGGAGTTGGTTGACTTGCTTGATAATCGCGATCACATGCTTAGAGAGGCCAAGAGGCTTAGGAAAGAGCTTAGGGCTTCGCTTGAAGATGCTAGGAGTAGAGTAGCGGAGCTAGAAACCCAAAACCTTGAGGCCAAGCTTGAGATAGATTCGCTTAAGGCCAATCCTGTTGTTTCTGATGAGGTTGATTGTGGTGATTGCTCTGTCTTCCTAGCTGATTTGACTGCTCTTAAGGAAAAGCATGCCTCCAAGTGTGAGGAACTAGATGTGCTTAGGGTTGAATTGGCTGAGCTGCAATCTAGACCCACTTTGCTTGGTGCATGCACTTCTTGCCCTGCTTTGCATGAAAAGATTGCTGAGTTTCGCTCTCGCATTGTTTCGCTTGAGGCTGATTTGAAAGTTCCTATTCCTACTTCCTGCTCTACTTGTGAATTGCATGCTGTGAAGAATTTGGAACTTGGGCAATGTGTTGATCGCTTGCAGACTGAGAATGATGATTTGCGAAACTTGTTGAGTTGGTTGTCTAGTCAAGAGCCTCAACTTGGTATGATGATTGCGGCGTTTAAGCACTTTGATGGTCAAGCGCTTGTGTTGAATAAGTTTGGCGAGTGTAGTGGTGAGAGAGAAGGGAAATTTGGGAAAACTCCAGTTCTACCACACACTACACCCAAAAAACAGTTTGCCCCCAAGCCAAACCAGACGCATAAACCAAGTGAGAAGCCAAATGAGCAAGGCAAAAAGCCTGAGAAGAAACCACGACTGACACCCAAGCCAAAACCAATCTGCTTCCATTGTGAGCATTGTGGGAAGGATGGTCATAAGAGAGAGTTTTGCTTCAGGAGGAGAAGGGAGGAGAGGCTTGCTCGGTAGATGGCAAACAAGGATAGGTACTACCCTTCTCGTGGTGTGGCTGAGCCTCGTGTTGTGCCTCGGAATAAGGGTGTTGTGCATACGGTTCCAGCTTGGAGGGATCGGGGCTTTCCTACTCAAGGTGTTGGGAGTTTCGGCTTTAGTGGTCGTGATGTTGATCGGTCTGATCCCTTTGGTCGTGGTGCAGGTGATAGGCTTGTTGAGTTTGATGGTGGTAGGTTTGCTGGACGTTCTCTACCTCGTGATCAATACGAGTTTGGAGAGGTCGCAGCTTTGAGTCTCAGAGGGGCTACAGACCACGTTTTCCCTTTCATGGTGCTCGTACTCCTCCAGTGAGACGTGAGGTGATTCCCCGTGGTGGTCATAGCGTTGGTAGGATGAATTTTGCTAACCCCACTTTTGAGCAAATGGCTCGGCACTGGTTTGACTCTTTTTGAGCTAACCCAGTGTTGAGTCGAGTGCTCGTTCTCGCTCTTGGTTTTGATTTTGCATGCGGGAGCCTTGGAGGACTTTTGGTGGATCTACTCCGGTGGCTAGCGGCACATGACCGGAGATCGAAGGTGGCCCTCCAGCGTCACCCCGGTGGTGTCAATAGAGTACATCACTTTTGTGGACGATGGACGAGAACGAGTGATCAAGGTAAGTATTCTTGTGACTTTGAGGTGTGTGGCTCTTGTCAAGCCACTCGGTTACTTTTGCTCTTTGCCCTTTCACATGTACTTAGGGTGAGCTTTGTATGCTTTTTGGCCCTAGTGCATGTGTTTAGGGGGAGCTTGTGAGCATTGTGCTCGTTTGCCCTTTTTGAGTTTGGGTTGGGGATCTCATGTACATATACATCTTGCATTTTCTTTCTTATTTCATATCATGCTTGCATCTTTGTATCATAGACTGCATTTGTATCATATGCTTTAGAGATGTGCTTCTCTTATATACTGAGATCACTGTGATATGCTGGATGTGAGCTTATGACTTTGCTAGTGATGCTCATGTGATGTATAGCTATGCTCTTGGTAGCTTTGGGATGTATATGCATGTGGATGGCTTACTTTTGTGAAAATGCTATATATGATCCTCTCTTGTGAGTTGAATGCCTCTCATGTTCAAATTGTGCGCATATGTTTATATCTTGCTTAATTTGTGCTTGGGAACCATGTTCTTTTCATTTGGGGTCAAAGACCCATTTGTCATCATGAATGTTTAGCCTACATGTTACCTTGTGGAGGAGCCTAAGCTTCTTTTTGCCGCAAAGGCACTTCATGTACCATGATTAATTCTAAATCATGAAATTGGTATGTTGAAATGTCTACGCTTGATGAATTTGACCTCAATTGGTATCATGTCATGTGTGCTTTAATTTCCTTATCTTGGGTGCTAAACCGTAGCATGATGTTTACCATTGAGAAGTCTCATTTTTAGAAATGGACACATGGCTCGGTGGCTTTGACATGACAAGATATATCTTGTAGGTGTTTGTGATGATCTTGTGATGAGAACTTGTGACCTCGCATGAAGTTTGTGGGTTATATGCTGTTTGTGCTCATTTTGACCATGCTTAGGTCCTAGGCTCATGAGAGGGAAATTTGTGTTGAAAAATGCTTCATTTTTTATCATGGTTATGTCACATGCTTATATATCCCTATCTACTTTATTGGCGATGCTTGTACTAAATTTGTGGTTATCTTGCTTGTCTATGTCTCAATTTTAGCATGTTGTAGTGCTCTTTATCCATTTGAGAAGCACATGCTTGCATTTGTAGCCTTGATTCATGCATTACCAACAAGGGGGAGAAATGTGCACCCAATTCATTCAATCAGGGGGAGTTTTGCATCAAGGGAGTTTTGCATCAAGGGGGAGAAAAATTGGGAGAAATACATTTGTTCAGGGGGAGCTTGCATTCATGCTTTGGGAGCTCTTTATTGCCTGATTTTAGTTGTGCTCTTTTGCCGATGGTGTCGAGCCCTTTTGCCTCACCTTGAGGAGTCGGCTATTTGGAGCATTCTGTCTCGGTTGTGTTGAGCCGTTGCCCTTGCCTTAGGGGACTGAGACTTGCTCTTTCAAGTGATCTTGTTTTGGCTTTTGTTTGGCTTTTGATAACTTGATTGAGATATTTGTTCATTTCTTTTCTTTTTCTTTCTCTTATGAATTGGTGACTATGTGTGTTGTCAATGCACTCATCAAGGGGGAGATTGAGGACCGGAGCGTCCGAGGACCGGTGGATGGTCACTCCTTGGTGTGATGAGTGATTGACAACGTGGTGTGGACTGACTCTTGGCTGAGTATTGCAGGTGCAGGTTGCGGCTTGATTTGCGTTGGTGCAGGAGAAGAGCGAGCGTGAAAGGTTTTAGCCTGTGTGTCCTCCGAGGAGTGGAGAGACAAGTAGGCTCGGCTCGATGGACCCGATGGCCGAACGGGATCAAGTGCGGGCCGCATGGTGACAAGAAAAGCAAGACGAAGTTGTGTACTATTTCTTGGTTGAGCCTCAAAACCAAGGTCGAGCCGGGTTGACATAGCGGCCAAGTCATGAGTGGGATTGGCGTGTAGGCTGCAGTGAGTCCACGGGGTTAGCGGCGGTTCGCCACAAAATCGTCGGGTTCCTTGGTTGAGCCACAAAGCCAAGACCGGAGACTCGGCGGAAGGATACGGGATCCGGGCGCGTCAAGAGACTTCGAAGCGGAGGACACGCGTCGAGAACGCAAGGCTTGCGTCGAGGCTAAGCGATGGTGCTGCGATGAGAATTCCCAAAGTGCCCTTTGGGGGCTGTATCTTACTTTCATGTAATAGGGGTAGTTTCGTCTTTCGGTTGCCTCCATATAAACTTAGGGGAGAGAGGATGGCAGACACCACTTGAAACCCTAGCTCATTTGCTTTCTCATTTTCCCTTCCTATTTTCCTTAGGATTTCCTATAGGACTAGCTTGAGAGCTTCATGGTGAGATCTTTAGAGAGGAATGGATGATCGGGAGGCAAGCTAGACCTTGTATGAATCTTTCTTAGCATGTATAGAAGATTCGACGTGATTCCTCAAGGCTATTTATTGTCTCTCCCGTTTCCCCTTTTTGGTGATTTTCGGAGCTCTTTCTTGGGATTTTCGTGAGAAGCTTTTGGAGGTGTTTCTTTGCGGGATTTGTTTTGGGAATCACACATGAGGTCTGTGTGCCTCTTTTCTTGGTGATCTTGCCCCTCAAATCCCGTAGGAAGGCCTTCGATTTTGGTTGTTTTCGAGTTCTTTGTGTTCTTGAGGTAGAGGCACGAGATTTGCAATTTCGGGAGTTGTAGGGAGTTAGAGGCCGAAATGTTTGGGCACATATCTTCCCTTTAGGGTGCTCATCATCTCCCCAAATTTCATCTCAAGACTCCAAGTGGTTTGGGAGATCCAACGATCGGAAGTTTGAGGTTGTTTCTCAGGTTTCTCGGCTGTGCGGATTCACACCTGGTGGACCGTCCGTGAGGTCGCCGCGGACCGTCCTCGAGGTGCCTGACAGCATGGCTGTTCTTCGTGTTCGTGCGAGTTCTTGAGCGCCCTTCGTTCGATCCTTTTTGTCGGTGGATTTTTGGTGCACGAAGTTTGCGGACAGTATGTGACGAGGCGGACGGTCCGTGGGTCCATCACGGACGGTCCGTTTTTCTCGGTGCACTACCGGAGGTTCGGGTAGCAATTTTGGATGGTCCGCCCTCTACCCATGGACAATCTGCGCCCTCCACACGGAATTCCACCCGGTCACTGCGGACAGTCCGCCTGGTGCTTTCCAGATTGCCTAAGTCCCTCGCTTGTTGAGTTGTGCTTCCGCTTTGGATTGGTTTGGGACTTGTTCCTAGGGTTGGTAGGTCCGTTGTGACTACGCGACCTTGGCAAGCTCGTGTGGGAAACCTTCGTTGTGATTTTGGGGCATAGTCGAGTTTGACTCTTCAGAGAAGAATTTTTATCGGCTCCCGTTCACTCCCCCCCCTCTTTGGTCGCCCAATCGGTCCTTCACCAACCCACTTAGGAACCGACTAGACACAACCCCAGATCCTCCCGTGTTTCTTCCTCACACCGACAACTTCCAGAAACCCATCAAGTTAAAGAGTGACTTGGGGAACGAGTTCCTTGGGAAGAAGGAAGAGAAACCGAGTGAGGAGAAGCCAGATCCCAAAGAGAGCCCAAAGCCAAAGCCAAAACCAAAACCAAAACCATTCCATTGTGAGCATTGTGGGAGGGATGGGCACCTAGCTGAGTTTTGCTTCAGGAGGAAGCGTGAGGTGAGGTTTGATAGGGAGATGGCAAACAAGGATAGGTACCGCCCTTCTCGATGTGTGCCTGAGCCTAGGATGGTGCCAAGGGGTGAGGGTGTGGTGCATACCATTTACCCTCGAGAGAGGTGTGAGTTTGTGCCTCGAGGTGTGCCACCACAGAGAGAGGGTGGAAGGTGTGTTGGGTTTAGGCGTGGTGAGTTTGCTGGACGTTCCTTCGCTCGTGGCCAATACGGGTATGGGGGCAACGATCGTAGCTTTAGGTCTCAGAGGAGCTACGGGCCACGGTCTCCACCTCGTGGTACGTGTAGTCCTCCAAGGAGACGTGTGGGTGTTCCACCTAGGAGTGATAGGATGGATTTTGCTAACCCCACTTTTGAGCAAATGGCATGGCACTAGTTTGATTCATTTTGTACTAACCCCAGTGCTGAGTCATTTGCTCACTCTTGCTCTCATTTTTTATTTTCAGGTGGGAGGCTTGGAGGGCTTTTGGTTGATCGACTCCGGTTGCTCTCGACACATGACCAGAGATCGAAGGTGGTTCTCGAGCCTCACCCCCGTGATGACCAAAGAGTACATCACTTTTGGGGACAATGGGAAAGGTAGAGTGCTTTCAGTGGGTATGGTGAAGGTGAGCGAGTCTGTGACTCTTAGGCGTGTTGCACTTGTCAAGTCTTTGGGGTTTAATCTTCTTTCGGTGTCCCAACTTCTTGATGAGGGTTTTGAGGTCCATTTCAAAACGGGCGCTTCTCGTGTTTTGGATTCTCGAGGTGATCTTGTGTGCACGATCATCCCCGAGGGTCAGATTTTCAGAGCCGATTTTTCTCAGTGTGTTGGCTCTTCTCGTTGCTTAGTTGCTGGTGTTTCGGTGGAGCTTTGGAAATGGCATAGGAGGCAAGGACACTTGGGTTTTGACTTGTTGTCACGCTTGAGTGGGCTTGGTTTGGTCCGAGGATTGCCTAAGTTGAAATACCAAAAGGACTTTGGTATGTGCTCCGTGTAGGCATGGTAAGATGGTGGCCACCTCTCACCCGCCTCTGACATCTGTTATGATAGAGAGGCCATGCGAGCTGTTCCGCATGGACTTGGTTGGTCCAGCTTGTGTGTGCTCGGCGGGTGGGAAATAGTACGTCCTTGTGATAGTGGACGACTTCTCTCGCTATGCTTGGGTTTTCTTTTTGGCTGACAAGGGGGAGACATTTGGTTTTGTCCGGGATCTAATCTTGAGGTTGAAGAATGAGAGGAATGGAGATGTTATTCGAGCTATTCATAGCGATAATGGCACTGAATTTAAAAACTCTCGTTTCGAAACCTTTTGTCATGATTTGGGTCTCGAACATCAATTCTCTTCTCCCTCTGTGGCTTGTCAGAATGGTGTGGTTGAGAGGAAAAACTGTTCCCTTTGTGAGATGGCCCGGACGATGCTCGACGAGCATAGGACTCCGAGGAGATATTGGGCTGAGGCGGTGAATACCGCGTGCCATGTTGGGAACCGGATTTTTCTTCGGGCCTTCTTGAACAAGACGTGCTATGAGCTCATGCACGGGCGAGCACCTAGAGTGAGCCATTTCAGGGCTTTTGGTTGTCGGTGCTTTATTCTCAATAAGGGTAGGCTTGATAAGTTTGAGTCGAGGTCCTCCGATGGCATATTTTTGGGTTATGCGAGTCATTCTCCAGTGCAGGATGGCCCATCACCTACACTAACTATGATCCAGCAAGATCAAGTGGAAGCTGCTGCTGAGGGGGAGGTCATCTCCAGGTGAGAGGCAACGAGGCGTGTTCAAGTTGATCATCCTCCCTCAAGAATCATCGGAGACATCAACGAGCGTACGACACGGTCAAGGTCCAGGAATGTTTCTCACTTTGCTCATTTGGCTTTTGTTGCTACCTTTGAGCCGAAAGACATTGGACATGCTCTCTTTGATCCTAATTGGGTAAACCAAGTTCGGGAGTTGGTAGAGCCACCACCACATTGCAAACCTATCAGGACAAAATGGGTGTGGAAGAACAAAGAGGGTGAGAATGGTGAGGTGGTGAGAAAGAAATTGAGGTTGGTTGCTCAGGGCTATAGTCAGAAGGAGGGGATAAACTATGAGGAGACATTTGCTCCTGTAGCCCGTTTGGAGGCGATTGGGATCCTTCTAGCCTTTTCCGTGGCTAAAGTGTTCAAATTGTACCAAATGGATGTGAAGAGTGCCTTCTTGAATGGGTTTTTAGAAGAAGAAGTTTATGTGAAGCAACCATTGGGCTTTGAGAGTACTGAGTTTCCCCACTGAGTGTATAGGCTGAGGAAGGTGTTGTATGGGCTGAAACAAGCTCCTTGGGCATGGTATGGCCTGTTGAGGGGGTTCTTGTTTAGCAAGGGGTTTGAGATGGGCAAAGTAGATAAGACTCTTTTTCTCCTCAAGCAGGGCGATGATAACCTAATTGTTCAGGTGTACGTGGACGATATTGTCTTTGGCGGCTCGTTTCACTCTTTGGTTGCGAGGTTTGCAGAGGACATGAGCAAAAAATTCGAGATGTATATGATGGGAGACTTGCAGTTCTTTCTCGGGCTTCAGATCAAGCAGGCGAAGGAGGGAACCTTTGTGCATCAAGCCAAGTACACGAAGGACATCCTCAAGAAGTTCAAGATGGACGACTCGAAGCCCCTATCGACATCGATGAGTATGACTACACCGCTGGATGCAGACGAGTACGAAGAGCCCGTGGACCAGAAGGAGTACCGGAGCATGATCGGCTCCCGCTTGTACTTGACGGCAACGAGGCCGGACATTCAGTTTTCTATGTGTCTGTGCGCTCGTTTTCAGGCGTCGTTGAGGACTTTACATCAGCAGGCCATCAAACGGATCTTCAGGTATCTTCGATACACTCCTGAGCTCGGTCTTTGGTACTTGGCGTCCTCTTCTCTTTCGCTTCTTGTGTTTTCGGATGCCAACTTTGTGGGGTATCGAGTCGATAGGAAGTCGACTTCGGGGACGTGCCAGTTTTTGGGTTCCTCGCTTGTTTCTTGGTCTTCCCGCAAACAATCTAGTGTAGCTAAGTCTACCACAGAAGCCGAGTATGTCGCTGCCGCTAGTTGTTGCTCCCAGCTGCTTTGGATCACGTACACGCTGAGTGACTTTGGTGAGGAGTGTACCCATGTTCCTCTCATGTGTGATAGCACGAGTGTGCCATTAGTGTTGCCAAAAATCCCGTGCTTCACTCCAGAACCAAACATATAGAGGTGAGGTACCACTTCCTAAGAGACAATGTTGAGAAGGGAAACATAGACCTCTTTCATGTGCCAACCGAGAAACAACTTGCCGATATCCTAATAAAGCCTTTGGACCAAGCTACAGTTGCTCATTTGCGAGGGGAGCTTGGTGTGGTTTTTCCTTTTTGAGCTTCGGTTGGGGGTCTGATGTACATATACATGTTGCATTTTTATTTTTGTATCATATCATGCTTGCATCTTTGTATCATAGACTGCATTTGTATCATATGCTTTAGAGATGTGCTTCTCCTATATACTTTGATCACTATGATATACTAGATGTGAGCTTATGACCTTGCTAGTGATACTCATGTGATGTATAGCTATGCTCTTGGTAGCTTTGGGATGTATATGCTTGTGAGACATGGGTACCCTTGGGTCCCCACCGACCAGGCTCATGGCCGTCCATGACAAGTGGGTCCGGCCCACCAGAAGACCCACCGACCTGACAGTGGGCCCAACCGACCTGGTTGGTGGCCCACACGACCTCCTGAAGAGCTTCCAGAAGATTCCCTAGACGACCTTAACTGATCTGATCGGGTAACTTGGCGTGCAAGACAAGGCAGAAGACGTCGGCGGCGCCTCCAGATAGTCCGAAGATTACGGGATTATGTTGTAATTTTCCTTAGATTGGTTTCCCTGTTGTAACCGACCAGGACTTAGGGCCCACCGACCTTGTTCATCAGCCAATATAAGGCGCACAAGGCCGAACCCTTGAGGCCAAGTCATCTCAAGTCGCCCCAAGTCATCCACATCAATACAACCAAGAACTAGACGTAGGGTTTTACTCTCCGGAGGCCTGAACCAGTATATACTCGTCGTGTCCTTTGTGTTCCGTGTGCTCATGCGCAACCTTCGAGGTCTTAGCCCTAGATTTCACCCCGCCGAACAAATAAACCAACGGGGTTGACACCCCTGTGGGCTATGCAGATCTAAACATCTGACAGTTGGCGCGCCAGGTAGGGGGAAATCCAGGGTTCTTCGTGTAACTCTATGGCTTCACCAAACAGCATCATCTTCCCTGAAAGCATGGCCGACATCCTCGCTAATCCCGTCGACATCTGCTTTCGGCTCAATGCCGGTGGAATCCACCACTCCAGCCGCCTGCCTCGTCATCGAGAGCACTACGGTCACCTCCAACCAGCAAGTCGAATCCGATCTGCTCGCGGAAACCCACCCACCCACTCCTCGCAACCTGATCGTGGGGCTCGATCGCGTCGAGAACATGCTTTCCGACACGATCAAGGTCTGTGAGCACGTCAAGCGCCCTCGCAAGACCACTCCACCTTCGCCCTGCATGCCTCTTGGCCTGCAGAACACAGCTCATATGGTGTCTCGCCACATGAAGAAGAAGATCCAGATCGAATCTGGGTCCAACACCCCATCTCGTGGAAACTGTAGGGGTCATCTCGACGATCCCTGCCCTGTCCACGAGAACTCCAAACACACGGCTCGCCAGTGCTATGTGCTGAAGAAGCTTCGCCGACCTCTAATTGTGACTCATGGTCGCCAGATCAACCATGCGCCGTCCCCGGACTGCGGCATGTTCCAGATCGCTCGTACGACCATCTCCCCCAACAACCCGGATGATATGTTCGAAGTCCCGGATCACGAGGTCCTCGCGTTCTCTGACGATGTACCTCCTCAAGCCGGCGAGACAGATGAACAGCGCCAACAGCGAGAGAATGCTAATGCTGCGCGAGCTGTGCGCCATCAGCAAGGGGCAGATGCAGCAGCAGCTGCTGCCCAACAACAGGCCCCGGGTCAGCCCGTGGGCAACGTCGTACCTGGTGACGGTGGCCAACCCGCAGGCAATGTCGCTGATGGAGGACCACACCCCACGGCCCTAGCTGCTCCCCAGTAGCAACAGAATCAAGACGAGCCTCATCGACACTGCCTACATGCCAGAGACCTCCTGAGGGACTTTGAGCAGGATGGCCATGAAGTCTACAACTCGCCTCAAGCTAACCTAGGCGCGGCCCTTGCCGAGCTGGGGCAGCTTGGAGACACTCCTGCGACTCGACGTCTACAAGCTCACATCCGCGTCGCCACCGCCCAGGTTGAAGAAAGAGGTCAAGGATACAAAAGACTAGCCTCGAGTTCCAACTCCAGGAGTAGGTCGGCGCGACCTCGCCATCATCACCATAACGTCAATGCTCCTCTTCCGCTCGTGGTTGAAGAGGGAGGTGGTGACAACGAAGTCGTGCAGCTGCCCAACGCCGCTGCCAACGCCGCCGCCAGTCCTGCCGGTAACGCTACCAACAACGTCGCCAACAACACCGCTAACACTGCTGGCAACCAGCAGTAGAACACCGCTGGCAACGCAGGACAAAACGCTGGAGCTCAGCCTCCACCAGCACAAGCTACGCGCATCCTCCGAAGCAACCAGCGTCAGCCCATACGAGATGAAGCGGAGATTGAGCACCGTGCTAACTATGACCGCGACAACGGGGTCCCTGACCCCCTTGACGCCAATAACTCCATCCAAGCAGCAGAACTCCGCGAGATGCACGACGCCGAGCTTCTGCGCCTTGCCCAGTACGACCAAGACAATGGTGCTCCCGATGACCCATGCCCCAGGATCTAGTTCTGGAGCAATCAATAACTTTCCGGCACTCTCGCGATGTCTCAGGATGATCAAATACCCGAAAGATTTCAAGCCAGCCATCGAAAAGTACAACGATCGCTCTGACCCGAGTATTTGGCTCAAGATGTACAGCATCGTTGCTCGGGCGTCAGGAGGCAAGGAAGACCATATGGCAGGATACTTTCCTCTCGTCGTGATGGGCCAAGCACCACTCCTGTGGCTCGACAATCTCCCTGCGGAGTGCATCACTTCGTGGGCAACCCTATCACGGCTCTTCACGACCAACTACCAAGCGACCTACAACCACCCCGGCAACACTCACCACCTCGCCAAAGTGCGAATGAGGAAAGATGAAACTCTCCAAGAGTACACCAACCACTTCTTCTAGAACCGCAATACTCTCACTGGTTTCAAGGATGAAGACGTCATAGCCTACTACAAGAAGGGGGTCACCAACCTCGAGCTCTTCGAGAAGATCCATGAAGCCGGCGCTGAATCTATTGCTGACCTCATGGCTTACGTCGACAAGCTCATCGATACCCAAGATGCGGTGGTACACGATTTCAAAGGAGATGACCACATGGACACCGACGGTGGCAGCAGGTCGCGCAAGCAATCTCTGGTGAGGTCTACGCAACCGATCCACCAAGACCCTCCACCTTCCTTGAAGGTGACTTCAACTGTACACTGGACAACCAGTGTCAATTCCATCGTGATGCCAAGCACACCATGAGGGAGTGCGAGCAGCTGAAGCGTGCCCTAGGCGTACCCCCAGAGCCAAAGGAGACCAAGAGCGGCAACAACGACGACCAAAACAATGGCCGCCGCTACATCAACCGCAACAATCGACCTGATTGACGTAACTACCGCGACCGGCGACCTTACCGTCACAACAACGACAGGGATCGCTGCGATTATCACCACGACTATCACTGCGATGATCGCCGCGATGACTATCATCGCGATGACCACCGCAATGACCGACGTGACGACCGCCGCAAGGAGCGACCTAACTGCCGTCACTATGACGACCATAGCAACGACAGCAACCGTCGAAAGGAGCCTTCTCCTCCACCTCCACCTAAAGCGGGCAACCCCAACGGTGTATTCCAGAAGACCAATCCGCAGATCAACTTCATCGTCAGTGGCCGCCAAGCAGCCAAGAGCAACAGACAGCAGCGATCGAACGCAAGGGAGATCGTCCAAGTCAACACTGAAACTACACAACCTCTGCGGTGGTCAAAGTTCCCCATCACATTCTCCAGGAAAGACCACTGGGTACACATACCCGACCACGGGACCTACCTGCTGGTCGTCAACCCCATAGTGGACGGCACCTTCCTGCCTAGGACCCTCATCGATGGGGGCAGCAGCCTAAACATCATCTTCACTGAAACGCTGAAGAAGATGGATTTCGACTTCTCCAAGATGACTGCTTGCGACGAACCCTTCTACGGGGTCGTGCCCGGCAAGGCTGCATACCCCATAGGTCATGTATGCCTGCCGGTCACGTTCGGCAAAGAGGACAACTTCCGCACGGAGTACCTGACGTTCGAGGTCGCGGACTTCCGCTCCTCCTACCACGCCATCCTTGGTCGACCTATGTTGGCCAAGTTTATGGCCATCCCGCATCACACCTATCTCATAATGAAGATGCCAGCACCAAACGGAATTCTCTCCGTCTACGGTGACAAACTCATCTCCTACAAATGCGAGAGCAACACCATCGACCTCGCCAAGGTATCTGCGTGCAAAGCCGCAGCTATGGTCATGGTTGCTCAGGCCGCCAAGATCGACCAATCTATTATGGAAGTTTCCTCCGGGACAACGCCGACATCTTTGCATGGAGCTCATTCAACATGCTCGGTGTCCCCAAGGAGCTAGTTGAGCACACCCTTGAAGTAAGCAAGACAGCAAGACCTATCAAGCAAAAGCTCGAGCGATTTGCGAAAGATAGAAAGCAGGCCATAGAAGTCGAAGTCTGTAAGCTCTTAGCTGCAGGATTTATTCGAGAATGTAAACACCCGGTTTGGCTCGCAAACCCGGTCCTTGTACCCAAGAAAACTGGGGGATTAAGGATGTGTATCGACTACACTGACCTTAACAAGCACTGCCCGAAAGATCTCTTCCCTCTTCCTCGCATCGACCAGGTCGTGGACTCCATGGCCGATAGTGTCCTTCTATGCTTCCTCGACTGCTACTCAGGGTATCACCAGATAGCCCTGAATCCCGACGATCAAGACAAGACGGTGTTCATAACGCCCAACGGAATCTATTGCTATAAGGTCATGACCTTTGGCCTAAAAAACGCTGGCGCTATGTACCAGAAGGCGATACAGAAGTGCTTGAAGTCCCAGATCGGGAAGAACGTAGAAGCCTACGTCGACGACGTGGTTGTCAAGACCACCGAAGGAGATCAACTCATCAACGACCTCGCCAAAACCTTCGCCAATCTACGCACTTATCAGTGGAAGCTCAACCCGACCAAATGTGTCTTCGGTGTCCCCTCTGGGTTGCTCCTGGGCTTCATGGTGGGGCACCGAGGCATTGAAGCCAATCCTACCTAGATCGACGCAATCCACAACATGGCCAGACCATCTTGCAAGAAAGACGTCATGAAACTCACTGGCATGATGGCAGCTCTAGGTTGTTTCATCAGCAAGCTCGGTGAGAAAGGTTTGCCTTTCTTCAAGCTATTGAAGAAGGCAGATAAGTTCGTGTGGGATGAAGACGCGCAGAAGGCTTTCGAGGCTCTCAAAGAGTCCTTGACCACGCCACCAATCATGACACCTCCAATCTCGAAGGAAACACTCCTCCTCTACATCTCCGCCACCACTAATGTGGTCAGCACTGTCCTCGTCGCCGAACAAGAAGAAGAAGGGCAGGTCTACCCTATTCAGCAACCTGTGTATTACGTGAGCGAGGTCCTGGCTGACGCTAAAACACGTTATTCACAGCCTCAGAAGTTGCTCTATGCACTCCTGATCACGTCGAGAAAGCTCCGGCACTATTTCCAAGCTCACAAAGTCAAGG
This sequence comes from Cenchrus fungigraminus, assembly GCA_036936925.1. NCBI lineage: Eukaryota > Viridiplantae > Streptophyta > Magnoliopsida > Poales > Poaceae > Cenchrus > Cenchrus fungigraminus. The sequence goes on along the minus strand of CM072768.1, from coordinate 115,393,367 downwards.
TGCCCTTGTCCTTCCCGCCAGGGGAGATCATCTGCAACCGCGACGCTAACGGCCACATCATCAAGTGGTCGGTTGAGTTAGGTGAGCTCGACATTGAGTTCTGCCCCCGGTAGGCGATCAAGTCGCAAATCCTAGTTGATTTTATGTCAGAGTGGACAGAAATCCAGATGCCCCCTCCCAAGGAGCGGCCTGAACACTGGATCATGTACTTCGACGGTGCCCTTAACCTCGAGGGTGCCGGAGCAGGCTTGCTATTCATATATCCTCAAGTAGAGCAGCTTAAATATGTCCTGCAGATACACAATAAGGCCTCCAACAATGGAGCAGAGTACGAAGCTATAATCCATGGGCTTCGAATCGCAGTGTCCCTTGGCATCAAGCGACTACTGGCATATGGTGATTCCAAGGTCGTCATCGAGCAAGTCAACAAGGAGTGGGATTGTGTGAAAGACACAATGGACGCTTACTGCGATGAGATCCGAAAGCTCGAAGGCCACTTCGAGGGGATCGAGTTCCAGCATGTGCCACGCAACAACAACATGGTTGCCGACATTTTATCCAAACTAGGCTCCAAGAGAGCTCTAGTCTCGGCAGGTGTGTTCGTCCAGGACCTACGCAAGCCGTCGATCAAGCTGCTGGATCCGGACAACCCGGACCAAAATCAGCCCGACCTAATTCCAGCACCTCCTCGCGACGTGCTGATGACAGAAAAAGAGGATGACTGGCGACGAGCTCCAGAAGACAAAGCAGAGCAGGAACGCATCACGCGGCATAGTGCTAACTACGTCGTGATCGGCAACGACCTCTACAGAAAAGCCGTCTCTACTGGCGTCTTGATGAAGTGTATCTTGCGATCAGAAGGTCTTCAGCTCCTGGCTGAGATCCATGGCGGTGAATGTGGCTGCCACACAGCGTCTGCCAATCTAGTCGGCAAGCCCTACCGATCTGGCTTCTACTGGCCCACGGCCATGACTGATGCCAAAGACCTCATAAAAAGGTGCAAGGGATGCCAATTTTTGCCAAACAACAGCATCTGCCAGCTCAGATCCTGCGCACGATTCCCCCATCATGGCACTTTGCCATGTGGGGCCTTGACTCCATAGGGTCATTCAGAATTGCTCCCGGTGGCTACAAACACATCCTTGTGGTCGTCGACAAATTCACCAAGTGGATTGAAGTCCGACCTGTTCCCAAGGTCACGTCGGAGGAAGCGGCAAAATTCATCCAAGTGGCTTCAAGATTGGATCTGCCTCAAACTCGAACTTGACGACTACCTGGGTTGGGCCATGCGAGCTGGCTCCCGAGCCATCGTGTGGACCTGTCCTCCCCCACGAGCAATTCCCGTACGGCCTTCACAGCGCCAGCGTGGCCTACACGGATGCGCTTGTATCCCGTCGGGCTAGCAAGGAGATCATCTCTGAGTACTCCTCGGACTCCAGCGCCGCCCCCCGACTACAACCTCCTCCTATGAGTTCGACTTCGGATTGGATCCGATCAAGCCCGAGCCCGACTATAACTGCGCTGAGAAGCTGTTGTCAGGTCCTGCTGCTTGCTTGGTCATCACGTCTACTCCAGCTGGTAGATCCATCTACTGGCCCCACCAGAAGCCCGCAGACCTGACAGACGACAACTCGCGATGTGTTGCCTGCCTCGAGACACTACCCTTCCAGGAGGGAACCCCTCTGACACCCATCACAGAGGAACACACGCCAACCGAGCTGGCCACTCCCGAGTCAGGTCGCTACTCACCTGATCATCAGGTGTTCATACCTGAAGCAGGCAGCACCTCAACCAACAACCGAGTAGATCGGTACCTCGATGACATCTCTGATGACTTGTTGTCAGCAAATGCACATGCGGATGAGACTACTGAAGCCCAGAATGCCCGACACAACTGTAATCAAAAGCGAACAGAACGACGCCGGCGGCTCCAGGAAGCTCTACCAATCCGCAACCTCAACAATGTTCTAGACGAAGTCGCGGCTCGGAATCACGAGAGCCCCGAGCAATGCCTCATGTCCATCAACAGGATAGGGCGAGCTGCTCAGGGTAATCGTGTGGCCGACCTCATAGCCCAGCTTGCAGAGAAGGCCTACTTCATGCGTGTTGACGACAGGATAGCCCGAGCTCAAGACCAAGAAGCCACCAGCCGTAGCAACACTCCAGCAGACAATGTGGGACCCAACCGCCTCTGCACTTAACATCAGCCGACTCGTAATCACTCTAGAGCTATGGGGGGAGGACCCTCACACAGCGGTGCCAGTGGTGGCGGAGGCGGTGGCAACAGCGGCAACTCTTCCCACGGTGGTACCGACAGACGCGGTGGCGGCGGCAACCCCGGAGGCCGAGGCCGCGCGAACAGCCACGCCACCAGCAATGCACGTGGCAGCTACGACGCCCGCCACAAGGTCGACGGGATACACCGCACCAAGAAGATGACCAACGTCAGCGACAACGACGGCTTCCCCGCATTCACATCTCGACTTCGCACTCTACTACTACCCAAGAAGTTCAAGCCTCTCGGAATCTCAAAATACGACACGAAGCAAGACCCAGTACAATTGCTATGGTGCTACGCCCTAGCCATTGAGAACGCTGGTGGCAACAATGAAACGAAGTGCCTCTACTTCCCCTTCTGTCTGGACCAAGCTCCACTTACGTGGCTCGAGTCACTTGACAAGAACTCCATCGACAAGTGGGACCAACTGAAGGTGTAGTTCACCAGCAACTTCGCGGGCACCATTAGGCGTTCGGGTACTCGCATGGACCTGGTGCAAGTCAAGCAAGAACAAGGCAAGACACTCCACCAGTACATGCGCCACTTCTTCGACAAGCGTGCGACCGTAGTCGACGTTACCAACAAAGAGGTCACCGACATCTTCCAAGACGGTCTTTACCACGGTCGCACCTTCTAAGACTTCGGTCGCCACCGCCCGAGTTCCATAACCAAGCTCAATGACATGGTCACTTCATGGGCTGACGAGGAAGACAAGGCTAATGCCAAGTACGACTCCAACCGCGGCAAGAGCAAAAACAACATGGGCGGCAACAATAACAAGGATCAGGGCGGTCGCAACAACAACAACAACTACTCGAGTCCAAACCTTAAGCGCAAGCCAGACAACACTGTCGCGGCAGTCCAGTGCCCTGCGAAGGACAACAACAAGAAGACCTCAGGTGGCTTCAAGGACTTGCTCAACGAGAATTGTCTGTGGCATCCGAAAACAATCACACTACTGAACAGTGCTACCAGCTTCAGCAGGCACTCAAGGATACTCCGGAGCCTCGCCGCCCTCACGACAAGAAGAGCAAGATCAAAGTCAATGAAGGCAACGATGACTTCCAACACCCTGACAAGATGGTCAACGTCCTCTTCGATGGCTACCCCACCAAGCGAGCACAGAAGCTAACTCTGCACGAGGTCCTGTCCATCGAACCCGCGACACCGACGCCTCTTAGGTGGTCGGAGGTACCCATCACCTTCTCTCGCGCGGATCAGTGGACAAGATTCTTCGAGCAAGGACGCTTTCCTATCGTCCTAGACCCAGTAGTCGCAGGCTCCAGACTGACAAGGTACTCATCGACGGCGGCAGCGCCCTTAACGTCCTGTTCACTAAGACCATGAAGAAGATGGGCCCCGACATCACCGACATGCTCACCAAGAGCACGTCACCCTTCTACGACATCATCCCAAGCAACGTGGCTATGCCACTTGGCTTAGTGGTTTTGCCAGTCACCTTCGGTACACGGGAGAACTACCGCGCCGAGTACATCAAGTTCGAGGTTGCGGACTTCGAGACTTCCTACCACGCCATCCTCGGCAGACCAGCTCTAGCCAAGTTTATGGCGATCCCACACTACTTGTACCTAGTACTCAAGATGCCTGGCCCCAAGGGAGTTCTCGCGCTACAAGGGGACTTGAAGCGATACTACGACTGCAACACCGAAGATGTGGAGTTCGCAGCAACTACTCAAGTACCCAACGCCATGATGGCGATCTTTGCTGCCTCAAAGAATCTCGTTCCGAGCGAACTCGAGGTACATGAGAAGACCGACACTGCAAACAAGCCTCAACCAACAGAGGAAGTGCAGCTGAAGGCCATCGACCTCGGGATAGGCGACAACAGCAAGACTACCATGATTGGCGCGGGGCTCGACGCCAAATAAGAAGACGCGCTCGTCAGCTTCCTCTGGGTTAACTGAGACATCTTCACGTGGTAGCCAGCGGACATGTCAGGTGTGCCCAGGAGGCTGATCGAGCACTCACTCAATGTCGATCCTAAAGCTACCCCCAAGCGACAACATCTCCGTTTCTTTGCCGACGACCGACGGGAAGCCATCAAGGAGGAACTCGCCAAACTACTGGCGGCAGGCTTCATCAGAGATGTGTTCCATCCTGAGTGGCTCACCAACCCCGTCCTCGTCTACAATAAGAACACCAACAAGTGGAGAATGTGCGTTGACTACACCGACCTCAACAAGCACTGCCCCAAGGACCCTTTCGGGTTGACGCAGATTGACCAAGTCATAGACTCAACGGCGGGCTGCGACCTACTCTGCTTCCTTGACTGCTACTCGGGGTACCACCAGATTGCAATCAAGGAAGAAGACTAGGAGAAGACCGTGTTCATCACCCCATTTGGCGCCTACTGCTACACGACGATGTGGTTTGGGTTAAAAAATGCCGACACCACCTATCAGCTAGCTATCCAGGCCTGCTTCAAGAGGCAGCTCAACAAGAACATCAAAGCTTACATGAATGATGTGGTCGTCAAGACCAGGAACTCAGACATGCTCATCACCGATCTTGAAGGGACTTTCGCATCTTTGCGAGAGTACCAATGGAAGCTTAACCCGAACAAGTGCGTCTTTGGCATACCCTCAGGGAAACTACTCAGCTTCATCATCAGCCATCGCGGCATCGAAGCCAAACCCGAGAAGATCTCCTCCATCACCAACATAAAGGCTTCGACTTCTATCAAACACATCCAGAAGCTTACTCGTTGCATGGCGGCCCTGAACAGATTCATCTCAAGACTTGGAGAGCGGGGACTACCCTTCTTCAAGCTACTCAAGCGCTAAGAGAAGTTCACATGGACCACAGAGGCTGATCAAGCTCTGACGCAGCTCAAAGACTTCCTGTCTAAGCCACCGGTGCTCACGGCTCCTCACAAATAGGAGCAGCTACTGCTCTACCTCGCTACGACTACTCATGTGGTCAGTACTGCCATCGTCGTCGAGCGGCAGGAAGAAGGCCACGCCTATCCAGTCCAGCGACCTGTCTACTTCGTTAGCAAGGTCCTGTTCGAGTCCAAGACCCGGTACCAACCCGACCAGAAGCTACTCTACGCAATACTCACCACCTCGTGGAAGTTACGACACTACTTCCAGGAGTACTTGAGAGCCTGTGTGGTTCGAGGACCGGTGGTAGGTCACTTCCTGGTGTGATGAGTGATTGACAACGTGGTGTGGTGTTGACGGTGCAAAACCATGCTCAAGTTCACCGCAAGCGTACGGGTGACGTGGTGCCTTTTTCACCAAGGAGGGTCCTCCCTAGATTTGTCAATCCAAGGATCAGAAGCAAACTCCTAAGGCTATCCATCTAATCTAATGATCGAACCTATCATGAAGCATTGATTGCATAAAGGGAACATACAAACACAAAGGGGTGTATGGATCTCATCCACCAAGCCATAAAGGTAAACACCAAAGGGTAACCCTAGCCTATCGTCTTCTTGTTGCCGTTCCCGCCAAGGTGACAAACCAATCTAAACCTATACTATGATAAGGAGTACACTCGATATGGAGTAACCCGATATGGAGTGGTCTGATACACGTTCGTTCGCCGCTTTTTCCTCCACCATATTGTGACTATGCAAGGATATTCATCACCGAACGACAACCTCGGTCCGTGCACTACAACGATGTATCCGCAAGAGATAGACTAACCACCATGATTAGATCTATTCCTACTAAAACATAAGCTAGCTACACATATGGATAAAACACTCATCGATGTAGATCAAATAGGACAAGATATGATTACATCACCATCGAATGTTGAAGGTACAAATGACTTGACGAATTCAAGTCGTGGCTCCGAAACTCCACCATGGCTTCACCACGCAGGGCCAACCATGGCGGCTAGGGCATGGCTTGGGCCATCGCCTAGGCAACTCGAGGACTTGTGGCGGCCGTCGGCTTCCTCCCGGTGCTTCTCCTTCGTGTCGGCGGCTCTCTGATGAATGGATGGATGTGGCGGCCGGCGGAGGCAGAGGCAATTTATAGAGGAGCACCTAGGTCAAAGGGGGTCGCGAACCGGGCTCAGAACAGGCCAGGCCTGCTGGCCTGGGCTGACCGGCCCAGGCCTGTTTCGGCCCGGATCGGCCCCGTCTCGCTCCCCGATGCTTCTCGGTCAATTGTTGACTTGCTCCCTTCTGCATGTGGGCCCTTGACGTCGTCTTCTCCACGGTTTAGATACAGCTCCTTGTCGCGCAAGCTTCAGCATCTTCTGTTCAGGTCCTTGGAGTTTTACGGCTTCATGCTTTGGTCCCTGGGCCCTTTGGAGTCATGTTCATCATGTGTCTTGACTTGTGCCGGGCTTCAAGATCTTCTCTTGAAGTGCTTGATGAACTTATCCCGAAAGTCTCCTCTTTAACGTTAGTTTCCTACGTAAACAATAAACTCCAAAATCGACATGCAAGAGTGAACTTGATACCTCCGGGGGTTAGTACCATTAGTTAGAATATCAAATATGTGCAAATGTTGATGGTAAACTCATAGCTAGGTGTACTAAAATCGACCATCAACATACCCCCATGCTTAAACCTTGCTCGTCCTCGAGCAAGTCCAAGATCTTTTCTTAACTTGGAAATCAGCGTTGCCTTTCATTGTCTTCCCTGCACTTACTAATACACAACAAGACATATTGCTCTCTCAAGTATTTAGCATTTAGGGTTCAAGTTTTGACCGGCTAATTCATCATGGAAGATAGACTATTATTAAAGAACATGGCACAATAAAACAAATATAGTGCTCTCAAACTTAAGCAAACTTCAAACCTTTACCTTGTTGCATCGTGAAGAGTTTTCAAAAGGTTGCACATCTAACATAAGTGAGGTTCTCTTGCAAAAGCTCATGGGAACACTCATCTCGTCAAGTCACTCAAGCCTACACTAGATTATTCTCAACCTATTCTACTCATATATGAAAGTGGAAAGCTTATGTGGAGCTTGGTAGGTAAAAATAATCCTAGCAAAACATTATACTTGAAATATTGTCAAACTAAGAGAGAGATCTATTGGAATTACCGAGACTAGTCAAAAAGGCCATGGAAAATAAATGTTGGAAAGAGAGAGATGGAACACACGCATTTAGAATGGTGGACATGTGCAAGTGGCAAATGGGTGATCATGAGACACGAATAAAGTTCTCATTATCGGATTGCACATGGTTGGAAAAGATTGAGTATGGATTTGTCTTCAAAGCTCTCTAAGATTTAATTGAAAGCGAAAAAGAACTGAGGAGCATTTTTATTTTTCTCTCTTTTGTTTTTTCTTTTCTTATTTTTTTTCTTTCTTTCCTTCATTTTTTTCCTTCTCTTTTTTTTATTCTTCATTCATCATTTTTTATGCTCCTCTGAACTTTTAAGCAACATAGTACTTGCTATAGCAGTCCTCCCCCATGCTTAAATGATTGCTCGTCCTTGAGCATAGAAGTGAGGGGACCTATGGCTGCTAAAGAAATACAAAATCCTTGTGTTCCTCTATAAATCTTTTGAAATCTTCAAGGGCATCCTCCATGTCGAAACTCAGCATGATCTTGGGTGCATTGATGAGTCCCTCCATATGTTATATGTCTTGAAATCTTGCCAGAAAATCTTCAGAAAATTCGTCAAAAGATCATCCATACTCAATTTGAGTTGTGGTCAAGGAGGTAATCACAAAAAGATGTTTTGGGTTTAGGGTGGATGCCTAGCGAAGTTTGTGAAATTTCCAATGTAGAAACTCACAATGCATGGACAAAAATGGGTAGCATGAAAAAGATACGCAAAGGAATGGCCAGCTTCTTAGTCTCGTACCACAGAAATCAATCCTAATCCAACTCATCAAGATATATGTTTGCAAACTAAAGGTTACATCATGAAAGAACTTGTATGTGTATAGGCTTTGGTAGGTAGAACCTTGCAAGAGATTCACAAATGTAGATAGCACAATAATTTTAAATAAAACAAGTACAAGACATAGGTCATCGGTAAACTTAAATCAAAGAGCAAGATAGAGTATGTGGGTCTAAAGATTAGTCATTTAATCTCCACTAATGAAAGAGTCGGTATTTAATCAATTTAAGTTCCTTTTAATAGAGAGCAAAAAGTCATGTCATATAAAACATCATGCAAGTTAAACAAAGCGGCAACTTTCATCACTTTTCCATAAGCAAGACATACGAATGATATCATCGTGGTAAGCTCAAAAGAGATGGTGATTCATTTGTTGAAAAATAAAAACTAACTAACCTAGGTTGTCCTCCTAGTAGCCATGTTATTGATCGAGAGATAAATACAAAGTTTGTTTATGGTTGAAAGCATATATGTGCAAGCATTTAAAAGAATATGAACAAAGATAAAGTTAAGGGTGAGTTACCGTCCTTTTCAATGCTCGTAGTGCAGTGCAGCGTGGCCTCCCCCATGCTTAAGCATTGTGCTTAGCATGGAAAAAGAATGATGAGCATCTTGTGGTGAAGGCGATCCTTGAACTCCATGTGGCTTTTTTTCCCTTTCATCCTTGAAATCCTCCCCCATGCTTAGCATGTTGCTAAGTGTGGAAGAACTTGAATCGCTCGTAATCCCCTATTGCCATGTGTTTGAGAATCATCTTCACTTCCTTGCCTTTGTTGCTCAGTTGTCCTTCAACTTCTTCTTATTATCATCAAGCCATGGTTCCAATCCTTCATCATATCATCATCACCGACTTCCATCTCGTCCTTGTCGCTGCCTCATCTTCCACAGTTTTTCTTTACTTTCAGAACAGAACATGTACTGAAGCACCCCTCCAAGTTGAATTTCATGAAAACGAGCCATCATACGCATGAAACGGATTCCGAACAAGAGAGTTGTGCCTTTTTTACTCCGGCGATGCAATCTGTCCAAAGCTGATTTCAGACCGCGCAGCGCTCAATGTTTCTGCCATATCTCCTTGTACGGGTCTTCAAAATTGATGATACTTGATGCGTTGGAAAGAAGGTTTGAAGGATCTTCTGAATATGAACTTTTCTTCCATTGTACATCTCTGAACACGTGCTCAAATCTCGATGGAAACATCGACTTCCTTCTCAAGCCTTGTAGATGACTAACGATCTTGATTGCAATTGGTCAAGAACTCATGGGAACACTTCGTCATGCCTGCAAAACAAATCAAATGCATATTCTACCCCTGGGGTGATGGTCAGGAGTAGAAAATTGCCAACAAACCAAATACATCCCAAAGATCTTAACTTGTGGCATAGCTTACCTAGTAAAAAGAAAAGTAAGAACCTAATGAGTGTGCGTGCGTGTAGGTGAAAAAAAATGCAAATGAAAGGAAGGGTTATAAACAATGACAATGCTTGCACCAAGTTCTAAACACCATGTTTACAACTAGATTGCTTTATTTCTATATAACCATAAAGATTTAACCAAGGTCAAAACACCATGTTCATTTCAAGGTTAATAATTCTTCATGCCGCAAGAAAATTAAAGCGCATTGCAAAGTTTATAAACCAACCAATGCAACGTGAAAGCAAGGTTTATAAAACTGAATGATGGTGGTCTCCAATCATGCCTAAACACCATGTTTACACAAGATTACAAAAGAAAATGCCACGCGTGAAGCATTATCATGGAAATAAAGCATTCATCAAAAAGTTTCGCAAAGAAGCCAAGCTAACCTTTGCATGATAGAACAAATGGGTCGATGCAAAATGCAAATGCAAAAAGGGGTTACTAAAAAAAGGGTCAGCAATGTTTGCAAAGGCTTTTGATGTTGTCCATCAATAAAGATAAGCAAGTCACTTTATGAGAGGTAGAGTCTTGGCAACAAAATTTTTATCAAAAGACCTTAAAACATGCTAAGAAGGTTTTAAGGTAAGGCTTATGGGTATCCTATATTTTTGGCTTAAGACAAGAATTTTGAAAAGACAAGTCGGGTGAAGAAATTCTATCTAAGGTGGCTTTGAAAAAGAAGAAAAGAAAACAAGGGTTATATTTTTGGATGAAAAACAAACCTACGGTTTTAGGATTACTAAAGGTATGAGGGGTTTTTCCTAAGGTTTTAGGATGAGGCTAGTCAAAATTTTAATTAGACAAAGGGTTAGAGGTAGACTTGGTCTTGTCACAAGTCGATCCTTCCTTTGTTGGCTTGGGTGCTAGGTGTGGTTTGATAGGAAGGTTTAGGCAAAGAAGAGATTTTTTCACAAAAAGGGTTTTAAAAATGGTATGCATCATGCAACAAAATGCAAGGGTGGAGAACAAAGTGGAAAGAAGTGCAACATGATTATGAATGAACAAAAAGGTATGACATGATATGGTGGTGATCTAAACCAAAAGCAAAAGTTAGCCTAAGTTAACTAGCCACAAGTTTAGAATCAAAAGGGATCATGCTTCATATTTCTCTCTAAAAAGACACAAATAAAAGACTATAAACACTAATAGGCACACAAAAAAGTGGTCTACAAGTTTTCCAAAATCAAGTAGCATAGTGCTCACTCAATATCTATTAAAGCATACAACATGTGGTTGTGACATTTATTCGAGCAATACAACGTTACTTGAAGTTTTCAAATAAAGAACACAATGTAGACTTGTCATAGTTTATATAGATATATAAAAAGATCGGGTTGCCTCCCGCAAAGCGCTTCTTTTTAAGTCACAGAGCTTGACTTTCTCATGTACCTTTTTATTGTCGTGAAGCAATGGTTCTTTGTGCGAGAATCCAAAGTATCCATGCCTTGATGTTGCCTTATGAAATCGGTCATGGTTCGCTTCCAACATCATCATGTGTTGAGTGGTGCCTCTTGTGTCTTCATTCATCCAAGCTCGAGAGAGTTTGTTTTAGTCCTTAGCTTCTAAATTTCATCATGTATGTGTTGTGGAACCATTGCCCCATCTTCTCTTTATTGACACCATGTCCATCTCCTCTATCTTGTCGTCATTGCCTTGTTGCTGCCTCTTTTTCGTGGATTTAACCCTGCATCCAGAACAGAACATATACCAAAATATAGTTCTATTGAAAAATTTATAAAATTACCTTTCCAACGGGTACTCATTCATCTTAATCGGAATCCGAATGAGGGAGCTATGGCTGTTTCACTTCAGCATTGCTTGCTGTCCAGAATTTCAGCACGTGCAACGTTCGGTGATTTGGCCATATCCGCTTGTAGGAACCTCCGATTGCCTTGCCGCTTGATTCGTTGGAATGTAGACTTCATGGGGCTTCTGAAAATCCAAATTTATCTAATGCTTTCTGCTGAGGCTCATGCAAACATCTTGATGACATCGTTATCCTTATGTCCATCGATCCGGAGATGTACGTGTGGTCTTCATCTTGTAGTCTTTTAGGGCACCATGTCACGCATCCCTTGGTTTTAAAAATCATTACCATCGCTGCATGAGCATGATGGCAATGGGATCCTTCTCCATCATGCTTGACATGGTCGTTTCCGAAACCTATAGTTCGAACGAGCAAACCTCCAAAAGACATTAGTCTAAAAATTTAATCGACACATAGGCGTACCTTGTTCATCTTTGTTTGCTTTGGGTGGGGGCTCGATAGCAGATGTTGGGCCACTAACCAAGGTTAGCACCTACCACTAAAGAGCAAATCTTTGCGTAGCCATCAACTTGGTTGAGCGAGTTGGACTTGTTGAAGTCCGAATGTCGAAAACTTCTCGATCGCTTTGTGTCTAGGGTTTTACCTGCATTCAAGGACACAAACAAGAAACATAGGGTATATGCAATAATAAAATTAGGGTTAGTTAAAAGAAAGATAGATCGCCCTAGGGTTCGAGTGGCCGATCCCCGGCAATGGCGCCAGAAAAAGGGGCTTGTTGACGGTGCAAAACCGTGCTCAAGTTCACCGCAAGCGTACGGGTGACTTGGTGCCTTTTTCACCAAGGAGGGTCCTCCCTAGACTTGTCAATCCAAGTATCGGAAGCAAACTCCTAAGGCTATCCATCTAATCTAATGATCTAACCTATCATGAAGCGTTGATTGCATAAAGGTAACATACAAACATGAAGGGATGTATGGATCTCATCCACCTAGCCATAAAGGTAAACACCAAAGGATAACCCTAGCCTATCGTCTTCTTGTTGCCGTTCCGGCCAAGGTGACAAACCAATCTAAACCTATACTATGATAAGGAGTACACTCGATATGGAGTAACCCGATATGGAGTGGTCCGATACACGTTCGTTCGCCGCTTTCTCCTGCACCGTACTGTTACTACGCAAGGATATTCATCACCGAACGACAACCTCGGTCCGTGCACTACAATGATGTATCCACAAGAGATAGACTAACCACCACGATTAGACCTATTCCTACTAAAACATATGCTAACTACACATATGGATAAAACACTCATCGATGTAGATCAAAGTAGGACAAGATATGATTACATCACCATCGAATGTTGAAGGTACAAATGACTTGACGAATTCAAGTCGCGGCTCCAGAACTCCACCATGGCTTCACCACGCAGGGCCAACCATGGCGGCTAGGGCATGGCTTAGGCCATCTCCTAGGCAACTTGAGGACTTGCAGCGGCCGTCGGCTTCCTCCCGGTGATTCTCCTTCGTGTCGGTGGCTCTCTGATGAATGGATGGATGTGGCGGCTGGCGGAGGCAGAGGCAATTTATAGAGGAGCACCTAGGTCAAAGGAGGTCGCGAACTGGGCTCAGAACAGGCCAGGCTGGCCGGTCTGGGCCGACCGGCCCAGGCCTGTTTTGGCCCGGTTCGGCCCCGTCTCGCTCCCCGTTGCTTCTCGGTCAATTGTTGACTTGCTCCCTTCTGCATGTGGGCCCTTGACATCGTCTTCTCCTCGGTTTAGATAGAGCTCCATGTCGCGCAAGCTTCAGCATCTTCTGTTCAGGTCCCTGGAGTTTTACGGCTTCATGCTTTGGTCCCTGGGCCCTTTGGAGTCATGTTCATCATGTGTCTTGACTTGTGCCGGGCTTCATGATCTTCTCTTGAAGTGCTTGATGAACTTATCCTAAAAGTCTCCTCTTTAACGTTAGTTTCCTACATAGACAATAAACTCCAAAATCGACATGCAAGAGTGAACTTGTTACCTCCGGGGGGTTAGTACCATTAGTTAGAATATCAAATATGTGCAAATGTTGACAGTAAATTCATAGCTAGGTGTACCAAAATCGACCGTCAACATGTGGACTGATTATTGGCTAAGTATTGCAGGTGCAGGTTATGGCTTGACTGGTGTTGGTGCAGGTGAAGAACAAGCACGAAAGGTCGTTGCTGGTGAGGCCTCCAGGTGTGGAGAAGACAAGTAGGCTTGGTTCGAGGGACCCGGTGGCCAGTGGAGTCAAGTGTGGGCCGCATGGTGGCAAGAACGACAATATGAAGTCATGGACGGTTTTGATGGCCGCATGAGCCTCAAAACCAAGGTCGAGCCGGGACTACGTGGGAGCCAAGTCATGAGTGGTGATTGGCGGAGGCTACACCGAGTTCACAGGGTTTCCGGTGGTTCACCAGAAAACCACTGGTTCCTTGGTTGATCCACAAAGCCAAGACCGAAGACCGAAGGTGGAGGTACAGCAGAATCAGACCGATCTGACCGGTGGGTCTGACCGGTGTGCGACGACGCAATCCGGAGACTTCGAAGCGGAGGACACGCGTTGGGATCGCAAGGCTTGCATCAAGGCTAAGCAAGTTTGCGGTCGCTGGGCATTCGTCCGATGCTGCGAAGACAAAGATTCCCAAAGTGCCCCTCGGGGGTGTGTATCCTAGTATTACACCTTAGGGGTAATTTAGTCTTTCGGCTAGCCTCCATATAACCCAAGTGGTGAGAGGATGGCAGCCATCTCTTGGAACCCTAGCTCATTTTGTTTTGCAATTTTCCTTTTTCCTTTGGAATTTCTAGGACTAGCTTGAGAGCTTCATGGTGAGATCATATGAGAGGGAAGGATGATCGGGCGGCAAGCTAGACCTTGTATGAACCTCTTTGGTATGTATAGATGATTCGGTGTGGTTCTTCAAGGCTTGGATGTGTCTTTCCCATTTCTCTTTTTTTGGTGATTTTCGGAGCCCTTTCTTCGCGATTTTCTTGTGGTGGATTCGAGGCCTTTCTCTTTGGGATTTGGTGGGGGATGTATGCTTGAACCCTTCGTGGTTCTTTTCCCTTTGATTCCCCTCCCAAATTCGTGAGAAAACGGGCTCGATTTTGGGGTTTTCTCATCTCTAGGGTTAGAGGTGTTCTTGGTGGGATTTCTTCGATTCCTCTCGATTTAGCAAGTTTTGGTGGACCAAATCTTGGCTATGGAGTGCCCATGAGGTGTTCCTACTGTCCCCAAAGTATTGTGCAAATCCATGGAGCGATTCGGGAGATCGGGAGTTGGATTTGGGGGAGTTGACCCGTGGGTGCTGTTCATCCTGAGCTGCCCAGCCTGACCGGTCTGATCGGTGCAGTCGACCGGTTGATCGGTGCAGAGGCCTTGTGGGATTTGCCTTGGGTGAATGTCTTGGTGAGTTCCATGTTGTCTTGTGTTGCTGCTGTTTCGAGTTTGGTTCGGTTTGGAGCTCGGAAGGTCAGGTTTGTGGATTTGGGGCTTCCTGGCTTATACCAGTCTGACCGGCGTGCTACACCAGCATGACTGGTGTAGGGGCCTTTTGTGGAAGTTCTCAGGATCTGTCAGGGTGCTCCAGCAGGGACCGATCCGATCGGTGTGTGCGACAAGTCTGACCGGTGCAGTCCAGTAGCTGCTCGAGTTGGTCTTTCCGCTGTGTTCTCGGGTTAGCTTCGGTGGTTGTTGGTTCCTAGGACCAGTAGCACTCCAGTGGCTGCGTGGTCTTAGCCAACTTGGGTAGTTGAGTCGGAGACGTGCTTTGGAAGCCTTGTTCATCATGTTGGAGTTTCCATCTCCTCCGAGAAGAATTTTTATCGGCTCCCATTCACTCCCCCCTCTTTGGTTCGCCGTTTCGGTCCTTCAAGTGGTATCAGAGCCGGTTACGGATCTTCGGATTCTAACCACTCTAAGATCCAAGGATGGCATACCAGAAACGGGGTTCGGGTCCTCCACACTTCGATGGCAAAAACTACCAGATGTGGCAGAGGCGGATGGCGGCTTTCCTCCGCGGTAAGGGTCAGATCCTTTGGGACGTTACGGTGAACACAGCTTATGTTCATCCAATTAACTTCCTTGCACCAGGATCGAGGGACATGTTCGATGCCAACAACAAGGTGGTCGACTACTTGTTTCGTGCTCTGTGTCAGTCCGAATTCGATCGGGTTCAGACAGAGGACTTAGCTTGTAGGATTTGGCAGCAGTTGAAGGATGCTCATGCTGAGAATGCTTAGGTTCAGGCTCGGATGTACGTGACTTACCGGAGAGAGTATGAGAACTTCACTCATCTCCCCGGCGAGTCCGTCGATGCCCTTTTCCAGTGGTTCACGGTTGTGGTGAACAACATGAGAGCCAATGTGGCCGTGCTCTCATACGATGATCATGATAGAGCCGTGAAGCTCTTGCACTCGCTGGATCGCACTGTATGGGACGGAAAGGTCGAGGCTATTCTTGAGTCCGAGAAGTATGACACCCTAACCGTGAACGAGCTGTTCTCAAAGCTCAAGTCTGCTGAGTTGGACCGTGGTATGACAGCCAAGATCGAGAGCCCGACTGACTCTCATAGTCTTGCTGTCATCGGTGGCAAAGGAGCTAAGTCTAACGCTAACGCATCCTCCAGGATGTACTCTCTATCTTTTTTGATGCCTTTGCCAGACGAGGAGTTCGACGTGCATGGAGAGGACGAGCTGGCGTTGCTGACCAGGCGGTTCGAGAGGTTGCATGAGAACCGGGTGAACACAAGGAGGAATCCACGGACATGCTTTCAGTGCGGCAAGGCAGGACACTTCATCGCCGACTGTCCGGAGAAGATGGAGAACAAGGACGGCTACAAGCACCGGTCGAACAAGGATGGCAAGTACCGATCAAGGCACAATTACAAGCACAAGAACAAGCACAAGGACGAGCGACGGTCGAGGAAGAAGGACGGCCGCGGCAGGAAGGCCTGAGCGATGGTCGGAGCGAGCGACGTCAAATCCAGCTCCGCCTACTCTTCCTCGAGCTCGAGCAGCAGTGAAGATGAAGGTGCTCGGTGCAAGAACAAGAAGTCATCCAAGAACTTGAGCGGGCTGAGCTGCTACGTGAGAGATGGCTTCTGCGGCATGGCTCGTAGCTTCGGTAGCAAGAAGAGTCACCAGAGCGACTCGGACTCGGACTCCGGGGATGAGGTACGTGATGAGCTTCCCTTCTTGCGTGAGGAGAACGAGCGTCTTGGCAAGTTGCTTGATAATCATGATGACATGCTTAGAGAGGCAAAGAAGATGAGGAAATAGCTTAGGGCCTCACTAGAAGATGCTAGGAACCGAGTAGCTGAGCTAGAAACCCAGAACCTTGATGCTAAGCTTGAGATAGATTCTCTTAAGGCTTCACCTATGGTTTCTAATGAGATTGATTGTTGTGATTGCTCTGTGTACCTAGCTAATCTTACTGCTCTAAAGGATAAGTATGCTTCTACTTGTGATGAACTAGATGTGCTTAGGGTTGAAGTGGCTGAGCTTAAGTCTAGACCTACTTTGCTAGGTGCTTGCACTTCTTGCCCTGTTTTGCATGGAAAGATTGATGAGATGCATGCTTACACTGTTTCTCTTGAGGCCAAGTTGAAAGAACTTGTTCCCACTTCTTGCTCTACTTGTGAAGTGCATGCTTTAAAAAATCTGGAACTTGCACATTATGTGGATCACTTGCAGGATGAGAATGATGAGTTGAGGAAAATGATGGGTTGCCTGTCGGGTCATGAACCACAGCTTAGGATGATGATAGAGGCATACAAGCGCTATGATGGGCAAGCGCTTGGCTCGGATAAGATTGGAGAGTGTAGTAGTGAGGGAGGAGAGAAAAATGGTGATATCCCAGCTCCACCAAAAACCTTCCACAAAAATGCCTATGCTCCTAAGCCCAACCCACTAAGAAACAAACTTGACACAACCCCAGATCCTCCCATATTTCCTCGCCCAACAAATGATTTCCAAAAACCGGTGAAGTTTGTGACTCCAAGGAGAGTGAGGTTGGAGAGAAGAAGGGTGAGAAGCTGAGTGAGGAGAAACCAATTGAGCAGCCCCAACCGAAGCCAAATCCTAAGCTCATACGGTTTCATTGTGACTATTGTGGGAGAGATGGTCACAAGAGTGAGTTTTGCTTCAAGAGGAAGCGTGAGGAGAGAATGGCTAAGGAGTGGGCTAACAAGGACAGGTACTGCCCTTCAGATGGTGTACCTGAGCCTCGTATGCAAATGCCCTGGCCAAGGTGATTGTGAGGACGGTTCCGTCTTGGGGAGATCGAAAGGAGGTAGGTGCCGAGCAGCACCGGTCAGACCGGTGCACTCCACCGGTCAGACCGGTGCTAGTCTGGACAGATAGCAGTTCGGTTTCCGAGCTCGTACGGATGCTCGATTTGGTTCTAGTGGTCGTGGTTCTGGTGGTTGGCTTGGAGAGTTTGCAGGTGGCCAGTTTGCTAGACGTTCTCCACCTCGTGCTCAATACGAGGGTGGGAGGAGTCGTAGCTTTGAGATGGAGAGGAGGAACGGCCCACGGTCTTCCTTTCGTGGTTTTCGTTCTCCTCCAGCTAGACAGGGGTGGTTCCCTCGTGGTGGCTCCCGTTGTGGTTTTCGTGGTGGTAGCTTTGATAGGCGTGATGATTTGGTTTGTGCTAATCCCACTTTGGAGTAAATGGCTCGGCACTGGTTTTACTCGTTTGGTACTAACCCCAGTGCAGAGTCATTTGTTCACTCACGTGCTCGCTTTTGAATTTCAGGTGGGAGACTTGAGGAACACTTGGTTGATTGACTCCGGTTGCTCGAGGCACATGACCGGAGACAAGGGGTGGTTCTCAAGTCTCGTCCCGGTGGTGTACAAGACATACATCACCTTTGGGGACAATGGGCGAGGGCGTGTGCTTTCAGAAGCTGAGATTAAGGTAAGTGAGAAGGTCACTCTCAGGCGTGTTGCTCTTGTTCAATCACCCGGATTCAATTTGCTTTCCGTTTCCCAGCTTTTGGATGAGGGTTTTGATGTGTTGTTTCGGCCTGATGGTTCTCAGATTTTGGATTCTCGAGGGGACCAAGTTTGCATGGTCGTTCCCAAGGGTCAAGTGCTCCGAGCAGATTTCTCTCAGTCTTCTGGTGTGGCTCGTTGTTTTTTAGCTGGTTCTTCGAGTGAGTTGTGGAAGTGGCATAGGAAATTGGGTCACTTAAGCTTTGACCTTTTGTCTCGCTTGAGTAAACTCAATTTGGTCCGAGGATTACCACGGTTGAGATTTGAAAAAGAGTTGGTTTGTGCGTCGTGTCAGCATGCTAAGATGGTAGCTTCTTCCCATCCACCCCTCACCAATGTGATGACGGAGCATCCATGCGAGCTGCTCCATATGGACCTTGCTAGCCCAGCTCGTGTGCGATCCGTGGGTGGGAAGTGGTACGTCCTGGTTGTGGTGGACGACTACTCTCGGTATGTGTGGGTTTTCTTTCTTGAGGAGAAAGGGGAGACATTTGGTTTTGTTCGAGATCTTGTCTTGAGGTTGAGAAACGAGAGGCATGGAGATGCCATACGAGCGATCCACAGTGACAATGGCTCAGAATATAAAAACTCTCGCTTCGAAACCTTTTGCCATGACTTGGGTCTTGACCACCAGTTCTCTAGTCCGTATATGCCTCCCCAAAACGGCGCGGTAGAAAGGAAAAATAGAACCTTGTGCAAGATGGCTCAGACGATGCTCGATGAGCATAGGACTCTGAGAAGGTTCTGGGCTGAGGTGGTGAATACCGCGTGCTATGTGTCGAACAGGATTTACCTCAGGGTGCATAAGAAGAAAACATGCTATAAGTTGATGCATGGTCGCACACCCAAGGTGAGTCACTTCCATGTGTTTGGGTGCAAATGCTTTATCCTGAAGAAAGGTAAGAAGTTGGACAAGTTCGAGGCTAGGTCTGTCGATGGCATTTTCTTTGGTTACGCGTCTCATTCTAGAGCCTTTCGAGTGCTCAATCTTGAAACTAACCAAATCATGGAGACTTGCGAGGTTACCTTCGATGAGACATAGCCACGTAGTCAGCTTGTTTTTGAGTGTGCAGGTGATGAGGAACTTGGTGAGGAGATTTTTCAGGGGGAGGAGCATGAACATGGAGATGATGAAGATGGCGGTGTGGTGCCCGCAGCTGAGCATGTACCTACTACTTCGACTACGGTGGTGGACGTCCCTTCTCCCACACCTGCGATGACAAACCCAGATCAAGGCGAAGCTGCTGTTGAGGGGGACATAGCATCAAGGCGAGAACCTCCCCGGCGAGTTCAAGTTGATCACCCAGCTTCGAGAATCATCGGCGACATCAATGAACGTACTACACGGTCGAGGTTCTTCCTCGGTCTCCAGATCAAGCAATCAAAGGAACATTCGTGTACCAAGCCAAGTACACCAAGGACATTGTGAGGAAGTTCAAGATGGAGGACTCCAAGGCCATGGCGACACCTATGAGTACGACTACAGCTCTTGATGCGGACGAGGAAGGTGAACACGTGGACCAGAAGGAGTACCGAAGCATGATCGGGTCACTCCTGTACTTGACGGCGACGAGGCCGGACATCCAATTCTCGGTATGTCTATGCGTTCGTTTTCAAGTGTCTCCAAGGACTTTGCATCGGCAAGCAGTCAAGCACATATTTAGGTATTTGCGACATACTCCCGACTTCGTCCTGTGGTACACCGCGTCTTCTGCTTTGGCTCTTCATGGATTTTTGGACACGGATTTTGCCGGGTGTCGGTTGGATAGGAAGTCCACTTCTGGGACTTGCCAGTTCTTGGGTTCTTCTTTGGTGTCTTGGTCTTCCCACAAATAATCGAGTGTTGCTCAATCCACTACCGAGGCAGAGTATGTTGCTACAGCCAGTTGTTGCTCTCAGCTCCATTGGATCACATACACCATGAGTGACTTTGGTGAGGAGTATACCCATATCTCACTTCAATGTGATAGCACAAGTGTCATAAGTGTTGCAAAGAACCCAGTGCTCCATTCCAAAACCAAGCACATAGAAGTGAGGTATCATTTCCTGAGAGACAACGTAGGGAAAGGAAAAATCGCTTTGATCCATGTACCCACACATGACCAGCTAGCCGATATTTTTACCAAACCCCTAGATCAAGCAACTTTCACTCGTTTGCGAGGGGAGCTTGGTGTTTGTTTGATTTCTTGAGTTTGGTTTGTGGGAGCTCCTTTGTAGCATATGTATAGCTTTTCTTTGTGCATTCTTACATTTGCATTGCATTTGTATCATTATGTATAGTCATCTTTGTATGATAGGTTGCATGCATTTTGTATCATATGCATTTTGTAGGAAAAGCTTCTCTTATATACATAGTTCACCATGTTGTGCTATATATGATCTTGTGAGTTAGTTTGGTATGATATGGATTAGTGTGGCTTAGCTCTTGATGATCTTGATTTATATCCATGGTTGATGGCTATGTTTTTTTTAAAAAGGTCATATGTATGCTCTCTTGTGAGTAAATGCCTTTATATGATCTTGACATATTTTTGTGGCTTGGCTATGCTTAATTCGTGGTTGATAACTTATTTTTATCATATGGGGCCAAAGGCTCATTTTCCATCATGAATGTTTAGCCCCTATGCTTTATCTTGTGGAGGGGCATAAGTTCCTTTTTGTCGCAAAGACATTCCATGTACCAATTATAAATCTGAAAATGAAATGTAAATTGCTTCGAAAATGTGCTCCCATGTCATATATGCTTAATTTACTTGGTTTTTGGGTGCTAAACCGTTGCATGTTGCTTCCCAATGAGAAGTTCCATACATAGAAGTAAGCACATGGCTCGGTATGCTTTGACATGACATGAGGTGCTTGTGGGTGTTTATGATGGTCTTATGCTTAGAATGGTTGTCCTAGAATGAAGTTTGTGTGGCTTTGCCATTTTGACGTGTTTTGCTCATGTTTAGGACTTTGCTCATGAGAGGGAATTTTTTCGCAAAAATAGTCTTTTCTATCTTAGCTTCGCCAAATGGTTGTGAAACTTGGTGATCTTGTAGTTTTTGTCCATACGAAGCTATAGACTATCTAACTTGCTCATTTGGACATGTGTAGCATCCTATGTTGAATTTTGTCTATTTGAGAAGCTCTAGGTTGCATTTTTTGCATTCTTGCCTTGATTCATGCACTGTCAACAACGGGGAGAAGTTTGAGCATGTTTTAGCTTGCTGCATGTATTTAGAAGGTTTCCAAGTGGTTTCGAGCTATTTTTGAGCTCGTGCAGTTCCCAGTTTTTCCTAGGTGGTCATCGGCCTGACCGGTGCTGCTCACCGGTCTGACCGATGTGAGTGTCAGGTGCTGGACGATCTTGTCCACCGGTCTGACCGGTGAGGAGGACCGGTCTGACCGGTTAGAGCAAAGCTGAAGCAGCTGCTCTGTTTCGCGAAGTGGTTTGCATGCATTCGTCCAAGGGGAGTTGCATTGGTTCAGGGGGAGCTTGCATGTGTGTAGGGGGAGCTCTTTGTTGTTTTCGAGCTTTGTGATTGGTGGCTTGTGCTCTTTGCTTGAGCATGGTTTTGTCTCGGATGTGTCAAGCCATTGCCCTTGCCTAAGGGGTCCGAGACTTGTCTTCTTCAAGTGATCTTGCTCTTTGCCTTTTCTTTGGCTTTCGATCGCTTGTTGGAGTTTCTTTTAGTCGTTTCTTTTCTTTTCCTTTTCTCTTTGGTTACCAAAACGTGTGTGTTCTGAATGCACTCATCAAGGGGGAGATTGAGAGCCTGTGTGGGATGGTAGGTCACTTCGTGGTGTGATGAGTGATTGACAACGTGGTGTGAACTGATTCTTGGCTAAATATTGCAGGTGTAGGTTGCGTCTTGACTGGTGTTGGTGCAGGTGAAAAACAAGTGTGAAAGGTCGTTGCTGGTGAGGCCTCTAGGTGTGGAGAAGACAAGTAGGCTTGGTTCGAGGGACCCGGTGGCCAGCGGAGTCAAGTGCGGGCCGCATGGTGGCAAGAACAACAAGATGAAGTCATGGGCGGTTTCTTGGTTGAGCCTCAAAACCAAGGTCGAGCCGGGAATATGTGGGAGTCGAGTCATGAGTGGTGATTGGCGGAGGCTACACCGAGTTCGCGGGGTTTCCGGTGGTTCACCAGAAAACCACTGGGTTCCTTGGTTGATCCACAGAGCCAAGACCGAAGACCGAAGACAGAGGTGCAGCAACATCGGACCGGTCTGACTGGTGGGTACCGGTCTGACCGGTGAGGCGCACCGGTCTGACCGGTGTGCGACGACGCAGTCCGGAGACTTCGAAGCGGAGGACACACGTCGGGATCGCAAGGCTTGCGTCAAGGCTAAGCAAGTTTGTGGTCGCTGGGCATCCGTCCGATGGTGCGAAGACAAAGATTCCCAAAGTGCCCCTCGGGGGTGTGTATCCTAGTATTAGGCCTTAGGGGTAATTTAGTCTTTCGGCTAGCCTCCTTATAACCCAAGTGGTGAGAGGATGGCAGCCATCTCTTGGAACCCTAGCTCATTTTGTTTTGCTATTTTCCCTTTCCTTTTTCCTTTGGAATTTCTAAGATTAGCTTGAGAGCTTCATGGTGAGATCTTGTGAGAGGGAAGGATGATCGGGCGGCAAGCTAGACCTTGTATGAACCTCTTTGGTATGTATAGATGATTCGGCGTGGTTCTTCAAGGCTTAGATGTGTCTTTCCCGTTTCTCTTTTTTGATGATTTTCGAAGCCCTTTCTTGACGATTTTCTTGTGGCGGATTCAAGGCCTTTCTCTTTGGGATTTGGTGGGAGATGTATGCTTGAACCCTTGTGGTTCTTTTCCCTTTGATTCCCCTCCCAAATTCGTGAGAAAAGTGGCTCGATTTTGGGGTTTCTCATCTCTAGGGTTAGAGGCGTTCTTGGTAGGATTTCTTCGATTCCTCTCGATTTAGCAAGTTTTGGTGGACTAAATCTTAGCTATGGAGTGCCCAAGAGGTGTTCCTACTTTTCCCAAAGTCTTGTGCAAATCCGTGGAGCGATTCGGGAGATCGGGAGTTCGATTTGGGGGAGTTGACCTGCAGGTGCTGTTCATCCCGAGCTGCCCAGCATGACCGGTCTGACCGATGCAGTCTACCGGTCTGACCGGAGCAGAAGTGAAGGACCGGAACGGCGAACCAGAGAGGGGGGGAGTGAATGAGAGCCGATAAATATTCTACTCAAGAATTCGGCCTATGAACCCAAAATCACTTGGACACCTCCACATGTTTCTCTTGCCAAGTCCACGTAGCCACTGGAGTGCTACTGGACTTAGGAACAAGACTCCACCAAGCAACACTCGAAAACACGCATCGGAAAACAACTCGAGCACCTGCTGCCAGAGTAAAACTGGTCAGGCCGGTTTCTCAAACCGGTCAGACCGGTTTTGCAAGGGGAGAAAATGACTAAGTCACCCGAAACTGGTCAGACCTCTTTGCCAAACCGGTCAGACCGGTTTTGCCAGACTTAGCCAAAATCCAACACACCAAAACCGGTCAGACCTCTTTTCCAAACCGGTCACACCGGTTTCGCCCAGGGAGCCCAAACTCAAAATCCCAAAACTAGAGCAAACGAACTCGAAATTGATGAAACTTGGACCAGAGATTCTTCTACCAAAAGGAAACTTGTTCCCAGAAGATCTCCCCAAAAACACACCTTGACCAAGGCGTTGACCAAACCGGTTACCAAACCGGTCAGACCGGTTTTTCCAGGACAGCACGGGAAGAACTCAAACTGCGATACAAACACAACCTTCCAACCAATCGATCTCCCGATTCACCCAACGGATTGCAGCGAGACTTTGGGGATGCCTGGGTCACCTCATGGATGACCTCTCCCTCAAAGGAATTCCACCGAAACGCTCTCAATCATGGGGAATCGCAAACCAACCACCAAGAACACCTCACCTCGGTCTCCACCGAAAACCACCAAATCGAAGCCGTTTCGGAGGGTTTGTTGGAGCAAGATCACCAAGCAAAGAGGCACAAGGTCCTCATATGTGACATCCAACAAGAATCCCTCAAAGAAACGTCCCCAAAACTTCCCCACGGAAAATCCAAGACAAGGCTCCGAAAATCACCAAAAAGGGAAAACGGGAAGAACACAATCGAGCCTTGAGGAACCACGCCGAATCATCTATACATACCATGAAGGTTCATACAAGGTCTAGCTTCTGCCCAATCATCCTTCCCTCTCACAAGATCTCACCATGAAGCTCTCATGCTAGTCCTAGAAATCCTAAGGAAAATAGGAAGGAAAATAGCAAAGGGAAAATGAGCTAGGGTTCCAAGAGATGGCTGCCATCCTCTCACCACTTGGGTTATATGGAGGCAAGCCGAAAGACTAAATT
This sequence comes from Cenchrus fungigraminus, assembly GCA_036936925.1. Classification (NCBI taxonomy): domain Eukaryota; kingdom Viridiplantae; phylum Streptophyta; class Magnoliopsida; order Poales; family Poaceae; genus Cenchrus; species Cenchrus fungigraminus. The sequence continues at coordinate 115,368,691 of CM072768.1, read as the reverse complement.
ACCCCTAAGGCCTAAACTAGGATACACGCCCACCAAGGGCACTTTGGGAAATTGTCTTCGCAGCACCATCAGACGGAAGCCCGGCGACGGCACTTCGCTTAGCCTCGACGCAAGCCTTGCGATCCCGACGCTTGTCCTCCGCTTCGAAGCTTCCGGCGCCCTGCGACCCCAAACCGGTCAGACCGGTTTCCAAAACCGGTCAGGCCGGTTTTGGCCTGACAGCCACGCCCGGTCTTCGGCCTCGGCTTTGTGGCTCAGCTGAGTAACCCGGTGGTTTTCTGGTGAACCACCGCAAACCCCGCGAACTTGATGTAGACTCCGTCAATCACCACTCATGACTCGGCTCCCACGAAGTCCCGGCTCGACCTTGGTTTTGAGGCTCAACCAAGAAACCGTCCATGACTTCATCTTGCCGTTCTTGCCACCATGTGGCCCGCACTTGACCCCACTGGCCACCGGGTCCCTCGAACCAAGCCTACTTGTCTTCTCCACACCTGGAGGCCTCACCGACAACAACTTTTCGCTCTTGTTCTTCACCTGCATCAACACCAATCAAGCCTAACCTGCACCTGCAATACTTAGCCAAGAATCAGTCCACACAACGTTGTCAATCACTCATCACACCAGGAAACGACCATCCACCAGTCCTCGAACCACACATGGTCCTCAATCTCCCCCTTGATGAGTGCATTGACAACACACACTTTTGGTAACCAAAGAGAAAAGGAAAAGAGAAGAAACGACTAAAAGAAACTCAAACAAGCGATCGAAAGCGAAACAAAGGCAAAGAGCAAGATCACTTGAAAGTGGAAAGACTCGGTCCCCTTAGGCAAGGGCAATGGCTCGACACAACCGAGTCAAAAACAAGCTCAAGCAAAGAGCACAAACCATCAAAGCATATAAGAGCTCCCCCTGCACATATGCATACTACCTCTGAACATGTGCCATCACTGGGCACAAACCGGTCAGGCTGGTTCCCCAAACCGGTCAGGCCGATTCCCAAAACCGGTCAGACCGATTTAACTCGGCAGAAACACCCCCAAAAGCCAAAAATGCAAAAGAAATGCACAAGCTCCCCCTTGACTGTTGGGATATGTTCTAGGGATGCAATGCAACTTTTCTCAACCAGCATTTCTCCCCCTTGTTGCCAATGCATGAATCAAGGCTCAAATTTGGAAAAGATGCAACTAGAGCTTCTCAAATAGACAAAATTCATCACAAGATGCTACACATGATCAAATGAGCAAGCTAGATACTCTACAGCATCGTATGAACATCAACTACATGATCACCAAGTTTCACAACCATTGGGTAAAGCTAAGATAGATTTAATCATTTTTGCGAAAAATCACCCTCTCGTGAGCAAAGTCCTAAACATGAGCAAAACATGTCAAAATGGAAAAGCCACACAAACTTCATGCTAGGACAACCATTTTAAGCATAAGACCATCATAAACACCCACAACCACCTCATGTCATGTCATAGCATACCGAGCCATGTGCTTCTATGTATGAGACTTCTCATTGGTAAGCAACATGCAACGGTTTAGCACCCAAAAGCAAGTAAATTAAGCACATATGACATGTGAGCACATTTTCCAAGCAATTTACATTTCATTTTCAGATTTATAATTGGTACATGTAATGTCTTTGCGACAAAAAGGAACTTATGCCCCTCCACAAGATGAAGCAAGGGGGCTAAACATTCATGATGGCAATTGAGCCTTTGGCCCCATATGGTCAAAATAAGCTATCCAACCACAAATTAAGCATAGCCAAGCCACTAAAACATGTCAAGATCATATAAAGGCATTTACCCACAAGAGAGCATACATAGGACATTTTTGAAAAACATAGCCATCAACCATGGATATAAACCAAGATCATCAAGAGCTAAGCCACACTAAGCCATACCATACCAAACTAGCTCACAAGATCATATATAACATATCATGGTGAACAATGTATATAGGAGAAGCTTTTCCTACCAAATGCATATGATACAAAATGCATGCAACCTAAGATACAAAGATGCCTATACATCATGTTACACATGCCATGCAAAATGCAAACAATGCACAAAGAAAAGCTATACATATGCTACAAAGAAGCTCCCACAGACCCAACTCAAGAAACCAACCACACACACAAAGCTCACAAAAGACCGGCTCCTCGAGGGGAGGCAAAAGGGCTCGACACCACCAGCAAAAGAGCACAAAACTAACAAGCTCCCCCTAAACACATGCACTAGGGCCAAAGAGCATACAAAGCTCACCCTAAGCACACATGATAGAGCAAAGAGCACACTAAGCACACAGGCTCCCCCTAAACTCATGCATTAGGTCCAAAGGGCATGCGAAGCTCACCCCACACACATGAGATAGGGCAAAGAGCAAAAGACCGAGTGGCTTGACCAATGCCACACCCTCGAAGGTCACAAATTCACTTACCTTGATCATTTCTTCAGAAGTCACTCGTCCTCGTCCACCATCCCCGAAAGTGATGTACCTCCTTGACACCACCGAGGTATGAGGCCGGAGAACCACCCCCGATATCAACCAAATGTTCTCCGAGCCTCCCACCTGCAACTCAAAACCAAGAGCGAGAGCGAGCAAATGACTCAACACTGGGGTTGGTACCAAAGGTGTCAAACCAGTGCCGAGCCATCTCCTCAAAAGTAGGGTTAGCAACATCTATCCTACCGCGCCTATCAAAACTGCGATCCATCCTATCAAACCTATCAAACCTGGAACCACCATGGGAAAACCACTCCCTCACTGGAGGAGTACGAGTACCACGAAAAGGAAAACGTGGTCCGTAGCCCCTCTGAGACTCAAAACTGTGACCTCTCCCAAACTCGTATTGATCACGAGGTGGAGAACGTCCAGCAAACTCAACACCACCAGACTCAAGGCGCCTACTATCTGTTCCACGACCGAAAGGGCTGAACCCTCTAGCATCACGGCCACGGAAACCAAACTGTCCAGCACTCTGCCTAGCACCGGTCTGACCGGTCTGGCCGGTGGTCCTCGACCAGCAAACTTGCCTCCACGTGAGGCTCTCCTATCTCTCCATGCTGGAACCGTATGCAAAACACCTTTTCCCTTAGGTAATGGCATATGAGGCTCAGGCACACCATGAGAAGAGTGGTACCTGTCCTTGTTTGCCCACTCCTTAGCCATTCTCGCCTCTCTCCTTCTCTTATAGCAAAACTCTCTCTTGTGACCATCCTTTCCACAATACTCACAATGGAAACGGATTGGTCTTGGCTTAGGCTTGGGGTGAGGCTCTTCACAAGGGTTCCCACTTGGTTTCTCACTAGGCTTTTCACTTGCCTTCTCACTTGGTTTTTCTCTCGGTTTAAGCAACTGGTTTGGCTTGGATGCAAACTTGTCTTTGGGTGTGGGTTGTGGTGGAACTGGAACATTCCAAATTTCCCTTCTCTCTCACCACTGCTCTCACCAAACTTATCAGATCCCAAAGCCCAACCATCAAAGCGCTTATAACAGGCAATCATCATACCAAGCTGAGGTTCCTGACTAGACAACCAACTCAGCACTTCACGTAATTTATCATTCTCATCTTGCAAGCGATCAACACATTTTGCAAGTTCCAAGTTCTTCACAGCATGCAATTCACAGGTAGAACAAGAGGTAGGGATAGGAGCTTTCAAATAAGCCTCAAGCGAAATAATGCAAGAACGAAGCTCAGCAATTTTATCATGCAAACCAGGGCAAGAAGTGCATGCACCAAGCAAAGTGGGTCTAGATTGCAGCTCAGCCAACTCGACCCTAAGCACATATAGTTCCTCACACTTGGAGGCATGCTTTTCCCTAAGAGCTATAAGATCAGCTAGGAACACAGAGCAATCAGCACAATCAACCTCATCAGAAACCATAGGGCTAGTCTTAAGCGAATCAATTTCAAGCTTGCCATCATGAACCTGTGTTTCTAGCTCAGCCACTCTAGTCCTAGCATCTTCAAGCAAAGCTCTAAGCTCCTTCCTAAGCTTCTTAGCCTCTCTAAGCATGTGATCGCGATTATCAAGCAAGTCAACCAACTCCTCATTCTCCTTGCGCAAAGAAGAGAGCTCATCACATACCTCATCCTCGGAGTCGGAGTCTGAGTCCGAGGTGTTCTTCTGGCTTCTCTTGCTGCCGGAGCTGCGTGCCATGCCACGAAGACCATCCTTCTTGTTGCAGCCTCTCGAAGTCTTGCTTCCGGTACAGCAAAGGCCGTTCAAGTACTTGCCGAAGTCCTTCTTCTTCTTTTTCTTCTTCTTGCCGTCCTCTTCTTCTTCATCACTTGAGCTTGATGACACGTCCTCAGAGCCGGAGTCGATGTCGCTCGATCTCTTGATCTTCTCTCGAGTCCCTGTCTTCCTCCCATGTTCATGTTCCTTCTTCTTGGATCTTCTTCCTTTGTCCTTGGACTTGTGCTTGTCGTGGTTGTTCACCTTCGGACACTCGGCGAAAAAGTGTCTGGTCTTGCCACACTTGAAGCATGTCCTCGAGTTCCTTCTTGAGTTCACCCAGTTCTCGTGCAGCCTCTCGAACCGCCTGGTCAGCAACGCCAGCTCGTCGTCTCCAAGCACGTCGAACTCCTCGTCTGGCAAGGACATCAAAGAAGACAGAGAGTACATCCTGGAGGAAGCGTTAGCGTTAGACTTAGCCACTTTGCCACCAACGAGAGCAAGACTATGGGAATCAGTCTGGCTCTCAAGACGGGTTGTCAAACCACGATCAACCTCGGCAGACTTAAGCTTGGAGAATAGCTCGTTCACCGTCAAAGTGGTGTACTTCTGGGACTCAAGAATGGCCTCGACCTTTCCATCCCACACGGTACAATCCAGCGCGTGTAAGAGCTTCACAGCTCTATCATGGTCATCGTACAGGAGGACGTCGACATTGGCCCTCATGTTGTTCACAACCACCATGAACCGCTGGAACAAGGCATCAATCGACTCACCGGGGAGATGAGTGAAGTTCTTGTACTCTCTCCGGTAGGTCGCATAGAACCGTGCCTGAACCTCAGCATTCCTAGCATGAGCATTCTTCAGCTCCAACCAAATCCTACATGCTAGGTCCTCTGTCTGAACCCGATCGAATTCGGATTGACACAGAGCACGAAACAAGTAGTCGACCGCCTTGTTGTTGGCGTCGAACATGTCCCTCGATCCCGGAGCAAGGAAGTTCATCAGATGAACATAAGCTGTGTTCACCGTGACATCCCAAAGGATCTGTCTCTTGCCACGAAGGAACGCAGCCATCCGTCTATGCCATATCTGGTAGTTCTTTCCATCGAAGTGCAGAGGACCCGATCCCAGTTCCTGGTACGCCATCTTTGAATCTTAGACTAGTTAGAGTCAACAAAGACCCGTAACCAGCTCTGATACCACTTGAAGGACCGGAACGGCGAACCAGAGAGGGGGGAGTGAATGGGAGCCGATAAAAATTCTACTCAAGAATTCGGCCTATGAACCCAAAATCACTCGGACACCTCCACAAGCTTCTCTTGCCAAGTCCACGTAGCCACTGGAGTGCTACTGGACCTAGGAACAAGACTCCACCAAGCAACACTCGAAAACACGCAGCAGAAAACAACTCGAGTACCTGCTATCAGAGTAAAACCGGTCAGGCCGGTTTCTCAAACCGGTCAGACCGGTTTTGCAAGGGGAGAAAATGACTAAGTCACCCGAAACCGGTCAGACCTCTTTGCCAAACCGGTCAGACCATTTTTGCCAGACTTAGCCAAAATCCAACACACCAAAACCGGTCAGACCTCTTTTCCAAACCGGTCACACCGGTTTCGCCCAGGGAGCCCAAACTCAAATTCCCAAAACTAGAGCAAACGAACTCAAAACTTGATGAAACTTGGACTAGAGCTTCTTCTACCAAAAGGAAACTTGTTCCCAGAAGATCTCCCCAAAAACACACCTTGGCCAAGGCGTTGACCAAACCGGTTACCAAACCGGTCAGACCGGTTTTTCCAGGACAGCACGGGAAGAACTCAAACTGCGGGACAAACACAACCTTCCAACCAATCGATCTCCCGATTCACCCAACGGATTGCAGCGAGACTTTGGGGATGCCTGGGTCACCTCATGGACGACCTCTCCCTCAAAGGAATTCCACCGAAACGCTCTCAATCATGGGGAATCGCAAACCAACCACCAAGAACACCTCTCCTCAGGCTCCACCGAAAACCACCAAATCGAAGCCGTTTCGGAGGGTTTGTTGGAGCAAGATCACCAAGCAAAGAGGCACAAGGTCCTCATATGTGACATCCAAGAAGAATCCCTCAAAGAAACGTCCCCAAAACTTCCCCACGGAAAATCCAAGAAAAGGCTCCGAAAATCACCAAAAAGGGAAAACGGGAAGAACACAATCAAGCCTTGAGGAACCACGCCGAATCATCTATACATACCATCAAGGTTCATACAAGGTCCAGCTTCCGCCCGATCATCCTTCCCTCTCACAAGATCTCACCATGAAGCTCTCAAGCTAGTCCTAGAAATCCTAAGGAAAATAGGAAGGAAAATAGCAAAAGGAAAATGAGCTAGGGTTCCAAGAGATGGCTGCCATCCTCTCACCACTTGGGTTATATGGAGGCAAGCCGAAAGACTAAAATACCCCTAAGGCCTAAACTAGGATACACGCCCACCAAGGGCACTTTGGGAAATTGTCTTCGCAGCACCATCGGACGGAAGCCCGGTGACGGCACTTCGCTTAGCCTCGACGCAAGCCTTGCGATCCCGACACGTGTCCTCCGCTTCGAAGCATCCGGCGCCCTGCGACCCCAAACCGGTCAGACCGGTTTCCCAAACCGGTCAGGCCGGTTTTGGCCTGACAGCCACACCCGGTCTTCGGCCTCGGCTTTGTGGCTCAGCCGAGTAACCCGGTGGTTTTCTGGTGAACCACCGCAAACCCCGCGAACTTGATGTAGCCTCCGCCAATCACCACTCATGACTCGGCTCCCACGAAGTCCCGGCTCGACCTTGGTTTTGAGGCTCAACCAAGAAACCGTCCATGACTTCATCTTGCAGTTCTTGCCACCATGCGGCCCGCACTTGACCCCGCTGGCCACCGGGTCCCTCGAACCAAGCCTACTTGTCTTCTCCACACCTGGAGGCCCCACTGGCAACGACCTTTCGCGCTTGTTCTTCACCTACACCAACACCTGTAAGCCGCAACCTGCACCTACAATACTTAGCTAAGAATCAGTCCACACAACATTGTCAATCACTCATCACACCAGGAAGCGACCATCCACCGGTCCTTGAACCACACATGGTCCTCAAGAGGCCTTGTGGGATTTGCCTCGGGTGAACGTCTTGGTGAGTTCCCTGTTGTCTTGTGTTGCTGCTGTTTCGAGTTTGGTTCGGTTTGGAGCTCGGAAGGTCAGGTTTGTGGATTTGGGGCTTCCTGGCTTAGACCGGTCTGACCAGCATGCTACACTGGCCTGACGGTGTAGGGGCCTTCAATGGAAGTTCTCAGGATCTGTCAGGGTGCTCCAGCAGGGACCGGTCCGACTGGTGTGTGCGACCGGTCTGACCGGTGCAGTCCAGTAGCTGCTCGAGTTGGTCTTTCCGCTGCGTTCTCGGGTTAGCTTCGGTGGTTGTTGGTTCCTAGGACCAGTAGCACTCCAGTGGCTGTGTGGTCTTGGCCAACTTGGGTAGTTGAGTCGGAGACGTGCTTTGGAAGCCTTGTTCATCTTGTTGGAGTTTCCATCTCCTTCGAGAAGAATTTTTATCGGCTCCCATTCACTCCACCCTCTCTGGTTCGCCGTTTCTGTCCTTCAGTACTCGATCTCCGTGATCACTGACTACCCGCTCAACGACATACTCCACAACCGGGATTCCACCGGGAGGATCTCCCAGTGGGCGGTCGAGCTTGGCACCCTCAACATCAACTTCAAGCCACGTACCGCCATCAAGTCTCAAGCACTAGTTGACTTCATGGTAGAGTCAGTGGGAAAATCAACTACCCACACCAACAGAGCGACCAGAGCACTGGGTGATGTACTTCAACGACTCACTCAAGCTCGAGGGCGCGGGCGCAGGGGTACTCCTGATTTCACCAAAGGGCGAACAACTCAAGTATGTCCTGCAGATCTTTTGGAAGGTCCCAAATAACGAGGCTGAGTACGAAGCCTTGCTACATGGGCTCTGTCTTGCAATCTCTTTGGGCATCAAGTGGCTACTAGCCTTCGGCAACTCTGCTGTGGTGATCAACCAGGTCAACGACTCCTGGGACCGCAACAAGGAGAACATGGACGCCTACTGCCTAGAAGTTCACAAGCTTGAGAACAAGTTCCATGGTCTTGAGTTCCATCATGTCGTCCGCGACAACAATGTTGCAGTGGACGTCCTGTCGAAGCTTGGATCTACTCCAGCGGGAGTCTTCGTCCACGAACTACACAAGCTATCCATCTCGGAGCCGGCACCAACACCAACGACCACTGATCCTGGACTATCTTAGCCCAGTCAGGAGGTCATGATGATCGACTTGGATAGGAGGCAACCGTTCATCAACCAGATCCGCGAGCAGAAGGTACCCTCTGACAAGAATGAAGCAGAACAACTCGTCCGACGAGCCAAGACCTACGTACTAGTCAGGGACAAGCTGTACAGGCGAGGTGCAACTTCTGGAGTACTCATGAAGTGTGTACCTCGGGAACAAGGCAAGGACATCTTGGATGAGATTCACAAAGGCATCTACGGCAATCACACGTCCTCGCGAACACTCGTGAGCAAAGCCTTCCGGCGAGCATTCTACTGGCCCACAGCTCTGGGCGACGCAGAGGAACTCATCAGAAAATGCCAAGGGCACCAATTCTACGCCAAGCAGCGACACGTCCCAACCTACAAGCTAGTCACGATACCGCCAACCTGGCCGTTTGCCTGCTTGGGGCTCGACATGATTGGGCCTCTACCAACTGCGCCACGAGGATTCAACAGAGTTCTGGTGGCTATTGACAAGTTCACCAAGTGGATCGAGGTTAAGCCGGTCACCTGCCCAAAAGCCGACAGAGTACTCGACTTCTTGGATGAACTCATGCATCACTACGGCTACCCCATCGCATCATCACAGACCTAGGTTCCAACTTCAACAACCACCAGTTCTGGGAGTACTGCGAGAACAGAGGGATCGATGTCCGGTACGTCTCAGTCGCTCACCCGCGTGCCAATCGCCAGGTGGAGCGTGCCAATGGGATGGTACTCGATGCCCTCAAGAAGCGACTGCACGATGCTGCTAACACTAAACGAGGCAAGTGGATTAACAAACTACCCAATGCACTCTGGGGGCTTCGTACTCAACCTACCAAACCAACCGGGTAGTTGCCCTACTTCCTGGTCTATGGCTCCGAAGCTATACTACCCGCCGATGTGATGTGGGAATCCCTAGCGGTCGAACAATATGACGAAGGCGTCTTAGAAGACAGCAGACGCGTTGACATTGACAGCCTCGAAGAGGCCCGCTGCACCGCCCTCATCCAGTCAGCAAGGTACCTGAAGGGTATCTGACGCTATCACGATCCCAACTTCAAGGAATGCTCCTTCAACGTGGGCGATCTAGTCCTCCGCCGTATCCAGAACACGGAAGGACTACACAAGCTCAACTCACCCTGGGAGGTCCTTTCTCATTATTCAAGGTCACCAGCCCGGGCTCCTACCGCCTTCAAACACTTGAAGGCGAAGACATCAGCAACTCGTGGAACGTCGACCCGCTCTGTCAGTCTACGCGTAGTCCATCGACTACTCATCTACGGGTCCAGCCTATACGGCTACCTACGGACTCTCAGCTATAAGATCTAGCTTCAATGGCTACCTACGGATCCTAGTAATGGTCTATGGACAACTCTCCACCAAGATCCAGCTTCAATGGCTACCTACGGATCCTGGGCTACACACAACCTAAGGGCCCTGACAGCGGTCTACGGACCACCTATCCTCAAGATCCAACTTCAACGGCTACCTATGGATCTTTAGCTGTAAGTGGTGTACAGACCCTAGTGACTACCTAGCTGTAAGCAGCCTACGGGTCCTGGCGACTACCTATTTGTAACGGCCCTGGCCATCTAGGTGTAATCTTTCATCAGTAATAAAGATTGATATCATTCAACTTCTTTAATGCGTATCTTAACTAGACACACTACCCCTGAGTACTACTACTCATCGGCTACGTTGACTCAGTACTCCACAGGCTTCGTTGCAAGCTGCGGCAACGAGTACTTGGTCCATCTCAACAATCGAGAAACTAAGATGCATTCAAAGAAGTTTTCACAACTAATTTCTTCACCTTACAAGGTTCCACCTGTACATGAACTACTCCTACAGGTACAACTACTGGAGGTTGAGCTTCTCGGCGACTTGTTCTGCGATGGGTGCCATCTCCTCCAGCAGTGCACGAAATTGCTCGTCCGTGCAGTTCACCACGAGCCCTACAGCTACCACATCCATGGGCGCCTTGGGGAAGTACGACTTCAGATAGGCGAGTACCTGATTGGGGATTGACTTTGCAAAATGCTTGACATACGTCGCCAAGCGCCTAGGTGCTTCCTTCAACATGTCCACAAGCGGCCGCAGTTGTTGACCGGCCACATGTGGAACCAACAATCTTGCGATTGGAAGTGCAGCTTCTTCGAGTTCCTTCAGGGACGCCTACAACTTCTCGCAATCTTCATTGAGCTTCTGCAGAGATTGGTAATAACGCACAAGGTCAAGGTCGGAGGCTTCACGAAGCTCCATCCATTTGATGCACTCATGGTGCATCTGCCTGAATTCATACTCGGCTACCTGTCAGGCATCGGTCTCCCGGTACACGATGGTCTTCAGATCAGTTTCGGAAGCTTTGAGCCGCTCGACAGAAGCCTCAAGCTCTGCGCGGGTACCAATCAACCTTGTCAGCTGCAGAAATCTACAAAATCAGTACTCAAGCACTACGGCAGGGAGCATACCTTTGTTCTTCTGTCGTAGCGACTTGTTCTTCTTGGTGAGTTCATCCCTCTTCGCCTGCATGTCCTGGACCTCATTATGGTACTGGGTGAAGGTGATGTCGAGCTTAAACTGGAGCAGCATGGACTGCTTCCTCGACTTGTCCAACTCCTTCTGTAGCTCTTCAGCACGGATGACGGTATCACCATACCCCTTAAGGAGCTCGGTCTTCTTTTGGGATCTTTCAACAAGGCCTTGCAACAACCGGAGCAAAGTCAAATCAACACCGGCGCCACTACTCGCAACTAGAAGGCAACAAAAAGTACTCGTGGCGTACCTTGACCCACTACTCCGTGTGGCACCATGACTCCAAGTTCAGCGCTATGACGGCCGGGTCAATCAACTCATCGTCCAGAGGTTCGAGGCCTTCGCGGCTCGAGCTCCCGGACTCCCCCATCGGCATCGACCGCAGCGGCGCTAGCTCTTCTATTTCCTTCTCGCGAAGGACAACCTCGATACTCGAGCCCAAGGGGGATCAACTCGCACCTCCGTCCTAAGCTCGGGGGCTGCAGCCGCGGTCTCTGCCACAAATGGCTCGACAGCAACTGGCTTAAGGAGTACCCCTTCTTCTACTTCAGGCCCTATCAACAACGAGTCAAGTGAGATCGGGCTACAGCGACTACTCTGCACTACAAAGTACTCGAGTCAGCAGGGATTATACCTCTAGAGGTGACGGCTTCTGTAAGCGTCGCCTCTACTTCATCTCCTGCTTGTCGCGGGGGTGTGGGCTCTCGTGGCTCTGTCGAGCGGTCTGTACCATCGAGAGGAGCGCTCGTCTTGGTCTCATCCCATGACAAGTCAGTGGATTTCTTGCACAGAGTACTGCGTCAGCAATTTGCATTAAGTCTCAATAACTACTCGAGTAATCGGGTAATTACAATGTCGTCCGCACAACAGTGATAGTCGAAGCACCCAGAAGACTTGTGATGTCAACAATACTGGGTAGCACGGGCTCCCCGGTAGCTACTTCAACAGCAGGCGGCTCCTGCTCTCTTGCCTCCGGCTGCTCAACGGCTACGACCACAATGGGAGGGGGGCCTTGGGCTTCTACTACCGACGGCTACGGGTTTGCCTCCACAGTCGTCGATTGTTCTTATGGCTCCACTGGAACAGTTCCTTCGACAACCGAAGGCGGGCTGGTGTTTCCTCCAGTCGGCGCCCCCACGGTGTCCCATTCTCCCCCTTCATCATGTATGGCTTGTTCCGAGGGGGGATATCCTGCAACACCATGACAATTACAAGTTGTCAGCAAACAACTACTTAAAGGGTACTCGACTACTACAGTAGCAAGACCCACCTCTGGCCTGGTGTCTTCAGACACCTTCAGCTTCTTCACGGCATGCTTGCACGCCGTGTTGCGCGGCTTCCTTGGCAGAAGCGGCACATCATCTCCAAGATTGGTCGCCGGCTCTTCAACCGGCACATCTGGCATCTCAGCTCGACATAACCTGGACCGGAGCTGGAAGCGCTGCTGCAGCGTCTCCTCATCTTCATCATCATCTGATAGTGTCAATGACTTCATCGACTACTCGGTGCTCCTTTGCCTTTGTCTCTGCCCTGGCCTGAGACTGCTTCTGAGCTTCGGGCGCAGGGGGTACGGAGACATACTTCTCGACATCCTCCTACAAGAACCAGCAACAAGCATCAGTATGACTACTTCAAGCAATTAGTACTCAGGGGTTGTGGCCACGACTACTAACCTTCTTTGGTGGGCGCGATGCGGAGTACTCCTCCACCGGGCAAGGAGTGTACGAGGGCATATGCTTGAAGATCCTACCCAACCTCTCGACAATTAGCTCATCGTCAATCTCTTCTTCATGTAACCGCGAGGAGTCGTTCACCCCGATATACTTGTACCCGAGGTGGTCTCGTGCCATCTGTGGCTGGATCCTTCTCTTCATGAAACTGAAGGCCACGTGTTTGGCCCTCAGTCCCGCCTTACTGAGGGCAGCCACCTTCTCCAACAGTGTCGGCAGTTGGAGGCCTTCCTGCATGGTGGGCCTGTGTTCCACCACGGCTGGTGCTTCGGCGGGTACCCGCTCGGCTTTGGCAGGGCTGGGTAGTGGTTATTCACATAGAACCACCGCGCCTTCCAATCTTGATTGGAGTCAATGAGCTTGTACGACATGTACTACGCAGCGACGTCTTCGCACATCTGAACTCCAGCACCTCCAACTACTCTTGGGTCATCCGCGCTCGGCTGGGGCTTCAACCGGAAGAACTTTCGGAAGAGGATCCAGTGTGGCTAGATCCCCATGAAGGCCTTGCAGAAGTGTACAAAGATAAAAATGTGAAAGACTCCATTGGGATTGAGATTGACCTCCTCAATACCATAGTCCTGCAACATCCCCTTGAAGAACTCGCCGATGGGGAGTGCGAGTCCGCACTCGACGAATCGCGCGAACATCGAGATCTCATCGGGGTTCTTCTCCATCAGATAGGCATCTCCAGTGGCGGCACTCCATCCGTCGACCTCCTTCTCCCGTAGGAATCCACTATTGATGAGGGCGAGGATGTCCTTGGTTTTCAGCTTCGCCTTCTTCCACTCCTTCACCGGGTTCGAAGGGGCGGGGCGGGACGACGACTGCCTGGCATCCCCTGCCTCCTCACGGCTCTGTATCTTCAACGCGTCGGTCTTCGTGCTCTTCGCTAGCGAGGACTTCATTCTTCCAGTCACGAGCGTTTTCACTCGCATTCGCTCGGGGGCTGCGGGGTGGAGACTACGGCGGTGGTGGCGCTAGTAGATCTAATCTATTGGCGGTGGTGATGACGACAGTGGAGGGAGGCTGTTGGGGAATTGGGTAAAAACCTTTCACCCTCAAAACTTCGGAGATGTCATGACTCCTGCATTTTCAGAGAAACGGGTAGATAAGAGCCAAGTGAAATATTAGTTTTCATGATTTCTAAGGAATTTGTTAACCTGCTGATTTTGGGTGAAGAGATCGCCGAAAAAGCATGAGTTCGCAAGTCTGTTCATTGTTTCAGGACAGTGGAAACTTCAGAGAACTCCGCAGGTTCGGGAAACTCCACTTCAGCCATGGCATCAAGGACTCAATTCGGGAATCTATACGACTGATGGTCTTCGCGAATGAAGAGTCGAAGGTCATGGGAAGACCCAGTCAAAAGCGAGGCATCAAAAGTCCGGGTTCGAAGTGTGAACAAGTGGCCGGCTTGTAAATATATGAAATTAGCTCCGCAAATCACGGGATGTAAAAGACATTCTTGTACGTGTTCACATGTGGAATATTATTTAGATCCGGGGGTAATCTCAGAATGTAAAAAGTCTCTTTGTCTCCCTATAAAAGGGGGTCCAAGGGGACATGTAAAGGGGTTCACAACTTTTGAGGTGAAGTCAGGCTTTCGGAGATTCTTTGTCTCCTTGTTCTCGAATTCTTTCGCATGTTAGATCGTGAATCCCTTTCTATCTGTGTTCGGGGATCCCTTCCGATTTTCAGATTCCCCAACATTGGCACCCACCGTGGTCTAAGCCAACAGAGAACCCACGATGCCTCCACAGAAGAAGTCCAAGAAGAACACACCCACTGATGCAGACAACGAAGATCATCATGTGGAAGAAGACAATGAAAACTCTCTTGCTACAGAACCTCCACAGGTCACAGATCAAGAAAGGCAAGCGAAACTCGAAGCTCTCAAGAAAGCACAAGCAGAAAAAATTGCACACCACCTGGAAACACACATCAAAGATGAAGATGACGATGATGACGCAGTGGACAAACAATTGGAAGAAGTGAACAGAAAAGTGCTAATGCTTCAGAAGGAAAAGGAAAATGCAAAAGAACAGCTGGAAAAAATGCAAAAGGAAATCAATGAAATGAAAGAACAAGAAAATAGTTCACTCTGGCGTGATTCGCCATATCGGAGCTCTGGTCAGCACAAAAGAACCCCGAGAGAGAACTTCTTCACGGGCAACAGAATCTCATAGTTCGCAGATCTAGAATCACCACTTTCACATGGGTTGCAAACAGCACCTGGCCCCTGAAGTACAAACCAGCTCTCTCCCGAAATACAATGGGTATGGAAACTCCAGACAGTTCGTTATGAGCTATGAAGTAGCTGTAAATTCAGCAGGAGGAGATGATGTTGCACTGGCCAAATCTTTTATCATTGCTTGCGAAGGCCCAGTTCTCAACTGGTATTCTCTGCTACCTCCACACTCTATCTGCAGCTGGATTGATCTCAAGACAAAGTTCATTCAAGCATTTCAAGTGTTCCATGAAACATCAGCAAAGCCATCAGATCTCTATAGTTGCAAGCAAAGAGATAGGGAGCCACTACAGAACTTTGTAACAAGATTCATGCAACAAAAATCTCAAATTCCGGGAACAGATGACAAAACAACAATCCAAGCACTAATCAAAGGTCTGACCCCAAGACCAACAGCTTCGCCCTTGACCAGAAAAGAACCTCAGAGCATTGGAGGACTTTTTGACGAACTAGAACAATACATCAAATCTGATGTAGATCATCGAAGAAGAGTAGCTGAGCGAAACCAAGCAAGACAAGGCAATAGAGGAACAGGATGGAGGCCTCAATTCCAAACCCCACGAAACATCAATAACATGGAAAATCCCTCATCGCAGTTCAACCAAGACAACAGGCCAAGCACAAGAGGGGGTTTTCCATAAAGAGGAAGAGGAAGGGGAAGAGGACCTCCGAAAGTCCAGAATCATGATCCAAGAGATACATACTTTTACTGCAGATATCACAGGAGGGGCCATAACACCGAAGCTTGCTAAGAAACTAAAAAGAATGTAGCAAGAATCCACCAAGAGAAAACCATGATGTCCATTGCCTCCACAATGCCAAACCAGTTCCATCAAAACTTCTGGCAACCACAGCTCATGGGTCACAGCCAAGCCCAATCCCAATTCAGCAATTTCAACAGGCACAGTCGTCATGGCAGCCTTCGCAACAGTTCTTTCCTCAGTCTCAGGTAATTCAAACCATTCAGTAGTCGCAACCAATTCAAGAAATGTTGCCACCACCACCAGTTAGTTCAGTAAAGCTAGAGTCAAGTTCAAGAGGCAACAATCCGAAAGCATTGCCTTCCTTCGGAACTATCATGCCTATCACTGGAGGCTCAGCAATGGAGTTCGAAACAAAGAGGCAGAGGAACAACTACTTCAGACCTGTGAACACAGTCATCAACGATGGTCCAGCAGCGCGACCATAATGGGCCAAAGTGCCGATAACATTCACCGAACAAGACTTCAAGTTGAAATCCGCTGATCACAATGACGCCATGGTAATCAAGGTGAATATCACCGGATGGGTGATTGGAAAAGTCCTGGTGGACAACGGAAGTTCGGCTGACATTCTGTTCATGAAAACGTTTGAGAAAATGAGCTTGAGTCCTCACATGCTACAGCCACCAGAGTATCCATTACTGGGCTTCGGAGGAAAGCCAATCAAGCCAGCAGGAAAGATAGCTCTCCCAGTATCATTCGGAGATCTTGACAATGCTAAAACAGAGACTCTTACATTTGATGTAGTTGACATGTATCACCCATACTTCGCAATCTTCGGCAGAGGCTTCATCAATAAGTTTGATGCCGTGATAAGGCAACACTTTCTATGTATGAACATCCCAGCACCCAAAGGAGTCATCACAGTGTTTGGTGATCAACAAGAGGCTAGAAACATCGAGAAGGGCCACACACCAGGTCAAAACAATGTGCACCACTTGAACTCCACCGAAGAAAAGAAAGAACCGTATGTTGAGGCCAAAAGAGACAAAGAGAAAGTGGAGATAAGTGCTGATGGCGAAACAAAGAAAGTGTACCTAGATGACATGCCAGATAGAGTGGTGGTGATAGGGGCTCATCTTAGTCCCGAAGAAGAGAAAGAGCTCATCGAGTTCTTGAACAAGAATAAGGATGTCTTCGCTTGGTCAGCAAAAGACTTGCAAGGTGTCAACCGGGATATCATCGAACATACCCTAGACACAGATGAGAAAATAAGTCTGAAGAAGCAGAAACTTAGAAAAATGTTCGAAGAAAAGGCCAAAGCAGTGGAGGCCGAAGTGCAAAGACTTCAGGACGCCAAAGTGATCAGGGAGGTCATGTAGCCTGTGCGGTTGGCTAACACTGTTCCAGTAAAGATGAAGAATGGGAAGTGGAGAATGTGTGTGGACTTCACAGATCTGAACAAGGCTTGCAAGAAAGATGATTTCCCCTTAGAAAGGGTGGACAAGGTTGTTGATGACGCTGCAAACAGTGAAATGCTTTCACTCCTGGACATGTTCTCAGGGTATCATCAAATCAGGGTACGAAGAGAAGACGAGGAAAAGACAAGCTTCATCACACCATTCGGAACCTATTGTTTCGTCAAAATGCCAGAAGGTCTGAAGAATGCAGCATGCACTTTTTCAAGAATGATAGCAATAGTGCTACACCCTCAACTTCGGAGAAAATTCTCGCATATGTCAATGACATAATCGTCAAAATCATTCAAAGAAGTGACCACATCAGCGATTTGCCAGAAACCTTCGCGAATCTCAGAGCAGCAAATCTCAAGCTGAATCCCGACAAGTGCATCTTTGGCATTCACAAAGGAAAGGTCTTGGGCTGCTTGGTTTTGACAAAGGGTATTGAAGCAAACCCTGACAAAATCAAGGCTCTAGTCGAGATGCAAGAGCCCGTGTCGGTGAAAGATGTACAAAAACTGACAAGGAGAGTGGCCGTCCTTAACAGATTCGTACCCAGAGCTACAGAGAGAAGCTTGCCTTTCTTCCAAGTTCTCTGAAGTTCCAAGAACTTTAAGTGGTCTGAATCTCAAAGACAAGCCTTTCACGAACTCAGAGATTATTTGTCAAACATGACGAAGCTATGTCCTCCAAAGCCAAGATTGCCACTTCTGCTGTATTTGTCTGCCTCCAATTCCACTATCTGTGCTGTGCTAGTACAAGAGAAGGAAGAAGAAGGGAAGCTGAAACAAATTCCGGTGTATTTCACTTCAGAAGCTCTTTCAGGATCCAAACTTTTCTATTCCGAGCTAGAGAAGATAGCATACACAGTAATCATGGCAGCAAGAAAACTAAGGCACTACTTCGAGGGACACAGAATAAGGGTAATCACAAACCAACCATTAAACGACCTGTTCACGAACAAGGAAGCATCAACTCGAATCGTCAAATGGGCAGCAGAGCTATCAGAATATGCTGTGGACTTCGAAAGAAGAAGCGCAATAAAATCACAAGTCTTAGCAGACTTCGTCGTAGACTGGACATCACCAACCCAAGACTCTGGCGAAGATATAACCACGCCGTGGGTGGTACATTGCGATAGGGCTTGGTGTGACAGAGGAGTCAGAATAGCAACGATTGTAACATCTCCAACTGGAGTTGTAATAAGATATGCCGCTCGACTTGATTTCGCAGACGATGTGCCTTCTACGAACAACACAACTGAGTACGAAGCTCTACTCTTATCTCTGAGAAAGATGAAAGCATTGGGCCAGCAAACTTTCATCATTAAGACAGATTCGAAAGTTATCCAAGAACACATTGAAAAAGAGAGTGAAGCAAGGAATCCAATTCTGGTGAAGTATCTTGAGAAAGTTAGAGAAATGGAGAAGCATTTGAGGGCTACTCAGTCCAACATATCTCAAGAAATGACAACAATGAAGCAGACAAGCTGGCGAAAGCGGCAGCTTAGAAGCAAGCAATGCCTCCAGATGTGTTCTTCGAAATTATCAGAGAACCATCAATCAAAGACCCGAAGCCAAGAACGGTGAGCAACATAGAAAGTCATGATTGGAGGGCTGAAATCATGGCATACTTGAGGGGTCATTACGAACCACAAGATGAGTTGGAGGAAAAGAGGCTAAGTCAAAGGGCAGGGGGCTATGCTGTAGTGAATGGAGAACTTTACAAGTCCGGAGTTACCGAACCATGGCTAAGGTGCATAACTTCCGAAAAAGTCCTGGAACTTCTCAAAGAAATTCACAGCGAATTCTGTGGTGCACACATAGGCACAAGAGCACTAGCGGGCAAGGCAATAAAACAAAGATTCTTTTGGCCCTCCATAAACCTTGACGCAAAGAAACTGGTTCAGGAATGTGAAGCTTGTCAAAAAACAGCGAATCAGCAAAACCTACCATCTATGTCAGTTCATCTGATTCCACCAACATGGCCTCTGCAAAGGTGGGGGATGGATCTGGTCGGGCCATTGCCGACAGCTCAAGGAAATTGCAAGTTCACAGCAGTTGCAGTTGACTACTTCACCAAATGGGTGGAAGCGAAGGCATTGGCGAATATCACCGCACCAACAGTTCAGAAGTTCAACTGGCAAAACATATTCTGTAGATTCGGAGTTCCAAGAGAGCTAACAGTGGATAACGGAAAACAGTTTGATTGTTATTCTTTCAAGGAATATTGCAAAACTCTGGGCACTCACGTGAAGTACTCCTCAGTTTACCATCCGCAGTCCAATGGGGCTGTAGAAAGGGCGAACGGGCTGATCTTTTCGGGAATCAAGAAGTGTCTATATGATCAGAGAAAAGGCAAGTGGATAGATGAGTTGCCAAGGGTAATCTGGTCTCACAACACAACAGTGTCGAGGGCAACAGGTTTCACGCCTTTTCGCTTGTTATTCGGGACTGAGGCAATGACACTAGAAGAAATTAAGAATGAAAGTTTGAGAGTTCAGAAAGAAAAAGAAATTGAAGAAGTCGAAATGAAAATATAGAAGGACATGATCGAGCTCACAATTCTCGAAGCCTCATAGAACATTGAGAAATACCAAAGACAGACCAAGGCATGGAAAGACATCAAGACCGGTGACTTAGTGTTAAAAAGAAAGAAGAATTGGGAGAATCCCGGGAAACTTCAGGAACCCTGGGAAGGACCCTACATTGCAAAAGAAACTAATATGCCAGGAGCCGTTCGCCTAGCAGATCAAACCGGCGAAGAATTGCCGCATTCGTGGAATGCAGACAACCTAAAGAGGTACTACCCTTGAGAATCATGAAAGTAGTTAGACTTAGTTTTCAACATTTCCTTTCGTAAATTTAAATTCCATAAAAATTGTAAAAGCCTGAACCACAGAGTTATAAGTCCCAGGAACAAAAATATTTACTTTACGCATTTACTCTAGAATAAAAAGGACCGTACTCTTTTCCTTGCAAAGGGGGCCCAAAATCAAGGGGTAAGGTTTTTAACGAGGCGGATCCTATGTAAATACACTTTGTGACATATATGAAAAGAGCTTTCCCCCAAGTTTTGTGTCTCGAGAAGTTCCATCGTGTGAAAGAAGGATTCCATGAAAAGGCTCCGTGATAGCCAAGAATCCTAAAATGTGAAAGAAAAGTTTTTGTGAAAGGCTCTGTGATAGCCGAAATTCCATCGTGTGAAAGAAAAGTTCGTGAAAGGCTTCATGGTAGCCAAAATTCCATCATGTGAAAGAAAAGTTTGTGTAAGGCTCCGTGATAGCCGAAATTCCATCGTGTGAAGGTGAAGTTCATGAAAGGCTCTGTGATAGCCGAAATTCCATCGTGTGAAAGAAAAGTTCGTGAAAGGGCTCGCTATAGCAGAAATTCCAATATGTGAAAGAAAAGTTTCGAGAAAAGGCTCCGTGATAGCAAGAGGCTTCGTGATAGCCGAGATCTCAAAAAGAGAGAATAACTCCATGAAAAGGCTCCGTGATAGCCGAAGTTCCAAAGATGAAAGAAAAAGTTTGGTGAAAAAGGCTCCTTGATAGCCGAGGGCTCCGTGAAAGCCAAAATCCCAGAGTAAAGGGATATCCTACGAAAAGGCCTGAGACAACAACAAGTTGTGGCCTAGATCCCAGAGTAAAGGGACATCCTACCAAAGGCCGGAGACAACAGCAGGTTGTGGCCCAAAACGTTTAAACGTTTCTTGACATGAGAATTTTGCGAAGAAGGGTACGAAATAATTTCTTGTACAAATTTCTCTTAGTCGTAAGAATGAGAAACTTAAGAATCTTAGCGATGAATATCCTCCAATAAATTTATGAAGTGATGTCCACTCAGGAGAATTTTCTAGCCGAAAATGTTATTCTATAGGCTAAGGGGCTCACTTATCTTTGTAAGAATGACAAGTGCACAAACCAGTTGAAGCAACTGAAAGTTGCGATATCGACCTGGGCAAGTTTGCCGTATAGGCATAAGTCCACAAAACTCGCGAAGCAAGTTTTGTCGACTTACACTCTGATGAAGTACAAGTTTTACGCGTTAAGAGAAAACCAAAATTATCAAAAGGAGACATGCATGAAATTTTGCATGAAAACGGCAAGGTGGGAAGGGTGACTTTTTTCTTAAAAAACGAGTTTATTGCCTTAGTTTCATACAAAATTTCATAGAAGTACAATTACACAGCTTCAAAGAGCTGAAAATTCGAAAAGGTAGTTTGACAATACGCCCTGGATTACGACCACTGTTTTCTGCAAAATCACTAGCATAAGCAAGGCTGTAATCGCCGCTGATGGGGCTAGGGGGCTCCGTCTTCATGAAGGAGCGTGAAATTGAAGCTTCAGTCGCAAGGGCATAACCATCACGGTAAAGAAAAAACCAACTCAGTTGAAAGCTATGCATCGAGAAATATTGACAACAAAAAGTCTAGAAATCGAAGAACTTGCATCCAGGATGGGATTCTTTGTACAAACGCCAAGCTTCGCCACTAACTATTTGATCTTGGCGATGAATGCGCAAAGGTATGATGTCCTGCATAGGCCCACCTTGCAGGACCTGCATAGGTTAAAGTTTACAAGACAAAAGTTTAGAGAGGGCCATAGCCCATGAATATACAAGTTCACAACTTCTAGCATCAAAAGCAAGAGTTTGGATAAGTCCTGCGCCTCATCCAACAATATCAACCTTCGGAGAACTGGCACACTGATCAGAACACTCTCCTTCTCCATCATCTTGGTCACCACTGCTGCTACTGCCGCTGCTGCTTCCTTCACTTCCGGAAGCATCTTCTTCATCGTTATTGCCATTACCTTCCTCAGAGTCGGAAGTTGCTTCCTGAGTCCTCTCAATCTCGGCGCGGGCTTCTTTCTGAATCAACTAAAAAAGGAATAAGATAAAACATCATAATCAAGAAGAACGAGGTCAACAAAACATCAGAATTTTAGCAAAGTCTAGAAAAGTAACCTCCTCAAGCTTGTCATGAGCAATCTTCTTAGCAAATTCCTGTCCGCTGGCAATCCAAAATTCTTTCACGAACTTCACTTTCAAAGTCCGGACATCTTCATCAGCCCAAATGGCCGAAGTACTTGCAGCATCCGGGAATCGCGGAAGAGCTCCACGAAATTTCGCAAAATCAACACAATCAAAGTCCGCGAGAAGTTTAAGTAGGCTCTCAATAGAAAAAATAGCAGCGAAGTTGCTGGCTCCAGAAATGACGCTTGGAAGAGTGTTGATGGTTGATTGTCGTATCAAAGTTCATTTGGATTTGCAAGCGGACAAATCCTCCGTCGTAGCCAAGGGACCCTTCTTCCCTTAAGTGTGAACCCAAGGTATCGAATCCGTGGAACAATGCATAACGTAAGATCCAATCTAATAAGTGAAAAACACTTTGATCTTGAAAAGGGGTTTTGCATCTCATCCATGGAAGAACCATAAAACACATCTAATATACTAAACACCGGAGGTAGCAAGAGATAGAGAGGGGAGAACCAATCTAGAGATTGGATCGGGTCTTTTGTTGAAGTTCCAAAGTAAAGAAGAATGTAGCAAAATGAATCTCATTGAAAGCATGGCTCCCGTTCCGACTCCGAGGACTCCCGTTTGTCTCCTTTACCGTACTGTCACTACGGGGGATAATCTTACGGGTTGGTACTACTCGGCAGGTTCAAGAAGAACAAGATGAAAACGTTTGGTAGATCAGGTATGCACCTCTAGCCACCATGGCTACAAGAACATCCTATGCAATCTACCCGCGGGATAGATCGTGGAGGAAAACACCCAACCGAAGACAAAATCACAACGAAAGCACTTGATGCTAAGAATCGGATTTAATCTACTAATTCAACATAGAAGTAATACATGGACAAGATCACCACCAGGATCCTACCTCGATATTGATCCTAGCTCCTGGAACTCCGACGTGGTCTTCCATGCAAGGTTCCCACGCCGGCTAGGGGAACCCTAGTCAACCATCTTGACCCTCTCCTCTCCGGAATGGTGTCGTTCTCTTCTCTGCTCCTCGGCGGCGGATGACGAATGAATTCCTCCGTGGCTCTTGGCAGGGGGACTATAAATAGTCCGAAGGGCGGCTAGGTCAAAGGGGGCGCCGAACCGGGCCCGGAATGGGCTGGGCTGGCCGGCCTGGGCCGACCGGCCTGGGCCCATTTCGGCCCGTTTCGCCGCCGTCTTTTGTCCCGAAGCTTCTCGCGTGATTCCCCATTTGTGTGCACTTGCATGTGGGCCTTTGACGTCGTTTCCTTCGCGGTTAAGGCTTGAATGCTTGCCATCCAAGCTTCGCTGTTTTCTAGTTAAGTCCCTAAAGATTTGCACGTTGACGCTTCGGTCCTCGGGTCATTTGGAGTCATGTTCATCACGTGTCTTGACTCTTGTCGGGCTTCATGATCTTCTTCCAAAGTGCTTGATGAACTTATCCCGAAAGTCTCCTCTTTAGCGTAGATTTCCTGCGTAAACAATAAACTCCAAAATCAACATGCAAGAGTGAACTTGTTATATACGGGGGGTTAGTTCCAGTGGTTAGAATAATAAATCAATGCCAACATTAAAGGTAAACTCATGCATAGGTTGACGGAAATTCACCATCAACATCTCCCCCATGCTTAAACCTTGCTCGTCCTCGAGTAAGCCTTTAATGAATATCAGTGTTGCCTTTCATTGCTTATACCCTGCACTTGATCATACATGAGAAAACATAATGCTCTCAAGGATTTAATCATTAAAGTTCCATAATGTACTAGCCTTCATCCTTATGGATGGTAGATATTAATTTAAGCACTTCCCACAAGTAATTACCTCATGCTCCCAAATTTCAAATGAATCTAGAAATTTTGAAATTAAGAGCGAGATGAAGAAAAAGAGCTAAACCAAGTTCAAAAATAAACTTCCTTGCATCTTGCTCATGTACTCTCATCTCATCTTGTCTCTCAAAGCCTATTCATTCTACTCCTTTCCCCTCTCAATATATATAGTGGAAGGCTTTATGTGGAGCTTTTTGGGAAAGTTTAGTCCTAACAAGATATTATAGATGAGATGTTGTCAAAACAAGACAAGCTTCTCATGGTCTTACCGAGACTCGTCAAAAAGGTCATTAGAAAAAAATGTTATATCAAGGAGGGGGAGAGAAAAAGAGACACACTTTGAGATAGGTGGACATATGCAAATGGCAAAGAGTGATCCCGAGGCACAAAGGAAGTCCTCGTTATCGGATTGCACATGGTTGGAAAGATGAGTTTGGATCTTAAATCTTGAAACTTTTGAGATTCCTAATGCACTTTAGAGAACCGGGGAGTTCACTTTATTTTATTTTTATAAACTCATATTTTTTTCTTTTCTCATACATATTTTTCTTCTTTTTTTCTTTATCTTTTTCTTTTTTTTCTTTATACACTTTCACTCTCTCTCTCTCTCTCTTTTTATTTGCTCCCCTTGAACTCTAAATTGCATTGTACCTACCTCCTCCCCCATGCTTATACGTTTGCTCGTCCTCGGGCAAAGAGGTGATAGAGATAAGGTAGGTAATAGAAATATTTTTCCTTTGGAGAGATACTTGAAATCTTCAACCTTGGCACCATCTTGCGATCTTCCTTGAATTGACGATCCATACTCAATGATAGGTTGTGGTCAAGGAGGTAAACACAAAAGATGATATTTTTGGTTTTAAGGGTGGATATCCAGCGAGGTTTGTGAAATCTCCGATGTGGGGATACACAATGCATGGATAAAAAGGCTAGCAATAAGATAGATACGCAAAAACGGAATGACCAGCTTCTTAGTCTCGGTACGGAGAAATCATGGCCTGAAATATCTCACCCAAAAATAAACCTTGTATACTAAGGTTTATGCACTCAATATATATATATATATATATATATAGCTTTGGATAGGTAGAGCAAAATGCAAGTAGCATTAATGACAAGGTTAGCATATATATTTTTAAGAACAAATCATCTTTAACTCATCCAAAATTGAGAGCATGAAAATAACACTATGGGTCTTATTTTTATCATAACCTCCACAAAAGATTAAGGTAGAATTTAATTAATTTCAGATTCATATTAAAGAGAGCATTAGCTTAATCATGCATAAAACAAGTACAAAAGTTGAGCAAAGTGGCAACTTTTCATCATATATTATCATGGCATCAACTTAATATTTTTACCAAAGGTTGATCAAGGTGCGAAACTTTATTCATGGTGATCTTAAACTAACTCTACTATTATCACACATGCTGAAAATAAATAAAAACAGAAAATGCTATACATATATAAAATTGCACAAAAGCTGAAAATAAAGAAAAGGAAAAGGAGAAAATCAAACCGAATTTGAAAGCATTATTATTTTATTTTCTTCCTCCTTCTTCCTTTATTTTCCGGTGGTTGATATTGATGGTCCGGCACGTTGTATTCTTGCTTGTATTATGATTGTGCCGGTCCTCCTCTAAATTGCTCCAATGGTGAAGACGACCAATTTGATAGGCAATGTTTGTGGTCCCTTCTTTTTGCATTTGTTGGATGGAGCGCCATGAAAACTTCGTGAGGAACATGTATGGTGGAGGATGTGGTGGCGTGGCTGCCCCACTCCGCCATGCTCGCATTTGACATACTTCCTTCCTATGGTGGTGGCATTGGAATCCTTCCATGGTTGTTTATTAGCTTCATGCACAGCCCCTCCTTCGTCTTGAGCTACGGAGGATGATCCCTTTCACACAATTTTCCTTTTTAATCTCTTTTTTTGGGTACAAGAAATCCTTCCTCTAACCAATTTTGTCTTCAAATGAACTCAGCCTCTCGTTGGGAAGAGGAATATTAACCTTCGTCAACTTGTACCTTCTCCTCTCATCTCCACTTTCCTTGCTTCATGTACTCGATCCGAAAGAAATACCGACAAGGAGAAATTTTGGGTTCCTTGTAATCTTCTCTTGAAATTATTCCCCAAAAAATCCTTCTAACATTTTTTCTTGGACATCAACTTGCTCCGGGCTTCCTTCTTGTAACCGAGTCGTTCTCCAATATATCCATAAGAAACTAGTTGCTCTTCATCTTCAAGGCGGAATGAGAGGCACGACACTCCTTCATTAATGACCGGTGCTAATGTCATAAGAACTTCCAAATCAAGCTCCTTGTGAGTATTCACACCAACTCCATAAAGAATCGCACCCATCCAAGGTTGCTCAAGATTTGATATCCGAGTAGAATCCAACACTTGGAGGGCGTCATCGAACCTCTTCAAGACAAACAAGCCTATCCTCCTCCTCCTCCGTCTTTATGATGAATCCATTGGGACGCCTCGGAGTGTATGGTGGTGGAGAGGATGAATGAGTTGAGCATCGTGGTGGAACGAGTGGCTCCTTCATGAGTCCTCGCGGTTTGGTGTGCCGCACGGACGAGCTTCGTGTACTCCTCATGCCACCGAGGGGCAGCGTGTCGCTCCTCGGTGGTGCCACATCTTCCGCCATGCTTCGGGGAGACTCGGAGACCGAGTGCCTCCTTGAAGAGCTTGATGATGGTGCCTTCGATGATCGTGTCTTCTTGGGGAAGATATTGGTGGCTCTCTTCCACATTGTTGCTGCACTAACTCACAACGAGTGCACCGGGGGTTTCTTGCCGGTGGGAAAAACACACAAGAGAAGTATATGGAGTGATGGAAATTATGGTGAATTTTCTTTATTATTATTGTTGGAGGGTGGTGAGTGAGGTGCACAAGTTTGGATGGATATTAGCCCATAGGGTTTATGGATATTTGATCATGCAACCGCCTATCATGGTGAAGCTAAACCAATTTATTAAGGTGAGAACGTGAGGCCACTTTAGGTAAACCTACAAAAGATATGTTGATGGGGTCTACGGGAGTAGTGAGACCTATAATCCCGAAAAGCATGGTGGCTAACCTTAGGCATCAAAGCATTATCAACACGAATGAAACAAAAGATTCGGCGATTACATGACAAGATCCTACAACACCATGGAACTCAAATTTTTCTAGGTTGTTTCTGAAACTTATGGGCTATGAACTCAAGAACACGAATTAACAAATGCATAAAATACTTACCAGGCGAAGGGGAGCACCAGGGGCCATGAGAGGATGCCAGGCCGGCCGGCCTAGGCCGATCGACCTAGGGGGCCTCCTGCTCCTTTCGCTTTGATCCTTCTCCGAGATGCTTCTTGCTCACTTCTTACCTTGTGTCCGCGTGATCCACGAGATTCCATTGCCCGAACCATTCACAACCACTCCTTTGCTTGCGTGATTAATCTTCCACCTCCATTGTTTTGCTTTGTGTCACTCTTTTTTTTCTTGCCTCTTGTGCTTCCACTAATTTCCTGCAAAACAAAGCCCTTGCTTCCCCCATGCTTGTCCTTTACATGTGCCCGAGATGCCAAAAGATGGGGGCTTCCCGTGATGCATCATGGGGCGCTATATGTTAATCAAGCTCAAAAACCTCCCCTTAATCAAGTTTAGATGCAAATCCCTCCTCTAATTTTGAAAATTTAAAAATGAACTCAGCGCTAGTGATGAGTCCAAATATATCATAAGAGGAGCTTTTAGGCATCAAAAACAATTACAAAATTTATTTTGGTTGCACCGCGATCGATTGCTTTCATTAATTGATAGCAAGTTCCTCCGGCTTGACCGTGGGGGTATAGGTTTAGGTTCTAATTTTGGCCAAACATGAGAGAGAGATTTTGAAAAAAAGTCAAGTCAATGGAGCTTAGAAAAAATCTAAATCTAGAGAAACCGGTGGATGTCAAGTTGAATGAAACCAAAAAATAAAGTTGCTTAGGTTCACGCGAGTCCTACCATGCATCAAAGATTAAAAACATTAAAGAACATAGCAAGGCTCTACCCGTGTGTTTTTAACATGTGAAACAAGCCAACCTAAACATCGTGGAGAGGATGAAAGGTTGGGGGTAGGTTCTGAATTTTTGGTCTTGGTTTCTCAAAAAGAATCAAACAAAACTTCGGATGGATCAAGTCATTGGTTTATGATCAATATAAAATTCAAGTAAAATGACCGAGCAATTATAATGTCTCTAAAAAATATTCAACCACACAAGAGTTTATGGTATGTATTGCATAGCAAACTCTAAGACCAACTTACCTTGAAAACATGAAAAATTCTTCGAGTTGCCCTCTCGGTAGCTTGACTCTTCAACGGGTTGTCCTCCCGGTAGCTTATTCTTGACTTGATGAACGGGTTGCCTCCCGCAAGCGCTTCGTTTATAGTCTATAGCTAGTCTTCTTCTCTTTCTCACTTCGAATCAACACACTTTGTGGGTGTTGCAATCTTGGGGGCCCCACTTCTACACCATCCTTGGCTTCGGTGTAGGTTTATTCTTCGGCTTAGTCATCTTCTTGGTCTTCACAGGCGGGCGTTGATTCTTGGTCTTGACAGATGCAACATCTTTTGCGTCTTCGCTTCATTCTCCCTTGACTCCTCCCTTCCGATGCGATGATGAGGTAGAATGTATTTAATATATACCACTTTACATACATCGAATCATGGTTGACTTGAATGCACTCCTCATGCCATCGATGTTGAACTTGATCTCCCTCTTGCCAACGTCGATTGCTCTGACGATCTTGAGGAACGATCTCCCTAGGATGAGTGGCGGGTGAGGTTGATCTCCCTTCGAGCTTGGAGGTGGAGTTTCTCTTGGAGATTCTGACGATCTTCGGCCTCCGCTTTTAGATCTTGTGTTGCATGTCACCTTTACATGCAAGTTTTTTCTAGACCATCCACAAAATATATGTTTTTTTTGTTGGAGATGTAGCCGTCCATCTCCAGTTAGGGTTAGTAATAAACAAAATATATACAAAACCTAAAAGAAAACTAGGGTTTAGCAAAACCCCAGATTGATTTTTTTTGAGGATGATCAAAATTAAGAGATGCAAAAGAAAAATCAAGAGAAAAACTGAAAATATTCACAAACGCAAACTAGATTGAATCTTGATTACTTGTTCCCTGGCAACGGTGCCAGAAAAAGGGGCTTGTTGACGGTTGATTGTCGTATCAAAGTTCATTTGGATTTGCAAGCGGACAAATCCTCCGTCGTAGCCAAGGGACCCTTCTTCCCTTAAGCGTGAACCCAAGTTATCGAATCCGTGGAACAATGTGTAACACAAGATCCAATCTAATAAGCGGAAAACACTTTGATCATGAAAAGGGGTTTTGCATATAATCCATGGAAGAACCATAAAACACATCTAATCTACTAAACACCGGAGGTAGCAAGAGAAAGAGAGGGGAGAACCAATCTAGAGATTGGATTGGGTCTTTTGTTGAAGTTCCAAAGTAAAGAAGAATGTAGCAAAACAAATCTCATTGAAAGCATGGCTCCCATTCCGACTCTAAGGACTCCCGTTTTTCTCCTTTACCATACTGTCACTACGGGGGATAATCTTATGGGTTGGTACTACTCGGCGGGTTCAAGAAGAACAAGATGAAAACGTTTGGTAGATTGGGTATGCACCTCTAGCCACCATGGCTACAAGAACATCCTATGCAATCTACCCGCGGGATAGATCGTGGATGAAAACACCCAAACGAAGACAAAATCACAACGAAAGCACTTGATGCTAAGAATCGGATTTAATCTACTAATTCAACATAGAAGTAATACATGGACAAGATCACCACCAGGATCCTACCTCGATATTGATCCTAGCTCCTAGAACTCCGACGTGGTCTTCCATGCAAGGTTCCCACGCCGGCTAGGGGAACCCTAGTCCACCATCTTGACCCTCTCCTCTCCGGAATGGTGTCGTTCTCTTCTCTGCTCCTCGGCGGCGGATGACGAATGAATTCCTCCGTGGCTCTTGGCAGGGGGACTATAAATAGTCCGAAGGGCGGCTAGGTCAAAGGGGGCGCCGAACCGGGCCCGGAATGGGCTGGGCCGGCCAGCCTAGGCCGACCGGCCTGGGCCCATTTCGGCCCATTTCGCCGCCGTCTTTTGTCCCGAAGCTTCTCGCGTGATTCCCCATTTGTGTGCACTTGCATGTGGGCCTTTGACGTCGTTTCCTTCGTGGTTAAGGCTTGAATGCTTGCCATCCAAGCTTCGCTGTTTTCTAGTTAAGTCCCTAAAGATTTGCACGTTGACGCTTCGGTCCTCGGGTCATTTGGAGTCATGTTCATCACGTGTCTTGACTCTTGTCGGGCTTCATGATCTTCTTCCAAAGTGCTTGATGAACTTATCCCGAAAGTCTCCTCTTTAGCGTAGATTTCCTGCGTAAACAATAAACTCCAAAATCGACATGCAAGAGTGAACTTGTTATATATGGGGGGTTAGTTCCAGTGGTTAGAATAATAAATCAATGCCAACATTAAAGGTAAACTCATGGCTAGGTTGACGGAAATTCACCGTCAACAAAGAGCCTTGAACTTTGTCAGCATCCAGTCCATTATATCTGAAACATCATCATTTTCAGGGAAAGGATTCGGCCGGGTGCCAAACTGACCAAGAGCCTGTTTGTATTCCTCGAAAAGAGCTTGAAACGTTGCCGGATTTCATCAGTTCCCTTGCTTAAAGTCTCGCTCCGCTCAGATAAAGCCTTCTCGAGGCCTAAAATAGTTTGCTCTTTCGTGCTAAGAGTTTTCGCGAGCTCAGTATTCTTTGTCGCAAGTTCGACGTTAGTGCCGCGAAGCTCGTAAATAGTTTTTGTGCTCTTGTCAGCATCCTTGCGAACGTTCTCAATCATTTTGAGATCATCTTCATGAGCCTTGCTAAGTTTTTCATGATCCTTTTTCGAGTCGCGAAGAGCAGCCTCAGCAAGCTTCTTCTCCTCTAGAGATTTCTTCAAAGAGTCTTTTAGTTCAGCAACCTGCTTCTCTAGTTCAAGATTCGAAGCCTGAGCCTGGTCTAAGTCACGTTTCATGTTCTGAGACTCATCACTAAGCTTAGCAACAAGTCCTTCATTTTCATTGAACTTTTCTGAAACAATTTCCAACAAGTGCGGTCTTCAGGCTAAGGATGGAGTTGAACTTAGACAGGTCCGAAGCAGAACGTTTTCGCATGCTTTCTTCGAAAGCTACGAACACAAAAAGAAAGCAAAAACAAGGTAAATAGGTAAGGAAGAAAAGTTGCAAAAAATAGAAGCGAAAATACTAAACAAACCTTTCGCGTCGAACGTCTTCGCAGATCCTTGGACAGCCGAGTCAGAAATCATCAAAGATTTCTGAAGAGAGGAAGAAGTTTGCCTCGCAGAAGTAACAGGTGCTTTGTCAGTCAAGCGAAGTGTTTTCGTTAAAGCATCTCCTCCTGTTTCACTCACAAATTTAGGGGACCTCCACAGCACTGAAAATCTAGGACTACCGCCATCTGCACCAACCACTCGACCACCAACGCTTAACAGTTCACCTCTAAAAGACGTACCAAAGCTTTCGTTGTAAGCGGTGACCGAAGGAGTAGGGTCTTGCTCTTCATGAATATCTTCGTGAGTTCCAATCAAAGGAGGATCCGCAAGAAAACCTCCACTCCGGTCCATGGTACGCTCCAAATCTTCAGTAAACTTTGGGGAAGCTTCATCATCAGCAACAGGGACTTTAGAAGTCCTAGCTTCAGCAGAAGAAATGGCAGCAGATTTATCTGGAGTGGCTCGAGCTGCAGGAATAATGTATGAAAAAGTTCCAACATCAACAAATTTGTTCTCAGAACCCGGAGTGCAAGCATGATGAACTCCAAATCTCAATTCACAACACAAGCAAGAAAAGAAACCTGTTCAGCGAGGCTCATCCACCATCTCTTTGTCAGAAAGCGCTGAGGCAACGCGCTGAACAACAACAGCAAAAACCTTCTTTACAGCCTTTTTGGACTTTTTCCTGCCCAAGTTTGCAAGACCAGAAGCTGCTTGAACCTCAGCCTCTGAAGTACCCTCAGAAATCTTCCTCTTCCTCTTGCTGGATTCTAGAGATTTAGTCTTCGACGGGCAGATAGCAGGGGCGGAAGTCTCGCCAGCACCGTCTTTCGCCTTCTCTTTTTGTGAAGCCCTTTTTCTCCGAGCTTTAGGGGGAGCAGCTGAAGAACCAGCCGTACCAGAGTTGGAGCTTTCTTGTCTACACCCGGCGGGCGAGATCGGAGAGCAGTTTCACGACATGTTTGAAAGCCTTGTACTCGTTCAGGGTGTATTCGCCAACCATTTCAGTAACTTTTGCTTCAACATCGAGAATAAAGTCGTTGAGACTCTGTCCATCCTCAAGCCGCAAGCCAAATCGTGGAAAGGGCACTCTCTCAGAAGCCCAATCAACTTTAAGATGGATTATCTCTGACGGGCTCCAGCCATATGACAAGGGCCAGATACGAGAGGCAACAAATTCTTCAATAACATCGCGACCGCCAAGGATAGTGCTCGCTAGAGAAAAACTATTTTCACCACTTTTGAAACTGCTACCCCTCCGATCGAAGCTAGCAGTGCCAACAGCAGTCAAGGGGGACATCGGTGAATAAAAAGGATATGCCATACCAGTATAGTCAGGAATCTTGGACATATCAGCTTTCACATAGAACCAGTATGCGCGCCAGTCTTCGGGCAAGTTGCTCTTACTACACAGGGCAAGCTGGATGCGGGTAAGATCCTGGTGCACATTCTTCCTTCGGGTATTAAAGGTACAACATCCGTAGTGAGCTTCATAAAAGTTTCCATCATCAAGCTTAAGGATATCTTTCTCAACAACGAGCTCGAACAAACGTGCGAAGATATCGGCACCAGCAGCGCATCTGAAAGTCTTCATGATCCAGAAAAACTTCGAGAGCTCCAAAAAGGAGTTGGGCGTTAATTGATGCATTTTCACAGACAACTTTTCAAGAATGGCAGGAAGCTGAGCGTCACAAGGAAATCTGAGGCCACAAGTGAAAAAATCTTTGAAAACAACAACTTCGTCCGCTTCAGGAGCAGGAGTCTCTTCGTCAGAAGGTGGACGCCCGCCACCGGGAGGGAAAAACACAGCTTCTTCATATTCTTTGATAAGTTCAGCCGTAACCTTGGACTTGCCGAAAACGAAAGCTAGGGGATAGGCCGTAATCTTTGAGGCAATAAGCTCACTCAGATTAACTTCAACATTTGAAATGTCTTCGCCATCATCAGACTCGTGCCCAGATCGAACCTCTCCATCTTCGCGACTACCGGATTCACGAACAGCTTCGGCAGCCGGGCTGCTTGTGCCTGGAGGAGCATTCTCCGATGATGGTAGGACGCCAGCCGCAGCCAGTTCTTCGGTAGTCATTGGCCTAGCTGTGCTTTTAGTACAAGCCACCTTTTCAGGAAAGAAAAATAGCGAAGATATTTAACTTACAAATAACAAAAAATCTACGAAAAAATAGATGACACTCGAAAAAGTAAGAGGTACAAATAGATTACCTTAGAAGATCGAAGAAGTTACCGAACTTCGGGGATCTGAAGACAGAAGGCCTTGCGTTACGAATGCCACAAAAGTTCAAAGAAGATGACGAAGCGGTGAAATAAAGTTACCGCCCAGGGTCTCTATGAGGACCGGAGCGTCCGAGGACCGGTGGATGGTCGCTCCCTGGTGTGATGAGTGATTAACAACGTGGTGTGGACTGACTCTTGGCCGAGTATTGTAGGTGCAGGTTACGGCTTGATTTGCGTTGGTGTAGGTGAAGAGCGGGCGCGAAAGGTCTATGCCTTGCGGGGCCTCCGAGGAGTGGAGATACAAGTAGGCTCGGCTCGAGGGACCCGATGGCCAGCGGGGTCAAGTGCGGGCCGCATGGTGGCAAGAAAAGCAAGACGAAGTCGTGGACAGGAGCCGGTGCAGGGTAGCGGCTCACGACCGGAGTCTGCACACGAGGTTTGCGGCGGTTCACCACAAAACCGTCGGGTTACTTGGTTGAGCCACAAAACCAAGACCGGAGCCTCGGCGGGCAGAGACGGGATCCGGGCGCACCGAGAAGCTTCAATGCCGGCGGACACGTGGCGGGATCGCAGGGCTTGCGTCGGGAGGACACGGACTGCGGCGAAGGTGTGGCCGTGCGATGAAGAGGAGTGCTACAAGACCTATATGCCCCTGAGGGGATTGTATCTTAAGTTTAAGAGCTAGGGGTAGCTTGGTCATTTGCCCAACCCAGAGGGACTCATATATATAGCTCTAGGGTTTTCTGGGCAAACCATCCATCCGGACTGCTTCTCAATTCCTTGCTCCATAGGCGTAGATTTTCTTCACCGCTTTGTAGAGAATCTGACCTCCGAGTGTATGGAAGCATTCATGGTTGCGTCGATTTCCTTCTTGTGGCTCCTGTGATTTTCGTGTCTTTTTTGAGCTATTTTCGTTGGATTTTTGTGCGCGCCTTGTTCCTTCGATTCTGAGGTGTTTGGGTTCGGATTTGTTGGTGGGGATCATGGATAGTTGCCTCGTGCATCTTTGTGCTTGATCATGACCCCTCAAACTCTGAATTCGGCCTCCGATTGTAGGATTTTGGTTGGAACCCTAGCTCTTTGTGTGAGCTCGGTAGAATCTCGATTCCTCTCGATCTAGTGGGTTTAAGGCTACAATTTCGTTGGTATAGCATTTTCTAGAGGCGCTTCATCTTCACCTATGATTTGGTAGCAATCCCTTGGTTGATTCGGGAGATCGGGCAAAGGGAAGGAGGGTTTGACCTTTGGGAGGTCGGGCTCGGGCTGCTGTTCCCACGCCTGGCGGACCGTCCGCGCGGGGTCGGCGGACCGTCCGCGAGGAGCTCGGCAGCCGGCTGTTCTTCGTGAGTTCTTGTTTCGCTTCGTTTCGATCTGTCGTGTCGGTGGTTTTTGGTTGGAAGGAGTTGGTACGACAGTCCGCCTGGGGTGGTCGGACAGTCCGCGAGGCTCGGACCGTCCGCGGTGCTTGCCCGGACCATCCGTTTTTCAAGGTGCGCTACTGGAGGTTCTGTGTCCATTTTCGGACTGTCCGCCCCTGACCCGCGGACTGTCCGCCCATCCCACACAGACCGTCCGCCCGGTCACCGCGGACCGTCCGCCTGGGACTTCGCAGATTGCCTAAGTCCTTTGCTTCTTGAGTCATGCTTCCGTGTTGCTTTGAGTTGGGGTTTGTTCCTAGGGTTAGTAGGTCCGTTGTGACTACGCGACCTTGGCAAACTCGTGTGGGAATCGTTGGTTGTGAATTTGGGGCATAGGCCGAGTTCGACCTTAGGGAAGAATTTTTATCGGCTCCCATTCACCCCCCTCTCTGGTCGCCTAATCGGTCCTTCAATTGGTATCAGAGCCAGTTACAGATCTTCATGATTCTAACCAGTCTAAGATCCAAAGATGGTGTACCAGGAACGTGGTACGGGTCCTCTACACTTTGATGGTAAGAATTACCAGATGTGGCAAAGGCGGATGGCTGCTTTCCACCGCGGCATGGGTCAGATCTTGTGGGATGTCACGGTGAACACAGCTTATGTTCATCCGATGAACTTCCTAGCTCCAGGATCGAGGGATATGTTCGACGCCAACAATAAGGCGGTCGACTACTTGTTTCGTGCTCTGTGTCAATCCTAATTCGATCGGGTTCAGACAGAGGACTTGGCTTGTAGGATTTGGGAGCAGTTGAAGAATGCTCATGCTGGAAATGCTCAGGTTCAGGCTCGGTTGTATGCGACCTACCGGAGAGAGTACGAGAATTTCACTCATCTCCCCGGTGAGTCCATTGATAGCATGTTCCAGCGGTTCACGGTGATTGTGAACAACATGAGGGCTAATGTGGTTGTGCTCCCGTACGATGATCATGACAGGGCTGTCAAGCTCCTGCATTCTCTGGATCGTACCGTGTGGAGTGGAAAGGTCGAGGCCATTCTTGAGTCGGAGAAGTATGACACCCTCACAGTGCACGAGCTGTTTTCCAAGCTCAAGTCGTCCGAGGTGGACCGTGGGGTGCATGCAAAGATCGAGAACCCGACTGACCCTCATAGTCTAGCTCTTGTTTCTGGATCAAGGACTAACGCTAACATGTCTTCGAGACAGTTCTCTTTGTCTTGTCTTGTGTCCATGCGAGATGAGGAGTTTGACGTGCTAGGCGAGGAGGATCTCGCATTGCTGAGCAGGCGGTTCGAGCGCATGTACACGAACCGGAAGAATGCTCGGAGGACCTCGGGCATGTGCTACCGGTGCGGGAAGCACGGGCACTTCATCGCTGAGTGCCCGGAAGCCATGGAGGTCAAGCCCGAGCACAACCACCGTCCGAGGACCGACCACAAGCACCGCTCGAGTGACGACCACAAGGGCAACAAAAAGTAAGAGCGGAGACCGAGGAGGAGTGGTGGTCACAAGAAGAAGGAGCGAGCGCTGGTTGCCGGAGCGAGCGACATCGACTCGAGCTCCTGCTACTCTTCATCAAGCTCAAGTGATGAAGATGAGAACCAGCACAAGGGCAAGCGGTCAAGCAAGAACATCAACGGCTTGTGCTTCGCCGCCCAAGGCTTTTGCGGCATGGCACATAGCTCCGCAAGCAAGAAGAGCAACAAGGATGACTCGGGCTCCGACTCCGAGGATGAGGTAAACAATGATCCATCCTTCTTGGTAGCGGAGAATGCTAGGTTGAATGATTTGTTTGACAACCGTGATGATGTGCTTAGAAAGACCAACAAGGAGAAGAGGGAGTATAGGTCTTTGCTTGGAGAGGCTAAGGAGAAGGTGGTTGAACTAGAGTCTTTGCTTGTTGATGCTAGGGCTCAAATAGATTCCCTTAAGTCTGCTCCTATTGTGACCAATGAACCTGAATGCACTGATTGTTCCACTTTTCTTGGTGAATTGACTGTGCTTAAGGAGAAGTATGCCTCCAAGGTTGAGGAACTAGATGTGCTTAGGGTTGAGCTAGATGAGATGAAATTTAGGCCCTCTTTGCTTGGTGCTTGCACTTCTTGTCCTGTTTTGCATGAAAAGCTAGATGTTTCGCTTGTTTATGCTAGATCACTAGAGGCTCAGCTGAAAGCTCCTATTCCTACATCATGCTCTACTTGTGAAATAAATGCTGTGAAGAATATGGAGCTTGCGCACTATGTTGATCGTCTGCAGGATGAGAATGATGAGTTGAGAAAGATGATGGGTCGGTTGTCTGGTCATGAGCCTTAGCTCCGGATGATGATCGAGACATACAAGCGCTATGATGGGGAAGCGCTTGGGGCAAACATGGTGGATGAGGGGAAGATTGGAGATATCCCAGAGCCACCAAAAACCCACCACAAAAATGCCTATGTTCCTAAGCCAAACCCACTTAGGAACCGACTAGATACAACCCCAGCTCCACCCATGTTTCCTCCACACAAAGACAACTTCCAGAAACCCATCAAGTTCAAGAGTGACTTGGGGAATGAGTTCTTTGGGAAGGAGGGAGAGAAACCGAGTGAGGAGAAGCCAGAGCCCAAAACCAAAGCCAAAACCAAAACCCTTCCATTGTGAGCATTGTGGAAGAGATGGGCACCTTGCTGAGTTTTGCTTCAGGAGGAAGCGTGAGGAGAGGTTGGCTAGGGAGATGGCCAACAAGGACAAGTATCGCCCTTCTCATGGTGTGCCTGAGCCTAGGTTGGTGCCAAGGGGCGAGGGTATGGTGCGTACCATTTACCCTCGAGAGAGGCGTGTGTTTGTGCCTCGAGGTGAGCCACCACATAGAGAAGGTGGTAGGCGAGTTGGGTTTCGGCGTGGTGAGTTCGCTCGTGGCCAATACGAGAATGGGGGGAACGATCGCAGTTTTAGGTCCCAGAGGAGCTACGGGCCACGGTCTCCACCTCGTGGTGTGCGTAGTCCTCCAAGGGGACGTGTGGGTGTTCCACCTAGAGGAGATAGGATGGATTTTGCTAACCCCACTTTTGAGCAGATGGCACGGCACTGGTTTGATTCATTTTGTACTAACCCCAGTGCTGAGTCGTTTGCTCACTCTCGCTCTCGTTTTTGATTTGCAGGTGGGAGGCATGGAGGGCTTTTGGTTGATCGACTCCGGTTGCTCTCGACACATGACCGGAGATCGAAGGTGGTTCTCCAGCCTCACCCCAATGATGACCAAAGAGTACATCACTTTTGGGGACAATGGGAAAGGTAGAGTGCTTTCAATGGGCACGGTGAAGGTGAGCGATTCTGTGACTCTCAGACGTGTTTCTCTTGTCAAGTCTTTGGGGTACAATCTTCTTTCGGTTTCCCAGCTTCTTGATGAGGGTTTTGAGGTCCATTTCAAAACGGGCGCTTCGCGTGTTTTGGATTCTCGAGGTGATCTTGTGTGCACGATCATTCCCGAGGGTCAGATTTTTAGAGCCGATTTTTCTCAGTGTGTTGGCTCTTCTCGTTGCTTGGTTGCTGGCATTTCGGCGAAACTTTGGAAATGGCATAGGAGACTAGGTCACTTGAGTTTTGACTTGTTGACACGCTTGAGTGGGCTAGGATTAGTCCGAGGATTGCCTAAGTTGAAATACCAAAAGGACTTGGTATGTGCTCCGTGTAGGCATGGCAAGATGGTCGCCGCCTCTCACCTGCCTCTGACTTCCATTATGACAGAGAGGCCATGCGAGCTGTTCCATATGGACTTGGTTGGTCCAGCTCGTGTGTGCTCGGCGGGTGGGAAATGGTATGTCCTGGTGATAGTGGACGACTATTCTCGCTATGCTTGGGTCTTCTTTTTGGCTGACAAGGGGGAGACGTTTGGTTTTCTGAGGGATCTAATCTTGAGGTTGAAGAATGAGAGGAATGGAGATGCCATTCGAGCTATCTGTAGCGACAATGGCTTTGAATTTAAAAACTCTCGTTTTGAAACCTTTTGTCGTGATTTGGGTCTCGAACATCAATTCTCTTCTCCCTATGTGGCTTGTCAGAATAGTGTGGTTGAGAGGAAAAATCGTTCCCTTTGTGAGATGGCTCGGACGATGCTCGACAAGCATAGGACTC
Organism: Cenchrus fungigraminus; assembly: GCA_036936925.1. Classification (NCBI taxonomy): domain Eukaryota; kingdom Viridiplantae; phylum Streptophyta; class Magnoliopsida; order Poales; family Poaceae; genus Cenchrus; species Cenchrus fungigraminus. The sequence goes on along the minus strand of CM072768.1, from coordinate 115,329,660 downwards.
CGAGGAGATATTGGGCTGAGGCGGTAAATACCGCGTGCCATGTTGGGAATCGGATTTTTCTTAGGGCCTTCTTGAACAAGACGTGCTATGAACTCATGCACGGGCGAGCACCTAGAGTAAGCCATTTCAGGGCTTTTGGTTGTCGGTGCTTTATTCTCAAGAAGGGTAGGCTTGATAAGTTTGAGTCGAGGTCTTCCGATGGGATCTTCTTGGGTTATGCTAGTCATTCTCAAGCATTCTGTGTGCTCAACCTTGATACTAACCTAGTCATGGAAACTTGCGAGGTTACCTTCGATGAGACCCAGCCATGCAGTTCGTCTGTCTTTGAGTGTGCAGGTGACGATGAGATTAGCAAGAAGATCTTTGAGGACGAAGAGGATGACGCTGGAGAGGATGATGGTGATGATGAAGCTCCAGCCGAGCATGTACCCTCTACTTCCACTACGACGACTACGGTGCAGGATGGCCCAGCCCCTACACCGCCTACGATCCAGCAAGATCAAGTGGAAGCTGCAGCTGAGGGGGTGGTTGTCTCCAAGCGAGAGTCACCGAGGCGCGTTCAAGTTGATCATCCACCCTCAAGAATCATCGGCGACATCAATGAACGTACGACACGGTCAAGGTCCAGGAATGTTTCTCACTTTGCTCATTCGGCTTTTGTTGCTACCTTTGAGCCGAAAGACATTGGACACGCTCTCTCTGATCCTAATTGCGTGAATGCAATGCATGAGGAATTAGAGAATTTTGAGAGAAACCAAGTTTGGGAGTTGGTATAGCCACCACCACATTGCAAACCTATTGGGACAAAATAGGTGTAGAAGAACAAAGAGGGTGAGAATGGTGAGGTGGTGAGAAACAAATCGAGGTTGGTTGCTCAGGGGTATAGTCAGAAGGAGGGGATAGACTATGAGGAGACATTTGCTCCTATAGCCCATTTGGAGGCAATTAGGATCCTTCTAGCCTTTTCCGTGGCTAAAGGGTTCAAGTTGTACCAAATGGATGTGAAGAGTGCCTTCTTGAATGGGTTTTTAGAAGAAGAGGTGTATGTGAAGCAACCACCGGGCTTTGAGAGTGCTGAGTTTCCTCACCGGGTGTATAGGTTGAGGAAGGCATTGTATGGGCTGAAACAAGCTCCTCGTGCTTGGTATGGCCGTTTGAGGGGGTTCTTGTTTAGCAAGGGGTTTGAGATGGGCAAGGTTGATATGACTCTTTTTCTCCTCAGGCAGGGCAATGATATCCTAACTGTTCAGGTGTACGTGGATGATATTGTCTTTGGCGGCTCGTCTCACTCTTTGGTTGCGAGGTTTGCAGAGGACATGAGCAAATAATTCGAGATGTCTATGATGGGAGAATTGCAGTTCTTTCTCGGGCTTCAGATCAAGTAGGCGAAGGAGGGAACCTTTGTGCATCAAGCCAAGTACACGGAGGACATCCTCAAGAAGTTTAAGATGGATGACTCGAAGCCCCTGTTGACACTGATGAGTACGACTACAGCGTTGGATGTGGATGAGGACGGAGAGCCCGTGGACCAGAAGGAGTACCGGAGCATGATCGGCTCCCTCTTGTACTTGACGGTGACGAGGCCGGACATTCAGTTTTCTGTGTGTCTGTGCGCTCGTTTTCAGGCGTCGCCGAGAACTTCACATCGGCAGGCCGTCAAGCGGATCTTCAGGTATCTTCGATACACTCCTGAGCTTGGGCTTTGGTACTCGGTGTCCTCTTCTCTTTCGCTTCTTGGGTTTTCGGATGCCGACTTTGCGGGGTGTCGAGTCGATAGGAAGTCGACTTTGGGGACTTGCCAGTTTTTGGGATCTTCGCTTGTTTCTTGGTCTTCTCGCAAACAGTCTATTGTAGCTCAGTCTACCACAGAAGCCGAATATGTTGCTGCCGCTAGTTGTTGCTCATAGCTGCTTTGGATCACATACACGCTGAGTGACTTTGGTGAGGAGTGTTCTCATGTACCTCTCATGTGTGATAGCACGAGTGCCATTAGCATTGCCAACAACCCCGTGCTCCACTCCAGAACCAAACATATAGAGGTGAGGTACCACTTTCTGAGAGACAATGTTGAGAAGGGAAACATAGACCTCATCCATGTGCCAACTGAAAAGCAGCTTGCCGATATCCTAACCAAGCCTTTGGACCAAGCAACATTTGCCCGTTAGCGAGGGGAGCTTGGTGTTCTTTTTCCTTTTTGAGCTTTAGTTGGGGGTTTGATACTCTTGTTGCATTTTTCATTTATGTATCATATCATGCTTGCATCTTTGTATCATAGACTGCATATGTATCATATGAGATGTGCTTCTCCTATATACTTGGATCACTATGATATGCTAGATAGGAGATTGTGACTTTGCTTTTGATGCTCATATGATGGATAGCGATGCTCTTGATAGATTTGGGATGTATGTGCTTGTGGATGGCCTATTTTTGTGAAAATGCTATACATGATCCTCTCTTATGAGTTGAATCCCTTTCATGCTAAATTTGTGCATTTATGGCTATAGCTTGCTTAATTTGTGCTTGGGACCATGTTCTTTTCATATGGGGTCAAAGACCCATCTATCATCATGGATGTTTAGCCTACATGCTACCCTGTGGAGAAGCCTAAGCTTCTTTTTGCCACAAAGGCACTTCATGTACCATGCTTAACCTGTAAATCTTGAAATTGGTATATGAAATGCTTGTGCTTGAAAAATATGCTTCTATGTCATGAATGCTTTAAATTCCTTATTTTGGGTGCTAAACCGTTGCATGATGTTCACCGTTGAGAAGTCTCATATTTAGAAGTGAACACATGGCTCGGTGGCTTTGACATGACATGAGATAGCTTATAGGTGTTTATGATGATCTTGTGATGAGAATCTGTAACCTTGCACGAAGTTTGTGAGTTATATGTTGTTTGTGCTCATTTTGATCATGTTTAGGTCCTATGCTCATGAGAGGGACGTTTTTGTGAAAAATTGCTTTATCTTGATCATGGCTATGTCACATGCTTGTATGTCCCTATCTATCTCATTGGCGATGCGTGTGCTAATTTTGTGGCAATCTAGCTTGTCTATGTCTCTTTTTAGCATATTGTAGTGCTCTATGTCTATTTGAGAAGCACATGCTTGCATTTGTAGACTTGATTCATGCATTATCAATAAGGGGGAGAGATAGTACCCAATTCTTGTTTTGGGGGAGAAATGCTTTTGTTCAGGGGGAGCTTGCATTCATATGCATTTGGGAGCTCTTTCTCGCCTGAATTTTAGTTGTGCTCTTTTGCCGATGGTGTCGAGCCCTTTTGCCTCACCTTGAGGAGTCAGCAATTTTAGAGCATTTTATCTCGGTTGTGTCGAGCCGTTGCCCTTGTCTTAGGGGACCGAGATCTTTCTCTCTCGAGTGATCTTTTCTTGGCTTTTGTTTGGCTTTTGATCACTCGTTTGAGTTTTTCAGTCATTTCTTTTCTTTCTCTCTTTTCTCTGAATTGGTTACTATGTGTGTGTTGTCAATGCACTCATCAAGGTGGAGATTGAGGAACGGAGCGTCCGAGGACCGGTGGATGGTCGCTCCTTGGTGTGATGAATGATGGACAACGTGGTGTGGACTGACTCTTGGCCGAGTATTGCAGGTGCAGGTTGCGGCTTGATTTGCGTTGGTGCAGGTGAAGAGCGGGCGCGAAAGGTCTATGCCTTGCGGGGCCTCCGAGGAGTGGAGAGACAAGTAGGCTCGGCTCGAGGGACCCGGTGGCCGGCGGGGTCAAGTGCGGGCCTCATGGTGGCAAGAAAAGCAAGACGAAGTCGTGGACAGGAGCCGGTGCAGGGTAGCGGCTCACGACCGGAGTCTGCACGCGGGGTTTGCGGCGGTTCACCACAAAACCATCGGGTTACTTGGTTGAGCCACAAAACCAAGACCGGAGGCTCGGCGGGCGGAGACGGGATCCGGGCGCGCCGAGAAGCTTCGATGCCGGCGGACACGTGGCGGGATCGCAGGGCTTGCGTCGGGAGGACGCGAACTGCGGCGAAGGCGTGGCCGTGCGATGAACAGGAGTGCTACATGACCTATATGCCCCTGAGGGGATTGTACCTTAAGTTTAAGTGCTAGGGGTAGCTTGGTCATTTGCCCAAGCCAGAGGGACTCATATATATAGCTCGAGGGTTTTCTGGGCAAACCATCCATCCGGACTGCTTCTCATTTCCTTGCTCCATAGGCGTAGATTTTCTTCACCGCTTTGTAGAGAATCTGACCTCCGAGTGTATGGAAGCATTCATGGTTGCGTCGATTTCCTTCTTGTGGCTCTTGTGATTTTCATGTCTTTTTTGAGCTATTTTCATTGGATTTTCGTGCGCGCCTTGTTCCTTCGATTCTGAGGTGTTTGGGTTCGGATTTGTTGTTGGGGATCATGGATAGTTGCCTCGTGCATCTTTGTGCTTGATCATGACCCCTCAAACTCCAAATTCGGCCTCCAATTGAATGATTTCGGTTGGAACCCTAGCTCTTTGTGTGAGCTCGGTAGAATCTCGATTCCTCTCGATTCAGTGGGTTTGAGGCTACAATTTCGTAGGTATAGCATCTTCTAGAGGCGCTTCTGAAGGACCGATTAGGCGAACCAGAGAGGGGGGGAGTGAATGGGAGCCGATAAAAATTCTTCTCGAAGGAGATGAGAACTCCAACAAGACGAACACGGCTTCCAACTCACGTCTCCGACCCAACTACCCAAGTTGGTCAAGACCACGCAGCCACTGGAGTGCTACTGGTCCTAGGAACCAACACTCAACCTTCCTAGCCAAAACTCACCAAAACACACAGCGGAAACTTGCACGGCTTGCTGCCTGTGCTACACCGGTCAGACCGATGGCCTGCGCCGGTCAGACCGGTGACACCGGTCAGACCGGTGGACAGAGCCGGTCAGGCCGGTGGCTATAGCAGCCGCACAGCAAACGTTCCAGGAAGCCTCAGTGAATCCTCTAGGCCCTGGAACAAAAACCACCACGAAACACAACCTGTGAGGAAGAAGAACCCCTCACAAATCCTAGCAAAACAACTCCAAACACTCCAAGAACTAAACAGCAGGACCACGGGACAAAACCACACGGACAAGGCTGTTCCCCGAGACAAAAACCCACCAAGGGCTAGCACCGGTCAGACCGGTCAAGAGCACCGGTCAGACCGGTCGTGCCTGGGCAGCTCGGGATGAACAGCGCCCGCGAGTCAACTCCTCCAAATCCAACTCCCGATCTCCCGATCCGCTCCACGGTTTTGCACAAGACTTTGGGGATAGTAGGAACACCTCATGGGTACTCCATAGCCAAGATTTGGTCCACCAAAACTTGTCAAATCAAGAGGAATCGAAGAAATCCCACCAAGAACGCCTCTAACCCTAGAGCCACGAAAACCCCAAAATCGAGCCCCTTTGCTCACGGATTTGGAAGGGGAATCAAAGGGTAAAGAACCACGAAGGGTTCATGCATACATCCCCCACCAAATCCCAAAGATAAAGGCCTCGAAATCGCTCCAAGAAAATCGCCAAGAAAGGGCTCCGAAAATCACCAAAAAGGAGAAACGGGAAAGACACCTCCAAGCCTTGAGGAACCACGCCGAATCATCTATACATACCAAAGAGGTTCATACAAGGTCTAGCTTGCCGCCCGATCATCCTTCCCTCTCACAAGATCTCACCATGAAGCTCTCAAGCTAGTCCTACGAAAATCCTAAGAAAAAATAGGAAGGAAAATAGGAAAACCAAATGAGCTAGGGTTCCAAGAGATGGCTGCCATCCTCTCACCACTTGGGTTATATGGAGGCAACCGAAAGACTAAAATACCCTTATTAGCTAACTAGGGATACATGCCTCTCGAGGGCGAAATTGGAAGTCTTTGTCTTCGCACCATCGGACGGATGCCCAGCAACCGCAAACTTGCTTAGCCTCGACGCAAGCCTTGCGATCCCGACGCGTGTCCTCCGCTTCGAAGATTCCGGACTGCGTCGTCGCACACCGGTCAGACCGGTGCTCCTCACCGGTCAGACCGGTACCCACCGGTCAGACCGGTCAGACCCACCGGTCAGACCGGTCTGGAGCTGCTGCACCTCCGTCTTCGGTTCTTCGGTCTTGGCTTTGTGGATCAACCAAGGAACCCAGTGGTTTTCTGGTGAACCACCGGAAACCCCGCGAACTAGGTGTAGCCTCCGCCAATCACCACTCATGACTCGGCTCCCACGTAGTCCCGGCTCGACCTTGGTTTTGAGGCTCAACCAAGAAACCGTCCATGACTTCATCTTGCCGTTCTTGCCACCATGCGGCCCGCACTTGACCCCGCTGGCCACCGGGTCCCTCGAACCAAGCCTACTTGTCTTCTCCACACCTGGAGGCCTCACCGGCAACGACCTTTCACGCTTGTTCTTCACCTGCACCTGCACCAGTCAAGCCGCAACCTGCACCTGCAATACTTAGCCAAGAATCAGTCCACACCACGTTGTCAATCACTCATCACACCAGGAAGCGACCATCCACCGGTCCTCGAACCACACCTGGCTCTCAATCTCCCCCTTGATGAGTGCATTGACAACACACACGTTTTGGTAACCAAGAGAAAAGGAAAAGAAAATAAACGACTAAAAGAAACTCCAACAAGCGATCGAAAGCCAAAGAAAAGGCAAAGAGCAAGATCACTTGAAGAAGACAAGTCTCGGACCCCTTAGGCAAGGGCAACGGCTCGACACATCCGAGACAAAACATGCTCAAGCAAAGAGCACAAACCATCAAACCAAAGCTCGAAAACCACAAAGAGCTCCCCCTGCACACATGCAAGCTCCCCCTGAACCGATGCAACTCCCCCTGGACAAATGCATGCGAACCACTTCACAAAACAGAGCAGCTGCAACAGCTCAGCTCTGACCGGTCAGACCGGTCGACACCACCGGTCAGACCGGTGGGCAACATGTGAACAGGACCAGCACTCTAACCGGTCAGACCGGTGACCTCAACCGGTCAGACCGGTGCACAACAGAGCCCAAAAATAGCTTGAAACCACCTGAAAACCTTCCAAATGCATTCAGTAGGCCAAAACATGCTCAAACTTCTCCCCCTTGTTGACAATACATGAATCAAGCCAAAAATGCAAAAAATGCAACCTAGATCTTCTAAAATAGACAAAATTCAACATAGGATGCTACACATGTCCAAACGAGCAAGTTAGATACTCTATAGCTTCGTAAAGACATAAACTTCATGATCACCAAGTTTCACAACCATTGGGCGAAGCTAAGATAGAATTTAGCAATTTTGCGAAAAATTACCCTCTCATGAGCAAAGTCCTAAACATGAGCAAAACATGTCAAAATGGCAAAGCCACACAAACTTCATGCTAGGACAACCATTCTAAGCATAAGACCATCATAAACACCCACAAGCACCTCATGTCATGTCAAAGCCACCGAGCCATGTGCCTACTTCTATATATGAGACTTCTCATTGGTAGGCATCATGCAACGATTTAGCACCCAAAGCAAATTAAAATTAGCACATATGACATGGGAGCACATTTTTCAAGCAATTTACATTTCATTTTCAGATTTATAATTGGTACATGAAATGTCTTTGCGACAAAAAGGAACTTATGCCCCTCCACAAGATGAAGCATGGGGGCTAAACATTCATGATGGCAAATGAGCCTTTGGCCCCAAATGATCAAAATAAGCTATCCAACCACAAATTAAGCATAGCCAAGCCACTAAAACATGTCAAGATCATGTAAAGGCATTTACTCACAAGAAAGCATATATATGAAATTTTTCAAAAACATAGCCATCAACCATGGATACAAACCAAGATTATCAAGAGCTAAGCCAAACTAACCATAGCTTACCAAATTAGCTCACAAAGACATATATGTCATTCCATGGTGAACAATGTGTATAGGAGAAGCCTTTCCTAAACAATGCATATGATACAAAATGCATGCAACCTAAGATACAAAGATGCCTATACATCATGCTACATATGCCATGCCAAATGCAAGAAATGCACAAAGGAAAGCTATACATATGCTACAAAGGAGCTCCCACACGCCAACTCAAGAAATCAAGCAAACACCAAGCTCCCCCCGCAAACGAGTGAAAGTTGCTTGATCTAGGGGTTTGGTGAAAATATCGGCTAGTTGTTCATGTGTGGGTACATGGATCAAAGCTATCTTCCCTTTCTCTACGTTGTCTCTCAGAAAATGATACCTCACTTCTATGTGCTTGGTTTTGGAATGGAGCACTGGGTTCTTTGCAACGCTTATGGCACTGGTGCTATCACATTGAAGTGGGACATGGGTATACTCCTCACCAAAGTCACTCATGGTGTATGTGATCCAAAGGAGCTGAGAGCAACAGCTAGCTGCGGCCACATACTCTGCCTCGGTAGTGGATTGAGCAACACTCGACTGTTTGCGGGAAGACCAAGATACCAAAGAAGAACCCAAGAACTGGCAAGTCCCAGAAGTGGACTTCCTATCCAACCGACACCCGGCAAAATCCGCGTCTGAAAATCCATGAAGCGCCAAAGAAGAAGACGCAGAGTACCAAAGGCCGAAGTCGGGAGTGTGTCGCAAATACCTGAAAATGCGCTTGACTGCTTGCCGATGCGAAGTCCTCGGAGAAGCTTGAAAACGAGCGCATAGACACACCGAGAATTGAATGTCCGGCCTCGTCGCCGTCAAGTAGAGGAGTGACCCGATCATGCTCCGGTACTCCTTCTGGTCCACGTGTTCACCTTCCTCGTCCGCATCAAGAACTGTAGTCGTACTCATAGGCGTCGCCATGGCCTTGGAGTCCTCCATCTTGAACTTCCTCACAATGTCCTTGGTGTACTTAGCTTGGTGCACAAATGTTCCTTCCTTTGATTGCTTGATTTGTAGCCCGAGGAAGAACTGCAACTCGCCCATCATGCTCATCTCAAATTCCCTGCTCATGTCTTCTGCAAACCTTGCAACAAGAGAGTTAGACGAGCCACCAAAGACAATATCATCCACGTATACCTGCACAATCAGGATATCTCTGCCCTGCCTGAGGAGAAACAAGGTCTGGTCGACCTTCCCCATCTCAAACCCTCTCTCAAACAGGAACCCCCTCAACCTACCATACCAAGCTCTAGGCGCCTGCTTCAACCCATACAACGCCTTCCTCAACTTGTATACCCGGTGAGGGTACTTCTCACTCTCAAACCCCGGTGGTTGCCTCACAAACACCTCTTCCTCCAACACACCGTTCAGGAAAGCACTCTTCACATCCATCTGGTACAACTTGAACCCTTTAGCCACGGAAAAAGCTAGAAGGATCCTGATCGCCTCCAAACGAGCTACAGGAGCGAAAGTCTCCTCGTAGTCGATCCCCTCTTTCTGACTGTACCCCTGAGCAACAAGTCTCGACTTGTTCCTCACCACTTCTCCTTTCTCTCCCTCTTTATTTTTCCACACCCATTTTGTCCCAATCGGCTTACACCCTGGGGGAGGGTCAACCAACACCCAAACTTGGTTCCACTCAAAATTCTCCAACTCCTCATGCATTGAGTTAACCCAATTATGATCAGATAACGCATGTCCAATGTCTTTGGGCTCAAAAGTGGCAACAAAAGCAGCATGAGCGAAATGAGAATTGTTCCGAACCCTCGACCGTGTAGTACGTTCATTCATGTCGCCGATGATTCTCGAAGCTGGGTGATCCACTTGCACTCGTCGGGGAGGTTCTCGCCTTGATGCTACCTCCCCCTCAACAGCAGCTTCGCCTTGATCTGGGTTTGTCGTTGTAGGTGTGGGAGAGGGTCCATTCTCGATCGTCGTCGAAGTAGTAGGTACATGTTCAGCCACGGGCATCACACCGCCATCTTCATCATCTCCATGTTCATGCTCCTCCTCCTGAAAGATCTCCTCGCCAAGTTCGTCGTCACCTGCACACTCAAAAACAAGCTGACTACGTGGCTGTGTCTCGTCGAAGGTTACCTCGCAAGTCTCCACGATTTGGTTAGTTTCAAGATTGAGCACACGAAATGCTCTAGAATGAGATGCATAACCAAAGAAAATACCATCGACAGACCTAGCCTCGAACTTGTCCAACTTCTTCCCTTTCTTCAGAATGAAGCATTTACAACCAAAGACATGGAAGTGACTCACCTTGGGTGTGCGACCGTGCATCAACTCGTAACAGGTTTTCTTCTTGTGAACCCTGAGGTAGATCCTGTTCGACACATGGCACGCGGTATTGACCGCCTCAGCCCAGAACCTTCTCGGAGTCCTATGCTCGTCGAGCATCGTCCGAGCCATCTCGCACAAGGTCCTGTTTTTCCTTTCCACCACGCCATTCTGGGGAGGCGTATACGGACTCGAAAACTGATGTTCAAGACCCAAGTCATGGCAAAAGGTTTCGAAGTGAGAGTTTTTGAATTCCGAGCCTTTGTCACTTCGGATCGCTCGTATGGCATCTCCGTGCCTCTCGTTTCTTAACCTCAAGACAAGATCTCGAACAAAACCAAACGTCTCCCCCTTCTCCTCAAGAAAGAACACCCACGCATACCGAGAGTAGTCGTCCACCACAACAAGGACATACCACTTCCCACCCGCAGATCGCACACGAGCTGGGCCAACAAGGTCCATATGGAGCAGCTCGCATGGACGCTCAGTCATCACATCGGTGAGAGGCGGGTGAGAAGAGGCTACCATCTTGGCATGCCTACACGGCGCACAAACCAACTCTTTCTCAAACCTCAATCGTGGCAATCCTCGGACCAAATTGAGTTTACTCAAGCGAGACAAAAGGTCAAAGCTCAAGTGACCCAACTTCCTATGCCACTTCCACAACTCACTCGAAGAACCAGCCAAGAAGCAACGCTCCACACCAGAAGACTGAGAAAAATCAGCTCGGAACACCTGACCCTCGGGAACGACCATGCAAACAAGATCCCCCCGAGAATCTAAAATCCGAGAACCACCAGGCCGAAACAACACCTCAAAACCCTCATCCAACAACTGGGACACAGAAAGCAAATTGTATCCAAGCGATTGAACAAGAGCAACACGCCTGAGAGTGATCTTGTCGCTTACCTTAATCTCACCTTCTGACAGCACACGCCCTCGTCCATTGTCCCCAAAGGTGATGTACTTCTTTGTCACCACCGGGACGAGACTTGAGAACCACCCCTTGTCTCCGGTCATATGCCTCGAGCAACCGGAGTCAATCAACCAAATGTTCTTCAAGTCTCCCACCTGAAATTCAAAAGCGAGCACGTGAGTGAACAAACGACTCAGCACTGGGGTTAGTACCAAAAGAGTAAAACCAGTGCCGAGCCATTTGCTCCAAAGTGGGGTTAGCACAAACCAAATCATCACGCCTATCAAAGCTACCACCACGGTAACCACCACGAGGGAACCAACCCTCTCTAGCTGGAGGAGGACGAAAACCACGAAAGGGAAACCGTGGATCGTACCTCCGCTCCATCTCAAAGCTACGACTCTTCTCACCCTCGTATTGACCACGAGGTGGAGAACGCCTAGCAAACTGACCACCTGCAAACTTTCCAGACCAACCACCAGAACCACGACCTCCAGAACCAAACCGAGCATCCTCACGAGCACGAAACCCGACTCGCTGTCTGCCCAGACCTGCACCGGTCTGACCAGTGTAGTACACCGGTCTGACCGGTGTGGCTCGGCCAGCAGCAACACCTGCAGCCTTCCGGTCTCCCCAAGCCGGAACCGTCCTCACAATCGCCTTGGCCCTGGGCATCTGCATACGAGGCTCAGGTACACCATTAGAGGGGTGGTACCTGTCCCTGTTAGCCCACTCTCTAGCCATTCTCTCCTCACGCTTCCTCTTGAAGCAAAACTCATCCTTGTGACCATCTCTCCCACAATACCCACAATGGAACTTTATGGGCTGTGGCTTAGGCTTAGGCTTGGGTTGGGGCTGCCCACTCGGCTTCTCACCCTTCTTCTCTCCTTCCTCACCTCCCTTTGGGCTCACAAACTTCACCGGTTTCTGAAAATCATTTGTTGGGTGAGGGAATATGGGTGGATCTGGAGTAGTGTAAAGTTTGTTTCTGAGATGGTTGGGCTTGGGCTCAAACTTGTTCTTGTGTCTGTTTGGTGGTGGGATAGGAATCTCTCCAACTCTCTCAACTCCCTCACCACAGTTCTCTCCACGCTTGTCAGCCCCAAGTGCCTGACCATCATAGCGTTTGAAAGCCGCTATCATGATACCGAGCTGAGGCTCCTGACCCGACAACCAGCTCATACATTTTCTCAGCTCATCATTTTCATCCTGCAGGCGATCAACATAATGTGCAAGCTCCAAATTCTTAACCGCATGCAATTCACAAGTAGAGCAAGAAGTGGGAATAGGCTCTTTCAACTTAGCCTCAAGCGAAACAGTGTAAGCATGCATCTCATCAATCTTTCCATGCAAAACAGGGCAAGAAGTGCAAGCACCTAGCAAAGCAGGTCTAGACTTAAGCTCAGCCACTTCAACCCTAAGCATATCTAGTTCATCACAAGTAGAAGCATGCTTATCCTTAAGAGCAGTAAGATCAGCTAGGTACACAGAGCAATCACAGCAATCAATCTCATCAGAAACCACAGGAGAAGCCTTAAGCGAATCAATCTCAAGCTTAGCATCTAGGTTCTGGGTTTCTAGCTCAGCCACACGATTCCTAGCATCTTCTAGTGAGGCCCTAAGCTCTTTCCTCATCTTCTTGGCCTCTCTAAGCATGTGATCGCGGTTATCAAGCAAGTCAACCAACTCATCATTCTCCTTGCGCAAAGAAGAGAGCTCATCACATACCTCATCCTCGGAGTCAGAGTCCGAGTCACTCTGGTGGCTCTTCTTGCTGCCGGAGCTACGGGCCATGCCGCAGAAGCCATCTCTCGCGAAGCAGCTCAACCCGCTCAAGTTCCTGGATGACTTCTTGTTCTTGCGCCGATCACCTTCATCTTCACTGCTACTCGAGCTTGAGGAAGAGTAGGCGGAGCTGGAGTCGACGTCGCTCGCTCCGACCATTGCTCGGGCCTTCCTGCCGCGGCCATCCTTCTTCCTCGACCGTCGCTCGTCCTTGTGCTTGTTCTTGTGCTTGTGATCGCGCCTCGATCGGTACTTGCCATCCTTGCTCGATCGGTGCCTGTAGCCGTCCTTGTAGCCGTCCTTGTTCTCCGTCTTCTCCGGGCAGTCGGCAACGAAGTGTCCTGGCTTGCCGCACTGAAAGCACGTCCGTGCTGTCCTCCTCGTGTTCACCCGGTTCTCGTGCAGCCTCTCGAACCGCCTGGTCAGCAACACCAGCTCGTCTTCTCCAAGCACGTCGAACTCCTCATCTGGCAAAGACATCAAAGAAGACAGAGAGTACATCCTGGAGGATGCGTTAGCGTTAGACTTAGCTCCTTTGCCACTAACGAGAGCGAGACTATGAGAATCAGTCGGGCTCTCGATCTTGGCTGTCATACCACGGTCCAACTCAGCCGACTTGAGCTTCGAGAACAGCTCGTTCACCGTCAAGGTGTCATACTTCTCGGACTCAACAATAGCCTCAAACTTCCCGTCCCATACGGTACGATCCAACGAGTGCTAGAGCTTCACGGCTCTATCATGATCATTGTATGGGAGGACGTCCACATTGGCTCTCATGTTGTTCACAACGACCGTAAATCGCTGGAAAAGGGCATCGACGGACTCGCCGGGGAGATGAGTGAAGTTCTCGTACTCTCTCCGGTAAGTCGCGTACATCCGAGCCTGAACCTGAGCATTCCCAGCATGAGCATCCTTCAACTGCTCCCAAATCCTACAAGCTAAGTCCTCTGTCTGAACCCGATCGAATTCAGGCTGACACAGAGCACGAAACAAGTAGTCGACAGCCTTGTTGTTGGCTTCGAACATATCCCTCGATCCTGGAGCAAGGAAGTTCATCGGATGAACATAAGCTGTGTTCACCGTGACATCCCAAAGGATCTGACCCTTTCCGCGGAGGAACGCCGCCATCCGCCTTTGCCACATCTGGTAGTTCTTCCCATCGAAGTGCGGAGGACCCGAACCCCGTTCCTGGTACGCCATCTTTGGATCTTAGACTGGTAAGAGTCAATAAAGACCCGAACCGGCTCTGATACCAATTGAAGGATCGATTAGGCGAACCAGAGAGGGGGGGAGTGAATGGGAGCCGATAAAAATTCTTCTCGAAGGAGATGAGAACTCCAACAAGACGAACACGGCTTCCAACTCACGTCTCCGACCCAACTACCCAAGTTGGTCAAGACCACGCAGCCACTGGAGTGCTACTGGTCCTAGGAACCAACACTCAACCTTCCTAGCCAAAACTCACCAAAACACACAGCGGAAACTTGCACGGCTTGCTGCCTGTGCTACACCGGTCAGACCGATGGCCTGCACCGGTCAGACCGGTGACACCGGTCAGACCGGTGGACAGAGCCGGTCAGGCCGGTGGCTATAGCAGCCGCACAGCAAACGTTCCAGGAAGCCTCAGTGAATCCTCTAGGCCCTGGAACAAAAACCACCACGAAACACAACCTGTGAGGAAGAAGAATCCCTCACAAATCCTAGCAAAACAACTCCAAACACTCCAAGAACTAAACAGCAGGACCACGGGACAAAACCACACGGACAAGGCTGTTCCCCGAGACAAAAACCCACCAAGGGCTAGCACCGGTCAGACCGGTCAAGAGCACCGGTCAGACCGGTCATGCCTGGGCAGCTCGGGATGAACAGCGCCCGCGAGTCAACTCCTCCAAATCCAACTCCCGATCTCCCGATCCGCTCCACGGTTTTGCACAAGACTTTGGGGATAGTAGGAACACCTCATGGGTACTCCATAGCCAAGATTTGGTCCACCAAAACTTGTCAAATCAAGAGGAATCGAAGAAATCCCACCAAGAACGCCTCTAACCCTAGAGCCACGAAAACCCCAAAATCGAGCCCCTTTGCTCACGGATTTGGAAGGGGAATCAAAGGGTAAAGAACCACGAAGGGTTCATGCATACATCCCCCACCAAATCCCAAAGATAAAGGCCTCGAAATCGCTCCAAGAAAATCGCCAAGAAAGGGCTCCGAAAATCACCAAAAAGGAGAAACGGGAAAGACACCTCCAAGCCTTGAGGAACCACGCCGAATCATCTATACATACCAAAGAGGTTCATACAAGGTCTAGCTTGCCGCCCGATCATCCTTCCCTCTCACAAGATCTAACCATGAAGCTCTCAAGCTAGTCCTACGAAAATCCTAAGAAAAAATAGGAAGGAAAATAGGAAAACCAAATGAGCTAGGGTTCCAAGAGATGGCTGCCATCCTCTCACCACTTGGGTTATATGGAGGCAACCGAAAGACTAAAATACCCTTACTAGCTAACTAGGGATACATGCCTCTCGAGGGCGAAATTGGAAGTCTTTGTCTTCGCACCATCGGACGGATGCCCAGCAACCGCAAACTTGCTTAGCCTCGACGCAAGCCTTGCGATCCCGACGCGTGTCCTCCGCTTCGAAGATTCCGGACTGCGTCGTCGCACACCGGTCAGACCGGTGCTCCTCACCGGTCAGACCGGTACCCACCGGTCAGACCGGTCAGACCCACCGGTCAGACCGGTCTGGAGCTGCTGCACCTCCGTCTTCGGTTCTTCGGTCTTGGCTTTGTGGATCAACCAAGGAACCCAGTGGTTTTCTGGTGAACCACCGGAAACCCCGCGAACTAGGTGTAGCCTCCGCCAATCACCACTCATGACTCGGCTCCCACGTAGTCCCGGCTCGACCTTGGTTTTGAGGCTCAACCAAGAAACCGTCCATGACTTCATCTTGCCGTTCTTGCCACCATGCGGCCCGCACTTGACCCCGCTGGCCACCGGGTCCCTCGAACCAAGCCTACCTGTCTTCTCCACACCTGGAGGCCCCACCGGCAACGACCTTTCACGCTTGTTCTTCACCTGCACCTGCACCAGTCAAGCCGCAACCTGCACCTGCAATACTTAGCCAAGAATCAGTCCACACCACGTTGTCAATCACTCATCACACCAGGAAGCGACCATCCACCGGTCCTCGAACCACACCTGGCTCTCAGCTTCATCTTCACCTATGATTTGGTAGCCATCCCTTGGTTGATTCGGGAGATCGGGCAAAGGGAAGGAGGGTTTGACCTTTGGGAGGTCGGGCTCAGGCTGCTGTTCCCGCGCCTGGCAGACCGTCCGCGCGGGGTCGGCGGACCGTCCGCGAGGAGCTCGGCAGCCGGCTGTTCTTCATGTTCTTCGTGAGTTCTTGTTTCGCTTCGTTTCGATCTGTCGTGTCGGTGGTTTTTGGTTGGAAGGAGTTGGTAGGACAGTCCGCCTGGGGTGGTCGGCAGTCCGCGAGGCTCGGACCGTCTGCGGTGCTCGCCCGGACCGTCCGTTTTTCAAGGTGCGCTATTGGAGGTTCTGTGTCCATTTTCGGACTGTCCGCCCCTGACCCGCGGACTGTCCGCCCATCCCACGCGGACCGTTCGCCCGGTCACCGCGGACCGTCTGCCTGGGACTTCGCAGATTGCCTAAGTCCTTTGCTTCTTGAGTCGTGCTTCTGTGTTGCTTTGAGTTGGGGTTTGTTCCTAAGGTTGGTAGGTCCGTTGTGACTACGCGACCTTGGCAAACTCTTGTGGGAATCGTTGGTTGTGAATTTGGGGCATAGGCCGAGTTCGACCTTAAGGAAGAATTTTTATCGGCTCCCATTCACTCCCCCCCCTCTCTGGTCGCCTAATCGGTCCTTCACTCTATTTATAGGGGAAAGGGGGGTAGTTTCGAGAAGATGTCTCGAGATGACCGTTGCGCAATTCAGGGAGGACGCGTGTACACTACGACGTTCCGAGGGTGATGTTTTTTACCGAAATTCTGAGAGTTTTTTGTGCAAACGGATCGTCAGAGTCAACCCGCTTACCCGAGAGGCTAGTGTCGGGGAATTGGGTAAAAACCTTTCACCCTCAAAACTTTGAAGATGTCATGACTCCTGCGATTTCAGAGAAACGGGTAGGAAAGAGCCAAGTGAAATATTAGTTTTCGTGATTTCTAAGGAATTTGTTAACCTGCTGATTTTGGGCGAAGAGATCGCCGAAAAAGCATGAGTTCGCAAGTCTATTCATTGTTTCAGGACAGTGGAAACTTCAGAGAACTCTGCAGGTTCGGGAAACTCCACTTCGACCATGGCATCAAGGACTCAATCCGGGAATCTGTACAACTGATGGTCTTCGCGAATGTAGAGTCGAAGGTCATGGGAAGACCCAGTCAAAAGCGAGGCATCAAAAGTCCAGGTTCGAAGTGTGAACAAGTGGTCGGCTTGTAAATATATGAAATTAGCTCCGCAAATCACGGGATGTAAAAGACATTCTTGTACGTATTCACATGTGGAATATTCTTTAGATCCGGGGCTAATCTCAGAATGTAAAAAGTCTCTTCGTCTCCCTATAAAAGGGGGTCCAAGGGCACGTGTAAAGGGGTTCACAACTTTTGAGGTGAAGTCAGGCTTTCGGAGATTCTTTGTCTCCTTGTTCTCGAATTCTTTCACGTGTTAGATCGTGAATCCCTTTCTATCTGTGTTCGGGGATCCCATCTGATTTTCGGATTCCCCAACAGAGGTCTTCAGATCTATTCGCAAGACTTCAATTGTGGCGAGTGGAAAACCCTAAGGGGTTATCCTCTTATTTATAGCCACTTGAGCGGGATGGTTCGGCAGGGCTGACTCAGTGTAGGCGGGCTGACCCTTCAACTTCCAGTACTCGATGCTCTTCTTCTCGGGGGCTCGACTTCAATTGCTGGATTTGGAGGACTTCAACACATCAAGGATCCACTACGGACACATTCTACAGTCAAGATGACCCTTCAATTCGAGGGAAGTACTCGACTCAAGGCTTGGGGACTCCGTGCCACGTGTCCTTCGGTTTTTTCTCTGGATTTTTAGGGATAAGATAGGCAAAATTTCAGATTGACCCTCAGCTTGAATCTATAATTTGAACTAAGGCTCGGGGGCACATTCCATATGGAATGCGATTGAAGACCTCACGAGTACTATTGAAGACCTTCGAGAGAAGCACTCGGGGACGCTTGGTAACTACTCGAGAAGACTTCAAGATTACTCAAAGATCAGCTGGAGTACCTTCCAGCCTCAGGATGATTCAAGCATTCTTGAGGACTTTCGATTTGTGGAACTCGAGGACGCTCAAGGACTACTCGCCAAGGCCGTCAAGACTACTCGAAGACATCCTGCTCGACGACAAAGTACCCGGGGGCTTGTCGTATGGACATCCCAGGGCCCACTACCCAAGCGGGTACTAGAACCGACTACTACGTGGGCCCCCGGGACTACTCGACTTGTACTACACGGTGCAAGACGGCGTGCGGTACAAGGCAACCAGAGGACTCGTACTCGGATAGGAAGGCTAGACATGTCTGATCCCATGTAGAGTACTCCTACCCGTGTACAGCTAGTACTCCTCCCTCAAACCGACTTGTAACCCTGCCTTTCGGACTATATAAGGCGAGGCAGGGACCCCTGTCTAGATATCCGCATCACCTTGTAAACAATACCCCATCAATCAAGAGCTACGTAGCATACAAGACGTCATGTATTACGCACCTCGCGGCCCGAACTTGTCTAAATTGTGTGCCACGTGTCTTTCCTTCGAGTTTCCGATCTCGGTGAGGCCACAAACATCTACCTCGGGTACCCCCCTTGGTAGGTTGCCGGTCTAAAACACCGACACATAATACATTTTTAAATCGTCACAAAATACTCTTTGTCATAGCCACTTTGATATGAAATGGTCACAGATGTACCATCACTATGGTCACAGATGTATTACAAATTCACCATAGAAACAATTATACATTTGTCTCATAAACAATTATGGTAAATCATGGGACATAAATCTCATTTTTGAATATAATCACTTCTTACAAATTCGTGTACACATAACAAAGTACCTAATAGCTATTACATTTGAGGACTTGTGTGGTTTGAAGACCGGTGGATGGTCTCTTCCTGGTGTGATGAGTGATTGACAACGTGGTGTGGACTGATTCTTGGCTAAGTATTACAGGTGCAGGTTGCGGCTTGACTGGTGTTGGTGCAGGTGAAGAGCAAGCGCGAAAGGTCGTTGCCGGGTAGGCCTCCAGGTGTGGAAGAGACAAGTAGGCTTGACTCGAGGGACCCGGTGGCCAGCGGGGTCAAGTGCGGGCCGCATGATGGCAAGAACGGCAAGATGAAGTCATGGACGGTTTCTTGGTTGAGCCTCAAAACCTAGGTCGAGCCGGGACTACGTGGGAGCCGAGTCATGAGTGGTGAGTGGCGGAGGCTACACCGAGTTAGCGGGGTTTCCAGTGGTTCTCCAGAAAACCGCTGGGTTCCTTGGTTGATCCACAAAGCCAAGACCGAAGACCGAAGGTAGCAGCACCAGGACCGGTCTGACTGGTGTGCGACGACGTAGTCCGGAGACTTCGAAGCGGAGGACACGCGTCGAGATCGCAAGGCTTGCGTCGAGGCTAAGCAAGTTTGCGATCGCCGGGCATCCGTCCGATGGTGCTACAACGAAGTTTCCCAAAAGGCCCTTTGGGTGCATGTATCTTAGTTTAATGTAATAGGGGTAGTTTCGTCTTTCGGCTAGCCTCCATATAACCCAAGTGGTGAGAGGATGGCAGCTATCTCTTGGAACCCTAGCTCATTTGCTTTTGCTATTTTCCCTTCCTATTTTTTCCTTAGGATTTAGAGGACTAGCTTGAGAGCTTCATGGTGAGATCTTGTGAGAGGGAAGGGTGATTGGGAGGCAAGCTAGACCTTGTATGAACCTTCATGGTATGTATAGATGATTCAGCGTGGTTTCTCAAGGCTTGATTGTGTCTCTCCCGTTTTCCCTTATTGGTGATTTTCGGAGCCTTTTATTGGTGATTTTCTTGTGGTGGTTTTGAGACCTTTCTCTTTGGGATTTGGTGGGGGCTGTATGCATGAACCCTTCGTGGTTCTTTTCCCTTTGATTCCCCTCCCAAATCCGTGAGTAAAGGGGCTCAATTTTGGGGTTTTCTTGGCTCTAGGGTTAGAGGCGTTCTTGGCGGGATTTCTTCGATTCCTCTTGATTTAGCAAGTTTTGGTGGACCAAATCTTCGCTATGGAGTGCCCATGAGGTGTTCCTACTATCCCCAAAGTCTTGTGCGAATCCGTGGAGCGATTCGGGAGATCAGGATTTGGATTTGGAGGAGTTGACTCGCGGGTTGTTGTTCATCCCGAGAGCCCAGGCCTGACCGATCTGACCGATGCCTCTCACCGGTCTGACCGGTGCAGACCCTTGGTTGGGTTTTGCTCAGGTGAACGTCTTGGTGAGTCCCCTGTTGTCTCGTGTTGCTGTGTTTCGAGTTTGGTCAGTTTTGGAGGTCGGTAGGTCTGTTTGGTAGATTTGGGATTTCTTGGCTTGGACAGGTCTGACCGGCGAGCTACACCGGCCTAACTGGTGTAGGAGGCTTCTGTGGAAGTTCTCTGGTTTTGCCAGGTTGCTCCAACAGGGACCGGTCTGACCGGTGTGTGTGACCGGCCTGACCGGTGTAGTCCAGTGGTGCTCGAGTTGCTTGTTCCGCTGCGTTCTCGAGTATTTTTAGGTGGTTGTTGGTTCCTAGGACCAGCAGCACTCCCTTGGCTATGTGGTCTTGGCCAACTTGAGTAGTTGAGCCAGAGACGTGTTTTGGTTAGCTGTGTTCATCTTGTTGGAGTAGCCATCTCCTTCGAGAAGAATTTTTATCGGCTCCAATTCACTCCCCCCTCTCTGGTCGCCAGTTCGGTCCTTCAAGTGGTATCAGAGCCAGTTATGGATCTTCGGATTCTAACCAGTCTAAGATTCAAGGATGGTGTACCAGGAACGGGGTTCGGGTCCTCCGCACTTGGATGGAAAAAACTACTAGATGTGGCAGAGGTGGATGGCAGCTTTCCTCTGCGGTAAGGGTCAGATCCTTTGGGACGTTACAGTGAACACAACTTATGTTCATCTGATTAACTTCCTTGCCCCGGGATCGAGGGACATGCACGACGCCAACAACAAGGCGGTCGACTACTTGTTTCGTGCTGTGTCAGTCTGAATTCGATCGGGTTCAGACAGAAGACCTAGCTTGTAGGATTTGGAGTCAGTTGAAGGATGCTCACGCTGGAAATGCTCAGGTTCAGGCACGGATGTATGCGACTTACCGGAGAGAGTACGAGAACTTCACTCATCTCCCTGGTGAGTCAATTGATGCCTTGTTCCAACGGTTCACGGTTGTGGTGAACAACATGAGGGTCAATGTGGACATGCTCCCGTACAATGTTCATGACGGAGCTGTTAAGCTCTTGCAGTCTCTGGATCGTACAGTTTGGGATGGCAAGTTCGAGGCCATTGTAGAGTCGGATAAGTATGACACTCTAATGGTGAACGGGCTGTTCTCGAAGCTCAAGTCGGCTGTGGTGGACCGTGGTATGATAGCCAAGCTTGAGAGCCCGACTGACTCTCATAGTCTCCCTCTCATCGGTGGCTCAGGAGCAAAGTCTAACGCTAACCCATCCACCAGGTTGTACTCTTTGTCCTCTTTGATGTCTTTGCCAGATGAGGAGTTCGACGTGCTTGGAGAGGACGAGCTGGCGCTGTTGACCAGGAGCTTCGAGAGGAACACAAGGACATGCTTTCAGTGCGGCAAGCCAGGACACTTCGTCGCCGACTGCCCCGAGAAGATGGAGAACAAGGACGGCTACAAGCATCGGTCGAAGATGGAGGGCAAGTACAGATCGAGGCGCGATCACAAGCCGAAGCATAAGCACAAGCACAAGGACGAGCTACGATCGAGGACGAAGGACGGTCGCGGCAAGGCCTGAGTGATGGTCGGAGCGAGCGATGTCGACTCCAGCTCTGGCTACTCTTCCTCGAGCTCCAATAGCAGTGAAGATGAAGGTGATCAGCGCAAGAACAAGAAGTCATCCAAGAACTTGAGAGGGCTGAGCTGCTTCGCAGGAGATGGCTTCTGTACCATGGTACGAAGCTCCGGCAGCAAGAAGAGTCACCAGAGCGACTCGGACTCCGACTCCGAGGATGAGGTACGTGACGAGCTTCCCTTCTTGCGTGAGGAGAATAAACGGTTTGGCAAGTTGCTTGATAATCGCGATGACATGCTTAGAGAGGCTAAGAAGATGAGGAAGGAGCTTAGGGCCTCGCTTGAGGATGCTAGAACTAGAGTGGCTGAGCTAGAAACACAGAACTTAGATGCTAAGCCTGAGATTGATTCGCTTAAGGCTTCACCTATTGTTTCTGATGAGGTTGATTGTGCTGATTACTCTGTGTTCCAAGCTGATGTTACTGTTTTCAAGGAAAAGCATGCCTCCAAGTGTGACGAACTAGATGTGCTTAGGGCTGAAGTGGTTGAGGTTAAGTCTAGACCTGCTTTGCTAGGTGCTTGTACTTCTTGCCCTATTCATGGAAAGATTGATGAGATGCATGCTTACACTGTTTCTCTTGAGGCTAAATTGAAAGAACCTGTTCCCACTTCTTGCTCTACTTGTGAAATGCATGCTTTGAAGAATCTGGAACTTGCACATTATGTTGATCGCTTGAAGGATGAGAATGATGAGTTGAAGAAAATGATGGGTTGGTTGTCAGGTCATGAACCACAGCTTAGGATGATGACAGAGGCATACAAGCGCTATGATGGGCAAGCGCTTGGCTCGGATAAGATTGGAGAGTGTAGTGGTGAGGGAGGAGAGAAGATTGGTGATATCCAAGCTCCACCAAAAACCTTCCACAAAAATGCCTATGCTCCTAAGCCAAACCCATTGAGAAACAAACTTGACACAACCCCAGATCCACCCATATTCCCTCACCCCACAAATGATTTTCAAAAACCCATAAAGTTCAAGAGCAATTTGGGGAATTTGTTCTTTGGGAAAGAGGGTGAAAAGCCTAGTGAGGAGAAACCGGTTGAGAAGCCGAGTGAGGAGAAACCAAGTGAGCAGCCCCAACCCAAGCCTAAACCCAAGCTCATACGGATTCATTGTGACTATTGTGGGAGAGATGGTCACAAGGGTGAGTTTTGCTTCAAGAGGAAGCGTGAGGAGAGAATGGCTAAGGAGTGGGCTAACAAGGATAGGTACCGCCCTTCAAATGGTGTACCTGAGCCTCGTATGCAAATGCCCAGGGCCAAGGCGATTGTGAGGATGGTTCCGGCTTGGGGGAACGAAAGGTGGCAGGTGGTGCTGCTGGCCGAGCACCACCGGTCAGACCGGTCAGGGTGACCAGTCAAGTCGGTGCTATCTGGGCACACAGCAGTTTGGTTTCTGTGCTCATGAGGATGCTCGGTTTGGTTTCTTTGGTCATGGTTCTGGTGGTTGGCATGGTGAGTCTGGTGGTGGTCAGTTTGCTAGACGTTCTCCACCTCGTGCTCAATACGAGGGTGGGAGGAGTCGTAGCTTTGAGTTGGAGAGGAGGAACGGTCCACCGTCTTCCTTTTGTGGTTTTCGTTCTCCTCCACGAGATAGGGGTGGTTCTCTAGTGGTGGTTCCCGTGGTGGTTTTCGTGGTGGTAGCTTTGATATGCGTGATGATATGGCTTGTGCTAACCCCACTTTGGAGCAAATGGCTCGGCACTGGTTTTACTCTATTGGTACTAACCCCGGTGCTGAGTCGTTTGTTCACTCACGTGCTCGTTTTTGAATTTCAGGTGGGAGACTTGAGGAACGTTTGGTTGATTGACTCCGGTTGCTCAAGGCATATGACCGGAGACAAGGGGTGGTTCTCAAGTCTCGTCCCAGTTGTGTCCAAGACATACATCACCTTTGGGGACAATGGGCGAGGGCGTGTGCTTTCAGAAGGTGAGATTAAGGTAAGTGATAAGGTCACTATCAGGCGTGTTGCTCTTGTTCAATCGCTCGGATTCAATTTGCTTTCTGTTTCCCAGCTTTTGGATGAGGGTTTTGAGGTGTTGTTTCAGCCTGGTGGTTCTCGGATTTTGGATTCTCGAGGGACCTTGTTTGCATGGTCATTCTCGAGGGTCAAGTTTTCCGAGTGGATTTCTCTCAATCTTCTGGTGTGGCTCATTGCTTTTTGGCTGGTTCTTCGAGTGAGTTGTGGAATTGGCATAAGAAGTTAGGTCACTTAAGCTTTGACCTTTTGTCTTGCTTGAGTAAACTCAATTTGGTCCGAGGATTGCCATGGCTGAGGTTTGAGAAAGAGTTGGTTGGTGTGCCGTGTCGGCATGCTAAGATGGTAGCCTCTTCCCATCCACCCCTCACCGATGTGATGACGGAGCGTCCATGCGAGCTGCTCCATATGGACCTTGTTCGCCCAGCTCATGTGAGATCCGTGGGTGGGAAGTGGTACATCCTGGTTGTGGTTGACGACTACTCTCGGTATGCGTGGGTTTTCTTTTTGGAAGAGAAAGGGGAGACGTTTGGTTTTGTTCGAGATCTTGTCTTGAGGTTGAGAAACGAGAGGCACGGAGATGCCATACGAGCGATCCGCAGTGACAATGGCCCGAAATTTAGAAACTCTCATTTTGAAACCTTTTGCCATGACTTGGGTCTTGAACACCAGTTCTCTAGTCCGTATACGCCTCCCCAGAACGGTGTGGTGGAAAGGAAAAACAGAACCTTGTGCGAGATGGCTCGGATGATGCTCGATGAGCATAGGACTCCGAGAAGGTTCTGGGCTAAGGCGGTCAATACCGCGTGCTATGTGTCGAACAGGATTTACCTCAGGGTGCATAAGAAGAAAACTTGCTATGAGTTGATGCACGGTAGAACCCCCAAGGTGAGTCACTTTCACGTGTTTGGGTGCAAATGCTTTATCCTGAAGAAAGGTAAGAAGTTGGACAAGTTCGAGGCTAGGTCTGTCGATGGCATTTTCTTTGGTTACGCGTCTCATTCTAGAGCCTTTCGAGTGCTCAATCTTGAAACTAACCAAATCGTGGAGACTTGCGAGGTTACCTTCGACGAGACACAGCCACGTAGTCAGCTTGTTTTTGAGTGTGCAGGTGACAAGGAACTTGGTGAGGAGATATTTCAGGAGGAGGAGCATGAACATGGAGATGATGAAGATGGTGGTGTGGCGCCCGCGGCTGAGCATGTACAGACTACTTTGACTACGATGATGGACGGTCCTTCTCCCACATCTACAACGACGTGCCGAGATCGTGAGGAAGCTCCAGCTCAGGGGGAGGTGGCTTCGAGGCGAGAAGCTCCCCGGCGAGTACAAGTGGATCATCCAGCTTCAACGATCATCGGGAACATCAATGAACGCACTACACGGTCGAGGTCTCGTAATGATTCTCACTTTGCCCATGCTGCTTTTGTTTCTACTTTTGAGCCCAAAGACATTGGACATGCTCTATCTGATCACAATTGGGTCAATTCGATGCATGAGGAGTTGGAATTTTGAGAGAAACCAAGTTTGGGAGTTAGTGGAGCCTCCACCAGGGTGTAAGCCGATTGGGACAAAATGGGTGTGGAAAAATAAATAGGGAGAGAAAGGAGAAGTGGTGAGAAACAAGTCAAGGCTTGTTGCTCAGGGGTACACACAAAAAGAGGGGATTGACTACGAGGAGACCTTTGCTCTCGTAGCTCGTTTGGAGGCGATTATGATTCTTCTATCCTTTTCCGTGGCTAAAGGGTTTAAATTGCACCAAATGGACGTGAAGAGTGCTTTCCTAAATGGTGTGTTGGAGGAAGAAGTGTACGTGAGGCAACCACCGGGGTTTGAGAGTGAGAAGTACCCCCACAGGGTGTACAAGTTGACGAAGGCGCTGTATGGGTTGAAGCAGGCGCCTAGAGTTTGGTATGGTTGGTTGAGAGGGTTCCTGTTTGGTGTCTTAGTCTTCCCACAAACAATCGAGTGTTGCTCAATCCACTACCGAGGTAGAGTATGTGGCCGCAGCTAGTTGTTGCTCTCAGCTCCTTTGAATCACATACACCATGAGCGACTTTGGTGAGGAGTATACCCATGTTCCACTTCAATGTGATAGCACAAGTTCCATAAGTGTTGCAAAGAACCCAGTGATCCATTCCGAAACCAATCACATAGAAGTGAGGTATCATTTCCTGAGAGACAATGTTGAGAAAGGGAAAATTGCTTTGATCCATGTACCCACACATGACCAGCTAGCCGATATTTTCACCAAGCCCCTAGATCAAGCAACTTTCACTCGTTTGCGGGGGGAGCATGGCGTGTGTTTGATTTCCTGAGTTGGTTGTGTGGGAGCTCCTTTGTAGCATATGTATAGCTTTCCTTTTATGCTTTCTTGCATTTGCATTGCATTTGTAACATGATGTATAGTCATGTTTGTATCTTAGGTTGCACGCATTTTGTAACATATGCATTTTGTAGGAAAAGCTTCTCTTATATACATAGTTCACCATGATGTGCTATATATGATCTTGTGAGCTAGTTTGGTATGATATGGATTAGTATGGCTTAGCTCTTGATGATCTTGATTTATATCCATGGTTGATCGCTATGTTTTTGAAAAATGTCGTATGTATGCTCTCTTGTGAGTAAATGCCTTTATATGATCATGACATGTTTTAGTGGCATTTCTATGCTTAATTTGTGCTTGGATAGCTTATTTTGAGTATATGGAGCCAAAGGCTCCTTTGCCATCATGAATGTTTAGCCCCCATGCTTTATCTTGTGGAGGGGCATAAGTTCCTTTTTGTCGCAAAGACATTTCATGTACCAAATATGAATCTGAAAATGAAATGTAAATTGCTTGGAAAATGTGCTCCCATGTCATATGTGCTTAATTTACTTGCTTTTGGGTGCCAAGCCGTTGCATGTTGCTTACCAAATGAGAAGTCTCATATTTAGAAGTAAGCACATGGCTCGGTGGCTTTGACATGACATGAGATGCTTGTGGGTGTTTATGATGGTCTTATGCTTAGAATGGTTGTCCTAGCATAAAGTTTGTGTAGCTTTGCTATTTTGACATGTTTTGCTCATGCTTAGGACTTTGCTTATGAGAGGAATTTTTTCGAAAAAATGGTCAATTCTATCTTAGCTTTGCCCAATGGTTGTGAAACTTGGTGATCTTGTAGTTTTTGTCCATACGAAGCTATAGAGTATCTAACTTGCTCATTTGGATGTGTGTAGCATGCTATGTTGAATTTTGTTTATTTGAGAAGCTCTAGGTTGAGTTTTTCTTATTTTTGGCTTGATTCATGCACTGTCAACAAGGGGGAGAAGTTTGAGCATGTTTTGGCCTACTGAATGCATTTAGAAGGTTTCCAAGTGGTTTCGAGCTATTTTTGAGCTCGTGCAGTTCCCAGGTGGTCATCAGCCTGACCGGTGGGAGGCACCGGTCTGACCGGTGTGAGTGTCAGGTGCTGGGCGATCTAGTGCACCGGTCTGACCGGTGAGGTGGACCGGTCTGACCGGTCAGGGCAAGGCTGTAGCAGCTGCTATGTTTCGTGAAGTGGTTTGCACGCATTCGTCCAGGGGAGTTGCATTGGTTCAGGGGGAGCTTGCATGTGTGCAGGGGGAGCTCTTTGTGGTTTTCGAGCTTTGCTTTGGTCGTTTGTTACTCTTTGCTTGAGCTTGTTTTTGACTCGGTTGTGTCGAGCCATTGCCCTTGCCTAAGGGGACTGAGTCTTTCCTCTTTCAAGTGATCTTGCTCTTTGCCTTTGTTTGGCTTTCGATCGCTTGTTTGAGTTTTCATTTAGTCGTTTCTTTTCTTTTCCTTTTCTCTTTGGTTACCCAATGTGTGTGTTGTCAATGCACTCATCAAGGGGGAGATTGAGGACCTGTGTGGTTCGAAGACCGGTGGATGGTCGCTTCCTGGTGTGATGAGTGATTGACAACGTGGTGTGGACTGATTCTTGGCTAAGTATTGCAGGTGCAGGTTGCGGCTTGACTGGTGTTCGTGCAGGTGAAGAGCAAGTGCGAAAGGCCATTGCCGGGTAGGCCTCCAGGTGTGGAGAAGACAATTAGGCTTGACTCGAGGGACCCGGTGGCCAGCGGGGTCAAGTGCAGGCCGCATGGTGGCAAGAATGGCAAGATGAAGTCATGGACGGTTTCTTGGTTGAGCCTCAAAACCAAGGTCAAGCCGGGACTACGTGGGAGCCGAGTCATGAGTGGTGATTGACGGAGGATACACCGAGTTTGCGGGGTTTCCAGTGGTTCACCAGAAAACCGCTGGGTTCCTTGGTTGATCCACAAAGCCAAGACCGAAGACCGGAGGCAGTAGCACCAGGACCGGTCTGACCGGTGGGGTACACCGGTCTGACCGGTGTGCGACGACACAGTCCAGAGACTTCGAAGCGGAGGACACGCGTCGGGATCGCAAGGCTTGCGTCGAGGCTAAGCAAGTTTGCGATCGCCGGGCATCCGTTCGATGGTGCTACAACGAAGTTTCCCAAAAGGCCCTTCGGGGGTGTGTATCTTAGTTTAATGTAATAGGGGTAGTTTCGTCTTTTGGCTAAGCCTCCATATAACCCAAGTGGTGAGAGGATGGCAGCTATCTCTTGGAACCCTAGCTCATTTGCTTTTGCTATTTTCCCTTCCTATTTTTTCCTTAGGATTTAGAGGACTAGCTTGAGAGCTTCATGGTGAGATCTTGTGAGAAGGAAGGATGATTGGGAGGCAAGCTAGACCTTGTATGAACCTTCATGGTATGTATAGATGATTCAGCGTGGTTCCTCAAGGCTTGATTGTGTCTCTGCTGTTTTCCCTTTTTGGTTATTTTCAGGTCCTTTTCTTGGCGATTTTCTTGTGGTGGTTTTGAGACCTTTCTCTTTGGTATTTGGTGGGGGATGTATGCATGAACCCTTCGTGGTTCTTTTCCCTTTGATTCCCCTCCCAAATCCATGAGTAAAGGGGCTCAATTTTGGGGTTTTCTTGGCTCTAGGGTTAGAGGCGTTCTTGGCGGAATTTCTTCGATTCCTCTTGATTTAGCAAGTTTTGGTGGACCAAATCTTTGTTATGGAGTGCCCATGAGGTGTTCCTACTATCCCCAAAGTCTTGTGCGAATCCGTGGAGTGAATCGGGAGATTGGGATTTGGATTTGGAGGAGTTGACTCGCTGGTTGCTGTTCATCCAGAGAGCCCAGGCCTGACCGGTGCAAACCCTTGGTTGGCTTTTGCTCGGGTGAACGTCTTGGTGAGTTCCCTGTTGTCTTATATTGCTGTGTTTCGAGTTTGGTTAGTTTTGGAGGCCAGTAGGTCTGTTTGGCGGATTTGGGATTTCCTGGCTTGGACCGGTCTGACCGGCGAGCTACACCAGCCTGACCGGTGTAGGAGCCTTCTGTGGAAATTCTCAGGTTTTGCCAGGTTGCTCCAGCAGGGACCGGTCTGACCGGTGTGTGTGACAAGTCTAACAGGTGTAGTCCAGTGGTGCTCGAGTTGCTTGTTCCGCTGCGTTCTCGAGTATTTTTAGGTGGTTGTTGGTTCCTAGGACCAGTAGCACACCAGTGGCTACGTGGTCTTGGCCAACTTGAGTAGTTGAGCCGGAGATGTGTTTTGGTTTGCCGTGTTCGTCTTGCTGGAGTATTCATCTCCTTCGACAAGAATTTTTATCGGCTCCCATTCACTCCCCCTCTCTTTGGTCGCCAGTTCGGTCCTTCAACATTCTAGATAAAATATGAGAGAAAGATGTAGTTAGGCTCATGCATAGTGCTAGACAACCGTGCATTGCATAAGTCGAGATTCCAGGCCATGACGTGTACGTGATAATCACAAAGTAGCCAATGAACATGAAGACAACTTGGTACGCAAAACACAAAACAGTTAATTCCCATGTTATTAGAAGTAGTAGTATATGTCGCTGTTTTAACCTGGCATCCTACCAAGGGGAGTACCCGAGGTAGATGTTTGTGGCCTCGCCGAGATCGGGAACTCGAAGGAGAGACACGTGGAACACAATTTAGACAGGTTCGGGCCACAAGGTGCGTAATACCCTACGTCCTGTATGCTGCGTAGCTCTGGATTGATTGGGTGTGTTTACAAGATGATGCGGATGAAGAGATAGGGGTCCCTGCCTTGCCTTATATAGTCCGGGAGGTAGGGTTACAAGTCGGTTTGACAGGGGAGTACTAGTCGTGTACGGCTAGGAGTACTCTACATGGATCCGGATATGTCTAGCTTCCTAACCGAGTACTAGTCCTCCATACGCCTTGTCCTTCATGCCATCTGGTGCCGTGCAGCCCAAGTCGGGTAGTCCCAGGGGCCCACGCAGTAGTCGGTCCTGGTACCCACCTGAGTAGTGGGCCCAGGGATGTCTGTACGACAAGCCCCCGAGTACTTTGTAGTCGAGCAGGATGTCTTAGAGTAGTCTTGACGGCCTTGGCGAGTAGTCCTTGAGCGTCCCCGAGTTCCACAAGCCGAAAGTCCTCAAGAATGCTTGAATCATCCCGAGGCTGGAAGGTACTCCAGCTGATCTTTGAGTAGTCTTGAAGTCTTCTCGAGTAGTCCTCAAGCGTCCCCGAGTGCTTCTCTCGAAGGTCTTCAATAGTACTCGTGTTGTCTTGATGAAAGACCATATGGAAAATGCGATTCGGAGAATCGCATTCCATATGGAATGTAGCCCCCGAGCCTTAGGTCGAATCGTAGATTCAAGCTGAGCGTCAATCTGAAGTTCCGCCAATCTTATCCCCAAAAATCCGGAGAAAAAATCGAAGGACATGTGGCACGGAGCCCCCGACCCTTGAGTCGAGTACTTTCTCTCGAATTGAGGGGTCATCTTGACTGTAGAATGTGTCTTGAGTAGGATCTTGATTTGGTGTAGCCCACTGAGTCCGTCAGATGTAGTCGAGCCCCCGAGACTGAGAGCATCGAGTACTGGAATATGAAGGGTCAGTCTACTGCCGCTGAGTCACCCGCCTGGCGCTTAGCCGCCCACTCGCAACTTAGCCGCCTGGTGGCTTATAAATAACAAGTGAACCCCCTTAGGGTTTTTTACTCCCAGCGCTTGCATTCTTCAGAGATTAGATCTGAAGTCACTACCGCCGCCGCTCCTCTGCTGCCGCCGCCGCCGAGAAGTAGATTAGATCTACGTTCGCCCGCCGCCGTAGTCCGCCCTCCTCCGCAGCCCCCGAGCGAATGCGAGTGAAGACACCCATGACTTGGAGGATGAAGACATCCCCAGCGAAGAGCACGAAGACCGGCGTGTCGAAGAAGAGGAGCGCGATGAGGCCGGAGATGCCTGCCAGTCGTCGTTGTCACCGCCCTCCTCCCCACGCCCCAATCCGACGAAGGAGTGGAAGAAAGCGAAGCTGAAGACCGAAGACCTCCTTGCCCTGGTCAATAGTGGATTCCTTCGCGAGAAGGAAATGGATCTGTGGCGCACCGCCACTGGCGACCCGTACCCGATGGAGAAGAACCTGGATGAGATTCCGATGTTCGCGCGGTTCGTGGAGCGTGGACTCGCGCTGCCGGCCAGCGACTTCTTCAAGGGGATGCTCAGGTACTACGGCATCGAGTACCTCAACCTCAACCCCAATGGTATCTTCCACGTCTCCATCTTCGTACACTTCTGCGAGGCATTTGTGGGGATCAAACCCCACTAGATCTTGTTCCAGAAGTTCTTCCGGGTGAAGCCGCAGCCGAGTACTGACGACCCGCGAGTAGTCGGAGGCGCCGGGATACAGATGCGCGAAGACACCGCCGGGCAGTACTTGCCGTACAAGCTCATCGACTCCAACCAGGATTGGAAGGTGAAGTGGTTCTACATCAGCAACCACCACCCCGAGCTGCCGAAGTCCAGCGGTCGACAACCGAAGCATGCACCATGGTGGAACACAGAGCCCACCATGGAGGAAGGCCTTCAGCTACCTCCACTACTGAAGAAGATTAAGGCCTTGCGGGAGGCCGGACAGAGGGCCGAACACGTGGCCTTCAACTTTATGAAGAGGAGGGTGCAGCCACTGATGGCGCGAGACACCCTCGGGTACCAGTACACCAGCGAGGAGATTGAAGATGATGTCATCATCGAGAGGCTGGGCAGAATCTTCAAGGACATGCCTCCATACACGTCGTGCCTAGTGCCAGAGTACTCCGCGGCACGGCCGCCAAATCAGGTCAGTAGTTGTGGCAAAAGCCCCCGAGTACTGATTTGCTTCATGTAGTCGTACTTATGCTTGCTTGGTGTTGCAGGACGATGTGAAGAAGTACATCTCCGTCCCACCCTCCCCTCCTCGACTTGAGGGACAGACGCAAGGGAAGGCGGAACCCAAGGCGAAGTAACACCGCGAAGTTGGCGAAGGCGACGATGCCGTCATCATTGAAGATAGCTCCGACGACGAGGATGAGGAGACGCCACAGCACCGGTTCCAACTCCGCTCAAGGTTCAGCCGAGCTGGGATGCTGCACATCCCGGTCATCGAGAAGCCATCGAGCCTGGGGGCCAGCTTGCCGGCGCCGCCCAGGAAGCCGTGCAACGTGGCGCGAAAACGCGCCGTAAAGAAGTTGAAGCTGTCAGAGGCCACCAGACAACAGGTGAGTACCGCGACTACGGTAGTCGAGTACTGACGATGAGGAGTCTGTTGCTGAATATATAACTTATATTGTTGCAGGACATCCCCTCCTCGGACCCCGTGGACAAGGAAGAGGAGGATGTCTGGGATACTGTGGGGGCGACGGCGGAGAGAAACACTGGCCCTCCTCCGGCTACTGAAGACGCTGTGCCATTAGGGGCACAACAGCAAACCGGCACCGTGGAACTGCAGGCGTCGGTTGAAGAAGTATAGGGCCCTCCTCCAGCTGCGGCCGTGGCCGTTGAGCAGCCAGAGGAGAGAGTAGAAGAGCCTCCTATCGAGGCCGGAGCCGTTGGCGAGCCTGGCATCGTGGATATCGCCAGCATACTAGGCGCCCCGACCGTCACTGTAGTGCGGTCAACATTGTAAGTTCCCTGAACTCTTGAGTAGTCACGTAGTCGTCAAGCTCGTGTTGTTGACTGGATACTTCATGATGTAGGAAATCTACGAACTTGTCGTGGGATGGAGGGGAGACTAGTACTCCTGCCGATGGTGAAAACCGCTCGGCGGAGGTACGAGACCCACACCACCACCGCAAGTCGATGTCGCGGTGGAGTCGATGCTTGAAGAGGCTACCTTAGTTGAAGGTACACATCCTACCACCATGAGTAGTTATTATTGAGGGTAGTCGTAGCCGTTATTGATTTGCTTAGTTGATCCTGACAGGAGCACAAGCCGAGAGAGCTACGATCCCCGAGGCAGTGGCCATGGAAACGGCTGCTGTGGAGACGATGGCCACAGGGCCAGTTGCCGAGGCGGCGACAGCGACAGCCCCCGGGCCGGGGACTACGGTAGCCCTCGAGCCGAGCACGGAAGCGCAGGTTGATCCACACCCCGAGACGAGTACTGACATTGTCGTTCGCGAGGCGGTAATAGAAGAAGTTGCGCCGCTTCGCTCGGCGCCCATGCCAGAGACAGGATCCTCGAGCCGCAGGGGTCTTGAGTTGCTGGAGGACAATCTGGTGGACCCAACCGTCGTATCTCTGAGCATTGAGTCGTGGCGCCGCACAAAGCAATGGGTCAAGGTACGTTACGAGTACCTTGAGTAGTTCTTGCCTTGTTGAGTACTGATTACTCATTGGCCGTTCTGTCTTGCGCAGGACGTGGTGGAGAGGTCCCGCCAGAAGTCTGAACTCCTGAAGGGGTACGGTGACACAGTTCTCCGCGCCGAGGCCTTGGAGAAGGAGCTGAACAAGTCGAAGAAACATGCGGTGCTGCTCCAATCCAAGCTTGATGGCGCCTTCGCTCAGTACCATAATGAGGTACAGGACATGCAGACAAAGAGGGATGACCTGATCAGGAAGAACAAGTCGTTGCGCCAGAAGAACAAAGGTGTATCTTCCGCCAAGGTCGCCGAGTACTTATTGTGATACTTGTGAGTAATCTGACACTGTGACGAGTTGTCTGCAGATCTTGAGGCAAAGGTCAACCAGCTGAAGGCATCTGAGATGGACCACAAGAACATCGTGTACCGCGAGACCGACAAGAGAGAGGTACTTGAGTATGAGTACGCTCAGTTGCGCCATGAGTGTATCAAGCACATGGAGCTTCGTGAAGCCGCAGATCATGACCTTGTAAACTGCTATAAATCTCTGCAGAAGCTCAATGAAGACTGCGAGAACCTTTGAGGTCAGCTGAAGGAACTCGAAGAAGCTGCGCTGCCCATCGCAAGGCTGTTGGTACCCCATCCGGGCAGACCCAAGATAGCCCCATTGGTAGACAGGCTGAAGGAAGTCCCCGGGCGCCTGGCGATGTACGTCAAGCATTTGGCGAAGTCCATACCAAACCAGGTGCTTGCGTACACCAAGTCGAACTTCCCAAAGGTGCCAGTGGATGTGGTGGCCGATGGTCTTGTGGCGAACTGCACAGATGAGCAGTACAAGACCCTTCTGGAGGAGATGGCGCCCATCGCAAAACAAGTCGCGGACAAGCTGAATCTCCAGTAGGTGTACCTGTAGAGGTAGCTCATGTATAGAGTAGTTGATGTAAGACAGACAAAGTAGTTAGGAACTTGTTTGAAATATCAATGAGATTTGTCCACTGCTTGTATTGTGATGAGTACTCGTTGCCGTCACTTGCAGCGAAGTGTGCGGAGTACCAAGCCGTGAGAGAAGTGGTGAGTAGTAGTACTTAGTAGGGTCTGCCTAGTTAGAAGGCACAGTAAACAAGTTTAGTGGAACCAAACTTTATTACTGATGAATAAGTACACCTGGGTGGCCAGGGCCGTTACAAATGAGTAGTCGCCAGGACCCGTAGGCCGCCTACGGCTAAGTGGTTGCTAGGGCCCTTGGGCCGCTTATAGTTGGAGATCCATTAGTAGCCGTATAGGCTGGATCTAGAGAGTACATGGTCCGTAGACCGCCGCCAAAGTCCTTCTGCTATAGCGGCCTGGCCCACTCCAGGGTCGGTTCGGCCACCCATTTCTTGAGCCTGAAGATGACGCAACCCTAAATACGTGGAGGCGCCGCCATTCGCAGAGAGAGAGCCATTCGCCCGAGAGGCTGTCCACAAGCTAGAGAGAGAAGAGGAGGGAGATCATTCGCAAGGAGGATCGCTCTACTCAAAGGAAGCAACCACAAGTGGAGGAGGACGTCGAGGACCTGCCAAGACACCCCTGGAGGAGAAGGAAGACACCATCGGAAGCGTCACCATGATCAACGGTGCTATGCCTAGCACCTTGTGGGGTAATCTTCTCATTTGTCCATGGGTTGTAATCGATCTTGAGATGTAATCGCTACTTTGTATGGTTATCTATCTATCATCTAGTGTTGAAGATGCTTTGTTGTTTAAGGTTAGCTACCATGCCGTGTACGGAGTAAAGATTTCAATGCTCCCTTGGAACCATTCAATACGCCGTGTCCATCATAGGTCTAGTCACGAATACCTCCGCGTAGTGACAGTATGGGGGGAGGGAAAGGGCGAAACCGTGGTCACAACCCCCGATAGATTAGATCGGTTTTCTTATCTCAAGCGGTTGCATGTCCAAGTATCGTTGACCCATGGGCAAGTGTCTTTTACATATCTTGTTGGTTTAATCGTTCTCTCTAGTGTAGTGTAGTAGTTCTCTAGATTAACCATAGATTAGGGTTTGGTTAAGTTAGTGAGTAGTGCTAGATCAAACGCTTGTAATCCCCTTGCTCCGCGGATTGATAAGAACCTAGGGAATCCCCGTGGTGAAAAAGGTATAGGTCCGTACGCTTGCGGATCGTAGGTGGATACGAGTTTTATCCGTCAACAAGCCCCTTTTTTCTGGCGCCGTTGCCGGGGAGCAAGCCAGTTTACATCATTTGGTTTTGCATCTAATTTTGTTTATCTTTTATTTGCTAACATCTAAACCCTATTACCTAGAAAACCACTTTGTTTTGTTTTATTTTTGCTTTTATCTTGTTGTCTAGATGGCGTTCGTCAACCACCCCGTGGAAGAACCGGAGAAATCGCTAAGGATTACGCTAGTCCTCGATGTGAAGACATAAAGGTACAAGAGTCAGATTCGAAGCTCGAAGCGACCAAGTATGAAATCAAAGCTAGGATCATCGAGATGGCGACAGCAACCCCATTTGAAGGGATGGACACGGAGAACCCATATAGACACATAAGGCATTTCACGACGCTATGCAACACGGTGCGTCAAGAAGGAGTTCCCGATGAATGGTTCAAGTGGAATCTCTTTCCCTACTCACTTGCCAATGAAGCAAAGACATGGTATTCGTTTGCATCCTTTGAAGTTGAAGGCAATTGGAACAAGTTGACAAATAAATTTTGTGAGAAGTTTTTTCCAATAAGCAAGGTTCAACATCTAAGGAGTCAAATGATCACCTTCACGCAAGGAGAAAAGGAAGGGATAGACCAAGCTTGGAATAGATTTAATGAGTTGATTGAACAAGGACCAAGACTCGGCTTCTCCGGTGACATACTCTTGCATACATTTTTCTTTTCCCTAACCCCTAGTTGCATGGAACATGTTCAAATGAGTGCAGGTGGGGATCTCATGGAGAAAACACTCACGAAAGCCGCTCAACTTTTACAAAAGATTAGCAAAGCGGCGGCCATGCGAAGAGATTGGGAAATAAGACTTTCGGGAGAGCCGGAACACAATTCGAGGATGAAGACGTGTGCTGAAATTTCTAAAGAGGCAATCCCGGAAGACAAGAAATAGGAGCCAATCCCGGAAAAGCTTGAAGAAGTGCACATCAAGACAAGAACTACCCCGAGTGTTGACTTCGCCAAGTCAAATGAAACAAACAAAAGGAGTATGTCAAGCGCGAAGCCACTAAGGGAGTTCGAGCATATGGATTGGGTTCCAATCGATTACGGAGAAGTATTCGACAAGAGAAGACCGTTCCCTAACCAAAAGGGGATGGCGAGAGAATTGGAAGCGGATTTCCCACCGGAAAAGCAAGCGGAGAATTCATACGATCTTGAAACCACCGGTGAGATCTTTCCAAAGTCTTTAGTGATGATGAACTGGATCCGGAACACATAGCCGAGGTGAAAAGAATCATGGGGATCAAGCCCGAAGCATCACCATATGCTCGTCTCGCAGAAGTTTACGCAATAGGATCCGACCAAGAGGAGAAGATGACACCACACTTGAGTTGCGAGATCAATGGAGTTCAATGCAAAGCCTTATGCGATATCGGAGCCCAAGTAAGTGTACTATCCTCCAAAATTTACGATAAAGTTCAAGACCACAACCTAGACTTAGCTCCAACTTCAACATTAATGTAATCATCTCTGGAAAGTGCATACCAACGGATTTCTTTGTTATAGATGCTTACCATAGTAATCATGATCACATAATCCTAGGTAGGCCTTTTCTTAAGTTGGTTGATGCCGTGTTGGATGCCGGAGAAGGCAAAGTAACAATAAATCTTAATGGAAAGAAGTACACATATAATTTTCTTTGCGTTTCTAATCATCCCTCACCTTTTCCTCCCGAAGATGAAGTAGAGGAGGTAGGTAGTCTTTGTTTTTTTGAAACCCTTAGAGACCCGCTGCAAAGAGCGATGGAGAATCAATCTAATGATCAACAAGACGAGGAACTAGAGGAAGCAATGAAGGGATTAGAACCACAAGATGGAAGCGTGGAGGAAGAAAAATTCGAAGACATAGGAGACATTAGACCCGAAGAGCCACAAGTGCCCGAGGTGGATCTCAAACCTTTACCCAAAGGATTAAAGTATGAATTTTTGGGCCCAGACAAGACTTATCCAGTCATCGTGAGCGACGAATTGAGTCCCGAAGAAAATGAGAAGTTGCTGAATTTATTGAAAAAGCATAGGAAGGTGATTGGATATTCAATCAATGATCTCAAAGGACTTAGCCCAACCTTTTGCACTCATCGTATACCTATGGAAGACCAATGTAAGCCCGTAGTGGACCATCAAAGGAGGCTAACCCATGCCATGTGAGAGGTAGTAAAGAAGGAGGTCATCAAGCTACTTGATGCCGGAATCATCTACCCGGTACCGCATAGCGAGTGGGTGAGCCCAGTGCATTGTGTGCCGAAGAAAGGAGGCTTAACCGTGGTGAAGAATGAGAAGAATGAGTTAATACCGCAAAGAACCGTGACCGGATGGCGGATGTGTATCGATTACCATAAGCTAAACAAAGTGACGAAGAAAGATCACTTCCCTTTACCGTTCATTGACGAGATGCTCGAGAGATTAGCAAACCACGCTTATTTTTGCTTTCTCGACGGGTACTCGGGGTTTATGCAAATTCCCCTTCACCCGGATGATCAACACAAGACAATGTTTACGTGCCCTTATGGAACGTTTGCATATAGAAGGATGCCCTTCGGTCTATGCAACGCTCCGGCCTCTTTTCAACGTTGCGTGATGGCAGTATTCTCGGAATTCATCGAGGAAATTGTCGAGGTGTTCATGGATGATTTTTCCATTTATGGGAAAACATTCACGGATTGCTTGGCAAACTTAGATAAGGTTCTTACGAGGTGTGCGGAGGTAGACTTAGTGCTAAATTGGGAAAAGTGACACTTCATGGTAAAGCAAGGCATAGTGCTCGGACATGTTATATCCGAGAGAGGAATTGAAGTGGACAAAACTAAAGTGGAGACGGTTGAGCAACTCCCACCTCCAACGGATGTTAAGTCCTTTAGGAGCTTTCTAGGCCACGCCGGATTCTATAGAAGATTTATTAAGGACTTCTCAAAGATCACTAAGCCTTTAACACAACTCCTTCAAAAGGATGTGGCTTTTGACTTTGATGAGAAGTGCTTAGCGGCATTCCGGACCTTGAAAAGTGCTTTGGTGAGTGCTCCCATTATTCAACCTCCGGATTGGAGCCAACCTTTTGAGATCATGTGCAATGCAAGTGACTATGCCGTAGGAGCGGTTTTAGGTCAAAGAAAGGAAGGCCGAGTTCATGCCGTATACTACGCTAGCAAAACTCTTAATGAGGCGCAATTAAATTATGCCACTACGGAAAAGGAGTTGCTACCGGTGGTGTTTGCCTTTGAAAAATTCAGATCTTACATCGTGAACTCGAAGGTCATTGTTTACACCTATCACGTGGCCATCAAGTATCTTTTGGCTAAGAAGGATGCTAAATCAAGATTGATTCGTTGGATCCTTCTTCTCCAAGAGTTCGATGTTGAAATTCGTGATAAAAGAGGGGTGGAGAATGTTGTGGCCGATCATTTGTCTAGGATGAACCATGGACAAGATGATAAAGAGCCCATAGAGGACAAGATGAGAGATGACCACCTCTACCGAATACTCGACAAAGATACTTGAATGATTGATATCATTCGAGCAATTCGGAAGATGCCTCTCGATCACTTAGATAAAAACACTCAAAGGAGGATAGTCTCCGAAAGCCGAAAATATTTTTGGGATTCACCTTATCTCTTCAAACTTGGGAATGATGGAGTTATGAGAAGATGTGTACCAAGAGAAGAGAGGCAAGAAATTTTGAGAAAGTGCCACTCGGCGGAGTACGGTGGACACTATAGCCATTTTCGGACCCAAGCAAAAGTGTGGTCCAGCGGATTCTTTTGGCCGGAGATGCATGAAGATTCTAAAAGATATGTTGCATCATGCCCCAAATGCCAAAGAACCGGAAACATTTCTCAAAGGAATGCCATGCCTTTGAAATAAAATCTACAAATCGATTTATTCGATGTTTGGGGAATAGACTTCATGGGTCCCTTCAAAAACTCACACGGATTTGAGCATATCCTAGTCATGGTTGATTATGTGTCCAAGTGGGTAGAGGCTATGCCATGTCGTAAAGCTTCCACGGAGGAATCC
Organism: Cenchrus fungigraminus; assembly: GCA_036936925.1. NCBI lineage: Eukaryota > Viridiplantae > Streptophyta > Magnoliopsida > Poales > Poaceae > Cenchrus > Cenchrus fungigraminus. Next base: position 115,289,914 of record CM072768.1, on the reverse strand, counting down.
ATTGCAATGATCAAGAGTGTGATTTTCCCTCGCTTCGGTACCCCGAGGATTTTGATAAGCGATGGAGGAACTCATTTCACTGGGAAGAACTTCAAGAAGTGTTTGTCCAAGTTGGGGATTGAACATAGAATCTCTACGGCCTATCATTCACAAACCAACGGACAAGCGGAAACATCGAATAGGCAATTAAAGAGCATCCTTAACAAAACCATAGAGAAGGGAGGCAAGGATTGGTCAAAGAAGTTGGATGGAGCTTTGTGGGCATATCGAACGGTGTTCAAGACACCGATAGGTATGACCCTTTATCAATTTGTTTATGGCAAGGCTTGTCACCTTCCGGTTGAGTTAGAACATAAAGCCTATTGGGCAATTAAAGAGATGAACCTCGATCTAGATGCCGCAGTGGTAAAACGGAGAATCCAAATAAGCGAGCTAGAGGAGATGAGGTTAAAAGCTTACGAAAATGCGAGCATATACAAAGAGAGAATTAAAAGGTGGTATGACAAAAGATTGAAGAAGGAGTTCAAAGAAGGAGATAAGGTCCTCCTCTACAATTCGAGGTTTAAAACCTTCGGAAAGGGGAAATTGAAAAGCAAGTGGGATGGACCTTATATTATTCATTCAGTGCTCTCCAATGGAGCGGTAACCATCATGGATGTGAAAGGTGATCAATTCATGGTGAATGGCCAACAACTTAAGGTTTATTATGAACCCGACGTTGTGCCTCTTCACCATATTGATATCTTCATCATGGAGGATGAGCCCGAACGTCAAGCCTAGGACGTAAAACAAGGTGAGCATTTTGTAAATAGCTCTTCTTTTATTTTTCTAGAGTTTCTCGCGAAGATTTACCAGGCCATCTTTTTCACATGGGCTAGAAATTCAAAAACAGTGGGGCACGCGAAAAACCAGACCGAACTGGCCCGCGAACCAGGGCAGGCCGGCCGGCCCGGTCGGATCAGCCCAGGAGGCCTGGGCGGCGGTTCACCCCCGGTTTCCTCTGGGACGCGCGTCTTCGACTTCCTTGTTCGGTCAGAAAATTTTAGGGAAGTCAAGAAAAGGAAAAGATGGGTTCTAGGGCATTCCTTCCCGGACCATTTAAAGGGACGAGGTTGGAGCTCGAGAATCCATCCCAATTCACATCCTTTTGCACCCAAGCAGCAGCCATGACGTCCCCAAGGAGCTGGAGATCAAGCTAGGCGCCGAGAAGCCATCGAAGCTGGAGGAGGTGAAGCGATGCGAGCTCAAGCCATCAATGGAGATCAAGAGGACCGCCCGCATCCGTTGAGGAGGGCGTGTCCCGACCGGGCCAATCGCATCTCGCCACTATGTCAAGGAGGAGAGGGTCTCTACTCCCGTCCGTAGATCGGAGCGCATCCGAGGCATGAAGAGGAAAGATTACAAGGAGGTGTCGCCCGAGCCAAAAGATTATGGGGGGGTGACTACTCCGATGACCGCAGCCCGAGCTCGTGGGCGGCCGCCGAAAGGGAGGACAACGACCTCTTCCATTGGGAAGAGGTGCCCAAGGAGAAGACTCCCGAAGGTCCTAACGGCGGCGGAGATCCCGATGACGACGGCGACGACCCTGACGATGTGGACCCTTTCGGGATGCATCCGCTATGTTGTGCGGCTTGCCGTCACTTCATCTCGGAGCTCTACGCATCGGTTGATGAATGTTTCCAGGCTATGGAGGTGATGAGGCAGCGTATGGAGGACTTGGAACGAGTGGTCGAGGACGACTACAAATTCCTGAATCGGAACATGTGGAAGTTGTTTGGCATGGTGGGCAACATGAAGAACAAGTGGTGCAAGAGTTGTGGAAAGTTCCACTAGGAAGTAGGTTTTCCCCCCTTAGGTTTTTTGTAAGATACGACGAGGACGTCGTATGGTTTTAGCGTGGGGGAGAGCTAGCTAGCTAGATCCTTTTGCTTAAAGATTAGTTCGGTTTGGTTTAGATTTCGCGAGAGTTTGAGAGTCTTAAAGTTTTAGGTGTGCTTTTTAATTTTCAAAGTTTAAAGTGTCTTAAATTTAGTGTTCGAGTCAAGAAAATCAAATAAAAAGTGTCCTTTAAATTTTTGTCTCTCGCAATGCTTTTCTTCCTTTACTTGTACGTTTGTCTTTAATTTTTGACATATAAATATGAGCGATTGGTTTGAAACATATACCGTGGTGCTTAGTGGAGTCTTTACCTTTAAAAGTACCCGCATCATGTTTTGATCTAGAACTTCGTTTTGGTTGTGCTAAGTATGATGCTAAAATTGGAGGAATTTAATTCTGAAAATTATTGAAAACCCCTTGTAATAAAGGTTAGCGAATTCTCTTTTTCCAAGTTGAGAGTCTAAGAAAAATCCTATACAAAGCCAATTTAATTTTCGCTCCACCATAAGTGTGGTTAGCATTATGAGTTGGGCTAGGATACTTCTCTCTTGGAAGTTTTAATTTCAAGCAATGATCATGTCCTTGTGTTTATCTTTGATTGCTAGCCTCGTCATGCATTCGGTAACGAGACTCTCACATTGAAAGTCCCGTACATCGCCGAATTCCATACCCAAGCCATAATATCTCTTTTGTACATCGTATTCCTTGAACACAACCTATGTTCGAAGTTTCGTCTCGTCTCTAGCATGGTTTTTATTTTTAATTCAGATTGCGTTTATGCAAAAAGAGATGAGTTGAGAGCTTTGAAAGAGAGGTAAAGATGTCAAAAAAGAGAGAGAGAAGTAAAGAAAAAATATGTGTATGGAAAAGAAAAAGAAAGAAAAGAAAGACAAAAAGAAAAAGAAGAAAAAGAAAGAAAGAGAAAAGGCAAGAAAGATATGAAGAGGGATGAATCAAGTGAAGGTTAAATAAAGTGCAAGGAAGGATGTCACATTGTTGTTGAGAGACGAAACTTCCATTCTTTTTCCAACCATGTGCAATCCGACAACGAGGACATCATCGGTGCATCGTAGTCTTATTTTCTTTTGCCCTTGCACATGTCCACCATTCTATATCTTCTTATCCTTGATATCCCTACATTATGGTTTAATTCTTATGATCATTGGCTTTGAAAGGTAAACAACCACTAGAGGAAGTTCTTAGCTTGACAATACTTGTGTTGATTGCACTAGCCATACCTATAGCTCCACTCTACATAATATATGAGAGACTTATGGGAGGTGAGAGTTTATGAATTGTTTAGGATAGCCACTTCATATGAGCGACATGTGAGAACTTGGAAAAAGGTATTTGTCTAATACTTGTTGCAGGAATTTTATTTTTGACAAATCATGAAAACCCTCCAATGGAAGCAAAGAAGTAAGCATGGCTGGAATTGAGGACCTCGAGTGAAAGGTATGAGTTGTGGGGTAAATCTCGATTTGGTAAAAATTCTAAACGCCATGTTTATGTATGATGATCATTGCTTTATGTTTATTATATTGAAAACAAAGGATTGACACCTTGGACAAAAGTTCTTTTACGGGTACTTGCTCTTCGACGAGCAAGATCTAAGCGTGGGGGAGATGTTGACGGTGTATTTTGGTACACCAAACATGTTCATTACACTTTGGTTTGGATTTGATTATGAAACTAACCCGCCACTAGGCACACTAATGATATAACAAGTTCATCTTTGTATGTGCATCTGGAAGTGTTAGGTTTTTGCAGGATAACATGGACATAAAGGACGGAGTCACAACAAGTTCAAAGGAGCAATTGAGGAGTCCCGTTCGTGTTCGAGAGCATGATGAAATCACTACCAAAGGTGGAAAGGACCGAAGTGTTACAAAGGAACATCCCCGAGGATTGAAGCATAAAAGACTGAAATTCATGCGAGAAGACCCTCCATCTTGGACGCGAGGATGACATCGTCAAAATGGTGCAATTGGAGGGGGCAAAGTGCATAATGACAAGAGGACCCACGTGCGCGAAGGGGCGACCGAACCGGGCCCGGATGGACCTGGGCCGGTCGGCCCAGGCCGACCGGCCTGGCCCACTCCAGGGTCGGTTCGGCCCCCCATTTCTTGAGCCTGAAGATGACGCAACCCTAAATACGTGGAGGCACCGCCATTCGCAGAGAGAGAGCCATTCGCCCGAGAGGCCGTCCACAAGCTAGAGAGAGAAGAGGAGGGAGATCATTCGCAAGGAGGATCGCTCTACTCGAAGGAAGCAACCACAAGTGGAGGAGGACGTCGAGGACCTGCCAAGACACCCCCGGAGGAGAAGGAAGACACCGTCGGATGCGTCACCATGATCAACGGTGCTATGCCTAGCACCTTGATGGGGTAATCTTCTCATTTGTCCATGGGTTGTAATCGATCTTGAGATGTAATCACCACTTTGTATGGTTATCTATCTATCATCTAGTGTTGAAGATGCTTTGTTGTTTAAGGTTAGCTACCATGCCGTGTAGGGAGTAAAGATCTCAATGCTCCCTTGGAACCATTCAATACACCGTGTCCATCATAGGTCTAGTCACGAATACCTCCGCGTAGTGACAGTACGGGGCGAGGGAAAGGGCGAAACCATGGTCACAACCCCCGATAGATTAGATCGGTTTTCTTATCTCAAGCGGTTGCATGTTCAAGTATCGTAGACCCATGGGCAAGTGTCTTTTACTTATCTTGTTGGTTTAATCGTTCTCTCTAGTGTAGTGTAGTAGTTCTCTAGATTAACCATAGATTAGGGTTTGGTTAAGTTAGTGAGTAGTGCTAGATCAAATGCTTGTAATCCCCTTGCTCCGCGGATTGATAAGAACCTAGGGAATCCCCGTGGTGAAAAAGGTGTAGGTCCGTACGCTTGCGGATAGTAGGTGGATACGAGTTTTATCCATCAACAGTGGCCTTCTTCCTGCCGCTCGACGACGATGGCAGTACTGACCACGTGGGTAGTCGCAGTGAGGTAGAGCAGCAGCTGCTCCTTTTTGCGAGGAGCCCTGAGGACCGGTGGCTTCAACCGGAAGTCTTTAAGCTGTGCCAGAGCTTGATCAGCCTCCGCGGTCCACACAAACTTCTCTTGGTGCTTGAGTAGTTTGAAGAAGGGTAGTCCCCGTTCTCCAAGCTTCGAGATAAATCTATTCAGAGCCGCCATACACCCGATCAGCTTCTGGACATCCTTGATGCAGGTTGGAGCCTTCATATTGGTGATGGCGGAGATCTTCTCGGGATTGGCTTCGATGCCGCGATGGCTGATGATGAAGCTGAGTAGTTTCCCCGATGGTACGCCGAAGACGCACTTGTTGGGGTTGAGCTTCCACTGGTACTCTCGCAGAGATGTGAAGGTCTCCTCAAGATCGGCGATGAGCGTGTCGGAGTTTCTGGTCTTGACGACCACGTCATCCACATAGGCTTTGACGTTCTTGTTCAGCTGCTTCTTGAAGCAGGCCTGGATAGCTCGTTGGTAGGCAGCGTCGGTGTTCTTCAACCCGAACGACATTGTCGTGTAGCAGTAGGCGCCGAATGGGGTGATGAACGCGGTCTTCTCCTGGTCTTCTTTCTTGATAGCGATCTGGTGGTACCCGGAGTAGCAGTCGAGGAAGCAGAGCAGGTCGCAGCCCGCCGTGGAGTCGATGATTTGATCAATCTGCGGCAACCCAAAGGGGTCCTTGGGGCAGTGCTTGTTGAGGTCAGTGTAGTCGACGCACATCCTCCACTCGTTCGTGTTCTTCTTGCAGACGAGGACGGGGTTGGCGAGCCACTCAGGATGGAAGACTTCTCGGATGAAGCTAGCCGCGAGTAGTTTGGCGAGTTCCTTCTTGATGGCATCTCGTCGGTCGTCAGCAAAACGGCGGAGGTGCTGTCGCTTGGGGGTAGCTTTGGGGTCGACGTTGAGTGAGTGCTCGATCAGCCTCCTGGGCACACCTGGCATGTCCGCTGGCTTCCACGCGAAGATGTCTCGGTTAGCCCGAAGGAAGCTGACGAGCGCGTCTTCCTATTTGGGGTCGAGCACTGCGCCGATCATGATAGTCTTGCTGCTGTCACTGGTCCCGAGGTCGATGGCCTTCACCTGTACTTCCTCTATAGGCTAAGGCTTGTTTGAGGTGTCGGTCTTCTCAGGTATCTCGAGTTCGGTTGGCACGAGCTTCTTGGATGCAGCGAAGATTTCCATCATTGCTTTGGAAACTTGATTGGTTGCTGCGAGTTCCACGGCTTCGGTGTCGCAGTCGTAAGAAATATTCAAGTCCCCTTGCAGCGCGAGTACTCCGGCAAGACTTGGCATTTTGAGTACCAAGTAGGTGTAGTGAGGGACCACCATGAACTTGGCGATGGCTGGTCTGCCGAGGATGGCATGGTAGGAGGTTTCAAAGTCCGCAACCTCGAAGTTGATGTACTCGGTGCGGTAATTCTTCCTTGTTTCCCCGAAGGTAACTGGCAGGACCACTGAGCCGAGTGGTATAGTCGCATTACACAGGACGATGCCGTAGAAGGGCGACGCGCTCTTAGTGAGCATGTCGGTGATGTCGAGCTTCATCTTCTTCAAGGTCTTGGTGAAGAGGACATTGAGTCTGCTCCCGCCGTCGATGAGTACCTTGTTGAGTCTGGAGCCTGCAACTACTGGTTTCAGGACGAGTGGGAAATGTCCTGGCTCAGAGAAGTTTGTCCATTGATCTGTGCGGGAGAAGGTGATGGGTACCTCCGACCACCTTAGCGGAGTCGGTACCGCTGGTTCAATGTTCAAGACTTCCCGTAGAGTGAGCTTCTGGGATCGTCTGGTGGGTAGTCCACCGAAGAGGACATTCACCGTCTTGTCAGGTTCTTGGAAGTCACCATAGCCTTCGTCGACTTTCTTCTTGCCCTTCTTGTCGTGAGGAGGCCGTGGCTCGGGAACATCCTTGAGTGCTCGCCGGAGTTGGTAGCACTGGTCGGTTGTGTGATTGCCATCCAGATACCACGGCCACTTCTCTTTGAGCAAGTCTCTGAAGCCGCCGGAGGTCTTTTTGGAGCTGTCCTTCACAGGGCGCTGTATAGCCACGACTGTGTTGTCTGGCTTGCACTTGCGGTTAGGACCCGAGTAGTTGTTGTTGTTGCGACCCCCTTGATACTTGTTGTTGTTGTTGCCGCCTGTGTTGTTTTTGCTCTTGCCGCGAATGGAGTCGTACTTGGTGTTTGTCTTGTCCTCTTCGTCGGCCCATGATGTGATCATGTCTTTGAGCTTGGTGATAGAACTCGGGCGACGGCGTCCGAAGTCTTCGAAGGTGCGATGATGGTAGAGACTGTCTTGGAAGAGGTCGATGACTTCTTTGTCGGTGACGTCGACTACGGTCGCACGCTTATCGAAAAAGCGGCGCATGTACTGGCGGAGCGTCTCGCCTTGCTCCAGCTTGACCATTGCCAGGTCCATGCGAGTACCCGAGCGTCCCATGGCGCCCGCGAAGTTGCTGGTGAACTGAGCCTTCAGCTGGTCCCACTTGTCAATTGAGTTCTTGTCGAGCGACTCGAGCCATGTAAGTGGAGCTTGATCCAGACAGAAGGGGAAGTAGAGGCACTTGGTGTCATTGTCGCCACCAGCATTTTCGATGGCCAGGGCATAGCACCTGAGCCACTGAACTGGGTCTTGCTTCGCGTCGTACTTGGTAATCCCGAGAGGTTTGAATTTCTCGGGGAGAACCAGATCGCGAAGTCGTGCAGAGTAGGCGAGGAAGTCGTCGCTGTCACTGACTTCAGTAGTCTTCTTGGCGCGGCGGATCTCATCGATCCTGTGGTGGGCATCGTTGTCGCCACGGGCGTTGCCGGTAGCGTGGCTGTTGGCGTGGCCTCGGCCTCCGCGATCGCCGCCACCACCGGCTCTTCTGCCGCCGCCATGGGATGAGCTGCCACTGCTGCTGCCGCCGCCACCGCCGCCGCCGCTTGGTGCTCCTGCAGAGGATCTAGAGCAATTGGGGGTTGGCTGTTGTTCGCCACGGACGCGGTTGCGTCCACCATCTGCTGGGGTGCGGCTGCGACTAGTGGCTTCGTGGTTTCCGACTCCGGTGGTTCTGTTGTTGACCCGCATGAAGTAGGCGTCCTCAGCAAGCTTGGCGATGAGTTTGCCTGCGCGGTGCCCCTGAGCTGTCTGTGCTATAGTGGTGATAGACATGAGGCATTGCTCAGGGGTGGTGCCTACCCCGGTTGGCGACTTTGGTCCAGAGCCTCTGTGAGGTTCCGGATGGGAAGAGCTTCTCGGAGCCGCTTGCGTCGATCTGCTCGCTTTCTGTTGCGTTCGCGCTGGGCATTCTTGGCATCAGTAGTCTCGTCTGCGGGTGCATTAGCTGATTCCTCGTCTTCTGAAATATCTTCAAGGTACCGATCAACTCGGTTATCTGAGGTTCCAGCTTCCCCGGTTGCCATGAATACTTCACGGTCAGGCATGCAGAGTCCGGAGTCTGTAGTCGCCACCTCGGTTGGAGTCAACGGTGTCCCCTCCTGAAAGGGGAGTGTCTCGAGGTAGGCGACACAGCGTGAGTTGTCGTTGGTTAGGTCTGTGGGCTTGCGATCGGGCCAGTAGATGAATCTGCCGGCAGGAGTAGACGTGATGACCAAGCCGACAGCAGGACCTGACAACGGTTCCTCAATGGTGTTGAGCTCGGACTGGGACTCGATCGGATCGAGACCGAAGTCAAACTCGTAGGAGGAGTCCGAGTTGTAGTCGGGGACGGTGTTGGAGTCCGAGGAGTACTCGGAGATGATCTCCTTGCCGGCCCGACGCGAGGTGAGTGCTTCCGCGTAGGCTTTGCTAGAGTTGCAAAGGCCATACGGGAACTGCTCGTGGGGGAGGACCGGTTCGCACGATGGCTCAGGAGCCAGCTCGCGCGGTTCGATCCAGGGCGACGACGAGTTCGAGTTGGAGGTGGATCCAGGCTCGAAGTCGGCGACTTGGTTGCAGAGCGAAAATTCGTCGAATTTCCCGACGAGTTGACCCGTGATGGCTTCGAGAAGCGTCACGAGTCCAGTCTCCGGGTCCGGGGTCATGGTGAGGTAGCGCTGGAACGATCCAGCGCCATCGGCGGTGCAGACCTAGGAGCCGAAGACGAAGGTGTCGCCGCGGTTGAAGGCGGCGGTTGGCTTGATGACGATTGAAGCCGTCGAGTTCGCCATGTGATCTTCGGCGAGATCCCCTACCTGGCGCGCCAGCTGTCGGTGTTTTAACCCGGCAACCTACCAAGGGGAGTACCCGAGGTAGATGTTTGTGGCCTCGCCGAGATCGGGAACTCGAAGGAGAGACACGTGGCACACAATTTAGACAGGTTCGGGCCGCGAGGTGCGTAATACCCTACGTCCTGTATGCTGCGTAGCTCTGGATTGATTGGGTGTGTTTACAAGATGATGCGGATGAAGAGATAGGGGTCCCTGCCTCGCCTTATATAGTCCGGGAGGCAGGGTTACAAGTCGGTTTGACAGGGGAGTACTAGTCGTGTACGGCTAGGAGTACTCTACAAACTATATAAGAAAAGAGACAAACTGATGTCTAAACTAAACCCCTGCAAGACAATATTGGAACACTAGCGCAAGTGCTACTGCTATTATCTAAAACTGAGGGAAGGCATGAGCTCAACAGGTGTTATTTGCATCAATGACTATAACAAAAAACAGTTGGAAATGAACTTGAAACCAGAGTGAGTGCCAGTGGAAAAACAGCTTCGCTACTGAAATCTTAGCACAATTGCACAAGTGAAATCACTTTACCCTGCTGGACCATCTACACAGCCAAGTAAATATGGGGGGAAATAATTAATACATGGGTTGACTAATACATTAATTAATGTATCCAGTGATAATAACGTAATGGTAATAACAGTTCATATATCCAGTGATAATTTTAGGTATGATGAATTACACAAACCTGAGTACGATCTGCTCTATACTGGTCAGGTTTCCCTACAGTTTTCTCTTCAACAAAGTTGTCACCTGCAAAATTGAAGGAAGAAAATTAAAGGATAAGGTATGCTGATTGTTTAGTTACATACATCTTTTCTGTATTAGATAAACTATGTAGGCAGTGAGAAAATAGAATGAGCAGCAGGGCACCACTGAAATTAGCTGCAATCTCGACAACAACAAGAGCTATATGTACTGCATCTCATGGCAAACAAAGAAGAAAATAAAGAACACAAGAAACTAAGGCAAAATAAACATATTATATTGCCTAGTGCAAATTTGGTCCAAACTCCAAACATAATAGAAACTAGACTAGCTAGTTGACGTTGAGAAACAAAGTCCCAATTCCAGGTCTCCCCTTGCAATATCCTAAACTCCAGCCAAATTGAAGAGGTAGTGGCCACCATTGAAATAATGAAGGCCCCCAAAAAGAAGATGAAGAATTACAGCAGAGAATGTACACATATATGTAGATACATATATAAATAGGGTAAGAAGAACAGCACTAATTTGAATAGAGCAGAGCAGACACTGCAAAATTAGTAGAGCAAGCCGAACGATCACAAAATTTGATGAAAGAGCAGTACATTTGGAAGCTGCAGTTCAAGACTCGGAATTGTCAGATCTACCTTATCTTTCAGGAAGAAGCTGTGGCCTGCCTGCTGCAAGTGGTTGTGCTGGTACTTCTTGGCCTGCAGCGAGCTCCATGTCGACGGCAGGAGCTGAGATTCAATCTAAGTCCTGCAAAGGAAAGGATACACGATGAGCATACTGGAGCTCTCCCCTTGTGTCAGAAGGCACCCGACAGAAGAGAGGGAGGAGGATCTGGTGGTCGCGTCGGCTCCAGGGCAGCAAGCACGGGACCTCTAGCGGGCGGTCCTAGGGCGACGAGCGCTAGAGGGCGGCATGCCCGAGTGGCTCCAAGGTTGTTCGTCCGTCGACGTGGATGCACAGGACCGGGGTGCGGATGTGCGGTGGGGTGGACGCGTAGGGTCAGCGGGGTGGGGTGAACGTCGGGCGTGGAGTTGCGGCGAAGGCACGGTGCTGGCGGCGTGGATGCGCGGTGCTAGCAGCGTGGAGGCACGGTGCAGCGGGGCGGCCGGCGCGGAGTCGAGTTGGAGGCGCAGAGGGGAGGGGTGGGTGTGGGTTGGGTGGATAAGGTTGGACCTAGGGTTTTTTAAGGCCGGTGGCCGTCGGATGGGATAGATGGACGGCCAGGGAGAACTGGGCCAAGGAGGCTTTACGGGTAGGCCAAAAAATAGCCCATTTAACAAAACATGTTCCCCTGTGTTTTACTTTTACTTTTTTCATTTTATTACGGTGAAGTAACCTACAAAATAATTATCATATATACCCATAATTAATTTTTCACACATAAAAAACATATATGTTGTCACCAAGGAGTTTTAAAAATTTTCAAATAGATCTGCTATTTTCAATCATTTAAATGAATTTTTGTGTGCATGCGAAAGTAATTCAAAGTTGACTTATGTGTACCTCCAATACATTTGAAGAAATAACTAAAAGTTATATTTAGTCTCATATGTTCCATTCTAGTCCACACCCGTTAGAGGTTTCCGTTAGCAGTCGATGTATGGTTCTTTTAATTCTTTCATAGTCTGCTATCGTTTTTCTGTCCACTCCTGGCACCGCTCTCGTCGCATCGCTGCTGCTTTTCCACGCTTGATGCCTCCTCTGCCCTCGCCGTCGCGTTTCTACCAAGCCAGACGCTAGGTCTGCCCTCGTCACGTGTGAGCCGGTGTTGCTTTGCCTTCGTGACGAGTCCTGGCGATGACTTGCGACTGCAACGCCGCCACCAAGTCAATGGGGAACACCCGACGCTTCCTCTGCCCTCACCCCCGCATTGTTACATCATTTGTGATCAGGGTCTATGTTCGCGGGATCTTATGGGTCGACCCATAATGTCTGATCCATACAGTTAAGGGACCCACAATTTATTATTCAACTTATAAATAGAAAAACTTCATTCCTTCAACATGAAAGCTCACATAGTGCAGTGGTAGCGCTCCTGCCTGTGCACCGCCAGGTCGCGGGTTCAACGCTCTGTGGGTGCAGTCTTTTTGCCAAATACAATTTAACACGAGCAGCCTGCCCAACGTCATCGGGGGGACCCTTAGGTGGGCCTCAAAATCGCCACGTCGACCCGTGTCCCTCTTTGCAAAAAACATTGGAGCGGGCCGCCTGGCCAAGGCCCAAGCTGCTTTCGAGTCGGAGCTGTGGCCCATTATGCAAAATAAAGGTGGAGCGAGCCGGCTGGGCAAGGCCCAACCTACTTTCGAGCCAGAGCTGTGGCCCACTATGCACTCGTCAATTGGTACATGTTATCTATGACGATTACTAAAACTGATCTGTGACCAATTTGCCCACGCATGGCATGCCGTCAAGTGGTACACGTGGGGGAAACTAGACACATTATCTATGATGAGTACTAAAATTGATCTGTGACCAATTTATTTCGTCATTAGGTGTGCCTAACGAGGCAAATAAACTATGATGATGTCAAATATAATCAATGACGATTATGTTTTATCACAATACGAAAACATAATCTATGACGATTTCCTTTTAGTGTTCTTTGATGATATTTTTATTTTCGTCATTAATGATCAAGGTGAAACTTCGTCACTTGTAACTTATGACGAATATGAAAATTTGGTCATAGAAAGATAGTCTTTTGTGACGAAAGTATCCATCGTCACAAGCAAAAGGTCATGGATAAGCATATTTCTACTAGTGAATGTCTAGGAGTTGATGATGTAGTTGTCACCCGACGGGTAAGCCTTGCTGAGTATTACTATACTCAACCTTGCTATCTCTGTTGTTTTCAGGTGAAGCTTTAAATGATGTGTGGCCTGGAGAGATCTCATCTGGATGGGAGCTCCAGTGGGTCGAGGGTGATGACGAAGAATGATGATGTCATGGACGGCCTCCCGTGATGTCATATCGATGATTAGATTTCTGCTGTTTTAACTCTGAACTTTACAAGCTATGTTGAACCATGATTTGTAATAAATGGACCCCATGTGGGCCCGATTTGGGATTAATTTGCTTAAGTACTCTGGACTCGCCTTCGTGTGAGTTTTGATGCATGCTACTCTTTGTTGTAAGTAAGTGATTCAACGGGCTTGACCCGGCAAACAACGACAAAGTAACTATATGTTATCGCTTAAGGGCCTAATGGATGGGTTTAGGCGATAATACAAAATTATTTGGAGCGGTTTGTCACAAGCGGGGCCCCACGTGCACCTGTGCGCGCCTGGCCGCGGAGCCGACCTCGCCGCCGGCCTGCCCACGCCTCCATCTGCGAAGAGAGAAGGAGATGAGATACAGAAGAAGAAAAATGAGAGGAAGAAGATGAGAGTTGACTGGGTGGTGGGTGGGAGAGAAAGAGATAAAGAAGCGTGGAAGGGGCACACGGTAGTTTGTCCTTTTTTAGGAAGGGCGACGTGGCGGTAGGTGGGAGCACAACTTTAGTCCCTGGTGGTGTTTCCACCGGAGACTAAAGGAGCGGCCTTTAGTCCTCGATGGAAATATCACCCGAGACTAAAGGCCCGCGTCCATGATCGTTGCCGCTTCAGCTTTTTGGAAGTGGAGCCTTTAGTCTCCGTTGAAAATACCAATCAGTACTAAAAAGGGGCGGCTCCCGTAGCCATTTCAGGCAACGTCGACGAAACCCCTTTAGTTCCGGCTTCATAATTGAACTGGGACTAAAAAGGCGTACCAAAGGCCGTCTCTCTACTAGTGGAGCATGCAAATTTCTTTTTTAAAGATGAGATCTGGTCTTTGATTTGTTGGCCTCATCGAAGCCATGAAAGCGAAAACACAAATCAGTTTCTTAGTTTGAACAACACTCATATTTCTCTTCCGAGGACTGCTATAGAGAAAAAATAATGACACGCAAGAGGGGCAGCAGATGCCATGTCTGTCTTTGACGTTACAGAATTGGCTGGGGATACCATTCGAGTGTGGCTTTTGCTTCAGGATATAAAAAAAGTTATCTTTATCAAAACATAATATTATATTAAGTGGTAATTTGGTGTTTGACACTATAACTCTTATAATAATATTTGTTACTCGAAGAGGTATGAAATTCGAGTTTAATAACAGGTTAAATGCTCCATTCGAGTTTAGTAGTGTCCGGTAGCCAATTTTGTCGTGACGTTTAGCTTAGCGAGCGACTTATGGGTTGCTATTTCTGGCCGTCCTCCGTCTTTGGCTCCGGTCCGTTATATCTACGGGGCTGCCCCCTTCCATTTCGGTTTCCTCCCAAAGAAGAACAACTCCAACCCAACCAAAGAGAAAGGTAAAAGCAGAGATCCGAGATCTAATAGCGTAAAAAAACTGCCAGCAGGAAGAACACTGTAGGTATCTATCCTTGATCGATATCGATTGTATCCTCGTTCCTAGATGTGTCGGGCAGGTTCTTTGATTAGTCTCTCCATTTCCATTTCGGTTTAATTTCTAAGGTTCAGATCATATACTTTTGTTTAGCCTTTCGATCTGATTGTGCATTTATGTTTTTGGACGAGAAGCTAGGGTAGTAGGGGGATGATGTCCGAAAGCGAGGAGCACGGCTCGCTCCTGGAGAAGATCCACGAATACAAGCACTCGTCGTCATCCTCCTCCTCAGACTCGGATGATGAAAAAAAGCACAAGAAATCCAAGAAGAAGCTCTTCGGGAGGAAGCATCCACTCCATCACGTCCTCGGTGGTGGCAAAGGTAATGTGTACAAATTTGGGTGCGGAAGGATTTGATTTCCCAATTCCCACTGAAAAGTTCCTTGATATTTGAAATCCCACTGCAAAACTGACACTTGCCATTACGACTGCTTTCCTTCGTAAAAATGAGATCGTCAGATGACTTCTTTTTCTGTTTCAGCTGCCGATCTTGTGCTGTGGAGGAACAAGCAGACATCCGGGAGCATCCTGGCTGGGGTGACTGTGATCTGGCTGTTGTTCGAGGGCATCGGCTACCATCTCCTCACCTTCCTCTGCCACACGCTCATAGTCTTCCTCACCGTCTGGTTCGTCTGGTCTAATGCTGCGTCTTTCGTCAACAGGTCACTCTTTATGTTCCTCCTAGTGTTCTTATGTTTTATTTAATTTGGTCCTTAATTTCAGTATGAAACCTCGAAAATACACTGATTCCCTTTACATTTTAGTCTAAGAATAATAAAAAAAATGTCGTATTGAAGAATGTGTTATCCCAAATGTCTTTTAGTAGTATTTTAGATCTATTATTCAAGTCATATTCTGTTGTGAGTTGTTTAAGAAAGATTATTTATTCTCATCCCTAATGCAAAGAATTATCTAAAAACTGTTCGCATACAAATTGCACCCAAAGAATTTGTTTGGTTCTTTCCTATGTTACGATCATATCTGTGGAGTTCATATGACATTCAGTTTTTTCAGGTCTCCTCCAAAGTTCCCAGAGGTCATTCTATCTGAAGTCCAATGCCTGAAGATAGCTCATGTCGCACGGAAAGAAATCAATGAGGCTTTCTACACATTGCGCAATGTTGCTTCTGGGAAAGACCTGAAAACATATCTCATGGTAATTCGCCTGAGTTCTACATATTTTTTTGGTCTGTTGATGGGGTTCATGTTGTTTTACTGGAGCTTTTGTTTGGCAGACGGTTGCAATCCTGTGGTTCATCTCTATAATTGGCAGCTGCTTCAGCTTCTTGACTCTGTCTTACACTAGTAATCTCCTCCTCTACTTTCTCCTTGGCTTTCACAGCAAATTAACATACATTACCATCTTCGGAACATCTGTGATGTATTTTACTTCATCTAAATAGCATTTATTCTTCATCTAAATAAGTTGAGTAATGAACTGAATATAAAAATGTTTCGTCTACTTTCCCCTCCCCAACAAAACACGGGCATAATGGACTCTGAAAGGTTTCGTCTACTTTCAGTCAAGACAAACATATGCATGCATAGCTGCACGTAGAGATATAATGTTTGATTAAAAGTTTGTACTCCCTCCATTTGAGAATATTTGACGTTTCCGACCAGCAAAGTGAGCTAGCACCATGTCAGAAGTATCTGTCCGAACGTCATGTATTTACGTCCGTAGGTAGTAGTTTCAGTTATCCGATTGCGTCATGTTCAGATAGCTGAAAACCTTGGACAATGACTGTCTGCATAGGTACTTAAGAGAGCACACATACACATGCGTGTGCACATTTGCATCTTCTGGTAACAATAGCGTTGCTTATCTTTGAAGGATAAATTATAGAAAGGAAGCTTCAGTTTTTGTCTTGATTATTCTCCTTATGGGATAGCATCACAACTGGATCAAACAGAACTCAAGTTTTTTTATATAAAAAAAATTGTGATTATTAAGATTTTGAAATTTCATATCATCGTGAAATTAAACAATGAAATGGGAATCTCTGTTTTTTTTATACCTCAACTCTTCTTTACAAATTATCAAGAATATGGAAATTTTAGGTAAAGTGCTTACATGAACTTTGTACTTATTGACCATACATGCACTACATCTAAAATGTCATGTTCTCATGTCATAACAAAAAATATTACAAATTTATCATTCTAGTGTGTATAAGATCACTTTTGTACTTCCATTTCTCATTGCTATTCGTGACTAGTGAGATGCTGAAAGTGATTCCTGGTTGCAGTTTTCCTGATGGCATACACACTGCCCATGTTGTATGAGAAATACGAAGATCAAGTCGATGTTGTGGGCGAGAAGGCCCTTATTGAGATCAAGAAGCAATACAAAGTGATCGATGCGAAGCTTCTCTCTAAGATCCCAATGCTGTCCGAGAAGAAACAGCACTGAGTGGCACTTCAAAGGCCTTTGCAGTCAAATATAGTCTCCTACGACTTCGCTATATCGTTATTTAGCAATCCTTAAGACATCATAGATATTATATATATGGAGTCTTAAGATCGGGAAATTAACTTTTCCGAGACATCATAGATATTATATATATGGAGTCTTAAGATCGGGAAATTAACTTTTCCGACTATAGAACAGAATACTGTCGATTGCCACACAGAGTAGTTGCTTCTGCATGTCAGTCAATCCATTTATTTTGTTTAGTCACAGATACATATGCCAGACTAATTATGATTATTTGCTGTGCCTATATGTTCCTTGGTGCATTTTGACAGTGATCCATATAAGCACTTCTGTTTGCAGCTTTTAATTTGGGTCAGTCATGTTGCTAACTTATTTATAAATAAAATGCTGATTGTTTCATGCTTATTCTGTGATGAGTTCACACAACAGTTATGTGTTGCTCATGCCTTTTAACTCCTCAATTTCAATGACAGAAAATAATACCTTAGTTCTCAGCTATGTCTGAATTCGTGAAAAATGAAATCATTCCTTTTCCGAAATAAGAAAGGACAGCACCAGATTTTATTTCAAAGTAGCAATAGACAAAATTCTGTAGTCCACAACTACTTTTGGTACAAACATGCATCCATCTCGCAAAGCAATTCAATTTTTTTTACAAAAAAATAATTTAATAACTCCAAACAAGAAAAGAAGAAGCAAAAGAGTTCCTTGCAATGAGCCATGTCGTCGTACTCACAAGCGCTTAATAATTATCATTTTGACCAACCTTCATCTGATTTTTAACTCCTCACCAACTTATTGCAACAAACACATCTGTCATCTACGGTCAAACGACTTATCATTCCCTTGCACGGGTAGGGAGAGGGGCTTTAGTCCCGGTTGGTAGAGGTCTTAGGTCTCTCATGTCCAACCGGGACTAATGATGAGAGACAAAAGACCCCCTTTTAGTCCCGGGTGGACGAATCTGGACTAAAGGGGTCCTTTAGTCTTGGTTTGTATGCACGCCAGCGCCTGCGCCTACCCCTTTAGTCTCGGTTGGTAATACCAACTGTGACTAAAGGGTCTCGTCTTTTTTTTTGTTGTTTTCAATTTTAGCGTATATTCTAATTGTTGTCTCACCCGTATATGTACGTATACGTATTTGCACTTAATATCTATGTATACCTGTCTATATATATATATATATACATATATATATATTTATATATATATATATACGCACTTAGACTTATATATAAACTTATATATCTACATATATAAACTTAGAAATATACACATCAAAATAGATATTTAGACTTATGCATAAGACTTACACACAATATTATACATCAAAATAAATAGTATTTATACATCAAAATATCGTTCACTTCAAATTTCTAGTTTCTGCTCTCAGTGGAGGTGCATCACAATAATTTCTTAGACCCATCATAATAATGTTTTCCTGCTGGATTAACCACCTCGTCCAAGAGGAATCCAATGACATTTTCTTGAATCGCCAAAAGACGATTCTTCTGAATGACCTCGTCTTTAATCATATCCATTTGTAATGTGCAAATATGTTAATATATTACACCCAACAATTAAATATAGAAGTGGTTAGGAAATTATGTATTATTAATAGGTTTATTTAATTAACTTACATTATAATTTCCGGAGTTTCTACTTGCCAAACATCGTATGTGCTCACAGACATAGTATCCACATAAATTATTTTCTTGTTCCTGTCTCAAACACTACAGTAGATAGGAGAAAGTGTTAAATTTTCTCAATCTGAAGTTGTTATTTGGATTACGTACCGGATAATCAGTATAGAATGTAGTTGTTGGTTTAAATTAACCTTCTTTCTCTGCAATGAATTTTTCCCAAGCTCTGAGGAAAATTAATGAAACATAGTGTGTTAGTAAAAGCAATCTATATATATTGCATTAAAGAGAACGTCCGCTATGTGAAAAACTCACTTTGGTAATGGGCATAGATTGCCTTTAGTAACGGGCAAAGCGCCCGTTACGGATAACACATATTCGTAACGGGCATCAAACAACGACCGTTACCACAACTAGCCACCGGTCACGTGAAATGGCTGTTTCTCTGGGCCCACAGGGAACTTTGGTAACGGGTACCAAAATAGAGCCCGTTACATCAAGTCAACATCGAATGCTGTAAACCTGCGTCTGCTTTGTCTCGACGAAATGAGATGCATCTATTTCACGCACGTCTCAACACAACTAGGATTCATAACGGGCATCAAACAATAACTGTTACCACAACTAGTCACTGGTCACGTGAAATGGTTGTTTCTCTGGGCCCACATGGAACTTTGGTAAGGGCACCAAAACAAAGCCCGTTACAGGAACTCAACATTGGAGACGCGTGCTGTGAACCTGCGTCTCCTCTGTCTCGACAAAATGAAACACATCTGTTTTCACACGCGTCTCCTGTCTCTCGACTAAAGGAGACGCGTGGGTCTCCTCTATCTCGACGAACGGGCCAAGTTCTAGGGCCCACCGGTCAGTATTGGTAACGGGCTTTTACGCTACCCGTTATATTGTTGGCATGTTTGTAACAGGCGTTCCGAATGAAGCTTGTTACTCACTGATCAGTGTTTGTAACGAGGTTTAATTAACGCTCGATACAGATACGTAGGCCAACCCTACAGTAATCTGTCTGCTTGCTAGCTACATCCCGGAACCAGCCAGGATTTGGCAGCCATTAGGGGCTGCATCCTGCCATTCTGGAACCAGCCAGGATATGGTAGCCACCACAGCAAGGAGACATCACAAACACATTCTCACATCACAGATATACACAAGCAATATCACATTTATAGACAAGTAAGATCACATCAAGTTTCAAGTTACTCATCAGGGTTTGTTTGGATGGAGTCATGAGAAAACTGCCTGAACCAGACAACATCTGACCCTAACCAAGCAAGCCAAGCAGGTTTCTCAGGCAACAACACCTGACTAAAGAAGACTGAATGCAGCAAGTTTCAAGTTTCTGGCTACAATGAACTCACGGTGCACCATTATAGAAGTTGCCCTTTCGGTCGATGGTCTCCTTAAGAATGTACTCGCACAGCATCTCCCGGACCTGTCAGATGTTTAGATCTGCACAGCCCATAGGGGGGTTAACCCCGGTGGTTTATTTGTTCGGCGGGGTGGAATCTAGGGCTAAGAACTCGAAGGTTGCGCACGAGCACACAGAACACAAAGGACACGGCGAGTTTATACTGGTTCAGGCCTCCGGAGAGTAAAACCCTACGTCCAGTTCTTGATTGTGTTGCTTTGGGTGGATTGCGACTTGGGACGACTTGGCCTCAGGGGTCTGGCCTTGCCCGCCTTATATTGGCTGACAGACAAGGTCGTTGGGCCCTGAGTCCTGGTCGGTTACAATAGGGAAACCAATCTAAGGAGAGTTATAACATAATCCCGCGATCTTCGGACTGTCTGGAGACGCAGCCGACGTCTTCTGCCTTGTCTTGCACGCCAAGTTACCCGACCGGATCGGATAAGGTCGTCTGGGCAATTTTCTAGAAGGTCTTCAGGAGGTCGTGTGAGCCGCCAACCAGGTCGGTTGGGCCCATTGTCAGGTCGGCGGGTCTTCTGGTAGGCCAAACCCACTTATCAGGGACGGCCGTGAGCCTGGTCGGTGGGGACCCAGGGGTACCCATGTCACACAAACCCCCGAGCAATGTGTAGGCGCAGCGACGTTGAGAGGGTCATCACGAAGTCTTGAAGCTATCGATAGGTCGAATAGCGTGCACGTCGGTCCGAAAGAAAAGAACAAATCAGCTTAGCAGCCAACCTATTTGTAGTCTTACCGAACGAAGAGAGGTCAAGTGACAACCTATAGGAAGCAGGCTTCTAATAGATCGAAATGATGATGAAAAAATTCAAAGGGCGTCAAGGACGCACTCATAGAGTAGTATCCGGGCATCGTGGTGGGCAAGATGGCCGGTATGATGATCCAAAAAAGAAAGAAGAAAAAGTAGGTCGAGTATCGACGTGATGCGAAATAGGTTTCCCAACAGGTCGGTATGACGAAGAAAACAAGAGGGCATCGAAGACGCTCTCGTGGAGTAGTCCCTGAGCATTGAAGCAGACAACATGGCTGGTTTGATGCTCAAAAAAGAGAAGAAAACTGAGTCATGGTCTTGATCAAACGGAGTGTAGAGACACCCAGACCTCCTAGCATAGCTGCAAGGAGTCTGGCAGGGCCGACCTCAAGAAGGCCTTGTAGGCATGCCAGCCTCGAAGAGGCCTCAAATCAACAACGTCCAGTATCCGAGGATATCCAGCAGGATCTTGAAACACGCATCGCATGAAAAGGTCTTCTGTAGTGGTCAAAACGGTTAACAACGAAGCTGTAGAAAAATGTTGATCTTGAATCGAATGGAGTGTAGAGACACCCAGATATCATGCATAGCTGCAAAGAGTCTGGTAGAGCCACCCAAGGCATGCTGACCTCAATAAGGTCTCAAATCAAAAGCACCCAAGCACCCAGAGATACTTGGCAGGGCCATTAGGCACGCACCCCACACGCAGGCCTTCATTCCGACGCAAAATCCTGGGTGTCCAGAGTAGGCTGGCTGAGCTATACAAAGCACACCGACCTCAGGAAGGTCACACAACCAGGGCGCCCAACTAGGTTGGCAGAGCTGTATACATACCATGGTATTGCAAGACCTAGGTATAAAGGCACGCTGACCTCGAGGAGGTCGTTTTGGTGTCCAGACGACCAACATAGCTGCTAGCCATCCAGCGAAGCCAAGGTGTTAGCAACAACCTCAATAATAGGCACACCGACCACGGGGGCCCGACGAAATCGTAGACCTGAAGCTTCTGATCTTCAGGCGCCCAGACGGATCTGGTAGAGCAGCGAGGCACGTCTATCCCGAAAGGTCTTCAATTGGATCTACGACCATTCTGCTCAGGAAACAAAAATATAGGCTGATTGGAATAGGTCCGTTTACGTGCAGAGCCATAGCGGGTGCACAAGGACGCAGAGCCTAGCGGGTGCATTTTTATCGTTGTCGTCGTGTAAATGTAGCTAGGCACATGGCCATCTGATGTGGAGTCAGTCTTATATCATTCGTGGACTGCAGGGTCACGGGTCAACAGTGGTCGGAGATTCTCTTGGCACCCAAAAAATGACAAGCTGCCCACTGACCAAGAGGTGTACTGTAGCCATGTGACACCGCAGCGGCCTCGGGCATCAGTGATGCACAAGCGACAAAGGCATCGCAAACCAGAGGAAAAGGACATCACTTTTAGTCATCCATATGCCTACATGACACCTCAATCACGTGGTAACAGTGTCACCACTTCACCGGCCGCTCAAGGCCTGGTTCTGGCTATAAATAGCACCATAAGGCTGAAGGAGACATGCACCAAGCATCGCTGAGCTATGAAGCCGCAGAGTAGAGTTCCGGCTATGTCAAGGGCATGCAACCGTCCACCAGAGCATAGGATGCAGAGTTAGTAGAAGCTTGGAGCTAGAAGAATACTTGCAAAGTGTAGGTATCTCCCCCACTCTTTGTACCATGCCTCAGCGAAGAATCAAGGAGAGTTTGGAGGTGATGCTGTAGAGGCCCGAGGTGATGCTGCAGGTTCTTGGTAAGCATGAGATGCTCGTCAAGGGCTTGCGGCACACGCCGAAGAGCAAGCTCGTATTTGCATTCCATAGTCAGACACAAAGTGTGACATGCTATGCGCAACGTCGTACGGGTGTTCACCTCGAGGCCGCCATTGGAGGTCTAAAGCTAGAAGAATTCTTGCGATGTGCTCTGCTATAGCAGAGAACATGGCAAAGATTGCTCTAGGTAAATCAGGTCTTCAAATATGTTTGTATCTTGTAACAGGTTCTGGATCCAATGAGGTCACAGGCGACCTGCGTACCTTCGTAGTTCACATGTATTGTTTGCTCTCTTCTGTCATGTAATGGTCGTTTTGAAGAAATTATTCATCAAAGACCTAAAATAGTGTAATTTGGGGGCTTATCTACCTCGTGGAGATTGAATTTGCTATCGGGACGACCTGGTAGCATTGATACATGTACGACCTAAACTCGGGGTGTAGGTCGCCAGTCTATCCGTTGTGCACATAGCTGTTGGTGTGAAATCTGGTGAGATCGTCTCGCGAAATTAGCGGCAACGAGCTAGTGCGGCAGATCCGTTGCGGCGATTGATCCGCAACGGGCTTCCGCAGTGGGGCCTATATAAATATGGCCGCGGGGACGAGTGTTGACCTTCCCCTGCCATCGTCTTCTTCCTCTCACCGCTTCCGCTGAAACCTTCCTTGCCCTAGCCGCCGCTATTGCGCATCCACCCCACCACATTCGCAGCAGGAGCTCGCCGTCGCCATCCCTAGCAGGCCGCGTGCCACCACCGCAACCCGTGCACCACACCGCTCCGCATGCGCTTAAAAACCCTAGTGACATTTAGATCCAAATCCAAAGATCCCCAAAAAATGGCAGCCGTGGCTTCCCAAATCCCCACCCCGGAGACGGTCTAGGACCCCTCGGTGATGACCGAGGAGAAGATCCAGGCGCTGGTGGATTGCGGGCTGCTGAGGTCCAAGGCGGAGATGGAGTGGAAGGCGCCCACTAGCGAGGCGTTCCCGACAGAGGACGACAAGGAGCACGTCGTCTTCGCGTCCTTCTTCCAGCGCGGGTTCAATGTGCCCGCCGGCGACTTCTTCAGAGGTCTGCTGTACTACTACAAGCTAGAGCTGGTACATCTCGTTCCCAACTCCAATACTATAGTATCCTCGTTCATCCACTTGTGCGAGGTGTATCTGGGGATACCACCCCATTTTTTATTGTGGTGTTACTTCTTCAACGTCAAGACCACCGGCAAGCGCACCGACGTTGTAGGCTCGGTAATGTTCTGCTTAAGATCAGGTCTTAAGGCAGAATGGATTGACATGGACCTGCCCGACAACACCTCCGGGTGGAGGTCGGAGTGGTTCTACATCGCCAACCAGAAGCCGGCGCTCCCGAAGCGAACTGGGCACAGGCCCAAGAAGATACCTGAGTGGGATATGCCCCTCACCTCCTGCGAGACGGAAGACCTTAAGGAGTTGCTCGCCCTCCTCGCCGACCTCAAGAAGAAATGTCTGACAGGGGGCTCAGTGGCGATGTCGTTTTGTCGTCGTCTGATCCAGCCGATCAAGGACCGGGTGCATCCGGCCTACGAGTATTGGGGTCAGTCGGACCCTACTCGCGAAGTCAACTGCAAGGTCTCTAGAGAAGAGATGGCAACCAGGGTCACGCAGCTGTACACCGGGCGGATTCGGAACAAGAAGTGCCCAAAGGCGCACTCCCTGACCCGACCAGCTGATCCAGTAAGTCTTGGAATAACTAGCTCGTCTCGAAGTGCTTATTTGGTTTGCACCTTAGAGGAAGACCTCTCAGACCTTGTTTCTTGTCTTTGCAGGCTTGGGAGATGCAATACAGGTGCTCGGCACCCCTTCTGACCGGCGAGGAGCCACGTCGAAAATTGAGGTCGCAGGACTACCAGCCTCCACCAGCTGCTCTGCTAGAGAATTACTTGTCAGATTCGTCGGTAGGGGCTGATGAGGACAGTGACCCGGAGGTCAGCTGTTGACGGTGCAAAACCGTGCTTAAGTTCACCGCAAGCGTACGGGTGATTTGGTGCCTTTTTCACTAATGAGGGTCCTCCCTAGATTTGTCAATCCAAGGATCGGAAGCAAACTCCTAAGGCTATCCATCTAATCTAATGATCTAACCTATCATGAAGCGTCGATTGCATAAAGGTAACATACAAACACGAAGGGATGTATGGATCTCATCCACCTAGCCATAATGGTAAACACCAAAGGGTAACCCTAGCCTATCGTCTTCTTGTTGCCGTTCCGGCCAAGGTGACAAACCAATCCAAACCTATACTATGATAAGGAGTACACTCGATATGGAGTAACCCGATATAGAGTGGTCTGATACACGTTCATTCGCCGCTTTCTCCTCCACCGTATTGTCACTACGCAAGGATATTCATCACCGAACGACAACCTCGGTCTGTGCACTACAACGACGTATCTGCAAGAGATAGACTAACCACCATGATTAGACCTATTCCTACTAAAAACATATGCTAGCTACACATATGGATAAAACACTCATCGATGTAGATCAAAGTAGGACATGATATGATTACATCACCGTCGAATGTTAAAGGTACAAATGACTTGACGAATTCAAGTTGCGGCTTCGGAACTCCACCATGGCTTCACCACGCAGGGCCAGCCATGGCGGCTAAGGCATGGCCTAGGCCATCTCCTAGGCAACTCGAGGACTTGCGGCGGCAATCGGCTTCCTCCCGGTGCTTCTCCTTCATGTCGGTGGCTCTCTGATGAATGGATGGATGGGCAGCCGACGGAGGCAGAGGCAATATATAGAGGAGCACCTAGGTCAAAGGGGGGTGCGAACCAGACTCGGAACATGCTAGGCCGGCCAGCCTGAGCTGACCGGCCTAGGCCCGTTTCGCACCCCGACGCTTCTCGGTCAATTGTTGACTTGCTCCCTTCTGCATGTGGGCCTTGACGTCGTCTTCTCCACGGTTTAGATAGAGCTCCTTGTTACGCAAGCTTCAGCATCTTCTGTTCAGGTCCCTGGAGTTTTACGGCTTCATGCTTCGGTCCCTGGGCCATTTGGAGTCATGTTCATGATGTGTCTTGACTTGTGCCGGGTTCATGATCTTCTCTTGAAGTGCTTGATGAACTTATCCCGAAAGTCTCCTCTTTAACGTTATTTTCCTGTGTAAACAATAAACTCCAAAATCGACATGCAAGAGTGAACTTGATACCTCTGGGGGGTTAGTACCATGCGACGCCCCAGGTTTTTAATTGGCATTGTTAGTGCTAATGACCGAGTCCAGCAGAGTCAAACACGTTGACTTTGGTCAAACCTTGGTCAACCTGGGTCATCACCTTGAAAACCTAGCCAACAATCCCTAATGACCATCTTAATCAAGTCAACACACACTTGTGGTCAAACCTTGGTCAAAGGCATGGTCAAACCCTAGTCAAACTCCAATGTCTTTGAACCTTCTCTGGAACTTTTGCCGCGTTCTCCAAATTTCACTTAAACACTTCAAAATCGGCCAATATAAAAGTTGTTCGTCTTTTCGAGGGACACACTTTTCATAATTGGCGGCATTTGAGATTTTGAGTGAAAATTGGTGAAAAACTCGGTCAACTACAGCTAAACACTATTCACTAGTGCCAAGAAAAACAACATCTTTGCCAGCAGTTCATGCTCAAACAGTTGATCAAAACATAGGTCAGCCTTTACAAAAATTATTCACCTATGATTGCTCTACAACTTTGGTATTCACCGTTTTTGAAGTTTAGTTCAAAAATTTCGAGCTACGGCCGGTCAAACCAGTGCAAATGATTTGAATCTGCGCCGCGCGTCGCCGCGTTCCCGCGCCAGAGCGCGCCCGTGCGCCACCGCGTGGAGGCCGTCTGCCTCGGCGTCCGGGTCCCCGCCCCCCACGCCGGCTGCGCATCACGAGGTCGCGCATGCTGAGGCCGCACACGGCCCGAGCGCCTTGGAGCCCGCGCCCCGCCACGTGTCGCGTCCCCGCGTGCGTCCGCGCCGGACCCTGCCGCGCCGCCCGCCGGCAAGCTGCCCCCTCCGCTCACTCCCTCGCCCTACCGTTTGCTTCAAATCGAAGCGTGCGTCACCTATAAAAGGTCGCCGACCTTTCCCTCACGAGTACCACACCACCGCCATCTCCCCGCGCGCCGCCGCACGCCATTGACGCCGCCACCGGCAAGCTGCCCCCTCCGCTCACTCCCTCGGCCGTGCGACCACCCCTGCCCCTCCTCTAGGACCTACCAGAGCTTGCTCCACCGCGCATTGCTCAGCCCCGCCTCACTTCTCGCCGGAATCCGACCCGCAGCGGCCGCCGCCGTCGTGCGCCGCCAAGCGAGCTCGCCGGAGTTTTTGTAAAGCAGGACCATACTTTTTCCTGATAGTTTTTGCATGAAAAATAGAAAACAGTTAAACCTAGATCTGCTATAGTTCAAAATCTACATGTGATCTCAAGTTGAATTTTCGATATGTTGTGAGTTATGTCATTCCTAGGTTCTGTACTAAAAATTGCACAAAGTTACTGAGTAAATATTTTAATATGATTTATTTTGTATTTAAGCTGAAATTGCCTGAATGATTTTTGTAGCTAAAATAAATAGATTTTTGGGCTCAACTTCTGCATGTTATCTTGTTATGCCTAAATGCACCTCTGGTGAATTAATCCTGATTTTATGTCTGTCAGAAATAATTATTCTTGATTTATGCTTAGTTTTAAATATAAATGCATAGCTCAAGATCTAGAGTAGCTCTTGATGTGTTTGTTGATCTCCTAGCCTTGATTTGGGTTAGAGAACTAGTGAGAGAAAGTTGGAATCTATTTGTTGTGTATTTATTGTTATATGCATTTATCTTGCTTTGGTAGCTAGATTTTGTTATTTTTGTTGTAATTAATTTATAGCCCATGTGAATGTGAAATCTTGTTCAGTGTCTTTATCTAGGTTTATAGTGCTTCAGAAACAGCCCCACTGAATTTTATGAAATTATTTTATGAATAAAAGCTATGGAAGCCAATTCAAGCTTAATATTGAGTTAAATTGGAAAATCACCAACTACACACCTAATGACCTCCTAGTTGTGATGTAAATCATGCTAAGAAGCTAAGTGTCACCACCCTTTGCTGTTTGCGAAATTAAATCAAATTATTTACATAAATATGTACACAGTCACTATTAAAAGATTAAATAATAAAGAACCCCATATTGTTCTTTTATCGGAAGAGTATGCTGAATGTATTCTTATCTAGGTGAATGTGGTCAACCATGCACCCCATGGTTGTCGTGTATTGTTTGTAATTATTTAAATTGAAACAGTCAATTAAATGTTGCATTTACATCCTCGTGTAGATCTTCCCGACGGTAGCCATACGCTCGTGCCGGAAGGAGGAGACGAAGGTGCTGACGGTGAGCTACAGTACGTGGACGTAGCTCAGGACCTGGACCAAAGTCCAGAAGGGCCCAAGGCCAACCTTGCCAGCGAAGGGAAGCCCCGGATCATTAACCCTTCTTTTTAAAATTATGCAATTACCTTTGCTATGTTTGTGCATTTACGTTTGAGGAGATGAATTGAAACCCTAGATGCATGATCCCTAGGTACCTATGCTCTTTTACTAGTATGCTAGGTCGATAGCTGCTATGCTATAGGACCGGTACAAGTCGAGTGATCTTCTTCACTCGAACATACTAAGCACTTGTCGGGAATGGGACTGGTAAGCCTAGTACCTTAATGAGACGGTGCGGGATCTTACTATTACTACTCTTGAGTATTCACCTGCCCGGCTAGCTACCGGGAGGTGGGTATATGTGTGAGGCTGGGTGTCTTGCGGGTCACGCCAGATAGCCATGTACCCGGGACTGTAAGATTCGATCCCAAGTCAAGGACTTTTGGGAACCGCCTGGTGGTTGTCCAGTGTAAGGGCACCCTACCGTGTGTTTAGGTTTACCTTGCAAGGTTATAAATCAATCGATTGTCGGCCTCTCACCATTATCTGAGACTGCTTAATCAACTGGCCATGATATCCCTTAATTATGGAAGTTGTGAATATTACTGCGTGAATTAATTGTATTGTACAATTTTTTATTGCAATAGATGGCTCACGTAGAAATGATAACTAACTAGAATTTGAGCTAAAATATTGAAAGTAAGGACATACTCTTTGTTGCTTTTCAGCAAAAGAACTCCACCGGCCAAAAAGCCTCTCATGTCTAGAGTTTGGTGATGTAGTTATCACCCGACGGTTAAGTCTTGCTGAGTATTAGTATACTCAGCCTTGCTTCATAAATGTTGTGGCAGGTGTTGTTTGGCCTGGAGAGATTCCACCTGGCGGGAAGCTGGAATGGGTGGATGATGATGAGTGATGGCATCACAGACGGCCTCCTGTAATGTTTACCGTTTCGCTAGTTTATTATTCCGCTGTTTTCGAACTCTGAACCTTTACTTATTAACATGTCATGAACAATGGTTTGTAATAATTAACCCTTAGGGGTACAATTTGGATTTAATTTGTGTTTGTACTTTGGACTCGCCTTCGTGTGAGTTTTAATGCATATGTTCGATCCTCTGTGTGATTTCCAAGTGATTTACCGGGCGTTAACCCGGCAACTTATGACGGGATGGTACTTTACTGTTGCTTAATGGCCAAAGTGGATTGGTTTAGTCGATAGTACGGTATTTTCCTAGGCTGGTTGTCACAGCTGGTATCAGAGCGATTATATGCACCGGAGTTTAATTAACAAATCTTAATCACTTGTTTTTGGAATAAAACTTGCCAAGATTGTTTGTATTTGCGAAATATGTTGGATTGTTAAGGATGGAAATAGACCGAGAGGCCCTAGAGGGAATTTTGGGTTCTTTCAGGTGGCTTACAAATCTATGGTTTATTTTGCTAACTTCCAGCAAATTTATTTCTTGTCAGAACTTACTTCTTGCACAACCATACTAGTTCATCACGTTTTGCCATACGTGGTGGTGCCACAGGAAAGTCCTGTGAGGGATGGATGGGACCTATTCTAATGGGAACCCACGTCGCGTCTGCGTCTCGTCATGTTTTGCCATACGTGGTGGTACCACATGAAAGTCATGTGAGGGATGGATGAGACCTAATCCAATGGGAACCCACCGTCGCGTCTGTGTGTCGCCACGTTTTGCCATATGTGGACGTTCCGCATTGTGAATATGCGAGGCAAGGATGCACTCCTTTCAAACGGAGGGTGTCTGAGGTTGGACATTGTCCATGCAGCGGCTTGATGCATGGATACCGTTTCTATAGTGAACGGTAATGTATGTGGACGCTTTTGTGAGTGCTGGCACGAAAGGTTCGAGGTGTTCTGTGAGCTTCTGCAGGTACACTAACCACGTTTCGTAAGTCGCTAAGTGAGCATCGACTAGTTCTCGACTAGTTATTATAGGGAGAAACGCGTATATGCCTTGCCACTGGCACTAACTTCGATTTTTGGCTTGATTGCCTTGTGAGGGCGAATAGGACGTCATGCATCATGTTAAAAAGTGTGGAAACTTAAAACTGAACCCATACATGTTTTTGTGTGCTCTCTAGGTAAAATTTTTCTAGTGTGCGATTTTCTTTGCATAGCCTCTCATGTGTAGATGTGTTGCTGTCCAAAAATCTGATAGGGCTGTTTGCTTGATTTTTGCACCTTGTTCAAGAATTAACTTGACTAGATGATCTATACCAAAATCGCTCCATATCTAATCTAGCTTTTGCTTGCAAAAATTCACGGTCATAGCTTCTGTATATCTAAAGTTATACCCTTTTTAGTGAACCTAGGTCAGGCTGTTTTCCTGGGGACAGTCCTTTGAACATTGTATCTTTCGACCTTGTTCCAAATTGATCTATCTCAACTGTTGAATATAAAAAATGTGTGTCATAAACTCACTGAGTTTCTGGTCAAATTTGAAAATTTTTGGGACTCTGGTTTTTAAGTTATGAATTTTTGTTCACAACTGCCATAACTTTGCCAAGTTGTATGTTCGTACCAATGGCTACCCTGTTTCTTAACCACTTATTCTATTTGTCATTGACCGAATCTATCCTTGTACACTCACATCCATATGGTTCTCACTTTTGTCGTTATGTCCAGATGGACAACTTTGGATCTGCGTCGGCTGATGTGGAAGCATGGACTCTCGTGAACTGCCTCGAGGAGGGTGGATTCCCTACGCTCTTGTGGGACACCCTGAAGGACTTTGGGTACACCACTTATCCAGAGTATTGGACACATGAGGTCATGACCACAGGCCAGCTCCTTCGTTGTGAAGTGAAGGTGAAAGTTCCAGTGTGCCCGACAAATCCTGCTTGGGAAGCATGGGAGAGTAAGGCACAAGGCACAAGGGATCGAGCCGTGTGACGCCGCATCTGCCCGGCTCCCTCGCGCATATGCTCGCTCGTGTCCGAGCCTGTCAGCTCCGTGCACCCAGTCACGTTGCTTCCTCTTCATCGACATGCAAACGCCGTACGTCAGGCCCTCTCTCACCTCTGGCCAACGCTCCACGCTCTCACATGCCTGTGTGTTGCGCCCGCGCTCGCGCCGCATGCACTCGTGCACTGCGTCGTGCCGCTCGGTCGTCGCGCCTACTTCCCCGTGCCTATGCGCCGCTTGGCTCCCATGCGCAACACCCTACACCCACAGCTGGATCCCCGTGACGCGCCACCAGCATCGCCCGCAGCGCAGCACCCCCGCCCGCACACACCTGTGCGTTGTGCCAAGCCTAACCGACACCGTCTCGGCGTGTGCGCCCA
Organism: Cenchrus fungigraminus; assembly: GCA_036936925.1. Lineage (NCBI taxonomy): Eukaryota > Viridiplantae > Streptophyta > Magnoliopsida > Poales > Poaceae > Cenchrus > Cenchrus fungigraminus. The sequence continues at coordinate 115,258,854 of CM072768.1, read as the reverse complement.
GCGACCACCGCTCGTGCGCCGACCGCCGCTCGCACGCCGACCGCTGCCGTTCGCGTGCCGCCCGCCTGGCTCTCACGCACACAGACGCAACGTCCCTCTCCTCTTTCAGTAGTAACACAATCCACCTCCATCACGTCACTAAGGTGCTGCTCACCTTCTACTCCACCAGTAAACGTTCCACCTCCATCGGCCAGTTAATAGCCTAGCCTGCTCACCTCTCACGCATGCATGCACGGTCGCCTCCTTTACTTCACCTGTCACGCATGCATGCACCGTCCTTCACTCATCAGTAACGGTTTGTTGCTATAAGGCCATCATTTGCCAGACCGTCTCCTACCTTCAGTCGGCGCCGCACCGCGCCAGCCTGCGTGCCTCGCACCGCTCGGCCGCCCGGCGCCTGTGCTCGCACCTAAACGCCGCTCGCTGCCCCACGCCCGAGCTGCACGCTACGCGTGACGCTCGCACTCCCGAACTCTCCGCACCGCATCTAAGCTACTGCCGCGCTTTGCGTCACGTCCCGTCGCGCGTCTAGTCTTCCCGCACGTCGCCGCGCCGCTCCGCTGCTCTGCCGCCCGTGCCTGCATCCCCGCCTGTGGCCGCCTAGTTCTCGTGCGTCGCGCCTCGCATCACTCGGCTCTGCGCACCTGTGCGGTGCGTCGCACGCCTGACCGCTCTGGCTCCTCCTGCGCTAGCTCTTCTCCTTCTTCAATCAAACCATCAAGGTGTAGTAAAGACTGAAGCATGTGCTATCTTTCCTCGTCACTCTCCATCCGTTTCCCCTTGCTCTTACCAGTAACGGCTCCACCACTAAAGCCATCATCTGTTTCCCCTTGCTCTTATCAGTAACGGCCGTCCACCATGTCATGGCCATCAATGGCCGTTACCATTTCCATTCCATGGTTTTGCTGCTGTTCCTGCAGCTCCCTCCACACGCGCACCTATAAAGCTCGAGGTCGAGTCCTCCGCGTGCCATGCTGCTCGCCCGGCCGCTCGCCTCCTGTTGCCTCGCCTGCACAACACCACCGCCTTGCATGGCCACTGCAGCTCCTCGTCGTCGCTCGCCGGAGCATCGCCACCAAAAGCCGCCAGAGAAGAACACCGTCTCGCAGCGTGCAGACCAAGTCGGTGCCCTCACAAGAACCACGACGTCAAGCTGGAGCTCCGCCGTCGCTCGTCGTCCGCCGCCCTGGCCGAGTCCGGCCAACAGCTCAACACCCCGTCATCCGTTGCCGTCAGACCAAGCGTCACTGAGATGATTCGCAATGATGTCTCTACCCATTCCGTCCTTGTTTCCCTGCCGGAGGAGCATGCCTGTGTCGGCAGTGTTGCAGGCTTGCAGCCATCATCGGTCGCCTGCAAGTTTTCCGGCCGATGCACTATCTTCCTGTCGCCGGACACCGCGGATCGAACCTGCAGGTTGAAGTCCCGAGCTACTGCTCGCCGCCTCGCCGACCCCGTCATCGACTCCAAAAATCTGTCCGCCTCCATTTTCTTCTGCCTGCTGGTGAGCATAGACCCTTCTCTCTTTTTATCTCGTTCTCCAGTAAAGGATTTGCCATCTTCGTCGATTCCTTGTGAGCTGAGCAGAGTCGCTACTGTCGTGCTCCGGCAAGGGACCGTGGCCGCTAAAACTTCTACTACTGTTGCTGTTCGCCGGCCGGTGTACCAAGCTATGGCCGGCGCTCCTTCCTCACCAGCTTCATGTCGTTCACCATCAGATCAGTCACCACGTCAGAGGTGAGAAGCCTCATGCCAAGGGCGGAGCCAGGGGGGGCGGGCAGGGGCCTGGCCCCCCTAATGCTCCAGAAAAACACTAATCCACCATTGTAAAATCAAAAAAATTAGTGAAAACTAAGTAAAATAAGTTCATTTTGACTTGAAAATTGCTTGTTTGGCCCCCCTTATAGCTGATTGGCCCCCCCAATGTTGGAATCCTGGCTACGCCCCTGCCTCATGCTAGTACAATTTTGTTTTGTGTTCAAGGGTGTTCATCACTAGCATGTTTGATGTCTGAATCTCAAACCGGCCACCACATGCAGTACGTAGCTGGTGCCTGCAAACTTCAGTAGTTTAATTCTTGTTGACATGTCACAATGCTTATAGTTTTCATCCTTTGCCCTATGCACTCGTGATCACTAACTGAAGCTGCCAATGTTCTTTGATTTGTTGTCCATCATCACTCTTCTGTCAACCATGCATCACGCAAGGCAGCACAGCGTTCTACACACATGCTAGCACCCTCTTCAATACACGCTTGCATGCATGTGTTTGCCATACTCAAGTACACACGCTAGAAAGCTTGCCCTCGGTACAAATACACTATCATGATGTAAGCATTACATAATGCTTGTGTCATATACTTTTTTTTCCATTAAAGAAATTCCGTCCACCATGTTCTATATAAATATCTATCTTGCTAATAATCAAGCCATGTCTCTGTCTACTCTTTGCTTTGATTTTTCTTCCATAGCCTACCAATCTACCGTTAATCATGATTAGATCTCTAATCCTTGTTTAATCATAAATCCCACGTTTTAGCTTGTTTAAGTATGTTCTTGTTGCCTTAGCTTCGTCTCATCATAAAAAAAATGCGCTAGTCATGATGTTTACCCTAAAATGTCTTTTAAGAATTTATTTTAAATTTAACTTGATTAATATCTACTAAACTTGTCTTCTAAATAAAATCTAATTAGAGCTACCCTTGGGCTTTTCATAATATAAATGTTAAATTGATTAATATTTATTCAATTTGCTTTCTAAATAAAAAGCAACATAGGCTATCTCGAGTTTTCTTAATTAAATGTTAATTTGAATAATATGAATATAAATGTGTTTTTTAATTATAATTTGACTAGTTCAACTCGAAATATAAAGAATACGTTTAGATGCTTTACATGCTTCTTTTAGAAGTAAATGTTTAATTTGCATAAATCATACTTGAATATTTGTAAATAAAATTGTACTAAGTTTACATCGTCTTTTATATAAAAATATAATTTGATTAATTCTAAATAGGGTATTTCTCTGAAATAACCTATGCACATCTTTATTGAATTAAAATATACCAAGCACATAGCCTTGTGTGATATAATCCAAATCTTTCGATAGTTCCGAGTGTTTCTTACGTTCACGGTCCTACAGCCAAACCTTGTCCTCTTTTTAAGCCTTTCATGCTTGGTGTATTGTTCTTAGTTGTGCGTGTTTGCTTTTGCATGTTTGTGCCTCATGCTTGTTTCGAGTAGAAGATCAAGCTGCTGATCTGAAGAGCAAGAGTAGCTTTTCATTGGAGAAAGGCAAGTGGTTTTCCTCCCCCTGCATATTCTACTTTGTCCTACATAACTTGCATAATAACTAAATTTATATTTAAATGTTGTTATGCATAAATTTGATGGGAAATCACCTTTTTAAGGACATGACTAGAATTTTATCCCCATTACCTTGAACAACCCTTTTAAATAAATGTTTTGGGTAGAAATGCTTAGTTGCTATACTTGGGATGGTTCAAATGAATCTTTACAAAAATGATGAATGTTGATCATGATAACTTTGGTGAAAGATGATGCTTTGGTAAATACAAGATCATATGATTTAATCGGAACATGGAGAACCACCCAGGAAAACAGTGCAACCACAGTCCATATGGCTCTGTCTTAGCCAATTAATTAGGTGTGTGAATGTACTGATGACCTTATCCGAAAGGAGCAGAGGGGGGTTGGGGTTGCAGGGGTATAGCCTGGTCCTTTTGGGGTAGCAGCCTTTGCTAAGGTGCTGGCCACTAGGGAGGGTTATGGTCCGCCCTGATCTGTAACTATGTGGGTTGTTGGTCTTTTGCATGTCTTTGTAAAGGCTTCGTAGTGGACCCCTAGCCACTCACCTCGGAAGTGTTTAAGGGCCTTGCAAACCCGGGCAACATGGGGAACACGAACTGTGGGTAAAGTGTACGACCTCTGCAGAGTGAAAACTGATCGATCAGCTGTGCTCACGGTCAAGAGCGGCCTGGACCCTCACATGATAAGTGAACTTGAAGATGGAATTAAATCATGGTTTTATATGGTTTTGAGATAATGTTTTCTAAATGCTTAATTTTGGGTTGGTATAAACATACACCTAGTAAATAGGTGCTTGCTAATAAAATTTGACCAACATTAAAATGTTAACCGTTGCAAAACCTCAGCCTATCCTTGATAGCCTTGCATCTTCCCCCACTTGCTGAGCTCCAACCATAAGTGTGCTCACCCTTGCTTACCTGCTGTTCAGAAGAAGAAGAAGGTGTATGAAGTTCAGACGATGGTGCTAGGCGTACGCAACCCCCAGTCGATTGCCTGTGAAGTCTGGACCCTTTGCTTCCCAGGATTCTACTGTAATCTCTGATGATCTCTCTTTTCTTTACGTGATATTGTTTATGTTATTCACTAATGATGTCACTATATGTATGGAACTAGATCCTGGCATACATATAGGTATCACTTGGTTCATTTCGGAAATCGGGTGTGACAGTTACTGAGTAAATATTTTAATATGATTTATTTTGTATTTAAGCTGAAATTGCCTGAATGATTTTTGTAGCTAAAAATAAATAGATTTTTGGGCTCAACTTCTGCATGTTATCTTGTTATGCCTAAATCCACCTCTGGAGAATTAATCCTGATTTTATATATGTTAGGAATAATTATTCTTGATTTATTCTTAGTTTTAAATATAAATGCATAGCTCAAGATCTAGAGTAGCTCTTGTTGTGTTTGTTGATCTCCTAGCCTTGATTTGGGTCAGAGAACCAGAGAGAGCAATTTGGAATCGATTTGTTGTGTATTTAGTTTTATATGCATTTATCTTGCTTTGGTAGCTAGATTTTGTTATTTTTGTTGTAATTAATTTATAGCCCATGTGAATGTGAAATCTTGTTTAGTGGCTTTATCTAAGTTTGTAGTGCTTCAGAAACAGCCCCACTGAATTTTATGAATAAAAGCTATGGAAGCCAATTCAAGCTTAATATTGAGTTAAATTGGAAAATCACCAACTACACACCTAATGACCTCCTAGTTGTGATGTAAATCATGCTAAGAAGCTAAGTGTCACCACCCCTTGCTCTTTGCGAAATTAAATCAAATTATTTTACATAAATATGTACACAGTCACTATTAAAAAGATTAAATAATAAAGAACCCCGTATTGTTCCTTTATTGGAAGAGTATGCTGAATGTATTCTGATCTAGGTGAATGTGGTCAACCATGCACCCCATGGTTGTCGTGTGTTGTTTGTAATTAATTAAATTGAAACCGTCAATTAAATCTTGCATTTGCATCCTCGTGTAGATCTTCCTGACGGTAGCCGTACGCTCGTGTCGGAAGGAGGAGACGAAGGTGCTGGCCGTGAGCTGCAGTACGTGGACGTAGCTCAGGACCTGGACCAAAGTCCAGAAGGGCCCAAGGCCAACCTTGCCAGCGAAGGCAAGCCCCGGATCATTAACCCTTCTTTTAAAAATTATGCAATTACCTTTGCTATGTTTGTGCATTTACGTTTCAGGAGTTGAATTGAAACCCTAGATGCATGATCCCTAGGTACCTATGCTCTTTTACTAGTATGCTAGGTCGATAGCTGCTATGCTATAGGACTGGTACAAGTCGAGTGATGTTCGTCACTCGTGAGAATAGGTTCTTATGTTGGAATCATAAGCCCTTTTTAAAATGGATTGCTCATGTGGTAAGAGCATGGGATTTGGGCTCCGGTCTAGTGGCTTTCGTGGGCTAAGCTTTTGAACGTACTAAGCACTTGTCGGGAATGGGACCGGTAAGCCTAGTACCTTAATGAGACGGTGCAGGATCTTACTATTACTACTCTTGAGTATTCACCTACCCGGCTAGCTACCGAGAGGTGGGTACATGTGTGAGGTTGGGTGTCTTGCGGGGAACGCCAGATAGCCGTGTACCCGGGACTGTAAGATTTGATCCCAAGTCGAGGACATTTGGGAACCGCCTGGTGGTTGTCCAGTGTAAGGGCACCCTACCGTGTGTTTAGGTTTACCTTGCAAGGTTATAAATCAATCGATTGTTGGCCTCTCACTGTTAACTGAGACTGCTTAATCAACTGGCCATGATATCCCTTAATGATGGAACTTGTGAATATTACTGCTTGAATTAATTGTATTGTATAATTTTTTATGGCAATAGATGGCTCACGTAGAAATGATAATTAACTAGAATTTGAGCTAAAATATTGAAAGTAAGGACATACTCTTTGTTGCTTTTCAGCAAGAGAACTCCACCGGCCAAAAAGCCTCTCATGTCTAGAGTTGGGTGATGTAGTTATCACCCGACGGTTAAGTCTTGCTAAGTATTAGTATACTCAGCCTTGCTTTATAAATGTTGTGGCAGGTGTTGTTTGGCCTGGAGAGATTCCACCCGGCGGGAAGCTGGAATGGGTGGATGATGACGAGTGATGGCATCACGGACGACCTCCTGTGATGTTTACCGTTTCGCTAGTTTATTATTCCGCTGTTTTCGAACTCTGAACCTTTACTTAACATGTCATCAACAATGGTTTGTAATAATTAACCCTTAGGGGTACAATTTGGATTTAATTTGTGTTTGTACTCTGGACTCGCCTTCGTGTGAGTTTTAATGCATATGCTCGATCCTTTGTGTGATTTCCAAGTGATTTACCGGGTGTTAACCTGGCAACTTACGACGGGATGGTACTTTACTATTGCTTAATGGCCAAAGTGGATTGGTTTAGGCGATAGTACAGTATTTTCCTAGGTGGGTTATCACATACCATTAGTTAGAATATCAAATACGTGCAAATGTTGACGGTAAACTCATAGCTAGGTGTACCAAAATCGACCGTCAACATACTCCCATGCTTAAACCTTGCTCGTCCTCGAGTAAGCCTTTAATGGACGTCAGTATTGCCTTTCAATGCTCATACCTTGCACTTGATCATACATGAGAAAACATAATACCCTCCAAGTTTATATTTGTTAAAATTCCATAATGTAGCTAGCTTTCATCTCTATGGAGGGTAGATATCATTTAAGCTCTTTCCACAAGTAATTAATCTTGCTCTCAAATTATAAACAAATCTCAGAAATTTTGAAAACAAAGAGCGGGATGAAGAAAAATTGCTTTACCAAGATCAATAATAAACCTCCTTGCATCTTGCTCAGGAACCCTCATCTCATCTTGTCTCTCAAGCCTACTTGTTCTACCTCTTTCCTCTCTCAAATATTTGGTGGAAGGCTTTATATGGAGCTATGGGAAAGTTTAGTCCTACCAAGATATTATCGTTGAGATTTAATCAAAATAAGACAAGCTTCTCATGGACTTACCAAGACTCGTCAAAAAGGTCATTGGAAAATAATGTTCCGCGGAGGGGGAAGAGAAAACACACACTTTTAAGATAGGTGGACATGTGCAAATGGCAAAGGGTGATCCCGAGGCACAAACGAAGTCCTCGTTATCGGATTGCACATGGTTGGAAAGATGAGTATGGGTCTTGATCTTGAAATCCTTTTGAAATTTCCGAATGTAGCTAGAGAACCGGGGAGCTTTATTATTATTTTTCACTTTTTTTCTTTTCTTCCTTTTCTCATCATACTTTTCCTTCTTTATATATATTTTTTCTTTCATCACTTGTTTTCTCTCTTTTTTTCTTTCTTTTTTTACTCCCCTTGAACTCTAGACTACACTAGTACTTCCTTGGAAACCCCCCCATGTTTAGACGTTGCTCGTCCCGGAGCAAAGAGGTGATGATTGTGCCAAGGTAAGTGCTGAAATTTTTTTATTTTCTTGAAGAGAGATAATTGAAACCTTTTAGGGACCTTCAATGGAGGTCTCCCAAAATCTTGCTCCAATTGACGGCACCTTCCTCATAATCTTCTTCGAAATATTCATCCATACTCAAAGTTTTGGGCTGTGGTCAAGGAGGTATACACAAAAAGATATTTTGGGTTTGTGGGTGGATATCCGACGAGGTTTGTGAAATTTCCGATGTGGAAACTCACAATGCACGGATAGAAAAGGCTAGCATAAAGATAGATATGCAAAAACGGAATGACCAGCTTCTTAGTCTTGAGCCAGAGAAATCAAGCCTTGAATTAATGCACCCAAAAATAAATCTTGTATACTAAGGTTTTTGCACTCAATGAATATAAGGCTTTGGATAGGTTGAGCAAAATGCAAGTGGTATCAAAGACAAGGTTAGCATATCTTTTAAGAACAAAAATAAATGATCTTTGATTCATTCAAAAGTTGGAGCAACGAAAAATACTATGGGTCTCAAGTCATCATATCCTCCACAAAAGATTAGGCTAGCATTAATTAAATTTTCAGATCATATTTAAAGAGAGCACTAGCTTAATCATATACAAACCAAGCACAAGAATGAGTAAGGTGGCAACGATCATCATATATCCATAAGTAAGAGCATACGAGATAACATCATGGTGAGCTCAAGGTAACAGTGATTATTATTAAAAACGAAAACAAACCTAGGTTGTACTCCTAGTAGCCATGTTGTTCTAAAGAGATATATACGAAGGTTGTATCTAAGGTTGTGGAAAGCACATACATATATGCAGACATATAGAAAGACAAGGACAAAAGAGGGTTGAAGAATTGTTACCGTCTTTTGATGCTTGAAGTGTAGCGCAGCCTCCCCCATGCTTAAGCATTGTGCTTAACATGGAAGAAGAAAATTAGCATCCCGTGGCAATCGTGATTTTTGTTCTCCATGCGGTCTTCTTACGTCCACCAAGTCCTCCCCCATGCTTAGCATGTTGCTAGGCATGGAAGATGATGAATCATCATGTATTTATTGAAGTCCTACCGCCACTTTTGTTGCCTCGATCGTCCTTCAACGTCCACCCTTTGTCTCAAGCCTTAGTCCCAATCGTTTCTCAACCCATCTTCACCCCCTTCCATGTTGTCCTTTATCGCTGCTTCAACTTCCATGAATTTTTCTTCAACTTCCAGAACAGAACATGTACTAAACCATTGCTCCATTGTAAAGGTCTTGAAATTATCTTTCCAATGAGTGGTCATTCACCCCAATCGGACTCCAAACAAGAGAGTTACGCCATTTTCACTCCATCGATGCAAACTGTCCCGGGCTGATTTCAGAACTTGTGACGCCCAAAGATTTGGTTGTAACTCCTTGCACGGGCCTCCTAAAATATTGAATCTCGATGCGTTGGAAAGAAGACTTAGTGGAGCTCCTGAATATCAAAATTTTCCTCTTTTGTACATCTCTGAACATGTGCCTAATCTTGATGAAGGCAGCGGTGTTTCTTCTGGGATTTTGGAGGTTTTGACGATCTTATTTTCATCTTTCATCACTAACTCATGGGAGCGATTCGTCATGCCTACAAAGCAACTCTAAAGCACAAAGTACCCCCGAGGTGACGGTCGGGAATACTCAATCTATGCTAACAAACCAAAGACATCCCCTAAGATCTTAACTTGTGGCATAGTTAAGCTAGTGAAATTAAGAACCTAATGGGTGTACGTGTGTGTGCAAGAGTGCATGCAAATGATGGGATGATATAAAAACAAAGACAATGTTTACACCATATCCTAAGCTCCAAGCTTATAAAGTGGTTGCCAAACTTCTCCCTCGCCATAAAGATTTATTAACCAAGGTCAAAACACCATGCTTATCTCGAGATTAGTAATTCCTTGTGTAAGAAAAGTAGGGTGCATTGCAAAGTTTTCAAACCAACCAATGTAATAAGATAGCAAGGTATATAAAACTGAATGATGGTGGTCCCCAATCATGTCTAAACACCATGTTTACACAAGATTGCAAAAAATAGTAACGCATGTCGACAAGCATTAACATAGGTATGAAAGCATTCATCATAAAGCTTCACAAAAAGGTCCCAAGCTAACATAAAGTGGATGATGACAAAGAGATGGGTGCAAAATGCAAATGCAAAAAGTAGCACAAACAAACATTAGCAAGGTTTGAAAAACACTTTCGATGTGGTCTATAATAAGCAAAGGACAAAGCTTGATCTCACACTTCATACAAAGTAAGCATTGTCAACAAGGAAGTCACCCATCGAAAAGAATCAAACAACCAAACTTAACAAGGTTTAAGGGTAGGTTATGGGTATCCTATATTTTTGGCTCAAACAAGGATTTTGAAGAGAGGAAGTCAAGTATAGAAATTCGAACTAAGGTGGTGCTACGAGTCTTTTAATGAAAAACAAATCTATGGTTTTAGGATGTCTAAAGGTGTGAAAGGTTTTTCCTAAGGATTTTATGGGGAGGCTAGTCAAGGTTTTTAGTTAGAAAAAAGGAAAGGGATAGACTTGTTCAATCCAGATGGTGACGGCAAACGGTCAACACAAGCAATCCTACCTCTAATGGCTATGGTTTTTGGTGGGGGCTATGGGAAGGCTTAGGTTGGATGGACAAAAAGTTAGATCAACACAACATGCAATGTAATATAACATGGATGAACAAAACAACATGATATGGTGGTTTTCTAGAAACAAAAGTTAGCCTAAATTAACTAGCCACAAGGTTTAGAATTAAAGATGGTGCCAACTTCATATTTCTCTCTAAAAAGACACAAAAGAAAAAGACTCTAAACACTAATAGGCACACAAAAGGGTCTACAAGTTTTCCAAGATCAAGAACAAAGTGCTCCCTTAATAGCAATTAAATCAAACAACATGATGTTGTGGTATTTATTAGAGAAATGGTACAATGTTACTTGATGTTTCAGTTTAAGATCACAATGTAGACGGTCATAATATTTATAAATATAAACAAAAGAAAACAGGTTGCCTCCCGCAAAGCGCTTCATTTAAAGTCATAGAGCTCGACTTTCTTATGTACCTCCTCGTGGTCGTGAAGCCATGGTCCTTCATGTAAGATTTGAAGATGTCCATGCAGCTTTGATCCACTCTCCATGCTTGACACGATCATTTTGCTTGATGAGAGGCTTACCCGATCATCTCTTGCATCATCATCCCCTCCTTTTCCTTTGTTCTTCGTCGCTGCCTCTCTTTTCATGAATTCTCCTCTCTTTCCAGGTCAGATCATGTAGCAAACAATAACTTCCACACATGGTGCATGAAATTATCTTTCCATCAAGTCTTTGTTGACCCCCAACGGACTCCGAACGAGTGAGTTACGCCCGTTTTACTCCAACGCTGCAATCTATCCAAAGATTTCAGACTGCACAGCACCTAAAGTTTTCGCCATATCTCCTTGTACGGGTCTTCAAATTCGTCAATCTTGGAGGTGTTGGAATCGGCACTTGATGGAGCTTTTTATTTTCAACCTTCTCCTTCTTCTACATATCTGATCAGGTGCTCAAAACTGATGAAAACAGCGACGTCATCTTCGAGGTTTGGGAAAGGCGATGGACGGGCTTGCAATTCCTTTGGGGCATGACTTCTCTCCTCTTTATTAAGGTTTAATGACCTGCATGATTAGTGAAACTCGGGTTTTCTCCTAACATATGCTCTTTTAAGGTCATGAGCTTGACCAAGCACAAAGCAAGTCTAGGATTTGCAAAACGTATTGAAAACATGTGCAACCATAACCACAATGTAAAAGTTAGATGAACAAAATGTGATTAAAGGTTGCATAAGTTTCTTGCTCAGCGCTAAGGCTCTCATTAGGCATGGGTTCATTAGGCATGCACATTAACAAAGTTAAAACACAACATAGCCTCTTTATCGTTCTCAAGAAATTCTAGCCTATCATGATCATCAAAAGTGCAAGGCATAGAATCAAAACATACTATTGGTCATGAACATGAATATTTCAAAAGAAAGATATCATATCCAAAAGTACCTTGAGAGCTTAATGTGTACCTTAGCCTTCTTCATTGTGAGTGGTCCTTCGGAGTTGAAAACGAACGATCCTTGATGATCGGAGGTGGCTCGCGTAGACTTCTTCAATCTCTCCCTTCGTGCCACATGTCGTCAAGGTCACTATATGTAGGATCACTCCTCTTCATTTGTGGGCTCACACATCTCTTAAGTGTCTTCATGTAACTCTATGAGCCTTCGTGTGAGAGCCCAAAGTGTCCGTGCCATTGGATGTTGTCCTTTGTGTGTAATCCTTCGTGGTCTTCTCCAAACAACTCCTTGCGTCGGATTGTCGCCAACTAGTGTCTTTATTTGCCGATGCTCCAGGGGTCTTTGTTTTGTTCCAAGCCTCTGAATTTCTTCATGTGTGGTCTAGTGGAAGCATTGCTCAAACTTCTCTTCGTTGTTGTCGTCCTCATCTCCACTCTCTTGTTCTCATCGCGATGCTGCTGCCTCTTCCTCGTGGATTCCCCCTGTATACATAACAGAACATATACCAAAATATAATTCTATTGAACAATTTATAAAATTACCTTTCCAACGGGTACTCATCCATCTTAATCGGAGTCCATATGAGGGAGTTATGGCTGTTTCACTTCAGCTTTGCTTGCTGTCCAGAAATTTCAGGACGTGCAACCATCGGTGATTCGGCCATATCCTCTTGTAGGAACCTCCGATTGACTTGATTCTTGACTCGTTGGAAGCATAACTTTGTGAGGCTTCTAAATATCCAAATATATTCTGTTGTTCTTCCTATGAGGCTGTGCAAAACTTGATGCGAACAGAAACTTCGAAGATGTTGACGAGCTTGATCTCGTGATCTTGGGGGCACCGTGATTGCTTCCAATACCTATTGCTCGAACAAACGATTCTCCACAAAACATTAGTCTTAAAATTTTAATTGACACATTGACCTACCTTGTTCACGTTCTCTTGTGTAGGGTGTGGGCTCGATAGCGGATGATGGGCCACTAACAAAAGTTAGCATCTACCACTAAAGAGCGAATCTTGATGTCGCGTTCGTCTTGTTGGGGTGCGGATGTTGAGAACTTCTATAACGTCTTGTGTCTAGCTTTTCACCTGCTATCAAGGACACAAACAAGAAAACAAGCGTATATGCAATACTAAGAATTAGGGTTAGTCAAATAGAAAGGTAGATCACCCTAGGGTTCGACTTGCTGATCCCCGGCAACGGCGCCAAAAAAAGGGGCTTGTTGACGGTGCAAAACCGTGCTCAAGTTCACCGCAAGCGTACGAGTGACTTGGTGCCTTTTTCACCAAGCAGGGTCCTCCCTAGATTTGTCAATCCAAGGATCAGAAGCAAACTCCTAAGGCTATCCATCTAATCTAATGATCTAACCTATCATGAAGCGTCGATTGCATAAAGGTAACATACAAACACGAAGGGATGTATGGATCTCATCCACCTAGCCACAAAGGTAAACACCAAAGGGTAACCCTAGCCTATCGTCTTCTTGTTGCCGTTCCGGCCAAGGTGACAAACCAATCTAAACATATACTATGATAAGGATTACACTCGATATGGAGTAACCCGATATGGAGTGGTCTGATACACGTTCATTCGCCGTTTTCTCCTCCACCGTACTGTCACTATGCAAGGATATTCATCATCGAACGACAACCTCGGTCCATGCACTACAATGACGTATCTGCAAGAGATAGACTAACCACCATGATTAGACCTATTCCTACTAAAAACATATGCTAGCTACACATATGGATAAAACACTCATCGATGTAGATCAAAGTAGGACAAGATACGATTACGTCACCATTGAATGTTGAAGGTACAAATGACTTGACGAATTCAAGTCACAGCTCTGGAACTCCACCATGGCTTCACCACGCAGGGCCAACCATGGCGGCTAGGGCATGGCCTAGGCCATCTCCTAGGCAACTCGAGGACTTGTGGCGGCCATCGGCTTCCTCCCGGTGCTTCTCCTTCGTGTCGGTGGCTCTCTGATGAATGGATGGATGTGGCGACCGACGAAGACAGAGGCAGTATATAGAGGAGCACCTAGGTCAAAGGGCTCGGAACAGGCCAGGCCGGCCAGCCTGGTGTTGACGCTTACTAGCGTCGCACCAGGTTTATTTCCCCGGCAACGATGACAGAAAGCTTGTTGATGCTTACTAGCGTCGCACCAGGTTTATATCCTCGGCAACAGCGCCAGAAAGCTTGTTGGCACTTGCTAGCGTCGCTACTAAAAATGCAACGACGCCAGAAGGCCTGTTGGTATAAATAACGATCACAGAAAAGTCCGCAAGCGTACGGATACCGGTGTAGCTTTCACCCAAGAGTATTCCAGGGTATCGAATCCACAGGGAATGTGTGTGCACTAGTGAAGAATCAAGATCGGCCTTGGATGAGAGAAGATATGGTAATAGTGTAGGAGAGGTAAAGAGGGTTTCGAAGGATTCCGGATACTAAAGATAAGATCAGTGTTACTACAGTGCTTGCTTCAGGACGCTCAACCGTCCTAACCCGAAAAGGGATGAGAAGGGGGCTAGGCAAGCCAAGCAGGGGTCCTACTGCGCTCTAGTGGATCTCACGTGGTGGACTACGTAGGCCGTCAGGGCTGTCACTACCTGGGGCTACCACAACAATCCGTGCCACTAGGTGGACTCCGAGGTAATCGCAAGACTAGACACCACGTCTACTCTAGTGACCACTATTCTAGCTTTGCAATTACTAGAACACTAATCAAAGCAAGGAGCCCACAAGCATAAATAATAAAGTTGAACTTAATTAATTAAATAAATCCAGAATGCCTAAGAGTTACCCGAATGTTACTCGAAGTGGAGCCGCATCCGCCGAGGTACAAGAGGAAGGGAGGAAGCCGACAACTCCGGCTTCTCCCGGACTCGCACCTCAACTCTCTCCTAATTCTAACACTAATTTTGGTAGAGCTTCGCCTTGATCTTTGCTTCTCTTCTTCGTCTATCTTCAATGAAGTGTTGGGGTCTATTTATAGCTCCCCTAGGTCGGTGGCTGCAGGAGGGGGTACTTGTAGGCAAGAGGGAGCTGTAGTGACAAGCAAGGTGGTGCGGCCGTATCTCCAGGTGCGGCCGGCCCTATGATTTGCCGCCTTTGATCGTGCACGGCCCTGATCAACGCTCCTGGGTCGGTTCCCAAGTCGGTGGAGCGAAATCCTGGGGTTTGATAGGTGCGGCCGTACCTAGAGGTGCGGCCGGTCCTACCCAATTGCTGTGTGATGCACCGACGGTGTTGAGGGACGTCCAGGATCACTCCGTGATGGCGGTTGTGGCAGTTAAGTGTGGGTCCATCGTTCCAAGTGCTTCCAACCATAGCCTTTTGATCAAACCGACAATTCACTGGTGTATCTCATCCCTCCAAGGTGTGTTTGTGGGATTGTTGGTGCCGTGGACCCGAGAGGAGGATTTTGGGTGGTGCGGCCGGACCTAGTAGGTGCGGCCGGACCTTGTTGGTGCGGCCGGACCCAGGAGATGCGGCCGGACCAACTTTTGTTGTGTCTGGCCCATGGACTTGGTCCCCTTGGATATTATGCTAAGTGTAGAGGCATTTGGCATAGTTTGGTGTTGATCGGAGGAGGTTGATAGGTCCGGCCGAACCTACTTGGTTCGGCCGCACCTACCCCCCGACATGTCTCGTGTCCAATCTTCCGTGAGGCATAATTTCTGCATCCGGACTCCGAATTGGGTGAACCAAAACTCCATTTCGATCATCTCGACGAGCCCGTCGCAATGGTGTAGTCCAAATTGGCATTTGATGTTGTTTGTGATAAAGCCATATTTTATTCCATATTTGCTCATTTACACCTGCGACCAAATATACACCAAAGCTTGTGGAATTTGTTAGAATATAACCCGACAGCTATGGTGCACACTTTCATGGAGTGATTTTTATCTGAAGTTGACGATCGAAAATACGGACTTAACGACCATCAACAAGCTCCCCCACACTTAGCCCTTTGCTCGTCCTCGAGTAAAGGTTAAGGACTAGGGTGGAAAACATGAATCCAAAATGATATGATGCAAGCATGTAAGATATTCCAAGATATACCTATACTTGTGACTCTTTGGGGGTGTCTACCATGTCATCTTGGATGGTTGAAGAATGGAACGGCTGGATTTGAATCACCTCAACTCCTTCTGTAAAGTAACTTGGGTTTTTGATAATTTTTTTTCAAAACTTAGCCTTACTTGACTCCTCAAATGATGCTCTCGGATCGTTCAGTGTGTATGTTTCCTCACCAAGGCATTAAACTTGCCTTTCTTCAACCTACTTCTAATGATGGCTATATGTGGAGCTCAAGGTAGGGTTGAAGATATAAGGCATACTTGTATCACATAATATTGCAAAGTCAAAAACCGGATCCAAGAAGAAAACTCGTCATACAATCTGATTAAGATGTGCAAGTGTGTGGAAAGGGGATGATATGGGAATATGTAACTCCTTCTTGTATGATCTCTCTCCGTTTGAACTTTATTTTGAGAACATGGCTATTTTTTTTCTTTTTTTTTCATCTTGCTTGAGAAGAGTTTCTCTTTAGCATGTGTCTTTATCTCTCTGTTTTTTTTCATTTTTTTAGCCCATGTCTCTTTTGAAGGAAAATCTAGGGAGAGAGAATCATAAATTGAATGGTGTATTTATTTTGTGGATGGATGGATGTTGCTAACTTCCGGTGTAGAAGTTTAGCATATGAAGGTGGAGTGTACGTGATCTTGATCATGAAAGCATGAAAAGCTTCTAGCAAGGGTCACAACAATTTGACAAAGCTCAATGTAATAACAAGCAGCATATGTATGAGGTTTTCTAATGTAAACTACATATGGCTTTGGTAGGAATATATCATCACTAAGGAGCTTGCAAGGCTAATATATGTTTTTTTTCAAATAAAACATCCCAAGCACTTTGTCAGAGAAAGTAAGGTTCATCGCATCGTACCATATCTCATCGATCAACCATTTAGATGAACATGTTTTCCTAATGATATTTGTTCACAAGCAACAGATATGTGTGCAATAAAGAACATGCAAGCCAATCAATTGAAAACATGTATAGCAATGGAGCATCAAGATTCATTGAGTTTAATTTAATTATTATCTCATGAAAGGAATTATAACTCATGAATCATGGGGTTAGGAGGATAGAATTTTTCAAACCAGGATATCCCTTTGAATGTCGGAAGAAGTTGACTCTCGATACCTCCCCCACACTATCTTCTGCTGCATCTTTTCCTACACACTTTTAGACAAAGATGAGATACATGGATTTGGCTAGTACAAATTGTACTAGCCAAATCAAAACAAAGTTTTATTTTTTTTATTTGTTTATTAAAGAAGAAAGAGAAAATTTTATTTTATTCAAGGGTGAGACATTTAATCGCTAACGTTGAGGAATTCGATCACATCGACTTCCTCAATCTTTTCCAGTTCAAAATAAATTTTTAAGCGATGGCCATTTACCTTAAATATATTACCTGAGTCATCTTGAAGGGTAATGGCTCCATGGGATGAGGTGTCGATCACGTTGAATGGTCCTTCCCATTTGCTTTTGAGTTTCCCATGGCCGAAAAGCTTCACTCTTGAATTGAAAAGGAGGACCTTGTCTCCGGGTTTGAATTCCTTGTGCTTGAGTCTCTTGTCATGCCATCTTTTTGTTCTTTCCTTGTAAATTCTGGAGTTGTGGTATGCTTTCTCCCTCCATTCTTCAAGCTCAGATATTTGCATCTTTCGATTATTTCCGGCGAGATGGAGATCCATATTCCATTTCTTGATAGCCCAATGAGCTTTGAACTCCAACTCAACTGGCAGATGGCATATTTTCCCATACACAAGCTGATATGGGGACATACCAATAGGTGTCTTGAATGCTGTGCGGTATGCCCATAACGCTTCTGGGAGTTTGTTCTTCCAATTTCTTCCCATTTCATCGACGGTCTTCTGCAGTATATTCTTGATTTGTTTATTGGAGGTTTCTGCTTGACCGCTGGTCTGTGGGTGATAAGGTGTTGCCACGTTATGCCGGATCCCAAAGTCTGCTAGGTATTTCTTGAAAGTCTTGTCTATAAAATGGGATCCTCCATCACTTATCACCATCCGGGGTGTGCCAAAACGAGGGAATATGATCTCATGGAACATCTTCTTGGCATTCTGGGAGTTGGCAGCCCGACACGGTATTGCTTCTACCCATTTAGACACATAGTCCACTGCCACTAAGATGTACTCGCAATCATAGGACTTCGGGAAAGGTCCCATGTAGTCAATACCCCACACATCAAAGAGCTCAACTTGGAGGTTGTTTGTCAATGGCATGGCATCTCTTGTATTGATATTGCCTTGGTGCTAACATCTGCTGCACCTCCTGATGTACTCCTTCGTGTCATTGTACATGGTTGGCCAGAAAAATCCACTTTGCCAAATTTTGGCATGAGTTCTAAACACTCCATAGTGTCCTCCGTATGGAGCTGCATGACATCTGTCTATGATCTTGTTGGCCTCGATCCCAGGGACACACTTCCTCAGTAAACCATCAGCACCGACCCGGTATAGATACGGCTCTTCCCATAGATGGAAACGACTTTCATAATCCAATTTCTTCTTATTTCCACCCGGGGGAACATAGACTGACACTATATAGTTTACGATATCCGCATACCACGGGTCGGAATCTGTTACCTTAAGGAGTGTATCGTCCCTTAGGTAATCGTTGATGGTAAGGCAGGTGTTTCCTCAACCTGCAACCTGGATAGATGATCGGCTACCGAGTTTTCTAGTCCCTTTTTATCTCGGATTTCTAGATCAAACTCTTAGAGGAGAAGGATCCATCGGATGATCCTAGGCTTAGCATCCTTCTTAGTGAGGAGGTATTTGAGCGCGGCATGGTCGGTGTAGACGATGACCTTTGCCCCCACTAAGTAGGATCTAAACTTATCTATCGCAAAAACTACGGCTAGCAACTCCTTCTCGGTGGTAGTGTAGTTCAATTGGGCTCCGGTCAAGGTTTTGCTAGCATAGGAGATGGCATAATGTCTCTTATCCATGGTTTGGCCTAGGACAGCCCCTACGGCATAGTCGCTAGCATCACACATGATCTCAAAGGGTAGCGTCCAGTCGGGTGGTTGGATGACTGGGGCCGAGATGAGTGCCTTCTTTAGAATTTGAAAGGCTCGACGGCACTCATCATTGAAGGTGAATTTTGCATCTTTTGCTATGAGGTTGGTCAAGGGTCGGGCGATATGAGAAAAGTCCTTAATGAAGCACCAAAAATATCCAGCATGTCCTAAAAAGCTGCGAATTCCCTTCACATTCGTGGGAGGTGGAAGCTTCTCAATTACTTCTATTTTGGCTTTATCCACCTCTATACCACGTTCGGACACCAAGTGTCCTAGCACTATCCCTTCCCGAACAATAAAATGGCATTTCTCCTAGTTCAGGACTAAGTTCTTTTCTTCACATCTTTGCAAAACCTTATCTAAATTTTCCAAACAACTTGTGAAGGATTTTCCATAGACGGTAAAATCGTCCATGAACACCTCCATGATTTTCTCAATCATGTCGGAAAAGATAGACATCATGCACCGTTGAAATGAGACAGGTGCATTACAAAGACCGAAGGACATCTTACAGTATGCATATGTACCATATGGGCATGTGAAAGTGGTCTTACTTTGGTCATCCGGGTGTATGGGGATTTGATGATACCCGGAATATCCATCAAGGAAACAGAAGAAGGAATGGTTTGCAAGCCGTTCCAACATCTCATCGATGAAGGGTAGCGGGAAATGGTCCTTCTTAGTGGCCTTGTTGAGTTTCCGATAATCGATACACATACGCCACCCGGTGACGGTGCGTTGAGGGATCAACTCATTCTTGTCATTTCTCACCACTGTCATCCCTCCTTTCTTAGGCACGACTTGCACCGGACTCACCCACTCGCTATGAGGCACAGGATAAATGATCCCGGCATGAAGTAGTTTAAGGACCTCTTTCTTAACTACTTCTCGCATCTCATTGTTCAATCTTCTTTGGGGTTCCTGGGAAGGTGTAGCATTGGGTTCGATTGGGATGCGATGAGTGCAAAGAATGGGACTAATTCCCTTAAGGTCTTGGAGCAAGTACCCTAGGACTGAATGATGTCTTTCAAGGACAGCGACAAGTCTACTGGTTTCTTCTTCGATAAGCTTATCGCTGATGATAACCGGGGTTTGACGGTTACCATGAAGGAAAACATATTTCAGGCCTGGTGGGAGAGGTTTTAGCTCGATCGTGGGTGGTGGTGGTTGTTCCGTTACGTCCAACTTAATTGGCTCGGCAAGGACTTCTTCTTCTTGAGAGAAGTATATTGCGTCATCGTCCCAATTCGGTTGTGCCATATCGGATAATGTCACTCCCATAAGGTCTTCAAAAGGATCTGGAACCAGTGATGGCTCTGCTATTGCATTCCGTGCACGAGCTAAAGAGACGGTTTGTGTGGATTTGCCTAGTTGCACGACTAGGCTACCATTAGCCATTTCTTGGAAAAGTCTCTCGGTAGGCCAACCTATAAGAATAGGTATGTCCGGATTATCATAGACATGGAAGTCCAGAAAGATCTCGGCCTCATTAGCAACTACCGGGACTGTTCTGACAACACTGCAACATTCCAACATGGTCCCATAAGGATCTTTGAAAGTCTTTCGGGATGAACATAGGGTCATGTTGGGATAGAGCTGTTGGGCAAGAGATTTTGAGATGATGTTTATCCCAACAGTGGGGTTGTACTGGACATCCATCATGACGCCTTGTATTTGATAGGAAAGAAGGGTTGACGGCATGATGAGTCTAACTACCTCGGGCGATGTCTTGGCTTCTCTCAACCATTCCACACTCATAGCGGCCGACAAACATTTAAGGTCTTCTTTGAGAATAGGCTTATCAGGTTGGCTAGCATTTTGTTGAAACGGGGAGTTGCACGCTCGAGGTTTTGGTTGGATCAGAAAATTCGAGGCATTTCAAAAGTCTGAGAAAAGATCATCCTCGATTTCGCCGATAAAGTCCATTGGATGAGTTTCCTCATCTTCTAGACTATGGAGGTTTTCTACGGGAGGCTCTACTTTTATTGGCTCAGAGAGAGGAGTGGTCACAGGTGTATGCTGGATAGGTAAAACCTCATTTTCCGGCTCAAGGATTTCATCAACCTCTTCTTCGGGAAATTCATCAAAAATACCAGTGTAGGGGGTATTCTCAAGGATTTTGTTGAGAACGTTCCTCCCTTCACTAGGTGTCAAATGAGTGAAAGAACCTCCCGAAGAAATATCGAGAAACTGGGCGGACTCCTTACTAAGGCCTCGACAAAAATGCTGTAAAAGCATCGGTTCGGAGAGTTCGAGGTTGGGACCGGACATGTTTAGGTCCCAAAATCGTGCCCATGCTGCTCCTAAGGTTTCTTTTTCCTTTTGCCTAAAGCCTAAAACTTCCATATGGAGGTCGACCAATCGGGATTCCGGGAAGAAAGCTAGACAAAATTTGTTTCGCAAAACTTCCCAATCTCCCTTGACACCCCTAACGGTTTGAGCGTACCATTTCTTGGCAATCCCTGTCAAAGAGAACGGGAAAAGCTTCCATTTTAGTGTTTCGTGTGACATGCCACGAATGACAAGGCACGAACACACTTCCTCAAAACCGCGAAGGTGGGTGTACGGATTTTCCTCTTCTGCTCCAGAAAAAGATTGCTCCCGTACCATAGCTATGAGGGCAGGACGAAGTTCATAGCTAGGTGCATGGATGGGTAATGATGAGGGTGGAGGCTCCAGATCTTTGCCCGTTGGAGCCGAAAACTGATTGATAGGTTTGGAATCCATATGGGAATATGTGATGGTATGGATGGGGATACACGGACGACTCGGTTCGACACTAGTACAACAACCGTTCCCCAGCAACAGCGCCAGAAAGCTTGTTGACGCTTACTAGCGTCGCACCAGGTTTATATCCCCGGCAACGGCGCCAGAAAGCTTGTTGACGCTTACTAGCGTCGCACTAGGTTTATATCCCCGGCAACAGCGCCAGAAAGCTTGTTGGCACTTGCTAGCATCGCTACTAAAAATGCAACGACGCCAGAAGGCCTGTTGGTATAAATAACGATCATAGAAAAGTCCGCAAGCGTACGGATACCGGTGTAGCTTTCACCCGAGAGTATTCCAGGGTATCGAATCCACAGGGAACGTGTGTGCACTAGTGAAGAATCAAGATCGGCCTTGGACGAGAGAAGATATGGTAATAGTGTAGGAGAGGTAGAGAGGGTTTTGAAGGATTCCGGATACTAAAGATAAGATCAGCGTTACTACACTACTTGCTTCGGGACGCTCAACCGTCCTAACCCGAAAAGGGATGTGAAGGGGGCTAGGCAAGCCAAGCAGGGGTCCTACTGCGCTCTAGTGGATCTCACGTGGTGGACTAAGTAGGCCGTCAGGGCTGTCACCACCTGGGGCTACCACAACAATCTGTGCCACTAGGTGTACTCCGAGGTAATCGCAAGACTAGACACCACGTCTACTCTAGTGACCACTATTCTAGCTTTGCAATTACTAGAACACTAATCAAAGCAAGGAGCCCACAAGCATAAATAATAAAGTTGAACTTAATTAATTAAATAAATCCAGAATGCCTAAGAGTTACCCGGATGTTACTCGAAGTGGAGCCGCATCCGCCGAGGTACAAGAGGAAGGGAGGAAGCCGACAACTCCGGCTTCTCCCGGATTCGCACCTCAACTCTCTCCTAATTCTAACACTAATTTTGGTAGTGCTTCACCTTGATCTTTGCTTCTCTTCTTTGTCTATCTTCAATGAAGTGCCGGGGTCTATTTATAGCTCCCCTGGGTCAGTGGCTGCAGGAGGGGGTACTTGTAGGCAAGAGGGAGCTGCAGTGACGAGCAAGGAGGTGCGGCCGTATCTCCAGGTGCGGCCGGCCCTATGATTTGCCATCTTTGATCGTGCACGGCCCTGATCAACGCTCCTGGGTTGGTTCCCAAGTCAGTGGAGTGAAATCCTGGGGTTTGATAGGTGCGGCCGTACCTAGAGGTGCGGCCGGTCCTACCCAATTGCCGTGTGATGCACCGACGGTGTTGAGGGATGTCCAGGATCACTCCTTGATGGCGGTTGTGGCGGTTAAGTGTGGGTCCATCGTTCCAAGTGCTTCCAACCATAGCCTATTGATCAAACCGACCATTCACTAGTGTATCTCATCCCTCCAAGGTGTGTTTGTGGGATTGTTGGTGCCGTGGACCCGAGAGGAGGATTTTGGGTGGTGCGGCCGGACCTAGTAGGTGCGGCCGGACCTTGTTGGTGCGGCCGGACCTAGGAGATGCGGCCGGACCAACTTTTGTTGTGTCTGGCCCATGGACTTGGTCCCCTTGGATATTATGCTAAGTGTAGAGGCATTTGGCATAGTTTGGTGTTGATCGGAGGAGGTTGATAGGTCCGGCCGAACCTACTTGGTTCGGCTGCACCTACCCCCCGGCATGTCTCGTGTCCAATCTTCCGTGAGGCATAATTTCTGCATCCGGACTCCGAATTGGGTGAACCAAAACTCCATTTCGATCATCTCAATGAGCCCGTCGCAATGGTGTAGTCCAAATTGGCATTTGATGTTGTTTGTGATAATGCCATATTTTATTCCATATTTGCTCATTTACACCTGCGACCAAATATACACCAAAGCTCAATATAACCCTACAGCTATGGTGCACACTTTCATGGAGTGATTTTTATCCGAAGTTGACGATCAAAAATAGGGACTTAACGACCGTCAACTCCTGGGCTGACCGGCCCAGGCCCGTTTCAGCCCGGTTCGACCCCGTTTCGCTCCCTGACGCTTCTCGGTCAATTGTTAACTTGCTCCCATCTGCATGTGGGCCCTTGACGTCGTCTTCTCCACGGTTTAGATAGAGGTCCTTGTTGCGCAAGCTTCAGCATCTTTTGTTCAGGTCCCTGGAGTTTTACGGCTTCATGCATTGGTTCCTCGGCCATTTGGAGTCATGTTCATGATGTGTCTTGACTTGTGCCGGGTTCATGATCTTCTCTTGAAGTGCTTGATGAACTTATCCCGAAAGTCTCCTCTTTAACGTTATTTTCCTGTGTAAACAATAAACTCCAAAATCGACATACAAGAGTGAACTTGATACCTCCGGGGGGTTAGTACCATTAGTTAGAATATCAAATACGTGCAAATGTTGATGGTAAACTCATAGCTAGGTGTACCAAAATCGACTGTCAACATCAGCGACGACATGATAGACCGGCCTGAGGCAAGCAGTGCCACAAGGCCGAGACGCAAGACAAGGGCAGCAACGGCGAAGCAGTCAAGCTCGAGGGCTGCCACGACGGCCGAGGTAGCGAAGACTGCCAAGCTCAAGGCCGCGAAAAAGAAGAGGAAGAGGAAGACAAACCCCACCCCGACGTCTCAAGACGTCGAGGAGGAAGATGAAGCCATTGATGAGCCACCGATTATTGATGACCGTGCAGCGCCGAGGTCGCCAAGTCCCGCGACCAAGAGGTAGCGGGAACTGGAGCGGCAGGTGACAGAGGAGGACCTCCGTCGCATCAAGGAGGCGCAACTGGCTGCAGCCGGTGTTCAGGCAAAGATGCCTACGAAGGTGCGCGCTCGGCCCCTGAGGCTGAAATTGTGCGTGATAGTGGTCTTAAGTTAAGACCCTAGTACCGTGACTTTATTGTTTGACTATGGTCATGAGGTCGTAGTATGTAGACAAAAGAAGTTATTGCAGGTCGGACGCCAGACCTCAAAGCACCTCGGGTGCTCAAATTTGTCCCACAAGGACGACGATGTCCGAGCACGAGGTCGGAACTCAGGGTTCCGTTAGCGACGTGGGGACATCAACTCCCCCGCGCATCATTGAAGTGGACCCGATCAACACGGTGCCAAGCACGTCGGCTCAGGACCCGGCAGTGGACCAAGCTTAGATCGAGCAGCCACAGCGGGGCCCAGAAACAGCCGGCGGAGAGGTACCGGGTTCGACGTCGATTGGGCCAGGTTTGAGGAGGCGGGAGATCAACTGGAACGGCACCCCCTGGGACGGAGACATCTTCGAGGATGATGAGGACATGAAGGAGGTCCATCGGGCCATCTTGACACTTAACGACACGTTTACGGTAAATAACTGCCTTTGAATTCAGTAAGCAACTTATCTTGTAAATGTTATCGACGACCTGTCTTGTGTCCTTGAAGCAGTCACAGGCGAACCGTGCCCAGAGCAGGGCCGACCAGTGTAGGAATGCCACAGCCATGCAGTTGCGGGTGGCGAAGCTTGAGCAAGAGCTTAAGCAGGTTCGAGAGGAGGCCGCCGCTGATAAGAAGAAGCTCGAAGACGAGCTGAAGGAAGAACAGTGCAAGAATCGTGATGCTGACACGCTGTTGACGTCTGTGAGCGCTGGTAAGACCAACTACCCACGACCTTGTGCATCTCAACTTGTGCAACTGGATCTTGTATCTGACGACTTCTTTATATCACATAATTCCATAGAGAAAAGGACAATCTCAAGAACGACCTTAAGGTTGCCAAGGAGAAGGTCCGAAGCCTGGAGGTAGACCTGTGGGCTGCTGATGCGGCGGGCGAGGAGCTGAAGCAGATGATGAAAGCCACCATGGATAGTGAGTATGCCATGTGCCAGAAGCTAGCTTACGAGAAACAAACACGAAAGGACCTCGAGGTCAGTCTCATGGTAGCTTTGCAATCGTTGTGGAATGACCAGGTGATCATTGTAGGGCTTGAGGTGGAGGTGAATGATCTGAAGAACGCTGCCGACCATGTAATGGACATGGTGGAGACGCAGGTCGCTGGGGAGGAGCCCAATCCAGCCATTGACCGACTTCTGGCTGCACCCCAGAAGTTGGTCGACCTCTTGAGGGCGACGAGTTTGACAGCGGCTACGGAGTCGCTAGTGCGAGTGAAGTCGCACTTCCCCGAGGTCGACATGGTCAAGGTCGGGGAAGGCCTAGACGCCACGAAGGACCTCCAGGTCGTAGAATAAGAGGAACGGGTGGCCGCTGAGAAGATAATGGACGCCATCGATTACGAGGGTGATGATGGTGAAGAGTAATCGTAGTCATAGAGCTGTACCCCCTCTTCCCCCAGTCATGTAAATAACATTGATGATCTTCTTTTGGCCTGCATGATATGCTTAGTTTATGTTTGCACAAGCTTGGTTGCCCTGAAGCAATGTGTTCTTATCATACCCCGCTGACCACTACTCACGGAGAGGCTGGCTTACCAATCACCACGGCTTAGCAGGTAGACTTACGTGTGATCGGCACACAAGGAGGAGTCTGGGACTCTGGTTTTGCAACCACATGACCAAGCAGGCTCGCAACAACATAGAGTAAGTAGTCATGAGGGACGACGTCCTCATGTCAAGCGACCCTTGTGTTGGCTTTTGCCAAGCCCCCGACCATGACGAGGGGGAGGAACAAAAAGCTTCACCCTCAGGTCTTTCGACCCATGTATTGGCTTTTGCCAAGCCCCCGAGCATATCGAGGGGGAGGGTACATGACATGGAAGAAAAAAGGATAGAACTCGAGACACAGTAGATGACTGCTTAAAACTAATATTTATTTGATCAAAGGTACAAAGACGAAGAATACATAGTTGTAATGAAAACTATTCTACAGATAGAATCGTCGAAGGTGCTCCACGTTCCATGGGTTGGGTATCCCTTGGTCGTTGCCGCACTGAAGGCGATATGTAGACGGGCTGATAACTTCTATGACAATAAAAGGTCCCTCCCAAGGGGCGGACAACTTGTGCATGTCGTCGGTCTTCTGGATGCGTCTTAAGACTAGGTCGCCAACGTTGAAGGAGCACTCCCTGACGTTGCGATCGTGGTAGCGATAAAGCTGCTGATCATGGCGAGCTTGTCTCATGACGGCTGCTACTCTCTATTCCTCGAGGCTGTCATGGTTGATGCAATGAGTTTTCTCGGCTTCACCTTCTTCGTAGAACTGTATATGTGGAGCTCCAAAGGTGACATCAGTGGGTAGGATGGCCTCTGAGCCATAGACCAGAAAGAAGGGCGAGAAGCCCGTGGCTGAACTGACTTGGGTCCGCAGACCCCAAATCACATGTGGTAGCTTGGCTAACCACCGGGAAGCGTAATTTGAAGCGTCATCAAAGATACGATCTTTGAGAGCCTGAAGAACCATGCTGTTGGCACGTTCGACCTGGCCGTTGCACCGAGGGTGGGTGACCGATGAATAGTAGACATCAAACATGCTATCCTGGCAAAAATCCCAGAAGGCAGATCCTGTGAAGGCTGACCCGAGGTAATGATTCTGTTAGGCACACCAAAGCGATGTGTTATCTCTTGGATGAACTTCACCGCTTTTTCCGATGTGACCTTAGCGACAAGTCGGACTTCAATCCACTTGGTGAATTTGTCGACGGCCACAAGGATGTGTTTGTAGCTGCCAGTGGCGGATCTGAACGGTCCTATGGAGTTGAGGCCCCACATGGCGAAGGGCCATCATGGCGGAATCGTGTGCAGGATCTGAGCTGGCAGATGCTGCTGTTTGGCAAAGAATTGGCATCCTTTGCACCTCTTTATGAGGTCTTTGGCATCAATCATGGTCGTGGGCCAGTAGAAACCAGATCAATAGGCCTTGCCGACCAGATTGGCAGACGCTACGTGGAAGCCACACTCGCCGCCATGGATCTCAGCTAAGAGCTGAAGACCTTTTGATCGCAAGATACACTTCATCAGCACACCAGTAGAGGCAGCTTTTCTGTAGAGGTCGTTGCCGATCACGATGTAGTTAGCACTATGCCGCGTGATGCGTTCGCACTCTGCTTTGTCTTCTGGAGCTCGCTGGTCGAGTAGGAAGGCTAGGAAAGGCTCGCACCAATCGTCCTCTTTCTCTATCATCAGCACGTCACGGGGAGGTGCTGGAATTGGGTTAGGCTGACCTTGGTCTAGATTGTCCGGATCCAATAGCTTGATCGATGGCTTGCGTAGGTCCGGGACGAACATAACCACTGGGACTAGAGCTCGTTTGGAGCATAGTTTAGATAGGACATCGGCAGCTACGTTGTTGTTGCGTGGCACATGCTAAAACTCGATCCCTTCAAAGTGGCCTTCAAGCTTGTGGATTTCAGCGCAGTAAGTGTCCATTGTGTCTTTCACACAATCCCACTCCTGGTTAACTTGCTCGATGACGACCTTGGAGTCGCCGTACGCCAGTAGACGCTTGATGCCAAGGGACACTGCAATTCGGAGCCTGTGAATCAGAGCTTCATACTCTGCTCCATTGTTGGAGGCTTTGTAGTGTATCTGCAGGACGTATTTTAGCTGCTCTCCTTGAGGAGAAATAAATAGCACGCCTGCTCCTGCGCCTTCGAGGTTAAGGGCACCGTCGAAGTACATTATCCAATGTTCAGGCTGCTCCTTGGGAGGGGGCATCTGGATTTCCGTCCATTCTGACATGAACTCAGCTAGGATTTGCGACTTGATCACCTTCCGGGGGCAGAACTCGATGTCGAATTCACCGAGCTCAACCGACCACTTGACGATGCGGCCGTTGGTGTCGCGGTTGCAGATGATCTCCCCTAGCGGGAAGGATGAAGGCACTTTGATCTGTGGGCTTGGAACTAGTGCTGGAGCTTTCTCGATGTGATCAGGAGTGCATAGAGCAGCTTCTAAGGCTGTGAGTAACGTGTTTTAGCGTCGGCCAGGACCTCGCTTACGTAGTACACAGGTCGCTGAATAGGGTAGACCTGCCCTTCTTCTTCTCATTCGGCGACGAGGATCGTACTCACCACATTAGTGGTGGCGGAGATGTATAGGAGGAGTGTTTCCTTCAGGATTGGAGGTGTCATGATTGGAGGCGTGGTCAAGGACTCCTTGAGAGCCTCGAAAGCCTTCTGTGCTTCTTCATCCCATACAAAATTATCTGCTTTCTTCAATAGCTTGAAGAAAGGTAGACCTTTTCGCCGAGCTTGCTAATGAAATGACCTAGGGCCGCCATCATACCCGTGAGCTTCATGACGTCTTTCTTGCAAGATGGCTTGGCCATGTTGCAAATTGTGTCAATCTTGACAGGGTTGGCTTCGATGCCTCGGTGCCCCACCATGAAGCCCAGGAGCAACCCAGAGTGGACACCGAAGACGTACTTGGTCGGGTTGAGCTTCCATTGGTAGGTATGTAGGTCGGTGAAGGTCTCGGCGAGGTCGGCTATGAGTTGATCTTGTTCAGTAGTCTTGACGACCACATCATCGACGTAGGCTTCTATGTTCTTCCCGATCTGAGACTTCAAGCACTTTTGTATCGCATTCTGGTAGGTAGTGCTGGCGTTTTTCAGGCCAAAGGTCATGACCTTGTAGTAGTAGATGTCGTTGGGTGTTATGAATGCCGTTTTGTCTTGATCTTTAGGATTCAGGGCTATCTGGTGATACCTTGAGTAGCAATCGACGAAGCATAGAAGGATGCTGCCAGCCATGGAGTCCACGACCTAGTCGATATGAGGAAGAGGGAAGAGATCTTTCGGGCAGTGCTTGTTAAGGTCGATGTAGTCGATACACATCCTTAATCCTCCAGTTTTCTTGGGTACAAGAATCGGGTTTGCAAGCCAAACCGGGTGTTTACACTCTCGGATAAAACCAGCAGCTAAGAGCTTACATACTTCTACTTCTATGGCCTGCTTTCTATCTTTTACAAATCGTCGGAGCTTTTGCTTGATAGGTCTTGCTGTCTTGCTTACTTCAAGGGCGTGCTCAGCCAGCTCCCTGGGGACACCGAGCATGTCAGACGGGCTCCATGCGAAGATATCGATGTTGTCCCAGAGGAAACTGGTGAGTGCGAATTCCTATTTGGGGTCGAGATCGGCCCTAATGGTGACCTCTTTGGATGCGTCGGGCAGGCCGAGGCAGACTTTCTTCACCGCGGGGCTTGCATCTAGGGCGGTGGTTGTGCGCTTTTGTTCTGGCACCTCCAGAGTAGTTTGGTCGATCTTGGCGGCCTGAGCGACCATGACCGTAGCAGCGGCCTTGCACGCAGACACCTTGGTGAGGTCGACGGTGTCGCTCTCGCATTTATAGGAGACGAGGATATCACCATAGATGGAAAGGATTCCGTTTGGTGCTGGTATCTTCATGATGAGGTAGGTGTGATGTGGGATAGCCATAAACTTGACCAACATAGGTTGGCCGAGGATGGCGTGGTAGGAGGAGCAGAAGTCCGCGACCTCAAATGTCAGGTATTCCGTGCGGAAGTTGTCTTCTTTGCTGAACGTGACCGGCAGGCATACACGACCTATGGGGTACGCAGCCTTGCCGGGCACGACCCCGTAGAAGGGTTCGTCGCAGGCAGTCATCTTGGAGAAGTCGAAGTCCATCTTCTTTAGCGTTTCCGTGAAGATGATGTTTAGGCTGCTACCCCCGTCGACGAGGGTCCTAGGCAGGAAGGCGTCGTCCACTATGGGGTTGACGACCAGCAGGTAGGTCCCGGTGTCAGTATGTGCACCCAGTGGTCTTTCCTGGAGAAAGTGATGGGGAACTCCGACCACCGCAGGGGTTGTGGAGTTTCAGTGTTGACTTGGCCGATCTCCCTTGCGTTTGATCACTGCTGTCTATTGCTCTTGGCTGCTTGGCAGCCACCGACGATGAAGTTGATCCGTCGAACGGTGTTCTGAAATACGCCGTTGGGATTGCCCGCTTTAGGTGGAGGTGGAGGGAAAGGCTGCTTGCGACGGTTGCCGTCATTGTTGTGGTCGTCGTAGCGACGGCGGTCATCATGTCGGTCATCACGGCATTCATCGCGGTGGTCATCATAGCGGTAGTCATCACAACGATCATTGCAGCGATAGTCGTGGTGATAATCACAGTGATCCCGTCGTCGTTCCGACGGTAAGGTCGTCGGTCGCGGTAGTCACATCGATCAGGTCGACGGTTGCGGTTGTCATAGCGGCGGCCGTTACTCTGGTCGTCGTTGTTGCTACTCTTGGTCTTCTTTTGCTCTCGGGGTACGCCTAGGGCGTGCTTCAGTTGCTCGCACTCCCTCATGGTGTGCTTGGCATCGCGATGGAACTGGCACTGGTCGTCTAGTGTGCAGTTGAAGTCACCTTCAAGGAAGGTGGAAGTTCTTGGTGGGTTGGTTGCGTAGACTTCTCCAGATCGCTTGCGCGACCTGCCGCCACCGTCGTTGTCTGCGTGGTCATTTCCTTTGAAGTCGTGTACCACCGCGTCTTGGGTATCGACGAGCTTGTCGACGTAAGCCATGAGGTCGGCGATAGAGTCAGCGCCAGCTTCATGGATCTTCTCGGAGAGCTTGAGGTTAGTTACCCCCTTCTTGTAGTAGGCTATGACGTCTTCATCCTTGACACCAATGAGGGTGTTGTGGTTCTCGAAGAAGCGGTTGGTGTACTCTCAGAGAGTTTCATCTTTCCTCATCCGCGCTTTGGCGAGGTGGTGAGTGTTGCCGGGGTGGTTGTAGGTTGCTTGATAGTTGGTCATGAAGAGCCGTGATAGGGTAGCCCACAAAGTGATGCACTCCGCAGGAAGGTTGTCGTGCCATAGGAGCGGCGCTTGCCCCATCATGAGAGGGAAGTATCCTGCCATGTGGTCTTCGTTGCCTCCTGACGCCCAAGCGGTGATGCTGTACATCTTGAGCCAGATACTTGGGTCAGAGCGACCGTCGTACTTTTCGATGGCTGGTTTGAAATCTTTCGGGTATCTGATCGTCCTGAGACGTCGTGAGAATGCCGGAAAGTTGTTGATTGCTCCAGAACTAGATCCTAGAGCGTAGGTTGACGGGATGACGTAGAGGTCGTCGAGAGGACCGTTATCTTGGTCAAACTGGGCACGATGTAGAAGCTCACGATCGTGCATCTCGCAGAGTTCTGCTGCTTGGATGGGGTGATTGGCGTCGAGGGGATCAAGGACCCCCTTGTCGTGGTCATAGTTAGCACGGTGCTCCATCTCTGCTTCATCTCATATGGGCTGACGCTGATTGCTCTGGGAGCGCGTGGCTTGTGCTGGTGGAGGTTGAGCTCCAGCGTTCTATCCTGCATTGCCGACGGTGTTCTGCTGCTGGGCGCCAGCAGCATTGGCGACGTTATTAGCAGTGTTGTCGGCAGCATTACCGGCGGCGTTGGTGATGTTGCCAGCTGGATTGGCTGCTGCGTTGGCAGCGGCGTTGACCTACTGCACGACTTCGTTCTCACCACCCCCGTCTTCGGCCACGGGCGGAAGAGGAGCGTTGTCGTTATGGTGACGACGGCGGGGTCGCTCCGACCTACTCCTGGAGTAGGAACTTGAGGCCGATCTGCTGTATCCTGGACCTCTTTCTTCGACCTGGGCGGTGGTGATACGGATGTGAGCTTCTAGACGTCGAGTCGCAGGAGTGTCCGCAAGTTGTCCCAGCTTGGCAAGGGCTGCGCCTAAATTAGCTTGAGGAGAGTTGTAGACTTCGTGGCCATCTTGCTCAAAGTCCCTCAGGAGGTCTCTGGCACGTAAGCGGTGTTGACGAGGCTCATCTTGATTTTGCTGCTGCTGGGGAGCAGCTGGGGCCGCAGGGGGAGGTCCCCCATTGGCGACGTTACCTGCAGGTTGGCCACCGGCACCGGGTACAACATTGCTCGCGGCTTGACCTGGGGCTTGTTGTTGGGCACCTGCTATAGCTGCATCTGCCTCCTGCTGACGACGCAGAGCACGTACGGCGTTAGCATTCTCTCACTGTTGGCGCTGCTCATCTGTCTCGCCGGCTTGAGGAGGTACGTCGGCGGAGACCACGAGGACCTCTCGATCCAGGATCCCGAACACGTCACCCAGGTTGTTGGGAGAGATGGTCGTACAGGCGATCTGGAACGTGAGGCAGTCCGGGGACGACGCACGGTTGACCTGGCGGTGATGAGCCGCGATTAGGGGTCGGCGAAGCTTCTTAAGCACATGGCACTGGCGAGCTGTGTGTTTGGAGTCCTCGTGGACAGGGCAGGGGTCGTCAAGATGACCTTTGCAGTTTCCACAATGTGGGGTCCCGGGCCCAGATTCGATCTGGATCTTGTTCTTCATGTAGCGAGATGCTGCATGAGCTGCGTTTCGCAGGCCAAGAGGCATGCGAGGTGAAGGTGGAGTGTTCCTGCGAGGGCGTTTGGTGCGCTCGCAGACCTTAATCGTGTCGGAGAGCATGCCTTCGACGCGATCGGGCCCCGCGATCAGGTCATGTGGAGTGGGTGGGTGGGTTTCCGCCAGCAGATCGGATTTGACTTTCTGGTTGGAGGTGACCGCAGTGCTCTCGATGACGAGGCAGGCAGCTGGAGCGGTGGATTCCGCCGGCATAGAGCCGAAGCAGATGTTGATGGGATTGGCGAGGATGTCCGCCATGCTCTTAGGGAAGATGACGCCGCTTGGTGAAGCCATCGAGTTGCACGAAGAAACCAGGATTTCCCCCTACCTGGCGCACCAACTATCAGATGTTTAGATCTGCACAGCCCATAGGGGGGTTAACCCCGGTGGTTTATTTGTTCGGCGGGGTGGAATCTAGGGCTAAGAACTCGAAGGTTGTGCACGAGCACATGGAACATAAAGGACACGGTGAGTTTATACTAGTTCAGGCCTCCGGAGAGTAAAACCCTACGTCCAGTTCTTTATTGTATTGCTTTGGGTGGATTGCGACTTGGGACGACTTGGCCTCAGGGGTCCGGCCTTGCCCGCCTTATATTGGCTGACAGACAAGGTCGGTGGGCCCTAAGTCCTGGTCGGTTACAACAGGGAAACCAATCTAAGGAAAGTTACAACATAATCCCGCGATCTTCGGACTGTCTGGAGATGCAGCCGACATCTTCTGCCTTGTCTTGCACGCCAAGTTACCTGACCGGATCGGATAAGTTCATCTGGAGAATTTTCTAGAAGGTCTTCAGGAGCTCGTGTGGGCCGCCAACCAGGTCGGTTGGGCCCACTGTCAGGTCGGCGGGTCTTCTGGTAGGCCGGACCCACTTGTCGAGGACGGTCGTGAGCCTGGTCGGTGGGGACCCAGGGGTACCCATGTCTCACAGGACCCACTTTAGATCTTCTGTAGAAACATCTACGACAGCTTTGAAATCCTGCAAAATACAATCATTTTTGAGAATACAAGTAGAAATCAGTTTCTAAAATCAAATGGAGAATATGAGCAGAGACATGGCTGAGCATTATTATCTACTTACAGCAGCCTTCTTGATGTCAGGTATGTCATCGAGTAGTCTTAACATATTGAATGCCAAATGGAATCCACACAAAGAGGACCGCGATGGCTGCCGAGCACACTGCATCGAGGTACCAAAATGACAAGTTAATGCAGTACCAAATAGGTAAGAAGGGACCATAAAAAAAACCTCGGTCTTACATCGAGATTTGGTTTGTGCTTGAGTGTTGTGGCTTTTGGCTTTTTTCTTTCCTTTCGTCACTCCGTCCTGTGCACATGTATCAAAAGCCCTGCATGATCAGCAATACCGCTTAGAAACACTAAGAGATTGAATTTATGTGACCAAAACCTACAAGATACTGACCAGTCCACAATAACTTTGAGGTCTGTGAACTTTCGCGTGGGATATTGTTTAGAAGAATCTAGATACCAAACCTCTTTGAACTGCATACAGATGATCAGTGTTACCCAGTGGCCAGTGTAGTAGGCACCCACCACGTAGTCATTGTTCATTGCATTTGCGATTGGTTTTACTACAAGGCCAAAATGCTGAGAAATATTTGTGGAAGTGAAAATATTTGGATCCAAAAACCCAACACTGATCTGCTCTCCGCTGCCTTGTCCATCATTTTCCTACAAAAAATCAAATTTTTAGCATGCATGAACTTTGTGGTCAAAATTAAAGAAATATCTTTTTAGGTTTTAAGGGACTTACAATGTCCACAATGTCAAGAAGGTAATATCCAGAGAAGCCAAGGTTATAAGGTTATACACGCCACTGAATACAATGTTTAACATTAAAGCACCACCACCTTGAAAGTAGTCTTGATCCACCTTTGCTGGAAAGGCAAGTTTATCCTTACTGTGTTCCATGATGTAAGCATGCAACCTGGCACAATTTGGTCCAGCAGCCTCTAAGTCTGCTTCTGACAACATAGGTACACCAGGCTTGTATTTTGGTTTCCTGGCCTAGTTCTCCTTCTGCAGTGGAGATTGCCTGGGCTCCTCCTCCTGTTGCAGAGGCTGTTGTACATGTTGCATCTGCTGCTTAGGGGGAGATTGCCTGGGCTCCTCCTCCTGCTGCTGCAGAGGCTGCTATTTCGTTTGTTGCTTATCCTCATGTTGCAGCTGCTGCTTAGGCGGAGTTTGCCTGGGCTCCTTCGGCTATTGTCGATGCTCTTGCTGTGTAGTTTTGCCGATCTGTTGCTACTGCTACTGCTGAGCCTTCTCTCGCTAACACTGAGCTGCAGTACCTCCATCTGATGTTGTACCCCTGCTACCTGTTGCGGCTTCAGGGTTGGGATGTCTTGTCATGGGTTGTATAAGGATCCTGTCCTTTGGCCATTGGATCCTTTGAACGAGAGCCTCATCTAGGGTTGCTATGTCACCCCCATCAATTGATACAGGCAGAGGGTAGTGACCCGCATTGGCCCACACATAAGTAGGTTGCACCACAACCACTACAAGAAAATCGTTGACTAGTGACGCAATCACATTTTAGCGTCATTGATTTATGACGTTCCCGGCTGATCTCGTCATAATATTTCACTTTCGAGCAAATTTGGTGACAAAAAAACTTTCGTCAGTACGATTGCTACTGTAGCCGAGCATTCACTATTCCATGCTATTTTGTGACGCCACAAGCTCTGCAAAAACGTCATAAACCAACATCAGTCCCACATGTAAGCATTATTTTAAAAACAGAGTGTTCCAAGTCATCATAAAATTCAGTAGGGTCCCACATGTAAGCATTCTTTCAAAAATAGAGTGTTCCAAGGGTCGTGTTTAGATAGGAGTTGAAATTTTTTTAACCCCTTTTGACCACTAATTAAAGGTATTAAATAAAGCAGTTTATAAAACTACTTCCACACCTCAATGTAAATTTCTGAGAGCAATCTAATGAGGGTTTTGACCACACGATTAGAGAATGGTTACTATAGCATTACTGTAGCAAGAGATGAGGAAATTCAACGAGATGGCTGACCACTCCTCTACTACTCCTCTCTCACTTTTGGTTTCTAAGGCTAGGAAGTAGGCTAGAGTAGTTCTACTTCAGGTTCCAAGTCTACTTTGGGATCTTGGTATGAGTTCTCTTGTATCTTTATTTCTTTGTATGACTTTGCTCTACTTTAGTTTTATAACTATTTCATATAAAGTCGTGCTTGTATACATGGGTGATTTGTTCATGTGTTCTTCACTTGTTCATCATTTAGAGGCTCATGTTCTTGATGAATAAGGCCTTTCGATCCAGTTGACAAGTGACTTACTCATGTTTTCGGTGTTTGTTCATAAGTTAGAGGCTCGTGTTCTTCACGAACACGACCCTTTGATCTTGTTGAATAGACATAGGAAAGCACAAATCTGTTTGTGTACCTAGCCTAGTATGATCCAGTTAGTTCCATGTTCATGTTGTATGAAGTTCGTGCTTAAGCTACGGTACTCGGTGTAATTGGCTGGTTTATATGGTGGCTCTGACCTGGGTGACAATAGCCCGGGCCGGTCAGGGTCCTGCTAACAAGGTAAGCGTGGTGCTTGGGTTGCATAGCTACGTTACTTATGAGTGTATCCCACGGTTCGTCTTGGGGTAGGTCGCGGTAGTGACAGCCTTTGGACCCTTCTGGAATCCCCCACGTTCGGATACGCTGTAGGAGTCTAAAGTCTAACAACTGGAGTCGTGCGTAAGCGATGCGGGAGGTTAACTCCCCGTTTGTACCTGGGTGCTTGAGCCAACAGTCATGCAATGCTAGTGTGTATCTAACTCGTCTTACTGACTTCATGTGTTTAGTACCTTAGAACCTAGAACTAACTCGTATGTTGCCTCCTAAGCCTAGGACCTTTAGAGTGAGTGTGTTTGTGTGTTCACACTACCAACTTATCTATCATACCTCACCCCTACACTCGAGTGCCTGGTTTGTTTCCTTCTATGATTTATACTCATTGCAATAGTGTTGAACTTGTTAATCCACTTAACCTTCCTTGGATTCGATACCCTTTGGAATACTCCTTTGGGGAAATGCTACAATGGTACTTCCGTGCGCTTGTGGACTCTTGTAATCGTTAGGATTACCATTTGGTCATTTCTGGCATCGTTGCTAGGAACTCATAACTTAGCATCGACGTTAAGAAATGCCAACAATACCCTGCAAGGGGCTTGCCAGCACGCTCCTATGGGTCGTTGTGGCAAATATCTAGCCTAGAGGCGTTGGTGCACAGGTCTAGAACCCGCGGCGGGAATGGCGGATCCTCGCATCGAAGGGAGGAGAGTGAACTGCGGTCAGGTCAGTATCCTGTTTTGTGCCTCTGCTTTCCCCTTTCGTCAGAGGGAAGGGATATTTGGAATTGGGGATTTTGGTTGAAGCACGATTGTTGTTACAAGTTGATTGTTAGGCTTTAGTTAAGAAAGTGCAAAACTAAGCATTGATTTCAAGTTGCAATGAAATTTTTTGAAGCATCCGTGTACTCCAGCATCTTCTTCCATTGGAAGTTACTGCTCGGATACATCTTCCTGCAATAGTAGCCATTGGCATCCTAAAGACAAGTGCAAACACGGGTTGAGAGCTGTGGTGAAGTATGCTTGGACCTTTCTCAACCCTGGCCGCCGGTTTGCTGGCTGCCCAAAGGTAAAGGCTAGTTGACTACCTGCTTATGTGGTGCCTGTGATCAATGGCTATTGCTAATGGGTCGTTCAATTTGCAGGAAGAAAAAGAGCAATGCGATTACTTCTGCTGGATTGATCCAGAATGGGATGAAAGGTCGTATGTTGTTATGCTAAAGCTCATGAAGAAGAAAGCGAAAGCTGAAGAGGATGCAAAGTAGTGGGAGGGGGAATTGGGAAAAGCTAACTGTGAGCTTAGAGAGATTAGGAATGAGCTCAAAATAGCGCGACAAAAACTTCAGAAGGCTACCGCCGAGCTGAAGTCAATTGGGAATTATAGGCACAATGTCAAACTCGCGCATGTGTTGCTTGCTTTATTTGTTGTTTTCGTGGGAATGGCGGGATTGATGCTCGGTGGCAAGGCTAATTAGATGTGTCGCTCATGTATTCTGCAAGTGTCGCTTTCGTATTGTGAACAATGTGTCGATCATGTATTCTGAACATTGTGCCCTATGCTTCTGAGCATTGTACTGATGATGTATTGCCAAAATCGACCAAGAAATGCGCGGTAGTTAGTATCCACCACATTGTACTGACCATTTAGTCCGACCTATTCACATTTCCAAGAACGTAATTTCCGTTATGTTCCCCAACAGTCATAATGAATTATTATTGTTATCTCGAAATCAATGGAGCAGCAGCGAAGGTTGTTTTGGGTGGCGAAGGAGTGGTGAATTTACTGTAAATACGGAGAAAGGATCGGTGGATTTGTTGTAAATGGGGCATTGATCGACTTCTTCCACCTAGGGTACAAAAAACATTTTTACAATTGCATCTCCTCCTCTCAGAAGGAAGATCCGTGAGAGTACAGTGCTCTCTTCCAAGTCTTTGTATCAATTTGAATGTGCATTTGACCTGGCACTCTGATGTTTGATCAAACTATTTTCAGGACAACGGTAGGTCAGTAATCATGTCGTCGAGGCGGTTGCCGTTATCGCTGGTGGTGCTCCCTACCTGTCACACCCAGTTTTAAAGGCAAAACCGAATGCATTGATTACGTGTGTGCCAGGATCAAGTTACACACACGTAATGACATTGTAAAAACCAAAATCAGCGCCACACGAATTTAGGGTTATTACATGACCAAAAGTCTTAAACGAACATAAATAATGAGTTCTCGCAGCGGATAGAGATGCCTCCACAGGCAGCTGACTGAAGACACGCACACCTAGAACTCCTGGAAGTCACCGGGATAGTCTTCAAATCTCTCCCAGTCTGAGCAGCAATCCGAGTATTGTAGATACAAGAAAATAGACAAGCGTGAGCACGTGCCGTACTCAGCAAGGGGAAAACAACATAACATGCAAGGCCATATGGTGGATGGCTAAGGTTCAAGCAGTTTAGCATTTTAGTTAGTCAAGTTTTATTAGCAACATAATTACTAAGGAGTATAAGTTTATACCAACCCCAATTAATAAAGCATAAGCATCATAAATAAAGATAGAGCAACGATTTTATATCAAGTTCCATAACTTAGTCATGTGAGGGTCCAGGCCGCTCTTGACCATGAGCTCGGCTAACCGGTTAGTTTTACACTCTGCAGAGGTTGTACACTTTCACCACAAGCAGCGTAAAAGCTCTGAAGAACTTTGAACCCAACCATGCGGTGTTTGCAAGGCACCATACCACACTACCGAGGTGTGGTTGCATAGGGACGCTACATGGCCTTTACAAAGGTTCCCCAACAAGTTGTGACCCACAAGGTCCGGATCAGCTAGCAAGGTATAAAGTCCCCTAGCAGGTCGATACCCACCATAAAAAGAATAACTCACCCAACCCCCTGCTAGAGCGAGTCCATACCCCGCAGTACCGCCGATCCCTTATCCTTATCAGGTAAGATCACCCCAAGCTAAAGTTCCTAATTATTCAGCCAAGACCATTGCTCGTTTAGTTCTTGTGGTTGTACTGTTTTCCTGGGTGGTTCTCCATGTTCCGATTAACATAGCAAAGGTGGTCTTGCAATTAAAATAACATACAACGGAACATAGAACATAAAGGTATCCAAATTGATTAGTACCATCCCAGTTAAGCATGCTAAGCCATAGCTACCATCATGATTAATTTAATAACCCGGTTTCAAGGCAAAGGTCATAAAAGACTAGGCATGATCCTTAGTAGGGTCCCGTCAAAGTTAATGCAAGCAACAAAAGTAAATACTATGAATTTAATGCATGTTATATGGGACAAGTGGGTATGCATCAAGGAAGACTTGCCTTCAACAAGACTCGGCTACTCAAACTCTAGCGCGTCTTGATCTTCAAATCCTTCGAACGCTTCACTCTCTACGCTCCACAACATTCACATTCAAGCATACCATAAGAATAAATAAGAAACAATCATCAAACAGTACTAACAGAACAAAATAGAGGCATAAAACTAATCTACGCTTCGAGACGATCGCATGGACATAAAGAACGCTAAAAACGGAGCTAAAACGACCAAGATATGCACTAATGAAGGTACAGGGACTTTTCTGTAAAGAAAACTAAAGCTTAAGGGCTTAAACGGAAAGAAAAAGGACTAAACCGTAA
This sequence comes from Cenchrus fungigraminus, assembly GCA_036936925.1. Classification (NCBI taxonomy): domain Eukaryota; kingdom Viridiplantae; phylum Streptophyta; class Magnoliopsida; order Poales; family Poaceae; genus Cenchrus; species Cenchrus fungigraminus. The sequence goes on along the minus strand of CM072768.1, from coordinate 115,218,679 downwards.
AGGACTTCCTACTGCGGGAGGATCTGTTTGTAAAACTAGGAAACTCAGAGGCTTTCTTGCAAAAGGGCGAAGTCAAGCCGGTTTTGACCGGTATTGACTCTGGTCAAGATGGATCTGATCCGTTGGATCTAGATCCAACAGCGGCCGGCGACTGCAAGCACTAGAGTCGGTGGGTTGCAACGGCGAGCGGCGGCGGACGGCGGCGGGCTCGCCGGCATGGCTCGGAATCAAGCTGGGGTGCTCGATTGGATGCACGGGCAACACCAGGGGATAGCGCGTGAGCCAGCAAAGCTATCTAGGGCGGCGCGGACGACGCGAGAGCGACGGAGACGGCGTGCGGCACGGCAAGGCGGAGCGGTGCGGCGGCGCAAAGACGGCGAGCTCGTCTCGGCGACTCGGGGCATGGGGACGCAAACAAGCGGCACCTGAGGGATCCTCACCTCCTTGCGCAGCTCCGGGGCGGCTTCACGACGGCGGGGAGGCGACGGCGGCACGAATCGATGGCGGCGGCTGGCTAGGGTGTCGCGGCGTGCGGGCGGAGCTCAAGGCGGCTAGGGTCAGGAGAAATGGGCGCTCGGGTGGCGGCGGCCCTTAAGTAGGCCCAGGGGTGGCGCCTTGGCGTGCGCGCCACGCATGGGGAGTGTGCATGAGGTGGACGTGGGCGCGGGACTCCCTGAGTCCTTTACCGACACGGCGTGGGGTTGGGGATGACCGGCGGGGTCCACCGGTCAGTGACCGCGGGCGAGGGAGCGAACGCGGGCTAGCGCGAGTTTAGGTGGGCCGGCCGTTGGGCCGCGAAGCTGCTGCTGCGCTGGGCTAAAAGCGATGCCAGGCCAAAAGAAAAACAAAAGGGAAAGGGAGGCAGTTGCGGGCCAGCGCGCGTTGGAGGCAGGGCCGAGCTGGGCCAGAAGAGGGAAAAGGATAGAGGAGAAAGGAAAAAAAGGGTTTTGTATTTTTTTTTGAAAAATGCAACAAACATTTGAATTCAAATTCAAACTTGAATTCAAACAAGCAAAAGCAATGCACCAGCATGAATGCAACAAACATCAAGCCATCTATTTAATTTTAGAAAAATAAATAATGTTTTTTTCCTTTCCTGCACTATATTCCCTGTAAAGAAAATAAGTATTGGGGAAAATTTTAAAATTAAGAGAAAATTGTTGGTTAATTTTCCTTTCTATTCACATCCTAAAATTCAGAAATTTCAGGGTGTGACAAACCTACCCCCCTTAAAAGAATCTCGTCCTCGAGATTAGGACAGATAAAGAAAGATTTTGAGAATGATAAGATAGAACTGATGTGGGGATAGTGTTGATAAGGAACATACCGAACATGGTCTATGCATTTATGTGGTTCAATCTGCCACGTGCGGAGTTCTGCTGTCCCTTGGAGTTCTGCGGGGTCTTGTTTCCATTCCTCATCTACTGACTCTGCACTGGAGTGTTCTGAGCGCTTCTCTGGGGGCAATTGTTGGCATAGTGACCAGTCTCTCCACACTTAAAGCAAGTATTACCAACAGAAGCGTTGGGCACACTAGGTCTCCCTGGGGTTCCCGTTGGGTGTTCTGAGTAGGCTGCTGGTCATTGGGGCGTAGGGTCTGTGGAGTGGACTGCTGTAACTCTTGAATGGGGTGTTTGAACGGTTGATTGTTGCGTTGCAACTGATTCTGCCCAAAATTTCCACCCGGACCTCCGGAGCGAAGTGGTGTCCCCTGTGGTGGATTAAAGCGAGGGCGAGAGATGCTCCCTGATTGTCCAGAGGTGGTGGCCTTCCTTTTTTGCTCTCCTAACTCCTTGCGCTTGTGCTCCAAGCAGATGGCACTGTCTACTAGATGCTGAAACGTGGGGAAAGAGTGAGACATCAGCTGGCACTGTAGTGGACCAGCTAACCCATCCAGGAACAGCTCCTGCTTCTTCCTGTCTTCAGCAACTTCCTCAGACGCATAGCGAGACAACTCAATGAACTTGTCTCTGTACTCCACCACTGACATTCCCTGCTGCTTGAGAGAAAGGAACTCCTTCTTCTTAATCTTCATCACGCCAGTAGGTATGTGGTGACTCCTGAAGTTGGTGGTAAACTTATCCCAAGTGATAGTATCAGGGGCGGCATGAGCGGCGACATAAGCATCCCACCAAGCAGATGCGGACCCCTGAAGTCGTCCTGCAGCATACAAGACCTTCTCTCTGTCATTGCACTGGGAGGTGGTGAGCATCTTCAGCACTATCTTCAGCCAATCTTCAACTTCAAGTGGATCAGCAGCATGAGTGAACACTGGGGGGTGGTGGCTCATGAACTCCCAGTGCTTGTTGCGAGGCGTCTGCTGCTGCACGGGTGGATTATTGGCTTGGGCTTGCAGATTCGCCACAGTGTTGGTCAGGTTCTGGAGGAGCTGAGTCTGCGTCTCGATGAATTGCTGCATGGCAGGATCCATCTGTGCTTGCCGGGGTGCCCTGCCTTGATGATTCACTGCTGGTTGATCGACTTCGGATCCTGACCTGGTGTTCACCTTCTGAGTGTTAGGGACATCACTTTAGTTGATTGTGCCAAGAGTTAAACCCAGAAAGATAAGATAACAAAGATATTCAGCTTTAGACAGATTCTGTTGGTCTCAAATAATCAGGCATAACTCTCAGCGTGGATAACCAAATATAATGAGGTTTTAACCAGTACAAGATAATGAAATTACGGAACTAATCCAACTGGAATCACCTCAATCAGAGCTCTGTAACTCCGATTATAAAATAAACAATTCAGGTATATCAACAGTGTTGACAGATTCGAGTGACTCCAATGTTTTGGGCATATCTCTCTGACTATGTATCCTAAAATTCTGAATTTTGGTCAGAAAATGACTCACGAAATTTCTGAACTTCTCCAATTGGATTTACTGCAATCGGAGTTCTGTAGCTCCAGATAAAATTAAAACAGTGCAGCTGACTCAGAGAGCTGTGCGAACAGATTTGAAGCTTCGGTTTGGCATTAAGGGTAGGATTGAGTGAAACAAAAGATTATGATAGAGAAAAGTTGAAAGATACTGAAGGAAACCCAACTAAGCACTTTTACTACTAAACCAATGTCATTGTGGTCATTACCCCACAACACACTGCACTCATAACAAAAATCCAAAACAATCATTTATCACAAGCACAAACAACCAAACACACCACTAGACTAAGCACACTTTAACCGATCGTCAACTATCGATTACAAAGATGCTAACTTAAAGACTCCTAGATCCTAAGGAAGAGCTCCAGTGTGGGCGTCGGGAGAGTTGTAGCGGGGTCTCTTTGGTGCCAGGGAGAGGTGAGGTTCCACAACACCATCTCGGATCACAGGACGATCATCCCCGTTCAAAGTAGCCTCCAACAGACGCTTCTGAGCTTCCAGTGTATAGTTCTTTCATTGAGCTTTGGGAAGCATGTTGTTGGTGTCATCCAAAGTGGTGTTGACAGCGGCTAGCAACTAACAAAGGTTGTCCAAAGTGGGGCTTTGGCCAGAAGCTGATGCGATGTTGGTCTTGGCTTTCCCACTTTCTCTGTAGGGAGTATACAAACTGCGAGTGTGTGCCAACTCAAAATGCTCCCTGTGAGAGAGAACATAGAGTGCCCTCCTAGCAGCTTCGGCAATCCCAGCTTCCATGGTGTCTCTAGCAGCAACGTCATTATGTCTGGATATCTCCTTGGGTCCATAGTGTAGAACCCTCTCATAAATGATCGTTGTTACCTCCTAGTGAGGCTCAAACCAAGGATGAGTCCATATCTCACACTGGTAGGTTGGGTCTACACCATATCCCAAATGATACACCGTCCTCCTTGGATTGTCAGCCCTGAGAATGCCTCTCCCGTCTTACTTGTACAAGCTCACTGTCCAGACTGCATCCTCGGCACGCTCAGGCTGTGGAACAGGCGGTGCTGGGGAGCAACATGTGGCTGATAGTGGTAGTAATCATCTTGCGGGCTGTACTGAGGGTCAGAACTCCTGTAAGCAGTCTTCAGATGACGATCCATCTAGAGGTAAAGAGAAGTAGGTGATGAGTGAGATAAGTACCAAGGTTAAAGAGCTAAAGGGAGAAAGACAACAAGATCAAGATAGAGAGTTAAGTAGAGATCAAGGATGGGGTAAAAGCAAGGATGAGATTATTAAATTAGAAATAAAGCAAAGCATATGATAAGAAAGGCTTCTAAGATTTTATAATCCTTAAGTTCGACCATTTCTATCTAGGCTAACGTCCTACAGTCAACACGGCTCTGATACCACTTTGTCACACCAGTTTTAAAGGCAAAACCGAATGCATTGATTACATGTGCGCCAGGATCAAGTTACACACACGCAATGACATTGTGAATACCAAAATTAGTGCCACACGAATTTAGGGTTATTACATGACCAAAAGTCTTAAACGAACATAAATAACGAGTTCTCGCAGCGGATAGAGATGCCTCCACAGGCAGCTGACTGAAGACACGCACACCTAGAACTCCTGGAAGTCACCGGGATAGTCTTCAAATCTCTCCCAGTCTGAGCAGCAATCCGAGTATTGTAGATACAAGAAAATAGACAAGCGTGAGCACGTGCCGTACTCAGCAAGGGGAAAACAACATAACATGCAAGGCCATATGGTGGATGGCTAAGGTTCAAGCAGTTTAGCATTTTAGTTAGTCAAGTTTTATTAGCAACATAATTACTAAGGAGTATAAGTTTATACCAACCCTAATTAATAAAGCATAAGCATCATAAATAAAGATAGAGCAATGATTTAATATCAAGTTCCATAACTTAGTCATGTGAGGGTCCAGGCCGCTCTTGACCGTGAGCACGGCTAACCGGTTAGTTTTACACTCTGCAGAGGTTGTACACTTTCACCACAAGCAGCGTAAAAGCTCCGAAGAACTTTGAACCCAACCATGCGGTGTTTGCAAGGCACCATACCACACTACCGAGGTGTGGTTGCATAGGGACGCTACATGGCCTTTACAAAGGTTCCCCAACAAGTTGTGACCCACAAGGTCCGGATCAGTTAGCAAGGTATAAAGTCCCCTAGCAGGTCGATACCCCACCATAAAAAGAATAACTCACCCAACCCCCTGCTAGAGCGAGTCCATACCCCGCAGTACCGCCGATCCCTTGTCCTTATCAGGTAAGATCACCCCAAGCTAAAGTTCCTAATTATTCAGCGAAGACCATTGCCCGTTTAGTTCTTGTGGTTGTACTATTTTCTTGGGTGGTTCTCCATGTTCCGATTAACATAGCAAAGGTGGTCTTGCAATTAAAATAACATACAATGGAACATAGAACATAGAGGTATCCAAATTGATTAGTACCATCCAAGTTAAGCATGCTAAGCCATAGCTACCATCATGATTAATTTAAAAACCCAGTTTCAAGGCATAGGTCATAAAAGACTAGGCATGATCCTTAGTAGGTTCCCATCAAAGTTAATGCAAGCAACAAAAGTAAATACTATGAATTTAATGCATGTTATATAGGACAAGTGGGTATGCATCAAGGAAGACTTGCCTTCAACAAGACTCGGCTGCTCAAACTCTGGCGCGTCTTGATCTTCAAGTCATTCGAACACTTCACTCTCTACGCTCCACAACATTCACATACAAGCATACCACAAGAATAAATAAGAAACAATCATCAAATAGTACTAACAGAACAAAACAGAGGCATAAAACTAATCTACGCTTCGAGACGATCACGTGGACATAAAGAACGCTAAAAACAGAGCTCAAAGACCAAGATATGCACTAACGAAGGTACATGGACTTTTCTGTAAAGAAAACTAAAACTTAAGGGCTTAACAGAAAGAAAAAGGACTAAACCGTAAAGGACTTCCTACTGCGGGAGGATCTGTTTGTAAAACTAGGAAACTCAGAGGCTTTCTTGCAAAAGGGCGAAGTCAAGCCGGTTTTGACCGGTATTGACTCTGGTCAAGATGGATCTGATCCGTTGGATCTAGATCCAACGGCGGCCGGTGGCTGCAAGCACTAGAGTCGGCAGGTTGCAACGGCGAGCGGCGGCGGACGGCGGCGGGCTCGCCGGCACGGCTCGGAATCGAGCTGGGGTGCTCGATTGGATGCGCGGGCAACACTAGGGGATAGCGCGCGAGCCAGCAAAGCTATCTAGGGCGGCGCGGACGACGCGAGAGCGACGGAGACAGCGTGCGGCACGGCGAGGCGGAGCGGTGCGGCGGTGCAATGACGGCGAGCTCGTCTCGCCGACTCGGGGCACGGGGACGCAAACAAGCGGCACCTGAGGGATCCTCACCTTCTTGCGCAGCTCCGGGGTGGCTTCACAATGGCGGGAAGGCGACGGCGGCGCGGATCGATGGCGGCGGTCGCCTAGGGTTTCGCGGCGTGCGGGCGGAGCTCAAGGTGGCTAGGGTTAGGAGAAATGGGCGCTCGGGTGGCGGCGGCCCATAAGTATTCCGAGGGGCGGCACCTTGGTGTGCGCACCACGCATGGGGAGGCGTGCGTGAGGTGGACGTGGGCGCGGGACACCCTGAGTCCTTTACCGGCAAGACGCGGGGTTGGGGTTGACCGGCGGGGTCCACCGGTCAGTGACCGCGGGCGAGGGAGCGAACGCGGGCTGGCGCGAGTTTAGGTGGGCCGGCCGTTGGGCCGCGAAGCTGCTGCTGCGCTGGGCTGAAAGCGATGCCAGGCCAAAAGAAAAACAAAAGGGAAAGGGAGGCCGTTGCGGGCCAGCGTGCGTTGGAGGCAGGGCCGAGCTGGGCCAGAAGAGGGAAAAGGATAGTGGAGAAAGGAAAAAAAGGGTTTTGTATTTTTAAAAAAAAATGCAACAAACATTTGAATTCAAATTCAAACTTGAATTCAAACAAGCAAAAGCAATGCACCAGCATGAATGCAACAAACATCAAGCCATCTATTTAATTTTAGAAAAACAAATAATGTTTTTTTCTTTCCTGCTCTATATTCCCTGTAAAGAAAATAAATGTTGGGGAAAATTTTAAAATTAAGAGAAAATCGTTGGTTAATTTTCCTTTCTATTCACATCCTGAAATTTGGAAATTTGATGGTGTGACACTACCGAGGAGAACATTGACATCGCCGGCCACCTCACTGTGACCTCGGAGCGAGCCATGGACGACCTCTGTAGCCTACGGGCGATCTACCTGGAGATGCGTCGCGTGTGCAAGAACGCGGCCGTTGGTCGGCGCGTGGTACTATAGCGATTTGCCGTCGAGCAGTAGTGGAACGACTGTAAGGGCTACGACTCCCTCCTCGATTGCTTGACCCGCATAAGAAACCCGGAGGCATGTTTCCTCTCCGGGATGGACATCCTGTTCGGGGAAAACTACAGCTCCCGATCATCCATCGCCAAGCTCGAGGAGGTCGCCCATGCCGGGCACAATGTGGCGGCCTACGTAGCCGCCATGGTCCTTTACAAGGCCAATGGCGGCGCCGGTGATGATGACACTACGAGGCGGTACATCAGACAAGTCGAGGGCGAAGAAGAATCAGCGGCCGTGACATCAATGATGATGTGGACGAACAAGGGTTGCCTGCAGTGCCGTGAGGCAGCCTCAAAGGTGATCCGGCAAGTGACGTGGCGCCGACGTGCAACGCTGGTGCCGCCAGTGGCATGCGGCAATCATCAGTGCGTAGGCCGCCTGTGCTTCAAGATGAGCTGGGAAGAATGGTCACATTTTTGTAACGAGGAATGTAGAATTCACGCAGAATGTGATATGTTCTTTAGCAAAATAATTAGATATCTGCATCTGTCGTACGGACATCCCTGGGCCCACTACTCAGGTGGGTACTGGGACCGACTACTCCATGGGCCCCTGGGACTACTGGACTTGGGCTGCACGGCACCTGATGGCGTGGAGCGCAAGGCATACGGAGGACTGGTACTCGGTTAGGAAGCTAGACATGTCCGGATCCATGTAAAGTACTCCTAGCCGTACACGTCTAGTACTCCTCTATCAAACCGACTTGTAATCCTGCCTCCCGGACTATATAAGGTGAGGCAGGGACCCCTATCTCTTCATCCGCATCATCTTGTAAACACACCCAATCAATCCAGAGCTACACAGCATACAAGACGTCAGGTATTACGCACCTCGCGGCCCGAACCTATCTAAATTGTGTGCCACGTGTCTCTCCTTCGAGTTCCCGATCTCGGTGAGGCCATAAACATCTACCTCGGGTACTCCCCTTGGTAGGTTGCCGGGTTAAAAAACCAACAGCTGGCGCGCCAGGTAGGGGATCTCACCGAAGATCACATGGCGAAGTCGATGGCTTCAATCGTCATCAAGCCAACCGCCGCCTTCAACCGTGGCGACACCTTTGTCTTTGGCTCCGGGTCTGCACCGCCGACGGTGCTGGATCATTCCAGTGGTACCTCACCATGACCCCGGACCCAGAGACCGGACTCGTGACACTTCCCGAAGCCATCACGGGCCAACTCGTCGAGAAATTCGACAAATTTTCGCTCTGCAATCAAGTCGCCGACTTCAAGCCTGGATCCACCTCCAACTCGAACTCGACGTCGCCCTGGATCGAACCGCGCGAGCTGGCTCCTGAGCCATCGTGCGAACCGGTCCTCCACGAGCACTTCCCGTATGGCCTTTGCAACTCTAGCAAAGCCTACGCGGAAGCACTCACCTCGTGACGGGCCGGCAAGGAGATCGCCTCCGAGCACTCCTTGGACTCCAACACCGTCCCCGACTACAACTCGGACTCCTCGTATGAGTTTGACTTCAGTTTCGATCTGATCGAGTCCGAGTCCGAGCTCAACACCATTGAGGAACCGTTGTCAGGTCCTGCTGCTGGCTTGGTCATCACGTCTACTCCTGCCAGCAAATTTGTCTACTGGCCCGACTGCAAGCCCGCAGACCTGATCAACGACAACTCACGCTGCGTTGCCTACCTCGAGACACTCCCCTTCCAAGAGGGGACACCGCTGACTCTGACTGAGGAAGAGCACACGCCAATCGAGGTGGCGACCATCAACTCCGGACTCTGCACGCCCGATCGTGAAGTATTCATGGCAGCCGGGGAAGCTGGAACCTCAAACAACCAAGTTGATCACTACCTTGAAGACATCTCAGAAGACGAGGTATCAGCTAATGCACCCGCAGATGAGACTACTGAGGCCAAGAATGCCCGGCGCGAACGCAACAGAAAACAAGCTGATCGACGCAAGCGCCTCCGAGAAGCTTTTCCCATCCGGAACCTCACAGAGGCTATGGACCAAGTCGAGAACCGGGTACACACCACCCCTGAGCAATGCCTCATGTCAATCACCATGATAGCACGGATAGCTCAGGGGCACCGCATAGGTGAACTCATCGCCAAGCTTGCTGAGGACGCCTACTTCATGCGGGTCAACAACAGAACCGCCGGAGCCGGAAACCACAAAGCCACTAGTCGCTGCCGTACCCCAGCAGATGGCAGACGCAACCACATCCGTGACGAACAACAGCCAACCCTCAATTGGTCCAGAGCCTCTGCAGGAGCACCAAGCGGCGGCGGCGGTGGTAGCAGTGGTAGCTCATCCCACGGTGGCGGCAGAAGAGCCGGTGGCGGCGACGATCGCGGAGGCCGAGGCCACGTGAACAGCCACGTCACCGGCAACGCTCGTGGCGACTACGATGCCCGCCACAGAATCGACGAGATCCGCCGCGCTAAGAAGACTACTGAAGTCAGCGACAGCGACGGCTTCCCCGCCTACTCCGCACGACTTCGCGATCTGCTCCTCCCCGAGAAATTCAAACCTCTTGGGATCACCAAGTACGACGCGAAGCAAGACCCAGTTCAGTGGCTCAGGTGCTATGCCCTGGCCATCGAAAACACTGGTCGCGACAACGACACCAAGTGCCTCTACTTCCCTTTCTGTCTGGACCAATCCCCACTCACATGGCTCGAGCCGCTCGACAAGAACTCGATCGACAAGTGGGACCAGCTGAAGGCTCAGTTCACCAGCAACTTCGCGGGCACCACGGGACCCTCGGGTACTCGCATGGATCTGGCGATGGTCAAGCAGGAGCAAGGCGAGACCCTCTGCCAATACATGCACCGCTTTTTCGACAAGCGCGCGACCGTAGTCGACGTCACCGACAAAGAAGTCATCGACCTCTTCCAAGACAGGCTCTACCACCGTCGCACCTTCGAAGACTTCGATCGCCGTCACCCGAGTTCTATCACCAAGCTCAAAGACATGATCACCTCATGGGCCAATGAAGAGGACAAGGCGAACGCCAGGTATGACTCCATTCGCGGCAATAGCAAAAACAACACGGGCGGCAACAACAACAACAAGGATTAAGGGGGTCGCAACAACAACTACTCGGGTCCTAACCGCAAGCGCAAGCCAGACAACACAGTCGTGGCTATACAGCGCCCTACGAAGGACAGTTCCAAAAAGACCTCCGGCGGCTTCAGAGACTTGCTCAAAGAGAAGTGCCCGTGGCATCTGGATGGTAATCACACAACCGACCAGTGCTACCAACTCTGGCGAGCACTCAAGGATATTCCCGAGCCACGGCCTCCTCACGACAAAAAGGGCAAGAAGAAAGTCGACGAAGGCAATGACGACTTCCAAGAACTTGACAAGACGGTGAACGTCCTCTTCGGGGGACTACCCACCAGACGATCTCAGAAGCTTACTCTACGAGAAGTCTTGAACATTGAACCAGCGGTACCGACACCTCTAAGGTGGTCGGAGGTACCCATCACCTTCTCCCGCGCGGATCAATGGACAAGCTTCTCTGAGCTAGGACGTTTCCCACTCGTCCTGAAACCAGTAGTCGCGGGCTCTAGACTCAACAAGGTACTCATCGACGGCGGGAGCGGACTCAACATCATCTTCACCAAAACCTTGAAGAAGATGAAGCTCGACATCACCGACATGCTCACCAAGAGCGCGTCGCCTTTCTACGGCATCGTCCCGGGTAACGCAACTATTCCCCTTGGCTAAGTGGTCCTGCCAGTTACCTTCGGGGAGACAAGGGAGAACTACCACACCGAGTACATCAAGTTCGAGGTTGCGGACTTTGAAACCTCCTACCATGCCATCCTCGGCAGACCAGCCATCGCCAAGTTCATGGCGGTCCCTCACTACACCTACTTGGTACTCAAAATGCCAACTCCTGCCGGAGTACTCGCACTGCAAGGGGACTTGAAGATTTCTTACGACTACGACACCGAAGCCGTGGAACTCGCAGCAACCAATCAAGTACCCAACGCAATGATGAAAATCTTCGCTGCATCTAAGAAGCTTGCGCCAACCGAAGACCGACACCGCAAACAAGCCTCAGTCAACAGAGAAAGTACAGGTGAAGGCCATTGACCTCAGGACGGGCAACAACAGCAAGACTACCATGATCGGCGCGGGGCTCGACCTGAAATAGGAAGACGCGCTCGTCAGCTTCCTTCGGGCTAACCAAGACATCTTCGCGTGGAAGCCAGCGGACATGCCAGGTGTGCCCAGGAGGCTGATCGAGCACTCACTCAACGTCGACCCTAAAGGTACCCCCAAGTGACAACACCTCCGCCGTTTTGCCGACGACCGACGGGATGCCATCAAGAAGGAACTCGCCAAACTACTCGCAGCTGGCTTCATCTGAGAAGTCTTCCGTCCTGAGTGGCTTGCCAACCCCGTCCTCGTCCGCAAGAAGAACATGAACGAGTGGAGGATGTGTGTCGACTACACCGATCTCAACAAGCACTGCCCCAAGGACCCCTTCGGGTTGCCGCAGATTGATCAAGTCATCGACTCCACGGCGGGCTGTGACGTGCTCTGCTTCCTCGACTGCTACTCCGGGTACCACCAGATCACTATCAAAGAAGAAGACCAGGAGAAGACCGCGTTCATCACCCCATTCGGCGCCTACTGCTACACGACAATGTCGTTCGGGTTGAAGAACGCCGGGGCTACCTACCAACAAGCTATCCAGGCCTGCTTCAAGAAGCAGCTCAACAAGAATGTCGAAGCCTATGTGGATGACGTGGTCGTCAAGATCAGAAACTCCGACACGCTCATCGCCGTTCTTGAAGAGACCTTCGCATCTCTGCGAGAGTACCAGTGGAAGCTCAACCCGAACAAGTGCGTCTTCGGCGTACCTTCGGGGAAACTACTTAGGTTCATCATCAGCCATCGCGGCATCGAAGCCAATCCCGAGAAGATCTCCGCCATCACCAATATGAAAGCTCCAACCTGCATCAAGGATGTCCAGAAGCTGACCGGGTGCATGGCGGCCTTGAACAGATTCATCTCGAAGCTCGGAGAACGAGGATTACCCTTCTTTAAACTACTCAAGCACCAAGAGAAGTTCGTGTGGACCGCGGAGGCTGATCAATCTCTGACGCAGCTAAAAGACTTCCTATCGAAGCCACCGGTCCTCACGGCTCCTCGCAAAAAGGAGCAGCTACTGCTCTACCTCGCTGCGACTACTCATGTGGTCAGTACTGCCATCGTCGTCGAGCGGCAGGAAGAAGGCCATGCCTACTCAGTCCAGCGACCAGTCTACTTCGTCAGCGAGGTCCTGTCTGAGTCCAAGGCACGGTACCAACTGGTCCAGAAGCTACTCTATGCAGTACTCATCACCTCGCGGAAGCTACGACACTACTTCCAAGAGTACTCGATCACCATTGTCACCGACTACCCGCTCGGTGACATACTCCATAATCAAGATGCTACTGGAAGAATCTCCAAATGGGCGGTCGAACTGGACACCCTCAACATTGACTTCAAGCCACGCACCGCTATCAAGTCTCAAGCACAAGTCGACTTCATGGCAGAGTGGCGGGAGAATCAGCTACCAACTCCTATAGAGCGGCCAGAGCACTGGGTGATTTACTTCGACGGCTCACTCAAGCTCGAAGGCGCGGGTGCATGAGTACTCCTGTTTTCTCCAAAGGGCGAACAACTCAAGTACGTCCTGTAGATCTTTTGGAAGGACTCAAATAATGAAGCCGAGTACGAAGCCCTACTGCATGGGCTCCGCCTCGCAATCTCACTAGGCATCAAGCGACTACTAGTCAACGACGACTCCGTAGTGGTCATCAACCAAGTCAACAAGTCTTGGGATCACAACAAGGAGAACATGGATGCCTACTGTCTTGAAGTCCGCAAGCTCGAGAACAAATTCTATGGTCTCGAGTTCCACCACGTCATCCGCGACAACAACGTTGCAGCGGACATCCTGTCGAAGCTTGGCTCTACTCGCACACAAGTACCCATCGGAGTCTTCATCCACGAGCTTCACGCGCCATCCATACCGGAGCCGGCGCTAACGACCACTGACCCTGGGCCACCACAGCCCGTTCAATAGGTCATGATGATTGATGTGGACTGGAGATAGCCCTTCATCGACTACATCCGCAAGCAAAAGGTTCCTTCCGACAAGAACAAGGTCGAACAACTTGTCCGCCGAACCAAGACCTACGTACTAGTCGGAGACAAGCTCTACAGGCGGGGTGCCACTTCTGGAGTACTCATGAAGTGCATACCCCGGGATGAAGGCAAGGACATCTTGGAGGAGATCCACAAGGGCGTCCGTGGCAACCACGTGTCTTCTCGCACGCTGGTGAGCAAAGCCTTCTGACGAGCTTTCTACTGGCCCACAGCCCTGGCCGACGCTGATGAACTCGTCAGAAGGTGCCAAGGATGTCAATTATTCGCCAAGCAGCAACATGTCCCGGCCTACAAGCTAGTCACCATACCACCGACTTGGCCCTTTGCCTGCTGGGGGCTCGACATGATTGGGCCTCTGCCAACAGCGCCAGGAGGATTCAACAGAGTCTTGGTGGCCATCGACAAGTTCACCAAGTGGATCGAAGTCAAGCCGGTTACCTGCCCAAAGGCCGACAGAGTACTCGACTTCTTGGATGAACTCGTACATCGCTACGGGCTACCCCATCGCATCATCACAGACTTGGGTTCCAACTTCAACAACCATCAGTTCTGGGAATACTGCGAGAACAGCGGGATTGACGTCAGGTACGTCTCAGTCACCCACCCATGCGCTAATGGTCAAGTTAAGCGCTCCAACAGGATGGTACACGACGCCCTCAAAAAGCCATTGCACGACGCAGCTAACACCAAAGGAGGCAAGTGGATCAAGGAACTATCCAATGCACTCTGGGGGCTTCATACTCAACCTACCAAGCCAACAGGGCAGTCGCCTTACTTCCTGGTCTACGGCTCCGAAGCTATTCTACCCGCCGACGTGATGTGGGAATCCCCGGCAGTAGAACAATACGATGAAGGCATCTCAGAAGACAGTCGACGGGTTGATATCGACAGCCTCAAAGAAGCCCACTGCGCTGCCCTCGTCCAGTCAGCAAGGTACCTAGAGGGTATCCGACGCTATGATGATCGCAACGTCAAGCAACGCTCCTTCAACGTTGGCAATCTAGTCCTCTGTCGCATCCAGAACACGGACAGACTACACAAGCTTAGCTCGGCATGGGAAGGTCCCTTCTCAGTCTCCAAGGTGACCGGACCAGGCTCATATTGCTTGCAAACACTTGAAGGCGACGACATCAGCAACTCGTGGAACGTCGACCAGCTGTGTTGCTTCTACGCGTAGTCGCTCGACTACTCATCTACGGGTCCAGCCTGTACGACTACTCACGGACTCTTCGCTGTAAGTGGCCTCTCGGTCCTAGCACAAGTCTCCGGACTACTCTTATCCAAGATCCAGCGTCAACGGCTACTAACGGATCCTAGGCCGCACAGAGTAGAAGGACTCTGGCGGCGGTCTACGGACCATGTACTCTCTAGATCCAGCCTATACGGCTACTAACGGATCTCCAGCTGTAAGCACCTCAAGGGCCCTAGCAATCACTTAGCCGTAGGTGGCTTACAGGTCCTGGTGACTACTCATTTGTAACGGCCCTGGCCATCCAGGTGTACTTCTTCATCAGTGATAAAGTTTGGTTCTACTGAACTTGTTTACTATGCGTTCTAACTAGGCAGATCCTACTGAGCACTACTACTCACCACTTCCCTCACGGCTTGGTACTCCGCACACTTCGCAGCAAGTGGCGGCAATGAGTACTCATTACAAATACAAGCAGTGGACAAATTTCATTGATATTTCAGACTAGTCTCTGACTACTTTGTTTATCTTACATCAACTACTCTAAGCTACCTCTACAAGTACATCTACTGGAGATTTAGCTTCTCCGCCACCTGCTCCGCGATGGGCACCATCTCCTCTAGGAGGGTCTTGTACTGCTCATCGCAGCAGTTCACCGCAAGACCACCAGCCACCACATCCACTGGTGCCTTCGGGAAGTACGACTTCATATACGCAAGCACCTGGTTGAGCTGTCAGTGTTTTAGACTGGCAACCTACCAAGGGGAGTACCCGAGGTAGATATTTGTGGCCTTGCCGAGATGGGGAACCCGAAGGAGAGACACGTGGCACACAATTTAGACAGGTTCGGGCCGCGAGGTGCGTAATACCCTACGTCCTGTATGCTGCATAGCTCTGGATTGATTGGGTGTGTTTACAAGATGATGCGGATCAAGAGATAGGGGTCCCTGCCTCGCCTTATATAGTCCGGGAGGCAGGGTTACAAGTCGGTTTGTCAGAGGAGTACTAGTCGTGTACGGCTAGGAGTACTCTACATGGATCCGGGCATGTCCAGCTTCCTAACCGAGTACTAATCCTCTGTAGGCCTTGCGCTCCACGCCAGCAGGTGTCGTGTTGCCCAAGTCGAGTAGTCCCAGGGACCCACGGAGTAGTCGGTCCCAGTGTCCACCTGAGTAGTGGGCCCAGGGATGTCTGTACGACAAGCCCTCGAGTACTTTGTAGTCGAGCAGGATGTCTTCAAGTAGTCTTGATGGCCTTGGCGAGTAGTCCTTGAGCGTCCCCGAGTTCCATAAGCCGAAAGTCCTCAAGAATGCTTGAATCATCCCGAGGCTGGAAGGTACTCCAGCTGATCTTTGAGTAGTCTTGAAGTCTTCTCGAGTAGTTCCCAAGCATCCCCGAGTGCTTCTCTCGAAGGTCTTCAATAGTACTCGTGTTGTCTTGATGAAAGAACCATATGGAAAATGCGATTCGGAGAACCGCATTCCATATGGAATGTAGCCCCCGAGCCTTAGGTCGAATCGCAGATTCAAGCTGAGGGTCAATCTGAAGTTTTGCCAATCTTATCCCGAAAAATCCGGAGAAAAAACCGAAGGACACGTGGCACGGAGCCCCCGAGCCTTGAGTCGAGTACTTTTCTCTCAAATTGAAGGGTCATCTTGACTGTAGAATGTGTCCTGAGTGGGATCTGGATCTGATGAAACCCACTGAGTCCATCTGGCGTAGACGAGCCCCCGAGACTGAGAGCGTTGAGTACTGGAATGTGAAGAGTTAGGCTGCTGTCGTTGAGTCACCCGCCTGGCGCTTATCCGCCCATTCGGAACTGATCCGCTCGATGGCTTATAAATAAGCGGTGAGCCCCTTAGGGTTTTTGCACTCCCAGCAGTTGCATTCACAGTTTAGATCTGCGCCCCTGCTCCTCTGCTCCTCTGTCGCCGCCGCTGCCGCCAAGTAGTTTGGATCTACACCAGTGCGCCGCCGTAGTCCACCCACCTCCATAGCCCCCGAGCGAATGCGAGTGAAAACACCCGTGACTTGGAGGATGAAGGGATCCCCGGCGAAGAGCTCGAAGACCGACGCGTCGAAGAAAAGGAGCCGTGATGAGGCCAGAGATGCCAGCCAGGCATCATCGTCGCCGCCCTCCTCCCCTCGCCCCAATCCGGCGAAGCAGTGGAAGAAGGCGAAGTTGAAGACTGAGGACCTCCTTGCCCTGGTCAACAGCGGGTTCCTCCGCGAAAAGGAGATGGATCTGTGGCGCATTGCCACCGGCGACCCATACCCAATGGAGAAGAACCCGGATGAGAATCCGATGTTCGCGCGGTTCGTGGAGCGTGGACTCGCGTTGCCGGCCAGTGATTTCTTCAAGGGGATGCTCAGGTACTATGGCATCGAGTACCTCAACCTCAACCCCAACGGTATCTTCCACGTCTCCATCTTCGTACATTTCTGTGAAGCGTTCGTGGGGATCAAGCCCCATTGGATCTTGTTCCGGAAGTTCTTCTGGGTGAAGCCGCAACCAAGCACAGATGATCCACGGGTAGTCGGAGGCGCTGGGATCCAGATGCACGAAGACGCCGCCGGCCAGTACCTGCCGTACAAGCTCATCGACTCCAATCTGGACTGGAAGGCGAAGTGGTTCTACATCAGCAACCACCATCCCGAGCTGCCGAAGCTGAGCGGGCGTCAACCGAAGCACGCGCCGTGGTGGAACACAAAGCCCACCATGCAGGAAGGTATCCAGCTACCTCCCCTGCTGAAGAAGATCAAGGCCCTGTGGGAGGCCGGACTGAGGGCCGAGCACGTGGCCTTCAGTTTCAGAAGAGGAGGGTGCAGCCACTGATGGTGCGAGACACCCTCGGTTACCAGTACACCGGCGACGAAGACATGTCCCGGATGCCTGGTGAAGAGATCGATGATGATGTCATCATCGAGAGGCTGGGCAGGATCTTCAAGGATATGCCCCTGTACACGCCGTGTCCGGTGCCAGAGTACTCCACGGCACGGCCGCCAAACCAGGTCAGTAGTCGTGGCAGAAGCCCCCGAGTACTAATTTGCTTAACATAGTCATACTGATGCGTTGCTTGATGTTGTAGGATGATGTGACGAAGTATGTCTCCGTTCCGCCCTCCCCTCCACGACTTGAAGGGCAAGCGCAGGGGAAGGCGGAGCCCAAGGGGAAGGAACGCCGCGAAGTCGGTGAGGGCGACGATGCCGTCGTCATCGAGGATAGCTTCGATGACGAGGATGAGGAGACGCTGCAGCAGCGCTTCCAGCTCTGCTCAAGGTTCGGGCGGGCTGGGATGCCTAATATCCCCGTCATTGAGAAGCCATCTAGCCTCGAGGCTAGCTTGCCGGCGCCACCCAGGAAGCCGTGCAATGCGGTGTGGAAACGCGCTGTGAAGAAGTTGAAGCTTTCAGAGGCGACCAGCCAAGAGGTAAGTACCATCACCAGAGTAGTCGAGTCCCGCCGATGAGTACTCTGTGGCTGACTGTATAACTGTGTTTGTGCAGGACATCCCCCCGTCGGACCCTGCTGAACAGGGTGATGAGGATGCCTGGGAGACGGTGGGGCGGCAGATGAGATAAGCATCAGCCCGCCTCCAGCCACTGAAGATGTCATGCCAGAGGAAGCACAACAACAGACCGGCGCCGTGGAGCCACAGGCATCAGTTGAGGAAGGACATGGCCCTCCTCTAGCTGCGGCCGTAACTGTAGAGCAACCAGAGGAGGCTCCTGTGGAGGCCGGAGCCACAAGCGAAGCCGGCATAGTTGATATTGCCAGGATACTGGGCGCTCCGACCGTGACCGTCGTGCGGTCAACTCTGTAAGTTTTTTGAACTTCTCGAGTAGTCATGTAGTCGTCAAGCTTATTGTGATTGACCGAGTACTTCGTGATGTAGGAAATCCACAGACTTGTCATGGGATGATGCGGAGACCAGCACACTGGCTGATGGAGAAGACTGCTCGGCGGAGGTGTGCAAACCCACACCACCACCACAAGATGGTGCCGCAGTAGAGCCAGCACTTGAAGAGGCCACCTTGGTCAAAGGTATGCTTCCTGCCACCACGAGTGGTCATCATGGAGGGTAGTCATAGCCATTGCTGACTTGTTGATTTGATCCTGACAGGAGCACAAGCCGAGGGGGCCACGGTCCCTGAGGCAGTAGCCATTGAGACGGCTGCTGTGGAGACAATGGCCACAGAGCCAGTCGTTGATGCGGTGACAGCAACAACCCCCAGGCCAGGGGCTATGGTAGCCCCCGAGCCGATTGCGGAAGCGCAGATTGATCCGCTCCTCGAAGCGAGTACTGACGTCGTCATCCGCGAGGCGATCATAGAAGAAGTTGTGCCGCTTCGCTAGGCACCCATGCCCGAGGCGGCATCTTCCAGCCGTGGAGGCCTTGAGTTGCTGGAGGACAACCTTGTTGACCCGGCCATTGTCGCTCTAAGCATGGAGTCATGGCACCGCACGGAGCAGTGGGTCAAGGTACGTTGCGAGTACCCTGCGTAGTCTTGCCTTGTTGAATACTGAGTACCCATTGACTGTTCTGTCTTGCGCAGGACGTGGTTGAAAGGTCCCGCCAGAAGTCCGAACTTCTGAAGGGGTATGGCGACACGATTCTTCGTGCTGAGGGCCTGGAGAAGGAGCTGGACAAGTCGAGGAAGCATGCAGCCTTGCTCCAGTCCAAGCTTGATGGCGCCTTCGCCCAGTACCACAACGAGGTACAAGAGATGCAGGTGAAGAGGGACGACTTGATCCGGAAGAACATGTCATTACGCCAGAAGAACAAAGGTACGTCTTCCGCCGAAGCCATTGAGTACTTATTGTAGTGTGTGTGAGTAGTTTGACCTTGCAATGAGTTGTCTGCAAATCTTGAGGCAAAGGTTGACCAGCTGAACGCGTCAGAGACGGACCTCAAGAACATTGTGTACCGTGAAACCGACAAGAGAGAGGTACTTGAATATGAGTACGCTCTGTTGCGCCATGAGTGTATCAAGCACATGGAGCTCCGTGAAGCCTCAGATCGTGACCTTGTCAATTGTTATAAATCTCTGCAGAAGCTCAATGAAGACTGCGAGAAGCTCCGAGGCTAGCTGAAAGAACTTGAAGAAGCCGCACTGCCCATTGCGAGGCTACTGGTGCCACATCCAGGAGGACCCAAGATAGCCCCGCTGGTAGACAGGCTGAAGGAAGCACCCGGGCGCTTGGCGACACACATCAAACATCTGGCGAAGTCAATCTCGAACCAGGTGTTGGCGTACATGAAGTCCTATTTCCCGAAAGCACCGGTGGATGTGGTAGCATGCGGTCTAGCGCGCGAACTGCACCGATGAGCGGTACAAGGCTCTTCTCAAAGAGATGGCACCCATTGCTGAGTAGGTGGCGGAGAAGCTGAATCTCTAGTGAATGTATCTGTAGAGATAGCTTAGGGTAGTTGATGTAAAACAAACAAACTAGTCAGTGACTTGTTTGAAAAATCAATGAAAATTATCCACAGCTTGTATATGTAATGAATACTCGTGGCCGCCACTTGCAGCAAAGTGCGCGAAGTACCAAGCCGTGGGAGAGGTCGCGAGTAGTAGTACTCAGTAGAGTCTGCCTGGTTAGAAGGCATAGTAAATTAGTTGAGTAAAATCAAACTTTATTACTGATGAAGAAGTACACCTGGATGGCCAGGGCCGTTACAAATGAGTAGTCGTCAGGACCCGTAGGCCGCCTACGGCTAAGTGTTTGCTAGGGCCCTTGAGCCGCTTACAGCTGGAGATTCGTTAGTAGCCGTATAGGCTGGATCTTAGAGTACATGGTCTGTAGACCGCCGCCAGAGTCCTTCTGCTCTGAGCACCCCAAGATCCGTTAGTAGCCGTTGACGCTGGATCTTAGAGAAGAGTAGTCTGGAGACTAGTGCTAGGACCGAGAGGCCGCTTACAGCGAAGAGTCTGTGAGTAGCCCTATAGGCTGGACCTGTAGAGGAGTAGTCGAACGACTACGCATAGAAGCGACACAGTTGGTCGACGTTCCACGAGTTGCTGATGTCGTCACCTTCAAGTGTTTGGAGGCGATAGGAGCCTGGTCCGGTCACCTTAGAGACTGAGAAGGGACCTTCCCATGGCGAGTTGAGCTTGTGTAGTCCGTCTGTGTTCTGTATACGACGGAGGACTAGAACACCGATGATGAAGGAGCGTTCCTTGACGTTGCGATCATGGTAGCGTCGGATACCTTCCAGGTATCTTACTGATTGGACGAGGGCGGCGCAGCGAGCTTCTTCGAGGCTGTCATGTCAACTCGTCTGCTGTCTTCTGAGAGGCCTTCCTCATATTGTTCTACTACCGGGGATTCCCACATCACGTCGGCGGGTAGAATAGCTTCGGAGCCGTAGACCAGGAAGTAGGGCGACTGCCCCGTTGGCTTGGTAGGTTGAGTACGAAGCCCCCAGAGTGCAATGGGTAGTTCCTTGATCCACTTGCCCCCTTTGGTATTAGCTGCGTCGTGTAATCGCTTCTTGAGGGCGTCGAGTACCATCCCGTTGGCGCGCTCAACTTGGCCGTTGGCGCGGGGGTGGGCGACTGAGACGTACCAGACGTCGATCCCGCTGTTCTCGCAGTATTCCCAGAACTGATGGTTGTTGAAATTGGAACCCAAGTCTGTGATGAAGCGATGGGGTAGCCCGTAGAGATGCACGAGTTCATCCAAGAAGTCGAGTACTCTGTCAGCCTTTGGGCAGGTAAACAGCTTGACCTCGATCCACTTGGTGAACTTGTCGATGGCCACCAGGACTCTGTTGAATCCTCCTGGCGCAGTTGGGAGAGGCCCAATCATGTCAAGCCCCCAGCAGGCAAAGGGCCAGGTTGGTGGTATGGTGACTAGCTTGTAGGCTGGGACGTGTTGTTGCTTGGTGAAGAATTGACATCCTTGGCACTTTCGAACGAGTTCTTCAGCGTCGGCTAGAGCTGTGGGCCAGTAGAAAGCTCATCGGAAAGCCTTGCTCACCAGTGTGCGAGAAGACGCGTGGTTGCCGCAGACACCTTTGTGGATCTCCTCCAAGATGTCCTTGCCTTCATCCCGAGGTACGCACTTCATGAGTACTCCAGAAGCGGCACCCCGCCTATAGAGCTTGTCTTCGACTAGTACGTAAGTCTTGGCTCGGCGGACGAGTTGTTTGGCCATGTTCTTGTCGGAGGGGACCTTCTGCTCGCGGATGTAGTCGATGAAGGGTTGTCTCCAGTCCACGTCGATCATCATGACCTCCTGACCGGGCTGTGGTGGCACGGGGTCAGTGGTCGCTGGCGCCGGCTCCGGGATGGATGGCGCGCGAAGCTCGTGGACGAAGACTCCAACAGGTACTTGCGCGCGAGTAGAACCAAGCTTCGACAGGACGTCCGCTGCAATGTTGTTGTCACGGACAACGTGATGGAACTCGAGACCATAGAATTTGTTCTCGAGCTTGCGGACTTCAAGACAGTAGGCGTCCATGTTCTCCTTGTTGCGATCCCAAGACTTGTTGACTTGTTTGATGACCACTGCGGAGTCGCCGTAGACTAGTAGTCTCTTGATGCCCAGTGAGATTGCGAGGCGGAGCCCATGTAGCAGGGCTTCATACTCAGCTTTGTTGTTTGAGACCTTCCAGAAGATCTGCAGGACGTACTTGAGTTGTTCGCCCTTTGGAGAAATCAGGAGTACTCCTGCGCCCGCGCCTTGAGCTTGAGTGAACCGTCGAAGTACATCACCCAATGCTCTAGTCGCTCTGTAGGAGTTGGTAGCTGATTCTCCTGCCACTCTGCCATGAAGTCGACTAGTGCTTGAGACTTGTTAGCGGTGCGTGGCTTGAAGTCGATGTTGAGGGCGCCAAGTTCGACCGCCCACTTGGAGATTCTTCCAGTAGCATCTTGATTGCGGAGAATGTCGCCGAGCGGATAGTCGGTGATGACGACAATCGAGTACTCCTGGAAGTAGTGTCGTAGCTTCCGCAAGGTGATGAGTACTGCGTAGAGTAGTTTCTGGACCGGCTGGTACCTTGACTTGGACTCTGACAGAACCTCGCTGACGAAGTAGACTAGTCACTGGACTGGGTAGGCGTGGCCTTCTTCCTGCCGCTCGACAACGATGGCAGTACTGACCATGTGAGTAGTCGCAGCGAGGTAGAGCAGTAGCTGCTCCTTTTTGCGAGGAGCTGTGAGGACTGGTGGCTTGGACAGGAAGTCTTTGAGTTGCGTCAGTGCTTGATCAGCCTCTACGGTCCACACGAACTTCTCTTGATGCTTGAGTAGTTTGAAGAAGGGTAGTCCCCGTTCTTCGAGCTTCGAGATGAATCTGTTGAGTGCCGCCATGCACCCGGTCAGCTTCTGGACATCCTTGATGCAGGTTGGAGCTTTCATATTGGTGATGGCGGAGATCTTCTCGGGATTGGCTTCGATGCCACGATGGCTGATGATGAAGCCGAGTAGTTTCCCAGATGGTATGCCGAAGACGCACTTGTTGGGATTGAGCTTCCATTGGTAATCTCGCAGGGATGCGAAAGTCTCTTCAAGATCGGCGATGAGCGTGTCAGAGTTTCTGGTCTTGATGACCACATCATCCACATAGGCTTCGACGTTCTTGTTGAGCTGCTTCTTGAAGCAGGCCTGGATAGCTCGCTGGTAAGTAGCGCTGGCGTTCTTCAACCCGAACGACATTGTCGTGTAGCAGTAGGCGCCGAACGGGGTGATGAATGTGGTCATCTCCTGGTCTTCTTCCTTGATAGCGATCTGGTGGTACCCGGAGTAGCAGTCGAGGATGCAGAGCAGGTCGCAGCCTGCCGTGGAGTTGATGACTTGGTCAATCCGCGGCAACCCGAAGGGGTCCTTTGGGCAATGCTTGTTGAGGTCGGTGTAGTCGACACACATCCTCCACTCGTTCGTGTTGGTGAGCCACTCAGGATGGAAGACTTCTCGAATGAAGCCAGCCGCGAGTAGTTTGGCGAGTTCCTTCTTGATGGCATCCCATCGGTCGTCAGCAAAACGGTGGAGGTGTTGTCGGTTGGGGATAGCTTTAGGGTCAATGTTGAGTGAGTGCTCGATCAGCCTCCTGGGCACACCTAGCATGTCCGCTGGCTTCCAGGCGAAGATGTCTCGGTTAGCCCGGAGGAAGCTGACGAGCGTGTCTTCCTATTTCGGGTTGAGGCCCGCCCCGATCATGGTAGTCTTACTGCTGTCGCCCGTCGCGCGGTCAATGGCCTTCACCTGTACTTCCTCTGTTGGCTGAGGCTTGTTTGCGGTGTCGGTCTTCTAAGGTATCTCGAGTTTGTTTGGGGCAAGCTTCTTGGACGCAGCGAAGCTTTCCATCATTGCGTTAGGTACTTGATTGGTTGCTGCGAGTTCCACGGCTTTGGTGTTGCAGTCGAAAGAAATCTTCAAGTCCCCTTGCAGCGTGAGTACTCCGGCAGGACTTGGCATTTTGAGTACCAAGTAGGTGTAGTGAGGCACTGCCATGAACTTGGCGATGGCTGGTCGGCCGAGGATGGCGTGGTAGGAGGTCTCGAAGTCCGCAACCTCGAACTTGATGTACTCGGTGCGGTAGTTCTCCCTTGAGTCCCCGAAAGTAACTGGCAGGACCACTGAGCCCAGTGGTATAGCCGCGTTACCAGGGACGATGCCATAGAAGGGTGATGCACTCTTTGTGAGCATGTCAGTGATGTCGAGCTTCATCTTCTTCAAGGTCTTTATGAAGACGACGTTGAGTCCGCTCCCACCGTCGATGAGTACCTTGTTGAGTCTGGAGCCCGCGACTACTAGTTTCAGGACGAGTGGGAAACGTCCCGGCTCCGAGAAGCTTGTCCATTGATCCGCGCGGGAGAAGGTGATGGGTACCTCCTACCACCTTAGAAGTGTCGGTACCACTGGCTCAATGCTCAAGACTTCCCGTCGGGTGAGCTTCTGAGATCGTCTGGTGGGTAGTCCGCAGAAGAGGATGTTCACCGTCTTGTCGGGTTCTTGGAAGTTGTTGTTGCCTTGGTCGACTTTCTTTTTGCCCTTCTTGTCGTGAGGAGGCCGTGGCTCGGGAATATCCTTGAGTGCTCACCGGAGTTGGTAGCACTGGTCGATTGTGTGATTGCCGTCCAGATGCCACGGGCACTTTTCTTTGAGCAAGTCTCTGAAGCCGCCGGAGGTCTTTTTCGAGTTGTCCTTCGCAGGGCGCTGTATAGCCGCGACTGTGTTGTCTGGCTTGCGCTTGCGGTTGGAACCCGAGTAGTTGTTGTTGTTGCGACCCCTTGATCCTTGTTGTTGTTATTGCTACCCGTGTTGTTTTTGCTCTTGCCACGAATGGAGTCGTACTTAGCGTTCACCTTGTCCTCTTCGTTGGCCCATGAAGTGATCATGTCCTTGAGCTTGGTGATGGAACTTGGGCGGCGGCGACCGACGTCTTCGAAGGTGCGACGGTGATAGAGCCCGTCTTGGAAGAGGTCGATGACTTCTTTGTCGGTGACGTCGACTACGGTCGCGCGCTTGTCGAAGAAGCGACGCATGTACTGGCGGAGCATCTCGCCTTGTTCCTGCTTGACCATTGCCAAGTCCATGCGGGTACCCGAGCACCCCATGGCACCCGCGAAGTTGCTGGTGAACTGAGCCTTCAACTGGTCCCACTCGTCTATCGAGTTCTTTTCGAGTGACTCGAGCCATGTGAGTGAAGCTTGATCCAGACAGAAAAGGAAGAAGAGGCACTTTGCATCATTGTTGCCACCAGGATTTTCGATGGCCAGGGCATAGCACTTGAGCCACTGAACTGGGTCTTACTTCGCATTGTACTTGGTGATCCCGAGAGGTTTGAATTTCTCATGAAGAAGCAGGTTGCGAAGTCGTGCAGAGTAGGCGGGGAAGCCGTCGCTGTCGCTAGCTTCAGTAGCCTTCTTGCGGCGAATCTCATCGATCCTGTGGCAGGTGTCATAGCCACTGCGTGCGTTGCCGGTGGCGTGGCTATTCGCGTGGCCTCGGCCTCCGTGATCGCCGCCGCCACCAGCTCTTCTGCCGGTGCCGTGGGATGAACTTTCGCCGCTGCTGCCGCGACTACCGCCGGCGCCTGCCTGGCTGTTGCCGCCCTGTGAGGGTCCTCCCGCCGAGACTCTATAGCGGTTGGGGTTTGGCTGGTGTTCGCCACGAACACGGTTGCGTCTGCCGTCTGCTGGGCTGCGACTAGTGGCTTCGTGATTTCCAGTGGTGGGGGACTGGGGCGACTCTGTTGTCGACCCGCATGAAGTAGGCGTCTTCAGCAAGCTTGGCGATGAGTTCGCCTGCACGGTGCCCCTGAGCCGTTCGTGCTATCGTAGTGATAGACACGAGGCATTGCTCTGGGGTGTTGTGTACCCGGTTTTCGACTTGATCCAGAGCCTCTGTGAGGTTCCGGATAGGAAAAGCTTCTCGGAGCCGCCTGCGCCGATCAGCTCGTCTTCTGTTGCGCTCGCGCCGGGCATTCTTGGCCTCCGTAGTCTCATCTGGAGGTGCATTGGCTGATTCCTCGTCTGCTGAGATGTCGTCGAGGTACCGATCGACTTGGTTGCCTGAGGTTCCAACTTCTCCGGCAGCCATGAATACTTCGCGATCGGGGCTGCAGAGTCCAGAATCGTAGTCACCACCTCGGTTGGCGTGTGCTCTTCCTCAGCCGGAGTCAGCGGTGTCCCCTCCTGGAAGGGGAGTGTCTCGAGGTAGGTGACGCATCGTGAGTTATCGTTGATCAGGTCTGCGGGCTTGCGATCGGGCCAGTAGACAAATCTGCCGGCTGGAGTAGACGTGATGACTAAGCCAGCAGCAGGACCTGACAGCGGTTCCTCGATGGAGTTGAGCTCAGACTCGGACTCGATCGGGTCGAGACTGAAGTCGAACTCGTAGGAGGAGTCCGAGTTGTAGTCGGGGACGGTGTTGGAGTCCGAGGAGGACTCGGAGACGATCTCCTTGCCCGCCCGACGCGCGGTGAGAGCTTCCGCGTGGGCCCTGCTGGAGTTGCAGAGGTCGTATGGGAAGTGCTCGTGGAGGAGGACCGTTCCACACAATAGCTGAGGAGCCGGCTCGCATGATTCGATCCATGGTGATGTCGAGTTCGAGTTGGAGGCAGATCCAATCTCGAAGTCGGCAACTTTGTTGCAGAGCGAAAAATTGTCGAATTTCTCGATGAGTTGGCCCGTGACGACTTCGGGAAGCGTCACGAGTCCGGTCTCCGAGTCTGGGGTCATGGTGAGGTAGTGTTGGAACGATCCAGCGCCATCAGCGGTGCAGACCCAGGAGCCGAAAACGAAGGTGTCGCCGTGGTTGAAGGCGGCGGTTGGCTTGATGACGATTGAAGCCGTCGAATTCGCCATGTGATCTTCGGCGAGATCCCCTACCTGGCACGCCAGCTGTTGGTGTTTTAGACTGGCAACCTACCAAGGGGAGTACCCGAGGTAGATATTTGTGGCCTCGCTGAGATCGGGAACCCGAAGGAGAGACACGTGGCACACAATTTAGACAGGTTCGGGCCGTGAGGTGCGTAATACCCTACGTCCTGTATGCTGCGTAGCTCTGGATTGATTGGGTGTGTTTACAAGATGATGCGGATCAAGAGATAGGTGTCCCTTCCTCACCTTATATAGTCCGGGAGGCAGGGTTACAAGTCGGTTTGTCAGAGAAGTACTAGTCGTGTACGGCTAGGAGTACTCTACATGGATTCGGGCATGTCCAGCTTTCTAACCGAGTACTAATCCTCTGTAGGCCTTGCGCTCCACGCCAGTAGGTGCCGTGTTGCCCAAGTCGAGTAGTCCCAGGGGCCCACGGAGTAGTCGGTCCTAGTGTCCACCTGAGTAGTGGGCCCAGAGATGTCTGTACGACAAGTATGGACTTCGCCAGATGCTTGACGTACGTCACCAGACGCCCGGGGCCTTCCTTCAGCCTGTCTACCAGCGGGGCTATCTTCGGCCCACCTAGATGGGGTACTAACAGTCTTGCGATGGGCAGCGCGGCTTCTTCGAGTTCTTTGAGCTGGCCTCGAAGCTTCTCGCAGTCTTCATTGAGCTTCTGCAGAGATTTATAACAGTTCACAAGGTCACGATCCGAGGCTTCACGGAGCTCCATGTGCGTGATACACTCATGGCGCAACTTGGCGTACTCATACTCAAGTACCTATCTTTTGTCGGTCTCGTGGAACACGATGTTCTTGAGGTCTGTTTTAGATGCCTTCAGCTAGTCGACTTTTGCCTCAAGATCTGCAGACAACTCGTCAGAGTGTCAGAATGCTCACAAGTACTACAATAAGTACTCGGTGGCGTCGGCGGAAGACACACCTTTGTTCTTGTGGTGCAACAACTTGTCCTTTCGGATTAGGTCGTCCCTCTTCGCCTGCATCTCCTGTACCTCGTTGTGGTACTGGGCGAAGCCACCATCAAGCTTGGATTGGAGCAATGCCGCATGTTTCTTCGACTTGTCCAGCTCCTTCTCCAAGCCTTCGTCACGGAGAACTGTGTCGCCGTACCCTTTCAGAAGTTCAGACTTCTGGCGGGACCTCTCCACCACATCCTGCACAAGACAGAACAGTCAATGCTTCTGTGTTGCCGTATTCAGTATTCAACAAGGCAAGACTACTCAGGGTACTCATGTACCTTGACCCATTGCTCTGTGCGGCGCCATGACTCCATGCTCAGAGACACAACGGCCGGGTCAACCATATTGTCTTCCAGCAACTCAAGACCCTCGCGGCTTGAGGATCCTGTCTCTTGCATGGGCGTCGAGCGAAGCGGCGCAGCTTCTTCCATCACTGCCTCGCGGACGACGACGTTAGTACTCACCTCGGGGTGTGGATCAACCCGCGCTTCTGCGCTCGGCTCGGGGGCTATCGTTGTCCTCGACCTGAGAGCTGTTGCTGCCGCCGCCTCAACAACTGGCTCTGTGGCCACCGTCTCCACCGTAGCCGTCTCAATGGCTACGGCCTTAGGGATCGTAGCTCCCTCGGCTTGTGCTCCTGCCAGGATCAATTCAACAAGTCAAATATCGACTATGACTACTCTTCATAATAACTACTCATGGTGGCAGGAAGCATACCTTCAACCAGGGTAGCCTCTTCAAGCATCGGCTCCACCGCAGCATCAGCCTGTGGTGGTGGCGTGGGTTCTCGCACCTCTACCGAGCGGTCTTCTCCATCGGCTGGAGTGCTAGTCTCCCCCCATCCCACGACAAGTCCGTGGATTTCCTACACCATGAAGTATCCAGTCAACAAGACAAGCTTGACGACTATGTGACTACTCAAGAGTTCAGGGAACTTACAGAGTTGATCGCACCACGGTGACGGTCAGAGCGCCTAGTATCCTGGCGATATCCACTATGCCAGCCTCGCTAGTGGCTCCGGCCTCGACAGGAGTCTCTTCTGGCTGCTCCACAGCTACAGCCGCAGCTAGAGGAGGGCCCTGTCTTTCTTCAGCTGATGCCTGCGACTCCATGGCGCCGGTCTGCTGTTGTGCCCCTTCCGACACAATGTCTTCAGTAACTGGAGGCGGGCTAGTATTTCTCTCAGTCGTCGCCCCCACAGTTTCCCAGACATCCTTCTCACCCTGGTCAGCGGGGCCCGAGGAGGGGATGTCCTGCAATAATACATGTCATACAGTCAGCAACAGACTACTCATTGGCGGTACTCGACCACTCTAGTCGTGGTACTCACCTCTTGTCTGGTGGCTTCAGACAGCTTCAACTTCTTCACGACGCATTTCCGCGCCACGTTGCGTGACTTCCTAGGTGGTGCCGGCAAGCTGGCCTCCAGGCTGGATGGCTTCTCGACGACCGGGATGTGCGGCATCCTAGCTCGGCTGAACCGATAGTAGAGTTGGAACCGCTGCTGCAGCGTCTCCTCATCCTCGTCATCGGAACTATCCTCAATAACGACGGCATCATCGCCTTCACCGACTTCGTGGTGCTCCTTGGTCTTGGGTTCCGCCTTCCCCTACGCTTGTCCCTCAAGTCGTGGAGGGGAGGGCGGGATGGAGACGAACTTCTTCACGTCATCCTACAACACCAAGCAAGCATGAGTACGACTACATCAAGCAAATCAGTACTCGGGGGCTTATGCCACGACTACTGACCTGATTTGGTGGCCGTGCTGCGGAGTACTCTGGCACCGGGCACGGCGTGTACGGGGGCATATCTTTGAAGATCCTGCCCAGCCTTTCGATGATGACATCATCTTCAATCTCCTCGCCAGGCATCCGGGACGTGTCTTCGTCGCCGGTGTACTGGTACCCGAGGGTGTCTCGCGCCATCAGTGGCTGCACCCTCCTCTTCATGAAACTGAAGGCCACGTGCTCGGCCCTCAGTCCGGCCTCCCGCAAGGCCTTGATCTTCTTTAGCAGCGGTGGTAGCTGCAGGCCTTCCTGCATGGTGGGCTCCGTGTTCCACCACGGTGCGTGCTTCGGTTGATGGCCGCTGGGCTTCGGCAGCTCGGGGTGGTGGTTGCTGATGTAGAACCACTTCGCCTTCCAATCTTGGTTGGAGTCGATGAGCTTGTACGGCAAGTACTGGCCGGCGGCGTCTTCGCGCATCTGAATCCCGGTGCCTCCGACTACTCGCGAATCATCTGTGCTCGGCTGCGGCTTCACCCGGAAGAACTTCCGGAACAAGATCCAGTGGGGCTTGATCCCCACAAATGCTTCGCAGAAGTGTACGAAGATGGAGACGTGGAAGATACCGTTGGGGTTGAGATTGAGGTACTCGATGCCGTAGTACCTGAGCATCCCCTTGAAGAAGTCGCTGGCCGGCAGCGCAAGTCCACGCTCCACGAATCGCGCGAACATCGGAATCTCGTCCGGGTTCTTCTCCATTGGGTACGGGTCGCCAGTGGCGGTGCGCCATAGATCCATTTCCTTCTCGCGAAGGAATCCACTGTTGACCAGGGTAAGGAGGTCCTCGGTCTTCAGCTTCGCTTTCTTCCACTCCTTCGCTGGGTTGGGGCGAGGGGAGGAGGGCGGCGACGACGATGACTGGCCAGCATCTTCGGCCTCATCACGGCTCCTTTTCTTCAACGCCCCGATCTTCGAGCTCTTCACTGGAGACGCCTTCATCCTCCAAGTCACGGGAGTCTTCACTCGCATTCGCTCAGGGGCTGCGGAGGAGGGTGGTCTACGACGGCGAGCGAGCGTAGATCTAATCTACCTTGTGGCGGCGGCGGCAACAGAGGAGCAGGGGGGCAGTCACTCAGATCTAATCAGTGAGGAATGCAACCGCTGGGAGTGAAAAAACCCTAAGGGGTTCACCGGTTATTTATAAGCCATCGGGCGGCTCAGTTCCGAACGGGCGGATAAGGGCCAGGCGGGTGACTCAGTGGCGGCAGCCTGACCTTTCGTATTCTAGTACTCGATGCTCTCAGTCTCGGGGGCTCGACTACACCTGACGAATTCAGTGGGCTACACCAAATCAAGATCCCACTCAGGAAACATTCTTCAGTCAAGATGACCCTTCAATTCGAGAGAAAGTACTCAACTCAAGTCTCAGGGGCTCCGTGCCATGTGTCCTTTGGTTTTTTCTCCGGATTTTTCAGGATAAGATTGGCAGAACTTCAGATTGACCCTCAGCTTGAATCTGCGATTCGACCTAAGGCTCGGGGGCTACATTACATATGGAATGCGATTCTCCGAATCGGATTTTCCATATGGTTTTTCATCAAGACAACACGAGTATTATTGAAGACCTTCGAGAGAAGCACTCGGGGATGCTTGGGGACTACTCGAGAAGACTTCAAGACTACTCAAAGATCAGCTGGAGTACCTTCCAGCCTCAGGATAATTCAAGCATTCTTGAGGACTTTCGGCTTGTGGAACTCGGGGACGCTCAAGGACTACTCGCCAAGGCCGTCAAGACTACTCGAAGAAATCCTGCTCGACTACAAAGTACTCGAGGGCTTGTCATACGGACATCCCTAGGCCTACTACTCAGGTGGGTACTGGGACCGACTACTCCGTGGGCCCCTGGGACTACTGGACTTGGGCTGCACGACACCTGATGGCGTGGAGCGCAAGGCATATGGAGGACTAGTACTCGGTTAGGAAGCTAGACATGTCCGGATCCATGTAGAGTACTCCTAGCCGTACACGACTAGTACTCCTCTGTCAAACCAACTTGTAATCCTACCTTCCGGACTATGTAAGGCGAGGCAGGGACCCCTATCTCTTCATCCGCATCATCTTGTAAACACACCCAATCAATCCAGAGCTACGCAGCATACAGGACGTAGGGTATTACGTACCTCGCGGCCTGAACCTGTCTAAATTGTGTGCCACGTGTCTCTCCTTCGAGTTCCCGATCTCGGCGAGGCCACAAACATCTACCTCGGGTACTCCCCTTGGTAGGTTGTCGGGTTAAAACACCGACAGCATCCAAACAAAATACCCTGACATGTGAGTGATTTTGGATATATTTTGTTTCTAGATCAATCCACTGATATCTGTTTCTATCTCTCTTCCTTGGTTCCTATGTAGCAATACTCGCACACGCATTGACGTGATGGAAACCAACTTCTGGTCTTCCCCCATTTATTTACCACGGCTGGTAGTTGGAATATTTCATCGCAATTTAGAGAGGTGGAAAATCAATATTGGACAATTAAAAAAACAAATAATGTGATCTCACTATCTCAGAAACTACAAAATCCGTAATCAGGTTTGCCCAATTCAAAACAAGCAACTTTTGCCAGGAAAGGAATGAAAAATTTTGTCCGGTCTGTTAATGTTTCGTAAACCCAAACATCCGGTCTTGCCCGGGTTGTATTGCCTATCACATTACATGCTTTCATTTTGTTGTTACCAAGCATGACTCGTCAACAAGGAAGAATGAAGCCATGGTTCAAACTCTAAGTCAGCTTGCTTGTCTTCACGATTCTTTCCTACTAACCAAGTCTTTGAAAAACAAATCTTTGCTAGATGGGGTAGTGTACACTACATAGAGTAGACACCGTCTTACTGGAAGCCAATTTGTTGCCCATCGCTTCAACTTTCTCTACCTAAGCCACGACTTCATGTTCGAATTGTGCACGTTCTTGGCTCTCCCTAATAAGGATGATATCATAGCTCACCTTGTCCAAATTTAAAACAAGCATCTTTTGCCATCAAATGATTAAAAATATTTCTCTGGTCTACTCATGGTTCGTAAACCCAAACATCCGACCTCATATACCAGAATAACCGGTCTCGTGGGAACTTTCGATCTCATCATGTTCAAGTGAATTAAGTTTGCTCCAAGTTCAACGAGATTGCAAGTTACGCACCTAGGCCATTTGCCTGACACGATCCCCCATGAGACCCTGCGCCTTTCCCTTGGCAAATGAGATCTATTAATATATACTGGAAAACACTTTTGCATCTCCTCCTCAATAAAAGAAAACCCCATCGGCATCTCCTCTCGGCACTAGAAGATCCCATCGGCATCGCCTCCTATCGGCGCAAGTACTGTCGCCCCCTCTCCCAATTCAATCGATTTCTTTGTTCTTTCGACCTTTTTCGCCTCTTTGAGCATACTAATTTCTATGTGCATTTCAGAGCATCTCCCCCAATGGCCGGCGACAATCATCGCGTGCCTCCTGTGGAGCTCGCTCTCCTATCATCCACGCCGGCTAAAGCTCCGGCGGCGCCGAGATGCGGTGACCGCGGCCGGACAATCATTGTCCCCGTCATGAGCATTTTCATCATAGAAAATTGATATTCTTGTAGTGTAATTCATGCGCTGCACTATTCTGCTCTCTCTTTACATGTTTGAAAAGACACGAAGGCAGCAGTGTCGCTGCAGACACCGTCTCCTTGATGATGAAGGCCGCCAGTGATCTTAGGGAACCAGGGTTCTTGAGGAAACTTATCGCCGCCAGACAATCCGACTCCAGGACTACTGGTTGTGGTGCACATCTAGCCACCAGTTTAACTCCCTCCCTGCAGGCCATAAGTTCCACCTCCTCAGCACTAGTGGCATTGCTAATCTCGCCCCAAGCAGCAATTAAAACCTTTCCCATCTCATCCCGAACCACCACGCCGTAACCAGCCTGCCCTTCCTTGGAGAATGCTCCATCGACATTCACCTTGATCGAGCCAGCTCCAGGAGGTTCCCATAGGCGCGGTTCCTCATGCTTCTTCGCTGTAGGAGGTATAACCGAACAGACCGGCTCCTTGCCTTTAGAGTCCGGCGTCGGCTGTTGTCGGACCGTGAGCAGTGACTCCCAAAAGTTCACTAGGAACGCCACAGAGCCAGCGATGGACAGCCTCCGATTCGTATGTGTCAGTTCATTGTGGATGAACTAAGCCCTCCATAGAATAAGGATCAACTGCCCCACAGCAGTAGCATTGTACTTGCCAATTAGGCGCAGGAGCCATTCGCGACCAGAGAAGAGGAGGTCCGCTTCCAAAGGAATGGCCCATTTCTCCCTCATTGCAGACCACAAGTTCCTCGCATGCGGGCATTGGATAACAGCATGGTGCACATCCTCGACACCGCCACACAGGCTGCAGGTGCTCAGTACTGCCATTTTCCTCACCTTCTTGTTCTCTTGGGTCGCAAGGCCATTATGTACGACCCTCCACGCAAACACTTTAACCTTTGGCGGAATGGGTAGGCTCCATAGTTTCTTCCACACTGGCCGATCACCATCTGTTCTAGTGCTAGAGCTCTGCACAGTACCCATGTCACGAAGCTCGATTCCCAAATGATACGCACTCCTGACCGAGAAGCAGCCCGTCCTCTCATAATCCCAGGCAACAAAATCCTCCTCAACACCTCTTGGGATTTTAATCTTGACAATTTCCTCAACATCAAAGCTGTAGAAAAAACAGTTCAGTACTTCCTCATTCCAATCTTTGGTGCTGGTATCGATTAGCTGGGAGACCCATTTCAATCTGCATGCCCTCTTGCTTCCTGCCGGGCGTAGCGACCATCCCCTTGGCAGCTAATGGTGTCTCCATATCTTAATGCGTGTGCCATCAGCCACACACCATATGGCCCCTTTCTTGACAAGCTGCAGGCCATGCATTAGGGCCTTCCACGGGAGGTTTGCGACAGAAAGGCCGTATCCAACAAGTCGTCGTTAGGGTAGTACTTCGCTTTCATCAGGCGAGCACACAGGCTATCTGGCGACTCGATAAGCCGCCAAACCGGTCTTGCAAGCAGAGCCTGGTTGAACACCTGAAAGTCTCTGAAGCCCAAGCCTCCCCGACCCTTGCATCTAGTAAATTTCTCCCACGCGATCCAGTGTGTTTTGCGAGCACCATTTTCTGCACCCCACCAGAAATTGCGGACACCCCAGGCTAGCTCTTCACAATATGTATCTGTTAAATGAAAGATGCTCATGGTGTAGGTCGGGATAGCCTGTGCCACAGCTTTTATAAGGACCTCTTTTGCAGCCACGGACATATGCTTCTCAGTCCAAGAGGCCGTACGCTTGCCCAGTCGCTCACATAGTGGCTGGAACCTTTATTTCTTCAGGCGTCCATCTGGAGTTGGAAGGCCTAAATATTTAGGTTCAAACTCAACACGTAGGATGCCAAGAATATCTCGGATTTCCTTCTTAGTATTGCTGTCCAGATTTTCCCGGGCAAGCAGAGAGCACTTGGCTGGGCTCAGAAGTTGTCCTGTTCCCCTTTCAAAGCGGTCAAGGAGGCACTTCACACGCCCAGCTAGCTCGGCATTTGCCTTGAAGAATAGCAGGGCATCATCAGCAAATAGTAGATGAGAGATACCCGGAGCGTGCCTGGATATCTTCAACTGCATAATACCATTATTATGTACTTCTTTCTGTATCGCAGAGGAGAGTGCATCAGCCACAAAAAGAAACAAATACGGCGAGAGAGGATCACCTTGGCGCAAACCACGAGTAGGTTGGAAGGATTCGAGGGGAACCCCATTGAGGCGAACTGTATACCGGACAGTGGTCACACAACTCATCACCCACCGAACCATACACTCTGAAAGCCTAGCCTCGTTAGGACCTTTTCCAAATAGGACCAATCCACTCGATCATACGCCTTCGATAGATCCAACTTATACGCACAGAAGTTGTTTAGATCTGATACTCCCTGCTGAATTGCATGAATGCACTCAAAAGCAATTAGCGCATTGTCTGTAATCATGCGCCCTGGAATGAAAGCGCTTTGGTTAGGAGAAACTAGTTCACCCAAGAGTGGCCGAAGTCTATTTACCAGACATTTGGAGACGATCTTGTAGACCACATTACATAAACTGATAGGTCTGAGTTCAGAGAGTTTCTCTGGGTGAGGAACCTTCGGAATGAGTACAATCGCTATGTCGTTGACTCCTTCCGGCATAATCCCCGTCCTGAAAAACTCTTGAACGGCTCTAGTCACCTCTTCCTTCATAGTACCCCAATTCCACTGGAAGAAACGTGCCGGAATACCGTCAGGACCTGAAGCTTTAAGGGGCCTAATTTGGAAGAGAGCGTCCCCTATCTCCTCTGAAAATTCTCCGCATAAGGATTCATTCATCTCTTGTGAAACACTGCTCTCAAACAGGGGCATAAGAGGGTCAGGATCCACCAGTTCATCCTTGGTGTAGAGGTTCTGAAAGAAGCTGCACATCAACTCACTCAACCCCTTCCAGTCCTCGCACCACTGTCCTTCCTCATTCTTTAACTTCTTAATCTTATTCTTTTTTGCTCTCCATTGGGCTTTTAAATGAAAATACTTAGTGTTGCGGTCACCTTCCTTGAGCCACGAAATTCTGGACCTTTGCAACCACATCATTTCCTCTCTATATAAGATCTCGTTCATTCTGTCCATAGTTCTCCTGATCTCTTCTGTGTTAGCAGCAGCGTTGTGGCTTTGGAGCTCCTCAAGCTTGCTGCGTAGGGTCTCAAGTTCCTTCGTAACCGAGCCAAACTTGGCCTTGCTCCAGCAGTACAGAGAACCCATCACCTCCTTTAAAGCGCATGAGATGTCACCCAGGTTGTGTTTGGCACCAGCCGCTTCCCATGCAGCAGCAATCTCCGTCCCCAATGTATCTTCATGCTCCCACATAATTTCATACCTCCTGATTCCACCCTTTGCAGCAACTGGATCATCATTACATGTTTGCAGCAGCACCGGACAATGGTCTGAGCATGGGGAGATGAGATGTTTAATAGCTGAGAGACAGGGGTACCCAGGGGTCCCCATCGACCAGGGTCCAAGAGTTCCCTGTCAAGTGGACCCTGTTGACACCAGATTTTGACCAAATCCAGAGTCAAAAGGATATTGACCTGACGGAAGCATGAAAGGAGCCGTGATTGGCGGAAGCCAATGGTTTTGCAGGCAATGATGCACGAAGCTGCGTAGATATACATGGAGATGAAGTGTTGTATACGAACATGCATTGGAAGGAAGAAAAGGATGTGGCAACAAGGGGTTGGCAGAGAGAAGTAAAGGAGAAAATCGGCCGGAAGTGCAAATTAGCTAGCAGAGACAATTGGCAGAAGCTATTGACAAGCAAAATTGGCATAGACTATAGAGCAGTGATGTGTGATGACAGCATTACGTCATGATGACACAAGGTGATTGACCGGATTAATTAGCCAGTACGTGCCTGTGAGGGTGGTCAAATAAAGAAGCAATGTATACAAAGGACAAGGATGGCCAAAGATACAATCGGCGGGCATGCAATCGGCGAGGCAATCGGCCAGACAAAGAAGAAATAAACCAGCCGATAGATGGAGTGTAGTACATGCAAACGAGGACTTGATGTGATTGGCTGGCAGAATTAAAGGATAAACAATGGTTGCGCATGCAGGCATGTTGATTATAAAATATATAGGGCAAGGATGGCATTAAGAGAGCTAGCACGTGCATATCTAAGGTGATCAAGAATAAAATTAGAGCAAGTTGCCGCATGGGAAGGAGTTCAAGTTAATCACGTACACGGATCAATATGCTCACATGCAGGTTGGAAGAGCTTAATTGAGAAGGATTCTACACAAGGTAAAATAGAGTCCATGTATCTTAGTATTTCCTTTAATTTAGACATCTAATTAGGGGAGTTCGTGTCGGTTAGTTGTGTAACTCGTCAGGAGTCTTTAATTAGGAAGTTTTAAGCCCTTCCGGCTACAGGAGTCTAGAGGAGCCCAGGGTATAAATATAAGCCCCGGCTATTGTAATAGAATTATCACATGATCAATATCAAAACCGCCTCCGGGCACCCCTTTACCAATTCTTGCATCTACTTTATCGCATCTACTTTTCGGCGACTTGGCCATTGCGTTTTCTTCTTTTCTACAACGCCGTCCTTCAAGTTCATTGGGCTGCATCGATCGATCTCCGGCAAGCTTGTGAGTACCATTTTACCGAATAACCCTAGGCTTTAACCTCCGGGCGCATCGCTGAGGTTTCGTCTAGTTCTTTATTCACCCCTTTACCGGTATTAGCTAGATCTACAAGTTTTCGTACCAATCCTTGTGGTTTTAGCTATTATCGTGATTATCCCACTCGATCTAGATCCTATCGGCTTCTAACACAGCAGCCGATTCCGACCTACTCGAGTGCTGACGTCACGATCGGCCGATCCAGCCGATCTATCTACTCACACACCTGCGCTTCGGTCGCTCTCGAGCCGGCCGATCCCGCTTTACCCGTATCGGCCGATTGGCTGGTACACGTGTCACTGAAAGGCCATCGGTTCTCTAGTCGATCCCTAATCTTTTTCCATTGTTAATCAACAGGTCAGATTAGATGGCACGCCTCGCTACAGACCGGGGAGTCATGTGTGCTGCGCGCGGAGGTGACGTCCTATTTTCGCGTCAACACACTTTTGGCACGCCCGGTGGGACCCGAAGACAATATCCACAACGAATCTAGAGTGGCTCAAGGAGTACATCTCCATGGACAGTCAATCTGGAATATTGGCGGATATTATAAGCAATGCCATAAAGAGCGCGTTCTCTGAGTTTGCTCAACAACAAAGGTATGAGAGAACATATTATCAACAGCCGATGACATCGGCTAATACTGCTTTTTCTTACGGTCCAATTTAGCAGCAAAGCTATGAAAAATCAGCATGCATGTATCCTGGAGTGTTAAATTATGCAACGACAAGCATGAATACAACTAATGAATCAGCTTATGGTGATTATTTAATTTCGCCATGCTCACATCAGGATAATTTCTATCAGCCGATGACAGTTCCTCAGACTGCACCAGTTCCCTCCAGCTCATTACCACTGCCACAAGTGGATTTCTTCTGCGCTCTTGGATACACGCCACAGCCTTTGGCACATGAGGAATTGTTTAGCATTCTTGGATATACGTCTGCAGACACTACTCAAATTCAAGGAACGACAGGTTGTCAAAGTGGTGTTTTGGAATCACAATTTATTCCCCAAAGTTCACAACAGAGATGGGTACAAGAATCGGCTCCTCAGCCAATAGCTTTCCAGCCACATGTGCAAGCTCATCAACCAATGGTTCAGCAAGCAGGTTGGCCGATGGTGCAAGAAATACAACAAACAATTCCTGTAGCTCAGCCTCAAAAACTAGAAATTTATCAGTCGCCAACCATGGATGAACAGTTGATGGATCACCAGTCACGACCAATAGCTCTGCAATCTTGGCCTGGGGGGCTGCAATCTGTCCAGCCATTGGTTCGATTACAACAAACGGAAGGTTATCAATTGCTAGTATCGGCTGTACAGCCGATGGCATATGAACCACAAGTATCGATTCAGCAGCCGATAGCTTATCAACCGCAACCGAAGACTCAACAGTCTTGGCCTGGGGGCTGCAATTTTCTCAGCTATCAGCTCAGCCACAACATCCAGGAAGTTATTGGTCACAAGGGTCAACTTTACAGCAAGAGGCATTGAGTCCACAACTGATTGTTTATCAAATGCCTCCTATGTCAGCACGACTACAGCTAGATATAGATCGATCAGTTCAAAACGAGCTTGTGCAACCAATGGAAAATGATAATGGGGTCAGAATAAGCACTCAGGATGAAGAGAGCTATCAACTAGAGGATGAGAATATTCAGAGACGATTCACTTCTCAGGAGTCACCGAAGAATCAAGACATAAAGATTGATCTTGGAATAGGCTCCCAAATAACTGAGAAAATATATCAATCTCAGTTGATAAGTTGGAGTTTGAAGATCAGTATGGAGAAGAACACGAATCTGAAGAAATCCAAGAAGATGAAGTTCCAGCTAATTATAAAGATAGAGAAAAACAAAGTGATCTTGATTCCGGAAAACCTGATGAAAGTGCTCCAGCTGGCAACGATCCGTGTTTAGAGCGCATGGTTATAGTCAACGACCAAAAGGAAACATCCAAAGCTACATTGATGAATTGTATGGGAATTAAAGAATTAGAGGTCGCTGATTACAAGGCTACAGAAGTAGGGCAGGGGACAAGGTCTCAGATTTATTACTCGATGCCCAGAAATATTACACTGGAAGATCGGCTGCTTGGAGTATATTTTCCATGGGAGCCAGGTGATCAAGTGCCAAAAATCACTATGCAAAAGTATTTGCTGATCGGAGTTCATGTTGCATGGGAGCCGGGCGATCACTATATTGCCCTGAAGCATTGGCCACTTGGAACTTATTTTCCATGGGATCCAGGAGGACAAGAGTGGTGTACGGAACTTTAAAGCTGATGCCTCCAATCGGCTAGATAATGGAGCACATGTCATTTGATCCTATCATCATGTTGCCTCATGATGGAAAGTCAAAAAGATATATGCTTTGGCTACATGTTGTTCTATCATATTATCTTAGATTATTTATTGATAAAAACCGGCACTGCAAAAGAAGAGATGTATCGGCTGCTTTATTTAAAATATGGCCGATGGAAGCAAAGGTTGGCTGATAGAAGAGCAACAGACTCAGCCAATGGAGCACGACCGCCCTTCGTTGACCTCGCCATCAAGCTCGACGCCGACGATCTCGCCGACGACTTCATCAAAGACTACTCTGACAACGACGATTACATCAAAGTTGTTAAGCGAATGAATCTGCATCGACTCGTCATCAAGCAGGCATGTCTATGACAATGCCTAACGCCCTACGCGGTATGTATCTACTGATAACTGCCCTACGCGGCAAGTGGAGTAGATCAATTGGCACCAAAACAAATGCAAGGTAACTGCGCGTTGAGGACATAACCCCCTGGATTATTCTAAATTCTTGCTTGGGACCAAGAGGAACATATCACGTGGCGTGGTTATAGAAAAGCCGATGAGAAATATATCGGCTATATGTTATTCAAGATGCCACCACAAGGACTACTAGCAAGCAGCAGGAGTCTACCTCATGGTTCATTTGCATAATTAAAAGACCAAAATCAAGTACGTATGTAAATGGACGGAACCATATGCGACAGGGAGTCTAGAAGATTTTGGTGCAATCCATGGAAGCTCCAGAGAAAGAGAAAACCAATCGGCCAAGTATCTTTTTACGTCTTCTGGCCGATGGTAAGAGAGAGCCGATGAAATGTGTCCATCAATCAGCTACTCGCTATTAAAATGGATTGGATACCAAAATTGACCCGCAATGATGAAAAGAAACATACTTGGAAGATTTGCACAAGCAGGAGGAATTTCCAAAAGAAAGTGTCATATGTAGAGATTACTCCGATTCAAAAGATGAAGATAACATGGTAGGATTTGTAGAATCATTTAAAGGCAAGATGACTGTGTCATGTCCTTTTCATAAAAAGGAACCAGAAAGATTCGGCTTTGATATTACTAAGGCTGATAAGATATTTGATATGTTGCTTCAGCAAGGGCAGATCAAGCTCTCCCAGTTCCATACCATACCATCTGCAGAAGAGCTGAAGAGGATGAAGTATTGCAAGTGGCACAATGCAACGTCACATGACACCAATGATTGCAAGATCTTCAGACAGCAGATACAATCAGCTATTGAGCAAGGGAGGCTCAAATTTGAAACTCCTACCAAAGCTGAGAAGCCGATGAAGATTGATCAGCACCCCTTCCCAACTAACACAGTTGAGGTGTCTAGCAAAGACACATCACGAGTTAAGTTGCTGACATCTGATTCGGCTCAAAATAAAGGAGCTGTCGATCCCAAGGTGCAAGCAGCTGCTGCCGATGTCAAGGGAAAAGGGTTGCTGCTTGAAGAAGGAGATTTGAAGCCACGCCGGCCCGTCACATCCCAGATGCTGATCAACAAGTTCCAACGTCGACAGGAGAAAGCAAGGGGAAGAGAAGAGTGGGCACGACGCAACGAAGGACATTGGAGATGTCCGTTCTTCAAGTATTGCTGGGAAGAAGGGATCAAGCTACCAACAGCGGAGAATTGTCCAGAATGCAATGGGGCTTACAACAACAGCAACTCATCTAAGAGAGTTTGCTTCGATGACAGAAGACCTGCAGCTGGGGATCACCGCGAGTTCAGTAATCAACGGATCTAAGTCCACGATCGGCTGGGGGGCAAGGCCAGTATCTACGACCGGATGGGGGGCAAGGCTAGCATCCACGATCGGCTGGGGGGCAAGGCTAGCGTTCATGATCGGCTAGGAAGCTGAGTCAATGAAAAATCAAACAATCGGCTGGAAGAGATGGCCGATTCCCTAGTCCCTGATGAGGATATCATGTGCCAAGCTCCTGAGCGTCGACGCACGCTGCAACTAGAAGATGAAGGGTCAAGCCAAACGCGTAAGAAGCCCAATCCATAGTTGTGTCCAGATGGCTTGACCAAGTCCCAAAAAAGGAGAGTCTAGCGCCTACGCCAGCTAGAACAGCAAGAAGGAGCAGCAGTCAATCTCATGCCCTACACTATGCTGCGCAAGATTGGGAAGTTTGATGAAGATTGGACCCAAACCGACATGATGCTGGTAGACTTTGAAGGCAATGTTTTTCCAGCTCAAGGTGCAATCTGCGTGAAGCTCACCATCGGCAAGCTTCAGTGGAAATGGTCAAAAGAGAAACCTCTTTGATGGTGGCAATCGAGTGAGCTGCATATTGGGGAAAGCTTGGGACACTGATTACCTCAAAGTGTCCGATTTCGGGCTACATCCGGTTCAAAGCAGTCGGCTTAAATGACAAGGCTTAATGGATCAATTCATAGAAGATGAAGGAGAGCTTGGGCATGAATTCACATCGGCCGATGAACTAGAAAAAAAAATAGATCTTGGAGAAGGAATTTGAACAAGATGACGCCGATGGATGGCTATCCAATGCTAGTAGCCGATGGATTGGTAAATGTTGCTGTAGGACACAATGTCATCAGCTTGATAGAAGATATATATCAAAGGGCCATGAATTGTATATTCCACGAGCTCGACAGCAAGGTAGTTGAAATCTACATTGATGATGTGGTCGTCAAGTCAAAAGGCTACAAAGAACATCTGGCCGATCTACGGAGAACATTGGAATGCACAAGGAAGCATGGTTTAAAGATGAACCCCAACAAGTGTGCTTTTGGTGTTTCAGCTGGTCAATTCTTAGGTTTCTTGATACATGAAAGGGGAATTGAAGTTGGTCAGAAGTCAATCACTGCAATTGACAAAATAGAAGCACCATCAAACAAGAAAGAGCTTCAATCGTTGATCGGCAAGATTAATTTTATCAGAAGATTTATCTAATCTGTCTGAGAGAGAACTCAGCCGTTCACACCTTTGTTGAAGCTCAAGGCCGATCAAAAATGTATATGGGGAGAAGAGCAGCAAAAGGCTTTGGTGCAGCATCAAACAATATCTAAAATCTCCTCTTGTCCTAGTGCCCCTCAAGACAAGAAGCCGTTCAAATTATATTTATCGGCTAATGAGTAGGCTATTGGATCGGCCCTTGTACAAAAGTTTGAAGGAAAAGAGCGAGTCATATACTTTGTGAGTAGGAGACTCTTGGATGCAGAAACAGGATATTCGACAGTAGAAAGGTTATGCTTATGCTTATACTTTTCATGCACGAAGTTAAGGGCCTACTTATTAACTGTCGAGTGCATCATGGTTTGCAAAGATGACGTGGTCAAGCACATACTGTCGTTGCCTATTCTGAGGGTAGAATCGAAAAGTGGAGCTTGGATCTGTCAGAATTTGATTTAACTTCTCAATCGGCCAAAGCAATCAAAGGACAAGTAATGGCCGATCTGGTAACTCAGTATTGTGGGCTCGAGATTGCAGTCGTTGAACCCGTCCCATGGACCATATTCTTCGACAGATCATCATATGGAGTAGGAGCTGGAATTGCGAATGTCCTCATCTCGCCTCGGGAGGAAAGTTATGAATTCCCTATTCCAATTGAGAAGACTTCAAAGAATAATCAAGTTGAGTACCAGGCAGCACTAAAAGGGGTTTATCATGAAGAGTGCCTCCAATTACTCAAAGGTTCAAGATGGTGAGACTCGAGCGTATCCCCAAGTACTACAACAAAAAGGTTAGTCTATTAGCTCAAGATGCATCAGGCTATCGACCGATTCTTGCTTTGGAGATACCTACCGATGATTGGAGAAAAGAGATAGTTGGCTATTTGAAAGATCCATCCAAGAAGGTTGATAAGTGGCTAAGGGCTAATCAATCGGCGTTCAAGAAATAACAGTTATTATTGACCGACGATCTGGGATGATTGCTTCAAATATTACGAAGGATGTTAGAGGTGTTAGAAATTTCGAAGCGTTTAGAGAGTTCCAGCATCGGCGATGAACCCGACAGTTAAACCTGCGCACGTTCTATGTATGACATCTAGAAGATCAGTGCCTTTCTGAATGCATGCCAGTGGATACAAGGTTATGCA
Organism: Cenchrus fungigraminus; assembly: GCA_036936925.1. Lineage (NCBI taxonomy): Eukaryota > Viridiplantae > Streptophyta > Magnoliopsida > Poales > Poaceae > Cenchrus > Cenchrus fungigraminus. The sequence goes on along the minus strand of CM072768.1, from coordinate 115,174,423 downwards.
TGATGCATGGGAATCATATTTGAAGACCGAAGCCATCAACAGGAATATACTCAAAGGCAGCAGGACGACATTAGCAACAAATGCGACGCTGCGAAAACATCGATAGAGAGATAGCCGAATTATGTTTCGTTTACTGATGAGCCGATGGCATATCGGCTGAGAAATATTTGGAAGATCGGCAACGAGAGTCAATGAAGACAGTAGTAGTATCGACAGAGCTTGATGAATCGTTGATGGCGAACAACTAATTCAAATAACGACAGTGTAGAAGGGAGCCAACAGAAACGTTACAAAAGCTGGGCAGTATCATAAACCTCTCAACTCTTATCTGGCGTATCAGAGACACAAAGGAGGAAATTAACAAGAATGAGGAGGAGGCTCTGCACTTATTGTTGGCAATTCATAACATACTACATGAAGATTTATCAAGAACTTGATCTTCATCATGAAGATGTGAAAGGAGCAAAGACGGTCAATGATGCAGGAGGAACTTATGTATTGCTGCTACCACTGATGCCACAGTAAGCCTACAGGAACGAGGGAGTTGTACCAGGCTTCAATCCCAAAAGAGACTTTAGCCTTTTGGCTTACAAGGAGCATTGATTTTGAGGAGTTCCAAGTTCGACATCAGCTAAGTCTTGCAAATACAGAGTATGGAGATCGGTGTTTAAAAGTTAACTCAAATACACATGGAGCACATCTAAGATGTAATGCCGATGGTTCAAATTTGATGCAATGATAGATCGACCAAGAGGAGTAGAGTTACATTAATTATTCATATTGGCCAAGATATAGTATAAATATCGACTGTGAGAAAGCACCTCCAAAAAGGTTGAAGTAATAGAGCAGTTTGCATCAGTCAGAATATGGAAGTTCTGGATTTATAGAATTTCGAAGCATGAATCTTTCATACTTCGAAACTGGGGGGCTTGTGTTGACACCAGATTTTGACCAAATCCAGAGTCAAAAGGATATCAACCTGACGGAAGCATGAAAGGAGCCGTGATTGGCGGGAGCCGATGGTTTTGCAGGCAATGATGCACGAAGCTGCGTAGATATACATGGAGATGAAGTGTTGTATACGAACATGCATTGGAAGGATGCAAAGGATGTGGCAACAAGGGGTTGGCAGAGAGAAGTAAAGCAGAAAATTGGCCGGAAGTGCAAATTGGCTAGCAGAGACAATTGGCAGAAGCTATTGACAAGCAAAATTGGCATAGACTATAGAGCAGTGATGTGTGATGACAGCATTACGTCATGATGATACAAGGTGATTGACCAGATTAATTAGCCAATACGTGCCTGTGAGGGTGGTCAAATAAAGAAGCAATGTATACAAAGGACAAGGACGGCCAAAGATACAATCGGCGGGCATGCAATCGGCGAGGCAATCGGCCAGACAAAGAAGAAATAAACCAGCCGATAGATGGAGTGCAGTACATGCAAACGAGGACTTGATGTGATTGGCTGGCAGAATTAAAGGATAAGCAATGGTTGCGCATGCAGGCATGTTGATTATAAAATATATAAGGGAAGGATGGCATTAAGAGAGCTAGCACATGCATATCTAAGGTGATCAAGAATAAAATTAGAGCAAGTTGCCGCATGGGAAGGAGTTCAAGTTAATCACGTACATGGATCAATATGCTCACATCCAGGTTGGAAGAGCTTAATTGAGAAGGATTCTACACAAGGGAAAATAGAGTCCATGTATCTTAGTATTTCCTTTAATTTAGACATCTAATTAGGGGAGTTCATGTCGGTTAGTTGTGTAACCCGTCAGGAGTCTTTAATTAGGAAGTTTTAAGCCCTTCCGGCTACAGGAGTCTAGAGGAGCTCAGGGTATAAATATAAGTCCTGGCTATTGTAATAGAATTATCATATGATAAATATCAAAACCACCTCCGGGCACCCCTTTACCAATTCTTGCATCTACTTTATCACATCTACTTTTCAGCGACTTCGCCTTCGTACCTTTTCTCTTTCACGAGTTCTCGCAAACTCGTCGGGCTGCATCGCTTCGATCTTCGGCTTGCTGGTGAGTTCCACTTTACCGAGTAATCTCTAGGCTTTAACCACGAGGCGCATCGTTGTGGTTTCGTCTAGGTTTATTCACCAAATTATCGATATCAGCTAGATTAGCAAGTTTTATCTCAATTCTTGTTATTCTAGTTTTTATCACCAATTATCCAGCTTGAGACTGCTTCCTGTCGGCTTTTATCGCATTATTACTACTATTTATTAATCATTAATAGCCGGCTAGAACTGTTTCAAGTGTTGCTCATGTAGCTCTGCTTAAGTTGCTTTTGGTAGCTTACGCTCTACCTACGTCATTATATCGGCTGATCTAGCCAATCTATTCTGCCCCGTATCCGCTACCTAGCTGTTACTATTTTATCAAAAGACACATCGGCTCTCTAGCCGATTTTCCATTGTCAATCAACAGGTCAGATTGGCTGGCACGCCTCGCTATAGACCGGGGGGTCACGTGTGCTGCGCGCGGAGGTGACGTCCTATTTTCACGTCAACAGACCCGACCTGCCAGAAGCCCCGCCGACCTGCAGGTGGCCCCGAAGACCTTATCCACAACCCCGGCGACCTTGGAAGACTCCGGAAGACCTTATCCAGATCCCGGAGGATCCGCCGGGCTTGGAGCGCAAGGCGAGCTACCAGATCGCGGCTTGGTGCCACCAGTAGGTTCGCAGATCGCGGGATTCTCCCTGTAATCAAGGCAGATGGCCTTCCTGATTTGTAATCGACCCCGATGAGGGTCCACCGACCTTGAATGGAAACCCTAGCCCATTGACCATATAAGGCGGCCTAGAGCTCCATTCGAGGGGACTTCCCTTCCACGCATAATTCCACCCCATACTGGACGTAGGGCTTCACTCTCCGGAGGCCCAAACCAGTCTAAACCCCCGTGTTTATCGCCATTCTTGCCGTGTTCCGAGTTCCACACGTGAACTATCACCTACGCTCTTAGTTCCCGATCCCCTCCAATTAACCTACAACCGCTTGGGTCGCCCCTCTTGCGGATCTGTCCAGGTCTCACCCCCTGACAGATGGCGCGCCAGGTAGGGGAGATCAGAAACTCGCTGTGCAGCATGGTGGCCCGATCTGGTGTCGTCTTCCCGGCAAGCATGGCGGCCATCCTCGCTAGCCACGTGGAGATCTGCTTCGGCTCCTTCACGGCGACCTCATCCGTTCCGGCGGCCACGACCTCTCCAGTGGCCGCCGTGCCGATAGCGACAGCACCTGTCACCACCCCCGTTTCTGATCTAGCGTCGGAGACCCACCCGCCCAAACCCTATGACATCGTTCAGGGAATGGAGCGCGTCATCAGCATGATGGAGGACACTCTCCAGATCTGTGAGAGAGCTCAGCGCTCAACGCAGACGACACCGCACCATGGGACCTTCCCCTTCGGGCTGCGACCACCAGGCGATGTCTACGCTTGCCAGGCGACCAAGCCTTCCCAGATCCAATCTGGGTGGCGGCGGCCCACTGCTGACCCAAAGCCCGAGCCTCGCGCACGCCGCGACCCGCTTGACGTACCGTGCACCTACAATATGGGCGAACTCGAACTCGAGGAAGCGGGGCTGCCGACGTTCAACAGCCCTTAGGCCAACCTTGGTGCTGCCATGGCGTGCCTTCAGCAAGCCAACCCTATGCCCGAGGCGGAAGCAGCCATGGCCTACCTTCGGGTCGCCACGGCCCTGGTGGAGGAGAAGAGTGCGGCAGCCAAGTCCGCCGCATAATCGTCGAGCCGTCATTCGCACAGTCGATCTAATCAACCTGCGCGCAGCAACCTCCCTTCCATCCAGGAGGAGGTTGATCAAAATAATCCTGATCAACCTCGGGCGAACGGTGCCAAGGACGGCGACCTCCACGCCAACCTCGACAAGAATAGGCATGCACGCGACGCCAGCGGCTACATCGACCAGCGCCACCGCGAGCGCGAAGAGCGGGAGCTGCGACATCGTGCGGAGTACGACCACGAGTACGGCCCCCCTGGCGCCGTCCACCGCATCATGGAACGCGAGGAGCGCGACCACCACGACGTCGAGAATAGGCGTCGTGCTCAGTTTGAGGCGGACTACGGCCATCCGGAGGGTGGTGCCCCGAATCCAGATCGCCAACCCCGGTCCCATATCGTCACCCCTACGCAGAGCAGAGGTGGTGCTCAAGCCGGAGACGGCGCTGACGACATAGCCATCACCACCTTCCCTGCGTTGGCTCCTTGTCTTAGGTCGGTGGCCTACCATGACAATTTCAAGCCTAACATCCAGAAGTACGACGGCCGCTCCGACCCCAACATCTAGCTGTCGACCTACTACGTCACCGTCAAGGCAGCTGGCGGCAACTTTGACCACATGGTGGCGTACTTCCCACTGGTGATGGGCGACACGCCGTCACTTTGGCTTAATAACCTCCCGGCCGGCAGCATTACCTCCTGGGCCGACCTGTCCCAGGCCTTCACGTCCAACTTCCAGGCGACCTATAATCACCCTGGGAACGCCTTTAACCTCGGGAGGGTCACCATGAAGCCCAATGAGCGGCTCTGCAACTACACGAACTGGTTCTTCGAGAACCGCAATACCTGCGTTTGCGTCAGAGATGATCAAGTCGTCGACAGCTACAAGAAGGGCATCAGGGATCGCAAGATCTTTGAGAAGATCCACGAGTCCGGAGCCACCACCGTCGCGGCTCTCGTGGAGGTCTTCAATAAGCTCATCGACACCGACGAGGCGATGGTCAATTAGTTTGACTACGACGCCAAACGCGACGCGGGCACGACTGGTACTGTCGGCGATTCTAGCTCCAAGCTGCGCAAGCGACCTTTCGAGGTGCCCACGATGGAGGGATGTCGACCTTCGACGTTCAACATGGACGAGTTCAACGCGGCGCTCGACAGCCCTTGTGGATTCCATGAGGGAGCCACCCACACCATTCGCGAGTGCTCACAGTTCAAGAGGGCCTTCCACACACATGAAGACCCCAAGCGACCCAGAGGCGATGGCGATGTTGGGATGAAAATCTTCCCCGAAGAGGGGCCAACAGTCAAAACAAAATAAAGGAAGGAGAAAACACTCTCAGCACTGAAGAATATGAAATTCAAACTCAAACTAGGCGTAATGAAGCCTAGCCGCCTTCCAATCGCCCACATTTCATTACAGTCGGGTCCTTTTTATAGGCCCGTAACAATTACGGTTACAACACTTGCCATTGCTTTTTTACATTATGCGAAGAATCTCAAGGATATTTTGGTAACCTCGCAGGGCTCCGTACTCACAAACTTTACAGTCAATCACTTTACACCTTGCTTGTCCACGTGTTTGCTATCGTGGCAGGTCACTCTTCGCTTGCCTCCATGCTCTTCGCGGACTTTTCCCCGAAGCTCTTCACCTCTATTCACAAGCCCCCTCTCTTCGCCTCTTGAGACTTCACCTTCGCCTTCTCCGAAAGTTGCATTTCTCTTCTCTTGACCACTCCTCTTCGCGTCACTGCCTCGCCCAACCTTGGTTCGATGTCGCGGCAATCCTTTCCCTGTGTCTTCGCGCACGGACTTTGCCCTCTCCAAACAAAGATCCCTAGCTTCGCTTGGCCTTCCGCTTGCTGGACCTCGCTTCCATAGAGCGAAGGTCCCAAGCTTCGCTTGGTCCTCGCACATTGGCCCACGATCGTTCCCTGAAATAGTCAAGGCAAAAACCAAAATGACTCCCGATCTTTTTCGACAAGCCGAAGATACAAGGGGGGGTCAGTTGCGAAATATTTGCCCCAACATTCAGCCCCTTGCTAGTGAGGGTTTCAACTGAAGACGAGCCGAACTAGCAAACCTTCTTCGTGACAGGTGGAAATATTTTGCTCCAAAGCGCCTCCCCTCTTCGGCTCATCTTTGGAAGTTGGTCCTCCTCTGTCCCTTTTTTCTTATTTTTATGATTTTTTTATGATTTTTTAATTACTTTTACTATTTTGCATGTTTATCCGCGAAGCTCTGTGATTTTTGCCACGTCCCAACGGTACTCCTAGATTTTCGCCACGTCCTTCGCTACAGGATCTCCGAGATTTCCTCTTTTGGCCGCCTATATAAAGGCTTGTCCCCGCATGAGGTTGATTTCACCGCGGTAAAATCTTTGCAGATTTGACCTTTGCCTTCGCGAGAGCTAAGGACATCTTCTCTTCCTTCATTTCCTTCTCTTCATAGGTGTCTTCTGCTCTCTTCTCTTTTTCCATTCCTTTGTCTTGCTCAGTTTCTTATTCCCTTTTATGCATGTGCAGTTTTCTTCTTCGCTTCCATGGCTCCCAAGGCTGACAAAGCGCCTCCCACCTTCGTCTTCGGGCGGAGTAAGGTTTCTGAAGCACTCGTAGCCGAGTTTGTTACTTCCGGCTTCATTAAGGAAGGAAAAGGTCAAGCCCCTGGTCCTGAGACTACTCCGAATCCTCGCCCCAATGAAGTAGTTGTTTTTCGGGATTTATTCACTGCTGGTCTTCGTATTCCTCTCGACGGGGCTATCATCTCTATTCTTCGGAATTTTGGGATGTATCTTCACCACCTCACTCCTAACGCCGTTCTTCGGCTTAGCGTTTATATGTGGGCCAGTAAGACAATGTCTGTGAGCCCAACTACTGCTAACTTCGTCAGGGTTCATACCATTCATCATCAGCCTTTGAAGATTGAACGTCTTGTCGATGGTGTTCTAGTTCGCGAAGAGGCCCAATTTGCCTCTTTGAACTTCAAGTATCGTGGTGACATCGATTTCCTGTTGTTGCCTACAAGAACAAGTGGGATGAGAACTGGAATCACTACTGGTTCTGTTACACTATTGATGACGAAGAGCTCCCTCTCGTTTGCACTCAATTTGAGAATCTGCCTAAGGGTGTCGGCACTGCCTACGAGGATGGGGATGCAGATCGCCTATTTCTTGTTACTTTCCAGGAGTTAGTGAAGACCTACGCTACTCGCGACCTGGTTGAAGAATACATTGGTGTGAAGATATTCCCTGTTCGCGCTGGATGGTCTGTCGTTGCCTGGAACGACTTCGCTTCGGCCATCAAAATTCCTGAATTCGCTCGGAGCTTTGGCTTGACGAAGAATGGTACACATCTCTTTTGTTCTTCGTTACTTCTTACTGCTCTTAGCTTGCTATTGTTGTATATATTTTTTATTTTATTTTACTGATACTTGTTTATATCTTTCTTTGTAGCTATCAACATTGCTGAAATTGAATCTCGAGCTAATGAAATTCTTGGGCCTATCACTTCGAAGGAAGATGCTGAGATTCAGGAGCGTCTTGGTGGCACTCGAGACAATCGTCTCTTCTTTTTCTTTGGTATTCATGCTGGCGATCGCTCTGTTACTATTGCTCGTCGCGAAGCTCAAGCGAAGCGAGCGGCGAAGAAGGGTGGTCAGGGGAGTTCTGAAGCTGTAGCCCCTGCCGCACGCGCGAAGGTTATTAAGAAACGCCGTGGTCGCGGCGGCGGACAGAGTGTTTCAAAGCGTCAGAAAACCACTCGAGTGACGACCTCCGAGGCTGTGTCATCCAGCCCCGAAGAGTCCAATCACTCGAAGAGTGATATAGAGGGCCGTCATGTCGAAGTTGGTGCCGGTTCTGGTACAAATGTTGAAGTTCCTTCTGCTGACCAACCCGAAGAGATAGTAGATGTTACTTCTCTTTCTCCTATTGCTGCTGCTGCTGGTGCCACTCTTGCTGATCCCTTGGACATTGATTATAGTGATCTTGAGCCCGAGAGTGACGAGGACATCTTCGCTCGGGCCAGATCTTCAAAGGACAAGACTCCTCTTCCTCCGCCTTCAACTGTTGAAACAATAGTTCCTTCGGCTACTGAGGTTCCAGGTGGCAGTAAGGTTGTTTCTGCTATTCATCACAAATCCTTGGCTCGTGTGGAACAGAATGGCTCTTCGTCTGAGACGGAGAGTGATACTAGAAGTGGTGGTGTCTTTGTCAGCAGCGAGTCACCTAGTGTTGTTGACCGGCATCTTGGTATGAAGCCAAACACACGCATCTTCGGCGATTCTATGCGCAAGGTGCTACAATTCTGCAGTGATGACCGCGAACGCACGTTGCTTCAAGAAGCTGGCGATAGCTTTGGCTTTCCTATAATAATGGAGGATGAACTTGGCCAAGAAAGCGCTGAAGAGATCTTATATCAGGCTCAAGACCTTAGCATGAAATCTTTCTTGGCTTGTCGTCCTGCTCAACGTCGATGTCGTGCTGACCTTCGGTCCCGACAACTTTCAGAAAAGACATCTGCTACTGCACTGAACAAGGAGATCGATGTTGTCAAGGCTCTGCAGGCTGAAAAGGTATCTCTCTCATCTTCTTTGGAATCTGAGAAGAAAAAATGCCTTGAAATATCTGTTGAGAAGGATGATCTGTTGAAGAAGAACGCTGAGTTAGAACTTCAGCTGACTGAACTTCGCCATTTGGCTTCTACTGCTGAGGATAAAGAAAAGAAGGCCGAAGGGTTGCAGAAGTTGTATGACACTAAAGTTGCTGAGCTTACTGATCTTCGGCGGTCACATGACAGCTTGACTGCGGAACACGAAACTTACTGTGATGAAATTGAGCGTCATGTGGCCCCTCTTTGCAAGAAAGTTCATGATCTCCTCGTGGACTATGGACTCAGCCCTGCTCCTTACGATGTGAAAGAAATGTTCATAGGTCATGTTTTTGACTGGTTGTCCACTGGCGTCAGTTCTCTTGCATCTGCTGGGCATTCTTTCAGAGAGCTTGGTGCTGTCGTTGCTGCCCGAAGTCTTGCTCATGCTATATATTCTTTATTCAAAACTTCTGGTGACAGTGAACCCAGTATTACAAAAAGTGATCTTCGGCAACTTTGTGAAGCGAACTTCGCTTGGCCAACCGAGGCATCGGTCGAGAAGATCCCTGTGCTGGCCAAGAATATTGCTAAGAACTTTATGCAAACTTTCTTCAAGAAGTTTGGCTTCGGCTTAACTGTCGTCGAAGGTTGCCGTGTGCTTCGCAAGGTTTCTACTATTCTATCTTAGCTTGATCTCTTTTTACTTCGTCAACCTCTCTTTTTCTTATGTTCGTACTTTTTCTTATATGCTTTAGCCTGGTTCTGCGCCCACGCCTTCGCCCACTGCCGCATCTTCTGGAGGTGGTGGTGGTCCTTCTTCGGCTGCGGTGTCTTCGGCTGCGTCATCTACCCAAGCTGCTTCTCCGCATGAAGTTCGAACGACTGACATCACTTCGGGAGCCCCAGAGGTGTGAGGGAGTGTGTAGTCTTAGTGGTTTGGGCACTTGGGGTATTTTGTGAACAATTCGTCTGAAACATTTGCAACTCTGCTCAGGTACCGGAGGTGTATCCTGCGCAGGTTGTCGAAGATATTTGTCTTGTAACTATTAACTTTGGCGATTATTTTATGTCCGGCTCTATTTGGTGCAAGTTTAACTCTAAATTTCCCGATGTGACTTTCGATGTGTTTATGTCGCGTAAGATAGAGAAATACGAGAAAAAGAATCTTGACGCCAAACATGTCTTCGAACATGCTCGCAACCGTCTCTGTCACGATGGTACTCAACGTCGCCGAATTCAAGGATCTGAACCATCTTCTGTTGTGCCTGCTCGCAAAGACACATCTTCGTCATCGAACCCCCTTGTTCTTCCGAAGATTGAAGTTATTGATCTCACCGAAGAGGCAGAATATGAGTATTTGTACAAGCGCCCCTGCTGATATGTACTGCAATGTGTATGTCTTTACCACGTGTGTTGCTATGCTAGTAATCGTTTGAACTATGTTGTTGTACTGAAGTACCAAACTGCTGTGCCTATAATGTATTTTTTTCTCGACATAGATGCATGCCATGACTTTGCTGTAACAGCGTTTGTGCGAAGATGTTGGGTTCGTCTTCTTTGTTTTCACATGCAATTTGCCTTCGCTGTTGAGGACCATGTGTGGTTTGAGGACCGGTGGATGGTCGCTTCCTGGTGTGATGAGTGATTGACAACGTTGTGTGGACTGATTCTTGGCTAAGTATTACAGGTGCAAGTTGCGACTTGACTGGTGTTGGTGCAGGTGAAAAACAAGCGCGAAAGGTCATCGCCGGTGAGGCCTCCAGGTGTGGAGAAGACAAGTAGGCTTGGTTCGAGGGACCCGGTGGCCAGCGGGGTCAATTGCGGGCCGCATGGTGGGAAGAACAGCAAAATGAAGTCAGTGGATGGTTTCTTGGTTGAGCCTCAAAACCAAGGTCGAGCCGGGACTTCGTTGGATCCGAGTCATGAGTGGCGATTGGCGGAGGCTACATCAAGTTCGCGGGGTTTGCGGTGGTTCACCAGAAAACCACCGGGTTACTCGGCTGAGCCACAAAGCTGAGGCCGAAGACCGGGCGTGGCTGTCAGGCCAAAACTGGCCTGACCAGTTTGGGAAACCGATCTGACCGATTTGGGGTCGCAGGGCGCCGGAAGCTTCGAAGCGGAGGACACGCATCGGGATCGCAAGGCTTCAGTCGAGGCTAAGCGAAGTGCGGTCACCGGGCATCCGTCTGATGGTGTTACGAAGACAATTTCCCAAAGTGCCCTTGGTGGGCGTGTATCCTAGTTTAGGCTTTAGGGGTATTTTAGTCTTTCGGCTTGCCTCCATATAACCCAAGTGGTGAGAGGATGGCAGCCATCTCTTTGGAACCCTAGCTCATTTTGTTTTGCTATTTTCCTCTTCCTTTTCCTTTGGAATTTCTAGGACTAGCTTGAGAGCTTCATGGTGAGATCTTGTGAGAGGGAAGGATGATCGGGCGGAAGCTAGACCTTGTATGAACCTTCATGGTATGTATAGATGATTCGACGTGGTTCCTCAAGGCTTGTTTGTGTTCTTCCTGTTTTTCCTCTTTGGAAATTTTCGGAGCCTTTTGTTGGAATTTCCGTGGGGAAGTTTTGGGGGCATTTCTTTGAGGGATTCTTGTTGGATGTCACGTATGAGGACCTTGTGCCTCTTTACTTGGTGATCTTGCTCCAACAAACCCTCCGAAACAGCTTCAATTTGGTGGTTTTCGGTGGATTCCATGGGAAGGTGTTCTTGAGGGTTGACTCCCGATTCCTCTTGATTGAGTAGGTTTTGGGGACCGAGCTTCTAGCCAAAGGTAGCCCACGAGGTACCCCAGCTATCCCCAAAGTCTCACTTTGATCCGTGGAACGAATCGGGAGATCGATCGAGGTGAAGGCTAGGTTTTCCCGCGGGCTGAGTTCTTCCCGACTGTCCAGGCAAAACCGGCCTGACCGATTTCCCAAACCGGTCTGACCGGTTTAGCCACAGTGGGCTGTCGCGAAGGTTTTTGAGCAGGAGAGTCTTGTTCGTGCTATGGCTTTTCTTGTTCAAAGGTGGAGAGGTTCTTGAGGTATTTTGGGGCAGTTTTGGCCTCGAAGGTCTTTTGGGGATTTCCTAGACAAAACCGGCCTGACCAGTTTGCCAAACCGGCCTGGCCGGTTTCCCCTGCCTGAGAGAGGCTAAGTCCCAGAGAAGCGGTCTGACCGGTTTCAGAAACCAGCCTGACCGGTTCTTGTTGCCAGCAGCAGTTTCGTGTTGTTCTCCGTTGCGTGTTGTGTGTTGCTGTTGGTTGGATCTTGCTCCTAGGTTCAGTAGCACTCCAGTGGCTACGTGGACTTGGCAAGAGAAGCTCGCGGAGGTGTCCGAGTGAAATTGGGTTCATAGGCCGAATTCTTGAGTAGAATTTTTATCGGCTCCCATTTACTCCCCCCTCTCTGGTTCGTCGTTCCGGTCCTTCAAGTGGTATCAGAGCCGGTTACGAGTCTTGATTGACTCTAACCAGTCTAAGATCCAAAGATGGCGTACCAGGAATGGGGATCGGGTCCTCCGCACTTCGATGGAAAGAACTACCAGATGTGGCAGAGACGGATGGCTGCGTTCCTCCGTGGTAAGGGACAGATCCTTTGGGATGTCACGGTGAACACAACTTATGTTCATCCGATGAACTTCCTAGCTCCTGGATCAAGAGACATGTTTGATGCCAACAACAAGGCGGTCGACTACTTGTTTCGTGCTCTGTGTCAATCCGAATTTGATCGGGTGCATACAGAGGACCTAGCATGTAGGATTTGGTTGGAGCTGAAGAATGCTCATGCTGGGAATGCTGAGGTTCAGGCACGGTTGTATGCGACTTACCGGAGAGAGTACGAGAACTTCACTCATCTCCCCGGTGAGTCTATTGATGCCTTGTTCCAGCGGTTCACGGTGGTTGTGAACAACATGAGGGCCAATGTCGACGTCCTCCCGTACGATGACCATGATAGGGTTGTGAAGCTCTTACACGCGCTGGATCGTACCGTGTGGGATGGAAAGGTCGAGGCCATTATTGAGTCCGAGAAGTACACCACTCTGACGGTGAACGACCTATTTTCGAAGCTTAAGTCTGTTGAGGTTGATCGGGGTTTGATAGCCCGTCTTGAGAGCCTGACTGATTCTCATAGTCTTGCTCTCGTCGGTGGCAAAGGTGCTAAGTCTAACGCTAACACATCTTCTAGGATGTACTCTTTGTCTTCTTTGATGACTTTGCCAGACGAGGAGTTCGACGTGCTTGGAGAGGACGAGTTGGCGTTGCTGACCAGGCGGTTCGAGAGGCTGCACGAGAACCGGGTGAACACGAGGAGGACAGCACGGTCGTGCTTTCAGTGCGGCAAGCCAGGACACTTCGTCGCCGATTGTCCGTAGAAGATGGAGAGCAAGGACGGCTACAAGGATGGCTACAAGCACCGGTCGAGCAAGGACGGCAAGTACCGATCGAGGTGCGATCACAAGCACAAGAACAAGCACAAGGACGAGCGACGGTCGAGGAAGAAGGACGGTCGCGGCAGGAAGGCTCGAGCGATGGTCGGAGCGAGCGACGTCGACTCCAGCTCCGCCTACTCTTCCTCGAGCTCGAGTAGCAATGAAGACGAAGGTGATCGGCACAAGAACAAGAAGTCATCCAAGAACTTGAGCGGGCTGAGCTGCTTTGCATGAGATGGCTTCTGCGGCATGGCTCGTAGCTCCGGCAGCAAAAAGAGTCACCAGAGCGACTCGGACTCCGACTCCAACGACGAGGTACGTGACGAGCTTCCCTTCTTGCGTGAGGAGAACGAGCATCTTGGCCAGTTGCTTGACAATCGTGATGACATGCTTAGAGAGGCAAAGAAGATGAGGAAAGAGCTTAGGGCCTCACTAGAAGATGCTAGGAACTGTGTGGCTGAGCTAGAAACCCAGAACCTAGATGCTAAGCTTGAGATTGATTCACTTAAGGCTTCACCTGTGGTTTCTGATGAGATTGATTGTTGTGATTGCTCTGTGTACCTAGCTGATCTAACTGCCCTTAAGGATAAGCATGCTTCTACTTGTGATGAACTAGATGTGCTTAGGGTTGAAGTGGCTGAGCTTAAGTCTAGACCTGCTTTGCTAGGTGCTTACACTTCTTGCCCTATTTTACATGGAAAGATTGATGAGATGCATGCTTATACTGTTTCTCTTGAGGCTAAGTTGAAAGAACCTGTTCCCACTTCTTGCTCTACTTGTGAAGTGCATGCTTTGAAAAATCTGGAACTTGCACATTATGTGGATCGCTTGCAGGATGAGAATGATGAGTTGAGAAAAATGATGGGTTGGTTGTCGGGTCATGAACCGCAGCTTAGGATGATGATTGAGGCATACAAGCGCTATGATGGGCAAGCGCTTGGCTCAGAGAAAGTTGGAGAGTCTAGTGGTGAGGGAGGAGAGAAGATTGGTGATATCCAAGCTCCACCAAAAACCTTCCACAAAAATACCTATGCTCCTAAGCCCAATCCATTGAGAAACAAACTTGACACAACCCCAGATTCTCCCATATTCCCTCACTCCACAAATGATTTCCAGAAACCTATCAAGTTCAAGAGTAACTTGGGGAATGAGTTCTTTGGGAAAGAGAGTGTGAAGTCTAGTGAGGAGAAGGTTGAGAAACCGAGTGAGAAATCCCAACCAAAACCGAAGCCAAAACCTATCCGGTTTCATTGTGACTATTGTGGGAGAGATGGTCACAAGGGTGAGTTTTGCTTCAAGAGGAAGCGAGAGGAGAGAATGGCTAAGGAGTGGGCAAACAAGGACAGGTACAACCCATCTCATGGTGTGCCTGAGTCTCGTATGCCACTACCTAGGGGTAAGGCCATTGTTCACACAGTTCCGGCTTGGGGAGAAAAGAGTGCTTTGGGTGGAAGGGACCTTGCTGGAGGGATTAAATCGGCCATTCCGGTTTGGAAACCGGTCAGACGAAATTGGTCAGACCGGTTCCAGAACCGGTCAGACCAGTTTGGAGACAACAGGGTGACCAGTTTGGTTTTTGTGCTCGGGATGAGGCTCGATTCAGGTCTTTTGATCGTGGTCCAGATGTTTGGCATGGAGAGTCTGGTGGTGGCCAGTTTGCTAGACGTTCTCCACCTCGTGCTCAATACGATGGTGGGAGGAGTCGTAGCTTTGAGATGGAGAGGAGGAACGGTCCACGGTCTTCCTTTCGTGGTTTTCGTGGTGGTAGCTTTGATAGGCGTGATGTTTTGGTTTGTGCTAACCCCACTTTGGAGCAAATGGCTCGGCACTGGTTTTACTCTTTTGGTACTAACCCCAGTGCAGAGTCGTTTGTTCACTCACGTTCTCGTTTTTGAATTTCAGGTGGGAGACTTGAGGAACGTTTGGTTGATTGACTCCGGTTGCTCGAGGCATATGACCGGAGACAAGGGGTGGTTCTCAAGTCTCGTCCCGGTGGTGTCCGAGACATACATCACCTTTGGGGACAATGGGCGAGGGCGTGTGCTTTCAGAAGGTGAGATCAAGGTAAGTGATAATGTCACTCTCAGGCATGTTGCTCTTGTTCAATCGCTCGGGTTCAATTTGCTTTCCGTGTCCCAGCTTTTGGATGAGGGCTTTGAGGTGTTGTTTCGGCCTGGTGGTTCTCGGATTTTAGATTCTCGAGGGGACCTAGTTTGCATGGTCGTTCCCGAGGGTCAAGTGTTTCGAGTGGATTTTTCTCAGTCTTCTAGTGTGGAGCGTTCTTTCTTGGCTGGTTCTTCGAGTGAGTTGTGGAAGTGGCATAAGAAGTTGGGTCACTTAAGCTTTGACCTTTTGTCTTGCTTGAGTAAACTCAATTTGGTCCGAGGATTGCCACGGCTGAGGTTTGAGAAAGAGTTTGTTTGTGCGCCGTGTCGGCATGCTAAGATGGTAGCCTCTTCTCATCCACCCCTCACCGATGTGATGACGGAGCGTCCATGCGAGCTGCTCCATATGGACCTTGTTGGCCCAGCTCATGTGCGATCTGTGGGTGGAAAGTGGTACGTCCTGGTTGTGGTGGATGACTGCTCTCGGTATGCGTGGGTTTTCTTTCTTGAGGAGAAAGGGGAGACGTTTGGTTTTGTTCAAGATCTTGTCTTGAGGTTAAGAAATGAGAGGCACGGAGATGCCATACGAGCAATTCGCAGTGACAATGGCTCGGAATTTAAAAAGTCTCGCTTCGAAACCTTTTGCCATGACTTGGGTCTTGAACACCAGTTTTCGAGTCTATATACGCCTCCCTAGAACGGCGTGGTGGAAAGGAAAAACAGAACCTTGTGCGAGATGGCTCAGACGATGCTTGATGAGCATAGGACTCCGAGAAGGTTCTGGGCTGAGGCGGTGAATACCGCGTGCTATGTGTCGAACAGGATTTACCTAAGGGTTCACAAGAAGAAAACGTGCTATGAGTTGATGCACGGGCACACACCCAAGGTGAGTCACTTCCATGTGTTTGGGTGCAAATGCTTCATCCTGAAGAAAGGTAAGAAGTTGGACAAGTTCGAGGCTAGATCTGTCGATGGCATTTTCTTTTGTTACGCATCTCATTCTAGAGCCTTTCGAGTGCTCAATCTTGAAACTAACCAAATCGTGGAGACTTGCGAGGTAACCTTCGATGAGACACAGTCACATAGTCAGCTTGTCTTTGAGTGTGCAGGTGACGACGAACTTGGCGAGGAGATTTTCCAGGAGGAGGAGCATGAACATGGAGATGATGAAGATGGCGGTGTGGTGCCCGCGGCTGAGCATGTACCTACTACTTCGACTACGGTGGTGGACGGACCTTCTCCCACACCTACAATGACAAACCCAGTTCAAGAAGAAGCTGCTGTTGAGGGGGAGGTAGCATCAAGGCGAGAACCTCCCCGGCGAGTTCAAGTGGATCATCCAGCTTCGAGGATCATCGGCGACATGAATGAACGTACTACACGGTCGAGGGTTCGGAACAATTCTCATTTCGCTCATGCTGCTTTTGTTGCCACCTTTGAGCCCAAAGACATTGGACACGCGCTATCTAATCATAATTAGGTTAATTCAATGCATGAGGAGTTGGAGAATTTTGAGAGGAACCAAGTTTGGGAATTGGTTGACCCTCCCCCAGGGTGTAAGCCGATTGGGACAAAATGGGTATGGAAAAACAAAGAGGGAGAGAAAGGAGAAGTGGTGAGGAACAAGTCGAGGCTTGTTGCTCAGGGGTACTCGCAGAAAGAGGGGATCGACTACGAGGAGACCTTTGCTCCCGTAGCTCGTTTGGAGGCGATCAGGATCCTTCTAGCCTTTTCCGTGGCTAAAGGGTTCAAGTTGTACCAGATGGATGTCAAGAGTGCTTTCCTAAACGGTGTCTTGGAGGAAGTAGTGTATTTGAGGCAACCACCGGGGTTTGAGAGTGAGAAGTCCCCCCACCGGGTGTACAAGTTGAGGAAGGCGTTGTATGGGTTGAAGCAGGTGCCTAGAGCTTGGTACGGTAGGTTGAGGGGGTTCCTATTTGAGAGAGGGTTTGAGATGGGGAAGGTCGATCAGACCTTGTTTCTCCTCAGGCAGGGCAGAGATATCCTGATTGTGTAGGTATACGTGGATGATATTGTCTTTGGTGGCTCGTCTAACTCTCTTGTTGCAAGGTTTGCAGAAGACATGAGCAGAGAATTTGAGATGAGCATGATGGGTGAGTTGCAGTTCTTCCTCGGGCTACAGATCAAGCAATCAAAGGAAGGAACATTTGTGCACCAAGCTAAGTACACCAAGGACATTGTGAGGAAGTTCAAGATGGAGGACTCCAAGGCCATGGCGACGCCTATGAGTATGACTACAGCTCTTGATGCGGACGAGGAAGGTGAACACGTGGACCAGATGGAGTACCGGAGCATGATCGGGTCACTCCTCTACTTGACGGCGACGAGGCCGGACATCCAATTCTCGGTATGTCTGTGCGCTCATTTTCAAGCATCTCCGAGGACTTCGCATCGGCAAGCAGTCAAGCGCATATTCAGGTATTTGCGACACACTCCCAACTTCGGCCTTTGGTACTCCGCGTCTTCTTATTTGGCTCTTCATGGTTTTTCGGACGCGGATTTTGCCGGGTGTCGGTTGGATAGGAAGTCCACTTCTGGGACTTGCCAGTTCTTGGGTTCCTCTTTGGTGTCTTGGTCTTCCCGCAAACAATCGAGTGTTGCTCAATCCACTACCGAGGCAGAGTATGTGGCTGCAGCTAGTTGTTGCTCTCAGCTCCTGTGGATCACATACACCATGAGCAACTTTGGTGAGGTGTATACCCATGTCCCACTTCAATGTGATAGCACAAGTGCCATAAGCGTTGCAAAGAACCCAGTGCTCCATTCCAAAACCAAGCACATAGAAGTGAGGTATCATTTCCTGAGAGACAACGTAGAGAAAGGAAAAATTGCCTTGATCCATGTACCCACACATGACCAGCTAGCCGATATTTTCACCAAACCCCTAGATCAAGCAACTTTCACTCGTTTGCGGGGGGAGCTTGGTGTTTGTTTGATTTCTTGAGTTGGTGTGTGGGAGCTTCTTTGTAGCATATGTATAGCTTTCCTTTTATGCATTCTTGCATTTGCATGGTATGTGTAACATGATGTATAGGCATCTTTGTATCTTAGGTTGCATGCATTTTGTATCATATGCATTGTGTAGGAAAAGCTTCTCCTATATACATTGTTCACCATGATATGCTATATATGATCTTGTGAGCTAGTTTGGTATGGTATGGCTTAGTGTGGCTTAGCTCTTGATGATCTTGATTTATATCCATGGTTGATAGCTATGTTTTGAAAAATGTCACATGTATGCTCTCTTGTGAGTAAATACCTTTATATGATCTTGACATATTTTTGTGGCTTGGCTATGCTTAATTTGTGGTTGGATAGCTTATTTTGATCATATGGGGCCAAAGGCTCATTTGCCATCATGAATGTTTAGCCCCCATGCTTCACTTGTGGAGGGGCATAAGTTCCTTTTTGTCGCAAAGACATTTTATGTACCAATTATAAATCTGAAAATAAAATGTAAATTGCTTGGAAAATGTGCTCCCATGTCATATGTGCTTAATTTACTTGCTTTTGGGTGCTAAACCGTTGCATGTTGCTTACCAATGAGAAGTTTCATATCTAGAAGTAAGCACATGGCTCGGTGGCTTTGACATGACATGAGGTGCTTGTGGGTGTTTGTGATGGTCTTATGCTTAAAATGGTTGTCCTAGCACAAAGTTTGTGTGGCTTTGCCATTTTGACATGTTTTGATCATGTTTAGGACTTTGCTCATGAGAGGGTGATTTTTCGCAAAAATACTCAATTCTCTCTTAGCTTTACCCAATGGTTGTGAAACTTGGTAATCATGTAGTTGATGTTCATACAATGCTGTAGAGTATCTAACTTACTCATTTGATCATGTGTAGCATCTTGTGATGAATTTTGTCTATTTGAGAAGCTCTAGTTGCATCTTTTCTAAATTTGAGCCTTGATTCATGCATTGGCAACAAGGGGGAGAAATGTTGGTTGAGAAAAGTTGCATTGCATCCCTAGAACCTATCCCAACAGTCAAGGGAGAGCTTGTGCATTTCTTTTGCATTTTTGGCTTTTGGGGGGTGTTTCTGCTAGGTAAAATCGGCCTGACCGGTTTTGGAAACCGGCCTGACCGATTTGGTGGAACCGGCTTGACCGGTTTGGGAAACCGGCCTGACCGGTTTGTGCCCAGTGTTGGCACATGTCCAGGGGGAGTATGCATATGTGTAGGGGGAGCTCTTGTATGCTTTGGTGGTTTGTGCTCTTTGCTTGAGCTTGTTTTTGACTCGGTTGTGTCGAGCCGTTGCCCTTGCCTAAGGGGACCGAGTCTTTCCTCTTTCAAGTGATCTTGCTCTTTGCCTTTGTTTGGCTTTCGATCGCTTGTTTGAGTTTTCTTTTAGTCATTTCTTTTCTTTTTCTTTTCTCGTTGATTACCAAATGTGTGTGTTGTCAATGCACTCATCAAGGGGGAGATTGAGGACCATGTGTGGTTCGAGGACCGGTGGATGGTCGCTTCCTGGTGTGATGAGTGATTGACAACATTGTGTGGACTGATTGTTGGCTAAGTATTGCAGGTGGAGGTTGCGGCTTGACTGGTGTTGGTGCAGGTGAAGAACAAGCGCGAAAGGTCGTCGCCGGTGAGGCCTCCAAGTGTGGAGAAGACAAGTATGCTTGGTTCGAGGGACCCGGTGGCCAGCGGGGTCAAGTGCGGGCCACATGGTGGCAAGAACAGCAAGATGAAGTCGGTGGACGGTTTCTTGGTTGAGCCTCAAAACCAAGGTCGAGCCGAGACTTCGTGGGAGCCAAGTCATGAGAGGTGATTGGCGGAGGCTACATCAAGTTCGCGGGGTTTGCGGTGGTTCACCAGAAAACCACCGGGTTACTCGGCTGAGCCACAAAGCTGAGGCCGAAGACCGGGCATGGCTGTCAGGCCAAAACCGGCCTGACCGCTTTGGGAAACCGGTCTGACCGGTTTGGGGTCGCAGGGTGCCGGAAGCTTCGAAGCGGAGGACACGCGTCAGGATCGCAAGGCTTGCGTCGAGGCTAAGCGAAGTGCGGTCGCCGGGCATCCGTCCGATGGTGTTACGAAGACGAAGGTGTCACCGCGGTTGAAGGCGGCGGTTGGCTTGATGACGATTGAAGTCGTCGAGTTCGCCATGTGATCTTTGGCGAGATCCCCTACCTGGCGCGCCAGCTATCGGTGTTTTAGACCGGCAACCTACCAAGGGGAGTACCCGAGGTAGATGAATGTGGCCTCGCCGAGATCGGGAACTCGAAGGAGAGACACGTGGCACACAATTTAGACAGGTTCGGGCCGCGAGGTGCGTAATACCCTACGTCCTGTATGCTGCGTAGCTCTGGATTGATTGGATGTGTTTATAGGATGATGCGGATGAAGAGATAGGGGTCCCTGCCTCGCCTTATATAGTCCGGGAGGCAGGGTTACAAGTCGGTTTGCCAGAGGAGTACTAGTCGTGTACGGCTAGGAGTACTCTACATGGACCCGGACATGTCTAGCTTCCTAACCGAGTACTAGTCCTCTGCATGCCTTGCGCTTCACGCCATTAGGTGCCGTGCAGCCCAAGTCGGGTAGTCCTAGGGGCCTACGGAGTAGTCAGTCCCAGTACCCACCTGAGTAGTGGGCCCAGGGATGTCCGTACGACACTCTTGAATAGTTCATAAGTTATGATGTCTGCGGAACTGCCATTGTCTACGAGGATGCCTCCCACATCATTGCCCAACAGGTAGTTTGTGTTCTTTCCCAGTACCGCTCTAATGACTAGAGGATCTTCGTGGGGAGACTTCTTCAGCTTGAGATATGCTTCTGTGAAGGTTATTGGAATGTGTGACCACTTTGTTTTGAAAACTTTCCCTGCACATACATGGCTCACTTCTCTTTGCTGATCTTTCTTTTGTCTCTTCGTCAAGTGTTCAAGTGAGTTGCAACCACCTGTGATAGCATTGATTATGTTTATTCTTCGGTAGCGATCTTCATCTTCTCTGTTCTGATTTGCTTGCGAAGGTGCCTGATGCGCAGGCTCTGGTTTTGGCTGGTATGACGCAGTGCTTTGCTGCTGTAATTGCATCATGTTTGGGTTGAACATCGGCAGAGGTGGTAGTCGCATTTGTTGGAAGCATGGTTGTGGGATATAAGGCTGCCAGTTTTGCATTGAACTCTGAGCCATCGAAGGTGCCGCTGATGATGTATGATTGACCGTCTTCGCATGGCTCTGTGCTGTTCTCTTCTTGTCTTCTTCGATCTGCTTCTTGCGAAGTAGCGTTCTGCATTTATATTGAAGGACCGATTAGGCGACCAGAGAGGGGGGGAGTGAATGGGAGCCGATAAAAATTCTTCCCTAAGGATGAACTCGGCCTATGCCCCAAATCCACAACCAAGGATTCCCACACAAGTTTGCCAAGGTCGCATAGTCACAACGGACCTACCAACGCTAGGAACAAACCCAAACTCAAAGCAACACGGAAGCGCAACTCAAGAAGCAAAGGACTTAGACAATCTGCGAAGCCTGGGGCGGACGGTCCGTGATGACCAGGCGGACGGTCCGCAAGGGCTAGGCGGACAGTCCGAAAATGCAACCCGAACAACCAGTACTGCACCTCGAAATACGGACGGTCTGTGGCCAACCCGCGGACGGTCCGACCCGCGCGGACAGTCCGGCAACCCCGGGCGGACAGTCCGGCAAACCCCCTCCAACCGAAAACACCCAACTCGACGGATCGAAACAAAGCAACACAAGAACTCGCGAAGAACACGACGAACACCCGGTCAGCCGGCTCCTCGCGGACCGTCCGCGACCTCCTGGCAGACTGTCCGCCACACGCGGACAGAGCAGCCCGAACTCGAAAACGCAAGCACCAAAACACCTATCCGTCCATGGATCTCCCAAACGGCTTGAGCTCTTGAGGTAAGATTTGGAGGAGATGTGAAGCGTCCCTAGGAGATGCTATACCCCAAAACTTGAGACCTCAAACGAGCTAAATCGCCGGGAATCGAATCGCAACCGAGCTCTACCAAAAAGCTAGGGTTCCAACCGAAATCCTTCAATCGGAGGCCAAATCCGGAGATTGGGGGGTCAAGATCAAGCACAAAGATGCACAAGACATCTATCCATGATCCCCACCAACAAATCCGAACCCAAACACCTCAGAATCGAAGAAACAAGGCGCGCACAAAAATCCAACGAAAATAGCTCAAAAAAGACACGAAAATCACATGAGCTACAAGAAGGAAATCAACGCAACCATGAATGCTTCCATACACTCGGAGGTCAGATTCTCTACAAAGCAGTGAAGAAAATCTACGCCTATGGAGCAAAAAAATGAGAAGCAGTCCCGATGGATGGTTTGCCCAGAAAACCCTAGAGCTATATATATGAGTCCCTCTAGGTGGGGCAAATGACCAAGCTACCCCTAGCACTTAAACTTAAGATACTATCCCCTCAGGGGCAAATAGGTCATGTAGTCCTCCTCTTCATCGCACGGCCACGCCTTCGCCGCAGTCCGCGTCCTACCGACGCAAGCCCTGCGATCCCGCCACGTGCCCGCCAGCATCGAAGCTTCTCGGCGCGCCCGGATCCCGTCTCCGCCCGCCGAGCCTCCGGTCTTGGTTTTGTGGCTCAACCAAGTAACCCGACGGTTTTGTGGTGAACCGTCGCAAACCCCGCGTGTAGACTCCGGTCGTGAGCCGCTACCCTGCACCGGCTCCTGTCCACGACTTCGTCTTGCTTTTCTTGCCACCATGCGTCCCGCACTTGACCCCGTTGGCCACCGGGTCCCTCGAGCCGAGCCTACTTGTCTCTCCACTCCTCGGAGGCCCCGCAAGGCATAGACCTTTCGCGCCCGCTCTTCACCTGCACCAACACGAGTCAAGCCGCAACCTGCACCTGCAATACTCAGCCAAGAGTCAGTCCACACCACGTTGTCAATCACTCATCACACCAGGGAGCGACCATCCACCGGTCCTCGGACGCTCCGGTCCTCAATCTCCCCCTTGATGAGTGCATTGACAACACACACATAGTAACCAATTCAGAGAAAAGATAAAAAAAAAGAAACGACTGAAAGACTCAAACAAGTGATCAAAAGCCAAACAAATGCCAAAAAGAGATCACTTGAGAGAGAAAAATCTCGGTCCCCTAAGACAAGGGCAACGGCTCAACACAACCGAGATAAAATGCTCCAAAATTGCCGACTCCTCAAGGTGAGGCAAAAGGGCTCGACACCATCGGCAAAAGAGCACAACTAAAATCCAGGCGAAAAAGAGCTCCCAAATGCATATGAATGCAAGCTCCCCCAGAACAAATGCATTTTTCCCCCAAAACAGGAATTGGGTACTATCTCTCCCCCTTGTTGGTAATGCATGAATCAAGTCTACAAATGCAAGCATGTGCTTCTCAAATAGACAAAGAGCACTACAATATGCTAAAAAGAGACATAGACTAGCAAGATTGCCATAAATTTAGTACGAGCATCACCAACAAGATAGATAGGGACATATAAGCATGTGACATAGCCATGATCAAAATAAAGCATTTTCACAAAAAATTCCCTCTCATGAGCATAGGACCTACACATGGTCAAAATGAGCACAAACAACATATAGCCCACAAACTTCATGCAAGGTCACACATTCTCATCACCAGATCATCATAAACACCTACAAGCTATCTCATGTCATGTCAAAGCCACCGAGCCATGTGACCACTTCTAAATGTGAGACTTCTCAACGGTGAACATCATGCAACGGTTTAGCACCCAAGATAAGGAATTTAAAGCATACATGACATAGAAGCATATTTTTCAAGCACAAGCATGTCATATACCAATTTCAAGATTTACAAATTAAGCATGGTACATGAAGTGCCTTTGCGGCAAAAAGAAGCTTAGGCTTCTCCACAAGGTAGCATGTATGCTAAACATCCATGATGATAGATGGGTCTTTGACCCCATATGAAAAGAACATGGTCCCAAGCACAAATTAAGCAAACTCTAGCCATAAGTGCACAAATTTAGCATGAAAGGCATTCAACTCATAAGAGAGGATCATATATAGCTTTTTCACAAAAATAAGCCATCCACAAGCATATACCTCCCAAGTCTATCAAGAGCATCGCTATCCATCATATGAGCATCAAAAGCAAAGTCATAATCTCCTATGTAGCATATCATAGTGATCCAAGTATACAGGAGAAGCACATCTCATATGGTACAAATGCAGTCTATGATACAAAGATGTAAGCATGATATGATACATAAATGAAAATGCAATATGAGTATGTACATCAAACCCCCAACTAAAGCTCAAAAAGGAAAAAGAACTCCAAGCTCCCCTCGCAAACGGGCAAATATAGCTTGGTCCAAAGGCTTGGTTGGGATATCGGCAAGCTGCTTTTCTGTTGGCACATGGATGAGGTCTATGTTTCCCTTCTCAACATTGTCTCTCAGGAAGTGGTATCTCACCTCTATATGTTTGGTTCTGGAGTGGAGCACGGGGTTTTTGGCAACGCTAATGGCACTCGTGCTATCACACATGAGAGGTACATGGGAACACTCCTCACCAAAGTCACTCAGCGTCTATGTGATCCAAAGCAGCTGTGAGCAACAACTAGCGGCAGCAACATATTCGGCTTCTGTGGTAGACTGAGCTACACTAGACTGTTTGCGAGAAGACCAAGAAACAAGCAAAGATCACAAAAACTGGCAAGTCCCCGAAGTCGACTTCCTATCGACTCGACACCACGCAAAGTCGGCATCCGAAAACCCAAGAAGCGAAAGAGAAGAGGACGCCGAGTACCAAAGACCAAGCTCAGGAGTGTATCGAAGATACCTGAAGATCCGCTTGACGGCCTACCGGTGTGAAGTCCTCGGCGACGCCTAAAAACGAGCGCACAGACACACAGAAAACTGAATGTCCGGCCTCGTCGCCGTCAAGTACAAGAGGGAGCCGATCATGCTCCGGTACTCCTTCTGGTCCATGGGCTCTCCGTCCTCGTCCACATCCAACGCTGTAGTCGTACTCATCGGTGTCGACAGGGGCTTCGAGTCATCCATCTTGAACTTCTTGAGGATGTCCTTCATGTATGCACAAAGGTTCCCTCCTTCGCCTGCTTGATCTCAAGTCCGAGAAAGAACTGCAATTCTCCCATCATGGACATCTCAAATTCTTTGCTCATGTCCTCTGCAAACCTCGCAACCAAAGAGTGAGACGAGCCACCAAAGGCAACATCATCCACGTACACCTGAACAATTAGGATATCATCGCCCTGCCTGAGGAGAAAAAGAGTCTTATCAACCTTGCCCATCTCAAACCCCTTACTGAACAAGAACCCCCTCAAACGGCCATACCAAGCACGGGGAGCTTGTTTCAGCCCATACAACGCCTTCCTCAACCTATACACCCAGTGAGGAAACTCAGCACTCTCAAAACCCGGTGGTTGCTTCACATAAACCTCTTCTTCTAAAAACCCATTCAAGAAGGCACTCTTCACATCCATTTGGTACAACTTGAACCCTTTAGCCACGAAAAAGGCTAGAAGGATCCTAATTGCCTCTAAACGGGCTACAGGAGCAAATGTCTCCTCATAGTCTATCCCCTCATTCTGACTATACCCCTGAGCAACCAACCTCGATTTGTTTCTCACCACCTCACCATTCTCACCCTCTTTTTTCTTCCACACCCATTTTGTCCCGATAGGTTTGCAATGTGGTGGTGGCTCTACCAACTCCCAAACTTAGTTTCTCTCAAAGTTCTCTAACTCCTCATGCATTGCGTTCACCCAATTAGGATCAGAGAGAGCGTGTCCAATGTCTTTTGGCTCAAAGGTAGCAACAAAAGCCGAATGAGCAAAGTGAGAAACATTCCTAGACCTTGACCGTGTCGTACGTTCATTGATGTCGCCGATGATTCTTGAGGGTGGATGATCAACTTGAACACGCCTCTGTGCCTCTCGCCTGGAGACAACCTTCCCCTCAGCTGCAGCTTCCACTTGATCTTGCTGGATCGTAGTCGGTGTAGGGGCTGGACCATCCTGCACCGTAGTCGTCGTAGTGGTAGTAGAGGGTACATGCCAGGCTGGAGCTTCATCATCACCATCATCCTCTCCAGCATCATCCTCCTCGTCCTCAAAGATCTTCTTGCCAATCTCGTCGTCACCTACACACTCAAAGACAGACGAACTGCATGGCTGGGTCTCGTCGAAGGTAACCTCGCAAGTTTCCATGACTAGGTCAGTATCAAGATTGAGCACACGGAATGCTCGAGAATGACTAGCGTAACCCAAGAAAATCCCATCGGAAGACCTCGACTCAAACTCATCAAGCCTACCCTTCTTGAGAATAAAGCACCGACAACCAAAAGCCCTGAAATGGCTCACTCTAGGTGCTCGCCCGTGCATGAGCTCATAGCACGTCTTGTTCAAGAAGGCCCTAAGAAAAATCCGATTCCCAACATGGCACGCGGTATTCACCGCCTCAGCCCAATATCTCCTCGGAGTCCTATGCTCATCGAGCATCGTCCGAGACATCTCACAAAGGGAACGATTTTTCCTCTCAACCACACCATTCTGACAAGCCTCATAGGGAGAAGAGAATTGATGTTCGAGACCCAAATCACGACAAAAGGTTTCGAAATGAGAGTTTTTAAATTCAGAACCATTGTCGCTACGGATAGCTCGAATGGCATCTCCATTCCTCTCATTCTTCAACCTCAAGATTAGATCCCTCACAAAACCAAACGTCTCCCCCTTGTCAGCCAAAAAGAAGACCCAAGCATAGCGAGAATAGTCGTCCACTATCACCAGGACATACCATTTCCCACCCGCCGAGCACACACGAGCTGGACCAACCAAGTCCATATGGAATAGCTCGCATGGCCTCTCTGTCATAACGGATGTCAGAGGTGGGTGAGAGGCGGCGACCATCTTACCATGCCTACACGGAGCACATACCAAGTCCTTTTGGTATTTCAACTTAGGCAATCCTCGGACTAATCCTAGCCCACTCAAGCGTGACAACAAGTCAAAACTCAAGTGACCTAGTCTCCTATGCCATTTTCAAAGCTCTGCTGAAACGCCAGCAACCAAGCAACGAGAAGAGCCAACACACTGAGAAAAATCGGCTCTGAAAATCTGACCCTCGGGGATGATCGTGCACACAAGATCACCTCGAGAATCCATGACACGCGAAGCACCTGTTTTGAAACGGACCTCAAAACCCTCATCAAGAAGCTGGGAAACCGAAAGAAGATTGTACCCCAAAGACTTGACAAGAGAAACACGCCTAAGAGTCACAGACTCGCTCACCTTCACCGTGCCCGTTGAAAGCACTCTACCTTTCCCATTGTCCCCAAAAGTGATGTACTCTTTGGTCATCACCGGGGTGACGCTGGAGAACCACCTTCGATCTCCGGTCATGTGTCGAGAGCAACCGGAGTCGATCAACCAAAAGCCCTCCAAGCCTCCCACCTGCAAATCAAAAACGAGAGCGAGAGTGAGCAAACAACTCAGCACTGGGGTTAGTACAAAATGAATCAAACCAGTGTCGTGCCATTTACTCAAAAGTGGGGTTAGCAAAATCCATCCTATCTCCTCTAGGTGGAACACCCACACGTCCCCTTGGAGGACTACGCGCATCACGAGGTGGAGACCGTGGCCCATAGCTCCTCTGGGACCTAAAACTGCGATCGTTCCCCCGATACTCGTATTGGCCACGAGCGAAGGAACGTCCAGCAAACTCACCACACTCAAACCCAACACGCCTACCACCTTCTCTATGTGGTGGCTCACCTCGATGCACAAACACACGCCTCTCTCGAGGGTAAATGGTACGCACCATACCCTCGCCCCTTGGCACCCACCTAGGCTAATGCACACCACTAGGAGGGCGGTACCTATCCTTGTTGTCCATCTCCCTAGCCAACCTCTCCTCACGCTTCCTCCTGAAGCAAAACTCTGCTAGGTGCCCATCCCTCCCACAATGCTCACAATGGAAGGGTTTTGGTTTTGGCTTTGGTTTTGGGCTCTCTTTGGGCTCTGGCTTCTCCTCACTCGATTTCTCTCCCTTCTTCCCAAAGAACTCATTCCCCAAGTCACTCTTGAACTTGATGGGTTTCTGGAAGTTGTCTGTGTGTGGAGGAAACACGGGTGGAGCTGGGGTTGTGTCTAGTCGGTTCATATGTGGGTTTGGCTTAGGAGCATAGGCATTTTTGTGGTGGGTTTTTGGTGGCTCTGGGATATCTCCAATCTTCCCCTCCTCCTCACCATTTCCCTCACCAGCCTTGTCTGGCCCAAGCGCTTTCCCATCATAGCGCTTGTATGCCTCAATCATCATTCGGAGCTGAGGCTCATGACCAGACAACCAACCCATCATCTTTCTCAACTCATCATTCTCATCATGCAAACGATCAACATAGTGTGCAAGCTCCATATTCTTCACAGCATTTATTTCACAAGTAGAGCATGATGTAGGAATAGGAGCTTTCAGCTGAGCCTCTAGTGATCTAGCATAAACAAGCGAAACATCTAGCTTCTCATGCAAAACAGGACAAGAAGTGCAAGCACCAAGCAAAGAGGGCCTAGATTTCATCTCATCTAGCTCAACCCTAAGCACATCTAGTTCCTCAACCTTGGAGGCATACTTCTCCTTAAGCACAGTTAATTCACCAAGAAAAGTGGAACAATCAGTGCATTCAGGTTCATCAGTCACAATAGGAGCAGACTTAAGAGAATCTATTTGAGCCCTAGTATCAACAAGCAAAGACTCTAGTTCAACCACCTTCTCCTTAGCCTCTCCAAGCAAAGACCTATACTCCCTCTTCTCCTTGTTGGTCTTTCCAAGCACATCATCACGGTTGTCAAGCAAGTCATTCAACCTAGCATTCTTCGCTATCAAGAAGGATGGATCATTATTTACCTCTTCCTCGGAGTCGGAGCCCAAGTCATCCTTGTTGCTCTTCTTGCTTGCGGAGCTATGTGCCATGCCGCAAAAGCCTCAAGAACACTGGAGCGACCATGACGTTCGGCCTCAAGAACATGGCCATGACGTTCGGCCTCAAGAACACTGGAGCGACCTACCAGAAGGCCATCCAGAAGTGCTTGGAGTCTCAGATCGGCAAGAACGTCGAAGCATACGTCGACGACGTGGTCGTCAAGACCACCGCTGAGGACAACCTTATCGCCGACCTCATCCAGACCTTCGCCAACCTCCGGCGCTACCGCTGGAAGCTCAACCCGGAGAAGTGTGTCTTCGGTGTCCCATCCGGCAAGCTCCTAGGCTTCATGGTAAGCCACCGGGGCATCGAGGCGAACCCCACTAAGGTCGACGCCATCCGCAAGATGAAGTGACCTACCGGGAAGAAAGATGTGATGAAGCTCACTGGCATGATGGCGTCCCTAGGTCGCTTTATCAGCAAGCTTGGGGAGAAAGGCCTGCCCATCTTCAAATTGCTGAAAAAGTCTGACAAATTTGAGTGGACAGACGAGGCAGATCAGGCACTCGAAGAGTTGAAGACCTTCCTCATGACGCCTCCGGTCATGGTGCCCCCGGCGCCTAAAGAGACCTTGCTACTCTACATCTCCGCGTCCACCCAGGTGGTCAGCGCGGTCCTGGTCACGGAGCGACCTGAAGAAGGTCACCCCTATCCCGTCCAGCGACCTGTCTACTACGTCAGCGAGGTCCTATCTGATAGCAAAATCAGGTACTCACAACCCTAGAAGATGTTGTACGCTCTCCTCGTCACCTCGCGCAAACTGCGGCACTACTTCCAGTCGCACAAGATCAAGGTCGTGTCCAGCTTCCCCTTGGGAGAAATCCTACGTAGCCGCGACACCACAGGGTGTATCATCAAGTGGTCAGTCGAGCTAGGCGAGTTCGAGCTTGAGTTCTGTCCACGACAGGCCATCAAGTCCCAGATCCTCGCAGACTTCGTCACTGAATGGACGGAGACCCAGCAACCCCCACCCACGGAGAAGCCAGAGCACTGGAAGATGTACTTCGACGGTTCCCTGAACCTCGAAGGAGCGGGCGCGGGCGTACTCTTCATCTCCCCTCAGGGCGATCACCTGAAGTACGTCTTGCAGATCCACTACAAGGCGTCCAACAACGACGCCGAATACGAGGCCCTGATCCACGGGCTGCGCATCGCTGTCTCCCTGGGAATCAAGCGGCTCATTGCCTACGGCGACTCCAAGGTCGTCATTGACCAGGTCAACAAGGCGTGCGACATTAAGAAGGATTCGATGAATGCCTACTGCGCCGAAGTACGGAAGCTCGAGGCCCACTTCGAAGGCCTGGAATTTCACCATGTCTGCCGCGACAGCAATGTGGCAGCCGACGTCCTCTCCAAGTTGGGGTCCAAACGCGCGCTGGTCCTGGTCGGCGTATTCGTCCAAGACCTGCGCAAACCATTGATCAGGCTACTTAGCGACCCAGATACGTCGCCCAGCGACGTGCTTCCTCCAGACGGCCGAGACGTCCTCATGGCAGAAGCCGAAGATGACTGGCGCCTTGACTTTATCGCCTATATCTTGGGGAAGCGCGTCCCCGAAGACAAGGTCGAACGCGAGAAAATCATCAGGCGCAGCGCCAACTACGTCATCATCGGCAAGGAACTCTATCGGAGGTCTGCCTCCAATGGCGTCTTGATGAGATGTATCCTCAGATCTGAAGGTCTTCAGCTCCTGTAGGAGATCCACGGTGGAGAGTGCGGCAATCACGCAGCCTCCGCCAACTTGGTGGGGAAAGCCTTCAGGTCAGGCTTCTACTGACCCACCGCCCTGGCTGACGCTCAAGACCTGGTCCGACGGTGTAAAGGATGCCAGTTCTTCGCCAAGCAGCAACACGTCCCGGCACAAGCGCTGAGGACAATCCCTCCTTCCTGGCCCTTCGCCATCTGGGGCATAGACTCAGTGGGACCCTTCAGAACGGCCGCTGGCAGCTACCGACACATCTTGGTGGCGGTGGACAAGTTCACAAAGTGGATCGAAGTCCAAGCCGTCGCCACCGTCACATCAAAGGAGGCGGCAAAGTTCATGGAAGACATCACCCACCGCTTTGGTGTCCCCAACAGGATCATCACCGACCTGGGAACGGCCTTCATAGGGTCTGACTTCTGGGACTTCTGCCAGGACAGCCTCATCGACGTCTACTACTCCTTGGTGGCGCACCCACGCTGCAATGGCCAGGTCGAGCGAGCAAACGGCATGGTGCTCCAGGGCATCAAAGACTGCATCTTCGACGACGCCTCCCAGTATGCCACCAGGTGGTTAGCTGAGCTTCCGCATGTGATCTGGGGTCTCCAGACTCAGGTCGGTTCAGCCATGGGCTATTCACCATTCTTCCTGGTGTATGGTTGGAGGCTGTCCTCCCTACCGACCTAGCCTTTGGCGCCTCGCGCATCCAGCACTACGAAGAAGGGACAGCTGAGGAAACGCGCAAGGTCGACCTTGACAGCATCGAGGAGCACCGGGTGGTTGCGCTGATGCGGCACACTCGCCACGAGCAGTAGCTACGCCGCTACAATGACCGCAACGTGCGGGAACGGTCCTTCAACGTGGGCGACCTTGTTCTGCGGCACATCCAGGACACCAAGGGAATGCACAAGCTCTCCGCGCCCTGGGAAGGTCCCTTCATCGTAATGGAGGTCGGCGGCCCGGCGACCTATCGCCTCCCGTGGGCGGAGGGTCAAGGTGTTCCTAACGTCTGGAATATCGAGCACTTACGTCGCTTCTATCCTTAGAAGATGTGTACCAAAATAAAAGCTATGTACTCTCCCCTTTTGTAATTTCCATTCAGTAAAAAAAAGAGATCCCTCTCGGTGGTCCCCCCTGTTGACCTGCATCTTGGTCTCTCTTTTACTTTCTGTTGTTTCCACCCTTCCCCCTCGAAACGCTCGGGGGCTTGGTCCAAGTCAGGCCCCGAAGCGCTCGGGGGCTTGGCTTTGCCAACCTAAGGGTCTCACGACCTAAAGGGGGTTTTTGCATACTTTACGCTTAAATATCTCCATCGCATGTTTGGCTTTTACTTTCTTTACAAATGTTCCTAAGTCGCTAGGCTGCGAGACCTAGGGTCCACGACCCCCCTCCGCGCGCCGGCTGTGCCTAAGCCTCCACGCTGAGCCGCACAGTCGGTAAGCCGTTCCTCCACCGAGTTGGGTTAGCGGAGGGCGCCCCTCGCGACCTAGCTATTTTCGAACTTATGTAATGATCGTCTTTGCTAATCAATTGATGTGCACATCTCTTATGTTTTGCAACAGCTTTATTATGGCAAAAGTTTGTTTACATTCACTAGGCCTCGGCCTAACTTACATCTGCGGTATGTTACAGCTCGACATCTCAGTCAGTGCCAAAGTCGAACTTGTTCACGACCTCTTCCGCAGCCGCCACGATGTCTTCACGCCTCACCAGGCCGGATAGGTCGACGTCCTCCGAGACCTTCTGCAGGTCGAATGACGGCTCGTGGTATTTCACCGTCGACAACGCAGCAGCCGCCGCAAGCTTGGCGGTGTCCAACAGTAGGTCCTTGATCCGGCTCTCGGCCTCGTCCAGCCGGTCGACCAGCCCTTTTGGTCGCGCCCCTTCCTCCTGGGGGACATAGATGTCCATCACATACTGCGCGGCCTCCTTGAGGTCGGCGAGCTCCTTCCCCAGACCTGCAATCGGCAGAGACCTGTCATTTCGCTGGAAGCAATGGGGACAAGTCAAAAATTCACAGCCGTGGCGAAAGAACTACTCACCTTGCTGGACCTCCGCAGTCTTCTCCTTAGGGATCTTCACTTGATCCTTGGTCTCTGCCAGCTCCTTCTTCAGGGCATCCTCGGTCTCCTTGGCGCCTGAATTCGTTCAAGGTCAAGAAATCAGATAAAAGACCCATGGGGTTCACAGGCTTAACCTTTGGCGACCTTGACAGCTTACCCTCTACAACGGCTTGGAGGTCGTCAGCCGCGTCCTTCGCCTTCCGCTCGGCGACCTCCAACTTCTTCTTCAAGGAGGCCACCTCCTTCTCCGCCTGGCGAGCCATGGCCTCCTTCACGCGCTGGATCTCCTGCGCGACTTCGATCTTGGCCTACAAAGTAGCCTCTCGCGCTGCAGTAGCTTCCGCATGGGTGTTAGCCGCCTCCCTCAACAGGCCTACTCGAGCTTGAGCTCGCTCGGCAAGCGACTACAACAGAAGAAAACAAAACTCGACTCAAGACCTTGGAAAATACCCGGAATCAACGACGCGAGTCGAAATACTGAGGCCCAAGTCCTTACCGCAAGGGTCCGCCCGATCATGAGTGACGCCTCCTTAAAGTCATCGATGTCGCGGCGGTCGGCGATGACGTCGTTCTCCCATGGGGTCCCGACGTACAGGCACCGGCGATCGTCGCCCTCGATGTTGGCACCGCCCGTCTCAGTGGTTTGCGGGTCTGGTGCCGGCTGGTCGTCTTGCTCCCCCCCAGCGGGTGGGGCAGCGCTAGCCCCCTCCTTCTCCGCCATAGGCGCCGCTGCTACCCCGGTCCCGGCGTCCGAGCTTGTGACGTCTGCCGTCGAGACCGCCGGCGATTGCTCCGCCGGCGCCTCCTTCCCCTTGCTCCCGAACGCCTCCTGGCCGAGGCATTCTTGGCACTTCCGGACGAGGTCGGAGGTGCCCTGCGTACAAACAACGACCTTAAATTATGAGAAAGCAGCAGAGAAGCTCGTGCGCAGAACAAGAGTCAACATAGATCTTGTGACTTATTTCGTCGCCGACCTCAGCCCGGGCTTACAGGGCCTAGGAGGGGCCCTCCTCGCCCTCTTCTGCGACCCGAAGTCGCTCAATGTCTCAGCGCCCAATGTGGGGCGCTCCTCCATCGTGGCGGCTCTATGGGGCGTCTCCGTCCCGCCCTCTCCCGTCGACGCCACTCTGCGAGGCATCCCTGTGGATGGGACCGCCGCCGCGCTCGGTGACCCGGCGTCGTCCTCCTCATCCTCGACGTCAATGGTCTCGACACCGGAGCTGACCGTCGCCGTGTCCATCAACACAGCAGGCCCGGTCCGCTTCTGCTTCTTCTTCTTCGCCTCCACGGTCTGGGTCGCGGCGATTGTGGCCGCAGCTCGGGAGGTGGACATTTTGCCCGCCGTCTGCCGCGTGCACCGCGGCGCGGACGCAGCGACCTTGGGCGGTGCCCTCCTTGTGGCAGGAGCATCGTCGTCGCTCCCCACTGGCGAGTCGGAGATGTACTCCTCGATGCACTGCTGCGGTACCTCCTGGGCGTCCGCCGCAGCACGGACCTTGTAGCTGCGCTCCTCCTCGTTGCGGTGCGGGGCACCAGTAGATCCCCTCACGATGCTGGATACAAGAAAACAGAAACGTCAGACGCAAAGACCTGCATCGCAATAATCAAAGATCTGAGCCGGATGAAAATCAAGGTTGCAAACTTACCGCATCGGAAGGTCGGTACACCCCGAGCACCTTGGGGCACTCCCGGTTATGGACGCGCCCACCGAAGATGTTCTTCACCCGCGCCATCATCTCCCCCTTGGAGACCTTGCGCTTGATGACCTGGGTGGGGTCGGACTGCCCCCAGGGCCTGGATCTGCTCCTCCGTCACCGTGGACGGCTCCCAGATAGTGTGTGGCGGCGGAATCGGCGCCTTCTCCATCTTCTCCTCCTCGAAGGCGATGGATTTGGATCTAAACACTACGAGGGTTTTGGTTCGCATGCGAGGTCACGGTGCGCGGCGGACCTAAGCACGGCGGCGCTGCTGTTCACTCTAAGCAGTGGAGTGGCGGCGGAACCCTAGCGCGGCATGGAAATGGAAGCAAGCAAAGGTCCCTGGGCCATGGATCGGCCTTATATAATCAGGCCCCCAGTGGCACAACGGATGGCCACGCCTAACGTCTCTTTGGCGCAAATCACGGCGACCCAGAAGCTCGGCGCCTCCAACGGACATATCACTCAACGGCTCTTTCGGCCCAACGGCACAACGACAGTAACGGCTAGTTCCGTGCGGGAATCGGCGTTCGCCGGCCTCCAGTCAGCATCTCGGCCGACGTGGACCCGTTATGCCCCACATCCAAGCCCCCAACATTTAATTCTCCAGTATGACATTCAAGGTCGCCAAGACCCATCTACGACTTACGGGCCAACGCCCTTGCCCATTCAAGGTTGTCAAGGTACCGGCAGCCTCCTAGGTCGCCTCCGCCTCCCCATAGTGGGTTTACACCACGTCTCCTAGGCCCAGCTGCCTATATGCCTTCTAGGTCGCCCCGACCCACAGCGGCTCCTCATCATCAACGGCCCCGTGCTTAAAGGCTCTACTGCCCGTTGACGACCTCTTGGTCATGATTACAGCGTCCCGCTGAGGCCCTGTTGCCTTCTAGGTCAATTCCGACCTACAGAATTCAGGATTGACAGCCTGCGTTGCGCCACTGCGCAGCGGCTGTGTTGACCCAGGTCGGCACGGGCTTTCTCGTCAAATATTATTGCCTCCTGAAGGTCAGGCGTGCTACCATAACCCTGCCGGGACCTTGGTCGTGCTATTGCTGCCTGGGCGCCTCATCACAATAGTCAAAAAACACATCAGTTGCCATGCAAACATGTGTATAAAAGCTTCGTAAGCTACAACATACTTTGGCCCAAGGCCAATTACAAGATACAAACGCATTAAAGGTCCTGTTCTACCTTATATGGTGCCTACGGCGCAACCTAGACTGATGAAGCACGTCGCAAGCTTTCTCCTAGCTTCAGGACCTACTTGGAGACCTCCACCGCCGCCGAGGTCGCGGCTGTCACACAGCCACCTCTACTCTAGCCCCAGAAGGTTTCCTGTGGAGTCCCATCTTTTGCTAGGGTGCTCTCACAAGATCCCAAATTGGGCCAGCTTCACCTCGGGCCTCTCCCACCGTGGCACAGTAACCCCCAGCATGGCCTCAGGCCTCTCCCGGTGCAGCACAGTGGTCTTCAACACCACATTAGGCCCTTGCTCACAAGGTCCGTCAAGGCATGTACTGCCCCATGCTGCACCTGGATTCCTCGCTGGGCGCGGGCACAGAGATTGGTGGAGTTCTCCTAACTTCGCAAGCATTCTTCTAGCTCCCAGAGATGATACTCTAGCACTACGCTCGGGCGGACGCACACAAGGCCAGGGCATTGCACAATTATGAAGCTGCTTCTCCATGATGTTCCTACTTGGTTCAAACAGCAAGCAATGAGGCCTTCTATTTATAGCAGCGGAGCTCAGCTTCGGTCGCTCCCACACCTCAGCTGACGCGGCATCCTTATCCGCAACCCTGTTCACACACAGAGTGCGAGGTCTTTGTCCGTTTCCGAGCCTGCTGACACCTCTGCCGAGCGCGTGATGACAACTTTTCAGTCTTTGTCTCCTAGTGGCAGCGACTGCACCTCTGCTCGGGACAGGCCCTGTGCCTGTACAGTGTGCCCGTGGGTCGCTCCACGATGACGAGTCCTGGCGCCTGGCGCTGTTCTGTGAAGATTCCAGATAATTTGTCTTCTTCAACGGGAAGAGCATCTTTTCGCTCAAGCAGAAGGCCGTAGGTTCTCGGTTCATTCTTTGAGCACCGAACCGACCTTATAGGTCGCCTTACTACTCGGGGGCTGCTCCACGAGTGCGTCTTGTGATGCCCTCTTTGCCTACGTTGCCTCGACCTATCAGAGGCAAGCTTCCGTCAGCCCTCTGCTCGACCTCCCTTTGGTCGGCACTGAAACCTTCCACGAAGGTGTGATGATTTTCCATGATTCTGGTCAGGTCGGTGGTTCTTCAAGCAACTACAGCGCCTTGTCTTCACTTCAAGCCCCTGGGTCTGCGTCTCAAGAACTTGACGTTCGACTTCGTATGCGCTCAAGAGGATTTCCTTTTTTGGATCCCGTGCACCCTGCGTGACCTCGACGGTGCCAAGACGTCGTCTCAGCCTCTACGCCTACACGTCGATCGGGGACTTGAGAGACATGGGTACCCATGGGTCCCCACCGACCAGGGTCCCAGAGGTCCCTGCCATGTGGACCCGACCTGTCAGAAGCCCCACCGACCTGCAAGTAGGCCCGGAGACCTTATCCACAACCCCGGTGACCTTGGAAGACCCCAGGCGACCTTATCCAGATCCCGGAAGACCTGCCGGGCTTGTGGCGCAAGTCTCTCCCCTAGGTCACGACTTGACACCGCCAGAAGGTCCGCAGATCGCGGGATTCGCTCTGTAATCACGGAAGATGATCTTCCTAAATTGTAACTGACCCCGATGAGGGTCCACCGACCTCAAATGGAAACCCTAGCCCGCTGACCATATAAGGCGGCCTAGAGCTCCATTCGAGGGGACTGCCCCATTCACGCATAATCCCACCGCATACTAGACGTAGGGTTTTACTCTCCGGAGGCCTAAACCAGTCTAAACCCTTGTGTCTCTCGTCATTCTCGCCGTGTTCCGAGTTCTCCCTACGAACTACCACCTACGCTCTTAGTTCCTTGATCCCTCCAATTAACCTACAACCGCTTGGGTCGCCCCCTTGCGGATCTGTCCAGGTCTCACCCCATGACAGAAAGGCTAGCAATAAGATAGATACGCAAAAACGGAATGACCAGCTTCTTAGTCTCGGGCCAGAGAAATCAAGGCCTGAAATAACTCACCCAAAAATAAACCTTGTATACTAAGTTTTTGCACTCAAATATATATATATGGCTCTGGATAGGTAGAGCAACATGCAAGAGGTATTTATGACAAGGTTAGCATTACTTTTAAGAACAAAGATAAATCATCTTTAATCCATCTAAAACTTGAGAGCACATAAAACACTATGCGTCTTTATTTTCATCATAACCTCTGCTAAAGATTAAACTAGCATTTAGACAATTTCAGATTTGCATTTTAAGAGAGCATTAGCTTAATCATGCATAAAACAAGTACAAAGATAAACAAAGCGGCAACTATCATCATATATCAACATGGCACAAACTTTGTATCTTTGCCAAAGGTAAAAACAAGGTAGTGATTTTATTCATGATGAAAATAAACACTAACACACATGCTGAAAATTAAATAAAAACTGAAAACACTATGCATACATTGGCGCATACAAGCTGAAAATTAAAGAAAAGGGAAAAGGAAACATTAAACTAAAACTCCTCCTCTCTCTAATCTTCCGTCGGTGGTTGATACTGATAATCTTGATTGTTGTACCCTTGCTCATAATAGGATTGCACCGCTCCTCCTATGAATTGTCCTGGTGGTGCTAGGTGAAGGCGTCCAAGCTCATAAGCGACGTTTGCATTTCCTTCACCCATTTGGTTTGCATTGGTTTGGATGGCTGCGATGTTTTGCATGTTTCTTGCAGCGTACCCTCCAATGATGGCCACACTTTGTTTTGGTTGAGGAAGGTGTGCATATGGCTCCGCAAAGACTACGTTGGGCACCGTGTAATTTGGTGGGGGCATGGCTGCACCACTCCCCCATGCTTGCATTGGTACATCACCGTAGTAACTTGGCGGCGCCGGGATTCCTCCAAATGGTGGCACATAATTTTGTTGCGCACCTCCTTCTTGGGCCGTGGAAGAACCTTCTTCTATAATCCTTCCTCTCTTATTTTTCTTCGCCGGCACAAGAAGTCCTTCCTCCAACCAATCTTCTTTCCCCTCAAGAAAAAGCCTTAATCTTGCATCTGGTAGGGGCAAATTTACTTTGGCCACTTTGAAGCCTCCTCTCTCATCTCCACTTATGTATTTGCCTTGCTTCATATAATCAAATCCTAGGGAAGTCCCGACTAGGAGATGCTCCGGGTTTCTTGGAATTCCTGGTCTCAAAGAGATAGCCAACATGGAGAGATAACACCCCGAGCCAATATCTCCCGAACCCGATGTTGCTTCACAACACCACCGGTTGATCATAAGGTGAGTGGGGTCGATTGGCTGCCTGGCAATCAAAGCCGAGTAAAGCCAATTCACCTCCATGTCGGTTATCTTGGTCTCTCTCATTCTCCCCAAAATCCTCTTACACATCCATGAGTGAAACACTTGGATGATGGGGTTCCGGATACTATTTCTTTGCCGGTTAGCTTCTCCCGCGATCATACTCCAAAAACCTTCCAATGTGCATCCATGCACATCCACTTGCTCCGGGGCTCCCTTTTGAAAACCAAGTAACTCCCTAATATATTCATAGGAAACCACTTGTTCAACTCCCTCCAAACGGAATGAGAGACTCGGCACTCCTTCATCAAGGATAGGCACCATGGTCATGAGGATTTCCAAGGCGAATTCCTTCTGGGTGTTTGCCGATACTCCGTTGGAGAATTGCACCCATCCTAGGTGTCCCAACAGGTAGTAAATATCTGTGCAAAAACCCAGCACTTGGAGAGCTTGGTCGTCGAAATCGACGTTCACCACAAGCCTCTTCTCAAGGCGAGTGAGCTTCTCCTCCTCCTCCTCCGTCTTGACAATAAACCCATACTTGGAATATCGCGAAGTGTATGGATGTGGAGCGGATGATCGTGTCGAGCGGCGAGGTCAGACGGGCGGCTCCTTCGAACGTCCTTGAGGTTCGGTGAACCTCATAGACGAGCTTCGTGTGGCCCTCATGCCACCGAGGAGAAGAGTGTCGTTCCTCCTCGGTGGTGCCGTGTCCTCCTCCATACTCCGAGGAGACTCGAAGACCGAGTGCCTCCTCGAAGAGGTTGTCGATGATGGCTTGGACGATGATGATCCCTTCTTCTTGGTGAAAAGACTTGTAGTTTTCTTCCACATGGATGCTGCACTCTCCTCACAAATATAAACCCGGGGTTTTCAACTGGTAACAAGGCACACAAATATAATTTGGAGTATGGACTTTGAGTGGATTTAGGATGGATTTTGTTGGAAGAAACAAAACTCGAAGTGGAAGGCTAAGTCTAAGGTGGTTCTGGACTATAAGCTCAAGCACACGAACAAGGAACTGGGCAAATGACTTACGTGAGGAACACGGGCACCGGGGGCTTTAAAAAGGGGGAGGCCGGCCAGCCTGGGCCGACCGGCCTGGGGGCCTCGCTGCTCCTCCTGGCTCGGATTTCCTCCAGTGCACTCATGCTTGCTTTGTTGCTTTGTGACTGCGTGCTCCACGGGGTTGCACCACCCAAATGCTCTCGTCCACTCCTTTGCTTGCATAATTGATCCCTCCACTTGATGGTTTTGCTTTGAGTCACTTCCATGCTCCCTTGCCTCACATGCCTCCATGAGATTCCTGCAAAACAAAGCTTTGGCTACCACCCATGCTTGTCCTTTGCATGTGGTTTGATGAAAGATGTTGGAAGGGCATCCCGTGATGCATCATGGTGCATGCAAGGTTAAGTTAACTCAAATGCCTCCCCTTAAGAATGTTTTAATGCTAAGCACTCCTCTAATTTCAAAAAATAAAAATAAACTCAGAGCTTGCAATGAGTTTAAATATAATTAGAGGAGATTTTAAGCATCAAAAACAAATGTGAGTCGAAAATGTTTTCTGACTACTTTTATTTTGGTCTCACTAGTATTGTTTGCTTCCATTAGTTGAGAGCAAGCTTTTCCCGGCTTGATCATGGGGGCATAGGTTTAGGTTCTAATTTTGGTTAAATGAGAGAGATTTTGAATGAAATAAAATTAAATGAGGCTTAGAAAAAAACTAAATCTAGAGAAACCAAGGATATGAAATTTTAAACCAACCAAAAGTCGAGTTTCTAGGTTCACGCGAGTCCTACCATGCGCTGAAATTTAAGTAACATCATGGCTCTACTCGTGTGTTTTTAGCATGTAAAACAAGTCAACCATAACATCAAGAAGAGAATGAAAGGTTGAGATAGGTTCTGAATTTTTTTGGTTTAGGTTTCTCGAAAAGAAGCAAATAACTCATTGGATGGCTCATGTAAAGGGTTTATGATCCAAATAAAATATCCAAACAAAATTTATAACTCTAAACATTATTCAACCACTTTAAGTCTATGAATGACTTGCGTAGCAAAATCCAAAACTAACTTACTTGAAAGACTCGAAAAATCTTGATCGGGTTGTCCTCCCGGTAGCTTATTCTTGACTCGACGAAACGGGTTGCCTCCCGCCTAGCACTTCGTTTATAGTACATGGCTAGACTTCTTCACTTCATTACTTCGGATCAACGCTCTTTGCGGGCGTTGCAATCTTGGGTACCCACTTCCGCACCATCTTGGGCGCAGGCTTATTCTCCAGCTTAGTCATCTTTTTGGTCTTCACAGGTGGCTTTTGTTCCTTTATCTTGACGGATGAAACAACTTCCTTGATCTCCTTTGCTTCCTTCTTCTCCGGCTCTTCCTTCTTCCTTGGCTCTTCCTTACTTACACGACGATGAGGCAGAATATATTTAACTTTGATCATATTGCATACCTCTAAGCATGGTCGAAACTTGAAGGAACTCCTCTTGCCGTTGATGTCGAACTTGATCTCCCCCTTGCTGACGTCGATGGTAGCTCCTACGGTCTTGAGGAAAGGCTTCCCAAGGATGAGTGGTGGCTTCTCCCTCTCTCCCATCTCGAGCACCACGAAGTCGACGGGGATGAAGTGGTGTCCGACCTTCACGGGCACATCCACGGCGATGCCCAAAGGGTAGCGAATGGAGTTGTCACCCAACTCCAAGCACATGGCCGTAGGATCTAACTCCGGTAGGCGTAGCTTCTCGAACACATCTCTTGGCATGATGCTCACACTTGCTCCAAGGTCGCATAATGCCTTCTCAAATTTGAATGAACCAACGGAACACGGAATCATCGGGCATCCGGGGTCTCCTTGCTTCTCTAGTCTGTTTGCAATAGCGGCGCTACATTGCTCGGACATCTTGACATGATCTACCCCGAGTGTTGCTATCTCATACTTGTTTGCAAGAATATCTTTGAAGTAGTGAGAATATGTAGGAACTTGAAGGGCGTCCAATAGCGGCATGTTGATGCTTAACCTACGCACAACCTCCACAAACTTCTCAAAATGATTATCAAGTTTACCTCGGAAGTAGCGTGGCTTAAGTTGCGGTATCTTCGTGTCTCCTCCCGGCATCTCAAACTCGGGCTCTTCGGTGACGATCTCGGTAACCTCCTCCTTAGCAAATTCCTCCGCCTCGGTAGATGGTTTAGGCTTTCTTGCTCCCGCGGAATGCTCCGGATCTTCGGTCTCCTTCCCCGAACGAGTTTGAATGGCCTTCGCCACTCGGGACCTTGAGGTTGTCCTGGAAGCTTCCCTTCATTTGCAGATAGGCGCCCGGCAAGTTGTCCCACTTGCGTCTCGAGCATCTTCATCATGTTGAGCAGTTGATGGTTGGAGCTTCCGACCTCCGTCACCTTGCTATCGTTGTTCTCCAACACCTTGAACTTGGTGACGGTGTCCTTGTTGATCTTAGCTTGCTCGTCTATGAAGTCCTTCAATTGAATACGAAGCGGAACCGAATTCGGAATGGATGAGCTTGCATTAAATTGAGGTCTACCTTGCCCGTAGCGGAAGTTCGGCAAATCCCCCTTCCTCATGTAATCGAACATCTTGGCTTCCTCCGGGCAATCCTTTTGGACATGGCCATATTCTCCGTACTCTTCACATGTGGATCTTGCTTCGGCAGCTTTTAAGTCTTGAGCTTCTTTCTTCTCTATCTCCATCTTCTCCAACCTCCGCATAAGCGAATCGATCTTGCCTTCCAGTAGATCTTCTTTCTCCACTTGCAAGACTCCTTTGACGTTCCCCGTGGGTTGAACTGGAAGTAAGCGTCCGGATGACGCCCACGTGTCATTGTCCATGACCTTCTTGAATAGAGTGAAAGCTTGAGGCGGCGTAAGCTCGATGATGGATCCTCCCGCCAATCCATCGATGATTGTCCTTGACGCCATGGTAAGTCCTTGATAGAACTTTTGAACGAGATCTTCCTTTGGGAACTTGTGATGTGGAACCGCCCGAGTGTACTCATTGAAGCGCTCGAATGCCTCCGATATAGTCTCCGTAGGATATTCAGCAATGGTAGCAATCTTATTGCGCAAGCTTTGAGTCTTACCCGGTGAGTAGTATTCCTTCATGAAGGCTCTCATCAAGGTGTCCCAATTTTGCACCATCTCCGCCAGTTGAGAGTAAAACCATTGCAAAGCCTTCCCGAGTAACGAGAACGGAAAGAGCCTTGCCCTCATTTGATCTTGAGTCACCCCGTCCATGTTGAAAGTTTGACAAAGTTGAACGAACGCTTGGAGGTGAAGGTTGGGATCCTCTTTACCGGCGAAGGGTGAATGTTGCACCATGCGGATTGTTGAGGTCTTGATCTCGAATGGCCTTCCGATCTCCGCGAGGTTCAAGATTGGTAGGTCGACGATGTTCGGGGTGCATAGCTCCCCGATCTTGCGCTCCGGCTGCGGTTGTTCTCCCATCGGTAGCAGTGGAAGTTGATTCTCCCTAGGGTTTGGAGGTGGTGATTCCTTTGGAGACTCCGACGATCCTTCGGCCTCCGCTTTTGGATCTGCAAATTCCAGCTTTTTAGCTTGTGCTTCACGTCTCCTTAGCCTATAAAGTTTTTCTGGATCATCCACAAAATTTTCGGGTTTGTTGGAGAGGTAGCCGTCCATCTCCTGTTAGGGTTAGCAAACAAAATATATACAAAACAAAAATAAAAACAAATCTAAGAAAACTAGGGTTAGTCAAACTAGATTATATTGATTTTGAGGATGATCAAAAGTTAGTAGATGCAAAAAGAAAAACCAAAAGAAAACTGAAAATATTCACAAAAAGCAATAAAAGATCGAATCTTGATCACTTGTTCCCCGGCAACGGCGCTAGAAAAAGGGGCTTGTTGACGGTGTATATGCGTATCCAATTTCATTTGGACTTGCAAGCAGACAAGTCCTCCGTCATAGCCAAGGGACCCTTCTTCCCTCAAGTGTGAACCCAAGGTATCGAATCCGTAGAACAAATGTGTGATGCAAGAACCTATCTATTAAAGCCGAGAACACTTAGATCTTCAAAGGGAATGCTTTTGCATCTAATCTAAAGAACATCGAAAGAAACAAATCTAATCTATGAAAGCCGGAGGTAGCAAGAGATAGAGAGGGATAGGTAAAACCAATCTAGAAAGATTGGATCAAGCTTTTGTTGAAGTTCCGAGCAAAGAAGAAATAGCCAAGTTGAATCTCATGAAAAGCATCTTTAAATCACGGCTTTCCGTCCAACTCCGAAGACGCCCACCTTTTGGAGCCACCGTTCTGTCACAACGCACTCCTATTCGTGCGGGTTAGCCTAGGGCGAGTCCAATGGACAAGTTGAAATCTCTTGGAAGGTCAGGCATGCACCTCTAGCCACCACGGCTACAAGAACACCCTCTATGATCTATCTCGAGAATAGATCTTAAAGTAAGAAAAGCCAATCGAAATCAAAGTCGTAGAAGAAACACTCGATCGCTAGAAATCGGATTGCAACTTGATAATTCAACATAGTACATGATACATGAACAAGATCACCACCGGGATCCTACCTTGATCTTGCTTCTAGCTCCTGGAACTCCGACGTGGTCTTCCTTACAAGGTTCCCATGTCGGCTAGGGAAACCCTAGACAACTAGCTCGACCCTCTCCTCTCCGGAATGGTGTCTGTTGACACCATTTTTTGGAAAAAAACAAGTCAAAAGGAATAAGGAAGAGTAGCCGAATGAAAACAGAGTGCAATCGGCCGATTAGAAGAAGAAAAAGGGTAGTCAACAGGATCAGCCGATAGTCAGAGGAACTCAACCCTGACGGTGGGCCAGCGGGTCAGAACGATCGGCCGATGAATAACTAGAGAATCGGCCGATGGAGAAATAGAAGGCGGTAATCAAGGAGATACGCCAAAATGAAGGCATGGTGGAGGCGGGTCAGTCTACGATTGGCGACGGGTCAAA
Organism: Cenchrus fungigraminus; assembly: GCA_036936925.1. Taxonomy (NCBI): domain Eukaryota; kingdom Viridiplantae; phylum Streptophyta; class Magnoliopsida; order Poales; family Poaceae; genus Cenchrus; species Cenchrus fungigraminus. Next base: position 115,129,734 of record CM072768.1, on the reverse strand, counting down.
AAGTCAGTTTTAGGAAGTTTTGACTCCTACGAGAGTCCTTTTCTATTTTTAGTAGTTTTTTGTCTTTAGATGCAAGTAAACATTGCCGTGATCAGCTAGGAGTCGGGGTTGTCCTCAGGACATAAATAGCGACCCTGCGTGGTCGGAAAATCTGTACACACCAATATCAAACAAACCGCCTCCGGGCAAGCCCTTTACTTTACTGCATCTACTTTACAGCATCTACCTTTACAGCATCTACTTTTCAGGGACTTCACCATTGTGATTTTCTCTTTTCCTACAACATTGTGCTTCGAGTTCGTCGGGCTGCATCAGCTGATCTCCGGCAAGCTTGTGAGTACCGTTTTACCGAATAACCCTAGGCTTTAACCTCCGGGCGCATCGCTAAGGTTTCGTCTAGTTCTTTATTTACCCCTTACCGATATTAGCTAGATCTGCAAGTCTTTGTACCAATTCTTGTGGTTTTTAGCTATTATCTTTATCAACCACTCGATCTAGATCCTATCGGCTTCTAACACCGCAGCCGATTCCGACATACTCGAGTGCTGATGTCACGATCGGCCGATTCAGCCGATCCATCTACCACACTCCTGCGCTTCGGTCGCTCTTGAGCCGACCGATCCCGCCTTTATCTGTATCAGCCGATTGGCTGATACACGTGTCGCTACAAGGCCATTGGTTCTCTAGCCGATCCCTAATATTTTCCATTGTCAATCAACAGGTCAGATTGGTTGGCACGTCTCGCTACAGACCGGGGAGTCACGTGTGCTGCGCGTGGAGGTGACGTCCTATTTTCGCGTCAACACACTTTTGGCATGCTCGGTGGGACACGAAAAAGTCAACAATGACAAAGCCTATGAAGACTGGTTCTTCTGAAGTTGATCCAGAGAACATCCAAACAATCACCAAGGATCAGCTGAAAAATACAGACAAAGCTGAGTTCGAAGCTCACATGAAGCATTATGAAGAGCTTTGCCTGGCATTATACGGTCAGACTAAAGGTGGAGTCTTCAAGAAGAATCCTTTGCCAACACCTAAGCAAGTCACCTTCTCAGCCGATCATGAAGGGCTTCAAGACATGATGACCAAGGCGATGCATCAAACAATGATTGATCAATCTAAGGTTTTCGCAAATACTATTCAGAATGCCATAATTGATGCACTCAAGAAAGGAGCAGAAGGAGGATATCTAGGGCCTGCATATTTTCAACCATACTGAACTCTTCCAATGTTCCAGCATAACAAATCAGCTTCCTTGCCGATTGATGATACAACAGTAGGGATCTCACCTTCTCCACAGGTCAATACAGTCGCTCCAGGTTCTTCATCGGACTCTCAGCCGATTCAGAATCAAGGTGTGGGAGAAAAAGCCAAAGATCCTGCTGTTACTATGCCTATGGTCCAAACACATGCAGTGCAGTCCAATGCCCAAGATCAGACATTCTCAGTGCAGAATCAGAAGTATCCGGCCATGAGAGATCAAGATGGGAAGCTTGCAGGATGGGATTTACCTCGTGATCACTTTGAGACTAACATCTCAAATTTCTTTGAGCCTCAGCCTGAGGAAATTCCAGAAGTAAAGTACCCACAGTCTTATCAAGCCATGTTCGGGGGTACTCCAGGGACTGTGCACATGAATGGGGATGGAGTGGAGTTCGTCTACTTCAATCACGGGAGCAAAGCTTTCGAAAGAGTCAAGATCAGTCCAGCTCATGCTCATATGGTTATACCAACAGAGAAAAGGACTCCCGTTCCACCTCAGAGACCAACTCCTGTTCTACCTCAGAGATCGGCTCAACAGCCGATACTTGGGATGCTCGTGCCAACTGCTCCACTACAGCAGCAAACATTGGGGATGCCTGTGCAGACTGCCGCCCCGTTACAGCAGTCAGCATCAATGCAGCATGTCTTAACCCCAGCCAACACAGTGGCTCATACAAGATCATCGCCTCAACAGTCGATCAACCAAGGGGTAACAGGGCAGCCAGTAATTCCACAAGTGGATTCTGCACAACTACTGCAAACACTTCTAAATCAATTGGCCATCTCAAGCCAATCGAATTTGCAGCAGCCAACTCCATCGGCTGGGCAGCCGATCGGGCAGACTCTACCTGTTTCAAATGTGCAAGGTTCTTCTGGGACAGGGGCATTAACGGTACCAAATCCACAGCCAAGAATCTTAGAAGAATGACCTCCAGAAACTCCAGCTGAGATACAAGCAATTGAACAAGCATCTACTGAATTGAAGTCTCACATGAAGCAGGAGTTGATCGATCACTTCTCAGAGGTGCTGCAGAAGCAATATGGGATGAAACCCAAACAGCAGTCCTGCATGTACAGGACACCGTATCCATCTGGCTATGACCAGATACCGTTCCCTCCAAGATTCAAGGTGCTTGATTTCACCAAGTTCTCTGGGCAAGATGAAACATCTACTATGGAGCACATCACTCGATTTATCATCTAATGTGGAGAAGCAGGGAACATTGATGCACTCAGGATACGTTTGTTCTCTTCATCTCTATCAGGGCCAGCATTCTCATGGTTCACATCATTGCCAGCTAATTCTATCATCAAGTGGTCTGATTTGGAACAGCAGTTCCATAATTACTTCTTCTCAAGCATCCATGAGATGAAGATCACTGATCTGACCAGACTCAAGCAAAGGAACGATGAAACAGTTGCTGGATTTGTTCAAAGATTCAGAGAGGTCAGAAACAAGTGCTATAGTCTGAATCTGGGAGATAAACAACTGGCCGAGTTGGCTTTCCAAGGTCTCTTGCCAACCTTGAGAGAGAAATACGCATCACATGACTTTGAGAGTCTCAGCCAGTTAGTCAGTCGAATGAGTCAAGAAACTGCAAAGTCCTATGAGCCTAGAAGAAACTTTCAGAAGAAGGTGTCCTATGTGGATTACTCTGATTCAGAAGATGAAGATAATATGATAGGGCTTGCAGAATGGGTCAAAGGCAAGAAAACAGTATCCTGTCCCTTTGGCAAGAAAGAACCAGAGAAATTCGGCTTTGATATCACTAAGGCTGATAAGATATTTGATCTCTTGCTTCAGCAAGGGTAGATTAAGCTCTCCCAGTTCCATACCATACCATCTGCAGAGGAGCTGAAGAGGATGAAGTATTGCAAATGGCACAATGCAACTTCGCACAATACCAATGATTGCAAGATCTTCAGACCATAGATCCAATCAGCTATTGAGCAGGAAGGCTTAAATTTGAAATTCCTGCTAAAGCTGAAAAGCTGATAAAGATTGATCAGCACCCCTTCCCAACTAACATAGTTGAGGTGTCTAGAAAAGACACGTCACAAGTTAAGTTGCTGACATCTGATTCGGCTCAAAATAAAGGAGCTGTCGATCCCAAAGTACAAGTAACCACTGCCGATGTCAAAGGAAAAGGGTTACTACTTGAAGAGGAAGACTTAAAGCCACGCCGACCTGTCACGTCCCAGATGCTGATCAACAAATTCCAGCGTTGACAAGAGAAAGCAAGGGGAAGAGAAGAGTGGGCACGGCGTAATGAAGGACATTGGAGATGTCCATTCTTCAAGTATTGCTGGGAAGAAGGGATCAAGCTACCAACGGCAGAAAACTGTCCAGAATGCAACGGGGCTTACAATAATAGCAACTCATCCAAAAGGGTTTGCTTTAATGACGGGAGACCTACAGCCAGAGATCACCGTGAATTCAACAATCAACGGGTCTCAGTCCACGATCGGCTGGGGGGCAAAGCCAGCGTCCACGATCGGCTGGGGGGCAAGGCCAGTATTCATGATCGGCTAGGAGGCTGAGTCAATGAAGAGTCAAATAATCAGCTGGAAGAGATGGTCGATTCTCTGGTCCCTGATGAAGATATCAAGTGCCGAGCTCCTGAACGTCGACGCACACTACAACTGGATGATGAAGGGTCAAGCCAAACACGTAAGAAGCCCAATCCACAATGGTGTCCAGATGGCTTGACCAAATCCTAGAAAAGGAGAGTCCAGCGCCTACGTCAGCTAGAACAGCATGAAGAGGTAGAGAGACATGTGCTGGACAAGAAGAAGGTTCAGTCCAAAGTTTGGCGCCCAAAGCCTAAGGCCAATGAAGCAAAAGATGACAAACCACATGCTGATATAAACATGGTTGTCTTCCTACCAAAGGAGTTCATGGCTCCAATTGATTCGGATCTGTCCGATGAAGAATATGGCATGGCTCAGCTAACACTGGAACCTAGACAAGCTATCTTTGAGAAACCAGAAGATGAAAAGAGACAACATTTGAAGGCTCTGTTTCTCAAAGGATTTGTCAATGGGAAACCAGTCACCAGGATGCTAGTAGATGGAGGAGCAGCAGTCAACCTGATGCCATACACCATGCTGCGCAAGATTGGGAAGTCTGATGAAGACTTGACCCAAACCGACATGATGTTGGTGGACTTCGAAGGCAACGTCTCTCCAGCTCAAGGAGCAATCTGCGTGGAGCTCACCATCGGCAGTAAGACCCTTCTGACCGCTTTCTTTGTCATTAAAGGGAGGGGATCTTATAATCTACTGTTGGGTCGGGATTGGATACATGCCAACTGTTGCATGCCATCTACAATGCATCAATGCATCTTCCAATGGATCGAAGATTCAGTGGAAGTGGTCCAAGGAGAAACCTCCTTGACAGTAGCAGCTACAGAAGCACAAGGATGGACTTACGATTAAGTGAGTTGCATATCTGGAAAAGCCTGGGATACCAAGTATCTCAAAGTGTCCGATTTCAGACTAAAGCCGGTTCAAGCAGTCGACTCTGATGACAAGATTTAATGGATCAGTTCATTGAAGACGAAGGGAAGCTTGGGCACAGGTTTACATCGGCTGATGAATTGGAAAAGATAGACCTTGGAGATGGAAGCAAACCAAGGCCGACATACATCAGTGCCAAGCTAGATGTTGAATACCAGAAAGAACTAATTGCGTTACTAAAGGAGTTCAAGGATTGTTTTGCCTAGGAATATTAGGAGATGCCTGGATTAGACCGATCCATTGTTGAACATCAGTTACCTATTAAACCAGGATATCGACCTTTTCAACAACACCCGAGGCAATGTAATCCAAAAATTTATCCTGATATAAAAGCCGAGATAACAAAGTTACTCGAAGCTGGTTTTATTCGGCAATGTCGATATGCCGAATGGATCTCTAATATAGTCCCTGTCTACAAGAAAAATGGCAAACTACGTGTATGCATTGATTTCAGGGACTTGAACAAAGCAACGCCGATGGATGGGTATCCGATGCCAGTAGCCGATGCATTAGTTAACGCTGCTGCAGGGCATAAAGTCATCAGCCTCATGGATGGTAACGCTAGATACAATCAAATATTCATGGCCATAGAGGATATTGCAAAAACCGCTTTCAGGTGCCCCAGTCATGTTGGATTGTATGAGTGGATTGTTATGACCTTTGGGTTGAAGAACGCTAGCGCCACATATCAAAGAGCCATGAATTACATATTTCATGAACTCATCGGCAACATAGTAGAAATCTACATTGATGATGTAGTTGTCAAGTCAAAGAGTTACAATGAGCACTTGACTGATCTACGAAAAACATTGGAATGCACTAGAAAGCACAGCTTGAAGATGAATCCCAACAAATGTGCTTTTGGTGTTTCAGCTGGTCCGTTCTTGGGTTTCTTAATACACGAAGGAGGAATTGAAGTGGGCTAGAAGTCGATCAGCGCAATTGACAACATAAAAGCACCATCAAACAAGAAAGAGCTCCAGTCATTAATTGGCAAGATCAATTTCATCAGAAGATTTATATCTAATCTGTCAGAAAGGATTCAGCCATTTACACCTTTACTGAAGCTCAAGGCCGATCAGAAATTCGTATGGGGAGAAGAACAGCAGAAAGCTCTAGATAATGTCAAGCAGTACTTAAAATCTCCTCCTGTCTTAATGCCTCCTCAAGACAAGAAGCCGTTCAAGTTATACTTATCGGCTAATGAGCGGGCTATTGGATCAACCCTTGTGCAAGAGTTTGAAGGAAAAGAGCGAGTTGTATATTTCGTGAGTAGAAGACTCTTGGATGCAGAAACAAGATATTCGGCGGTGGAAAGGCTATGCTTGTGCTTATATTTCTCATGCACAAAGTTGAGGCCCTATCTATTAACTGCCGAATGCACCGTGGTGTGCAAAGATGATGTGGTCAAATATATGTTGTCATTACCAATCTTGAAGGGCAGGATCAGAAAATGGATCTTAGCTTTGTCAGAATTTGATTTGACCTATCAATCGGCCAAAGCAATCAAAGGGCAAGTAATGGCCGATCTGGTAACTCAGCATTGTGGACCTGAAGTTGCAGTTGTAGAACCTATTCCATGGACTATGTTCTTTGATGGATCATCATGTGGAGTAGGAGCTGGGATCGGAATCGTCCTTATCTCGCCTCAAGGAGCAAATTACGAGTTTTCCATCCCAATTGAGAAGACTTCAACAAACAATCAAGCTGAGTACCAAGCAGTGTTAAAGGGGATAAAGCTACTACGAGAAGTCAATGCTGAAGTTGTTGAGATATTTGGAGATTCTCAACTCGTAATAAATCAATTGGTAGGAGAATATGAATGCAAAGATGATATATTAAGGGTTTATCATGAAGAATGCCTTCAGCTACTTCGAGAGTTCAAAATAGTAAGACTTGAACATATCCCTAAATGTCACAACAGTGAGGCAAATCGGCTAGCCCAAGGGGCATCAGGGTATTGGCCGATTCTGACTATGGAGTTGTCAGTTGAAGATTGGAGGAAGGAGATAATAGATTATCTGAAAGATCCATCCAAGAAGGTTGATAGACAATTAAGGTACAGAGCCATTGAATATGTTCTGCTAGAAGACGAATTATATTATCGTACCATCGATGGAGTTCTGCTCAGATGTCTCGGTGAAGAAGAAGCTAAAACTTTAATGGGGGAAATTCACAAGCGAGTCTGTGGAGCTCATCAATCAGCATTCAAGATGAAGTGGATGATCAGAAATAATAACTACTATTGGCTGATGATATTAGAAGATTGTTTCAAATATTACAAGGGATGCCAAGAGTGTCAGAAGTTTGGAAGCATTCAAAGAGTTCCAGCATCGGCCATGAACCCAATAATCAAGCCGTGGCCATTCAGGGGTTGGGCAATTGATCTGGTCGGACAGATATATCCACCATCAAGCAAAGGTCATAAATTCGTGCTAGTGGCTACAGATTATTTCACAAAGTGGGTTGAAGCAATCCCAACTAAGATTGTGACATCAGGCAATATGATTGATTTTGTTAAGGAGCATATTGTCTATCGGTTTGGTATACCTCAGACTATCACAACCGATCAAGGGAGTCAATTCACTTCAGGGGAATTTGAAGAATATGCAAATTCCTTGGGAATCAAATTGTTAAACTCATCTCCCTATTATGCTCAAGCCAACGGATAGGCAGAAGCGGTGAACAAGGGCATCATCAAATTGATCAAACGCCAGATCGACGAAAATCCCAAGCGATGGCATACAATCATTAATGAAGCACTATGGGCATACAGGATGGCATGCCATGGGGCAACCAAAGTATCGCCATATCAATTGGTGTATGGTCATGATGTTGTACTGCCTTGGGAATTAAAGACCGGATCCAGAAGAACTTCTTTACAAGATCAGCTATCGGCCGATGATTATTGAACCATGATGAAAGAAGAATTAGAAGATCTTGCTGGCAATCGGCTGAGAGCTCTGGAGAATATCAAAAAGAACAAAAGAAGGATAGCCCGGTGGTATGATAAGAAAGTCAAAACAAAAGAATTTGCTGAAGGAGATCTAGTTTGGAAACTCATATTACCAATCGTCTCTAGAGATCCTAAGTACGGGAAGTGGTCACCAACTTGGGAAGGACCGTTTCGTATCAGTCAATGCGTACCTGGCAATGCATATATTTTAGAAACATTGGAAGGAGAGAAATTTGCTAGAGCAATTAATGGAAAGTATTTGAAGAAATACTATCCGAGTATATGGGTAGACGCTTAGTCCGATCAGAGCCTGAAAGTGGCCGATTACAACCGATTGAAAATGAGATCTTCTCTAGCAGCGGAAAGCCGAATCATCTAAGCATGTTCGGACTAAAGTTATGGCCGATGTACAAATCGCCCTTAGAATATATATATATATATATTCTCTCTCATCTTCAATTACAATGGTGACATTACAGTGCAGATCTGAAAGAATACATTGGGAAGACAAACTTGAACGATTCATTACAGATCGATTACATTAGTCATCACTGAACAAGCGATGGGGACGAAGAAAGAGAAAAACAAAAAAACATAGATTTGACGAAGATGAATCACCAGATGCGGTAACTCTCCCCGTCAAATTTGTTGGGAAAGAAGACATAGGGTTGTTCTTCTTTCTGCAACGCCCAGGGACAACCTCCACCCTCCTCCACCAGCTGATGCACCTAAGTTGCATCACAAGGATTCTTCTAGCTGTTGGATCTCCTGGCTTTACAAAAGGAGACTAGAGAGGGGAGTATGTTCTAGGCTATTTTACAAGAATTCTTCTAGCTATCTTAAATCAGAGAAGAAGAGAGGAACCGAAGAGCAAGAGCCTAAAGCTTCCTAGACCCATATCTTGAGCCATGGATGAAGGGAAAGGTGTAACCTCCGTAAGGGTATGAGAACGGTTATTTATAGCCAGAGCACCAGAAGAGATAAAGATGAAGGAGCCAAAAAAGACGGAAACCGAAGATGCCAGATCCAGCAAAAAAGGAAACAGATAACCCGTGAATGGCTCAGTTTCCAAAGAATGACCGATTCAAGGGAATTGCCCCCAAATAAAGGATACACACACACAAGACGATGGGAAGTTTCTCTGACACATCGACAAACTACGGAGCATGGCTCACAGAAATCTTTTGCCCAACATTGCAGACAGAGTCTACAAGCTCACTAGCTGCACCTGGGAGAAATGCCATTTCAAGCTAGAGTCTGTCAAAGACCAGTGATGATCATCGATGCCCGAAGAGTTTTCCAGGGAAAGATGCCTCTCATACCCAAAGGCTAAAGGGATTAACACCTACATTAGGAAGAACCAAAGGATACAGAGAACCCCGGATAGAAGGGTGAATCTTATAGGGAAGGGGGGCGAAAGAGCCAAAGAGTCACATGGTGAACAACCCTGAGGGTCAGATAGAAAGGACGGGACACTATCAATGGGATTGATCGCATCGATCACGTGAAGAGATTTGGCCATCATTCAAAAGATGTCAAGCAAATTTCGGAGCAAAAGGATCATTTACTCCGAAACTGGGGGGCATGTGTTGACACCGTTTTTTGGAAAAAAACAAGTCAAAATGAATAAGGAAGAGTAGCCGAATGAAAACAGAGTGCAATCAACCGATTAGAAGAAGAAAAAGGGTAGTCAACAGGATCAGCCGATAGTCAGAGGAACTCAACCCTGACGGTGGGACAGCGGGTCAGAACGATCGGCTGATGAATAACTAGAGAATCGGCCGATGGAGAAAGAGAAGGCGGTAATCAAGGAGATACGCAAAAAGGAAGGCATGGTGGAGTCGGGTCAGTCTAGGATTGGCGAAGGGTCAAAAAGTCAGTTTTAGGAAGTTTTGACTCCTACGAGAGTCCTTTTCTATTTTTAGTAGTTTTTTGTCTTTAGATGCAAGTAAACATTGCCCTGATCGTCTAGGAGTCAGGGTTGTCCTCAGGACATAAATAGCAACCCTCCGTGGTCGGAAAATCTGTACACACCAATATCAAACAAACCACCTCCGGGCAAACCCTTTACTTTACTGCATCTACCTTTACAGCATCTACTTTTCGGCGACTTCGCCATTGCGATTTTCTCTTTTCCTACAACGTCATGCTTTGAGTTCGTCGGGCTGCATCAGCTGATCTCCGGCAAGTTTGTGAGTACCGTTTTACCGAATAACCCTAGGCTTTAACCTCCGAGCGCATCGCTGAGGTTATGTCTAGTTCTTTATTCACCCCTTACCGATATTAGCTAGATCTGCAAGTCTTTGTACCAATTCTTGTGGTTTTTAGCTATTATCTTTATCATCCACTCGATCTAGATCCTATCGGCTTCTAACACCGCAGCCGATTCCGACCTACTCGAGTGCTGACGTCACGATCGGCCGATTCAGCCGATCCATCTACCACACTCCTGCGCTTCGGTCGCTCTTGAGCCGGCCGATCCCGCCTTTATCTGTATCGGCCGATTGGCTGATACACGTGTCGCTACAAGGCCATCGGTTCTCTAGCCGATCCCTAATATTTTCCATTGTCAATCAACAGGTCAGATTGGCTGGCACGCCTCGCTACAGACCGGGGAGTCACGTGTGCTGCGGCGGAGGTGACATCCTATTTTCGCGTCAACAGTGTCCCTCTCTTCTCTGCTCCTCAGCGACGAATGACGAATGAGTTCATGCATGGCTCTCGGCTAGGGGGCTATAAATAGTCCGAGAGGCGTCTAGGTCAAAGGGGCAGCGAATGCGGCCCGAAATGGGTTGGGCCGACCGGCCTAGGCCGGCCGTCCTGGGCCTATTTCGGCCCATCTCGCGGCCTCCTGTACTGGTGATGCTTCCCGAGTCTTCTAGAGTATTCTCCCTTCTGCATGTGGGCCCTTGATGTCAGTTTCTCCGCGGTTTAGATGAAGCTCCTTGTCCCGCAAGATTCAGCATTTTCTGTTCAGGTCCTCGGAGTTTTCCGTCTTCACGGGTAGGTCTTTGGGCTTCTTTGAGTCATGTTCACTTCATTGCTTGACTTGTACCGGGCTTCAAGGTCTTGCCACAAGGTGCTTGATGAACTTTACCCGGAAGTCTTGCTTTCAATGCTAAATTCCTGCATAAACATCAAACTCCAAAACCGACATGCACGAACGAACTTGTTATACCAAGGGTTTAGTACCAATGGATAAGATATAAAATTCATGCCAACACCGAAGGTAAACTCATGGCTAGGTTTGTCATACAGACATCCCTGGGCCCACTACTCAGGTAGGTACTGGGACCGACTACTCCGTGGGCCCCTGGGACTACTCGACTTGGGCTACACGGCACCTGATGGCGTGGAGCGCAAGGCATACAGAGGACTAGTACTCAGTTAGGAAGCTAGACATGTCCGGATCCATGTAGAGTACTCCTAGCCGCACACGACTAGAACTCCTCTGGCAAACCGACTTGTAACCCTACCTCCCGGACTATATAAGGCGAGGCAGGGACCCCTATCCCATCATCCGCATCATCCTATAAACACACCCAATCAATCCAGAGCTACACAGCATACAGGACGTTGGGTATTACGCACCTCGCGGCCCGAACCTGTCTAAATTGTGTGCCACGTGTCTCTCCTTTGAGTTATCAATCTTGGTGAGGCCACATTCATCTACCTCGGGTACTCTCCTTGGTAGGTTGCCGGTCTAAAACACCGACAGCTGGCGCGCCAGGTATGGGATCTCGCCAAAGATCACATGGCGAACTCGACGGCTTCAATCGTCATCAAGCCAACCGCCGCTTTCAACCGCGGCAACACCTTCGTCTTCGGCTCCTAGGTCTACACTGTTGATGGCGCTGGATCGTTCTAGCGCTACCTCACCATGACCCCGGACCCGGAGACCGGGCTCGTGATGCTTCCCGAAGTCGTCACGGATCCACTCACCGAAAAATTCGGTGAATTTTCGCTCTACAACCAAGTCACCGACTTCGAGCTTGGATCTGCCTCCGACTCGAACTCGGCGTCGCCCTGGATCGCCTCATGCGAGCCGGCTCCTGAGCCATCGTGTGAAGCGGTTCCCCTCTTGAGCACTTCCCATACGGTCTCTGCAACTCTAGCAGGGCCCACACGGAAGCTCTCGCTACACGCCGGGCCGGCAAGGAGATCGCCTCTGAGTACTCCTCGGACTCCAACACCGCAACCGGCTACTACTCAGACTCTTCCTATGAGTTCGACTTCAGATCGGACCCAATCGAGACCGAGTCCGAGCTCAACATGACTGAGGAACTGCTGTCAGGCCCTACTACCGGCTTGGTCATTACATCTACTCCCGCCGGCAGATTCGTCTACTGGCCCGACCGCAAACCTGCAGACCTGACGGACGACAACTCACGCTGCATCACCTACCTCGATACACTCCCCTTCTAGGAGGGGACCCCGCTGGCTCCAAGCAATGAGCACACCCCCACCGAGGTGGCGACTACCGACTCCAGCCTCTGCACTCCCGACCGTGAAGTCTTCATGGCGGCCGGAGATGCCGGGACCTCGGAAAATCGACCCGACCGGTACCTCGACGACATCTCAGAGGATGAGTTGTCTGCCAACGCACCTCCTAACGAGACCACCGAAGACAAAAACACCCGACGTGATCGCAACAGGAAGTGGAACGATCGACGTAGACGTCTCCGGGAAACTCTCCCCATCCGGAACCTCAATGAGGCTCTAGACCAAGTTACCAACCGGGTACACACCACTCCTGAGCAGTGCCTCATGTCTATCACCACGATAGCACGGCAGGCCCAGGGGATCCGCGCAGGCGAAGTCATCACCAAGCTCGCTGAAGACGCCTACTTCATGCGGGTCGACAACAGGGTTGCCCAAGTACCCCCCGCCGGAAACCACGAAGCCACTAGTCGTAGCCCGGCAGATGGTGGATGCAACCGTGTCCATGGTGAACACCAGCCAAATCCCAACCGCTCTAGGGCCTCAGCTAGAGGACCCTCACAGGGCGGCAACAGCCAGGGCGGCGCCGGTGGTAGCCGAGGTGGCGCCAGAGGTAGTCGTGACGGCGGTGGTGGTGGTGGCAGCAGCGGTGGAAGTTCATCCCATGGCGTCAGCAGAAGAGCTGGTGGTGGCGACGATCGCGGAGGCCGAGGCCACGCAAATAGCCACACCACCAGCAACACATGTGGCGGCTACGACGCTCGCCACAGGATCGACAACATCCGCTGCAAGAAGGCTACTGAAGCAAGCGACAGCGACGGCTTCCCCGCCTACTCTGCAAGACTTCGCAACCTGCGTCTCACTAAGAAATTCAAACCTCTCGAGATCTCCAAGTATGATGTGAAGCAAGACCCAGTTTAGTGGCTCAGGTGCTATGCCTTGGCCATCGAAAACGCTGGTGGCAAAAACGACGCAAAGTGCCTCTTCTTCCCTTTCTGCCTGGATCAAGCTCCACTCACATGGCTCGAGTCACTCGAAAAGAACTTGTTGACGGTGTATTTTGGTGCACCAAACATGTTCATTACACTTTGGTTTGGATTTGATTATGGAACTAACCTGCCACTAGGCACACTAATGACATAACAAGTTCATCTTTGTATGTGCATTTGGAAGTGATATGTTTTTGCAGGAAAACATGGACATAAAGGAAGGAGTCACAACAAGTTCAAAGGAGCAACTGAGGAGTCCCGTTCGTGTTCGTGAGCATGATGAAATAACTCACAAGGGTGGCAAGGACCGAAGTGTTACAAAGGAACATCCCCGAGGATTGAAGCGTAAAAGACCGAACTTCATGCGAGAAGACCCTCCATCTTGGACGCGAGGATGACATCATCAAAATGGTGCAAATGGAGGGGGCAAAGTGCATAATGACAAGAGGACCCACATGCGCGAAGGGGCGACCGAACCGGGCAAGGATAGGCCAGGGCCGATCGGCCCAGGCCGGCCGGCCTGGCCCATCCCGGGGTCGGTTCGGCCCCCCATTTCTTGAGCGCGAAGATCCTTCAACCCTAAGTACGTGGAGGCGCCGCCATTCGCAGGGAGAGAGCCATTCACCCAAGAGGCCGTCCACAAGCTAGAGAGAGAGAAGAGGAGGGAGATCATTGGTGAGAAGGATCGCTCTACTCGAAGGAAGCAACCACAAGTGGAGGAGGACGTCGAGGCCCTGCCAAGACACCCCCGGAGGAGAAGGAAGACACCGTCGGAAGCATCACCATGATCAACGGTGCTATGCCTAGCACCTTGATGGGGTAATCTTCTCATTTGTCCATGGGTTGTAATCGATCTTGAGATGTAATCGCTACTTTGTATGGTTATCTATCTATCATCTAGTGTTGAAGATGCTTTGTTGCTTAAGGCTAGCTACCATGCTGTGTAGGGAGTAAGATCTCAATGCTCCCTTAGAACCATTCAATACGCCGTGTCCATCAAAGGTCTAGTCACGAATACCTCCGCGTAGTGACAGTACGGGGGGAAGGGAAAGGGCGAAACTGTGGTCACAATCCCCGATAGATTAGATCGGTTTTCATATCTTAAGCGGTTGCATGTTCATGTATCGTAGACCCATGGGCAAGTGTATTTTATATATCTTGTTGGTTTAATCGTTCTCTCTAGTATAGCGTAGTTGTTCTCTAGATTAACCGTAGATTAGGGTTTGGTTAAGTTAGTGAGTAGTGCTAGATCAAACGCTTGTAATCCCCTTGCTCCGCGGATTGATAAGAACCTAGGGAATCCCCATGGTGAAAAAAGGTGTAGGTCCGTACGCTTGCGGATCGTAGGTGGATACGAGTTTTATCCGTCAACAAGCCCCTTTTTCTGGTGCCGTTGCCGGGGAGCAAGCCAGTTTACATCGTTTGGTTTTTGCATCTAACTTTGTTTTAGATTTTGTTTATCGTTTATTTGCTAACATCTAACCCCTATTACCTAGAAAACCACTTTGTTTTGTTTTGTTTTTGTTTTTATTTTGTTGTCTAGATGGCGTTCATCCACCACCTTGTGGAAGAACTAGAGAAATCACTAAGGGATTACGCTAGTCCTCGATGTGAAAACATAAAGGTACAAGAGTCGGATTCGAAGCTCAAAGCGACCAAGTATGAAATCAAAGCTAAGATCATCGAGATGGCGGCGGCAACCCCATTTGAAGGGATGGACACGGAGAACCCATATAGACACATAAGGCATTTCACGACGCTATGCAACACGGTGCGTCAAGAAGGAGTTCCCGATGAATGGTTCAAGTGGAATCTCTTTCCCTACTCACTTGCCGGTGAAGCAAAGACGTGGTACTCGTTTGCATCCTTTGAAGTTGAAGGCAATTGGAACAAGTTGACGAAGAAATTTTGCGAGAAGTTTTTTCTAATAAGCAAGGTTCAACATCTAAGGAGGCAAGTGATCACCTTCATGCAAGGAGAAGAGGAAGGGATAGACCAAGCTTGGAATAGATTTAATGAGTTGATTTAACAAGGACCAAGACTCGGCTTCTCCGGTGACGTACTCTTGCATACATTTTTCTTTTCCCTAACCCCTAGTTGCATGGAACATGTTCAAATGTGTGCAGGTGGGGATCTCATGGAGAAAACACTCACGGAAGCCGCTCAACTTTTACAAAAGATTAGCAAAGCGGCGGCTATGCGAAGAGATTGGGAAACAAGACTTGCGAGAGAGCCGGAACACAATTCGAGGACGAAGACATGTGCTGAAATTTCTAAAGAGGCAACCCCGGAAGACAAGAAAGAGGAGCCAATCCCGGAAAAGCTTGAAGAAGTGCACATCAAGACAAGAACTACCCCAAGCGTTGACTTCGCCGAGTCAAATGAAACAAATAAAAGGAGTATGTCAAGCGTGAAGCCATTAAGGGAGTTTGAGCATATGGATTGGGTTCCAATCGATTATGGAGAAGTATTCGACAAGAGAAGACCATTCCCTAACCAAAAAGGGAGGCGAGAGCATTGGAAGCGGATTTCCCACCGGAAAAGCAAGCGGAAAAGGCGTACGATCTTGAAACCACCGGTGAGATCTTTCAAAAGCTCTTTAGTTATGATGAAGTGGATCCGGAACACATAGCCGAGGTGAAAAGAATCATGGGGATCAAGCCCAAAGCATCACCATACGCTCACCTCACTGAAGTTTACGCGATAGGATCCGACCAAGAGGAGAAGATGACACCACACTTGAGTTGCGAGATCAATGGAGTTCAATGCAAAGCCTTATGCGACATCGGAACCCAAGTAAGTGTCCTATCCTCCAAAATTTACGATAAAGTTCAAAACCACAACCTAGACTTAGCTCCAACTTCAACAAAGTTAATCATGGGAGATGGTAGAACTATTAAACCTCTAGGTATTGCTTGCAATATTAATGTAATCATCTATGGAAAGTGCATACCAACCGATTTCTTTGTTATAGATGCTTACCATAGTAATCATGATCACATAATCCTAGGTAGGCCTTTTCTTAAGTTGGTTGATGCCGTGTTGGATGCCGGAGAAGACAAAGTAATAATAAATCTTAATGGAAAGAAGTACACATATAATTTTCTTCGCGTCTCTAATCATCCTTCACCTTTTCCTCTCGAAGATGAAGAAGTAGAGGAGGTAGGTAGTCTTTGTTTTGTTGAAACCCTTAGAGACCCGCTGCAAAGAGCAATGGAGAACCAATCTAATGATCAACAAGACAAGGAACTAGAGGAAGCAACGAAGGGTTTAAAACCACAAGATGGAAGCGTGGAGGAAGAAAAATTCGAAGACATAGGAGACATTAAACCCGAAGAGCCACAAGTGCCCGAGGTGGATCTTAAACCATTGCCCAAAGGATTAAAGTACGAATTTTTGGGCCCAGACAAGACTTATCCAGTCATCATGAGCGACGAATTAAGTCCCGAAGAAAATGAGAAGTTGCTGAATTTATTGAAAAAGCATAGGAAGGTGATTGGATATTCAATTAATGATCTCAAAGGACTTAGCCCAACCTTTTGCACTCATCGTATACCTATGGAAGACCAATGTAAGCCCGTAGTGGACCATCAAAGGAGGCTAACCCATGCCATGCGAGAGGTAGTAAAGAAGGAGGTCATCAAGCTACTTGATGCCAGAATCATCTACCCGGTACCGCATAGCGAGTGGGTGAGCCCGGTGCATTGTGTGCCGAAGAAAGGAGGCTTAACCGTGGTGAAGAATGAGAAGAATGAGTTAATACCACAAAGAACCGTGACCGGATGGCGGATGTGTATCGATTACCGTAAGCTAAACAAAGCGATGAAGAAAGATCACTTCCCCTTACCGTTCATTGATGAGATGCTCGAGAGATTAGCAAACCACGCTTATTTTTGCTTTCTCGATGGGTACTCGGGGTTTATGCAAATTCCCATTCACCCGGATGATCAACACAAGACAACGTTTACATGCCCTTATGGAACGTTTGCATATAGAAGGATGCCCTTCGGTCTATGCAACGCTCCGGCCTCTTTTCAACACTGCATGATGGCAGTGTTCTCGGAAATCATCGAGGAAATTGTCGAGGTGTTCATGGATGACTTTTCCGTTTATGGGAAGACGTTCATGGATTGCTTGGCAAACTTAGATAAGGTTCTTACGAGGTGTGCGGAGGTAGACTTGGTGCTAAATTGGGAAAAGGGTCACTTCATGGTAAAGCAAGGCATAGTGCTCGGACATGTTATATCCGAGAGAGGAATTGAAGTGGACAAAGCTAAAGTGGAGACGGTTGAGCAACTCCCACCTCCAATGGATGTTAAGTCCTTGAGGAGCATTCTAGGTCATGCCGGATTCTATAGAAGATTTATTAAGGACTTCTCAAAGATCACTAAGCCTTTAACACAACTCCTTCAAAAGGATGTGGCTTTTGACTTTGATGAAAAGTGCTTAGCGGCATTCCAGACCTTGAAAAGTGCTTTGGTGAGTGCTCCCATTATTCAACCTCCGGATTGGAGTCAACCTTTCGAGATCATGTGCGATGCAAGTGACTACGCCGTAGGAGCAGTTTTGGGCCAAAGAAAGGAAGGCCGAGTTCATGCCGTATACTACGCTAGTAAAACTCTTAATGAAGCACAATTAAATTATGCCACTACGGAAAAGGAGTTGCTAGCGGTGGTGTTTGCCTTTGAAAAATTTAGATCTTACATTGTGAACTCGAAGGTCATTGTTTACACCGATCACGCGGCCATCAAGTATCTTTTGGCTAAGAAGGATGCTAAACCAAGATTAATTCGTTGGATCCTTCTTCTCCAAGAGTTCGATGTTGAAATTCGTGATAAAAAGGAGGTGGAGAATGTTGTGGCCGATCATTTGTCTATGATGAACTGTGGACAAGATGATAAAGAGCCCATAGAAGACAAGATGAGAGATGACCACCTCTACTGAATACTCGACAAAGATACTTGGATGATTGATATCATTCGAGCGATTCGGAAGATGCCTCTCAATCACTTAGATAAAAACACTCAAAGGAGGATAGTCTCTGAAAGCCAAAAATATTTTTGGGATTCACCTTATCTCTTCAAACTTGGGAATGATGGAGTTATGAGAAGATGTACACCAAGAGAAGAGAGGCAAGAAATTTTGAGAAAGTGCCACTCGGCGGAGTACGGTGGACACTATAGCCATTTTCGGACCCAAGCAAAAGTGTGGTCCAGCGGATTCTTTTGGCCGGAGATGCATGAAGATACTAAAAGATATGTTGCGTCATGCCCCGAATGCCAAAGAACCGAAAACATCTCTCAAAGGAATGCCATGCCTTTGAAATATAATCTACAAATCGATTTATTCGATGTTTGGGGAATAGACTTCATGGGGCCCTTCAAAAACTCACACGGATTTGAGCATATCCTAGTCATGATTGATTATGTGTCCAAGTGGGTAGAGGCCATGCCATGTCATAAAGTTTCCACGGAGGAATCCATTGCAATGATCAAGAGCATGATTTTCCCTCGCTTTGGTACCCTGAGAATTTTGATAAGCGATGGAGGAACTCACTTCACCGGGAAGAACTTTAAGAAGTGCTTGTCCAAGTTGGGGATTGAACATAGAGTCTCTACGGCTTATCATCCACAAACCAACGGACAAGCGGAAACATCGAATAGGCAACTAAAGAGCATCCTTAACAAAACTATAGAGAAGGGAGGCAAGGATTGGTCAAAGAAGTTAGATGGAGCTTTGTGGGCATATCGAACAGCGTTCAAGACACCGATAGGTATGACCCCTTATCAATTTGTTTATGGCAAAGCTTGCCACCTTCCGGTTGAGTTAGAACATAAAGCCTATTGGGCAATTAAAGAGATGAACCTCGATCTAGACGCCGCGGTGGTAAAACAGAGGATCCAAATAAGCAAGCTAGAGGAGATGAGGTTGAAAGCTTACGGAAATGCGAGCATATACAAGGAGAGAATTAAAAGGTGGTATGATAAAATATTGAAGAAGAAGGAGTTCAAAGAAGGAGATAAGGTCCTCCTCTACAATTCAAGGTTTAAAACCTTCGGAAAAGGGAAATTGCAAAGCAAGTGGGATGGACCTTACATTGTTCATTCGGAGCTCTCCAATGGAGCGGTAACCATCATGGATATGAAAGGTGATCAATTCATGGTGAATGGTCAACGGCTTAAGGTTTATTACGAACCCGACGTTGTGCCCCTTCACCACATTAATGTCTTCATCATGGAGGATGAGCCCGAACGTCAAGCCTAGGACGTAAAACAAGGTGAGCATTTTGTAAATAGCTCTTCTTTTATTTTTCTAGAGTTTTTCGCGAAGATTTGCCAGGCCATCTTTTTCACATGGGCTAAAAATGCAAAAATAGTGGGACACGTGAAGAACCGGACCGAACCGGCCCACGGACCAGGGCAGGCCGGCCGGCCCGGTCTGATCGGCCTAGGGGGCCCGGGTGGCGGTTCGCCCCCGGTTTCCTCTGGGACGCGCGTCTTTGACTTCCTTGTTTGGTCAGAAAATTTTAGGGAAGTCAAGAAAAGGAAAAAATGGTTTCTAGGGCATTCCTTCGCGGACTATTTAAAGGGACGAGATGGGAGCTCGGGAATCCATCCCAATTCGCATCCTTTTGCACCCAAGCAGCAGCCATGACGTCCCCGAGGAGCGTGGAGATCAAGCTAGGCACCGAGAAGCCATTGAAGCCGGAGGAGGTGAAGCGATGCGAGCTCAAGCTACCCATGGAGATCAAGAGGACCACCCGCATCCGTTGCGGAGGGCGTGTCCCGACCGGGCCAATCGCATCTCGCCACCACGTCAAGGAGGAGAGGGTCTCTACTCCCGTTCGTAGGTTGTAGCGCATCTGGGGCATGAAGAGGAAGGATTACAAGGAGGTGTCGCCTGAGCCAAAAGATTACGGGGGGAGTGACTACTCCGATGACCATAGCCCAAGCTCGTGGGCGGCCGCCGGAAGGGAGGACAATGACCTATACTATTGGGAAGAGGTGCCCAAGGAGAAGACTCCCGAAGGTACCAACGGCGGCGGAGATCCCGATGACGGCGATGACGGTGACGACCCTGGCGCTGTCGACCCTTTCGGGATGCATCCGTTGTGTTGTGCGGCTTGCCGTCACTCCATCTCGGAGCTCTACGCATCGGTTGATGAATGTTTCTAGGCTATGGAGGCGATGAGGCAGCGTATGGAGGACTTGGAACGAGTGGTCGAGGACGACTACAAATTCCTGAATCGAAACGTGCGGAAGTTGTTTGGCATGGTGGGCAAAATGAAGAACAAGTGGTGCAAGAGCTGCGGAAAGTTCCACTAGGAAATAGAGTCCCCCCCCTTAGGTTTTTTGTAAGATACGACGAGGACGTCGTATGGTTTTAGCGTGGGGGAGAGCTAGCTAGCCTTTTGCTTTAAAGATTAGTTTGGTTTTGGTTTAGATTTCGCGAGAGTTTGAGAGTCTTAAAGTTTTAGGTGTGTGCTTTTTATTTTTTTTCAAAGTTTCGAGTGTCTAAAATTTAGTGTTCGTGTCAAGAAAATCAAATAAAAAGTGTCCTTTAAATTTTTGTCTCTTGCGATGCTTTTCTTCCTTTGCTTGTATGTTCATCTTTAATTTTTGATATATAAACTTGAGCGATTGGTTTGAAATGTTTACCGTGGTGCTTAGTGGAGTTTCTACCTCTAAAAGTACCCGCATCATGCTTTGATCTAGAACTTCGATTTGGTTGTGGTAAGTTTGATGCTAAGATTGGAGGAATTTAATTCTGAAAATTATTGAAAAAACTCTTGTGATAAAGGTTAGCGAATTCTCTTTTTCCAAGTTGAGAGTCTAAGAAAAATCCTATACAAAGCCAATTAATATTCGCTCCACCATAAGTGCGGTTAGCATAATGAGTTGGGCTAGGATCCTTCTCTCTTGGAAGTTTTAATTTCGAGTAATGATCATGTCCTTGTGTTTATCTTTTATTGCTAGCCTCGTCATGCATTCGGTAACGAGACTCACATCAAAAGTCTCGTATATCGCCGAATTCCATACCCAAACCATAATATCTCTTTTGTGCATCGTATTCCTTGAACACAACCTATATTCAAAGTTCCGTCTCGTCTCCAGCATGGTTTTTATTTAAAATTCAGATTGTGTTTATGCAAGAAGAGATGAGTAAAGAGCTTTGAAAGAGAGGGAAAAGTGTCAAAAGAGAGAGAGAAGTAAAGAAAAAAATATGTGTATGAGAAAGAAAAAAAGAAAGAAAGAAAAGAAAAAGAAAAGAAAAAGAAAGAAAGAGGAAAAGCAAGAAAGATATAAAGAGGGATGAATCAAGTGAAGGATGAATAAAGTGTAAGGAAGGATGACACATTGTTGTTGAGACGAAACTTCCATTCTTTTTCCAACCATGTGCAATCCGACAACGAGGACGTCATCGGTGCCTCGTAGTCTTATTTTCTTTTGCCTTTGCACATGTCCACCATTCTATATCTTCTTATCCTTGATATCCCTACATTATGGTTTAATTCTCATGATCATTAGCTTTGAAAGGTAAACAACCACTAGAGGAAGTTCTTAGCTTCACAATACTTGTGTTGATTGCACTAGCCATACCTATAGCTCCACTTTACATGTTATATGAGAGACTTATGGGAGGTGAGAGTTTATGAATTGTTTAGGATAGCCACTTCATATGAGCGACATGTGAGAACTTGGAGAAAGGTTTTTGTCTAATACTTGTTGCAGGAATTTTATTTTTGAAAAATCATGAAAACCCTCCAATGGAAGCAAAGAAATGAGCATGGCTGAAATTGAAGACCTCGAGTGAAAGTTTTGAGTTGCAGGGTAAATCTTGATTTGGTAAAAATTCTAAACGCCCATGTTTATGTATGATGATCATTGCTTTATGTTTATTATATTAAAGATAAAGGATTGACTAACTTGTGAAGTAAGAATTAGCGGAGCACGATTTCAACACCTTGGACAAAAGTTCTTTTACGAGTACTTGCTCGAGGACGAGCAAGATCTAAGCGTGGGGGAGATGTTGACGGTGTATTTTGGTGCACCAAACATGTTCATTACACCTTGGTTTGGATTTGATTATGGAACTAACCCGCCACTAGGCACACTAATGACATAACAAGTTCATCTTTGTATGTGCATTTGGAAGTGATATGTTTTTGCAGGAAAACATGGACATAAAGGACGGAGTCACAACAAGTTCAAAGGAGCAATTGAGGAGTCCCGTTCGTGTTCGTGAGCATGATGAAATCACTCCCAAGGGTGGCAAGGACCGAAGTGTTACAAAGGAACATCCCCGAGGATTGAAGCATAAAAGACCGAACTTCATGCGAGAAGACCCTCCATCTTGGACGCGAGGATGACATCGTCAAAATGGTGCAAATGGAGGGGGCAAAGTGCATAATGACAAGAGGACCCACATGCGCGAAGGGGCGACCGAATCGGGCCAGGATGGGCCTGGGTCGGTCAGCCCAGGCCGGTCGGCCTGGCCCATCCCGGGGTCGGTTCGGCCCCCCATTTCTTGAGCGTGAAGATCCTTCAACCCTAAGTACGTGGAGGCGCCGCCATTCGCAGGGAGAGAGCCATTCGCCCGAGAGGCCGTCCACAAGCTAGAGAGAGAGAAGAGGAGGGAGATCATTGGCGAGAAGGATCGCTCTACTCGAAGGAAGCAACCACAAGTGGAGGAGGACGTCGAGGCCCTGCCAAGACACCCTCGGAGGAGAAGGAAGACACCGTCGGAAGCATCACCATGATCAACGGTACTATGCCTAGCACCTTGATGGGGTAATCTTCTCATTTGTCCATGGGTTGTAATCGATCTTGAGATGTAATCGCTACTTTGTATGGTTATCTATCTATCATCTAGTGTTGAAGATGCTTTGTTGCTTAAGGCTAGCTACCATGCCGTGTAGGGAGTAAGATCTCAATGCTCCCTTGGAACCATTCAATACGCCGTGTCCATCAAAGGTCTAATCACGAATACCTCCGCGTAGTGACAGTATGGGGGGAGGGAAAGGGCGAAACCGTGGTCACAACCCCCGATAGATTAGATCGGTTTTCATATCTTAAGCGGTTGCATGTTCATGTATCGTAGACCCATGGGCAAGTGTCTTTTATATATCTTGTTGGTTTAATCGTTCTCTCTAGTATAGCGTAGTTGTTCTCTAGATTAACCGTAGATTAGGGTTTGGTTAAGTTAGTGAGTAGTGCTAGATCAAACGCTTGTAATCCCCTTGCTCCGCGGATTGATAAGAACCTAGGGAATCCTCGTGGTGAAAAAGGTGTAGGTCCGTACGCTTGCGGATCGTAGGTGGATACGAGTTTTATCCGTCAACAGAACTCGATCGATGAGTGGGACCAGCTGAAGGCTTAGTTCACCAGCAACTTCGCGAGCGCCATGGGGCGCTTGGGTACCCGCATGGACCTGGCAATGGTCAAGCAAGAACAAGGCGAGACGCTTCGCCAGTACATGTGGCGCTTCTTCGATAAGCGCGCGACCGTAGTCGACGTCACCGACAAAGAAGTCATCGACCTCTTCCAAGACGAGCTCTACCACCGTCACACCTTCGAAGACTTCGGTCGCCGCCGCCCGAGTTCCATCACCAAGCTCAAGGACATGATCACGTCATGGACCGACGAAGAGGACAAGGCGAACGCCAAGTACGACTCCATTCGCGGCAAGAGCAAGAACAACACGGGCGGCCACAACAACAACAAGGATCAAGGGGGTCGCAACAATAACAACTACTCGAGCTCCAACCGCAAGCGCAAGCCAGACAACACAGTCGCGGCTATACAACACCCTGCGAAGGACAACTCGAAAAAGCCCTCAGGCGGCTTCAGAGACTTGCTCAAAGACAAGTGCCCGTGGCATCTGGATGGCAACCACACCACTAACCAGTGCTACCAACTCTGGCGAGCACTCAAGGACATTCCCGAGCCATGGCCTCCTCATGACAAGAAGGGCAAGAAAAAAGTCGACGAGGGCAACGATGACTTCCAGGAACCTGACAAGACGGTGAATGTCCTGTTCGGCGGACTACCCACCAAGCGGTCCCAAAAGCTCACTCTACGGGAAGTCTTGAGCATTGAACCAGCGGTTCTGACACCTCTAAGGTGGTCGGAGGTACCCATTACCTTCTCCCGCGCGGATCAATGGACAAGCTTCTCCGAGCCGGGACGTTTCCCACTGGTTCTCAAACTAGTAGTCGCGGGCTCCAAACTCAACAAGGTACTCATCGACAGCGGGAGCGGACTCAATGTCCTCTTCACCAAGACCTTGAAGAAGATGAAGCCTGACATCACTGACATGCTCACCAAGGGCGCGTCGCCCTTCTACGGCATTGTACCGGGTAACGCGGCTATTCCACTGGGCTCAGCGGTCCTGCCAGTTACCTTCGGGGAGACAAGGGAGAACTACCGCACCAAGTACATCAAGTTCGAGGTTGCGGACTTCGAAACCTCCTACCATGCCATTCTCGGCAGACCAGCGATCGCCAAGTTCATGGCGATCCCCCACTACACCTACTTGGTACTCAAAATGCCAAGTCCTGTCGGAGTACTCACGCTGCAAGGGGACTTGAAGGTTTCTTACGACTGCGACACCGAAGCTGTGGAACTCGCAGCTACCAATCAAGTACCCAACGCAATGATGGAGATTTTTGCTGCCTCTAAGAAGCTCGCCCCAACCGAACTCGAGATACCAGAGAAGACCGACACCGCGAACAAGCCTCAACCGTCAGAGGAAGTGCAGGTGAAGGCCATCAACCTCAGGACGGGCGACAGCAGCAAGACTACCATGATCGGCGCGGGGCTCGACCCGAAATAGGAAGACGCGCTCGTCAGCTTCCTCCGGGCTAACCAAGACATCTTCGCATGGAAACCAGCGGACATGCCAGGGGTGCCCAGGAGGCTGATCGAGCACTCACTCAACGTCGACCCTAAAGCTACCCCCAAGCGACAACACCTCCGCCGTTTCGCCGATGACCGACGGATGCCATCAAGAAGGAACTAGCCAAACTAATCGCGGCAGGCTTCATCCATGAAGTCTTCCATCCTGAGTAGCTCGCCAACCCCGTCCTCGTCTGCAAGAAGAACACGAACGAGTGGAAGATGTGCGTCAACAACACCGACCTCAACAAGCACTGCCCCAAGGACCCCTTCGGGTTGCCGCGGATGGATCAAGTCATCGACTCAACGGCGGGCTGCGACCTGCTCTGCTTCCTCGAATGCTACTCCGGGTACCACCAGATCGCTATCAAGGAAGAAGACCAGGAGAAGACCGCGTTCATCACCCCGTTCGGCGCCTACTGCTACACGACAATGTCGTTCGGGTTGAAGAACGCCAGCGCTACATACCAGCGAGCTATCCATGCCTGCTTCAAGAAGCAGCTCAACAAGAATGTCGAAGCCTATGTGGATGACGTGGTCGTCAAGACCAGAAACTCTGATATGCTCATCGCTGATCTTGAAGAGACTTTCGCATCCCTGTGAGAGTACCAATGGAAGCTCAATCCCAACAAGTGCGTCTTCGGCGTACCATCTGGGAAACTACTCGGCTTCATCATCAGCCATCACGGCATCGAAGCCAACCCCGAGAAGATCTCCGCCATCACTAATATGAAAGCTCCAACCTGCATCAAGGATGTACAGAAGCTGACCGGGTGCATGGCGGCCCTGAACCGATTTATCTCGAAGCTTGGAGAACGGGGACTACCCTTCTTCAAACTACTCAAGCACCAAGAGAAGTTTGCGTGGACCGTGGAGGTTGATCAAGCTCTGGCACATCTCAAAGACTTCTTGTCAAAGCCACCGGTCCTCACGGCTCCTCGCAAAAAGGAGCAGCTACTGCTCTACCTCGCCGCGACTACTCATGTGGTCAGTACTGCCATCGTCGTTGAGCGGCAGGAAGAAGGCCACACCTACCCAGTCCAGCGACCAGTCTACTTCATCAGCGAGGTTCTGTCAGAGTCCAAGTCACGGTACCAACCAGTCTAGAAGCTACTCTACACAGTACTCATCACCTCGCGGAAGCTACGACACTACTTCTAGGAGTACTCGATTGTCGTCATCACCAACTATCCGCTCGGCGACATACTCCGCAATTAGGATGCTACTGGAAGAGTCTCCAAGTGGGCGGTCGAACATGGCACCCTCAACATCGACTTCAAGCCACGTACCGCTATCAAGTCTCAAGCACTAGTCGACTTCATGGCAGAGTGGCAGGAGAATCAGCTACCAACCCCAACAGAGCGGCCAGAGCATTGGGTGATGTACTTGGACGGTTCACTCAAGCTCGAGGGTGCAGGTGCAGGGGTACTCTTGATCTCTCCCAAGGGCGAACAACTCAAGCACGTCCTGCAGATCTTTTGGAAGGTCTCAAACAACGAAGCCGAGTACGAAGCTCTGCTGCACGGGCTCCGCATCGCAATCTCATTGGGCATCAAGCAGCTAGTAGTCTACGGCGACTCCGCAGTGGTCATCAACCAAGTCAACAAGTCTTGGGATCGCAACAAGGAGAATATAGACACCTATTGTCTGGAAGTCCGCAAGCTCGAGAACAAGTTCTACGGTCTCGAGTTCCACCACGTCGTCCGCGACAACAACATTGCAGCGGACGTCCTGTCGAAGCTTGGTTCTACTCGCGCGTAAGTACCTGTCGGAGTCTTCGTCCACGTACTTCACGCGCCATCCATCCCGGAGCCGGTGCCAACGACCACTGACCCTGTGCCACCACAGTTCAGTCAGGAGGTCATGATGATCGATGTGGACTGGAGACAACCCTTCATCAACTACATCCGCGAGCAGAAGGTTCCCTCCGACAAGAACATGGCCGAACAACTCGTCCGCCAAGCCAAGACCTACGTACTAGTCGGAGACAAGCTCTACAGGCGGGGTGCCACTTCTGGAGTACTCATGAAGTGCATACCTCGGGATGAAGGCAAGGACATCTTGGAGGAGATCCACAAAGGTGTCTGCGGCAACCATGCGTCTTCCCGCACGCTGGTGAGCAAGGCTTTCCGACGAGCTTTCTACTGGCCCACAACTCTGGCCGACGCTGAAGAACTCGTCAGAAAGTGCCAAGGATGTCAATTCTTCGCCAAGCAGCAACACGTCCCGGCCTACAAACTAGTCACCATACCACCAACCTGGCCCTTTGCCTGCTGGGGGCTCGACATGATTGGGCCTCTGCCAACTGCGCCGGGAGGATTCAACAGAGTCTTGGTGGCCATCGAAAAGTTCACCAAGTGGATCGAAGTCAAGCCGGTCACCTGCCCAAAGGCCGACAGAGTACTCGACTTCTTGGATGAGCTAGTGCATCGCTACGGGCTGACCCATCGCATCATCACAGACTTGGGTTCCAACTTCAACAACCACCAGTTCTGGGACTACTGCGAGAACAGCGGGATTGACGCCTGGTACGTCTCAGTCGCCCACCCCCGCACCAACGGTCAAGTCGAGCGCGCCAACGGGATGGTACTCGACGCCCTTAAGAAGCGATTGCACAACGCAGCTAACACCAAAGGAGGCAAGTGGATCAAGGAACTACCCAATGCACTTTGGGGGCTTCGTACTCAACCTACCAAGCCGACAGGGCAGTCGCCCTACTTCCTGGTCTACGGCTCCGAAGCTATTCTACCTACCGACGTGATGTGGGAATCCCCGGCTGTAGAACAATACGACAAAGGCATCTCAGAGGACAGTAGACGGGTTGACATCGACAGCCTCGAAGAAGCCCGCTGCGCCGCCCTCCTCTAGTCAGCAAGGTACCTAGAGGGTATCCGACGCTACCATGATTGCAAAGTCAAGGAACGATCCTTCAACGTCGGTGATCTAGTCCTCCGTCGCATCCAGAACACGGACGGACTACACAAGCTCAGCTCTCCATGGGAAGGTCCCTTCTCAGTTTCCAAGGTGACCAGACCAGGCTCCTACCGCCTCCAAACACTTGAAGGCGACGACATCAACAACTCGTGGAACGTCGACCAGCTGTGTCGCTTCTACGCGTAGTCGCTTGACTACTCATCTATGGGTCCAAGTCTATACGGCTACCCACGGACTCTTCGCTGTAAGCAGCCTCTCGGTCCTAGCACTAGTCTCTGGACTACTCCTCTCCAAGATCCAGCGTCAACGGCTACTAACGGATCTTGGGCTGCTCAGAGCACTGAGGACTCTAGCGGCGGTCTACAGACCATGTACTATTGATCCAGCCTATACGGCTACTAACAGATCTCCAGCTGTAAGCGGCTCAAGGGCCCTAGCACCACTTAGCCGTAGGTGGCCCACGGGTCCTAACGACTACACTTGTAAATGGCCCTGGCCATCCAGGTGTATTTATTCATCAGTAATAAAGATTGATTCTACTCAACTTCTTTACTGTGCCTTCCAATCAGGTAGACTCTACCGAGTACTACTACTCACGACTTCTCCACAGTTTGGTACTCTGCACACTTCGCTGCAAGTGGCGGCCACAAGTACTCATTTCACATACAAAGTGTGGACAACTTTCATTGATAATTCGAACAAGTTACTAACTACTCTGTTTGTTTTACATGAACTACTCTAAGCTACCTCTACAGGTACATCTACTACAAATTGAGCTTCTCCGCCACTTGCTCAGCAATGGGCGCCATCTCCTCTAGGAGAGCCTTGTACTGATCATCAGTACAGTTTGCTGCAAGTCCGCCGGCCACCATGTCCACAGGGGCTTTGGGGAAGTAAGACATCATGTACGCCAGGATCTGGTTCGGAATTGACTTCGCCAGATGCTTGACGTATGTCGCCAAGCGTCCAGGGGCTTCCTTCAGCTGTCTACCAATGGTGCAATCTTCGGCCCGCCTGGATGTGGTACCAACAGCCTCGCAATAGGCAGTGCGGGTTCCTCGAGTTCTTTCAACTGGCCTCGGAGCTTCTCGCAGTCTTCATTCAGTTTCTGCAGAGATTTATAGCAATTTACAAGATCACAGTATGAGGCTTCACGGAGCTCCATGTGGTAGATACACTCATAGCTCAACTGGGTGTGCTTGTACTCGAGTACCTCTCTTTTGTCGGTCTCCCAATATACAATGTTCTTGAGGTCTGTTTCAGAAGCCTTCAGCTGGTCAACTCTTGCCTTAAGATCTGCAGACAACTCAACGCAGTGTCAGATCACACCAAGGTACTTCAATAAGTACTCAAAGGCTTTGGCGGAAGACGTACCTTTATTCTTCTGGTGTAGCGACTTGTTCTTCCGGATCAAGTCGTCCCTCTTCACCTGCATATCTTGTACCTCGTTATGGTACAGGGCGAAGGCGCAGTCAAGCTTGGATTGGAGCAGAGCAGAATGTTTCTTCGACTTCTCGAGCTCTTTCTCCAAGGCCTCAGCACGGAGAACTGTGTCGCCATACCCCTTTAGAAGCTCGGACTTCTGGCGGGACCTTTCAACAACATCCTGCGCAAGACAGAACAATCAATGGGTACTCTGTATTTCGCAAAGTAAAACTACTCAGGGTACTCGCAACGTACCTTGACCCACTGCTCAGTACGGCGCCACGACTCCATGCTTAGAGCAACAACGGCCGAGTCGATGAGGTTGTCTTCCAGCAGCTCAAGACCCCCACGGCTTGATGATGCTGCCTCTGGCATGGGCGCCGAGCGAAGCAGCGCAGCTTCTTCTATGATTGGCTCGCGGACGACTACGTCCGTGCTTGCCCCGGGGAGCGGATCGACCCGCGCCACCGTACTCAGCTCGGGGGCTATCGTAGTCCCCAGCCCGGGGGCTGTTGCTTCCGTCGCCCCAGCAACCGGTTCTGTGGGCTTCGTCTCCACAGTAGCCGTTTCCATAGCTACCGCTTCAGGGATCGCGGCTCCCTCAGCTTGTGCTCCTGCCAAGAGGAGTACAAGAAGTCAATTTCAACGACTACAACTACTACGCATGATGACTACCAGTGGTGACTGGACACATACCTTCGACCAAGGTGGCTTCTTCAAGTGTTGACTCCACTGCGGCTTCAGCTTGTGGCGGTGGTGTGGGTTCGCGCACCTCCGCCGGGCGGTCCTCTCCATCGGCCGGAGTGCTGGTCTCCCCACCATCCCACGACAAGTTGGTGGATTTCCTGCATCACGAAGTATCCAGTCAGCAATGCAAGATTAACGACTACACACCTACTCTAGAGTTCAGAGAACTTACAGGGTTGACCGCACCACGGTCACGGTCGGAGCGCCCAGTATACTGGCGATGTCAACTATGCCAGCCTCGCTGGCAGTTTCGGCTTCAGCATGAACCTCCTCTGGCTGCTCCACTACTGCAGTCGGGGAAGGGCCCTGTCCTTCTTCGACCGACGCCCGCGATTCCACAGCGCTGGTCTCTTATTGTGCCGCTACTGGTACGGCTTCTTCAGTGGTTGGAGGCGGGCTGACACTCCTCTCAGCTGCCGCCCCCACCGTATCCCAGGCGTCCTCGTCGCCCTGATCTACGGGTTCCGAGGAGGGGATGTCCTACAACAGTTCAATTGGGCTTGTCAGCACAAGACTACTTATTGGCGGTACTCGACTACTCTAGTTGTGGTACTCACCTCTTGGCTGGTGGCTTCGGAGATCTTCAGCTTCTTGACGGCGCGTTTCCGTGTCGCGTTGCGCGGCTTCCTTGGCGGCACCGGCAGACTAGCCTCTAGGCTAGATGGCTTCTCGATGATGATTGGAACGTCTGGCATCCCAGCTCGGCTAAACCTTGAGCGGAGCTGGAACCACTGCTGCAGCGTTTCCTCGTCCTCATCATCGGAGCTGCTTTCGATGATGACGGCATCGTCACCTTCATCGACTTCACGGCGTTCCTTCTTCTTGGCCTTCCCCTGCGTTTGTTCCTCAAGTCACGGAGGGGAGGGCGGGATGGAGATGTATTTCGCCACATCGTCCTACAACATACAGCACGTGTGAGTATGACTACTTCGAGCTAATCAGTACTCGGGGGCTTATGTCACAACTACTGACCTGGTTTGGCGGCCGAGTCGCGGAGTACTCGGGGACTGGGCATGGTGTGTACGGTGGCATGTCCTTGAAGATCTTGCCCAGCCTCTCAATGATGACATCGTCCTCGACTTCGAAGCTGGGCATCCGAGAGGAGTCCTCGTCGCTCGTGTACTGATACCCGAGGGTGTCTCGCGCCATCAAAGGCTGCACCCTCCTCTTCATGAAACTGAAGGCCACGTGTTCGGCCCTCAGTCTGGCCTCCCGCAGGGCCTTGATCTTCTTCAGCAGGGAAGGTAGCTGGATACCTTCCTGCATGGTGGGCTCTGTGTTCCACCACGGCGTGTGCTTCGGTTGACGCCCGCTCGGCTTCGGCAGCTCGGGATGGTGGTTGCTGATGTAGAACCACTTCGCTTTCCAATCTTGATTGGAGTTGATGAGCTTGTACGGCAAGTACTGGCCAGTGGCGTCCTCGTGCATCTGGATTCCGGCGCCTCCAACTACCCGTGGATCATCTGTGCTTGGCTGCGGCTTCACCCGGAAGAACTTCCGGAACAAAATCCAGTGGGGCTTGATCCCCACAAAGGCTTCACAGAAGTGTACAAAGATGGAGACGTGGAAGATCCCATTGGGGTTGAGGTTAAGGTACTCGATTCCGTAGTACCTGAGGAGCCCCTTGAAGAAGTCGCTGGTCGGCAGCACAAGTCCACACTCCACGAACCGGGTGAACATCAGAATCTTGTCCGGGTTCTTCTTTATCGGATACGGGTCTCCAGTGGCGGTGCGCCACAGATCCATCTCCTTCTCACGGAGGAATCCGCTGTTGACCAAGGCGAGAAGGTCCTCGGTCTTCAACTTTGCCTTCTTCCATTCCTTCACCGGATTGGGACGAGGGGAGGAGGGCGGCGACGACGACGACTGGCCGGCATCTTCGGCTTCACTGTGGCTCCTTTTCTTCGACGCGCCGGTCTTCGAGCTCTTCGCTGGGATGCCTTCATCCTCCAAGTCACCGGAGTCTTCACTCGCATTCGCTCGGGGGCTGAGGAGGGGGCAGACTGCGGCGGTGGGAGCAAGTAGATCCAATCTACTTTGTGGTGGCAGCGGAAGCAGAGGAGCAAAGAGGGCAGTCTCTCAGATCTAATATGTGGGAATGCTGTTGCTGGGGTGAGAAACCCTAAGGGGTTCACTGGTTATTTATAACTGGCCAGGCGGCTCAGTTCTAAACGGGCAGATAAGGCGCCAGATGGGTGACTCAGCGGCAGCAGCCTGACCCTTCACATTCCAGTACTCGACACTCTCAGTCTCGGGGGCTCGACTACATCTGGTGGATTCAGTGGGCTACATCGGTTCAAGATCCCTCTCAGGACACATTCTACAGTCAAGATGACCCTTCAATTCGAGAGAAAGTACTCGACTCAAGGCTCGGGGGCTCCGTGCCACGTGTCCTTCGGTTTTTTCTTCGGATTTTTCGGGATAAGATTGACGAAACTTCAGATTGACCCTCAGCTTGAATCTGTGATTCGACCTAAGGCTCGGGGGCCTTCATATGGTTTCTTCATCAAGACAACACGAGTACCATTGAAGACCTTCGAGAGAAGCACTCGGGGACGCTTGGGAACTGCTCGAGAAGACTTCAAGACTACTCAAAGATCAGCTGGAGTACCTTCCAGCCTCGGGATGATTCAAGCATTCTTGAGGACTTTCGGCTTGTGGAACTCAGGGACGCTCAAGGACTACTCGCCAAGGCCATCAAGACTACTCGAAGACATCCTGCTCGACTACAAAGTACTTGAGGGCTTGTCATACAGACATCCCTGGGCCCACTACTCAGGTGGGTACTGGGACCGACTACTCCGTGGGCCCCTGGGACTACTCGACTTGGGCTACACGGCACCTGATGGCATGGAGCGCAAGGCATACAGAGGACTAGTACTCGGTTAGGAAGCTAGACATGTTCGGATCCATGTAGAGTACTCCTAGCCGCACACGACTAGAACTCCTCTGGCAAACCGACTTGTAACCCTGCCTCCCGGACCATATGAGGCGAGGCAGGGACCCCTATCCCATCATCCGCATCATCCTGTAAACACACCCAATCAATCCAAAGCTACGCAGCATACAGGACGTAGGGTATTATGCACCTCACGGCCCGAACCTGTCTAAATTGTGTGCCACGTGTCTCTCCTTCGAGTTACAGATCTCGGCGAGGCCACATTCATCTACCTCGGGTACTCCCCTTGGTAGGTTGCCGGTCTAAAACACCGACAAGGTTGATGGAAATTCACCGTCAACAGCCTCTATTTCCCGTTGTTGCGGAAGATGCCATTTGCGAATTGTTCCCTGAGACATTGTTCACATTACTTCTGTTGTAGAAGTTTCATCTTGCCGAAGGTCCTTGATTGTTTTGGGGCCTACTTCCCCATTCTGACTGAGACTTCGCTTGATTTTTTTCTCTTGTTGTACTCATCTACTCTTCGCTATTTCCCCCTGTCTGACATGCAATATTCTTGCATTATGTCAAACAGCTGCTTCTCCATTTTGGGTCTTCTTCAATCTAGATACTCTCCGCAAGGTCCTACCTTGAGTCCATCTATTGCTGCATCAATTACCGTTGTGGCATCTACATATGGTGCTTTGGCTTTGGCCTTGGCAAATCTTTTGATGTACTCTTGCAGTGGTTCTTTGTCTTCTTGTTTTTATGAGATGAAGATCGCCTGAAGTGAGGTCTTGGGGTTGATACCCCTGGAAGTTGTTCTCTATTCTTTGCTGAAGTTGTTCCCATGACTTGATGCTTCCTTTTGGCAGCGAAGCATACCACTACTGCGCCGAGCCTTTCAAGGCCATTATCATGGCTCTTGCCATCGCTACATCATCTCCCCCACCCGAAGATATTGCAACAGTATATTTCAGGAGAAACTGTCTTGGGTCTGACTCACCATCATACTCTAGCAAGGATGCAGGTAACTTGAACTTCAGTGGCCAATCTTCCTTCTCAAGTTTTGAAGAAAGAGGGGAATCGGCCTTCACCTTGCTTGAGAGCACCTCTCTGTATCTTTTTTGTGGCCTACGTTCCACATACGCCTCTTCTTCTGAATCATAGTACAAAGAGTCTTCTTCATACTCTTCCTCTTCTTCGTCAGTGTCTTCATCAACAATTACAGGTCTTCATTTTTTGCTTTGTCTTTGCGCCTTGCGAGGTTGTTGGGTCTGTTCTTGTTGGTGGATTGAGTTTAACTGAGCTTGCAAGATTGCCATTTGTTCTTGCAGCTATAATGTTTTGCTTCTTATTGCTTGCTGCTCTTCATCTTCTCGCAATTGCTGTAGTAACATTCTCTTCTTTTTGACTTGCTGCAACATCTCATTGTATCTAGCCTTTTCTTGTACTGGGTCTTCATTCTGTATTTCTTTTGCCCTGAGTATGGCGGCCTCCGCCTGAGCTCTTGTACGAATGTTCGATGGCATTGGTCTTTCTCTCATCTTCGCAGCAAGTCTTTCTTCGACTCTTCTTAACGCAGCAATGTCCTCATCTTCGACTCCCACACCTGCTAGCCCGACCTCGAAGTTTCCTTTAGCTACATCTTCCGCTTCTTACTCTTGATCTTCTTCTGCTCTGTGGTTTCGTGGACTTAGGACCATGTCCCGTGTCCTGTATGTGTTATCTGGTGCCTGTCTCTCTCTGGGGTTTTCACTCTCTGCTTCCGACGGATCATCGGTCGCTCTATTTGGATGTGGTTGTGGGTTCTTCGGTTGCTTCTTCAGTGGCATGGCTGGGACGAAACACAGTGGGCGCCTTAACTGTTGGGATAAAAGTCTTCCCCGAAGAGGGGCCAACAGTTGAAACAAAATAAAGGAAGGAGAAAATGCTCTCAGCACCGAAGAATAGGAAACTCAAACTCAAACTAGGCGTAATGAAGCCTAGCCGCCTTCCAATCGCTCCCATTTCATTACCGTCGGGTCCTTTTTATAGGCCTGTAACAATTACGCTTTACAACACTTGCCATAGCTTTTTTACATTGTGCGAAGAATCTCAAGGGTATTTTGGTAACCTCGCAGAGCTCTGTACTCACAAACTTTACAGTCAATCACTTTACACCTTGCTTGTCCACGTGTTTGCTATCGTGGCAGGTCACTCTTCACTTGCCTCCATGCTCTTCGCGGACTTTTCCCCGAAGCTCTTCACCTCTCTTCGCAAGCCCCCTCTCTTCGCCTCTTGAGACTTCACCTTCGTCTTCTCCGAAAGTTTTGTTCCTCTTCTCTTGACCGCTCCTCTTCGCGTCACTACCTCGCCCAACCTTGGTTTGATCTCACGGCAATCCTTTCCCTGTGTCTTTGCACGCGAACTTTGCCCTCTCGAAACGAAGATCCCCAGCTTCGCTTGGCCTTCCGCTTGCTGGACCTCTCTTCCATAGAGCAAAGTCCCAAGCTTCGCTTGGTCCTCGCACGTCGGCCCATGATTGTTCCCTGAAATAGTCAAGGCAAAAACCAGAACGACTCCCAATCTTCTCCGACGAGCGGAAGATACAAGGGGGGTCAGTTGCAAAATATTTGCACCAACAGGCGACAGATCATCTTCGTGTCGCTACAACAGCGGCTGCCGTGATGACTGACGCGGCCGCGGCGATGATCGAGACGACTGCTACGACGAGCGCCACCGCAACGACTCGCAGCCAGAGGCTCATCGTGACGACCACAACCTGCCTCCTCCACCGAAGATGGGCAACCCCAACGGCCCCTTTTAGCAGGCCAAACGATCAATCAACATGATCGTCGGAGGCCTCAAATCTCACGTGAGCAGGAGGCGCTATCGCAAGGACAAGCGCGAGATCCACCTCATCCATACCTAGCCGGCGCAGCCTCTGCATTGGTCTGAGCAACCGATCACGTTCTCTAGAGCTGATCACTGGGTCCATATCCCAGACCCTGGGTCCTACCCACTCGTCATCGAGCCTACGGTGGATGGAGCCCTGCTTCCCCAGACCCTCATCGATGGGGGGAGCGGGCTCAACATCATCTTTGTTGAGACCTTGAAGAAGATGGACTTCGAATTCAAGAAGCTGATGGCGTGCGACGAGCCCTTCTTCGGCATCATCCCCGGCAAGGCGGCCTACCACGTGGGTCAAGTCTCCCTTCCTGTCACCTTCGGCACTGAGGACAACTTCCACACGGAATACCTCAACTTCGAGGTCGCTGACTTCAAGTCCTCCTACCATGCCATCCTAGGTCGCCCCTTGCTGGCCAGGTTCATGGCCATCCCACACTACACCTACTTGTTGTTGAAGATGCCGGCTCCGAACGGGGTCCTCTCCGTCTATGGCGACCTTATAGTCTCCTTCAAGTGTGACAATGAGGCCCTCGACATCACCACGATGAACGCCTGCGTCGATGCCTTGGCCGTCTTGGTCGCTGAGACCGCAAAGGTCGCCCGAGCGACCTGACCATCGCAGAGCAGCAGCGCACCGACACTGCCCTGGACGCCACACCGTCAACGAAGAGGGTCTGCCTCGGCCTCCCTGGCCCAGAGAAGACGGTGGTCATCGGTGACAACCTCAGGGAGAAATAGGAACTCGCACTCACCAGTTTCCTTTGGGATAACGCGGACATATTCGCATGGACCCCATCCAATATGTCGGGTGTTCCTAGGAAGCTGGCTGAGCACTCCTTGGATGTAAGCAAGACGGCCAAGCCTATCAAGCAGAAGCTGCGCCGCTTTGCAAAAGATCGCAAGGAGGTCATTAGGGTAGAGATAGTAAAGCTCCTAGCTGTTGGATTCATCTGTGAGTGTAAAAACCCGATTTGGCTCGCCAACCCGGTGCTTGTACCCAAGAAAACCGGTCAATGGAGAACTTGTATCGACTACACCGATCTCAATAGGCACTACCCTAAAGACCCCTTCCCTCTTCCGCGCATCGACCAGGTCGTGGACTACACGGCCGGGAGCATCCTGTTATGCTTCCTCGACTGCTACTCAGGGTATCACCAGATAGCCCTGAAGGTCTCTGACCAAGACAAAACGGCGTTCATAACACCACACGGCATCTATTGCTACACGGCCATGACTTTTGGCCTCAAGAACGCTGGAGCGACCTACCAGAAGGCCATCCAGAAGTGCTTGGAATCTCAGATCGGCGACAACGTTGAAGCCTACGTCGACGACGTAGTTGTCAAGACCACGGTGGAGGACAACCTCATCGCTGACCTTGCCCAGACCTTCGCCAACCTTCGACGCTACCGCTAGAAGCTCAACCCGGAGAAGTGTGTCTTTGGTGTACCATCTGGCAAACTCTTAGGCTTCATGGTCAGCCACCAGGGCATCGAGGCGAACCCCATCAAGGTCAATGCCATCCGCAGGATGAAGAGGCCTACCGGGAAGAAGGACGTCATGAAGCTTACAGGCATGATGGCTGCTCTAGGTCGCTTCATCAGCAAGCTGGGAGAGAAAGGCCTACCCTTCTTCAAGCTGCTAAAAAAGTCAGACAAGTTCGTGTGGATGGATGAGGCTGATCAGGCCCTGGAAGAGCTGAAGACCTTCCTCACGACGGCCCCGGTCATGGTGCCCCCGGTGCCAAAATAGACCTTGCTTCTCTACATCTCCGCGTCCACCCAGGTGGTCAGCGCGGTTCTGGTGGCAGAGCGACCTGAGGAAGGCCTACTCTACCCCATCTAGCGACCCGTCTACTATGTCAGTGAGGTCCTCTCTGATAGCAAGATTAGATATTCACAACCTCAGAAGATGCTGTACGCCCTCCTCGTCACTTCGCGCAAGCTCCGGCACTATTTTCAGGCGCACAAGATCAAGGTCGTCTCGAGCTTGCCCCTGGGAGAGATTCTGCGTAGCCGCGACACCACAGGGCACATCGTCAAATGGTCGATCGAACTAGGCGAGTTCGACCTTGAGTTCTGTCCACGACAGACCATCAAGTCACAGATCATCACGGACTTCGTCTCTGAGTGGACAGAGACCCAACACCTCCACCAGCGGAAAAGCCTGAGCACTGGAAGATGTACTTCGACGGTTCCCTAAACCTCAAAGGAGTGGGAGCAGGTGTACTCTTCATCTCTCCCCAAGGCGATCACCTGAAGTACGTCCTGCAGATCCACTACAAGGCATCCAACAATGGCGCCGAATATGAAGCCCTCATCCATGGGCTGCGCATCGCTGTCTCCCTAGGGATCAAGCGGCTCATAGCCTACGGCGACTCCAAGGTCGTCATCGACCAAGTCAACAAGGCGTGCGACACCAAGAAAGACACGATGGACGCCTACTGCGCTGAGGTCCGGAAGCTCGAAGCTCACTTCGAAGGTCTGGAGTTCCATCACGTCTGCCGTGACAACAACGTGGCGGTAGACGTCCTCTCCAAGCTGGGCTCCAAGTGCGCGCTGGTCCCGGCTGGCGTTTTCGTGCAAGACCTACGCAAGCCTTCCATCAAGCTCCTCAGTGACCCAGAGCCACTGCCCGGCGACGTACCTCCGCAAGGCAGCTGTGACGTCCTCATGACTGAGGCCGAAGACGACTGGTGCCTCGACATCATCGCCTACATCCTGGAGCATCGGGTCCCTGAAGACAAGGCTGAGCATGAGAAGGTCACTAGGTGCAGCGCCAACTACGTCGTCATCGATACAGAGCTTTATCAGAGGTCTGCTTCCAACGGCGTGCTGATGAAGTGCATCCTAAGGTCTGAGGGCCTCAGGCTCTTGCAAGAGATCCACGGTGGTGAATTCAGCAACCACGCGGCCTCTGCTAACCTGGTGCAAAAGTCTTTAGGTCGGGATTCTACTGGCCTACCACCATGGCTGATGCACAGGACGTAGTCAAGCGATGCAAAGGATGCCAGTTCTTCGCCAAGCAGCAGCACGTCCCAGCTCAAGCCCTGAGGACAATCCCTCCATCCTGGCCCTTCGCTATATGGGGCCTCGACTCGGTAGGACCCTTCAGAACCGCTCCTGCTAGCTACAAGCACATCCTAGTAGCGGTGGACAAGTTCACCAAATGGATTGAGGTTCGAGCTGTCGCCAGCGTCACGTCAAAGGAGGCGGCAAAGTTCATCAAAGATATCACTCACCACTTCGGAGCCCCCAACAGGATCGTCACCGACCTAGGTTCGGCCTTCACAGGAGCCGACTTTTGGAACTTCTGCCAAGATAACCTCATCGACGTCTACTACTCTTCGGTGGCGCACCCACATTGCAATGGCCAGGTCGAGCGTGCTAACAGTATGGTCCTCCAGGGCGTCAAGGACCAAATCTTCGACGACGCTTCCCCATACGCCACCAGATGGCTAGTGGAGCTCCCGCACGTGATCTGGGGTCTCCGGACTCAGGTCAGCTCAGCTATAGGATATTCACCATTCTTCCTGGTCTACGGGTCGGAGGCCATCCTCCCGACCGACCTTGCCTTCGGCGCCCCCCGCATCCAGCAATACGAAGAGGGCGCAGCAGAAGAGACACGCAAGGTCGACCTCAACAGCATTGAAGAGCATCACGTGGCCGCGCTGATGCGGCACACCTGCCACGAGCAGCAGATACATCGCTACCATGACCGCAACGTGCGGGAATGATCCTTCAACATCGGTGACCTAGTCCTGCGACGCATCCAAGACACCAAGGGCATGCACAAGCTCTCCGCACCTTGGGAAGGCCTGTTCATCATGAAGGAGGTCATTGGACTGGCGACCTATCGCCTCCAGTGGGCCGATGGCCATGGCGTCCCGAACGTTTGGAACATCGAGCACCTATGTCGCTTCTACCCTTAGAAGATCTGTACCAAAATAAAAGCTATGTACCCTCCCCCTTTGTAATTCCTAGTTAATAAAGATGAGATTCCCTTCGGCAGCCCTTCTGTCGACCTACACTTGGGTCTCCTTTTTACTTTCTGTCTGTTTACCCTTCCCCCCCGAAGTGCTCGGGGGCTTGGTCTAAGTTAGGTCTGACACGCTTGGGGGCATGGCTTAGCCAACCTAAGGGTCTCGCGACCTGAAGGGGTTCTTCATGTTTTCTTTTAACTACCGTGTTTTCTCTTAGTGTAGCTCTTACTCTTTTTATGCGCGTTCCTAAGTTGTGCGACTACGAGACCTAGGGTCCAAGACCCCCCTCCGCGTGCCGGCTGCACCTAAGCCTCCACGCAGAGCCGTGCAGTCGGTAAGTCGTTCCTCCACCAAGTTGGGTTAGCGGAGGAATGTCTTGCAATCCCACCACTTTTTTGAACCTTCATATAAAGTGTTTTTGCTGCTCAAAGAGGCTGTGTGCTTTAATTAAAGTTGCATGTTTTTATTACTGCAAGGTTCTTTTTAAATTAACAGGCCCTAGGCCTAAACCTGCATCTACACTCTGATACAGCTTAAACATTGACTTTCAGAGGTCGAACTTCTTGATGACCTCCTCCACGGCAGCCTGGATGTCTTCACTGTTCACCAGCTAGGACAAGTCGACGTCCTCTGCGACCTTCTACAGGTCGAATGACAGCTTGTGGAACTTCACCATCGCCAATGCCGCAGCCGCATCGAGATTGCTGGTGTCTAGCAGCAAGGTCTTCATCCGACCTTTAGCCTCATCCAGGCGGTCAACCAGCTCCTTCGGCTTCGCCCCCTCCTCCCGAGGGACGTAGATGTCCATCAAGTACTGGGCGGCCTCCTTGAGGTCGGTGAGCTGCTTCTCCAGACCTGCGTAAACGAGAGGAGGTCCGGTTACATCCTCGGCGCAACGACGACAAAGACCTCAGGGAGAAGGGGTCGCTCACCTTCCTGGACCTCCTTGGTCCTCTCCTTGAGGACCTTCACTTGGTCCTTGGTCTCCAAGAACTCCTTCCTCAGGCCATCCTCTGTCTCCTTGGCACCTGGACGCATCAAAGGTCGAAATTAAGAAAAGACCTAAAGAGACAAGAAGACGACACCTAGCGACCAAACAAACGTACCATCAACGACGGCCTGGAGGTCGTCCGCGGCGTCCTTCGCCTTCTGTTGGGCAGCCTCCAGCTTCTTCTTTAAGGAGCTCACCTCCTTCTCTGCCTGACGGGCCAGGGTGTCCTTCACCCGCTTGACCTCCTGCGTGGCTTCGACCTTGGCTTGCAACAAAGCCTCACGAGTCGCGGCCGCTTCCGCGTGGGCATTGGCAGCCTCCCTCACCAAGGCGCCCGAGCCTGCGCCCGCTCTGCAAGCGACTGAAACAGAAGTAGATGCACCTCGCATCAAGGCCTCGAAAAATAACCGGAGCAGATGCCATGGGAATCACAGCAACAGTGCCAGGTTCTTACCGAGAGTGTCCGCGCGATCGTTCGCGACGCTTCTTTGAAGTCGTTAACGTCGTGGTGGTCGGTGATTATGTTGTTCTCCCATGGGGTCCCGACGTACAAGCACCTATCGTTGTCCCCCTCGAGGCCAGGCCCGCCCACCTCTGCAGTTTGCCGGTGCAGCGTTGGCGGCGGGGCGGACATACAAAGGTCGTCTTGGGGACCTCCAACGGGCTGAGCATCACTGGCGCCACCTTTCTCCACCTCCGACGCCGCCGTCGCCCCAGCTCCAAGGGCCTGACTCAAGACGTCCGCAGCTGAGGTCGCCGATGACTGCCCCACCGGCACCCCCTTCCCTTTATGCCCTAGAGGCATTCTTGGCACTCTCCGACGTCACCGGGGTCGCCCTGTGCATGAGCAACGACCTTCAACAACAAGAACGGTCGAGAATCTGATGCTAAAAGCAAAAACGGGCATGGGTTACGTGACTTACTTGCTCGCGGACCTTAGCACAGGCTTGATGGGCTTAGGCGGGGCCTTCTTCACCCTCTTCTGCGACCCTGCGTCGCCCGGTACTCCGCGCCTGACCTTGAGCGCTCCTCCGCTGCGACGGCCTTGCGGGGCGTCTCCGCTACCCCCTCCGTCGATGCGCTAGGCGACTTCACGTCGTCCTCCTCCTCCTCGACGTTGATAGTCTCAACGTCAGAGCTGGCCGTCGCCGTGTCTACTGATACAGTGGGGCCTGTCCTCTTCCTCTTCTTCTTCTTCGACTCCACCGTCTGGGTGGTGGCGACCGTTGCCGCGGCCCGGGACGCGGACATCTTGCCAGCAGTCTGCCGCGTGTGCCGTGGTGATGGCGCGGCGACCTTCGGTGGCGCCCTCCTCGTGATGGGACCTTCATCATCACTCCCCACCGACGAGTTGGAAAGGTACTCTTTGATACATTGCTGCGGAGGGGTTTGCACATCATCCACAACACGGACCTTGAAGCTCCGGTCCTCTTCGTTGCGCAATGGTGCCGGGCACCAGTACATCCCTTCACGACCCTGGAAAGGAGAAGACCTACGTCAAAATTTTCCAAGTACTCAGATGGAAAAAAATCAAGGTCGGAGACTTACAACTTCAGTGGGCCGGTACACGCTGAGCGCCTTGGGGCACGTCCGGTTGCGGATGCACCCGGCGAAGATGCTCTTCACCCGCGCCACCATCTCCTCCTTGGAGACCTTGCGGTGGATGACCCGGGTGGGGTCAGATTGCCCCCAGTACTCGTAGGCCAGGTGTACCCGGTCCTGGATGGGCTGCAGCAACCGTCGGCTAAAGTTGATCGCCACAGCGTCGCCAGTCAGCCCCTCCGTCTTCAGCCTCTCAAGGACCTCCAGCAGCGGCCGCAGGTCATTAGTCTCTCGCGACGTAAGCTGATTGGTCCACTCGGGGAGTGGCACGGGCGCATGCCCGGACCTGGTGGGGAGCTCCGGTGCCGGGTTGTTGAGGTAGAACCACCCCTGCTTCCAG
This sequence comes from Cenchrus fungigraminus, assembly GCA_036936925.1. Lineage (NCBI taxonomy): Eukaryota > Viridiplantae > Streptophyta > Magnoliopsida > Poales > Poaceae > Cenchrus > Cenchrus fungigraminus. The sequence goes on along the minus strand of CM072768.1, from coordinate 115,086,882 downwards.
CCCGTGGTGTTGTCGGGCAGCACCAGGTCGATGTACTCCGGCTTCATACATTGGCACAACATAAACCCAATGCTACCAGTCAGAGGTTTAGATCTGAACAGTTCATAGGGGGGTTAACCCCAGTGGTTTATTTGTTCAGCGGGGGAGATCGAGAGCTAAGAACACAATGGTTATACTAGCGTAGCTCACGGAAATCACGGCGAGACACAAGGGACAAGGCGATTTTATACTGGTTCGGGCCTCGGGAGAGTAAAACCCTACGTCCAGTTCTTGATTGTATTGATTTTATCGTGGTGGAGGTGGAGGTCGATGTGGAGGTGGTCTGTCGATGTCCCTAGGGGACGCCCTTGCCCGCCTTATATTGGGCGACAGACAAGGTCGGTGGACTGGAGTCCAAGTTGGTTACAACAGGGAAACCTATCTCTAGTCAATTACAACATGGAAAGCTTATCCAAACTGCCTTAATCTGTCTAGACTGCCTTGGCTTGCACGCCAAGCTGTCTTCTCGTCTTCGGGCCCACATGTCAGGTCGGACAGGCCTACTAACAGGTCGGCGGGTCTTCTGGTGGGCCGGACCCACTTGTCGGGGACGGCCGTGAGCCTGGTCGGTGGGGACCCAGGGGTACCCATATCTCACAAGCCCCTGAGCGATGTGTAGGCGCAGCGACCTCGAGAGGGTCATGACGAAGTCTTGAAGCCATCGACAGGTCGAATAGCGTGCACGTCGGTCCAAAAAAGAAAAAAAGTAGCCAGCTTAGCATCCGACATGTTTATAGTCTTGCCGAACGAAGAGAGGTTGAGTGACGACCTATAGGAAGCAAGCTTCCAATAGATCGAAATGACGATGAAAAAATTTCAGAGGGCGTCAAGGACGCACTCATAGAGTAGTATCCGAGCATCGTGACGGGCAGGATGGCCGGTATGATGATCCAAAAAAGAAAGAGAAGAAAAATTAGGTCGAGTAACGAAGTTGTCGAGAGGTCTAGCGACCTGACGAAGGCGATGACGGAGCCGGAGGGAGGTCTAGCGACCTGATGAAGGCAACGACGGAGCTGGAGGGAGGTCTAGCGACCTGACGAAGGCGACGATAGAGTCACAAGGAGGTTTGCCGACCTGAAGACGACGAAGACGGAGACACCAAGAGGTCTGCTGACCTCAATCCGACGACGACGGAGCCACCAGGAAGGTTCGCTAAAGGCAACACCAGAGCTGGAGAGAGGTCTAGCGACCTGACGAAGTCGACGCCGACGGAGTCGCAGGTAGATGTTGGTCTTGAACAAACGAAGTGTAGAGACACCCAGACCTCCTTGCATAGCTGCAAGGAGTCTGGCAGAGCCGACCTCGAGGAGGCCTTGTAGGCGTGCCGACCTCAAAGAGGCCTCAAGTCAATAGCGTCCATTATCCAAGGATTCCTGGCAGGGTCGTTAGACATGCATACTTCAGATGAATAATCAATTGTAGAGCTCTTCATTCCCATCGTAGCCGAAGTTGTAGTGTCCAGAACAGTCGACGATGAAGCCATAAAAAGATGCTAGTCTTGAACAAACAGAGTGTAGAGACACCCAGAGCCACCCGAGGCGTGCCGACCTTAGGAAGGTCTCATATCAGAAGCGCCCAAGCACCCAGAGATACTTGGCAGGGCCATTAGGCACGCACCCCACAGGGAGGCCTTCATTCCCGACGTAAAATCCTGGGGAGGTCTTCCGAGCTGGCGATGGCGACGACGGAGCCGTAGGGAAGACTAGCGACCAGAAGACGGCGACGACAGAGCGATAAGGAAGGTCTTGGTCTTGATGAAGGTGATGACGGAGCCGTAGGGAGGTCCAGAGACCTAATGAAGACGACGACGGAGCAACAAGGAGGACTAGCGACCTGATGAATGCGACGATGACGAAGTCGGAGCAAAGAGCTGGTCCTGTAAAATAAAATAAACACCAGGTCGGTGTATCAATTTGTCGAATATAAATATGATGAAAGCTTAGCCTGAGCTAAACAAGTAGATGTTGAGTAATACTAGCCGGAGCTGAACATTCGTGTGCTATGTTTTCTTTGAGAAGAAAGGCATTCCCCTTATCGTGCGAGGCACGCATTATTCGGATTCAAAAGCTCTGAAGCTACAAAGTGTTTCACCCCTCTACAATGCTCAGCAGGGAGCCTTAGATGTAGCTGACGCACGGGGAGGAGTCTGGGACTCAGGTTTTGCAACCACACAACATCAAATCTTCATAACGAGAGTCAAGCAGTTAAAGGAAGAACACACATAGGAGAAGTAGGACCCCACAGGTCTGGCGACCCTTAGATTGGCAAGGCCAAGCCCCCGAGCATGTCGAGGGGGAGGGGAACATAGCACAAGAAAAAAATTGGAACCCTCAGGTCTAGCGACCTATGTGTTGACAAGGCCAAGCTGTTGACGGTGTATTTTGGTACACCAAACATGTTCATTACACTTTGGTTTGGATTTGATTATGGAACTAACCCGCCACTAAGCACACTAATGATATAACAAGTTTATCTTTGTGTGTGCATTTGGAAGTGTTATGTTTTTGCAGGAAAACATGGACATAAAGGACGGAGTCACAACAAATTCAAAGGAGCAATTGAGGAGTCCCGTTCGTGTTCGAGAGCATGATGAAATCACTCCCAAAGGTGGCAAGGACTGAAGTGTTACAAAGGAACATCCCCGAGGATTGAAGCGTAAAAGACCGAACTTCATGCGAGAAGACCCTCCATCTTGGACGCGAGGATTACATCATCAAAATGGTGCAAATGAAGGGGGCAAAGTGCATAATGACAAGAGGACCCACGTGCGCGAAGGGGCGACCGAACCGGGCCGAAATAGGCTTGGGCCGGTCGGCCCAGGCCGGCCGGCCTGAACCATCCCCGAGGCGGTTCGGTCCCCCATTTCTTGAGCATGAAGATGAGTCAACCCTAAACACGAGGAGGCGCCGCCATTCGGAGGGAGAGAGCCATTCGCCTGAGAGGCCGTCCACAAGCTAGAGAGAGAGAAGAGGAGGGAGATCATTCGCAAGGAGGATCACTCGACTCGGAGGAAGCAACCACAAGTGGAGGAGGACGTCAAGGCCCGACCAAGACACCCCCGGAGGAGAAGGAAGACACCGTCGGAAGCGTCACCATGATCAACGTTGCTATTCCTAGCACCTTGATGGGGTAATCTTCTCATTTGTTCATGGGTTGTAATCGATCTTGAGATGTAATCGCTACTTTGTATGGTTATCTATCTATCATCTAGTGTTGAAGAGGCTTTATTGTTTAAGGTTAGCTACCATGCCGTGTAGGGAGTAAAGATCTTAATGCTCCCTTGGAACCATTCAATACGCCGTGTCCATCATAGGTCTAGTCACGAATACCTCCGCATAGTGACAGTACGGGGGGAGGGAAAGGGCGAAACTGTGGTCACAACCCCCGATAGATTAGATCGGTTTTCCTATCTTAAGCGGTTGCATGTTCAAGTATCATAGACCCTTGGGCAAGTGTCTTTTATATATCTTGTTGGTTTAATCGTTTTCTCTAGTGTAGCATAGTAGTTCTCTAGATTAACCATAGATTAGGGTTTGGGTAAGTTAGTAGTAGTGCTAGATCAAACGCTTGTAATCCCCTTGCTCCGCGGATTGATAAGAACCTAGGGAATCCCCGTGGTGAAAAAGGTGTAGGTCCGTACGCTTGCGGATCGTAGGTGGATACGAGTTTTATCCGTCAACAAGCCCCTTTTTCTGGCGCCGTTGCTGGGGAGCAAGCCAATTTACATCGTTTGGTTTTGCATCTAATTTTGTTTTAGGTTTTGTTTATCGTTTATTTGCTAACATCTAACCCCTATTACCTAGAAAACCACTTTGTTTTGTTTTGTTTTGTTTTTATTTTGTTATCTAGATGGCGTTCGTCAACCACCCCGTGGAAGAACCGGAGAAATCGCTAAGGGATTACGCTAGTCCTCGGTGTGAAGACATAAAGGTACAAGAGTCGGATTCGAAGCTCGAAGCGACCTAGTATGAAATCAAAGCTAAGATCATCGAGATGGCGGTGGCAACCCCATTTGAAGGGATGGACACGGAGAACCCATATAGACACATAAGGCATTTCATGATGCTATGCAACACGGTGCGTCAAGAAGGAGTTCCCGATGAATGGTTCAAGTGGAATCTCTTTCCCTACTCACTTGCCAGTGAAGCAAAGACATGGTACTCGTTTGCGTCCTTTGAAGTTGAAGGCAATTGGAACAAGTTGACGAAGAAATTTTGCGAGAAGTTTTTTCCAATAAGCAAGGTTCAACATCTAAGGAGGCAAGTGATCACTTTCATGCAAGGAGAAGTGGAAGGGGTAGACAAAGCTTGGAATAGATTTAATGAGTTGATTGAACAAGGACCAAGACTCGGCTTCTCCGATGACGTACTCTTGCATACATTTTTCTTTTCCCTAACCACTAGTTGCATGGAACATGTTCAAATGTGTGCAGGTGGGGATCTCATGGAGAAAACACTCACGGAAGCCGCTCAACTTTTACAAAAGATTAGCAAAGCGGCGGCCATGCGAAGAGATTGGGAAACAAGACTTTCGGGAGAGCCGGAACACAATTCAAGGATGAAGACATGTGCTGAAATTTCTAAAGAGGCAACCCCGGAAGATAAGAAAGAGGAGCCAATCCCGGAAATGCTTGAAGAAGTGCACATCAAGACAAGAACTACCCCAAGTGTTGACTTCGCCAAGTCAAATGAAACAAACAAAAGGAGTATGTCAAGCGCGAAGCCATTAAGGGAGTTCGAGCATATCGATTGGGTACCAATCGATTACAGAGAAGTATTTGACAAGAGAAGACCGTTCCCTAACCAAAAGGGGATGGTGAGAGCATTGGAAGCGGATTTCCCACCGGAAAAGCAAGCGGAGAATTCGTACGATCTTGAAACCACCGGTGAGATCTTTCAAAAGCTCTTTAGTGATGATGAAGTGGATCCGAAACACATAGATGAGGTGAAAAGAATCATGGAGATCAAGCCCGAAGCATCGCCATACGCTCGCCTCGCCAAAGTTTATGCAATAGGATCCGACCAATAGGAGAAGATGACACCACACTTGAGTTGCGAGATCAACGGAGTTCAATGCAAAGCTTTATGCGACATCAGAGCCCAAGTAAGTGTCCTATCCTCCAAAATTTATGATAAAGTTCAAGACCACAACCTAGACTTAGCTCCAACTTCAACAAAGTTAATTATGGGAGATGGTAGAACTATTAAACCTCTAGGTATTGCTTGCAACATTAATGTAATCATCTCTGGAAAGTGCATACCAACCGATTTCTTTGTTATAGATGCTTACCATAGTAATCATGATCACATAATCCTAGGTAGGCTTTTTCTCAAGTTGGTTGATGTCGTGTTGGATGCCGGAGAAGGCAAAGTAACAATAAATCTTAATGGGAAGAAGTACACATATAATTTTCTTTGCGTTTCTAATCATCCTTCACCTTTTCCTCCCGAAGATGAAGAAGTAGAGGAGGTAGGTAGTCTTTGTTTTGTTGAAACCCTTAGAGACCCGCTGCAAAGAGTGATGGAGAATCAATCTAATGATCAACAAGACGAGGAACTAGAGGAAGCAACGATGGGATTAGAACCACAAGATGGAAGCGTGGAGGAAGAAAAATTCGAAGACATAGGAGACATTAAACCCGAAGAGCCACAAGTGCCCAAGGTGGACCTCAAACCTTTGCCCAAAGGATTAAAGTATGAATTTTTGGGCCCAGACAAGACTTATCCAGTCATCGTGAGCGACGAATTAAGTCCCGAAAAAAATGAGAAGTTGCTGAATTTATTGAAAAAGCATAGGAAGGTGATTGGATATTCAATCAATGATCTCAAAGGACTTAGCCCAACCTTTTGCACTCATCGTATACCTATGGAAGACCAATGTAAGCCCGTAGTGGACCATCAAAGGAGGCTAACCCATGCCATGCGAGAGGTAGTAAAGAAGGAGGTCATCAAGCTACTTGATGCCGGAATTATCTACCCGGTAGCGCATAGCGAGTGGGTGAGCCCGGTGCATTGTGTGCCGAAGAAAGGAGGCTTAACCGTGGTGAAGAATGAGAAGAATGAGTAAATACCACAAAGAACCGTGACTGGATGGCGGATGTGTATCGATTACCGTAAGCTAAACAAAGCAACGAAGAAAGATCACTTCCCCTTACCGTTCATTGACGAGATGCTCGAGAGATTAGCAAACCACGCTTATTTTTGCTTTCTCGATGGGTACTCGGGGTTTATGCAAATTCCCATTCACCCGGATGATCAACACAAGACAACATTTACTTGCCCTTATGGAACGTTTGCATATAGAAGGATGCCCTTCGGTCTATGCAACGCTCCGGCCTCTTTTCAACGTTGCATGATGGCGGTGTTCTCGGAATTCATCGAAGAAACTGTCGAGGTGTTCATGGATGATTTTTCCATTTATGGGAAAACATTCATGGATTGCTTGGCAAACTTAGATAAGGTTCTCACGAGGTGTGCGGAAGTGGACTTAGTGCTAAATTGGGAAAAGTGCCACTTCATGGTAAAGCAAGGCATAGTGCTCGGACATGTTATATCTGAGAGGGGAATTGAAGTGGACAAAGCTAAAGTGGAGACGGTTGAGCAACTCCCACCTCCAACGGATGTTAAGTCCTTGACGAGCTTTCTAGGCCATGTCGGATTCTATAGAAGATTTATTAAGGACTTCTCAAAGATCACTAAGCCTTTAACACAACTCCTTCAAAAGGATGTGGCTTTTGACTTTGATGAGAAGTGCTTAGTGGCATTCCGGACCTTGAAAAGTGCTTTGGTGAGTGCTCCCATTATTCAACCTCCGGATTGGAGCCAACCTTTTGAGATCATGTGCGATGCAAGTGACTACGCCGTAGGGGCGGTTTTAGGTCAAAGAAAGGAAGGCCGAGTTCATGCCGTATACTACGCTAGTAAAACTCTTAAGGAGGCGCAATTAAATTATGCCACTACGGAAAAGGAGTTGCTAGCGGTGGTGTTTGCCTTTGAAAAATTCAGATCTTACATCGTGAACTCGATGGTCATTGTTTACACCGATCACACGGCCATCAAGTATCTCTTGGCTAAGAAGGATGCCAAACCAAGATTGATTCGTTGGATCCTTCTTCTCCAAGAGTTCGATGTTGAAATTCGTGATAAAAAGGGGGTAGAAAACGTTGTGGCCGATCATTTGTCTAGGATGAACCGTGGACAAGATGATAAAGAGCCCATAGAGGACAAGATGAGAGATGACCACCTCTACCGAATACTCGACAAAGATACTTGGATGATTGATATCATTCAAGCAATTCGGAAGATGCCTCTCGATCACTTAGATAAAAACACTCAAAAGAGGATAGTCTCCAAAAGCCGAAAATATTTTTGGGATTCACCTTATCTCTTCAAACTTGGGAATGGCGGAGTTATGAGAAGATGTGTGCCAAGAGAAGAGAGGCAAGAAATTTTGAGAAAGTGCCACTCGGCGGAGTACGGTGGACACTATAGCCATTTTCGGACCCAAGCAAAAGTGTGGTCCAGCGGATTCTTTTGGCCGGAGATGCATGAAGATACTAGAAGATATGTTGCATCATGCCCCGAATGCCAAAGAACCGGAAACATTTCTCAAAGGAATGCCACGCCTTTGAAATATAATCTACAAATTGATTTATTCGATGTTTGGGGAATAGACTTCATGGGGCCCTTCAAAAACTCACACGGATTTGAGCATATCCTAGTAATGGTTGATTATGTGTCCAAGTGGGTAGAGGCCATGCCATGTCGTAAAGCTTCCACGGAGGAATCCATTGCAATGATCAAGAGCGTGATTTTCCCTCGCTTCGGTACCTCGAGAATTTTGATAAGCGATGGAGGAACTCACTTCACCGGGAAGAACTTCAAGAAGTGCTTGTCCAAGTTGGGGATTGAACATAGAGTCTCTACGGCTAACCATCCACAAACCAACGGACAAGCGGAAACATCGAATAGGCAATTAAAGAGCATCCTTAATAAAACTATAGAGAAGGGAGGCAAGGATTAGTCAAAGAAGTTAGATGGAGCTTTGTGGGCATATCGAACGGTGTTCAAGACACCGATAGGTATGACCCCTTATCAATTTGTTTATGGCAAAGATTGTCACCTTCCGGTTGAGTTAGAACATAAAGCCTATTGGGCAATTAAAGAGATGAACCTCGATCTAGACGCCGCGGTGTAAAATGGAGAATCCAAATAAGCGAGCTAGAGGAGATGAGGTTAAAAGCTTACGAAAATGCGAGCATATACAAAGAGAGAATTAAAAGGTGGTATGATAAAAGGTTGAAGAAGAAGGAATTCAAAGAAGGAGATAAGGTCCTCCTCTACAATTCGAGGTTTAAAACCTTCGGAAAGGGGAAATTGTAAAGCAAGTGGGATGGACCTTACATTGTTCATTCGGTGCTCTCCAATGGAGCGGTCACCATCATGGATATGAAAGGTGATCAATTCATGGTGAATGGTCAACGGCTTAAGGTTTATTACGAACCCGACGTTGTGCCCCTTCACCATATTGATGTTTTCATCACGGAGGATGAGCCCGAACGTCAAGCCTAGGATGTAAAACAAGGTGAGCATTTTGTAAATAGCTCTTCTTTTATTTTTCTAGAGTTTCTCGCAAAGTTTTACCAGACTAACTTTTTCACATGGGCTGGCAATTCAAAAATAGTGGGGCACGTGAAAACCGGACCAAACCGGCCCGCGAACCAGGGCAGGCCGGCCGACCCGGTCGGATCGGCCCAGGGGGCCTGGGTGGCGGTTTGCCCCCGGTTTCCTCTAGGACACGCGTCTTCGACTTCCTTGTTTCGTTAGAAAATTTTAGGGAAGTCAAGAAAAGGAAAAAAATGGATTCTAGGGCATTCCTTCCCGGACTATTTAAAGGGACGAGGTTGGAGCTCGGGAATCCATCCCAATTCGCATCCTTTTGCACCCAAGCAGCAGCCATGACGTCCCCGAGGAGCATGGAGATCAAGCTAGGCGCCGAGAAGCCATTGAAGCCGGAGGAGGCGAAGCGATGCGAGCTCAAGCCATCAATGGAGATCAAGAGGACCGCCTGCATCCGTTGCGGAGGGCGTGTCCCAACCGGGCCAATCGCATCTTGCCACCACGTCAAGGAGGAGAGGGTCTCTACTCCCGTCCGTAGGTCGGAGTGCATTCGAGGCATGAAGAGGAAAGACTACAAGGAGGTGTCGCCCGAGCCAAAAAATTACGGGGGGAGTGACTACTCCGATGACCATAGCCCGAGCTCGTGGGCGGCCGCCGGAAGGGAGGATAACGACCTCTTCAATTGGGAAGAGATGCACAAGGAGAAGACTCCCGAAGGTCCTAATGGCGGCGGAGATCCCGATGACGGCAGCAACGGCGATGACGGCGACGACCCTGGCGATGTCGACCCTTTCGGGATGCATCCGCTATGTTGTGCGGCTTGCCGTCACTCCATCTCGGAGCTCTACGCATCGGTTGATGAATGTTTCTAGGCGATGAGGCAGCGTATGGAGGACTTGGAACGAGTGGTCGAGGACGACTACAAATTCCTGAATCAGAACATGCGGAAGTTGTTTGGCATGGTGGGCAACATGAAGAACAAGTGGTGCAAGAGCTATGGAAAGTTCCACTAGGAAATAGAGTTCCCCCCCTTAGGTTTTTTGTAAGATACGACGAGGACGTCGTATGGTTTTAGCGTGGGGGAGAGCTAGCTAGCTAGATCCTTTTGCTTTAAAGTTTAGTTCGGTTTGGTTTAGATTTCACGAGAGTTTGAGAGTCTTAAAGTTTTAGGTGTGCTTTTTAATTTTTCAAAGTTTAAAGTGTCTTAAATTTAGTGTTCGAGTCAAGAAAATCAAATAAAAAGTGTCCTTTAAATTTTTGTCTCTTGCAATGCTTTTCTTCCTTTACTTGTACGTTTGTCTTTAATTTTTGATATATAAATATGAGTGATTGGTTTGAAACGTTTACCGTGGTGCTTAGTGGAGTTTTTACCTTTAAAAGTACCCGGATCATGCTTTGATCTAGAACTTCGTTTTGGTTGTGCTAAGTTTGATGCTAAAATTGGAGGAATTTAATTCTGAAAATTATTGAAAAACTCTTGTAATAAAGGTTAGCGAATTCTCTTTTTCCAAGTTGAGAGTCTAAGAAAAATCCTATACAAAGCCAATTTAATTTTTGAAAAATCATGAAAACCCTCCAATGAAAGCAAAGAAGTAAGCATGGCTGGAATTGAAGACCTCGAGTGAAAGGTATGAGTTGTGGGGTAAATCTTGATTTGGTAAAAATTCTAAACGCCCATGTTTATGTATGATGATCATTGCTTTATGTTTATTATATTAAAAATAAAGGATTGACTAACTTGTGAAGAAAGGATTAGCGGAGCACGATTTCAACACCTTGGACAAAAGTTCTTTTACGAGTACTTGCTCGAGGACGAGCAAGATCTAAGCGTGGGGGAGATGTTGACGGTGTATTTTGGTACACCAAACATGTTCATTACACTTTGGTTTGGATTTGATTATGGAACTAACCCGCCACTAGGCACACCAAACATGTTCATCTGCAAATAGACTCATGAGCAATAAAATAAATCTAAAAATAGAATAGAGAAAAAAATATAATACGGAAGGGAGAATTGTTCCCTGTTTTGCCGATAGTGCAGTCCTGATCAAGTCCGATCTTTCCAAGACATAGGTCGATCCGTGTTGCACGAAGAAGTGCTGACGCCTGGATGCCGTGAATCTGCTGCCTTCTCTCACGTCGATCGAGTTACACTGGTGTGTAATCGTGTTGACGTACAAACTTGCTATCCCTGCGAATAGATTGGAGGGCGTGGTGGGTGGGTTGCCGCCGCAAAAAATTTTGGTGCGCCATCTCTGTGTCGTCGAAGAAGAGGTCGCCGGAGCGAGCTGCCATCACACTGCCCGAAGAGCTCCCAATCTGCCCCTACCTGGCGCACCAACTGTCAAAGGTTTAGATCTGAGCAGTCCACAGCGGGGTTAACCCCAGTGGTTTATTTGTTCAGCGGGGGAGATCGAGAGCTAAAAACGCGATGGTTATGCTAGCGTAGCACACGGAAATCATGGCGAGACACAAGGGACAAGGCAATTTTATACTGGTTCGGGCCTCCGGAGAGTACAACCCTGCGTCTAGTTCTTGATTGTATTGATTTGATTGTGGTGGAGGTGGAGGTCGATGTGGAGGTGGTCTGTCGATGTCCCTAGGGGACACCCTTGCCCGCCTTATATTGGGCGACGGACAAGGTCGGTGGACTGGAGTCCAAGTTGGTTACAACAGGGAAACCTATCTCTAGTCAATTACAACATTGAAAGCTTATCCGAACTGCCTTAATCCGTCTGGACTACCTTGGCTTGCACGCCAAGCTGTCGTCTCGTCTTCGGGCCCACATGTCAGGTCGGACAGGCCTACTGACAGGTCGGCGGGTCTTCTGGTGGGCCGGACCCACTTGTCGGGGACGGCCGTGAGCCTGGTCGGTGGGGACCTAGGGGTACCCATATCTCACACTACCCACGATGTTGGACTTGCCCGTCTTCTTCAGCTCGAAGAAGTGCCACCACAAATGGAAATGCGGCGGTATGCCGAGATAGGCCTCACAGAGGTGGATGAAGGAAGACACGATGGTGATTGCATTAGGGACGAGGTGTACCAGGTCGATCCTGTAGAAGTACAGGAGCCCGCGGAAGAAGTCCCCGGCTAGGACCCCGAACCCGCGCTCGATGTGCGCAAGGAAGACGACGGTCTCCCCGGTCCCCTCGATGGGGAACGCCTCGCCCACCACCGGCCTCCAGGCCACCTCCGCCTTGGGCCTTAGCAACCCGCGGGTCGCCAAGGCCTGGATCTGCTCCTCCGTCACCACGGACGGCTCCCAGACGGTCTCCGGCGCCTGTGCAAGCGCGGGCTCCATCTCCCCTCCTCTACTCCGATGGATTTGGCTCTGAACACCACGAGTGACTTCGTGCGCATGCGAGGGGGCGCGACGCGGCGGACCTAAGCACGGCGGTGCTGCTAATCTCGCTGGAGCAATCGAGTGGTGACATAACCCTAAGTGCGGCGCGGAAATGAAAGCAAGTGGAGGTCCCATCCCATGGATCGGTCTTTCATAGTTGGGCCCCAGCGGCGCTGTGGGCCGCTGCGCCCAACGTCTCTCCGGCGGATTTCACGGCGACCCAACGGATCCGCCCCCCGCGGATCTATCCCTCAACGGCTCTTTCGGCCTAACGGAAAGAAGGCAGTAACGGCTAGTTCCGTACGGGAATCTGCGTCCGTCAGATTTTGGTCAACACCCCGGTGGCTGTGGACTCGTTATGCCCCGCATTCAAGCCCCCCAAATATGATATTTCTGATGCTAACCTCAAGGTCGCCACGACCCATAGACGACCTATGGACCTGCTCCACTGATTCCTGGAGGTCGACAAGGATCCGACAACTTCCTAGGTCGACTCGGCCTACAAACTGCAGGTTCACACCATGTCTCCTAGGCCCAGCTGCCTACATGCCTTCTAGGTCACCTCAACCTACAGCGGCGAACACCACCAACGGCCCCATGCTTAAAGGCTCTACTACCCGTTGGCGACCTCTTGGTCTTAAATACAGCCCCTTGCTAAGGCCCCGCTGCCTTCTAGGTCGATCAAGACCTACAACTACCAGGTTGACGCCCTGTGTTGTGTCACTGCACAACGACCGTGTTGACTCAGGTCGACATGGGTTCTTTCGTCGATTTCCATGGCCTTCTGAAGGTCGGCGTGCTTTCATAGCCCCGCTGGGACCTTAGCCATGCCATTGCCGCCCGGGCGCCTTTACACAACACTCAAGACACATCGTTTGCCATGCAAACACGTGTATAAAAGCTTCGTAAGCTACAAAGGACTATGGCCCATGGCCAATTACAAGATGCAAACATATTAAAGGTCCTGGTCTACCTTACATGATGTCTACAACGCAACCTAGACTGATGAAGCGCGTCGCAAGCTTTCTTCTAGCTTCAGGACCTACTTGGAGACCTCCACCGCCGCCGTTGTCGCAGCTGCCACACAGCCACCTCTACTCTAGCCCTAGAAGGTTTCCTGTGGTGCCCTCACTTACATTCGGGTTCCCCCACAAGATCCCAAATCGAGCCAGCGTCACCTCGGGCCTTCCCCGGTACAGCATGGTGATCTCTGGCATCACCTCGGGCCTCCGCTCACAAGGTCCGTCAAGGCATGTACTGCCCCATGCTGCACCTGAATTCCTCGATGGGCGCGGGTGAAGCGGCTGATGGAGTTCTCTCAACTTCGCAAGCATTCTTCTAGCTCCTGGTAATGATGACCTAGCTCTACGCTCTGGTGGGCGAAGACAAGCCCAAGGCACGGAAAAATTACTATGTAGCTTCGCCATGGTTCACTCGGTTGGCTCAAGTGATGAGCTTTGTGGTGTGGTCGTCTATTTATAGCCGTAGCACAGGGCCTTGGATCCTATCTGCAACTCAGCCGGCGTGGCGTCCTTATCCAGTCACTATTACCACGTGAACCGCGAGGCCCCTGTTTACCTGTGGAAGCATTGGCGCGCCTGTCCCCTATCTGGCAACTTCATGGCAGCCCTTGTCTTTCGCGGGCAGCGACTGCAGCTCTGCTTGGAGGCAGGTCCCGTGACCATACAGTGCTTCTGGGACTCAAGATACGACAACCACTGGCGTCTTGTGCTTTCCCCAAAGATTCTAAGTGTTTTGTCACGATCTGATCGTCGGAGCATCTCGAGGGGAACAGAAGGCATAGGTTCTTCATTCTTTTTACTTTTTGAGCATCAACCCGGCCATTCTGGTCATCTTACTGCTCGGGAGCTACTCCACGAGTGCGTCTTACGACGCCCTTTCTCTCTACGTCGCGACGACCTACTGGAAGCCCGCTTCCACCCCTTCCTCGCTCGACCTACCTGCGGTTGGCAGTGAGACCCTCCTCAAGGTCACGATGATTCCTCCTTGAGTGCCTGACTCAGGTCAGGTCGGCGGTTCTTCAAGGACGGCGCCTTGTCTTCACTTCGACCTTCTAGACCTACGTTCCAGGAGCTCGATGCTTGACTTCGTGCACACTGGCAGAGTTTTTCTTTCTTTTTTGGATCCCCGTGCACCCTACACGACCTTGATGACGCCATGGCTTCGCTTCGTTTCGACATGACTTCGTCGCGGCTGCTACGCCTACACGTCGATTGGGGGCTTCAAAGACAGGGGTACCCAGGGGTCCCCACCGACCAGGGTCCCAGAGGTCCCTGTCAAGTGGACCCGACCTGCCAGAAGCCCCACTGACCTGCAAGTGGGCTCGAAGACCTTATCCACAACCCCGATGACCTTGGAAGACTCCGGAAGATCTTACCCAGATCCCGGAGGATCCGCCGGGCTTGGAGAGCAAGGCGAGCTACCAGATCACGGCTTGGCGCCGCCACTAGGTCCGCAGATCGCGGGATTCTCCCTGTAATCAAGGCAGATGGCCTTCCTGATTTGTAACTGACCCCGATGAGGGTCCACCGACCTCGAATGGAAGCCCTAGCCCGTTGACCATATAAGGCGGCCTAGAGCTCCATTCGAGGGGACTTCCCTTCCATGCATAATTCCACCCCATATTGGACGTAGGGTTTCACTCTCCGGAGGCCCGAACCAGTCTAAACCCCCGTGTTTATCGCCATTCTTGCCGTGTTCCGACTTCCACACACGAACTATCATCTACGCTCTTAGTTCCCGATCCCCTCCAATTAACCTACAACCGCTTGGGTCGCCCCCTTGCGGATCTGTCCAGGTCTCACACCCTGACAATAGTCGCATCATTAAACTGACCTAACCATGAAGTCGAGGCAACCGCTCTATCCAATCTGACCTTCACATTGCTATTTCCACCCCTCTTATTATCGAATGTCCAAGGGAGGCCTGAGAAGCCTATGTCATGCAGATCACACACTTCCAAGGTCTCATGAAAGTCTTTCATTTGCCTTTCCCCACGCTTCGTCTTTGAAAAATGTTCAAACTGCCACATAGCTTCATTGAAATCCCCCATCACAATCCAAGGGTCGCTTACCTTGGTCTTAATTCATTGTAAGAGTTCCCAGATGTGCTTTCTATCTTCCACACGTGGCTCACCATACACAAAGGTCATTCGCCATGATTGTGCAGATGGGTTCTCCTGTACCTGCACATCAATCAAACGGTTGCACATACCCAGCAGCTTGACTGTTATCGACTCATACCAAAACAAAGCAATACCACCACTGTTCCCCTCACTGCCAACTGCAAGACAACCCTTTAGACCCAGCCTCCAAAGTAGATTCTTCATTCTCTCCTCGCTCTGCCTGGTCTCCGATAGGAAAACCAACTTGGGGTTATGTGACTGCATAAGCGCAGTCAAGTCACGAACTGTCCGGGAGTTCCCCACCCCCCGCCAGTTCCAAGCTAAGGCATTCATTGTGCCTGACAGGCCTCAACGCGAGTGCCCGTCAGGTTGGCCCCTGGAGAGTCAGCAACTCTTTCGTCCAACGCCGAAAAATTACCATTCTTCTCCAATAAAACACTTCGTTTAGCAGCAGTACCAGCCGCCAGCAGCTCATCTGCAATCTGATCCTTATTCTCAATGATGCTCGGTTTCAGGTGTTTCCTACTCCTCTTCTCTATCTCCTTCATAGCCCCGCCTGGGCTCTTCTGATTATTCTTCTTCCCCGCCATCAGGATACTCTTTCCTCCCTTTGAGCATTGCATGTTATCTTCAGGAGTTGGATGCTCCAACCCACCATCTCCCTGTTGTCCGTCATGTTTGGCCATAGCTGCCATTAGCCGATCATGCATGCTGGGGGCTGCCCTGCCAATGTCATTTAGCAGGTCAGCCGAGCCCAGGTTGGAATCCACGAAGGAGTCCATCCCCGAGACCTTCTCCCCCGCCTCAAATAAAGGGTTCATGTTGAGGTCCAGGGTATGCCCATCCACCGCCATCTGAGCCACACCATCCGCAAGAGCTGCTGCCGCCTCCTGGGGGGTACCGCGCTTTTCCTCTATCATCTCCCTCACATCCTTCCCGTTAGAAACCCTCTCATTCGAAACCTCCTTTCTCCATCTCGGCTGGGGGCTCTCCCTCCTTGGGGATGCGTTAGAAGAAAGGTCCCCTGAAAGCACCCTCCTCTTTTGCTCCCCACAAAAATTTAGTCCCCTCTTTGCTTGGGGGTCACTCTCGGAATGATCATACGCCTTCCAGTGTCCCTTTTCTACGGGAGCATCGAAGGGCCGAGCCAAAGTGAACGTCCCTCTCTTCTCCACCCTCCTCCGGGCACTCCTGCTGCACGTGGCCAATGCGGCCACAGTAAAAGCAGAAGTGCGGTATATTTTCATACCTCACCAAGAACTCCATAACTCCATGGCCCTTGACTTTTTGCTGAACTTTGTGCACGATGGCTCTGTCTAGGGGGAAATCAATCCTCACTCTTTTATAATTATTATGCACATCTCCCACTTCCATAACTCTCCCCACCTTTGCGCCTACCACTCTTGCAAATCCGTCTGTCATCATTGTTGCCGGTATGTCATATATCCTGATCCACATCCTAATGGATTCAATCATGATCTCAAAGGTTCTTCTCACTCCATCATACTCCACAAAAATCATTGCATCACGCCCCTGAACCTCCACGGCCCTCCATTCAGCACCCTATCTCTTAATCGCTGGGAATCAAATTCAACTATGAACCTGTTATCACCCAAACTCCTAAATGGGACTGCTTCCTTCTTACCTCAGCCCTTGCTCAGCTCGTTGAAAACTGTCCAAGCATTAAAATCCTGACCCGAATAGAAGTGAGCAATTGCGTACCAGATGGTTTGCGCCTGTGTTGCTTCCTCATCTAAACCAAAATCATATTCCTCCTTGTCATCCTCTTCTCCTGCCCTCCCAGATTGATTCACAAGGACCATCCTTCTATCCTCGTTCTCCTTCATTCGCCTCAACTCTTCTCCTTCACCCTCCGAGGGTGCCATCGACCCATGCAGATTGGGGGCAAGCTTCATGGCGCCTCCACTCTGTTGGCTTCCAGCCACACCATCTCCCGGGGTCTGACTGTTCCGCTTGTCCTTCATCGTCATCGGTCGGGTTCTAGGGCAACTCACCGTGTGCTGGCTTCGGATGGGAAGTTTCCTCACCGGAGACCCCTGATCACCCCCACCAGCTGCAACGATTCGCGAAAACCCTAGGTGCCAGCAAGCAAACACGACGGAGCTAGAGATCGGAAAAAGGCCAAACCCTAGGACGTACGGGACTTTTATAGTAAATACGATGTAAGTCCACCTCGGTCAACCCTTGGCGACTAATACCTTATCTGACTGCGACTCGAGAACTCGAGACCAAGTCGTCCACCGCACCAAGCTGGCCGGTGATGGAGATTGCCGCCTCCGCGAGTAAACGCGAAGCGAATGTTGCTAGGAAAGTTGGCTTCCCAACCCAGCTGAAACCAACTGAACGTCGGCGAAGGTCTCGGCAAGTACGGCGGCCGAACCTAGGTCAAGTTTGGCGGCGTCGCCTCCTGATCGCCAGAATCGCCTGCTCAGTCATTTTCGCACGAGTTGTTTTAGCCAGGTGCACCTATGGATTTCATTCATTCTTATCATTCCCCGTCCTTTTTCTTCTATACGCTGTATTTGTGTTATAAGAAAATCATGCATGGAACATTTAACTAATAAGAAAATCATGCATGGAACATTTAACCAGGTGCGACTGAGCCGTCTAATTTGCTAGTTTAAATACTATATTCATCCATACTTTTTACTATGCATCTAGATATAATATATATTTAAATATATGGTATATGAATCTAGAAAAGAAAAAGGGACTAATAATTTAGAGTGGACGGAGTATGAAGTTGATTGAACTCTTTGATCTTATGTTAATAAAACAATTATAATGTAATTTATTTAGCTAGATTTATTGATGAAATATATGTATTTGTATTAAGTATCTTACAAAGCAATTGTTTTACTGGTAGATACTATCCATCATTAGAAAGTGCTCATGATTCCAGGCATTAACAAGAGCTGGTCTCATATTGGGCCAACATGCAAAACAACTATGACCACTGCATTGCAGGAGATGAGGCTCCGATCCCAGCCGTCAGTGATCCAATTGCTTTGTGTAGAGGAACCACTTTCGCTGCAGGCCATCTAGAAACAAGGAATCGAAACACAACCAATCATACCTCTAGTATATGCATGTATCTTTAAAGTTGTCATTTCATTTGCATAGAAAAACGGAAAGCCTCCGCCTCCTGCGGCCTCGCCCTCGCGGAGGCCCTGGTGGCGAACCTGTGCTTTGCGCACAACACGGGTGCCATGTGGAAGTTGCTGGACCAGGCCATGTCGTCCCGCCTTGTACACCCGCTGCACACCCTCGCCCTGCTCACCCCGAGGTACCTAAGCGACTCGAGCCTCTCTTCCCCTTTTCCCGTTTCCGTTCCTCAATTTGTTTTCTTTATAGTTTCACTTTCTGATGCTAAGTTTGCGTCTGTCGCGCTGATTTGCGTGCTATTGTGTTCAGGGTGGTGCCAAACCGGCGGGAGCAGCTGGAGGCGTACAGCCTCTACCTCGAGCTTCTCGGCCGGTACGCCGTCGCACCGGTTTACCCCGAATGCATGGACAGGAAGTCTATGTAAGCACCGTTTGCTCCTACTTCATCATCCATCCTGAATGATACACCTTCATTTGACTTCGGTTTGCTGTAATCTGTGGTCTGTGGATTCATGACAACTTGAACACTTGTGAAATGGACAAATTGCTTGGTTGATTCAGTTTAAAATATGCTCTCTACTTGCCCATATAGAAGATCCTTTTCCTGTGGGTGGGTCAGCCTCTGGGTTGCTTGGGGGTTGTCTCGACTAATAGATGTATGCAGAATTGTAGACTAGGTAGGCTGAAAATGATTGTAAACTCTTGGTCTTGAAAGGAAAAAGGGCACATGATTTCCTCCATTTGTTGTGGCTCAAAGACTTCAAACTGCGACTAAGGCTCCCTTCACATTGAGCTGGCATTTCAAAAGCACCCCCTTACTTTTGGATGCATATGCCACTGAGTAAATTTTTGAAAAACTACAATTGAATTGACCGAATTATCTCCTATTATAAATTGTTCAATTAATTTGTAGGTTTCTGGTAAAGCACTTAGTCTGGTTAATCACGTGTAGTTATACAGAATTTATTCTTAGTCAGTCCGTCATCTTGAAATTACAAGCCTACACAGCATATTTTGTTTGGTTAGAACAAGGCTTTGATTGACAATTACTCCATCAATACATAAGTATTTAGGACACAAAATTGATGTTTTTAGATTTGCATTAACAAACGCTGACATATTATTATGATTTTGCATCACATGAATGACATATTAATACAGTAGCTATTGGTCAAACCTTTGTCCTAGCAAAACAAAATACGCCTAGTAATTTTAAATGGATGGAGTAGTTACTAAAGTCATAATTTTCTTTTGTCCACAACTGAAAAACTTACTAGATTTCATAGCACAGCACAGTTTGACAGGCAACTGCGAAACTGCTCGTACCTGCACCCAATTTATCGAAGCGTCTTTGAACTGTGTGCAAACACTTAGGGTACCAGTTTACCAGATGCGGCATACTGTGGCGCTGAAGCCTGTTAATCAATAGCTTAATTTTAGGAAAGATACTACATATGGAGTTATGGATTGTAGGTCCTTCAAACATAGGTAGATTTTCCACATAGCACATGTAAACTTACCATAAAAATCATGCTCACAAGTATGAAATTTTGAAGCCTTTATCCAGCCAATGTCTATTACATGTGAGATAAAAATATTGCCAATAGTTTTCTTTTAGATAAACCTTTATTATTGTTTTGACAAATTGTTAAATAATAAATACATCCATGATGTACTTTGTACTGGTTGTACAAACTGATTGGCATGTGAACTGGCCTATGTACTGTTCTAAAAGCACATTCATTCTAGGTAATAAAAAAAATTTGGAATAATTTTATTCAAGATTTACAGATAACAGCTTGTAATTCTCTCATATGTTGCTAACTTTATATTTGCATTTACTATGCAGATTAGCCAAATCTATCGATGATGCTATGCAGCTTGCACATAGATATTGCTTTCAACATTTGGATTTTGGACATGCTGTTATTTTTTTTGTGTTAAGTCTTGTTGAAATGCTGATTGATTGCATCTTGGATGATTGTGGGTTGCTCAATATCTCTTCTCATGAACATGATAATATATATACAAAAAATATGGATTTTGATGGCAAGGGAATACCACTTCACAGGGGAAGTAGTGAGCACCGTGAACATCTAAGGAGAAAGAATATGCTTATGTCTATTGAAGTTGTTGAGAAGGCCACTGCAAACAAAATTGCCCAAGTCTTTCTTCGGCTTGTCTATCTCAACATGTACGCTGTTTCATCTTCATAATATTACTTTTTCCTGCCTTGTAAATCTTGATTATTATGACTTGATATTTCCTCAGCTACCTTGTCCTTAAAAAACAAGGTTTGATTGAGCCACATCAGTGATAGCCCAGAATTAACTTTCTCAATTAACCTAGAAACATATTTGGGGTACATATAGTAGCACATAGCTGCAGGGGTATTTAGGGAAATATAAATAGCTAAAAGGAGCTACTAGACTTAACCATCATTCTCCCCCTAAATGTAGCAGCCATTACATAACTGGATAGAGTCTATTACATAGATAGATTAATGCCTTTATTCTAGTGATCTTCCCCTAGGTCTTGAGAGGAAGCTGCACCACCCCAATCCTTGAGCGAAGTTCCTGGAACTTGATCCGCCCAAGTGACTTGGTAAGGAAGTCAACTAGCTGATCCTTGGTGCTGATGTAGTAAGCCTTGATGCTCCCTTCCTCGAGACAGTCCCTGATGAAGTGGTACTTCACTCGGATATGCTTGCTACGCTCGTGGAAGACCGGGTTCTTCGCCAGAGCTAGAGCGGACTTGCTGTCCACCCTGAGATCAACTGCTTCAGCTTCTCTCCCAAGAAGGTCGCCGAGCAGCCGAGCAAGCCAAAGTGCCTGAGTAGAAGCGGAAGAGGATGCGATGTACTTGGCCTCGCAGCTGGAAAGGGCCACCACCTGTTGCTTGACGGACTGCCAGCTGATGAGGCACTTGCCGAGGAAGAAGAGCATCCCACTTGTGCTCTTGCTGGTGTCGATGTCACCGGCGTGGTCGCTGTCGCTGTAGCTGATGAAGCGTGCCGCGCCGGGACTCCTCAGGTAGAACAAGCCGTAGTCGAGAGTCCCCACGATGTAGCGGAGGATCCTCTTGATAGCCTGCTCATGCTCCTTCGTCGGTCGTTGCATGAACCGACTGACGTAGCCGACGGAGAACGCCAAGTCCGGCCGCGTGTGGGCGAGGTAGCGAAGGCTCCCCACAAGGCGCCGGTACTGTGTGTCGTCCACCTCCTCAGCCGTACTGTCACGGCTCAGCTTCAGCCTCTCCTCCATCGGACTGAGAGCTGGGTTGTAGTCAGTGAGCCCTGCCAGCTCCAGGACGCGCTTGGCGTAGGCCGTCTGTCGAAGCGTGGTCCCGGTGCTATCCTGGTGCACCTCGATCCCCAAGTAGAAGGAGAGAGGCCCCAGATCACTCATCTGGAAGGCGGCCTTCATCTCCTCCTTAAAAGCTTCCACATCCTCGTCCTTGGAGCCTGTGATGATCAAGTCGTCGAAGTAGACGCCCACCAACAGGACACTGCCACCCTGGCCCCGCCGGTAGACGGCCACCTCATGCAGGCTTTGCTCGAAGCCCTTTGCCTTCAGTGTACGGTCCAACGTCTCATTCCATGCCCTCGGGGCCTGCCGCAGGCCGTAGAGAGCCTTGCGCAAGCGCAACACCTTGCCCTCCATGCCGGGGATCACGAATCCCGGCGGCTGATGGACGTAGACCTCCTCCTTCAAGTCGCCGTTGAGGAACGCTGACTTCACATCCATGTGATGGACGCACCAGCCCTCCTGGGCTGCTAGTGCGAGGAGAAGACGCACGGACTCCATCCGTGCAATAGGAGCGAAGGCATTGTCGAAGTCGACCCCCTCCTGCTGCACGAACCCGCGTGCCACCAGTCGTGCCTTGTGCTTGACAAGAGCACCAGCTTCATCCTTCTTCACCTTGAACACCCACTTAAGGGTGATCGCACGGTGGTCGGGAGGGAGATCAACCAGCTCCCAAGTCCCATTCTTCTCGACCGCGTCCATCTCTGCCTTCATCGCGTCGCGCCATGCCGCATGTTTCTCCACCTCGGCGAAGGAGCGAGGCTCACCGTCGTCGTACGTGAGGTGGAGCTCCGCCTCCACGTCGTGCGGCATAGGTCCCGGCACCGGCTGGTCACCAAGGATGTCTGCCACAGTACGGTACCGGATGGGCTCGCCGTCATGGTACGCGTCGACGTGGTCCTCGTCGTGGGAGAGCGGAGTGACGAACTCCACCGGGCTGTGCTCGTCGTGAGCAGGTGTCGCTGCAGCGCCCGGTGGACTGGCTGTTGACGCGGCAAAGTGTGGTGTGGCCGGTGGCGGTGGTGGTGGTGTAGAGCTCGCCGCAGCCGGTGTACTTGCCGGAGTCGGTGGAGCAGCCGGAGTTGGTGGAGCAGCCGGAGTCGGTGGAGTGGAGCTCTCCGCAGCTGATGTCCCCACCGCGGTCGATGAAGAGCTCGACGTAGTCAGCGAAGAGCTTGCCGGAGACCCGGGTACTGGGTAAGGCACGCTCAGTGAGGAAGCAGAGCTGCCCACTCCCCCAGTTCCCTCGTAGTGGACGCAGTCGACGGTGAAGTCGTCGTACGTCGGAGTCGAGCCGTCACCCAACATCTTGCCCCACATCCAGCCTCGCCCTTCGTCGAACACAATGTCGCGCGCCGTGCGCACACACTGTGTCACAGGGTCGAGGACGCGGTAGCCCTTCACTCCTTTGGTGTAGCCGATGAACACTCCTGGAGTGCTCCGATCATCTAGCTTGCCGACGTGGTTCAGCTCCTTGATGTAGACGAGGCAGCCGAACACTCGCAGCTGGCCAACCGCCGGCTTGCGCCCATGCCAAGCCTCGTATGGAGTCATCCCGTCGAGCGCCTTGGTGGGTGAGCAGTTGAGTATGTACACGGCCGTCATCACCGCCTCACCGCAGAACCTGGCTGGCATCCCTCGCTGCTTGAGGAGAGCCCGGGCCATGGCCACCACCGTCTGGTTGCACCGCTCGACAACGTCGTTCTGCTGTGGACTGTACGGCGCGGAGAAGTGTCGCTAGATCCCCTCATCGGCGCAGTATGAGGCGAACTCAGCCGATGTGAACTCGCCGCCGTTGTCCGTGCACAGCACCCGGAGCTTGCTCCCGCTCTCGTTCTCCGCGGCCGCCTGGATGTGATTGATGGCGTCCGCCGTAGCTCCCTTGGTGTCGAGGATGACCGCCCACATGTACCGAGAGACGTCGTCGACAAGTAGTAGGAAGTAGCGTCGTCCTCCCAGCGTGGCTGGCATCACCGGTCCGCAGAGGTCGCCGTGCACGAGCTCGAGCCGCTCCTTGGCTCGGAAGCTCGCCTGGCGAGGGAAGGAGAGGCGCTTCTGCTTCGTCATGACGCAGGTGTCGCAGAGCTGCTCGACGTGGTCCACGCGCGACATGCCCCGCACCATCTCCTTGGTGCCGAGCTGCCGCAAAGCCTCGAAGTTGATGTGCCCGAAGCGCTCGTGCCATCGCCAAGCCTCGTCGTCGCGACGAGCTGCAAGGCAGAGAGGCTGTGTCACCTCGGCGTGGAGGACGTAGAGGTAGTCGCTCCCCCTGGCCACCCTGGCTAGAAGGTGCTGCTGTCGATCCCAGACGCGAAGCACTCCGTCCTTGATCTCCACGCGCGAACCACTCGCATCCAGCCGCCCAAGGCTGATGATCGAGTTGCGTAGCGTGGGGATGTAGAAGACCTGGGTGAGGAGTCTGTGCTCGCCAGTCTTGGCGACGAGGACGACAGAGCCGATGCCCTTGATGTCGACACGCCTGAAGAGTCGCCGAACTTGACGGAGCCTCGAACGTCGGTGTCCAGGTCGGAGAAGAACTCCCGCCGCCCCGTCATGTGGTACGTCGCACCACTGTCCAGGAACCAGCCGTCAATCTTGTCGTCGCTCGAGCCGTCGCCGAGGAAGACGCATGCGCGAGGCTCATCGAGGTGGAGTAGACCAGTCGCGGCCGATGCCGCTGCAGTGCACTCGATGCTCCCGTGAACCAGGAACAGAGCCGGCTCATCGTCCACCGCAGCCTGCACGATGTGGGCCTGGCCGCGCCTCGGCTGGCGGCACTCCCTGGCCCAGTGGCCAGCTCTGCCACAGTTGCGGCAGTTGTCGTCCCGTACCGGCCTCTGCTCGCCGGCGGCGGCACGCTCACCGCCTCCACGTGCACCGACCCCGGCGCCGCGTCGCGCCGCACCCTCGGCGCCTCCTCGCGGTCCAGCCTCAGCGCCTCCTCGCGCCTTGGGCGCTCTGCGCGGCCTGCGCTTGCGGCCGCCCGAAGAGGAAGAAGACTCCCCCTTCTTCTGCTCCTTCTGGCAGATGTGGCAGTGGCAGTGCTCAGTGGCGTAGTGGAGCTTGCCACCAACAGAAACCGCCTCGCCAGCCGCCAACGCCTCCTCATCATCGACGGCCTTGAACCGCCCTGTCACCTCCTCGATCGTCAAGGTCGAGATGTCAAGCATCGTCTGGATCGCGATCTTGAGCTGCAGGTACTTCGGAGGAGAGCTGCGGAGGAACTTGGCGACAGCTCGCTCCTCAGTGATGTCGTAGTCACCGTACTGCTCCATCTGCTGCCTCAGAGTGGTGAGGCGGAGAGCGAAGTCGTCGACATCCTCGCCCGGCTTGAAAGCCAAGCGATCCCACTCCAATCGAAGCTTCTGCAGCGTGGACTTGCGAACACGATCGCTGCCGATCCGAGCCGTAGCGATGGCGTCCCAAGCGTCCTTGGCCGTCACCTTCCCGGAGAGGGTCGGCACCATCTCCGTCGGGACCGCGGAACAGAGCGCCTCCAGCGTCCGCCGGTCCTCGTGACGGCTCACGCCGCCCAGACGCACCGCAGTCCAGATCCGGCGCGCCTCAAGCTTCACCTTCATCATCGAAG
This sequence comes from Cenchrus fungigraminus, assembly GCA_036936925.1. NCBI lineage: Eukaryota > Viridiplantae > Streptophyta > Magnoliopsida > Poales > Poaceae > Cenchrus > Cenchrus fungigraminus. Next base: position 115,061,715 of record CM072768.1, on the reverse strand, counting down.
ACCACTCGGCGTAGTTGGTCTTCGTCAAGGCCGGCCACTGTGTGTTGCCGGAGTCCCTGATGATGGTCTTGACCACCCTCGGGGGCGCGTCGTCGTGGTCGTAGTCGGAGTCGGAGTCGTGGACGAAGCTGTGGACGGAGCGCCTCTCAACATGAGGACGCTTGACGTCCTGACGACGTGGGTCTGGGACCCACCCGTGCACCTCCGCAGCTCGCTGCCGTGCACCGTCCCCTGCAGGCACCTCCTGCGGCGGGGGACGAGCACCCTGCGCTGCAGCATCGACGGGTGGTACGTCGTGCCCAGCACCCTGTGCAGCGTGACCAAGCTCCTCCAGGTCGCGCCGCACCACCTCAAGCGTCGCCTCCAACTCCTCCTGGAGCTGTGCCGCCTCCTGCTCCTGCCAGATGGCAACAGCCCTGGTACGCCGAGCTGCCTCGACTGCACGTGCCGCCGCGGTCCGCAAATCCGCCGCACGTGCTGCCCGAGCTGCAGCCGCGCGCCGCCGCTCGGTCTCCCGCTGCCGGTCCTCCTCCTCCTCGCGTGCTGCGGCTGCGCGCCGCTCCCGACGCCGCTCCGCTGCCGCCTCCTCCTCGGCCACCATGCACCGCTCCTCCTCCTCACGCGCTGCGCGTCGCTGCGCAGCCGCCTCCGCCTCCCGTCTGTCCGCTGCCGCATCAGCCTCCTCCAACTCCGCCCTCCTCCTCGCGCTGGACATCACAGAGCCGAGCGAGGAGGCAGAGGAGGAGACGTAGGTGTGGACAGAGACCGGAGGAGGCGCGCCAGCCACCGGAGCTCCTGGAGCCAGGTCCACGGCCGCGCCACCCGCGCCGTGCGCGCTGGCGCCGCCCGCAGTCCGAGCTCCGCACGAGCCCGCCATGGGATCGAAGGAGGGAGGAGGTTGCGTTGGGGAAGAGGAGGCCGCCGGCCTGGAACTGCCGCGCCGTCCGCACACGCGCCGCCCTGCTCCTCCGCTCGCGGGATCTGCCTGCGAGAGAGCCGCTCGTCCGGTGCCTGGAGGCCGCCTCCCGCGCGCACAGCTCCCCCTCGCGCAGGTCAACGCCGCCGCCTGGAGTCCGCCTCCCGCGCGCACGGCCTGGCTTCGTCCGCGCCCGCGCTCGCGATTCCGCACCTCCACCGCCCGATCCGCGGGCGCCGCCGCCGGATCCGCTCGCGGGGAGGGCTGGGGAAGGTGGCCGCCGGCCGGATTCGGGCCGGGAAGGTGCGCCGCCGGCGGAGTGGGCCCGCCGCCGGGCTAGGGTTTTGCTGGGGTGACGGGGAAGAGAGGGAAGAAAGGTAGGCTCTAGATACCACTTGATAGCCCAGAATTAACTTTCTCAATTAACCCAGAAACATATTTGGGGTACATATAGTAGCACATAGCTGCAGGGGTATTTAGGGAAATAAAAATAGCTAAAAGGAGCTACTAGACTTAACCATCAATCAGTACAATTTGTTTGTTTTTTAAATAAATATTTGTCACTTAACAAACTTGGGTTTGGAGATGCTAATGAAAATTGATATCTTATCATGATAAGATGGTATTAGGACCAAATGTGAGATACTGTGAGGTATTGGTGGCATACTGGCATGTGCTAGAGTGTGCTGGCCACTATCTGGGTTTTATCCCAGACGTGGGCACCCAGGGCAGGTGAGATTGAGAAATAGAGTTTTGACAAAAGTTCAGATGGTAATCTTTTTGATAGGGAGGACATACAGGAAGTTAATTCAAACTACTCATCACCTTAGGCACTTTCAAATGAGTTAATTTTCAGCTTCTGGTTTCATTTGTTTATGCTTGTTTTCTGGTTTTTTGTGATGAAAACTTCAACTTTATGATTTTCTTTTTTATAATGTAAGTGTGCATTCATAGTTCCGGAGAACTTTGGTACAGGTTTATTCTTTGCTATTCAGCTGGTGTAAAAAATATTCATACTCACATAGGGGTTTTAATTGTGAAACAAAAGTTTTCCATAGACCTAACTATTGTTCAAATATTCCATGTATTATGTTTGTTAAACAAACTAATGACACTTACATTCCTTTTGGACATGCTATGATAGACCGGAAAATTTCAATTATCTGCTCCAGAAACTTCAGCTAATTGGTGCCCTTAAATCAAAGAATGTTTTACCTGCATACATTCTGCTAGATAGCTTGACTATGAATATACAGAATGTTATAAGCACTCGATATCAATTAGACAGGAGTAGGCTATTGGGAGTTCTTGTTAGCACACAACCTTGCAGTTCATCTGCATTCAATATTTTTGGAGCTGGACAGGGATCCTGTTGGGTTCCTTTTGACATGTTTATGGAGAATGCAATGGATGGGAGACATCTTCATGCCATATCATCAGTTGAATTTTTGACAGGTTCATAATTGCATATAGCTGCTATTTTGCCTTTTCAATTGTTGTACTACATTTTTAAACATGAAACCATTGGTTGCAGAACTCTCCAAGACATTTAAAGTTTTAAATCGGGCAACCTGGCAAAAGACCTTTCAAGCTTTATGGATTTCTGCTTTGCGGCTTGTACAACAAGTGAGATGACTTCAACCATAAATCTATATGTACTACCTTTAAAAAAACAAAATATGAAAATAATTTACTTTTGTTATCGTTTTACATCAATCTACACATAGTATTAATTTTTTATTTTCTAAAATATGTTTACTAGAGCCCAGCTGCTTCGGAAGGACCATTTCCTCATCTTTATTCACGATTGTGCATACTGTTAGCTATCATTCCCTTGTCAATTGCAACTACTGTGAAGGAAGAGGTGGACAAATTGGATGTTGGAACGGTAGCTGCCATAAAAGGAGAACTAGTGTCTTCACTTCAAATTCTGGTGCAATTTTCTGGTCTTCTTTCACCTCCTCCAGCTGCTATGCATTTGGCAAATACTGCTGCTAGGAAAGCAGCAGTTGTTCTATCTAATATGAAAAGTGGGAATGAGAGCATGTACAGTTATTCCAAAGATAGTTCTTCTATTAAAGCAGGTTACTTCTGACTGATCTCTTTAACATTTAGTATCTTTGCTTATGTTCTTATTCTCAACTATGACTCTCTCATAATTATGCTTCAAAATTGTAGTAGGAAATATGCTACACCTTATTGTAGAAGCCTGTATCGCCAGGAACTTAGTTGATACATCTGCTTATTTCTGGCCTGGTTATGTGGTTGCACTTGAAGAATCCTCTCAAGCCCAAGAATCTCCATGGTCATCTTTAATAGAAGGGTCTCCACTCATGGAACTCAAGGATGCACTTATGGTTACACCTGCTTCGAGGTGGTAATCATGTGACCGGATTAATTTAAGTGCTCTTTTTAGGCTTTATGTATGTTCACAAGCCTGATTTAATGGTGTTTTTATTTTGTTTTTATTAGCGTAGCAGAGTTGGAGAAAGTGTACTCTTTTGCACTAAGTGGGTCAGAGGAGAAGTTGGTGGCTTCAAAGATTTTGTGTGGGGCATCACTTCTTCGTGGTTGGAACATTCAGGTATTGTTCGGTATAAAAGAACTATATTGCAGCAATGTGAAAGAATGTCAGTTACAGCTGTTTTTATCTTTTCTAGGGTCTTCTACAGATTGTCTTAATCGTGCTGTATGAGTTACTTTCATTGCCTGTCTAACATTTTTGCTTTAGGAACATGTTGTTCAAATGGTGCTTAAGTTGTTATCCACATTCCTCCCTCTGGATTCCAGATCAGATGAGCGATATTTACAGCACATGCCTATGCTGCATGCTCTCATATTAGGAATTTCTTCTGTTGATGCTGTTCATATTCTCTCAATGTATGGCCTGGTAAGAAACAATGGTAGCTTGAATAAATCTTGTTCAGCTCTGTTCCTTTTTGCCTTCAGCATGAACAACACATGATGCCGATAAAGTTTCAGATGAAACCAAGATTAAGCTAGAATTATCCTCATTTGTTGATAGTATAATTAAGTGTTTTTTTAACAAACCATATGTTCCATATATGGTTATTACTACGTACACTTTTTTTTTTTTGGAATAGGAAACTGTGGGGGAGTTCCCTGTTAGATTGATCTCTCCACCAACGGCCCATTGGGCCCTTGACTCGCGTCTTGATCGGGGACGCCCAGCCCGTTAGAAGGCTGGTGGGCCCCTGTCGCGCAGCGCTATAAGAGGGAGTGGGGGCCACGGGCTCCAGACACGAGGTTCGCCGCCGCCACTGTTGCTCCCCACTCCAAACCCTAGTCCGATCTACAGGGACGCGCTGAAGCGACGGGATGTTCCACCGACGCCACCACAGGACCTCGCCGCCGTTGTCTCTGACCTGCACTGCGTGTCGCTGCCTAGTGCAGACCTCCATCGACAGAACCAGAGAAGGAACAGAGGTTCGAGGTATGATTTATGGAAGTTTACCCACTCGATGTACTTCTAGTTGATCCGGCAAATCTATCAATGGTATCAGAGTGAGGTCTAGTGAGTAGACAGAGTTGGGGAAAGAATGTTCTTGAATCAAAAAAGGCAAAAGGAATTTTTCCCGAAACCCTAACCCTAGATCCAGGTCAAAGGGCGCCGGGGGAGGACCTACCTGTGGGGCCTACCTCGCCGTCGACGCCACCGCGATGTGCGGAAAAGGACCCGCCGAGGTCACAGAAAAGAGCCGCCGCTCGCTGTCGTTTCGTCGGCACGCGTAAGGGGGCTCAGGGCGCCGCGGTGAAACCGCTCGACGGCGGCACGCTCTCCCTCGTGGGGAACGCGCTCGCCGGCGAGGGGACTCCCAGCGGCGCCGCCACCTTCCTCTCGGGCCGCCATGGGCGGCGCAACCTCTGGATCTTGCCAACGCGAGCCAAGGGAAGAGGGAGAGGAAGCTACAGAGAAAGAAATGAATAGGGGAGCCTGTCGCGGCCGCGTGTCAGCCGACGCTCCTCACCGTCATCGGCGCTGCCCCGTCGACGGGCGCACCAACCCTCTGCCGTCGCGGGCACGCGATGGAATCAGGGGAAAAGGAAAGCAGAGAAGGGGAGCGGGCCGCGGCCTAGTGCCGGGCGGCGCTCGCTCGACCTCGCCGTCGCCGGCGGGACGCCGGGACGGGCGCTCTGCCCGCCGCCGCCTGTGCGCAGCGAAGGATGCGGGGAGGGAAGGGAATGGGGCTAGGGTTACTGAGAGGGCTGGCGCCGAGGGTGTTTTGTTCCAGTGAGGTGCATGGGCGGCCGTCCGATGTTGCATCCGCGGGAATCGACGGCTCTCGGCGACCAGCACTGCACAGGCCAGATTTGGCCCAGGCTGGCATGGCGCGCGGGCCGCTTCGGCAGCCTGGCAGTCTGTTGCTGGGCCGCGGGCCCAGTCGAACGCCAGAAGAAGGCCACGGGCTGGTTTTCTAATTTGGGCCAAATGAACAGCAGAGAACAGTAACACTTGTCAATTATTTAAATGTTTTTCAGAAGCATATTTGGATGAAATTTTGTATAGTTTTGATCTCTATTCAATTGGAACCAACGAGGAAATTGCTTAGAGATTAGAAAAGTGACAGAAATACTTCTGAATAGTATGTTATTTCATGAATTTATTCATGTTTTCCGCTGCAAAAGTTTAAATTGATGTGCTTTTTAATTTAATTCGGAAATTGAATTAAAGGGAAAAGTTGAGTAGAGAAAAGAAATGTATAAAGGAAAATTCTTCTGATGGAATATTAATTCAAGGTAAAGTTGTGACAAGTTTGTCAAGGTTTTAACTTCTACTCAATTTTGAACCAACGGGGTAAATTGTTTAGAGAGTTAACCGGTGTAAAGAAAAGTTTAGAAGTGTGATTGCTTCTGAAAAAGAAAGAAAAGTTTTCTGCTGCAAAGTAAAAGTTTCACCCTCTAATTAAATTGGAACCAACGGGAAAATTTAATTTGTGGAGTAGAAAGATATTTATTTAAAGTTAATTATGGTATTGTTATTTTCTGACCAACGTTGATGATAACAATATTATAATTATGTGTTTTATGTTTAAAGTTAAAGTCTCTGATGAATTTTGTATCAAATTGATCAATTCTCAGAGAATAAATAAAGATCAAGAAATGTTGTTTTTTATTTCTTGTTTCTGCTGCTATACTGATGTTTATCTTTCAATTAAATTGGAACCAATGAGAAGATTTAATTGAAAGAACATTTTTTGAAAAGTTTGCCCTGTTGGTTATATCCACGTTAAAGTTAGTCAGCTTCCGCTGCATCAAGTTCAAAATAAAGTTACATTGGTTTTAGTTGCCAATTTTTTGTACAAAGTTTATGTCTCTACTCAATTATGAACAAAGAGGATATTTTAGAAATACTTTTGATAAGTATTAATTCTAAATATAAAGTTTCATGATGTTGTCATTTTCTGACCAACATTGATGATGGCAATATTATGATATGATGGATTAATTCTAATTCAGTCGATGATGACTTGGAATTAATATAGATGAATGATGCATTATTCTATTTTCTGACCAACGGTGATATAGAATATAACAGAAAGTTTTTAAAAGTTTCATAAGCTTAAAGTTTGGATTATTGTAGAATATTTTCTCAGAGAAAAGATCTTTCTGCTTTCATTCATGAAAGCATCAAGAAAAGTGAGCTGAGCACTTGTGACTCAGGAGATGACAAAGAAAGAATGTCATAATGTGAGGGACTATGTTCTCTTTAAAGAATGGCTTCAAAAGTAAAGATTCTCGGATATTAATCCTAGAAAAGAGATAGATCATTGAGAGTCTTGAGAAATATTTTTCATGTACTCTCTATGAAGAGGAATTTATTTCCAGTTCAGTCATCATAATAAAAGTTGCAATAATTCATATGCATGTTTAATTTTTTTCTCGAACACGCAGGAGAGCTGCGTATCATTGTATTAAGGAGGAGAAAAAGATCGAATTACAAGGCCTAACACCACCATGGATCAGAGTGGTGGGAGGCATAAGACCCAAACCAGAGGTGTTTGTGAACCAAAAAATTAAAGGAAGGACCTGACCCTAGACAAACAAAAGACAGCTACTCCTCAAGACCACAACCCTATATATTCCAAGGCCCCAGGCCAGCAAGGTGCTTAGCACCTCCAACTAGCCACAAATTGGCCTCATCCTTGAAAGCCTGGACAGCAGCCTGAATGCTTGGAGCAAACCCTTCAAAAACACAGGAGTTACGATGTTTCCAGAGGGTCCATGCGCCAAGAATGACCAGTGAATTAAATCCCTTCCTAGAAGTTTTATGCAACATTTTCCAGGACTTCCTCCACCAATAAGCAAAGGATGTAGTCCGCTGGGTAGGCACTAGATTAGCAATGTTTAGAGGCTGGAGAATATTAAACCAGAATTCCCAGGCGAAAACACAGGAAGTGAGGATGTGCTGAATGTTTTCATCCTCTTGATCACAGAGGGGACAATGATTTGGGTGTGGGAGCCCCCTCCTCTGAAGGCGGTCAGATGTCCAACAGCGATTATGAATTGCAAGCCAGATGAAGGTCTTGCATTTGTTTGGGGCCCATGACTTCCACAAACGTTTCCAAGGTTCAAACTTGATTGCCCCAACAAAGAAAGCCTTGTATGCTGATTTTGCAGAGAATATGCATGTTTAATTTGACCGATGTTGGATTAAGCATGTGTGTGTTACAGTTTATTCAGATTTATTTTTGAATTTGATGATTAAATGCGAGCCAATCTTGGCATGCATGTCCCTTCCAGGGAATTACCTGAATGGAGAGGAAAGTTTGTGATACTCTCGCATGACGAGAAAAGTTCATAATAATACCCGCATGGCGGGAAAGGCTCTGAGAAAATAACCGCATGATTGGCTAAAGTTGGCATAATGCTATATTAGACAATCCTATGTGGTGGGAAAAGTTTTGTCAAAGGACTCATCCTGCATGGCGGGAGAAAAAGGTATAATGACTCATGTGCTTATAGAGTATCCCACATTGGGAAAGGGAATTTTTGGAGTAGCTCTTATGCCATTCTAATCCTGATCGTGCATATCGTACTATAGTCATCAAGCACTCTATGAGTTCAAAGAGAATAGAAAGTAATTTGCGAACCTAAAGATAAAGAATCATATACAAGCTTGAGTTGCTTGAGTTTTCAAAAGCACTGATATAAAGGACTCTATTGAAGTTCTTAAAGTGAAATGAGGAAAAATATAGTCCCATATATGAGTTAAGAAACAACCTTGTTTTGTGTGATATAATCATGCAGATAAAGGAAGTAATGAAAGTTTTTTCAAAGTTCCTCAGTAATAATAGTCCTGAATGGTTTTCGAAATTGTGGCAAGAATGTTCATGCCACATTTCGAGGGGGAGAAAGGTGAAACCCCCCCCCCCCTATACATCAGGAAAAGTAATGCTTTTAGAGTGTGATCTATAGAAGATAAATGTGATTGTCTGGGGAGTACGACAGTCATAATAATGATACCCCTAAAGAAAAGGAATAGCTAAAATCCTGGACTTTTATAAGTCTGATAGGATGATAGCGATGTGACAAAAACTGTAAAAGAACAAACCCAAATGAGAAAGTTTAAAGATACACTATTTTTTATTATAGATGGAAAGATCTGGGGGAGCCATTTTGTTGGCCATCCGGATGAAAGAAAAGGCTGATCTAGGGAGCCATTTTATTGGCAATTCAGATAAAAGAAAAGATTCTTTTATTTCTAACGAGACACATTGTCTTCTTGGAATACGAGAGCAATCAGGGGGAGCATGGTGGCTTGAGAAATTGACTTCGAGGAGAAGTGGGTATATGTGCCCACTCTGATGATTCGGGAGCTATTTCTCTCGACACTCGTGGCAACAATTTGGTAGATGATATGGAACATGTCCTTCAGGAGCCATTGAAACTCATTGTTGTACATGGGGAGAGCTGTTGCAGTCCCATATGGTAGATGTACCAAAAGTTGAGGCACACAATGTGCGAGAGGTTGAGGCCTCTAGTAGGTCTCAAAGTGTCAAAAGTCCGATGATTGCAAAGTTTGTAATATACTCCCTCCATCCATTTATCCAAGTCCCATTTGCACTTGACTCAAAGACCAAGGAAAAGAAATAAAGTCTCTTCCGTCATTAATCTCCTGAGAAGCATGTGAGAGGAATTGATTGCTCGCACAGATGCCAAAGCGACGATTTAGTGTTTCCCAATGCAAAAACACAAATAGGCCTTGCATAAATGGAATTTTCATATTTCAAAATAGGCCTTGGATAAATGGATGGAGGGAGTAGAAAAGTTCACATTGAGGTTTATTCCACCTCATGTGTTAAAAACCACAAGAAGCGCTTGTTCGTTGAAATGAAACTGATGAATCCCAAGGAAGCTTGGGACTCATAAGTAATTCTCAATGGAGCCAAAACAGTAGGTTGTAATGGGTCTACAAGTCGTGACGTGACTCCAAAGGGAACATGTGAATAAGCAAAGCGCATCTTAAATCAAAAGTTTTGTGCAAAGAGAATGAATGGACTATAATGAATCTAGTGGCACATCATGGTCTGAGTTACATCAGATGAAAGTATTGCATGGCACAACCTAAGGGTTTTGTCATGTAAGTAAAAGAAGAAAAGGAATTGTGCCTAAAGAAATCATTTACGAATGATAACATTCAAAGGTAAAAGAATTGGTTGTTAATTTTGGGTTTAAAGAGAATAAGAGGACAATCACATTTGAACAAAGTTATAGAATGGGAAATTCATTTCCTAATTGCACATATGTGATTGACATCTTGCATGGTAGCAATGATGTCAATCTATTGTAAAAGAAGAAGAGGTTCTTGCCCTCAAAGTTCTCGATGAATGTCTCTCAATTATAAGGATCGAGATTCACCGAGATAAAAAAAGGGTATTAGGACTATCGCAATAAGGCATACTTAGAAAAGTTGTAAAGAAATATAGTATGCATGCGAGTAAATCTACGCCTGTTCCCATTGTTAGGGGTAATGGTTTTGGGAACTTTTATGTTCCAAGAGTGAATATGAAATGGATTAAAGGAATATGGTACCATATGCTTCAGTTGTTGGAAGCTTAATGAATGGAAAAGATAGACCTTACCCTGACATAGTTCGTATATCCGGGTTGTTTTGGCAATATCCAATCCAGCTATAGATCACTGGAATGGAATTAAGTGTATCGGCCTCATGCTAAGTTGGAAAGATATAGTGCTCTCAAAAAGGTTGTGAGTACAAAGATAAATTTGTGAAATGTGTAGCGAAATCCACAATTGTTGCTAACTTTCACACTTGGAGTTTTTGTGTGGAAAAGCTCCAAAGGGTAAAACAATTGTCATCAATGTGATGCAAAGATGTGGTATAGCATGATACGAGGCTGAGGGATAGGCAAAATGGTTAGTGGAACCTGTACCCGGAGTTGATAATGGTTGACAACAGCAATAACCATTGAAGTAGTTCACTCCTATGACAACGAGTCAAGTGTGCTGCCAAACACATTGACACATAGTTATATGTTGTAAAGGAGTAAGTCCGGAATCATATTAGAGATATTGCGCATATAAGAGATAAGCAAGTGCTTGAGGATCCTCTTACGAAAAGTATATCACCCAGTGCGCTTAGAGAACACATATGCGACATGGGTTTATGACATAGTTTACGATTTCGGACAATAAAAGGGCCCAAGGCTAAAGAATTTGTTTCAGTACAGAGATGTGTATTGTAGCTGTTGAATCTATCGGGGATTGACAGAATCAAGATTGATCGTGACGATAAAACATGCTCTATACACCGATCTGTAATGGAATGAGAAAAGAAGTTAAAAGTATATGGTGAGATCAAGGGGGAGAATGTTAGATTGATCTCTCCACCAATGGGCCCATTGGGCCCTTGACTCGCGTCCTGATCGGGGACGCCCAGCCCGTTAGAAGGCTGGTGGGCCCCTATCGTGCAGCGCTATAAGAGGGAGTAGGGGCCACGGGCTCCAGACACGAGGTTCGTCGCCGCCACTATTGCTCCCCACTCTCACGAGTTGGAGGTGACATTGATTCTTGAACTTCCCCATCGCAAATTTTTTTATTAATAAGAAAAAGAGAGATACTTACAAGCTAGGGGGGAACAGAATGTACAAAACACAAGAGCTACTTAGGAGACTGTCTCTAAAAATTGAAGTAAAAGGGCTTTGCTTATCCTCTCTTACTCTCACGAGTTGGAGGTGACATTGATTCTTGAACTTCTGTACCCAAAGAGCAACTGAAGGGTTGCCATTGTCAAAGATCTTTGAATTCCTCAGGTTCTAGAGTTCCCAACTCTAGTGCAGCGAGGACTGCTGAAGAGCATTAAACACTCTAGTGCAGATATCAGGTTCCAACGTCCATTGAAAGCCAAGCTCCCCCCAGCAGGCTAGTGCAAAGCTGCAGCCAAATAAAAGATGATCTAGGTCCTCCTCAACATTGCCATTGCACAGAACACCGTAGGCTGAACATTGTAGTGACGACGAGTGAGCATGCTTCTTGTGTTAAGTCTGTCAACAAAGAGTAACCAGGATAAGAACTTGATTCTGGGTGTGCAATTAGATCCCCAAAGCTTTCTAAAGATCATAGGCGCTTGTAGGTTGTTGAAAACCAACTGATAATATATCTTCGAAGAATCTTTGTCATTTCCCCACATGAAGGTCCAAGTGTCATGCACTGAGGCATCAAGAGGAACATTTGCAATGACAATTTGTAATTCTAACAATTCCTCATAAGCTTGTTTAGATAGAGGAATGTTGAATGTAGAATCCAAGTCCTCAGTAAGTGTTATTTGTTTCACAGAGACTGAGGTGTTGGAAGCAAAGGAGAACAGCTGAGGGAATCTGTTAGCCAGAACATCCTCAGCCCATAAATCTTCTCAGAAAGTCACTGAGGAGCCATGACCAAGGGTACATCTTACAATTCCCCTCGGTAGAGTAAGTTTAATCTCAGAAGGTCCTTCCACCAAAATGAGCCCACTTCTGGAGAGGCATGGGGCACTTTGGCTGAGTAATATCTATTCCAAACAAGATGGATCCAAGGAACATCCTTGTGGCTGTAGAATTTGTGCAGTTGCTTGAGCAAGAGAGCATTATTTTGGAGTCTGAGATTGATAACCACCGGGCCTCCCTTGTGCTTGGGTTTCTGAACCATGGACCATGCTGCAAGATTACCCCATTTCTTGGTGGCATCATTGCCACGCCAAAGGCATTGTTTACAAATTCTATCAATGTTTTCAATGACACCAATGGGCAATTTGATAGATCACATAGTATTAGTGACTGTGGGTGAAAGGATGGAGTTGATCATTTTCAGCCGGCCTGAATATGATAAGAAACTTGAGTGTGCAGATAATCTCCTTTCAACTCTATCCATCAGTTCAGAGGTGTAAGATCTTCCATACGTGGTGTTATGAAACAACTAGAACTGAAGGAGGGTGAACTGTATTATAGATTGAAACTCCTGGCCGGGTAGGAAACCCAGCCAGATCGCCAAAGAACAGAGCCCTCATTGGTACTTCTTTTCTTCTTCGATGAATCTAACCCTAGGACCTGGCCACCTTTATAGACTAGGCGACCTGCTAACCCTAATTGCCCACACGATTACTATTCAGGCGACTATAGTGTCCCTATGAATAGTACCGTGGGCTGGACTCAGCCCGCCCACTATCATAACACTACTCCCCCCATTTTTAAGCAGCTCGCCCTCGAGCTGCTGTGGGAAGATGACTTGACTCAAGCACACACCTACTCCTTCAGTTCGGATTTATTTGACGCCGCAGTTCAACTCCAAAAGGTGTCAAAATATTTGACGTCGCAGTTTTACCCCTGTCTCATTCTCCCCTTGGCTTCGTCTTCCACCGCCGTCGACATCATGCGCAAGCTAGCTCGTAGGCGGCTCCCTTGCGGAATGGGATTATACTCTAGCCATCTCTGCAGCAAGATCTAGAGCACCTCAACAACCCCAGCATCCCACGCTTGACCTCATCTGCTCAGCTTTCCCCTTTCTCTAGGTCAAATCTCAAGCAGATCGATCGATCCCCCATCGAATAGCTTGAGATAGGAATTTTGACTGAAGATGCATATAGGTCACTGCCCCGGCGGCTGGCGCCAATTACTCCAGCTAAATCATGTCACAGATTCACTTGGTGATTCAGGAGAAGGAAGGTCAACACAAGCCGCAGCAATGGTGTTGCTACCGGCAGTTGCTGTGTGATTCTTGCCGAGGAAGATGAGGACAACTTTACCAGCTGCGAATGGATAAGCTAAGGGCAAAATTGTAAAAGAAACTTCTCCTTAATTCCTGCTAACATGTCTGAAATGACATGTATTCGCGAACGGAGGGAGTATCACCTAACAACAAGCCTTTTACATCTCGGCTTATGCTTTTATTATTGACTAATTGAAAGGACCTAGATGTCACCTAAAGGGGAGGATGAATAGGCGAGACGACCAAAGAAAACTTTTCCCCTGAAACTTGAGCTTCACTAGTACAGGCGGTTAGACCGCCCCTGGTGCACTTAGCACAGAGGGGCGGTTAGACCGCGTCATGGGGGTGGTTTGACCGCCTCCGCGCAGTGAACCTGCAAAACATAACTCAAGCTTCTCTTGACTTCTAGCACGAACCAAAGTTCTTGAGTGGCTTCAATAGATGATCACAAGTAGGGTAATGATCCCTGCACTCAAAAACAAACACACCCAGTTAGATCGAGCGGAAGCAAAGTAATATTCTAGAGTTCAAATAAGTGAGGCAAACCACAAAGGAGAGACCAGGATTTGTTTCCCAAAGTTCACCTCCCACTAAGGAAAGGCTACGTCTCCGTTGAGGAACTTGTAAGGGAACTTTCCCACAACAAGCCGGGTCTCTTTCAACCACTTTCGTCTTTTCCACTAAGGCACTCTTTTGCGCGAAGAGGCAAGATCACACCCTCACAAACTTGCCGCTGCTCACCACAACCTTGGGAGCTAGCCGGCGACGCCTAGCCGCCTAGGAGGCGAACCTCCAAGAGTAACAAATGCTTCAATGACTTTCCGACGCGAAACACAAGTGCTCAAGCCATGGGATGCTCTTGCTCAGCTCACACAATCTCATAAAGACTTAATCTCTCAACCCAACACAAGGATATGGCTTGAAATACAAATCTCACAAAGAGAGGGTTGGGGAGAGTTTCTTTGGCTTTGGCTTATGAAAAACAGCAGGGGGAGCACACCAGCAATCCTAGAACTATCAACCCCAACAAGTGGAGCTCGTGGGGTACTTATACCCCTCTCAAGGAAAACTAGCCGTTAGAGAACTGGCCAGGGCGGTTAGACCGTCTGGTCATGGCGGTTAGACCGCCTGCCACCGGCTCGTTTGAAAAACTAGCCGTTGGCTGTCTGGGGCGGTCAGACCACCCTTGGCAGAGAGAGAGTCTAAAAACCCTTTTCTCTTCTCACAAACACTTCAAGACGTGTTGAAGTGGCTAAGGTTGGGTTAGAGGTTTGTTAGATCACTCAGGGACTCTCTCAAAGCTATTTCTCACATAGGTCAACTAATGACCACTTTTGATCTTTTGTCTTAGAGCTAATGTTGCATCCCTCTTGATAGTACGGCATTCATATACTCAAGAAATAAATATAAAACCATGTCAACCTCTTGAGCTTGTAAATCTTCAATCTTGCCATACTTTAGCAATTCCAACTTGAGGGCTTCCAACATAGTCAATGTCTTGAGCATATCCATACTTGAGCTAGTGACTTAGGATTTTTCCATCTAGCATAAGAATGCACACTTTAATCCTCAAGTCACTCCATATTGACAATCATAACTTATAGATGTGATGCATTGCTTCCCTCAGTTAAGGCTTGGATATGATACTTTAAGACCCCACGAATACTAAATACTTCACCTTAGCAAAACACCAATGGCAGCCTAGCTAGAAGCAAAGATTGCTTAGTCCCTCACCCTAGTTATCTCAGTTGATCTCTTTATCACTTACCCAATCCACTTTGAGTTTGACTTTGCTCCATTCACAAATAACTTTCATTTGAAATACCGCTTCAAATGCTTGTTCTTGATTGACAACGATCATGCAAGCTTCCATTAGATAGACACTCATCCTTATAGCCTTTTCACAAATACCACATGAAGCCTTGTATTTAATTAAAGAGAATCACCAATTTTTCTCTTTATGATCCTTTTTATTTTTAGACAAGCTACCACAATATTTGGAGATATGAAATTTATCTTTGTAAAACATCTCCAATATATAAATCCACCTGATGCTTGACATTTGCCACTTTGCATAAGGATCACATACTTGCTTGCCTTTAATCAATGTGAGTCAAATAATGTTCATTCAAATATTCAACAATCATAGCTCATGAATAAGTAACAAAATCTTGCTCACAATCTTAGACAAACAAGTTAGACCTTTAATCGCTTTTTCACTCAATTCACCAAAATCCACTTAGGGGCCTAGATGCACTTTCACTAACAAGATACTAAGTCCCAACTCTTTTTTGTGCCACGTTTGATTGTTGGGCACCATCCTGATGCACGGAGGAATTTTTTTAATTTATTTTTTTCATTTTGGAAAAATATACGAGCGTTTCAAAATTTAGCAAAACTAACCTACCACCGTCGTCGCCCACGACGGTTGCAGAGGCAACCACCGTGCCCTAGGGCGGTTGCAGGCATAGCGGCACTAACTGCTGTAGCACGACGGTTAGCCAAACCACCGTGGGCTACGACAGTTGGCAATGGCGGTTGCAGTTGCTGGGGGCGGCAGGCAGCGGCCATGCAAACACCGTGGCCCAAGGTGGTTGACCGCCCAACTGCCGTCCACCACGGCGGTTGGTTTTTTTAAAAATTTAGATAATAAAACACACACCTTTGCAATGGTATGTATGACGCTTCTACTACCCTAACAATGTGCCTTACGTAGTCCTAACATGCCTTAGGGAATTTAGAAATTTGATTACAATATGCCTAATTAATCTAGTTGTACGAGAACTGCCCGGAGAGCATAGAGTTGCCGGAGTGTTGCGACGGCATGTAGTAATACCCAGGTGGGGGTGGAGGTGAAGGTGGAGGAGACCAATCTTTCGGGGGGGGGAGCTGATCTTCTTGGGGCATTTACAAGTGCAGGTCGAACATTTGCAGCATCGGTCGTCTCCTGCGCTAGACGATGGATCTGGAGAAGCCAGTGCCCCCGATAGCTCCCGCTTCAGGTTGTAGATGACGGCGTCCTTGAGGTAGTCGATGTACTGTTGATAGGGGTGAATAGCTGGTGGATCCACCCATTGCGAGAAACCGCAGTTCTCTGTTTGGGTGGAGTACTGCAAAAGGCAAGAAAATGTTAGCAAACCAAAGAAAGACGATGACCAATTTCATGGACATTGCTTACCCATGCATATGGGCATTGTCAGAAGCGACGACCGGAGTTGTTCCACCCCTCGTAGACTTGCATCACGCAAGACTCATCATGTGAAGACCTAGGCCACAACACCGTTTGGTTGGGTGTGTAGCTTCTAATTTCACGCATCGAACTAAAGTCACTCTTGCCTTTCAATGGGAAATTGGCTTCGAAATCTGGAGATTGCTGATGCCACAACTCAAGACCGAAACCATGTTCATCCCCACTCCAGGAAGTCTTTGTTGAATGTTGTAAGAAGAAGGCAATGGAGTGAATGGTGGTACTTATAGGCAGAAGAAAAAGACTGGCTGGGTGGTGGTCCGTTCGATCCGTGGGAAGGGAAACGAAGTAGTGACTTAGAGAAAACACACACTAGTACTAGGGCACTATCGCGTTGTGGGCCAGTCGATTCGTGGGAGGGGAACGCGGCAGGGACTCGGAGGAAACACATCTGACTCTGTATATGGCAGTCACTATAACGAAACACACATAACGAAGAAAAAACACACTCTAATGTAGTTCGATTAAAGTTCTTAAGCATACAAATCGACCCTAGTTGACGATGTCATTAAATCCGAAATTATTTGATATAGTCCGACTAATACTCTAGGTCTACTGAGTACAACGGGGGTATTTCCCCTTCCTGATGGCATCCGGCCCAGCTTCCTTGGCCCGGCGAGCCCTCTCCCTCCCTCTCTCTATCTGCTTCACGGGTCTGGGCCGCTTCACGTTCTCTCATCTCCTGATGATTGCGAATTTCCTTCTTCTCCACCTTCCTTTTTTCCTCTCTTTTTTCCCACTCAACCATGCGGAACCACCTCTCCCTTGCATCACGGTCCGCCCCTCGATGTACCTCTTGTCGAAGTCAGACTGCTCAGTATCTAGCCACTGCATGAAATCACAAAGAGGAGGTGGAGTCTTTTTGCACAGACATGTCAGCAGATAATAAAACAGAAATGACAAATGAATAATCGAGAAATGTAGGTCCTTACTTTGGCTCTAACATTGCGGTCGAATGGCTTGATTGGGTCGTGCGCATAGTTGGCACACATGAAGAACCTCATCACGTAGGCGTACCCGGGAACCGTGCACCTGACAAGCTTGCAATTGTCACCGCAGAAGCACATAGGAGTGTCGATCCCCTTTGGCACCTCGACATTGTCCTTCCTCTTGGTGAGGAACTCCAAGTCCAACTCAGGACCTAAGGAAGCCATTGCAAACCTGCAAATAAGATGAGAACAATCATAGGCAAAATAATACAAATGAAACAGAATAATTGAGATGACACGAAATAGCGGTTCAATTATTACAATACAATACCATGCATAAGTTCCTACTGGAAATATTTGTTCAAATATTACAAATTCCAAAATTAAATGTCCTAATGTTACAAGCAACTATGATCATATGAATCTACCCCCTCCACTTCACTCTCTTCTCCTTCACAACCCTCTCTTTTCTTTTTTTTTTGAATTATTGTGACAATTTCGGGCTAATTTTTGGCTTTTATAGAGGGCTGAGGCCCTACCACTGTGGGCCACGGCGGTCGCAAAGCTTATGGTCGTGGCCTATGGCGGTTAGAGCTTGCAGCCGCCGTGGCGCATGGCAGTATATCCAGCCGCCGTGGCGCACGGCGGTTTGCTGGTCAACATCGTGGGCCACAACGGCTGGGCTTGCCGCCCTTAGCCCCCGGGGCGACTGGCCAAACCGTCCTAGCGCACGGCGATTGCCTCTGCAACCGCTGTGGGCGACGGCGGCCGTCGTGAGCAACAGCGGTGGAAGGTTAGTTTTGCTAAATTTTGAAACGGTTGTATATTTTCCAAAATGAAAAAAAATAAATTAAAAAAATTCTGCACGGAGAAATAGCACAGGAACAGCAGCTATTGGCCCTTATTGCCCTGGATCCCAGCAAAAGAGCCCAGCAGATGGTTTCTCACGGGCTGGCAATATTGCAGCTAACCGGCCCGGATAGCTTCACCACGCACACAGCAGCCCATCCCAGGGGCACATCTGTTGACCTGCTCGTCAGGCCAGCCGAAGTAGCCACCACCCACCACCGCCGCCGCCGTTCTCAGCACGAACAGCCTCCAGTCCCTTGACGTTCGCCGGTGGCTGAGAAATCGAAGCCGAAGAGCAGCGGCCCCCCGCGAATTGAAGACAGACTCCACGGCACCAAGCGGAGATGGCCCCGTGGTGGCCGGTGCGAAGGCGCGACAACGCCGTCTGCCTGGGCGCGGCTGCGCAGCTGTTGGGCTGGACGGAGGCAACCCCAGTGGAGAATCGGAGTAGCCCGCGTGCGGCCAGCTGGTTGTCAGCAGCAGCAGCAGGCAGATGCGCCCCTCGAGCAGGTGCTGCCGGCGCGGGCCGAGCAGTGGCGCGGCAAGGGTTGATCGGGCGCCATGGTCGAAGGCCCCAGCTTTTCCGAGGTCGTCGCTAGGGCCCTTGGCAGCGGCAGCGAGCAGCTGGTCCGGTGGGCCGAGGCAGAGCACCTCAATGTCGACGGTGGTGGTGATCTGCTTTGCTTGCGCCTCCACTGCTATAGCTCGGAGACGGACGTGGACGAGGGCACCTTCACCTTAACCGTCGGGCCTGGAGATGGTGACGACGTCATGGCCCTCCGGTGCGGTGTACATAGAGAGTGCCCTTGTCGAGGTTGAGGCTGGACAGGGACGAGGGCGCCGCCACCGCTGGCGCCACGGCTGCAGCCTTTGCCTCGTCGTCAGCCCGCGACGGCTTCTCCGGAGATGCCAATGGTATGTCTTCTTCGAAGTCATCGCCGGTGCAGAGACAACCGTAGGGGCTGCTATGAGTAAGGCATCAGCGTACTTGCCAGCCCATGCCGTCTTCACGCTCGTGATCCGAGCGTCATGGTCGTCAAAGGCGGGCGTTGATGGCGTCGAGCATGGTGGAGGTTTGTCGCCAGGGCTGGCCATGGATGGTGATGCCTCGGCGTTGATCTCTGATACCAAATTCTTATGGAACAACTATGACTGAAGGAGGATGAATTGGATTGTAGATTGAAACGTCTGGCCGGGCAGGAAACCCGGCCAGATCGCTGAAGAACAGAGCCCTCGCCGCCTCACGTGTACTGCTATTGTTCTTCGATTACTCTAACCCTAGGACCTAGCCGCCTTTATAGACTAGGCGACCTGCTAACCCTAATTGCCCACGTGGTACTGTTCACGTGACTACAGTGTCCCCGTGAACAGTACTGCGGCCCCCCTTTTGGGTTGGACCATAATAGGCCAGCTCACTACCATAACACGTGGCTTAGTTGTCCCCATGGGCAATCCCAAATATGTGAATGGCATGGAGGCTATTTGACACCAAAAAGCTGAGGCAAGATCATCAAGTTTATTAGCTGGCACATTAATGGGAACCATAGAGGATTTTTGGTAATTGACTTTGAGTCAGTTGACAAAGCAAAGGATTCTAGGATGTTCTTCAGGTGGAGCACCTGAGGGAGATCAGCCTTCATAATTAGTATTGTATACTGGACAATAGGGAAGTCATTGGCAGAGTGAGGTATTGGCATGTCAAGCAGTCCATTCCGAAGAGCATCATTAACTACATATTGTAGAAGTTCAGCAGCAATAATAAAAAGGAGTGGGGACATAGGGTCACCCTGTCTGACAGCCCTCTTGCAATTGAATTGCTTTCCTGGGACCCCATTCAGGAGGATGGAAGAGGTGCCTGAATCAAATCTGTTACCTCTAAGGAGCTAAGATGTGAATCAAATCTGGACTTTTGGATATAAAAAGAAAAAAATAATTAGAAAACGAAAAATCAGCATAACATATTTCCCCCAAACTACTGGTCATGCATGCATGCAGTTAATATCCTTAGTGATATTTTGGGCCCTGCTTGTTCTTGGCGTAGCCAACTCTGTTCGTGCAGCTGGTGGTCCGGGATGTATAACAGGATCCCTGACATCCACGGATGGAGGGAATGACTGGATCAGCCATCTCCTATGAATAGGAACATGTCCTGTAGAAAACTCTCACGTTACAAAAAAAGCCATCGCCTTATCACTATAATTTCAGTTTAACAAACACATTGCAAAATCCCAGGTGATATGCACCATGTCACGTAATGTTATGCGAAGTATTGAAGAGGATCATGTATATCACATTGCATGATGTTAGATCTAGTTAGAAGATATTTTGCCTATGTAACTATTCTTCAAAATAAAAAATTATACATATATATTTTTCTCCTAATATGTGATAATAATTATCCATATCTACCTAAATGAACGATCCATAGTCAGTCATGGCTGTTAAATAAAATAACTATTCATAGAACTTTGTCAGATCCATCACTACGGGAGTCACCGGCTTCCCCGAGTGTCAAATGCACTCGGGGAAGGCCCAAAAACACTCGGGGAAGCCTTCCCCGAGTGCAACACTCGGGGAAGAGCGACCGGGGATGCCTCTCACGGGAAAGAGGTCTTCCCTGAGTGTCAAAAATCGTACACTCGGGGAAGCCTTCCCCGAGTGCCGTCCTAGCACTCGGGGAAGATTTGACGCCGTCGGTGCCGTCCGCCGTTTTTTTTTAAAAAAAAACTCTTCCCCAAGTGCAACACTCGGGGAAGAAATTTGTCTTCTCTACTCCTAAAAAGTATGAAGTGGAGAAAAAAACTCGTTCGTACTTTTTTCGCTCTCCCCGTGCGTCCGCCCTCCACCCCCGCGCGTTCGCCATCCGCTCGGCCCCACCGCCCGTCTTCCGCTCGACCCCCCTTTGCGGCCTTCGCGGCCTCCGCATCATGACGCGACCTCGCTTCCTCTCCTTGCGCTGCCACCCGCCCCTCCCCTCCTCTCCACGCGCCGCCGCCGCCTGCCATCCTCTCCTCGCAGAGGTCAAGGCTGGCAGCGCGGACGGCGAAGTGACAAGCCGCTTCTATGGTGGCTGTGGTCGAGATCCATGGTCTTGGCTACCGTGGGCCCTCTTCATGATCCTGTAGCGGTGGAGGAGGTGGTCGAGATCCATGGTGTGGCGACCTTGCGGACGCCATCTCCTCTGTGATCTCCATCCGCATCGCCCCCGCGCACCTCGCCCCTCCTCTACCGCGCCTTCACCGCCCTCTGCCTCTCCGCGACCCCTCGCCTTCCGCCTCCTCCATCCGCAACACGAGCCCTGTAACCTGCTCTGCCCCCTGCTCCCATTTTTTCCGCGAAGCCCTACCTGCCGCCGCCGCCCCCATCCCGTCTTCGCTGCCCCCATCGCGCCGCCGTGATTCAGATTGGAGGTCGCCACCCACCCTTCTCTTCTGCCCGTTCTCCCTGCGACACCGCCACCTGCCCTCCTTTCCTCGCTCTCCCCTAATGACCGGAGGTCATGGCGGCGGCGGAGGTGTACCCGCTGACAGCTAGGGTGGCACCCCTGATCTGCAGGAACATGCACCGCCCGAACCCATCCTCTCCTCGCTCGGGATTTGTCGCGGGTGCAGGACGGCCCCTGCAGCCCCGCTCATCTCTCCTCCCCCGGGTACCAGTAACTGGAGCCGACGGATCAGGTGGCGCCCCTGATCTGCAGGAACAGGCCACGCCTCTCCAAGACGCCGCCGCCGCGCGCTGCTGTGTCACCGCCGCGGTGCCATGTCGACGCCGCCGCGCTTCCGTGTCGCTGCCGCGCCACCGGATCTACTCCGTCATTCCATACCCGGACTCAGGTATCTTCTCTCAATTTTCCCCATTTGCGAGCCTGCTTACTCATGTCAATTAAGTCAATTATGGTTCAATCGTCCATCATCCCTTCCTTCATTGTTTTCCTTCTAGCTGTGTCCCCGTGGTGTTCATCCCTTTTGCGATGGTTGCGGGGAGGCTATGGTCTCCAAGTTCCATCAAGTCGAGCTTGCGATCTCAAGACGGTCGGCATACGCATCCGCTCGTTCTGTCTATCAGTTAATTATACTTTGCAATGTAAGTATAATCTGCTGTACACGACTCCATAGAGGTGATTAGATGCATACATCTCATCAATGCTTCACTACCGGTCTCATTTCCCCATGGCTTCAACGTCGGAGACTCAAATGAATGCCAACCCCGGCCTCCTTTCAGAGTTAATGAGGGAGATAAGATACTTCGATTTGGATCAGACCCAGCAACTCACACAGCAAGCAATAAAGCTCTAGGATGTGTATTGATGAGTATCAATGAAAGAATTTGATTTTGATTAGAAGGAATTTAGTGCAGGAGTTGATAGAACATTATATTAACATTAGTATCAACGGGAGGGGATTCTATATCTGAAATGTTCGACTCAGCGTTTCATGATAGCAAGAAAATGCCAACTGAAATATATACTTATCTACTAGCACATTGTTGCACATCCTAAAAACTTTTATACTTGTTAGAACATTTACTTATCTTTTAAAACATTTCAGAGAATATTTTTTGCACAACATTCAAAGAATAAGCAACATAAAATATTCTGAAATGTTCTAAAAGAAAAAACATTTCAGAAAATTTTTTTGCACATCCTAAAAACGTTTATACTTTTTAAGACCTTTACTTATCTTTTAAAACATTGCAGAAAATATTTCATGTTGACAGCCTTGAGAAGAGTCTCAAGATGATTTCCAAAATCTTGCCTTTGTTGTCTACCTTCAAGTCAGCACCATCAGCCAAGATCTCATCTTTGAAACAATGTCTCAGAGCTGGTCATTTGTCGATCGCCCTGGGTTTCTACTGGTCTTTGCTTTCTTGGTTGTGGAGCTGGTAGGCTCTTACCTTCCCTTGTGAACAACTTTGGGAGTTATAAGATGATAGAGCTAAATGTCATGTTTAATTGCAGATTGCTATGCTAATTGCTGTGTACATGCTGATTGGCATTCACTTCAGTCAAAGGCATTGGATGGGGCTGGGCTGGTATTTTGTTGCTTTACAACATGATCACTTCACGCTTGATACCAGATAGCCGAAGAGACGAAGATGAGGGCCAAGATAGCAAGGTAAGACCACAAACGACTTTGTTGCTAAATACCAGCAGTAGTTGGTGCTTTCTTATGTGTAACATATTCTTTAGGGCCACCCCTCCCCTTTTTTCTTCCTCATGAATGCATTATTATTACTGATAGATCCATTTGTGGGATGAAAAGTGGCTTTTGTGATACTGGTAGACAATAGTTAGTAGGAGTTCTTGATAATTATGCAAAGCTAGCTGATTGATGGGGTTGTGGATGATTGTTGCAGGCTGCAGGAGCTTCACACACTCGAGGGGAATGCGGAGTTTCTTGGCCAGCTGAAGGGGTGCATTGAGACCATCCGACATCCTACACAGTCTGATGTTGCTTGTGCAGAAGAAAGGGTTTTTTCTCATTTTGGTCACCGAAGTGAGCTTACAGTAACTGGCTTCTCTTTTGTTTTATTTAAGTGATCTGCACTCACATTACCACCAAGTACTTAAAATGAGATGACTCTCTGTAATATGTCTTTTCTCGTCGCATCATGCACTTTGGTTGCACACTAATGCTAATACTTTGTACAGTTAAAGATGAGAAAAATCAAGATTGGGTGCTCAAATAGCCTCCATCCTGGACATGCGGTCTCTCTCCTATGATGATGTGCTGCCGCATCACCAGGAGAAGCGGGATCAAGATCAGATGTTAAAAGTTAATTGATTGCTTCCTTCTCTATTGAAAAGATGTTTCCATTTGCTCCCTCCAATTGAATTGATCTATTGTTTACGTATGTTAATTATTTATGGCATTTCTTTTGTTGGATAGGTTCAGATTATAGCACAAGATCCATTCATTTCAATTGGATAAATCAGTCAATAGCTTTCTTTCAGGTTAAAGTAGTTTGTTTTGATATTTGTGCCGAAGTGCACCTCATTACACTGTCACAAACCAGATTAAACAAATGGCTTGGTAATATGATGGGGATAGAGATTATCGATCAGTTACACAAGCATGTGTAGAATTATATTATGTACACAAATGAAAATGCTAACCGGTTTTCGTATGGAAAGTAAATATGGACTAGATATGTTCTATGATGGAGTAATTGCATCAAAAATAATCTTTCCTTTGTGTACGTTCCAAATCTTTGTACTTAGTAATTATTTTTTTCAAACCTTTTTTAAAATGTATATTTGTTTGTGGCTGTGGTCGAGATTATTTCAATTAGAATTCTTCTTATCTTCATATAGTCTGGATGCATTTTACAGGTCAGTGGAAATATAAGGCAATGTATTTACTTGTTTACATGTGTGAAAGCTAACAAAGAACACCTACCACTGAACTGTATTATGTATCTTTTAAACTGAAATTGTACCCACTAATTAGATTCTTCATTTTAGAGGCATGAAATCTGTCATTAAAATTATGACTGTGTATTTGACTGTAGGATGGAACTGGCATTATTATTATCATTAATAATATTTTGATGATTGTGTATTTGACTGTATTTTAGAGGCATAGGAACTAGCAAGATTAGAGTTTAGGATACATTGTGACAAGTGTGCTTGGTTGGTCTAGCTAACTGACAATTAACAACATTATTGATCACTGGATGGATACTTCACTTTCCTAAGTTCATATTGCTAGCACTCACAGTATGAGATGATTTCTTACACGACACTCAAGATGAACGGAGTAGTTAGAATATAAGAAAATGAACCAGTGGGTGGCTAGCTAGCCTGACTCCTGTGAGTTCCTGATTTTCATACACCATGTGTTGTGTGATGGTAGCAAATTCCGGATGTCTTATGCAGGCATGACTTAGGACTCAAAAGTCAAAGGTAACAAGGTGTGTGTGTGTGTGATGGTAGCAAATTCCGGATGTCTTATGCAGGCATGACTTAGGACTCAAAAGTCAAAGGTAACAAGGTGTGAAATGCATCATTTAAAAGAGCTCTGATGTGCAAATCTCTACCACTTGAAAAAAAAAACGTACATATGGTGTCAATTGACTCATTCTATGGCTGATTTTTTTTATCTAATTTAACATGGTATTTGCTATATATCTAGGGTCATTGTTATCCATATGAAAATGGAATTTTTCTCCTTACTTGTATCCTCTCAAATTAGAATGAACTTGTATTTTTTGGGGCTGGACGAAAAACCAGCATTATAGTGTGTGCATCCTTTATGCTTATCGTATCTTCCATACATCGGCAAATCCCAACCGGTAAGCGAGAGATTGGATTGCCTTTTTTTGTATTTGCACTGCTCATAAATATCCTCTAACTATTGGTTCCCTGGATTGTTTAAGATCTTGAAGGGAAGTTGTGGTCATAAACACATACAATTGGATGTCTTCAAGCGCGGCAACTTGAAGACACTACCTCATGCTTGCGGCGCTGACGTCCTGCTATGCATGTTCCCCAACTTATTTGCAATGTCAAATTTGTACTCTTACTGTAAAGAAGTAGCTAAAAAAGAACAAGGAATTTCTATCGGTGTGCATCTTCATGTGTATCTTTTAGAACTTCATTTTTGTGATTCATCAAAAATAAATACACAGGGCAACTTGCATCTTCAGTAATTTGATTGTAGTACTTGACGAGCATATACTTGGCTCTTCTTTAATCTGCTCTTTAGAACATAATTTTGCAATTCTTAAATGCTTAGCATGACAATATTATTTTGGGTACTTGACTAGCTTTTTGGCACTGTTTTGAGATGGTATTTACTTTATATACTCATGTGAATGAAATGAGTTTATATTTTTATTGTCCGTGGCAACGCACGGGCACGATCCTAGTTTTTTAAAAAAATCCTCTTCCCCGAGTGCAACACTCGGGGAGAAATTCGAATTTTTTTTAAATCCTCTTCCCCGAGTGCCCCATCCCAAGCACTCGGGGAAGAGCATTTCCCATTTTTTTTTAAACAACCCTTCCCCGAGTGCCCCATCCCAAGCACTCGGGGAAGAGCATTTCCCCTTTTTTTTTTAAACAACCCTTCCCCGAGTGCCCTTGCCTAGGCACTCGGGGAAGCCTCCCTTTTTTTTTTGTTTTTCCGTGTGAATAACAAATCATATATATAAGCCTCCCTTTTTTTGTTTTTTTGCTTTTCCGTGTGAATAACAAATCATATATATACGGGCAACAAAATATTTGTATTGCAATACACATTATTCAACACGACAATAATTAATATGAAATCAAATCCATAATATGGTACAGTTTGGCACAAATTACATAATGACAAATTACATAATGATTCTATTTTGACAAAATGTAAGTTTGTGCATACTGAATCAGAGAGCTACATTGGCGGCCGCGATGGACCTGTTCAACTATGATTTCAGATACGGTTGAGGATGAAGACATAGCGAAATTACCATATGGTTGCAGATACGGCGGCACCGGTGCATTGCCAGCTTATCATCTATCTGGGCACACCCCTTCTCCTCCTCCACTGCACAATGCTAAAAAAATTCAATTCTGAATGCATATTTTGTTTTACATTGAGATACCTGAAGGGGCAGTAAAAGCTCTAGATATACAAATGCATAAATGAAATTGGCCTAATTCAGTGACCTGCTGCATACAGCTTTTTTTTTTAAAAAGAACAAAAGCATACACATAGATATATGTTGCATTTTTGCAAGGCTCTAATAATTGGGAATATGATTTCATGATGCAGATAAATGCAGGGTAGTAAAAAAATCAGATCAGGATAAGATATGTCATAGTGAAAAATAATCGAAATTGGAAACATGCTTCCAGATGTCATGCCCCTTTCAGATTTGACTCCTCTTATAGTAATCATATCAATTTTTTTCCCAATCACACATCAGATGTTCACATACATGTCACACTTGCTTTTATAAACATACGTACACAACCCTGCACCTATAAACATATTTGAAAAACTGAGTTGGCAAATTCTCAAGATTGACGAAATCAACACTAGCACCTTGTTGTTAACGGACATGGGCACATTATTATCAATTAAATTTTGAAATAAATTCGGAAAGGCAAGCACCAATGCTTCAGGACTCTATTCTAGTTGATAGGTTCTACTCTAGTTGAGCTACGCTTATTTCTCTAGTGTGCATTTGCTATCTTTCACTTACTCTGAGTATGTGTGTGGCTTGTTATTTCTAGAGAGCGTAGAGATCTGTAATTAATTTAGCAATATAGTGGAATCAGGCAGCACTCTCTGTAGCAGCCGTCGCCCCTGGTGGTCGAAGGAGGCTGCGCGCCGCATCGGGGATCCGCGTGCCGCCAGAGTCTTCAGCTCCCTCTCCGTGTTGGCCAAATAAAAGCTTGCGGCGGACCTGTCGGAGCTCCCGGAGCTCCGCCGTCGTACCTCCACGAAACTCCGGCTTGCCCCCACCCGCCGCTACCGGTCTTCACGGGCGACCGCCGCCGGTCGCGAGCGAACTCCCCCGTCCACTCGCCGCCGCACCCACTACTTCTGCTCCCTAAAGGCGGAGCTCGCCACCTGTCGCAGTTGCGCCGCCGTTGCCGGAGAGAGAAAATGGATCTGGGGTTGAAGCGAAAAATGAGAAACGGCTTCCGAAGGAAAAGGTCACAGCGCAGTTAGACCAGTCTCAATGGAGGAGGTCATCACACAGTTACCAAGACTGAAACCTTAAGAACCGTGTCAATAGAGGGTCATGGTGATGACCCTCCTCTCTCATTCTATGACATTCCTCATTCTCTCTCCTCATAAATTTGCTGATGTGGCAGAAAATTTAATACTCATGACCCTCTCATGACACTTCCCACTGAGACTGGCCGGGTGCAGCGTGCGGGTTGCACGCCTGGTTTTATCAAATGCGTTGATCAGTTGACCAGGGTGCATTCTCAGGTGTATATATATACTAGGAAAGTGCCCGTGCGTTGCTACAGGCATCAAATATCTTTCATAAGCATTATTTTTCATGGTATGAAATTTTTGTGGCATACAAATATCTTTTCATAAGCATTAATTTTCATGGTATGAAATCGTTGTATCGAGATGTGATATACGGGTAAAACGAATAAATAATTTCAATGTCATTCCATCACATTGAAGAAAGCCAATTTTTCTCCGGTGTGCTCAGCTTATCCACATCGATTATTAAGCACAACGACATACGTGGATTCTTTGGCACTAAGGCCCACACGCCAGTGAGTGAATCTCTATGCAATTATTGCAGAGAAAGCTCATCCCACTGATGCACATCTCCTGTTCGTGGGTGGATCTAAATCATGCATTGTTGCTTCTGCATTTTATTTATTTAGGGTCTTATTTAT
The DNA here is from genome assembly GCA_036936925.1 of Cenchrus fungigraminus. NCBI lineage: Eukaryota > Viridiplantae > Streptophyta > Magnoliopsida > Poales > Poaceae > Cenchrus > Cenchrus fungigraminus. The sequence continues at coordinate 115,033,198 of CM072768.1, read as the reverse complement.
AAGTATGTGTTTGTGCGGTGCTCGGGCAAAAAGACATATGCATGACTCTCGACATTGAAAAGAGGAAGCATGGATGAACATTCCACCACAAGATGCTAATCTAAGCTATATCCTGCAGAGAATTGATTAAGACATGAAAGAATAACATCCATCAGTGCTTAACCACACAATATGCTATGCATGACATATTGCTAATGGCATCTTCAAGACATATGTTCGACAGAACCACAGCATGCAGTTACATGTTATTTGACGTGCACTTTTGTTGTAGAAAAAAAGGCATCGTTTTAAGCCAAATGGAAATTTAATGCAGCTATGCTTTTTAAAAGGGCATTGTTGCTCTCCGAAAGCTTCCGGTAGTACCACAAAAAGTGAGGGTTAATAACTCCAAATAGGATTGACTTGGTTTTTCACGTCAATGAGGTTTGAAACTGAGACATAGCACAAAAATACGATTTATGATTGAGATGTCTAAATAAATACCCTGAAGAAATTAAGCACAACGTGCTGGAGGTTTTTGGACTAAACATCCTGAACCTATGAGCTAAGTAACAGAACCACTGGCACTTGCCCACCTATACTTCTGTGACATCCCACATTCAGAACAGTGCCTTCACTGCTTCTTCATTCAGAGAACAGCTCCCATGCTCGTAGCTAGAAGAACTCCACAAATTAAGAACACTGCTTCTTTCCTTCAACAATGCTTTGTTTGTAAGGCTACATTTCCAGTTCTACAGCTGAACAGAAGAGAATAAACTATATACACTGACTGATTCTCATTGAGAATTTGGCCGCCATGGCTGTCCTTCAGCTGGTGCTCTCCACTCTGACCTATATTCAACAGATCAGGTTTCAAATATTCAATGTGAATGCATGAAAAACAAAAAAAAAGGAACACATACCATGTGGATTCTCCTGATAACTTCAACTTTAAGTTAAAAAATTAACATGCTACTTTGTTATTACTTGCAGGACAAATGCCCATAAATTAAATAAGTTTGTTTTCGTAAAAATTGCACAACTATATAAAAAATGTTCGTTACATCTATACAGAGATGTGTTACTGGCAGCAAGTCATAGTTCAACACCTAAATTTGTGTCTGTCTCATTTGTCCTGAGAGCTCATATTGCAATTTATAAATTTTGATTTGGAATTCAAATGGCAAAATCAGAGATGATAAGAGCAAATCTATAGGAACATAAGTCTCCAATCTAAGACCAATACACAATGAAGTTTAGATAATGAGACTGCATATATCAGCCAGTATTTTCTTGACGATGATTTATCTGTATACATAGCCTTATTTTACAAAAAATAAATATAGTGTCAGTGTGTCACATAGAAAGATGAATTGTACCTCAGCTATACTACAATGTTAAACATGTAAGCGAGCTACAATATTGAACAACCCTGAAACTTTATTCTTCTAAGTTTATCCAAATCTTAGTAGGTCCAATTTCTGCTCAGATCCTACTTTTCCTGAATGACTATGTGCATGCCCCGTTTCCTAACAATCACTACTAATAAAAAAAGTACCGTCATTCAAGGCAAGTAACTATTGTAATGCAATCGCATGCCTGAAAGTATGAAACCAAAGGATGGCATGAAACCTATATTTTAACAACACATGATATGCCCTTATTTAAACAAATAATCCTTTTTGTTTCTTAAATAACTCATTTTGAATACTCTAAAATTAATTAATACAACTACTTGCAAGTATAATATATGTGCTCAGAAAGTAGAATTATATGTGTTCAGTAATGCTATTCATAGGTTTGTTTCTCCGACTCAAAGAGTAGATCAATCAGACCAAGAGGAAAGGTTCATAATGGGATTTTGGATGGCAAACCCAAAAATTTTATCAGTAATATAGGATGCACTAAGTAAATTACCTGGATCTGCACTAAGTAAATCCATATATTAGCAGTTAGCAAGTTATCCATTTACAATAAGAGGAAATGTTTTAGATGCTATTAACATCAGAGGAAAGTAGAATAAGCAAAATAAGATCATATCAGAACTTGTACCAGAAACTACCACCTACACAACAACCAAGAAAACAAGTGTCAAGTATACCTCAATCTCACCATGTAACAAGATCAAGTTACTGTCATTGTCGTAATGACATCCAATCCATACTTGCAAGCTCAGGGGTCATCTATACTCCCCTTGTCTTTCTAGCTTCTGGTTGCCATGCTAGTGCATGCCGTAGTCATCAGAGGAGTCCACGCAGTGAGGCTGTGGTATGCCAGTATCTCCACTGTGGTCGGATCATTGATATGCTTCTGCCTCAATATATAAAATCATTGGTTGAAGAAGGCAACTCGCAGCACCCCTATGAAACCACCACAAAAGTTAATAAGTAAGGCAAACAAAAGTTACTAAAACACAAGATGCTAGTGCATGCTGTAGTCATCAGAGGAGTCCACGCGGTGAGGCTGTGGTAAGCCAGCATCTCCACTGTGGTCGGATCATTGATATGCTTCTGCATCAATATATAAAATCATTGGCTGAAGAAGGCAACTCGAAGCATCCCTACGAAGCCACCACAACCACCATCACCGATATGACGAGCACCTCTGTTTTTGCAGAATACCAACAGACACAAAGTATCATGGACACCACATATTGCAATACGCACAGAAGTATTCAACAAATATTCAATGTACAATCGTTTGCATCATTCAGAGTAAAGTAGAGATTTTGGAAGCCTGTAAAGACTTTTTCAATCATTCTATTAGTTTAATACAAAATAAGCAAAAGCAGGATGTCACCTGCACTCCAGCGTGGCATGGCTCCCCTTTGATGTTCTTCTCGCTGCCTTCAGCACCAAACTGACATAAGAAGAAATGCAAGATTGAAATCTATTAGATTAGATTAGATCGGGGAAGGAAAAACCTATAATAATGCAAACAAATAGCAAGTCCGGAGACATCTGTAGACAAACTTCTTTATCACCAAATTGGATCTCTTGTTTAATCTGGCCCGTACGGCCATACCTGGATGTTCACTGGCGGCGTTGGCCGTGGACGGCGGCGGCGTCGGTGGTGCGAAGTTGATGGCGGCAGCAGCGTGGTGATGGGAGGTAATTATGCGCGAGGAGGACCCCTTCCCTGGAGGCCTTGGTGCGTGGTCGTCGTCGCTGGCATCACAGGAGGAGGCCTTGGCAGCAATGGAGTCGAGGTAGCTGTCGTCAATGGCAGAGGGAGACCGCGCGGTGATGTGTCATTGCAGTCGAGGAGGCTTCCACCGCCACCTGGTCTCCTTCTCCTGGGGCTGCCGTCGCGTCGGGATGGTGCTAACGGCCGGAGGAGCCGCCGCCGGGCGGGGACGCGGTGCGGAGTAGGTGGCAGCGGCGCCGTTGCGGAGAAGGCGGCCACACGGTGTGCGGCGTGGCAGCAGAGAAAGGGAGGGGCACTCGGATCTCAAGAGAGAAACGGGGCAGAGGAAAACAGATGGACGGCGGTGCGGGGAGAGGAGAGAAGGAGGGGGGCGCGGCGGCGTCGCTGGGGAGGAGAGAAGGGGCGGGCGGCGGCGGCGCGAGGAGAGGGAGGGTGGGGGCGGATCGGATTAGGTCGCAGGACTGTAGGTGCAGGACCGGAGAGCAGCTAACCTAGGGAAAAAATGAGATGCAGAAGGTGCGGGGGCGCGGGCCGGGGATGGGAGGCGGACGCGCGGGCTGGGCCGAGGGCAGATTCACGCCAGCGAAAGAAAGTAGGAACAAGTTTCTGTCTCCACTTCATTCTTTTTAGCAGTAGAGATAAATAGTCCAGTCCTATTCCATATCCGACCCTCCTCTCCGTCCCGCACGAGTGCGCGCGCCAAGCGGTACTAGTCCCGATTTTTTTCTTCGGGAACGGCGGTTGCGGCAAACGCGCTGGTTTTTTACCCTTTGTGGACCGGTGGCCCCGGCAAATGCTTTGGTTTTTTTCTTCCGTGGAGTCCACGTGACTCTTGTGCGCCGAACGTGGCAAGCGTACTCCTATGATGGGCCCACTACGTACCTTAGTTTTGATGGTTTTGTTATTGTTATTTCCAAAAAAATAGTTCTGTTACGTGACCACAGTTCTCTTATTTGTTTTGTATTTTATTCTGACACTTTAGTATTTGACTATATATTTTCATTCTAAGATTTCTCTCTAAGATTTTTCTTTGTACTGTCAAGAATGGTTATATTTTTAGTATTTGAAGACAACGATGGTACACTAGATTGAAATCAATTGATCTGTAACATTATGTGGCCATCCGTCACACAAAATGAGTGTTTCCGTTGGAGTTTTTGTTTATTCGTGTTTCATAAAGGAGTGACGAAACGATTAAAAAAAATGTCCGATTACAAAGATTACGATTTGTGTAACCGCAGTAGTTAAAACTAAAAACGTATGCGACTCGTATTCATATGTGTGTTGCTAGGACAGGAAATAGAGCAACAATTGTACAAAAGGTAGTGGCACTATAATATTAGGTAAAGACTTCATACCAACGGGCTGTAATTTGGCACTCTGCACAGCCGCCTCAATCTGCCATCAATTCAAGATCGAAGGATGCACAGCGGCAGTGACTTTTGTGACATCCTGGCCCAAGGCATAATAGGATTGATAAGGATACTCATACTAACAAGTTGCAACTTCTTTTCCGGAAGTCCATCTCGAAAAACTCTAAAGTTAAGCGTGCTTAGCTTGGAGCGATGGGTGACCGACCGGGAAGTCCTTCCCGGGTGTGCATGAGTGAGGACAAAGTGCGCAGAAAAGACATGTGTTGATCTGTGAGGATAATCTTGGGGTCCTAGAGAGCTGCCAGGCGTAGGCGAGCCCGACCTCGGGGAGGCGGGTCGTTACAACTTTTCCACGATGCGATGTGAATTAGCTTCATTTCTTGGTTGCTAGTACACTGCTACTCGCTCTGTCTATCTCTTCTCGGCTGCAGTTGCACCCACTTGTGCTGCTGGGTGAATAGTGTGCAAATTAAGTGTGTTGGTTTTGTTGCATTTAGCTAATTTCTTGCAGATCCTTCTCCCAATTAAGGCAACAACATGGATCTGAATAGGCAATTGTATTGGTCAGGCATTTGCTTAGCATTTTCTCACTATAGCATATCTAACATTTTTTCAGTAAAAGCTAAGCAGATCATTGATAATTCCTTATCAATTTAGTAATCTAGTGAAGGCAATTATGATGACAGGAATTAAGCAAAAAATTGATTCTCTAACAATCATTTTTTTGGGTAACTGATTTTAAATCTCATATTGGTGATTGTTCTTTTGACCTTCCTGCAACCTACAATATCTGATGTGATTAGATAGTAGTAGAGCGTTATTAGACACTAGAACATGCAACAATAATTGAGACGTACTACCCGCAGTTGCTTCTGAACTCAGACGATACTCGCAACTGTTTTTCTTCACCGAAACCGTACTCTACAGGCTTTGCAGCTCTAGGTTCTGACCATCGATTAGTGGTCTTCGGGTCAGGCAACCTGTTTGGTCTTGCATTGGTCAGAATGCACAGTGATCCGGTGATCTCTTGTAGTCGTAGTCTTCGTGTGGAGTGACCTTAACACACATTCGAGTCTTTAGTTAGCTGCAAAAGTGCAAAAGAGACACTTTATCTAGTTCAACCTTAAACCTAAGCATGATCATATCCACGAGTTAGATCATATCCATGAGTTAGTTCTGATCAGGTATTCCTACAGGCAATAATGTGTTGTGAACAAGGTAGACTAATTGTAAGTACATAAGCAAATTATTGTTATTAATTAGGAAAAGTACTATTATTAGTTAGGCAAAGTATTATTTTTAGTTAGTCATATTAATCTTCTTCGTTTTGTTCCAGGACTAAGCTATTGCGTCTTATGTCACCTGCCTTTTGGAGACTGTGACTCGCTAGCTTTGGTTAGGGTGCATGCGGCGGTGGCCCCCAGCAATGGCCTACGCAGCAGCAACCCTCGTAGAGGCTTGCGCGGTGATCTCCACGACCCATGGCAGTGGGCCGGTGGCCCTCCTACTTGGATGCATAGTGGTGGCTTCAGGCAAGGCACCTGCGGCCGCGAGGTGGCCCCCGACGACATCGAGAGCTTACAAGGGCAGCATCCCCGTCATGCGTCGTGCGGCACCAGGGGGAAACTCCTCGGCTCTCTCTCGAGTGGTTGGGACACTCACTTTTTGGAGTTTTGCACTAGTATTACTATTTAGGCAATAATATGGTTCCAATTAGGCAACAATATATTTCTAAAATAGGCGAAATAATATATTTCATTAGGCAATAAAGTTCTTATATACAACAAATTAGTAGTGGTACCATACGGCCAAATTTGTTTGAATTTTCTCTCATTGTACACAAACATGCTTTCTAAGTTGGTACCTGTTTTCCCTTAGTGTGTTATGGGACATCCTTTTCAAATCGAGTCAAAGTTCTTTTTTCAATCATATAGAACAACAGAAGTGTTAGGTTCAAGATATATAGGCATTAAATTGGGTAACGATGTAATTCTTATTTAATCATAGATGAATTTTATGCAGGTAAACTAGGAAGGGAAGATTTTTTTGAGTACATATATGCATTGTCAATCGTGGCTATGATGGCTGCATCTCATCACCACCAACGACATTGAGGTGAGCCTACGGATTTTACTTGTCGGCAATTTTACGTTAAATCAAGCAGATTATTTTATTTTAGCTTACCAATTTTATGTTTCAGATTTAGCAATTTGTATGCTATGATGATCTGGTAGTTTCTACCAATTTAACTCATAATCGGTGCTTGTGCTAGATCAGGCTCACACAAAGATAATGATGCAGTGATTCCATGCTTTTTTATGCTAGAGGACGAGAGATTACTACTTTGTTTTGTTTCTTTTTTTTACGAAAACTTTGTTTTGTTCTTGTGTATATTTAGATTTATCATTTGGTTTATGAACCGAGTTAAATATGTAGACTATTTGCTTTTTTTTTATAACTCTAGTTCATGATAAATAATGATAATGATAGTGTGATATTTGTGTGAACTAGGGAAAGTACTATTTTCGGTTAGTCAAAGTATATTTAAGCAAATCACTGCTATCAGCTGGGGCATTGTAATATTTTTAGTTAGGTTTTTTTACGAACAAGCAAAAAAATAATTAGTCAATGAATTTTTGCTACCTTATTTTTTTATAGTGTCTCTGTTGATTATCAGGATACAAAAGCTAGTTCTTCACCTCATCCAACTAATTTTTCCTTAGTTTGTCCATTTATTATGTGCTACATTCTAACTAATTTGGTACTTTTTTCTTTGTTGCATTGTAGGCCATGCAAGAAGATAATTTGTTATGCAGGTAGTAACCCTTATATGAGATGCCTGTGCAGTCCCATGAATCATGACATTCAATTTCGTTCATGATGTGTAGGGTTCAGGGTAGGAGGGTGTGACAAATTTGTTGCGTAATTTAGCCTATTATGAACCCTAATTTTGGAGACTAGGTTCATGTATTTGTACATGATAAGATCTGTGATTCTGATTTTTTTTTGTTATGGGCAATTTTTTCTGTGTCATGTACTCCCTGTATGATTTATTTGTGTTTATGTTCAAAAGCTGCCAAATTGGTTCTCCGAAAAGGCAGACCTGTGTATTTCCCTTTTTCTGACACGTTCACATGGGTGTTGGCAGTCGATTTCCGTCAACCAAGAACACTTGTTATGTTATGGTTTGAACTTCATTTTGGAACTAACCCGCCACTAGACATACTAATGATATAACAAGTTCACTGTTGGATGTGCATTTTGGGGTATAGTGTTTTTGCAGGAATTCATGTATTAAATGAGGAAAGATGCAACTAGTTCGGAGAACGTTTTGCAAGACAATCAAGGAGCTCCGACCATGTGCGAACTTGCCTCCAAAGGTGGCAAGGACCAATGTGCTTGAATGGAGGACTCCCGAGGACCGAGATGAAAAGACCGGAAGTTCATGCATAAAGATCCCCCTATCTTGATCGCGGGGATGACGACCTCAAAATGACACAAATGAAGGGGGCCAAGTGCAAAATGTCAAGATGAGCCGCGGGGAGAAGAACGGGCCCGAACCGGCCCAGAAAGGGCCCAGGCCGGTCGGCCTGGTCGGATCGGCCCAGCCCGTTCTGGTGCCGGTTCGCGCCCCCCTTTCTTCGGTGTTAAGTATGTGGAACCCTAATCGCGTGGGCAAGCGGCCATTCGCCAGAGACGCCATCTAGTTCCTCAGAGCCGCCAAGGAAGAAAGGATCGACTACGAGAGAGACCCTTGGGGGAGGACACTCGGGGGAAATCATTGCCAAGCCCAAGGGAGGTCGCTACGAGGAAGGAGGACGCCGAGAGCTTGCCACGGCGCCGCCGGAGTTGAAGGACAACGAAGATCCATCTTCATCAGAGGCATCCACCATCTCAACGGTGCCATGCCTAGCGCCATGATGGGGTAAAGTCTTTCGTTTGTCCATGGAGTTGTAACGGAACTTGAAGTGTAGTCACCTATATATCTTGTTTGGATCATATGTCTATCATACCTCTTGTTGATGATGCTTAATGTTTAAGGCTAGCTACCGTGCTTTCGGGGTTGCTCCCGTAGATCGCGTCAACATACCGTGTTCATTAGGGTTAGTACCGATTACCTTCGCGTAGTGACATGTACGAGGGAAGGGAAAAGTCTAATCCTTGATCACACACCTAGATAGATTGGATCGGGGGTTTATCATGTTTTGGGTGAATGCATCTTCAAGTGCCTAGACTCCATGGGCATACGTTATTCATACTTGTGCACCTTTAATCTCTCTTTAACGTAATCTAGGGTTAGTTTCTCTTTACTTTATAGATTAATCCTTCTATCATAAGTCTTCAATCAACTAGATTAGTGTTAGGTTAAACGCTAGTAATCCCCTTACTCCTTGGGTTGACAAGAACCTTGGGATCTCCCGTAGGTGAAGAAGGGCATAGGAGATCCGTACGCTTGCGGATCGAAACTTCTTACGAATTTTACCTATCAACAAGCCCCTTTTTCTGGCGCCGTTGTCGGGGAGCAAGCTAATTTACTTCGTTTAATCTTTCATTGATTTTATTGATTACTAACATTTAACCCTTGTGTTCTAGAAAAACACCCTTTTTGTTTTTGTTTTCTTTTGATTGTCTAGATGGCGTTCGTTCGAAATCCCTTGGAGGAACTGGAAAAATCACTAAGAGACTACGCTAGCCCTTGATGTGAGGACATCAAGGTACAAGAATCGGACTTGGTTCTCCAAGCGACAGGTACGAAATCAGGCCTCGAATCATTGAGATGGTAGCAACTAATCCGTTCCGAGGGGTGGAGACGGACAACCCATATAGACATATCCAGCGCTTCACGACATTATGCAATACGGTACGACAAGAGGGAGTCCCCAATGATTGGTTTAAATGGAATCTCTTCCCCTACTCACTTGCCGATGAAGCAATTAAGTGGTATTCATTCGCGTCCTTCGAAGTCAAGGGAAATTGGAATCAATTGATGAAGAAATTTTATGCCAAGTTTTTCTCTATAAGCAAGATTCAACATATAAGGATGCAAGTGATTAACTTTAAGCAAGGAGAAGAAGAGGGGATTGATCAAGCGTGAAATAGATTCAACGAACTAGTTGAACAAGGACCAAGACTCGGATTTCCCGGTGATGTACTTTTGCATACATTTTTCTTTTCCCTAACCCCTAGTTGCATGCAATACGTTCAAATGTGTGCAGGAGGGGATCTCATGGAGAAAACACTCACGGAAGCTGCCCAACTTCTACAAAAAATAAGCAAAGCGGCGGCCATGCAAAGAGATTGGGAAACACGACTTTCGGGGAAGCCGGAATGTGATACAAGTGTGAGACCACTTGCTGGAATTTTCAGAAATACGGTCCCGGAAGAGAAGAAAGAGGAGCCAATCCCGAAAAAGGTTGAAGAAATTAAACATGCGGAAGCTAGAACTATCCCGGAGAGTGATCACGCCGAGACAAGCAAAGCAAGTGAAAGGACTATGTCAAGCGCGAAGCCACTAAGGGAGTTCGAGCAAATGGATTGGGTCCCAATTGATTTTGGAGAAATCTTTGACAAGAGAAGACTGTTCCCTAATCAAAAGGGGATGGCGAAAGCCGTGGAGATAGACTTTCCGCCGGAGAAACATGTGGAACAACCATACGACCTAGAGACAACCGGGGAGGTCCTTCAAAAACTCTTTAGCGAAGAAGAAGTGGATCCGGACCATGTGGCCGAAGCAAAAAAGATTATGGGAATCAAGCCCGAGGCATCACCATTTGCTCGCCTCGCTGAAATTTATGCCATAGGATCCGATGAAGAAGAGAAGATATCGCCGCGTATAGATTGCAAGGTCAACAACATTGATTGCAAGGCGTTATGCGACATTGGAGCAGAAGTAAGTGTCTTGTCTTCTAAAATTTTCGATGAAATTCATGATCATACCATTGACCTAGTTCCAACCACTACTAAATTAATTATGGGAGATGGTAGAATTGTTAAACCTATTGGAATTGCTCGAAATCTAGAAGTTTTAATTTCCGAAAAACATATACCAACCGATTTCTTCATTGTTGATGTCTACTATGATAAAAATGATCATGTAATTCTTGGTAGACCATTTCTCAAGTTGGTTAATACCGTTTTAGATGCCGGAAAAGGGAAAGTAACTATTAATCTTGATGGGGATAATCACACATATAATTTTCTTTCCGCTTCTAGAATCGCCTCACCCCTACCTCTTGATGACGAAGAGGTAGAGAGCCTTCATTTTGTTGAAACCTTTAGGGATCCATTGCAAAGAGCAATGGAGAATGAAACTAATAATGAGCTAGATGAAGAATTAGCGGAAGCAACTAAAGGACTAGAACCACAAGACGGAAGCTTAGATGAAGACAAATTTGAAGACATCGGGGAAATTAAACATGAAGAACCACAAGTACCGGAGGTGGATCTTAAGCCATTGCCCAAAGGATTAAAATATGAATTTTTGGGGCCGGACAAGACTTATCCCATGATCGTGAGCGACGAGTTGAGTCCCGAAGAGAATGACATGTTGCTGAATTTATTAAAAAAGCACAAGAAAGTGATAGGATATTCGATAAATGACCTTAAAGGACTTAGCCAGCGTTTTGCACTCACCGCATACCTATGGAGGATCAATGCAAGCCCGTTGTGGACCATCAAAGGAGGTTAACCCATGCCATGCGAGAGGTGGTGAAGAAGGAGGTCATCAAGTTGTTGGATGCCGGAATCATCTACCCGGTGCCGCATAGCGAATGGGTGAGCCCCGTACATTGTGTGCCAAAGAAAGGAGGTTTGACCGTGGTGAAGAATGAGAAGAATGAACTAATACCGCAAAGAACCGTGACCGGATGGAGGATGTGTATTGACTATCGTAAATTGAACAAAGCAACGAAGAAGGATCACTTCCCCTTACCGTTCACCGACGAGATGCTTGAGAGGTTAGCAAACCATGCATATTTTTGCTTTCTTGATGGCTACTCGGGGTTCATGCAAATTCTCATTCACCCGGATGATCAACACAAGACAACATTCACTTGCCCTTATGGAACATTTGCATATAGAAATATGCCCTTCGGTTTATGTAATGCTCCAGCCTCTTTTCAACGATGCATGATGGCGGTATTTTCGGAGTTCATCGAGGAAATCGTCGAAGTATTTATGGATGACTTCTCCGTTTATGGTAAAACTTTTGCGGGTTGTTTGGCAAATTTGGATAAAGTTCTTACAAGGTGTGGGGAGGTTGACTTGGTGCTAAATTGGGAGAAATGTCACTGCATGGTGAAACAAGGAATAGTGTTGGGACACGTGATATCCGAGAGGGGGATTGAGGTGGACAAGGCCAAGGTTGAAGCAGTCGAGAAGCTTCCACCACTGACGGATATCAAATCTTTGAGGAGTTTCTTAGGCCATGCGGGATTCTATAGGAGATTCATCAAGGATTTCTCAAAGATTACAAAGCCGTTGACTAATCTTCTCCAAAAAGATGTGCCATTCGATTTTAATGAGAAGTGCTTGGCAGCATTCTGAACACTAAAGAGAGCTCTCATAACCGCACCTATCATTCAACCGCCCGATTGGAGTCAACCATTTGAGATCATGTGCGACGCTAGCGACTATGCCATTGGAGCCGTGTTGGGATAACGAAAAGAAGGCAAGGTACATGCTATATATTATGCTAGCAAAACCCTTAATGGAGCTCAATTGAATTATGCAACAACGGAAAAGGAATTGTTTGCAGTAGTATTTGCCTTTGAAAAATTCAGATCCTATATTGTGAATTCTAAAGTAATCGTCTACACCGATCATGCGGCAATCAAGTATCTCTTGTCTAAAAAGGATGCCAAGCCAAGGTTGATTAGGTGGATCCTTCTCTTGCAAGAGTTCGATGTGGAGATTCGGGATAAAAAAGGGTCAGAGAATGTTGTGGCCGACCATCTATCAAGAATGAATCGTGAGGATGATAAAGAGCCCATCGAAGACAAGATGAGAGATGATCATCTATATCGCATCCTTGACAAAGACACTTGGATGATCAACATTATTCGAGCCATACGAAAGATGCCACTTGATCACTTAGATAAGAATGCTCAACGAAGGGTGATGGCTGAGAGTCAAAAATATTATTGGGATGCACCTTACCTCTTTAGGCTTGGAGCGGATGGAGTCTTGCGAAGGTGCGTACCAAGGGAAGAAAGAGTCAAAATATTAAAGAAGTGTCACTCGGGCGAGTATGGAGGACACTATGGACATTTTAGGACTCAAGCAAAGGTATGGGCTAGTGGGTTCTATTGGCCGGAGATGCATCAAGATTCGAAAAGGTACGTTGCTTCTTGTCCAGAATGTCAAAGAACGGGGAATATATCTCAAAGGAATGCTATGCCTTTAAATTATAACCTTCAAATTGATATATTCGACGTATGGGGAATTGACTTCATGGGGCCTTTCACTAATTCAAATGGATACGAGCATATATTGGTAATGGTTGATTATGTATCCAAGTGGGTAGAAGCCATCCCTTGTCGAAGAGCTTCAATAGAGGAATCTATATCAATGATCAAGAATGTTATATTCCCACGCTATGGAGTCCCGCGAGTTTTGATAAGTGATGGAGGAACACACTTCACGGGAAATAGTTTTAGAAAGTGCTTGTCCAAGTTGGGGATTGAGCATAGAGTTGCCACGGCTTACCACCCACAAACCAATGGTCAAGCAGAAACTTCAAATAGGCAACTCAAGAGTATTCTTAACAAGACCGTTGAGAAGGGAGGTAAAGATTGTTCGAAAAAGTTAGACGAAGCATTATGGGCTTATCGGATGGCACACAAGACACCAATAGGTATGACACCATATCAATTCGTTTATGGTAAATCTTGTCATTTGCCTTTGGAATTAGAGCACAGCGTATTGGGCGATCAAGGAGATGAATCTTGATGTGGATGCCGCGAGAATCAAACGGAGAATTCAAATAAGTGAATTAGAAGAGATGAGGCTTAAAGCTTATGAGAGTGCAACCACCTACAAGGAAAGAATGAAGCGATGGTATGATAAAAGACTTCAAGCGAAGGAATTCAAAGAAGGCGACAAGGTCCTCCTCTTTAACTCAAAGTTCAAGATATTCGGGAAAGACAAATTGAAAAGCAAATGGGATGGACCGTATGTCGTCCACTCGGTCTCGCCAAGCGGAGCGATAATGATTATGGATATAAAAGGAGACCAATATGTGGTTAATGGACAGCGATTGAAGGTTTTTCTTGAGCCCGATGTTGTGCCCATCGACTACATTGATATATACACCATGGAGGACGAGCCCGAGCGTCAAGCCTAAGACGTAAAACAAGGTAACTTTTCTGTAAATAAGTTTTCATTTTCTTTTCTTATTTTTATCGAGTGCTTTTCGCGATTTTTAGCTGGACCTTTTCACCACATAGGCTAGTATGCACGAAACACAGAGGCATGCAGAAAATGAGCCACGGGGGCCCAAAACTAGGGGGTAGGCCGGCCGGCCCATGCCGACCGGCCCTGCACCCCTCCACATCGGTTCTTGCCCGTTTTTCTCTAGGTCACGGCTCGGTTTATTTCCTATCTTTGCCGACCTTTTCAGCAACTTCAAAAATAGGGAGGATAGGGTTTTAGGCCGAGTTTTCCCGAAGGAGTGGTGCTCTTCTTGTGGGAAGTTTCATTAGGTGTAGTAGCTAGCTTTTCTTCCTCTTGTACCTCTTGAAAAATTACGACGAGGACGTCGTAAGATCTAAGCGGGCCGGGGGGGGAGCTTGCTCTTTTAAATTTTTGCTCAAGTGGTGAAAGGTTGAGTCTTAAAGTCGAGTCAAGTTTGAGTCTTGTTTTTAAAATTTTTAGCTCGTGATGTGTCTTAAATTAGTGTTGAGTCAAGAAAAAGAAATAAAGAGAGTCTTTTACATTTTTGTCATGCAAGTCTTTTGTTTCTTTTACTTGTTATGTCTTTCTTTTATCCTTATTATTTGAGCATGAGCATTGTGAATAATTATTTACCGTGGTGCTTAGTGGAAGTTTACCTTTGAAAGTATCCATGCTCAACTTTGATCTAGGACCTTACTTTGGCTATGCTTTGAGTAATACTAATATTGGAGGTGTTTATTTCTGAAAATTATGAAAAACCCCTTGCAATGAAGGTTAGCAATTTCTTTCTCCAAGTTGAGAGGCAAGTCTATCCTATACAAGGCCTAAACTATGTATATATATACTCCACCATAAGTGTTGTTTAGCATGATGAATTGGGTTAGGACTTTACTCTCTTGGGAGGTCTAATTTCAAGCAATGATCATGTCCTTGATGTTATATCTTTTATTGCTAGCCTCGTCATATATTCGGTATTGGGAACTTCACATTGAATGCCCCATACATCGCCGGATTCCATACCCGAAACCATAAACATCTTTTTATCAACTTACTCCTTGAACACAACCCATGTCCGAAGATTCGTTCAATTTTTAGGTAAGGTTTTATTTAAAATTCAGATTGGTATTCATGTCAAAAGGATGGGCGAAAGGCTTCAGAAAAGAAGATAAAGATGTGGAGGAAAGAAATATATATATATATATGTATATGTATATGTGTGTCTGCACATAAGAAAAAAAAAGAGAGAAAGAGAGAGAGAAGAAAAAAAAAAGAAAAGAGAGAAAAGAAAAGAGAAAAAAAAAGAAAAAGAGAGAAAAATCCAAGGCAATGCAAGAAGGATATAATGAGGGATGATAAGTCAAGTGAAGATCAAGAGAAGTGTGAGGAAGGATGCGATGATGTTGAGAACGAATCTTCGATATTCCATACCATGTGCAATCCGACATCAAGGACATTATTAGGGCCTTGAAGTCATTATTCTTTTTCCCTTTGCACATGTCCACCATTCTAAATCTTCTCATCCTTGATACCCTTACATATGGTTTAACTCTCATGATCATTGGCTTGGAAGGTGAACAACCACTAGAGGATTTTCTTAGCTTGATAATACTTGTGCTAACTTCACTAGCCATACCTATAGCTCCACCTTACATTATAAATGAGAGACTTATGGGAGGTGAGCGTTTATGAAATTATTTAGGATAGCCATTTTAAATGAGTGACATGTGAGAACTTGGAAGAGGACTTTGTCTAATACTTAATGCAGGAATTTTATTTCTAAAAGTTTGTGAAAACCCTCCGATGGAAGTAAGAAAGTAAGTATGGTTGGAGATGAGGATCTCTAGTGAAAGGTATGAGTTGTGGGGTAAGTCTTGAGTTGGTAAATTTCTAAACGCCCATGTTTACATTATGATCTTTGTTTCATGTCTCTTATATTAAAGATGAATGATTGACTAACTTGTAAGGAAGGATTTGACGAAGCATGTTTCAACTCCTTGGATGAACAAATTGTGAGCAACTTGCTCGAGGACAAGCAAGATCTAAGCGTCGGGGGATGTTGGCGGTCGATTTCCGTCAACCAAGAACACTTGTTATGTTATGGTTTGAACTTCATTTTGGAATTAACCCGCCACTAGGTATACTAATGATATAACAAGTTCACCGTTGGATGTGCATTTTGGGGTATAGTGTTTTTGCAGGAATTCATGTATTAAATGAGGAAAGATGCAACTAGTTCGGAGAACGTTTTGCAAGACAATCAAGGAGCTCCGACCATGTGCGAACTTGCCTCCAAAGGTGGCAAGGACCAATGTGCTTGAATGGAGAACTCCCGAGGACCGAGATGAAAAGACCGGAAGTTCATGCATAAAGATCCCCCTATCTTGATCGCGGGGATGACGACCTCAAAATGATACAAATGAAGGGGGCCAAGTGCAAAATGTCAAGATGAGCCGCGGGGAGAAGAACGGGCCCGAACCGGCCCAGAAAGGGCCCAAGCCGGTCGGCCTGGTCGGATCGGCCCAGCCCGTTCTGGTGCCGGTTCGCACGCCCCTTTCTTCGGTGTTAAGTATGTGGAACCCTAATCGCGTGGGCAAGCGGCCATTCGCCAGAGACACCATCTAGTTCCTCAGAGCCGCCAAGGAAGAAAGGATCGACTATGAGAGAGACCCTTGGGGGAGGACACTCGGGGGAAATCATTGCTAAGCCCAAGGGAGGTCGCTACGAGGAAGGAGGACGCCGAGAGCTTGCCACGGCGCCGCCGGAGTTGAAGGACAACGAAGATCCATCTTCATCGGAGGCATCCACCATCTCAACGGTGCCATGCCTAGCGCCATGATGGGGTAAAGTCTTTCGTTTGTCCATGGAGTTGTAACGGAACTTGAAGTGTAGTCACATATATATCTTGTTTGGATCATATGTCTATCATACCTCTTGTTGATGATGCTTAATGTTTAAGGCTAGCTACCGTGCTTTCGGGGTTGCTCCCGTAGATCGCGTCAACATACCGTGTTCATTAGGGTTAGTACCGATTACCTTCGCGTAGTGACATGTACAAGGGAAGGAAAAAGTCTAATCCTTGATCACACACCAAGATAGATTGGATCGGGGGTTTATCATGTTTTGAGTGAATGCATCTTCAAGTGTCTAGACTCCATGGGCATACGTTCTTCATACTTGTGCACCTTTAATCTCTCTTTAACGTAATCTAGGGTTAGTTTGTCTTTACTTTATAGATTAATCTTTCTATCATAAGTCTTCAATCAACTAGATTAGTGTTAGGTTAAACGCTAGTAATCCCTTTGCTCCTTGGGTTGAGAAGAACCTTGGGATCTCTCGTAGGTGAAAAACTGCATAGGAGATCCGTATGCTTGCGGATCGAAACTTCATACGAGTTTTACCTACCAACAATGGGCTAATCATTAAAAAGGAAAGTAGTCTCTTTTTTGACAAGCTAGTCCAAAAATAATCCAACTGTAGAATAGTCTAATTTACAGCCGGCTGCAAATTAACTGTAAAAGTTCATGAGTTATGACTTCTTCCCGTCCATGTAGGCAGCCTTTACGCCGCCAGCTTACCGCGCCGACGTGGCCCAATCCACGGCCCAGGTTGCCCCTACCCGCCGTGTGCGCCGATAAGGGGCGAGCGGACCATACAAAGCCACGGCCGCAAGCTCGGCCGCGCAGCCAGCCAGGCGCGCGCGCACAGGCCCCGCTCCGCCCCCGCCACCCCGGGTGTGGTCGCCTGCCGCGTCGCGTGTCACCACAAGCTCCCAAGAACCTACGACGCGCCCGGGCGCCGCGCCGCATTGCCGTCACCACCGGCACCAAATAGGAGCATGGCGGCGCCGTCGTCCTCCCTCGCCTCCTCCTCCCACCTCTCCCGGCGCAGCGCCGCAGCAGTCGTCCCGTCGTCTCCCCTGCAGTCGCAGCCGCAGCTCCTACGGCACGCCTGCTCTGCGCGCCGCCCGCCGCGCGTCCGGTGCAGCTGGGCCGGCGGCAGGGCGACCTCCAGTCCGCGCACGCCAGGTGTTTGCTTCGTGGTCTCACCTAGCCAGCCAGCAGGTCCGTGTCTGTGGTTCTTTTCTTCCTAGGCTGCGTACGGGCAGTCGTGTTGGATTATTGTTTTTTTTTTACCCCTAGAACGTGCGTGGGCACGTAATTGAATGGCGCTGGATTATTCGTACTGAGTTTGGGTATGTATGTCTGTGCAGGTCTTGCTGCGATCAACGTGCCGCCAGCGACCATTCCTAACACGACGACCATCCCCGAGCGTACTTCCGTGTCCTCGCTTTTGGAGGTTGTCTCAGAAGATTTGCTCAAGCTCAATGACAATCTGAAATTGGTGAGTTTCTTACTCCTAAGTTTCACTTGCACCCTTTTTGTTCTGTTTACTCGAAATGCTCTCGAGTCCCGAAAGAGGCACATTCCTTTTATGACTAATAGTTTCTTTTTTTTAGTTTATTTTTCCAAAAAAACTGATAGTTGAAATGATTTAGCCCTGTTTTGAAATCCTTGCTTTAAAACAATTTTAGTTACTGCTTGTGGTTGCACTTTGGAGTTGAATGTGAGCATGCCTTGCCTACACTACGAATCCTTCCAAAGGATCCTAACAGTGTTTTCCCTCATTCTATTACTAGTTGTTTCATCCTACATTGCCTTAGTTCTGCAAAGTTCTTCAAATCAAATACTACCTCTGTTTCTTCTCATAATGCATATTACGATTATGATAAATCTTTAAATGTACTTTAATCATCAATTTCTTTTGCCATATATCATCAATTGTTAGAAGATGTATTATCAATTAAAAGTTTTGTGAACTATGAATCTATACTGACATAACTCCATATATTAAATATGTGTATAATTTGACTCATGATTTGTGTAATTGGATCTTTTCAAATCCTAACACTTACAAAAGGAAATGGAGGGACTACCATTTCAACAATGATGTAGAACAGAAACGTTAATCCAAATCCTAATACACTTGCAAAAGAAAATGGAGGGAGTAGCATTTCAACAATGATGTAGAACAGAAACATTAACTACTACACCTGGAAAAGAAATGGTTGTGGGATAGTGGAGGTGGACCCTTGTCTGGAGAATTCTGCCAAGTTTTCAACAAAAGTAGAGAATCCATTTCAGAGTTGAGATCATGCAAAGTGAACCTAACCTATGCTTAATGGAGCACAGGATCACCTTGTTATCAAAATTATGCACTGGGCCTTAAGCTACATGATATCACTTTTTAGTTTATACCATTACTTCCGAGATGCAGTGCGCTTGCTGAATTTCTAGCAGTCTGAGTGTACATATGACATCAGCATCTGTTGGTATTTTTTCATCCAACATCTGCTGAATCTCCATTTGTCTAAGGCATGCCATTGTCAAATTGGGCTCCTAGTTGCCATTATAACACCTAACATGACTTCAATAGCTTGTTGGTGCAGAGAATCCAGTTTTGGTTTCTGCAGCTGAACAAATCTTTGGTGCTGGTGGGAAGAGATTAAGACCAGCGTTAGTTTTTCTGGTGTCTAGGGCTACTGCTGAATTAGCTGGTTTGTTGTAAGTTCTCTTTGTTATTGTAACTTTACAAATAAGGGCATGCTTGAAATTAGTAATTGAGCCTCTATTTTTCTGAAATCCAGGGAGCTAACTACAGAACATCAACGCTTGGCAGAGATTATAGAGATGATTCACACTGCTAGTTTAATACATGATGATGTCATAGATGACAGTGGGATGCGAAGAGGTAATGTTATGTTATTTTCAAATAAATATTGTTAATAATTTTTTTCGTCTTTTCTTTTCAATTTATAAATACATTTGTCTCTACTGGTTTTTTTATCTTGGAAAACCAACATTAGAGGTATGGATTAATTTGGGAATTATGATTTCTTGTAGTAGTACTGCTGTTGCTACCTTTTTCTTCCACACTCCTTATAGGCTGTCCGTAATCAAATAAAATCATCATAGAAAGTTGTCTTCATGTTGTCATTTTCTTTGAAAATTTAGCAAGGAGTTTATTCATTGACTTAACAAAGTGATGAACACTGAAGTGGGTCCTAGGTCATTAACGTAGTTAACAAGAGGATAAACATCCTCCCCTCCACATTGGCAACCTAATATTTCTTTCCAATATATGTTCAAGATTCAGTTGACCAATAGTTTAATGTATACTTTGATTCCTTTTCAGGGAAGGAAACTATTCATCAGCTATATGGTACACGAGTGGCTGTACTTGCTGGTGATTTTATGTTTGCGCAATCTTCTTGGTTCCTTGCAAACCTAGAAAACATTGAAGTTATAAAGCTGATCAGTCAGGTAATCGAGAACTTGAGCAAGCTTTCATACCTTGTTTAAGCTTACTTGATGTTATTTACAAAGATTACACTGTAACAGGTAATCAAGGACTTTGCGAGTGGTGAGATAAAACAAGCCTCCACTCTGTTTGACTGTGACATCACCCTTGACGATTACCTTCTCAAGAGCTACTACAAAACTGCATCTCTGATCGCAGCAAGCACAAGGTCAGCCGCCATATTCAGTGGCGTTAGCACTGCAATTTGTGAACAGATGTATGAATATGGCAGGAATCTTGGACTCTCCTTCCAGGTAGTCGATGACATCCTGGACTTCACCCAATCCGCTGAGCAACTTGGCAAACCAGCAGGAAGTGACTTGGCAAAGGGAAATCTGACGGCTCCAGTCATTTTCGCTTTGCAAGATGAACCAGAGCTGAGGGAGATCATCGATTCCGAGTTCAGTGAGACAGATTCATTAGCTGCTGCGATAGACCTTGTTCATAGAAGTGGTGGAATTAGGAGGGCACATGAACTTGCCAGAGAGAAAGGTGACTTGGCTATCCAAAATCTGCAGTGCCTTCCGAGAAGCGACTTCCGAAGTACCCTTGAGAAGATGGTGAAATATAACCTTGAAAGGATCGAGTAAATGAATTTACTTTAATGCTCCATCAGATACAGATCTCTTTTGCAAGGGTTGAAGTGGCTCCTATATAAACGCATCTTTTCAACCATATTTTGAGAGATATGATTTTGAAGAAAATTTGGAGGAAATGTGCTATATGTACTTTTTCCTGAGGAACTCTTGTGAAGAAGACCATTACTACTGTTGATTCCGTGAGGTGATTGATACAGGATCCTCAGAAAAGCAAGGACTTCACATACCCTGAACCCCAACACCTTGCTCCTCATTTATCTGAATGTGAGCTTACTTTGCAGCTCTTGTACATAAAAGAAGCGTAAAGTAACTTAGCATTCTTTTATTTTGTCATTTGTGCATGGTTAGAAGCAACAAATTATGCGCTATACTTGTATGGTCACCTGACTGGCTGACATTTTGTATAACAGTTGTGCAGTTTGATCATTGAGGTGTATGTTTCTACATATATGATGGCCAATGGCGCACATACTAAACATCACTAAAATGTAGGCATCACAATTAACTGTGGTCTCAATGAGTATGATACTTCTGCTTACCCTATCGAAGCCTGCAAGAACTTACCTAGGATGCTGAAATATAACACTGAATTACAGAGGTATAATGTACTCGTAAAAGTCCAGCAAGTGTAGAAGAAACAGCCAAAACATGCATATATAAAATTATCTGCAAGGTGCAACCGCCTGCAAACATATTATACAGATTATAGCATCCGACCATGTCAGAAATCTCAGCTCGCAAACAAGAGCTTCGTATACATTACACGGATTTTTCCTCAGGAGGGTACGATGGAGAACTGCTGCCAGCGTGGCCCTTCTTCTTGTGGAACATGCTCGTGATGTTTGGCAGCATAAAGCTCTTCCTTAGTAGCGTCCTGCTGTTTCTTTGATGGCCCTCATTCTTCTCAGAAGCTTTCCCGCCGGAAGCCTGCGGCACAGGCGGAGATGCACCTGCATGTTCTCCTGTGGAAGGCTGAGCATCTGCAGTTTTGTTCTGCTCCTTCTCACGCCATCTATTAAGCTCCCCTTCTACAGCCTTTTTGGCTGCTTCAGCCATCTCTGCCCTCTTCAGTGCCTCCTCTGTTGTCGATTCCATGTCCTCCATCTCCTTGCGGGCGGCTTCAAGTTTCTTGATTGCCTCGTTCTCACTAGCTCTGACGGCTTCCACTTGAGCCATAGCAGCAGCAACTTTCATCTCACTCAGCTTTTCAGACTCCTCGACCTTTAGGCTTAGAGAATCAAACTCCTCTTTTGAGATTGTGATATTCGCTGCAGACTCTGAAGTTGAGGCTCGAGCAGCACTTGCTCTATCCGAGAGTTCCTTGATCTGATCAAGGGCCTTTGCTTCAGCTGCCTTTGCCTCTTCTGCTTCGTTCAAAGCCAGCTGCAACTTTTGCTCAGCCTCTGCTAATTCAACCCGAGCTTTTTCAGCTTCATCTCTTAGCTCTGCTGCACTCTTTTGCATCATCTCAGCTTCCTGCAGAACATCCTTTGACTCAGTCGACAGCTGCTGAAGGGCCACCATCAAGTCATCAGAGGCTGATGTTGCTTTGGATTCAGCAGCTACAGCTGCCTCGAGCTCGGATTTGCATTTCTGAAGCTTAACATGTAGATCGCCAACAATGGATTCAGTTTCTGTATCCTTCTCTTTAAGCTGATTGTGCTCCTGTTTTACAGCTTCTAACTCAACTTTCAGTGATTCCACCAAACCACGAAGAGAACTTTCCTCCTCTGCTACTTTCTGCAACATTTCCTTAGCATCATCCAACTCTGTGCTGACAATAGCAACAGACTCTAAATCCCGAGCCCGAGCATCTTCTATCTTTTTCTGCATAGATGCAATCTCAGAATTGGTTTGGTCTAACTTTTCTTTGAGACTTTCATAAGCAGCAGGATCAAAATCATTCCTCAAAGATGACAATTTGTTCTGTGTCTCTTCCAAAGCTTGTTTGTATGTGGTCCTAGCAACATGCTTTTCAGCACGGATTTGTGACTCCTCCTCTTGTGCTTGCTGTGTAGCTGCCTTAACGTGCATAAGTGACTCTTGAATTTCAGCAATCTCATTACGAAGTTGATTAGCTTTTTCCTTGTTGGTTTCAGTTGTGTGCAGTGATTCCTCTTCCTGCTGAACTGCAGACAACCTCATATCCAATGAGGTTTCGAAATCTTTCTTGAGTTTTCTAAGCTCCTGTTTTGCTGTATCAAGGTCCGCCAAAGCTACAACATACTGTTCCCTTGCACTTTCCAGTTCCTGCTTCAGAGGACCATCTGTGCCAAGACCTTCATTTGAGCTGCCACCTTCAAGCTGCTTGGTTCGAGTTTTTGCATCCTCTGTTGCCTGAATGGCCAGCCCTTTAGACTTGTTGATAGCATCCAGCTTGGTGGTTAGCTCCTCAACAGTTTTTTTAGCTTTCTCTAGCTCAGAGAGGGCATGTGCTCTGGTTGTCTCAGCATTGCTAAGCTGTTACTTGTATTTATACAACTCTTTCTGGGCCAAGTGCAGCTCTGTCTCCTTAGCTAAAACCCTCTGTGACAAATATAATTCGAAAAGTACAAAGCATTAGGGCAATATTTAGAGAACCAGGCAACAAAAATTTGTCCATGTAAATCCTCAATGATGAGACTATAACACTTGAGAAATGTCAATGTATCAGTGATTCTTGATGAGCAAAACACAAAGGAGAAATAAGATAAAGAAATTTAGATGCGTGAAAAAACATGTTAGGCTTTAATCTCAACAATCATCTTCAAAGACAATATAGTAGGATTAAGAGAAACAATAATTTTTAAGTGGCACACAATTAGCTCGGAACTGCAGTACTAGCTATGCTACCATGATTAAAAGATGCTGCAGTAAGATAGCAAACTTTTGGTCCTCTAATTGGTTGACAATCAAGTGATCAGCACTGCGCAATGTGATTATACCCGCCTATTCATTAAGAGTTAAAACTACATGTATACAACTTCTAGAAATTCACCAGATTAAGGAAAAGTTTCAACTTATATTCATAACTGATGCAAACTAATTGATATTATCAGCTTAAGCAAAGATCCTTGTGGCACTTTCCATTTAAAACCACGCAAACTAATTCACAAATCAGCTCAAGCAAAGTTCTCAGTTAAAATGATTACATAAATTGCTGTAATTTACTAGCTATAGAATCTGTATATGAGCACTTGAGGTTCGCTACTGAAGTCCTGAAGAAAAAGGAAAAGTGATAAGATGTGGTCATGTGATCGATTGTGTCAACATTCCAATATGAACAGCTTTCATTAGTTGGATAAACTTCCTGTATATAATCAGCTCAATCCTCTGGTTTTGATCTTTGGTTTTGGTTGTGTATAGCCCTCTCACCTCTCTCACTGCTTTGGCAGTTTGTACACTACCCCCTTAAGTTCTTTTTGTTT
This sequence comes from Cenchrus fungigraminus, assembly GCA_036936925.1. NCBI lineage: Eukaryota > Viridiplantae > Streptophyta > Magnoliopsida > Poales > Poaceae > Cenchrus > Cenchrus fungigraminus. Next base: position 115,008,943 of record CM072768.1, on the reverse strand, counting down.
AAATAAAATCCAACACAGCGGGAGCCACCCTTGCTGTATTTTCATCCAAAAAAATTACCATATGAACTAAACTATTGATATAGTCAAGATAAAAATTTAAATAAAAGATGTCCATGGAAAAATGAATGCAAGAAAATCTTCTTTTTCCACAAGACTCATCGCTACAGAAGGCCGATTTATATCAAATGGAATGGTAAAAAGAAATATGCAAGGTTATATTACTCATAGAGATATATTAAAAACTAAAAAGGCTATAACAAGAAAATTAGCATTTGATCCTTCTTTCGTCAAACTTTGTTTTTCTCAAACTACCCAGGAGAGCTGCGTGTCATTTCATTAAGAGAGAGAAGAAAGTACAAAGAAAAGGGAAAGCCCCTAGCACAGAACAGCCCCAACACTCACACAGCACAACACATAAACCACTACTAAGCTAGAACAAGCACGCTTTTTAACATCAGAGCAAAGCAAGACCTGGAGCACCATGCCTAGGTGGCTGGTGCAAGTGACCTAGCCAACAGTTCCCTCAGTTTAGAAGCCCCTGCCAAGCACCAAAGGGTGCTTTACATTTGTTATTGCCTGAAGGAGCAACTGAATGTTAGGAAATGCGCCGTCAAACACAGACCAACAATATCTATGATAGACCTACATTCCCTTAAAGACAACAAATGGTTGGGTAGCTCCAACAGAAACTACAAGAGGGAGGGAGCCAGAGACTGCTTGATCAGAGAACTTCCTGATCTAATTTTGAAGCCAGTAGCTTTGGCATAAAATAAGTCTTAAGAAGACATGTAAATATACATGTATGATCAGTATTTCAATACTCAAACGTTATTTAAAAGTCACTACCTCTGCTTGAGGGGCCTTGGGCTTTCTTGCAGCTGATTTGTCAGATGAAAATCGGACTTCACCAAATAAACTAACTGCAGCTTTGACAGATTCAAAAGGAGCCCTTGTATCTATTTCACCGATCTCCCCTTTGTCTGCATCAGCAGGTGTGGTGGACGAGCTTTTGTGCCCATATTTGCCTTCATTTAAATATTGTGTGCAAGCTGCAACAGGAAACAAATGAAGTTGGAAGATAGCAAGAAAGTTACGGGTGTAAAGAAAATCAATGATGAACATGATAAATGGAACTGAAGAAATTTATAGGCAGTTCTAATATGTCACAAAAATGATATAAGACTTCTCGACCTTTAAAAACGAAAGTTTGATTATTCGTGTCATAATACTGAGAATTAGTTGTGGGGAATATCTTAGTTTTACCAACGATTAGTTGTGGGGAATAATAGCGAGGCCCTATCTGGATTGTAGGAAATCTAAACGAATTTCAAAGGATTGCATTCCTTTGAAAAGTTTCCTTGGTTTTGTGTTTGGAATGGAGGAACCACAGTTTCCATTCCAAAGGAATGGCTCCCCTTCCTATACAAAACACAGGAGTGAAAAAAATCCACTCAAAGCTCTTGGAATTTTTTCCTCTGAGCTGAGAGCAGTGTGGGAGACAGTGAGGAGCTGAGCACTATGTTTATGTAAATCACTAAAGCCTAGATAATCTTGACAAGAATTGTAGAAACACATGCTGCAATGCTTAATCAACAAAACTGGACAGATGGGACAATGACAGAGCAAACCAAAGTACCCTATTTACTTTTGGTTTATTTAATCCACCAACTTAGCAAAGCTTCCTGCTGCCAGCTGACAAAAAAAAAAAACGAAACTTAGTTAGGCTACATCAAATAAAAGATGCTATTTTCATTCCTGCGTTCCAAACACCTACATCTATAGAATTCCTGTGTTTCGCAATCCTCTGTTTTACCATCTCACTCTTATCCCTTTCCTATGGTTTTCTTCATTTATGCGTTTTCCGTTCCTTTGTTCCAAACAAGACCTGAATCTTGGGTGAGGCCCATCAATGAGACATTGGAGCCCAAAACAGCTATCGGATGGAGGAAAAGGCTGCTCCGATCTTTTATATTCTTCCCCAACCCCCATGAATTCTTGGAACAAGATTGTAGAAGTGGGCTTTTATGTATCAGCATTAAAGGCTTGATCAGCTCGTATTGTTCCTCAAAATAAGCTCACCAATCATCAAGGGCTTCGACAATACTACTAGTGTGCAAAATGCACAAGCCCAACCACATCCCCTCAGCATCACGCTAGAAATCGCATACAATACAAATTGGAACAATAATGGCCTTTTTCTCAGCGGCTTACTCGTTCTAGGGAACGGAGAGGCTCATTCGAACCGCCCTGGTAAGGAACCAACTTGACATTTGCAATAATCCACCACGCAGCGAACAACCGAACGGATTCTAGTTCTTAGCAAAGGAACGTTTCTACAGACCCAAATGGGAAAAAAATCAGCGTTCTTACCGGCACAAATGAAGGAGTCATCACGCAGGGCAGGGGGGCGACCTCAGCGCCTGCCAAAGAAGAATGCAGCCACGGTGGGAGGGTGTCTGGTTTGGTGGGGGGTACAGAATTCCAAATGGGCCGGGCATGATTGGCGGTACGAGGCACGATCCGAAAAAGCACGGCTCTAGCCCGACCTGAGGCACGATCAATAGTGCCCAGTGCTGGCCCGGCCCGAAGACCTTTTAGTGCCTGGGCCGCCACCTCAGCCCGTCGGGCCGGCCCGAATCACGGCCCGGTAGGGGGCGGCACAAAACGGCCCGATCTTAGGCACGAAAGTGGCCCGACCTGTTAACAGCCCAACAATTCTACATATAGATTAGAAAAAACCCTAACTTCCCCAATCCCACTCCCCTACTCTCCCACTCGCACAGCCGTCGCCCCCATCTCGGGCTCTCGGCCTCTCCTGATGCTCCGTCGCCCCCCTCCCCTATCCTTCGCCGCCCTCTCTGGCTCTTCCCTCCGGCGACCACAACCTCACCGGCGAGTGAGACCGATGGACCTCCTCGAGCATCCGTTCGAGGCCATCACGTTCCACCTCTACTCCCTCCCGGAGGCCTCCGCGGCCACCGGCGCCGCCGCGAGGACCTATCTCGCCGCGGTCCTAGCCGCCGCCGCCACGGGGTTCTGGCGCCTCCGTGCCTCCTCCGCGCCCACCGCTGTGGCCGTCGCCGCCACGAATCCTCCGGAGCTGGATCCGTCGGCCCCGACGGGGGAGGTGACGATGGCCCCGTGCTGCACGTCGGAGCGGTGGCCGGAGCCGGCCGCGGCGTCGAAGGCGCCATCGCCCAAGGAGCGGTACACGACGTACTACCGCGACGCCGATGCGTGCCGCGTCGGGTGTTGCGACGAGGACGGCAGCGACTACGACAACGACCGGGAGGATGACGCGGAGGAGCACGACGGCGGCGACTACGACGACGAGGACGTCGGGCCTGGCACAGCACGAGCCCGGCGGCCGGCCATGTCGTGCCTGTCGTGCTGTCGTCGTGCTTAGGCACGACACGGCACGAAAAAATGGTCGTCGTGTCGTGCTTCGGCGCCCTGGCAGGCACGGCGGCACGTCACGCACAGCACGAAACTGCCGTCGTGCCTGATAGGGCCGGGCCGCTTCGTGCCGGGCTTTTTCGGGCTAGTGCCGGGCTCAGGCCGGGCGGCCCGTTTGGAATTCTATAGTGGGGGGTTGTGGAGGGGGGGGGGCAAAAAGTTCGGGAGAGGAGAGTCGACGAGATGACATGGCGGGGCCGGGCGCGTGCCCGTGAGTGTGTTCATTCACGAGAGGAGGGTGAACACGGTTGGGTTGGACCGGGTGCGTGCGAGGGTGGCTCGCTCCGCGCGGCTGCGGGGGTGTGGGGAGCACGATCTTAGAGTGTTCAAAAAAGTGTGATTATGCGGTCGCTTAGACCCGTCGGTAAGATTTCATGGACATTAAATCTTATACCACATAAGTAGTTTTGTTGACTTGGCGCTCTAATTATAAAGAGAGATGTGATAAGAGCTTCATCAGCATGAAACTTACGTGGCTTATTAGTCCCACGAAACCCAATGAAACTTGCACTGAGGCTGTTATAGTTTCATCATAGTCCCACGAAACCCAATGAAACTTGCACTGAGGCTGTTATAGTTTCATCACATGACACAAAGGATCATTAACTCTATGAAAAATTAAATGTTGCAAGCTATCTATGAACAGCCTGTTCATTTGGCTGGTGGCTGGTGCTGATTTGTTCTCGGAGAAAAGTATTATTGGCTGGTTGCTGGTGGCTGGTTTGTCTGAGAGAAAAGTACTGCTAGCTGGTGATAAGCCACGTAGAGGGTAGAAATTGTGCACTGAGAGTGAGAGTTTTATTCACTTCTGTTGACACCATTTTTTGGAAAAAACAAGTCAAAAAGAATAAGGAAGAGTAGCCGAATGAAAACAGAGTGCAATCGGCCGATTAGAAGAAGAAAAAGGGTAGTCAACAGGATCAGCCGATAGTTAGAGGAACTCAACCCTGACGGTGGGCCAGCGGGTCAGAATGATCGGCCGATGAATAACTAGAGAATCAGCCGATGGAGAAAGAGAAGGCGGTAATCAAGGAGATACGCCAAAAGGAAGGCATGGTGGAGGCGGGTCAGTCTACGATTGGCGACGGGTCAAAAAGTCAGTTTTAGAAAGTTTTGACTCCTACGAGAGTCATTTTCTATTTTTAGTAGTTTTTTGTCTTTATATGCAAGTAAACATTGCCGTGATCGGCTAGGAGTCGGGGTTGTCCTCAGGACATAAATAGCGACCCTGCGTGGTCGGAAAATCTGTACACACCAATATCAAACAAACCGCCTCTGGGCAAATCCTTTACTTTACTGCATCTACTTTACAGCATCTACCTTTACAGCATCTACTTTTCGGCGACTTCGCCATTGCGATTTTCCCTTTTTCTACAACGTCGTGCTTCGAGTTCGTCGGGCTGCATCAGCTGATCTCCGGCAAGCTTGTGAGTACCGTTTTACCGAATAACCCTAGGCTTTAACCTCCGGGCGCATCGCTGAGGTTTCGTCTAGTTCTTTATTCACCCCTTACCGATATTAGCTAGATCTGTAAGTCTTTGTACCAATTCTTGTGGTTTTTTAGCTATTATCTTTACCATCCACTCGATCTAGATCCTATCGGCTTCTAACACCGCAGCCGATTCCGACCTACTCGAGTGCTGACGTCACGATCGGCCGATCCATCTACCCACGCACCTGCGCTTCGGTCGCTCTCGAGCCGGTCGATCCCGCTTTTACCTGTATCGGCCGATTGGCTGGTACACGTGTCGCTATAAGGCCATCGGTTCTCTAGCCGATCCCTAATATTTTCCATTATCAATCAACAGGTCAGATTGGCTGGCATGCCTCGCTACAGACCGGGGAGTCACGTGTGCTGCGCGCGGAGGTGACGTCCTATTTTCGCGTCAACAACTTCAAAAGATGACATGGTAGTATTGGTAATCATGCACTAAGACTGCTCTTAGAGCATCTTCAACAATTCTCCATTCCAGGTTGTCATTCTTATTTTTCTGGCAAAAAACAGAAAAAATCTTCTCCAACAGTTCCTTTCTTCTAATTCTGACATAACAAACAATTTCTATGAAACATCACAAGCCCCGTCTCAGGTTGTCATTTATCTCAAGTTTTTAAAAAGGGCCTCCACGCGCGCATATATGCGCGCTCACATTCGCGGCGCATTCGTCCGTATCAGAAGAGGTGGAAGAGCATAAAAATAATTTTGTTTCTGTCCCAGAGTTTCTGATGTAAGTTTTTAAGAGGTGGAATGACTTAAATATAATTTTGTTTCTCTCTCATGTGTAAGTTAGATATGAGTTTGGCACGTGAATTATATCAAACGGTTGGAGATGAGCTTTTTTTACTTAACATATCTTTTTAGAAGTTGGAAAAACACAAGATTTACCGAGTAAAATTTTGCAAACTCTTGGAGATGCTCTTAGACGTGCATAATCGGCTAATTGTTAGGCAGCAGGGTTGCTCTTTGCCGGGGGGGTGGGGGGGGGTAGGTGGTACCTAGGTGGTGCTCGTATGCCGGCGGAGGTGGGGACATCTGCTAAGTATAGGGAGGAGGTGACGTCAGGCGGTGGGGAATGCAATGGCGATGTCTGGCGTCGGTGAAGGTGGAGGCAAGGGTGTCTGGCAGTGGCTGTAGTGGAGGAGATGTCGGATGATGGCGTAAAGGTAGCAGGTGACGGCGGCGGTGAGCACGAGGCATTGGAGGCTCCAGTGGTCGTGGAGGAGGCTAGGACGTCGGATGTGCACCTGGGCAGCGACGGAACGTCGAGCAGCAGTGGAGGAGATCGGTGGGCCGAGAGTAGGCACTAGGCAGGGACGGAAGGTGGCGGCGGACGCGAGCGAGTCATGGACAACGACAATGATGGTGGCGGCTTTGTTCCCAACTTTAGACCCATTGTTCCATGTCTTATGTTGAAGGGCCGATTAGTCAACCAGAGAGGGGGGGAGTACGTGAATGGGAGCCAATAAAAATTTCTCCGAAGAAAAATCGGCTAATTCCCAAAATCACAACCAAAGGTTCCCACACGAACTTGCCAAGGTCATTTAGTCACGACGGACCTACCAACCCTAGGAGCAAGTCCAAACTCGAAGCAAAGCGAAAGCACAACTCAAGAACTTCAACACTTGGGAAAATCTGCACACCTGGGACGAACTGTCCGTACGGAGGTGACGGACTGTCCGTGGGCTACTGGCGGACCGTCCGTGGCACAAAGACGGACCGTCAGTATTTGCAGACAGAACCTCTAGAGACGATCGGGCTCCTCATGGACTGTCCGACAATCGAGTTCGGACCGTCCGACACTCGAGTTCGGACCGTCCGACAAACCCACCAGAATCTCTGCACCTCGAACCAAGCCTCACGGACCGTCCGTCCACTTGCCACGGACCGTCCGTCAAACACGGTGCAGAACGAAAACAACTTCCAAACAGATCGAAACACAAACTCACATGAACACATGACGAACTCAACGAACTGGGAACCGGACGGACTGTCCATGACCAAGGGACGGACTGTCCGTGCCGTCTCCAGAACGTGCGCGCCAACTTGGCCGCGAGGTCAACTCCACCTTCCCAACAAAGGATCTCCCAAACCGCTGGATGGATTGAGCCCAAATTTTAGAAAGATGTGAAGCGTCTCTAGGAGATGCTATGCCTAAAATCTTGGAGCCTCAAACCAATCCAAACGACCGGAATCACCAAATTCCAGAGCACAACCCACCACCTAGGGTTCTATCCAAAAGTTGCGAATTGAATGCCAACCCCGGCGTTTGAGGGGTCAAGATCATCCACAAAGAGGCACAAGGCAATCACCCATGACTCCCTCAAAGAAATCCGGAGAGAAACACCCTCAAATCGATGAATCAAGGGACGAATGAACCCCCCTCCCCAAAATAGCCCCGAAAATGAAATGAAAATCACAAAGAGCTAAGAGAGGGAAATCATCACAACACCGAATTCTTCCATACATCTAGAGGTCAGATTCTATACAAATGCATGAAAAATCTAGCCTATGGAGCAAAGGAATTAGGAAGCAGTCCAGATGGACGAGTTGCCATCCAACCCTAGAGCTATATATATGAAGTCTCTCTGGTGGAGGCAAATGACCACGCTACCCCTACAACTTAAAAGACAATTTGGTCAAATAGCGAATATTCTCATCGGGCGGCCACACCTTTGCCGCAGTCCGCGTCCTCCCGATGCAAGCCCCACGATCCTGCCACGTGATCTCCGCTTTGAAGCTTCTTGGCGCTCCCGGATCCTGTCTCCGCCTACCAAGCCTCCGATCTTGGTTTTGTGGAGCAACCAAGGAACTCGACAGTTTTGTGGTGAACCATCGCAAACCCCACGAACTCGGTGTAGCCTCCACGCCAAGCTCCTCTTGACTCGGCATCCACGTCATCCCGGCTCGGTATTGGTTTTTTGGAGTAAATCAATAAAACCTCGCGTGCAGACTCCGGTTGTGAGCCGCTACCCTGCACCAGCTCATGTTCACAACTTCGTCTTGCTTTTCTTGCCACCATGCGGTCCGCACATGATCCCGTTCGGCCATCGGGTCCATCGAGCCAAGCATACTTGTCTCTCCACTCTTCGGAGGCCCCGCAAGGCTAAGACCTTTCGTGCCTGGTCTTGACCTGCACCAATACAAATCAAGCCGCAACCTGCACCTGCAATATTCGGCCAAGAGTAAGTCCACACCACGTTGTCAATCACTCATCACTAAGGAGCGACCATCCACCGGTCCTCGGACGCTCCGGTCCTCATATGTTTTCCTTTTTAGACGTACCGTACCGCCTAGATGATCACCACACCTAATCGTGATTAGGCGCACCTAATCGCTATGCGGTGGATAAACACCTGGCAACCGCCTAGCGCTTTTTCCAACATTAATCTTAAATGCGGACATGTTGTGCGTGTGTCCTCTTAAATGTGATTGCACCATCTGTCCATCTTACAAGATTTGGCTTGCACCAATTATTAAAAGTTCTTTTAGGCCGAAAAATCATTCATCAAAATTTGGTGCTACACACTTGCATTAGTGTTTATAATTTTTAGTTTTTTGCAGTGTATGTATTTTTAGTTGATATACTTGGATACTGAATTTCCTTGTTGCAAAAGATAAGAATGGCCCCATTTAGTTTGGACTAGTGAAATTTTTGGTCCTCTTTCAAGGTCTATTAGGAGTATTAAACGTAGACTAGTTATAAAAATAATTACACGAATGGACTGGAAATTGGGAGACGAATCCATTAAGCCTAATTAATCTGTCATTAGAGATTGGTTACTGTAACATGATGTTGTCTAATCATGACATAATTAGGCTTATAGATTCATCTCGAAAATTAAGGTAGGGCTTATGGAATGAGTTTTATCATTAACCCACATTTGATACTCCTAATTAGTGTCCGGAGATTGATGTGATGGGTAGTTGGTGAAATTTTTTGGAACTAAATAGGGCCATAATACTAGAATTGGTTGGTTCATTTAATTCTCTTTATTTATTCTATTCTTTGATTTTGTTTTACGCACCATGAGAATGTGGATCTCATGCCATCCTATTTTGAACAAAGGCTATGGAATTTGAAAATTCGAGTCTTATGGTGGTGATTTAATTGTGGCTCCTACACTATGTTGTCTTATTCCACTAGATGACTAGAGAAAAATTGCACTTAGATTATTCCACAAAATATTGGATTAGTCAATTAGATATCCAAGTACAAATTGCAGGTTTTTTCTTTTGAAAAGAACCATAGAAATTATGCGTGGCATATACTGATATACTCATAGAGGATGAGATCAACAAGCATGACACCAACACACATGGTAGCCCAAGAAAACCCCCCCAACACGAGTCTAGAACAACAAATCACCACTATCACAAAAGTGAAGTAGCCCACCAACCTACTACTTCCAATATACCTGACATCTTTCTGCCGATTTGCACATGAAGCAGGAACTGCAACAGCAACAAGTGTCACCTTTATAAAGTCTACAGAGACTCAGAGAGAGACAATATCCACAAAGGGCATCAATATAGTTTGGAAAAGACAAAGTAGCTTTTGTGTCTAACTTTTCGCCTGCTTTCAAGGACACAAACAAGAAAACAAGCGTATATGAAATGATAAAATTAGGGTTAGTCAGAAAGATAGATGGATCGCCCTAGGGTTCGGGTTCCAATCCCCAGCAACGGCGTCAGAAAAAGGGGCTTGTTGACGTTTAAGACACGTGTCACGTTTCGATCCGCAAGCGTACGGATCACGTGTCGCCCTTCTTCACTCGGGGTAACCCAAGGTATCAATATGTGGATCAGAAGCAAACTACCTAGGGTTTTCCAAGTAATATGACCGGTCTACATGAGGTGTTGATCGCATATGAGAGGTAAACCTAAAAGGTACGAGTGATAGCATATAGGTTGATCACATCCACAAACATAGGCTAGGTAAAGCGCAACCAAAGGGGTAACTAGGCCTATCACCTTCTAGTTGTTGTTCCAGCTAAAGTGCAACAAATCAAACATCTCATCTAATAGGATCCTTAAACTCCTACCTCCGGCCTTCCTCCCGAAGGCACCCACCGTACACGCTCTTGACGTCCTGTGACGACGCCCCCGGTTCTTGTGCAGGTGAACCTAGGGGCACGTCCAAGTGAACGTGTCTACAAATCATGAAGGATCCACATACTAGATCTAATCACCATGACTACATAAAGCATGCTAAGTAGTCTAATGTTGACGGCTATTAAACACCATATTTATAACCGTCAACTCCTGCATTTTGGCATGATAAATATACATCCACAGTAGAATAGGGGTTTATACTGATAATTTCCACAAGTTGTGGTGTATATTTGAATGCAGGAAATTAGTATGAGAAATAGAGCAAAAGCACACCTTATCCTTCCACCTCATCAAGCCAAGCCTCTCCACCTCAGCCAATAAGAGCCTGCCATGCATAATGCGAATGATCGCTGACGTCATCAATCCAGAGGAAAGAGGCCCAACGAATCAGGAGCTGCCACATGTCTAACACAAGGATTCAAGGGCCCACAACCCGAGCAAACTGCCTTCAACCGACCCATACATCGGGAACCGCCTTGGGGACCCACCTGCCAGCCACCTGGAGAAAGCACAAGGCGAGTGGGGCCACCCTGGGGTCGGCCGACCCCTAGGATTGGCTGAACTGACATTATGTCGGTTCATCTCGGCCTTCCACGTGGTGGTCTCTGGTTGGTTCCTGGTTGCATTCCGGGGGTGCTCGGGGTGTTCTCACACCGATGCTCTAGCCTATAAATAGAAGTAGAGGGGGTAGGAATAGAGACACACACTTCTTCTCATTTTGCCTTTGGGCTCCTACCTCTCTAGGAGAGGAGTGCCTTTGCATAGGATTAGTGCTGGCTTGCTAGTGCTTTAGAGATTAGAAGGAAGGTGAGGGGGTGACTTGGGGACGTGCCATGGTGTTTGGCACCTTTCCCCAAGAACGAACCTCTACGGAAGCTTCTGTTCTTCATTTAGAATAAAGTGAGTATTTCGGCATTCTCTATTTAGTCTAAAGTGGCTCCTTGCATGGGTGAATAGTTCTTGTGTTCTTCACTTGTTCATGACTTAGAGGCTTGTGTTCTTCATGAGCTTAGCCTTTGATCTTCTAGTGTAGTTCATAAGTTGCTAATTCTGTTTGTATGCCCGCTAGTCCAATTGGAGTAAAGTGGATGCTCCTGCATTCTAGTTTAGACCAAAGTCCTTCCATGATACTTGTATAGATAGCGGTTACCTGAGTGAGTTCTGGTCTCTCCCTCGTGGGTTTGTCCCTCCATCTTTGTACGGAGTGCTATAGTGTTGTTACGGGTCGACAGACGTAGCCGTACTATAGTAGTAACCGCTGGTGTAGACGTGGTGTCTAGACGACGGGTTATCCTTCGATTGCCCTCTATCCCACGGTTTGTCTTGGGGTAGGCCGCGGTAGTGACAGCCATTGGACCCTTTCGGAACCCCCCACGTCCGGTTACAGGTGTAGGCAACCATTTGCCGTGAACCGACTGTTATAGCCAGGAGGGTCCAGTGTCCGAAACGAGAGTCCCTAACCGAGAGATTGTTCTGAACTCTGCCCACTACCAGCAAGATCCTTTCCATCTTCATCTCATCCTATAGAGTTGTGTCCTTGGACCATTCTCCTAGGGTAGAAGGTAGTACACACCGTTCCTTGGATTCGATACCCTTGGGAATACTCCTGAGGTGAAGTGCTACAACGGTATTTCCGTGCACTTGAGGATTCTTTCGTACCCGTCGGTATACTATTGGCATTTCTTAACGTCGATGCTAAGTTATGAGTTCCTAGCAACGATGCCAGAAATGACCAAATGGTAATTTTAACGATTACGAGAGTCCGCAAGCGCACGGAAGTACCATTGTAGCATTTCCCCAAAGGAGTATTCCAAAGGGTATCGAATCCAAGGAAGGCTGGGCGGATTAACAAGTTTAACACTATTGCAAGGAGTATAAATCATAGACGGAAACAAACCAGACACTCAAGTACAGGGGTAAGGTATGATAGATAAGATGGTAGTGTGAACACACAAACACACTCTCTCTAATGGTCCTAGGCTTAGGAGGCAACATATGAGTTAGTTCTAGGTTCTAAAGTACTAAACACACAAAGTTAGTCAGACAAGTTAGATACACACTAGCATTGCATGACTGGTGGCTCAAGCACCCAGGTACAAACGGGGAGCTAACCTCCCGCGTCGCTTATGCACGACTCCGGTTGTTAGACTTTAGACTCCTACAGCGTATCTGAACGTGGGGGATTCCAGAAGGGTCCAACGGCTGTCACCACTGTGGCCTACCCCAAGACAAACCGTGGGATACACTCGTAAGCAACGTAGCTACGCAACCCAAGCACCACGCTTATGTTGTTAGCAGGACCCTGACCGGCCCGAGCTATTGTGACCCAGGTCAGAGCCGCCAGATAAACTGGCCAATTACACCGAGTACCGTAGCTTAAGCACGAACTTCATGCAACACGAACATGGGATCTACCTAGATCAAACTAGGCTAAGTACACAAACGGATTTGTGCTTTCTTATGTCTATTCAACAAGATCAAAGGGTTGTGTTCGTGAAGAACACGAGCCTCTAACTTATGAACAAACACCAAAAACATGTATAAGTCACTCGTCAACTGGATCGAAAGGCCTTGTTCATCAAGAACATGAGCCTCTAAATGATGAACAAGCGAAGAACACATGAACAAATCACCCATGTATACAAGCACAACTTTATATGAAATAGTTGAATAACTAAAGTAGATCAAAGTCATACAATAAAATAAAGATACAAGAGGACTCATACCTAGATCCCAAAGTAGACTTGGAACCTGAAGTAGAACTACTCTAGCCTACCTCTTAGCCTTAGAAACCAAAAGTGAGAGAGGAGGAGTAAGGTGTGTTGGTAAGAAATGAACCCCCTTCCCTTCTATTTATAGGTCAGAGCACCGGCGCAAGAAGGAGTGAAACACCCCGGGAACGGCCTCTAGGACCAATGGACAAGCGCCATGTGGAAGCCCAGGGTCAGCCGACCCAAGGTCGGTTCTACCGATCCTAGGGTCGGTCGACCCCAGGTGGGCCCCACTCGGGGTGTGCTTCCTCGGGGTGGCTGTCCTATGGGCGCTTAAGTCGGTCCCCGGTGTACACGTGCTCTTGAGGTGGTTTAGGCGCTCTGGTGGGCCTATGGATCCATGTGAAGTCCATGTGTCACGCTCTGATTCGTCGAGGCTTGCCTCTCTTGGATCGGTGACATGGCGTGCATGCATGGCACCTGAGGTGGCAGCCACTCGTTGAGGTGACGTTGCATGAATCATAGAAGGTGAGTTTGCCACTACTTTTATGCTTATTTTCCTGCAATCACATAATCTCCAAGGACAAGTGGAACTACATTATTCTTAACTAAAATGCGTGTAAGAAATGCCTCTTGCTCCTTTATTCATGAGTAAATTGACGGCTAAAGTAAGCACTTAACAGCCGTCAACAACTCCCCCAAGCTAGCCTCTTGCTCGTCCCGAGCAAGACACTTAGGAGTTAGGTTGGTTGATCAGGACTTGCTACGATGTTGTATTCCTAGTTTATGACAAGCATACGACTAGGTACTCTATCAAGGATTGAATAAGTTAGCATTAATCTTACCTTACGCTTGATTGATATGGGGCTTGTAGCTTCACCTGCCTTGGGCGGTTGAAAGATAGAACAATTGTATAGAAATTACTACTCACAAGTGCCTTGATCAGTTGTCAATCCAGAGGTTTTGCAAATTTTCACAAAGAAATCAAAGTTCCTCTAATGATACTCTCGGATCGCTTATTGTGTATGGTTCCTCACCAAGGCATTAAATTGCCTTCTTTCACCACCTACTCCTAATGAGCTGATATGTGGAGCTGTAGGTAGGGAAAACATGTGGCATACCTGTTTCTCATGTATTGTCGAGTCGAAAACCGGATCCTTGGGAGCAACAAGTCATACAACCTGATCAAGATGTGCATGTGTGTGTATATAGTGGATGGATGAAGAACTCCTTTTTGTATATGATTCTCTCTTTTCCTTTTGAGATTTTTGGGACTTGGGCTATGTCTCTTTATTCTTTCTTTTTCTTCTTCTCTTTTTTTCTTCATGCTCTTGAGCATTCCTTCTTTTTTGTTTTTTTTCGCATAGCCCATAGTCCTTGCTAAATATTTTTGGAGAGAGAGTAATCATGGAACAATGCACAGAGCTTTATTTGTGGAATGGATGGGGGATGGATGAAATGATGGGTGCTAACTTCCAGTGTAGAAGTTTAGCATGTAGTGGATGTGTACATGATCTTGATCATGGGAGCATGACAAGCTTCTCGCCGAGGGTCACAACAATTCGACAAGACTCAATGAAGAAAACAAGTAGCATATGTGGAGGCTAATAATAGCTAGGATCTACATATGGCTTTGGATAGGAATTTCTCATCATTTAGGAACTTATCATTTTATCATTTTTCAAAAGAAAACTCCGGATATCAAACATCACTTAGCACAGGCTCATAGCAACTCTATTTTACCATATCATACCTCACAACAACCTAGGCAAAGGTCATGCTTTTTGCTACCCACAAGTTTCAAGCTAAGGTTTGATCATACAAGCCAACAAACTCAAAACTTAAATAGGATACTAAGCCATAGCAAGGCATACAAAAGGAATAAACAGAGCAACTATTGATCATTTCAACCATGATGAACAGAAAGCATTCTTACCGCGCATATAAAAGCAAACTAATTTAAGAAAGCAAATAAATATTTTTGGTCTTTTAATTTTGCAGATTTTTATGTGTTTTGAGGATATGAGATTCTGAAAATAAAGATACAAGGTACCTCAGAGTGGGGGTCCTCCCCCAAGCTAGCTTCAAGCTCACTACTGTGGAGGGGGAAATCCCATCCACCGGTAGTAGGCCCTCTGCTCCTCCAGCTGCTGCTGCTGTGCCAGCTCGATGGCGTGAAGTCTCTCGCCAGACATCCGCTGCCAGTCCCGGGTGGACTCGACGTGCTGGTGCACGGTCTCCTCCATGTCGCCGACTCGGATGTTGAGCTCGCTCATCTGCTGAGTGAGAGTGGCCCCATGAAGGACCGAAACGGTGATAAAAATTCTTCTCGAAGGAGATGGAAACTCCAACAAGATGAACAAGGCTTCCAAAGCACGTCTCCGACTCAACTACCCAAGTTGGCCAAGACCACGCAGTCACTGGAGTGCTACTGGTCCTAGGAACCAACAACCACCGAAGCTAACCCGAGAACACAGCGGAAAGACCAACTCGAGCAGCTACTGGACTGCACCGGTCAGACCGGTCGCACACACCGGTCAGACCGGTCCCTGCTGGAGCACCCTGACAGATCCTGAGAACTTCCACAGAAGGCCCCTACACCGGTCAGGCCGGTGTAGCACACCGGTCAGACCGGTCTAAGCCAGGAAGTCCCAAATCCACAAACCTGATCTTCCGAGCTCCAAACCGAACCAAACTCGAAACAGCAGCAACACAAGACAACAGGGAACTCACCAAGACGTTCACCCGAGGCAAATCCCACAAGGCCTCTGCACCGGTCAGACCGGTCGACTGCACCGGTCAGACCGGGCAGCTCGGGATGAATAGCACCCGCGGGTCAACTCCCCTAAATCCAACTTCCGATCTCCGGAATCGCTCCACGGATTTGCACAAGACTTTGGGGATAGTAGGAACACCTCATGGGCACTCCATAGCCAAGATTTGGTCCACCAAAACTTGCTAAATCGAGAGGAATCGAAGAAATCTCACCAAGAACGCCTCTAACCCTAGAGATGAGAAAACCCCAAAATCGAGCCCCTTTTCTCAAGGATTTGGGAGGGGAATCAAAGAGAAAAGAACCACGAAGGGTTCAAGCATACATCCCCCACCAAATCCCAAAGAGAAAGGCCTCGAATCCGCCACAAGAAAATCGCCAAGAAAGGGCTCCGAAAATCACCAAAAAGGAGAAACGGGAAAGACACATTCAAGCCTTGAAGAACCACGCCGAATCATCTATACATACCAAAGAGGTTCATACAAGGTCTAGCTTGCCACCCGATCATCCTTCCCTCTCACAAGATCTCACCATGAAGCTCTCAAGCTAGTCCTAGAAATTCCAAAGGAAAAAGGAAAGGGAAAATAGAAAAACAAAATGAGCTAGGGTTCCAAGAGATGGCTGCCATCCATCCCTCCAAGTGTTTATATGGGGGCAACCAAAAGACTAAACTACCCTTACTAGCTAACTAGGGATACATACCCTTCAAGGGCAATTTTGGAAGTCTTTAGTTCATCACCATCGGACAGATGCCTAGCGACCGCAAACTTGCTTAGCCTCGACGCAAGCCTTGCGATCCCGACGTGTGTCCTTCGCTTCGAAGTTTCTCAGCGACTGCGACCCTGGCGGTCAGACCGCCCCCCTGGGCGGTTAGACCGGCCCAGGCGGTCTGACCGCCCCTCCTGGGCGGTTGAACCGGCCTGGGTGGCCGCACTCCCTCGTCGAGTCTTTGGCCTCGGTTTTGTGGCTCAACCGAGTAACCCAGTGGTTTTCTGGTGAACCACTGCAAACCCCGCGAACTCGGTGTAGCCTCAGCCAATCACCACTCATGACTCGGCTCGCACGTTGTCCCGGCTCGACCTTGGTTTTGAGGCTCAACCAAGAAATCGTCCATGACTTCATCTTGCCGTTCTTGCCACCATGCGGCCCGCACTTGACTCCGCTGGCCACCGGGTCCCTCGAACCAAGCCTACTTGTCTTCTCCACACTTGGAGGCCTCACCAGCAACGACCTTTCGCGCTTGTTCTTCACCTGCACCAACACCAGTCAAGCCGCAACCTGCACTTGCAATACTTAGCCAATAATCAGTCCACACCACGTTGTCAATCACTCATCACACCAGGAAGTGACCTACCACCGGTCCTCGAACCACACAGGCTCTCAATCTCCCCCTTGATGAGTGCATTGACAACACACACGTTTTGGTAACCAAAGAAAAAAAAAGAAAAGAAAAGAAATGACTAAAAGAAACTCCAACAAGCGATCGAAAGCCAAAGAAAAGGCAAAGAGCAAGATCACTTGAAGAAGACAAGTCTCGGACCCCTTAGGCAAGGGTAACGGCTCGACACATCCGAGACAAAACCATGCTCAAGCAAAGAGCACAAGCCACCAAAACAAAGCTTAAAAACCACAAAGAGCACCCCCTGCACACATGCAAGCTCCTCCTAAACCAATGCAACTCCCCCTGGTCGAATGCATGCAAACCACCTCGCGAAACAGAGCAGCTGCTTCAGCTTTCCTCTGACCGGTCAGACCGGTCCTCCTCACCGGTCAGACCGGTGGACAAGATCGTCCAATACCTGACACTCACACCGGTCAGACCGGTGAGCAGCACCGGTCAGGCCGATGACCATGCACCTGGGAAAAACTGGGAACTGCACGAGCTCAAAACTAGCTCGAAACCACTTGGAAACCTTATAAATGCATGCAGCAAGCCAAAACATGCTCAAACTTCTCCCCCTTGTTGACAATGCATGAATCAAGCCAAAAATGCAAAAAATGCAACCTAGAGCTTCTCAAATAGACAAAATTCAACATAGCATGCTACACACCTCCAAATGAGCAAGTTAGATACTCTATAGCTTCGTATGGACAAAAACTACAAGATCACCAAGTTTCACAACCATTGGGCGAAGCTAAGACAGAAATGACTATTTTTGCGAAAAATTTCTCTCTCATGAGCAAAGTCCTAAACATGAGCAAAACATATCAAAATGGCAAAGCCACACAAACTTCATGCTAGGACAACCATTCTAATCATAAGACCATCATAAACAACCACAAGCACCTCATGTCATGTCAAAGCATACCGAGCCATGTGCTTACTTCTATGTATGAGACTTCTCATTGGGAAGCAACATGCAACGGTTTAGCACCCAAAAAGCAAGTAAATTAAGCACATATGACATGAGAGCACATTTTCCAAGCAATTTACATTTCATTTTCAGATGTATAATTGGTACATGAAATGTCTTTGCGACAAAAAGGAACTTATGCCCCTCCACAAGATAAAGCATGGGGGCTAAACATTCATGATGGCAAATGAGCCTTTGGCCCCATATGATCAAAATAAGCTATCCAACCACAAATTAAGCATAGCCAAGCCAAAAAATATGTCAAGATCATATAAAGGCATTTACTCACAAGAGAGCATACATATGACATTTTTAAAAAAAACATAGCTATCAACCATGGATATAAATCAAGATCATCAAGAGCTAAGCCACACTAATCCATATCATACCAAACTAGCTCACAAGATCATATATAGCAAAACATGGTGAACTATGTATATAAGAGAAGCTTTTCCTACAAAATGCATATGATACAAAATGCATGCAACCTATCATACAAAGATGACTATACATCATGATACAAATGCAATGCAAATGCAAGAATGCACAAAGAAAAGCTATACATATGGTACAATGGATCTCCCACACACCCAACTCAAGAAACCAAACAAACACCAAGCTCCCCCCGCAAACGACTGAAAGTTGCTTGATCTAGGGGTTTGGTGAAAATATCGGCTACCTGGTCATGTGTGGGCATGGATCAAAGCGATTTTTCCTTTCTCTATGTTGTCTCTCAGGAAATGATACCTCACTTCTATGTGCTTGGCTTTGGAATGGAGCACTGGGTTCTTTGCAACACTTATGGCACTTGTGCTATCACATTGAAGTGGGACATGGGTATACACCTCACCAAAGTCACTCATGGTGTATGTAATCCAAAGGAGCTGAGAGCAACAACTGGCTGCGGCAACATACTCTGCCTCGGTAGTGGATTGAGCAACACTCGATTGTTTGCGGGAAGACCAAGACACCAAAGAATAACCCAAGAACTGGCAAGTCCCAGAAGTGGACTTCCTATCCAACTGACACCCGGCGAAATCCGCGTCCGAAAATCCATGAAGAGCCAAAGAAGAAGACGCGGAGTACCACAGGCCGAAGTCGGGAGTATGTCGCAAATACCTGAATATGCGCTTGACTGCTTGCCGATGCGAAGTCCTCAGAGACGCTTGAAAACGTGCGCACAGACATACCGAGAATTGGATGTCCGGCCTCGTCACCGTCAAGTACAGGAGTGACCCGATCATGCTTCGGTACTCCTTCTGGTCCACGTGTTCACCTTCCTCGTCCGCATCAAGAGCTGTAGTCGTACTCACAGGCGTCACCATGGCCTTGGAGTCCTCCATCTTGAACTTCCTCACAATGTCCTTGGTGTACTTGGCTTGGTGCACGAATGTTCCTTCCTTTGATTGCTTGATCTGGAGTCCGAGGAAGAACTGTAACTCACCCATCATGCTCATCTCAAATTCCCTGCTCATGTCTTCTGCAAACCTTGCAACCAAAGAGTTAGACGAGCCACCAATGACAATATCATCCACGTATACCTGCACAATCAGGATATCTTTGCCCTGCCTGAGGAGAAACAAGGTCTGATCGACCTTCCCCATCTCAAAACCTCTCTCAAACAGGAACCCCCTCAACCTACCGTACCAAGCTCTAGGCGCCTGCTTCAACCCATACAGCGCCTTCCTCAACTTGTACACCCTGTGGGGGTACTTCTCACTCTCAAACCCCAGTGGTTGCCTCACATACACTACTTCCTCCAAAACACCGTTCAGGAAATCACTCTTGACATCCATTTGGTACAATTTGAGCCCTTTAGCCACGGAAAAGGCTAGAAGGATCCTAATCGCCTCCAAACGGGCTACGGGAGCAAAGGTCTCCTCGTAGTCGATCCCCTCTTTCTGACTATACCCTTGCGCCACCAACCTCGACTTGTTTCTCACCACTTCTCCTTTCTCTCCCTCTTTATTTTTCCACACCCATTTTGTCCCAATCGACTTACACACTGGTGGAGGATCTACCAACTTCCAAACTTGGTTTCTCTCAAAGTTCTCCAACTCCTCATGCATCGAATTAACCCAATTGTGATCAGATAACGCGTGTCCAATGTCTTTGGGCTAAAAAGTAGCAACAAAAGCAGCATGAGCAAAGTGGGAATTGTTTCGAACCCTCAACCGTGTAGTACGTTCATTGATGTCGCCGATGATTCTCGAAGCTGGGTGATCCACTTGAACTCGCTGGGGAGGTTCTCGCCTTGATGCTACCTCCCCCTCAACAGCAGCTTCGCCTTGATCTGGGTTTGTCATCGCAGGTGTGGGAGAAGGGCCGTCCACCACCGTAGTCGAAGTAGTAGGTACATGCTCAGCTGCGGGCACCACACCGCCATCTTCATCATCTCCATGTTCATGTTCCTCCTCCTGAAAAATCTCCTCGCCAAGTTCTTCGTCACCGGCACACTCAAAAATAAGCTGACTACGTGGCTGTGTCTCGTCGAAGGTAACCTCGCAAGTCTCCACGATTTGGTTAGTTTCAAGATTGAGCACTCGAAAGGCTCTAGAATGAGACGCGTAACCAAAGAAAATGCCATCGACAGACCTAGCCTCGAACTTGTCCAACTTCTTACCTTTCTTCAGGATAAATCATTTGCACCCAAACACATGGAAGTGTGAAGGACCGATTAGGCGACCAGAGAGGGGGGGGGGAGTGAATGGGAGCCGATAAAAATTCTTCCCGAAGGATGTACTCGGCCTATGCCCCAAATTCACAACCGAGAATTCCCACATGAGTTTGCCAAGGTCGCGTAGTCACAACGAACCTACCAACCCTAGGAACAAACCCCAACTCAAAGCAACACGGAAGCGCAACTCAAGAAGCAAGAGACTTAGGCAATCTGCGGTGCCTGGGGCGGACGGTCCGTGGTGACCGGGCGGACGGTCCGCAAGAGGCAGGCAGACGGTCCGCAAAAACTACCCGAACTACCAGTACTGCACCTCGAAATACGGACGGTCTGTACCCTACCCTCGGACGGTCCGTGGGCAACCCGTACCGCGTAGACGGTCCGAGACAGGCGGGCAGACGGTCGGCAAACTGCCTGCAACGAAAACTAGACACTCCTCAGATCGAAACGCCTCTAGTTCAAGAACTGAAGAATAGGCGATGAACACGTGTCCTCGCGGACGGTCAGCCGACCAGGTGCGGACGGTCCGCCAGGCACAGACAGAGCAGCTCGAGCTCAAAAACGAGAAGTCAACCTCTTATATCCATCCATGGATCTCCCAAACAGATTGAGCTCTTGAGACAAGATTTGGGGGAGATGTGAAGCGTCCCTAGGGGATGCTATGCCCCAAAAATTGAAGCCTCAAAATAATTAAATCGCCGGGAATCAAAGTTCTACTGAGCTCACACAAAAAGCTAGGGTTCTAACCGAAATTCTTCAATCGGAAGCCAAATCCGGAGTTTGAGGGATCAAGATCAAGCACAAAGATGCACGAGACATCTATCCATGATTCCCACAAACAAATCCGAACCAAAACACCTCAGAATTGAAGGAACAAGGCGCGCACGAAAATCCAACGAAAATAGCTCGAAAAAGACACGAAAATCACACGAGCTACAAGAAGGAAATCAACGCAACCATGAAAGCTTCCATACACTCGGAGATCAGGTTCTCTATAAAAACATGAAGAAAATCTAAACCTATGGAGCAGGGAAATGAGAAGCAGTCCAGATGGATGGTTTGCCCAGAACACCTAGAGCTATATATATGAGTTCCTCTGGGTTGGGCAAATGACCAAGCTACCACTAGCACTTAAACTTAAGATACAATCCCCTCAGGGGCAATGTGGTCAAGTAGCACTCCTCTTCATCAGATGGCCACGCCTTCGCCGCAGTCCGCGTCCTCCCGACGCAAGTCCTGCGATCCCGCCGCATGTCCTCTAGCATCGAAGCTTCTCGACGCGCCCGGATCCTGTCTCCTCCCGTCGAGCCTCCGGTCTTGGTTTTGTGGCTCAACCAAGTAACCCGATGGTTTTGTGGTGAACCGCCGCAAACCCCGCGTGCAGACTCCGGTCGTGAGCCACTACCCTGCACCGGCTCCGATCAACGACTTCGTCTTGCTTTTCTTGCCACCATGCGGCCCGCACTTGACCCCGTTCGGCCACCGGGTCCATCCAGCCGAGCCTACTTGTCTCTCCACTCCTCGGAGGCCCCGCAAGGCTAAGACCTTTCACACCCGCTCTTCACCTGCACCAACACGAGTCAAGCCGCAACCTACACCTGAAATACTCGGCCAAGAGTCAGTCCACACCACATTATCAATCACTCATCACACCAGGGAGAGACCATCCACCGGTCCTCGGACGCTCCGGTCCTCAAAGTGACTCACCTTGGGTGTGCAACCGTGCATCAACTCATAGCATGTTTTCTTCTTATGCACCCTGAGGTAAATCCTGTTCGACACATAGCACGCAGTATTCACTGCCTCAGCCCAGAACCTTCTCGGAGTCCTATGCTCATCGAGCATCATCCGAGCCATCTTGCACAAGGTTCTGTTTTTCCTTTCAACCACGCCGTTTTGGGGAGGCGTATATGGACTAGAGAACTGGTGTTCAAGACCCAAGTCATGGCAAAAGGTTTCGAAGCGGGAGTTTTTAAATTCTGAGCCATTGTCACTGCGGATCGCTCGTATGGCATCTCCGTGCCTCTCGTTTCTCAACCTCAAGACAAGATCTCGAACAAAACCAAACGTCTCCCCTTTCTCCTCAAGAAAGAAAACCCACGCATACCGAGAGTAGTCGTCCACCACAACCAGGACGTACCACTTCCCACCCACGGATCGCACACGAGTTAGGCCAACAAGGTCCATATGGAGTAGCTCGCATGGACGCTCTGTCATCACATCGGTGAGGGGTGGATGGGAAGAAGCTACCATCTTAGCATGCCGACATGGCGCACAAACCAACTCATTTTCAAATCTTAGCCATGGCAATCGTCGGACCAAATTGAGTTTACTGAAGCGAGACAAAAGGTCAAAGCTTAAGTGACCCAATTTCCTATGCCACTTCCACAACTCACTCGAAGAACCAGCCAAAAAACAACGAACCACACCAGAAGACTGAGAGAAATCTGCTCGGAACACTTGACCCTCGGGAACGACCATGCAAACTAGGTCCCCTCGAGAATCCAAAATCCGAGAACCACCAGGCCGAAACAACACCTCAAAACCCTCATCCAAACGCTGGGAAACGGAAAGCAAATTGAATCCGAGCGATTGAACAAGAGCAACACGCCTGAGAGTGACCTTCTCACTTACCTTAATCTCACCTTCTGAAAGCACACGCTCTCGCCCATTGTCCCCAAAGGTGATGTATGTCTTGGACACCACCGGGACGAGACTTGAGAACCACCTCTTATCTCCGGTCATGTGCCTCGAGCAACTGAAGTCAATCAACCAAACGTTCCTCAAGTCTCCCACCTCATCCTCGGAGTCGGAGTCCGAGTCACTCTGGTGACTCTTCTTGTTGTCGGAGCTACGAGCCATGCCGCAGAAGCCATCTCTCGCGTAGCAGCTCAACCCGCTCAAGTTCTTGGATGACTTCTTGTTCTTGCGCCGATCACCTTCATCTTCACTGCCGCTCGAGCTCGAGGAAGAGTAGGCGGAGTTGGAGTCGACGTCGCTCGCCCCGACCATCGCTCGAGCCTTCCTGCCGCGACCGTCCTTCTTCCTCGATCGACGCTCGTCCTTGTGCTTGTTCTTGTGCTTGTGATCCGCCTTGTTCGGTACTTGCCATCCTTGTTCTCCATCTTCTCCGGACAGTCAGCGACGAAGTGTCCTGCCTTGCCGCATTGAAAGCATGTCTGTGGATTCCTCCTTGTGTTCATCCGGTTCTCGTGCAACCTCTCGAACGCCTGGTCAGCAACGCCAGCTCGTCCTCTCCAAGCACGTCGAACTCCTCGTCTAGCAAAGACATCAAAGAAGACAGAGAGTACATCCTGGAGGATGCGTTTGCGTTTGACTTAGCTCCTTTGCCACCAACAAGAGTAAGACTATGAGAGTCAGTCAGGCTCTCGATCTTGGCTGTCATACCACGGTCCAACTCAGCCGACTTGAGCTTCGAGAACAGCTCGTTCACGGTCAGGGTGTCATACTTCTCGGACTCAAGAATAGCCTCGACCTTTCCGTCCCATACGGTGCGATCCAGCGTGTGCAAGAGCTTCACGGCTCTATCATGATCATCGTATGGGAGCACGGCCACATTGGCTCTCATGTTGTTCACTACAACCGTAAACCATTGGAAAAGGGCATCGACGGACTCGCCGGGGAGATGAGTGAAGTTCTCGTACTCTCTCCGGTAAGTCACGTACATCCGAGCCTGAACCTGAGCATTCCCAGTATGAGCATCCTTCAATTGCACTCAAATCCTACAAGCTAAGTCCTCTGTCTGAACCCGATCGAATTCAGACTGACACAGAGCACGAAACAAGTAGTCGACAGCCTTGTTGTTGGCGTCGAACATGTCCCTCGATCCCGGAGCAAGGAAGATAATCGGATGAACATAACCTGTATTCACCGTAACGTCCCAAAGGATCTAACCCTTACCGCGGAGGAAAGCTGCCATCCGCCTCTGCCACATCTGGTAGTTTTTGCCATCAAAGTGCGGAGGACCCGAACCCCGTTCCTGGTACGCCATCCTTGGATCTTAGACTGGTTAGAATCCGAAGATCCGTAACCGGCTCTGATACCACTTGAAGGACCGAAATGGCGAACCAGAGAGGGGGGGGGAGTGAATGGGAGCCGATAAAAATTCTTCTCGAAGGAGATGGAAACTCCAACAAGATGAACAAGGCTTCCAAAGCACGTCTCCGACTCAACTACCCAAGTTGGCCAAGACCACGCAGCCACTGGAGTGCTAATGGTCCTAGGAACCAACAAACACCGAAGCTAACCCGAGAACGCAGCGGAAAGACCAACTCGAGCAGCTACTGGACTGCACCGGTCAGACCGGTCGCACACACTAGTCAGACCGGTCCCTGCTGGAGCACCCTGACAGATCCTGAGAACTTCCACAGAAGGCCCCTACACCGGTCTTGCCGGTGTAGCACGCCGGTCAGACCGGTCTAAGCCAGGAAGCCCCAAATCCACAAACCTGACCTTCCGAGCTCCAAACCGAACTAAACTCGAAATAGCAGCAACACAAGACAACAGGGAACTCACCAAGACGTTCACCCGAGGAAAATCCCACAAGGCCTCTGCACCGGTCAGACCGGTCGACTGCACCAAATCCCAAAGAGAAAGGCCTCGAATCCACCACAAGAAAATCACCAAGAAAGGGCTCCGAAAATCAGCAAAAAGGAGAAACGGGAAAGACACATCCAAGCCTTGAAGAACCACGCCGAATCATCTATACATACCAAATAGGTTCATACAAATTCTAGCTTGCCGCCCGATCATCCTTCCCTCTCACAAGATCTCACCATGAAGCTCTCAAGCTAGTCCTAGAAATTCCAAAGGAAAAAGGAAAGGGAAATAGCAAAACAAAATGAGCTAGGGTTCCAAGAGATGGCTGCCATCCATCCCTCCAAGTGTTTATATGGGGCAACCAAAAGACTAAACTACCCTTACTAGCTAATTAGGGATACTACCCTTCAAGGGCAATTTCAGAAGTCTTTAGTTCATCACCATCGGACGGATGCCCAGCGACCGCAAACTTGCTTGGCCTCGACGCAAGCCTTGCGATCCCGACGCGTGTCCTCCGCTTCGAAGTTTCTCGGTGGCTGCGACCCGGGCTGTCAGACCGCCCCCCTGGGCGGTTAGACCGGCCCAGGCGGTCTGACCGCCCCTCCTAGGCGGTTGAACCAGCCTGGGTGGCCGCACTCCCTTGTCGAGTCTTCGGCCTCGGTTTTGTGGCTCAACCGAGTAACCTAGTGGTTTTCTGGTTAACCACTGCAAACCCCGCGAACTCGGTGTAGCGTCCGCCAATCACCACTCATGACTCGGCTCCCACATTGTCCCAGCTCGACCTTGGTTTTGAGGCTCAACCAAGAAACCGTCCATGACTTCATCTTGCCATTCTTGCCACCATGCGGCCCACACTTGACTCCGCTGGCCACCGGGTCCCTCGAACCAAGCCTACTTGTCTTCTCCACACCTAGAGGCCTCACTAGCAATGACCTTTCACGCTTGTTCTTCACCTGCACCAACACTAGTCAAACCGCAACCTGCACCTACAATACTTATCCAAGAATTAGTCCACACCACGTTGTCAATCACTCATCACACCAGGAAGTGACCTACCACTGGTCCTCGAACCACACAGGCTCTCACCCCACGAGATGATGAGCGCAACCCGGACGACGAAGACATCACATCTCCGTAGGCAGTACCAGCAGGGACGGCCCACTCGCCACTGCCCGCGCTATCCCAAGCTGAGCTACTCGCATCCTGCTGGTACATGGGCTGGTCCCAACTGGGAGCATATCCGGGAGTAACCCTAGGCATGTACTCGGTAGAGGTCCATGTACCAGGCGAAGGTGTGGTAGGCTGAGGCGACAGCTGCGGGGATGGCTGTGGTGGTGGCTGTTGTGCTCACGGTTCAAATTCAAGGGGGTTGTCCGGATGGACTCCCATGAGCTTGAATCCCAATAAGAGTGTGAGCAAACAGATGGAGCAAGAATAGCGTGTTTCTATTAGAAGTTAGATTCTTTTTATTGAAGGAAGCATCTTACCGATCTTACCTGTCGGCGCAGGGCTCTTTATTCGAATCTTCTAGAGCCCCAACTACCTTCCCATCACTTACCTTGGTGAAAGGTCTGCCTTTGAGGACAAAGGAGTTAGCTCCCCGCCCACTCTTCTCCACACCTTCTTGATGTTCTGTTGCTTCCTAAGTGTGGGGTACTGCTTCTTGGATGGGGACTTAGATTTCGGCTTTTGTCTTCGAGAATCCTTCATGGGAGTAATGAAGTTGTCCCCTTGTGACTGTATAGATTCAACATCTTGGGCGAGGGTGTCCATCCTTGGTATGTCCTCAACCATTGAGCATTGTTCCATACGAGGACGGAATTCAAACCCTTCCTCCCGACCATTAATGTGGAGTCGGATTACTCCGGCACCAACATCAATTTGTGCATCGGCCGTGCTCAGAAATGGACACCCCAGAATGAGAGGTATTTCATCACCAATGTCCATGTCGAGTACCACAAAGTCCACTGGGATGAAACAATCTCGCACCTTCACTGGGATGTCCTCGGCTATCCCCGCTGGGTACCGTACTGATGAATCGGCTAGTTGCAGCCGCAAGGTGGTTGGGGACAATTCCGTATAATTGAGCTGGTCAAAGACTACCTTTGGCATGGTCAAATCTCTGCGATCTAATCATGCATGTGATCATAGGGCACCCCGGATCCTTTTTCTTCTCCAGAAGGTGATTGAGTATAGCTGCGCTACACTCCTCCGTAAGCTTTACCACCTCTGAAGTGGGTAGAGCCCGTTTCTTGGTAAGAATATCCTTGAGGTAACGTGTGTATGTGGGCACACGTATGGCCTCAAGGAGGGGAACATTAATGTGGACCTTCTGAATCATATCCACGAAGCGAGTGAATTGCTCATCCACTGTCACCTTCCTATTTTGCTGGGGGAATGGCAGTATATTTGTGTCAATAGACTCAGGCTTGTCTGCCTTCTCTTCTGATACCCTTGCCTGTGAAGGCTCCCTCATGCCTAATGACTCGTCGTCGCGATCTTTGCCCTCTTTCGAGATTTTCTTGGTTCCTGCATGGTTAGGATAAGGCGGGTCGCGAGTGGTATTACCCCCTCTCGTGACTACTGCTTTTGCATTTTCAACTGGAGGAACCAAAGTGACCAAATGAGCCAACGGATCTTCTATCATTTTATTAAAGCTCACTTGATCCTTAAGAGCAGAAGAAAGGCTATCAATTTTAACGTCTGTTTTCTTGTTAAAACCATCATTAATCTTAGCTTGCCCGAAAACCAGATCTCTCAGGGAAGGTTGGTTTGAAATGAAAGAATTACCTTGATTACCTCCCTGATAGTAAGGGCGTGATTGATTCCACGTTTGACCTCCTTGTGGACGATAACCATTGTTGTTGCCGTTCATGTACGTCACGTCCTCCTGGGTAGCAGGGCAATAATTCCCGGAATGCCCAGTGTCACCACCGACTTCGCAGGTCATGCGAGCATCCATAGCTTGAGTAGTGATGGCCATGGCAGCCTTCTCACTGGTCAGAGCATCCATTCTCTTCATAAGTAGGTCCATCTTGGCGTGCAGCATATCCGCTTCCTTGACGGTATGCGTACCCCTCTGACATGGCTGGAGTCGATCATCACTCCACCCTTGGTTGGAGACCATCTTCTCAATAAGTTTAGTTGCTTCAGCGATAGTGAGAGAGAAGAAAGCCCCTCCAGTAGCAGCATCAATATGGCCCCGGGCTGTCGGAGTTAGCCCATTATAGAAACTCTGAAGAATAAGCCAGTTGTCCATCCCATGATGGGGACAAGCCAGGATGTACTCCTGAAGGCTTTCCCAAGCTTCTGGAATGGTTTCATTTGCTGCTTGCTGAATGCTTGAAATTCTTCCTCGGAGGGCATTGGTCTTGCCCAACGGAAAGAACTTCGCGAGGAACACTGCTGAGCACTTCGCCCAGGTGTCAATATCAGCACAGTTCGCATAGAACCACTGCTTCGCCTTTCCCAGAAGTGAGAATGGAAACAGTCGCAGACGAATGGCATCTTCCTCCACTCCTCGTATAATGAAGGTACTGCACAGCTCCAGGAACTATTGCAAGTGGGCGCTCGCGTCTTCATTGGGCTTGCCACAGAATGGGCTAGCCTGTACCATCGTAATGAGGCTAGTCTTGATCTCGAAGTTTCTGTTCCCGGTGTTGATCTCGGGGCCAGTAGGCACCTGATCAGCAGAGGGAGCAGAGTACTCGCGAAGAGTCTTCTCTTGATTGGCCATGGAGGTTGATGTAGATGGCACAAAGGAAGCTGGGTCGACTTCCGTACGTACACGGTGGGGAGAACCGAAATGAGTTCTAGCTCTCCTCACGAGTTACTCAAGATCTTCAGTGAAATTCGGCGGTAAGTCGAAACCAGTCATACACTCCATGTCTTCATCATCAATAGACAAAGAAGAAATTCAAAGTTAGCCTGCATTGAGAACTGTTTTATTCCTGTCATGATTATAGACATTGCAAAGTGTTGACATGTTATCCACAGCCTTTCCCGGCAACGGCGCTAGAAATGCTTGTTGGCATTTCTTAACGTCGATGCTAAGTTATGAGTTCCTAGCAACGATGCCAGAAATGACCAAATGGTAATCCTAACGATTACGAGAGTCCGCAAGCGCACAGAAGTACCATTGTAGCATTTCCCCAAAGGAGTATTCCAAAGGGTATCGAATCCAAGGAAGGCTGGGCGGATTAACAAGTTCAACACTATTGCAAGGAGTATAAATCATAGACGGAAACAAACCATACACTCAAGTACAGGGTAAGGTATGATAGATAAGATGGTAGCGTGAACACACAAACACACTTTCTCTAAAGGTCCTAGGCTTAGGAGGCAACATACGAGTTAGTTCTAGGTTCTAAAGTACTAAACACACAAAGTTAGTCAGACGAGTTAGATACACACTAGCATTGCATGACTGCTGGCTCAAGCACCTAGGTACAAATGGGGAGCTAACCTCCCGCGTTGCTTACGCATGACTCCGGTTGTTAGACTTTAGACTCCTACAGCATATCCGAACGTGGGGGATTCCAGAAGGGTCCAACGGCTGTCACCACCGCGGCCTACCCCAAGACAAACCGTGGGATACACTCGTAAGCAACATAGCTATGCAACCCAAGCACCACACTTACGTTGTTAGCAGGACCCTGACCGGCCCGGGCTATTGTGACCCAGGTCAGAACCGCCAGATAAACCGGCCAATTACACCGAGTACCGTAGCTTAAGCAAGAACTTCATGCAACACGAACATGGGATCTAACTAGATCAAACTAGGCTAAGTACACAAACAGATTTGTGCTTTCCTATGTCTATTCAACAAGATCAAAGGGTCGTGTTCGTGAAGAACACGAGCCTCTAAATTATGAACAAACACCGAAACCATGTATAAGTCACTTGTCAACTGGATCGAAATGCCTTGTTCATCAAGAACATGAGCCTCTAAATGATGAACAAGCGAAGAACACATGAACAAATCACCCATGTATACAAGCACAACTTTATATGAAATAGCTGAATAACTGAAGTAGATCAAAGTCATACAATAAAATAAAGATACAAGAGGACTCATACCTAGATCCCAAAGTAGACTTGGAACCTGAAGTAGAACTACTCTAGCCTACCTCCTAGCCTTAGAAACCAAAAGTGAGAGAGGAGGAGTAAGGTGTGTTGGTAAGAAATGAACCCCCTCCCCTTCTATTTATAGGCCAGAGCACCGGCGCAAGAAGGAGTGAAACACCCCGGGAACAACCTCTAGGACCAATGGCAAGCGCCACGTGGAAGCCCAGGATCAGCTGACCTACGGTCGGTTCGGCCGATCCTAGGGTCGGCCGACCCCAGGTGGGCCCCAGTCGTGGTGTGCTTCCTCGGGGTGGCTATCCTGTGGGCCCTTAAGTTGGTCCCCAGTGTACACGTGCTCTTGAGGCGGTTTAGGCTCTCTGGTGGGCCTATGGATCCATGTGAAGTCTACGTGTCACGCTCTGATTCGTCGGGGCTTGCCTCTCTTAGATCGGTGACATGGCATGCATGCATGGCACCTGAGGTGGCAGCCACTCCTTGAGGTGATGTGGCATGAATCATAGAAGGTGAGTTTGCCACTTCTTTTATGCTTATTTTCCTGCAATCACATAATCTCCAAGGACAAGTGGAACTACATTATTCTTAACTAAAATGCGTGTAAGAAATGCCTCTTGCTCCTTTATTCATGAGTAAATTGATGGCTAAAGTAAGCACTTAACAGTCGTCAACATATACCCAGGTGGATCCTACGCTCACACTTGGTGCGCAACTAGTGGTGAGGTTAAGAAATACCAACAAGCATTTCTGGCGCCGTTGCTAGGGAACGGTTGCTGTATCTATCTTTGAACCTAGTGGTCCTCGTATCTATCTTTTTCGTTTTCTTCTACCTTTACCCCCGTTGCCCTTCGAGATATCCTTTTTCGTTTTCTTGAATTCTACATTTACCCCCGCTACCCATTGAGATGCCTTCCTGTCAAAGCCTCTCTACCCCTAGGGGTGAATTCATCTTAGAGCAACCATCAACTTCTTCATCTAGCTGCGAACTTCGTCCCGGCTTTATAGCCATGGTTCGGAATCGACCATTCTCTAGAGCCATCAGTGGTGATCCCCATGATCATTTAAAGGAGTTCGAAGAACTGTGTTCGTGCTTGGTAATTCTAGGTATGACACAGGAATCTTTGAGGTGGAAGTTGTTCCCTTTCTCTCTCGTAGATAGAGCGGAGCAGTGGTACACCCGCACGATAGGGAGTGTACACGATTGGGAAGAACTACGAGATGACTTTTGTCACTCGTTCACCCCTTTGCGACGCTCAGAGTTACTACCGTGTGAATTCCGTGAATTTGGCCAATTAGAGGGTGAGTCTATAAGTGCAGCTTGGGCTAGGTTCTCACACCTACTGGAGCTTAGCTCAAACTTGTCTATACCTGATGATGTATCATTGTGCATCTTTTACGAGAGTTTAGACATGGAATCTGCATTTGAGCTCGACCTTCTAGCTGGAGGTTTGTTTGCACATGAATCCACAAAGGAAAGAAGAGAGATCCTAGAATTGCAGCTGCGGCGTCTGCATACGCAACTGCGGCTACGGTCCTGGTCGCTCAGGCTGTAAAGATCAACATTACTTCTCTGGAAGTACCCGAGCAGAAGCTTACACCAACTGCCCTGGACGCTTGTCCCGCAGTGAAGAAGGTCTGCCTCGGCCTGCCCGACGTAGCTAAGGAAGTCACCATCGGGGCCGACCTGGATCCAAAATAGGAACTCGCGCTCACCAGTTTCCTCTGGGACAACACCAACATATTTGCATGGAGTCCTTCTGACATGCCCGGTGCCAAGGAGGCTGGTTGAGCACTCCCTGGAAGTCAGCAAGACCTATCAAGCAAAAGCTCCGCTGCTTTGCGAAAGATAGAAAGGAGGCAATAGAGGTAGAAGTGTGCAAGCTCTTAGCTGCCGGATTCATCCGTGAATGTAAACATCCGGTTTGGCTCGCAAACCCGGTCCTTGTACCAAAGAAGACTGGTGGATTAAGGATTTGTATCGATTACACTGATGAAGGACTGATTAGGTGACCAGAGAGGGGGGAGTGAATGGGAGCCGATAAAAATTCTTTTCCGAAGAGTCGAACTCGGCTATGTCCCAAATTCACAACCAAGGATTCCCACATGAGCTTGCCAAGGTCGCGTAGTCACATCGGACGTACCAACCCTAGGAACAAGTCCAAACAAGTTGCAAAGCGGAAGCACAACTCAAGAAGCAAAGGACATAGCCAATCTGCAGTGCCCTAGGCGGACGATTCGCAGTGACCAGGCGGACAGTCCGCGAGCACTGGGCGGACGGTCCGCAGGACCATGGCGGATGGTCCGCAAAAATGATCCGAACCACCAGTATGAACCGACGAAAATCGGACGATCCATACCCTACCCTCGGACGGTCCGCGGGCAACCCGTCCCGCGCGGACAATCCGTGACCAGCAGGCGGACGGTCCGCAAACACCTCGCAACGAAACCCTTGACTCTCCACGGATCGAATCGTCTCGTGCTCACGAACTGAAGAACACGCGACGAACTCGACTCCTCGCAGATAGTCCGCCGACCAGGCGCGGACGGTCCACCAGGCGCGGACAGAGCAGCTCGAGCCCGAGTTGCTCAAAGTCAACACCTCCTCCCCTTTGCCCGATCTCCCGAATCAACCAAGGGATTGCTACCAAATCATAGGTGAAGATTAAGCGTCTTTAGGAGATGCTATACCTACGAATTTGTAGCCTTAAGCCCACTGAATCGAGAGGAATCGAGATTCTACCGAGCTCACACAAAAAGCTAGGGTTCCAACCGAAATCCTTCAATCGGAGGCCAAATCCAGAGTTTGAGGGGTCAAGATCAAGCACAAAGACGCACAAGACAACTATCCATTATCCCCACAAAGAAATCCAAACCCAAACACCTCAGAATTAAAGGAACAAGCCACACACAAAATTCCAACGAAAATAGCCCGAAAAAGACACAAAAATCATTCGAGCCACAAGAAGGAAATTGACGCAACCATGAAAGCTTCCATACACTCGGAGGTCAGATTCTCTACAAAACGGTGAAGAAAATCTAAGCCTATGGAGCAGGGAAATGAGAAGCAGTTCGGAAGGATAGTTTGCCCAGAAACCCTAGAGCTATACATATGGAGTCCCTCTGGGTTGGGCAAATGACCAAGCTACCCCTAGAACTTAAACTGAGATACAAAACCCTCAGGGGCAATATGGTCAAGTAGCACTCCTCTTCATCGGGTGGCCACGCCTTCGCCGCAGTCCGCGTTCTCCCAACGCAAGCCCTGCGATCCCGTTGCGTGTCCCCCGGCATCGAAGCTTCTCGGTGCGCCTGGATCCCGTCTCCGCCCGCCGAGTCTCCGGTCTTGGTTTTGTGGCTCAACCAAGTAACCTGACGGTTTTGTGGTGAACCGCCGCAAACCCTGCATGCAGATTCCGGTCGTGAGTCACTACACTGCACCGGCTCCAGTCGACGACTTCGTCTTGCTTTTCTTGCCACCATGCGGCCCACACTTGATCCCGTTCGGCCACCGGGTCCATCGAGCCGAGCCTACTTGTCTCTCCACTCCTCGAAGGCCCCGCAAGGCTAAGACCTTTCGCACCTGCTCTTCACCTGCACCAACACAAATCAAGCCGCAACCTGCATCTGCAATACTCGGCCAAGAGTCAGTCCACACCACGTTGTCAGTCACTCATCACACTAGGTAGCGACCATCCACCGGTCCTCGGACGCTCCGGTCCTCAATCTCCCCATTGATGAGTGCATTGACAACACACATAGTAACCAACTTAGAGAAAAGAGAAAAAGAAAAGAAATGAACTAAAAACTCAAACAAGTGATCAAAAGCCAAACTAAAGCCAAACAAAAGCCAAAACAAGATCACTTGAGAGAGAAAAATCTCAGTCCCCTAAGACAAGGGCAACGACTCAACACAACCGAGAGAAAATGCTCCAAAATTGCCGACTCCTCAAGGTGAGGCAAAAGGGCTCGACACCATCGGCAAAAGAGCACAACTAAAATTAAAGCGAAAAAGAGCTCCCCAAAGCATGAATACAAGCTGCCCCTGAACAAATGCATTTATCCCAATTTTCTCCCCCTTGATGCAAGACTCCCCCTGGATGCATGAATTGGGTACTTTCCTCCCCCTTGTTGGTAATGCATGAAACAAGTCTACAAATGTAAGCATGTGCTTCTCAAATAGACAAAGAGCACTACAACATGCTAAAATGAGACATAGACAAGCAAGATTGCCACAAATTAAGTACAAGCATCGCCAACAAGGTAGATAGGGACATATAAGCATGTGACATAGCCATAAACAAAATGAAGCATTTTTCACGAAATTTCCCTCTCATGAGCCTAGGACCTAAGCATGATCAAAAAGAGCACAAATAACATATAACCCACAAAATTCATGCATGGTCACAAGTTCTCATCACAAGATCATCACAAGCACCTACAAGCTATCTCATGTCATGTCAAAGCCACTGAGTCATGTGTCCACTTCTAAATATGAGACTTCTCAATGGTGAACATCATGCAACGGTTTAGCACCCAAGATAAGGAATTTAAAGCACATGTGACATGGAAGCATATTTTTCAAGCACAAGCATTTCATATACCAATTCATGATTTAAAATTAAGCATGGTACATGAAGTGCCTTTGCGGCAAAAATAAGCTTAGTCTTCTCCACAAGGTAACATGTAGGCTAAACATTCATGATGACAAATGGGTCTTTGACCCCAAATGAAAAGAACATGATTCCCAAGCACAAATTAAGTAAGATATAGCCATATGAGCACAATTTGAGCATGAAAGGCATTCAACTCACAAGAGAGGATCATATATAGCATTTTCACAAAAATAAGCCATCCACATGCATATACATCCCAAAGCTACCAAGAGCAATAGCTATACATCACAAGAGCTTCACTAGCAAAGTCATAAGCTCACATCTAGCCTATCATAGTGATCAATGTATATAGGAGAAGCACATCTCTAAAGCATATGATACAAATGCAATCTATGATACAAAGATGCAAACATGATATGATACATGAATGAAAATGTAACATGCATATGTACATCAGATCCCCAACGGAAGCTCAAAAAGGAAAAACCACACTAAGCTCCCCTCGCAAACGAGCAAATGTAGCTTGGTCCAAAGGCTTTGTTAGGATATCAACGAGTTGTTTCTCGGTTGGCACATGGATGAGGTCTATGTTTCCCTTCTCAACATTGTCTCTCAGGAAGTGGTATCTCACCTCTATATGTTTGGTTCTGGAGTGTAGCACGAGATTTTTGGCAACACTAATGGCACTCATGCTATCACACATGAGAGGAACATGGGTACACTCCACACCAAAGTCACTCAGTGTGTATGTGATCCAAAGCAGCTGGGAGCAACAACTAGCGGTAGCGACATACTCGGCTTTTGTGGTAGACTGAGCTACACTAGATTGCTTGCGAGAAGACCAAGAAACAAGTGAGGAACCCAAAAACTGGCACGTCCCCGAAGTCGACTTCCTATCGACTCGACACCCCGCAAAGTCGGCATCTGAAAAAACAAGAAGCGAAAGGGATGAGGACGCCGAGTACCAATGACCGAGCTCAGGAGTGTATCGAAGATACCTGAAGATCCGCTTGACGGCCTGCCGATGTGAAGTGAAGGACCGAACTGGCGACCAGAGAGGGGGAGTGATTGGGAGCCGATAAAAATTGTTCTCAAAGGAGATGGCTTCTCCAACAAGTCGAACACGGCCTATCCAACACTTCTCCGACTCGAACTACCCAAGTTTGCTAAAGTCACGTAGCCACTGAAAGTGCTACTGACCCTAGGAGCAAACCACTCGACCAACCAAAACTCACACTCCAAACACGTAGCGGAAATCTGCACAACTTGCTGCCTGTGCCACACCGGTCAGACCGATGGCCTACGCCGGTCAGACCGATGGCACCAGTCAGACCGGTGGACAGCGCCGGTCAGGCCGGTGGCTACAGCAGTTGCACAGAAACGTTCCAGGAAGCCTCAGTGACTCCTCTAGGTCCTGGAACAAAAACCACCTCCAAAACTCAAACTGAAGGAGAAGAAAAACCTTCACAAAACCTAGCAAAACTCCTTGAGACCTGCCAAGAATTGACCAGAACCACCACAGCCCAAAGCCACATGCACACAACAATTCACCCGAGCCAAAACCCAACAAAGGCTGGCACCGGTCAGACCAGTGGAAGGCACCGGTCAGACCGGTCAGGCCTGGGCGCTCGGGATGAACAGCGGGTCGCGGGTCAACCCCTCCAAATACAAATCCCGATCTCCCGATGCGCTCCATGGATTCGCACAAGACTTTGGGATACTAGGAGTATCTCATGGGCATCCCATCACTACAAGAAAATCGTTGACTAGTGACGCAACCACATTTTGGCGTCATTGATTTATGATGTTCCTGGCTGATCTCGTCATAATATTTCACTTCCGAGCAAATTTAGTGACAAATTTTTTTTTCCTCATTACGGTTGGTACTGTAGCCGAGCGTTCCCTGTTTCATGCTGTTTTGTGACGCCACAAGCTCTGAAAAAATATCATAAACCAACATCGGTCCCACATGTAAGCATTATTTTAAAAACAGAGTGTTCCAAGTCGTCATAAAATTCAGTAGGGTCCCACATGTAAGCATTCTTTCGAAATTAGAGTGTTCCAAGTCGTCATAAAATTTTCCAGGGTCCCACATGTAAGCATTTTCGCCAGGTCAACGGTGTCATAAACCAACTTTGGTCCCACATGTAAGCATTATTTTAAAATAGAGTGTTCCAAGTCGTCACAAAATTCAGTTGGGTCCCACATGTAAGCATTTTCACCAGATCATTGGAGGCTAGGTCACGAAATGTTGCAAAAATAATTTGTCATGGCATGGATTCGAACCAGAGACCTGAAGGAAAAAGGCTGTGCTGTTTACCACTGCACCACTTCTTGGTTGTGCATGTTTTATGGGAAACACAATTTATAGTTCATGCGAATTCTTAACTGTGACCAGGTCCCACATGTAAGTTTCAGTTGAGTCTATAATTGCCTATCGAATGGTTGGCGAGACGCTTCACTCAGACTTCGCAAAGACTTTCAACTTCCGCTACGCAGATCTGCAATGGCGGCTTGTGGTAGGAATGGAGAATCCTAGCGGCGATGAGAGGGTGAGTTATGAGGCACCTCCCGGCTACCAGTACCTGAGTCAGCGTGACAAGGTCAGTCTTCTGGTTTGAGCCACTACATTTTATCCTACAACCTAGGGAAGGAGATTTCTAGATTTTGGGATCTTGCGGATTGATAAGCATATACAAATACATTTGATTCAGATTTCTTTGTACCATCAGATTTGCACTTCGATTGGTGTTAGAAGTTGATAGGGTATTGACAATTCATAGGTGTTAGATTCAGTTAGCTTTCAATTTGCATCCGATTGATAGGTTGTTGTATTTTACTAGCTTCTAGAGGTGGCTCGGTCCACTTATTTTGTTACATCAGGCCCTCCTGATGCTGATCTTATCCTTATGGATCGCTATAACAAGTGCGAGCATGGGTATGCTATCCTTGTCAAGGAACCCTTGTGCAGCCTTGGGCGCCGGTATGGAATCTGCGGTCAGGTAGACTTATAGTACTTGTACTCTTGATGTTAGTGTTGCAAATGGATAATTGTATGAACATGTATGTATTTGGTGTCTACAACCTGAAGAACAATGATGTGGGATGTTTATTTGGATTGATCCTCAATGGGATGCTAGGACTACTGCTGTTCTGGATAGGCTGACAAAGGTTGTTGAAAATGGTCGAGAGGAAGCAATTGATTTGAAGGAAGACTGTGAAATTGCTAACAAGCAGCTTGAAGCTACTGCCGCTGAGTTGAAAAAGGTGAAGGCAAAGCTGGAACGAGTTGAGAAGGAGAAGGAATCGATTCTTTGCGAGTTAAATAAAAATAGGTAGTTACGATTATTATGAAACTTGTTGCTTGTTGATGTTTAACTACTGGTTCTTGCTCACTTCATAGTGATGAACGGCCCTAAATGATATGTAGTGTTATGAAACTTGTTGCTGCTAATGTTTACTTCAGATCATGCAAACGACAAAGGGAACAACAATGGGAAGGATCACAAGAAGCTCGCAAAAAGCTTGAAGCTACTTCTCTGCAGAAGCTGCAGGATGGAGCTATGGAAGGAGAATCAACGCCTACAAATGTAATTGATGTTTAGTTCTTGAGTGTTGAGAATGGTCATGAGTTGATGGAACTTGTTGCTACTTGGTGTTGTGTGGTCGTGAGTTGAGAAACTTGATGCTACTTGATCATAATTATGTTTGCTACTTAGTGTTGTGAACTTTGTGGTCATGAGTTGATGTTTTATTGGAAGGACCTTCCTGAGTAACGATCGCGAAACTGCTTATTTCCTACTGTCATTCCAAGTCATCATAAAATGGAGGTCCCACATGTAAGCATTTTCGCTAGGTCACGAAATGTTGCAAAAAAAACTTACCATTGCAAGGGTTCGAACTAAAGACCTATAGGAACAAGACTGCGTTGCTTACCACTGCACCACTTCTTGGTTCTGTCATTTTAATAGGAAACACTTTCCTTATGGTTGTGTAAGGTGAATCTTTAATATAAATCAGTAATTCGCAGGCGAAAGGCTTAACTGTCTTCGCAAAGACTCTCGACTTTTGCTACGCGTAGATCTGCAACGGCTCGTGGCAGGAATGGCAGATCCTAGATGCGACGGGAAGATGGTTCCACCGCCACCTTCCAGCTACAAGAAGCTGAAACGGCTCGACAAGGTCAGTTCTCTGGTTTGAGCCACTATATTTCCTCCTATCGTCCTAGGGATTTCTAGATTTGGGGATCAAACGGATTGATGAGCATATACACTAGAATCAGATTTCATCGTACCCTCATATTTGTACTTCATTTGGTGTTACAAGTTGATAGGCTATAGACAATTCATAAGTGTTAGATTCAGTTAGTTTTCAGTTTGCATCGTTTGATGGATTGATAGGTTATTGTATTTTACTAGCTTGTAGAGGTGCTTGAAGCCACTAAAGCTGGGCTGTAGGAGGTGAAGAGAGACCTTCAAGAACAAGAACGCAGAGAACTCATGGCGCAGCAAGAGGCTGTAAAATACAAAGAGCTGTGTCAAGAAATTTTAAATACAACTATGCAAGAGATGAGGAAATTCAACGAGATGGCTGACCAATTGTTACATGAACAATTGCAATAGACCAACAACTACAAGGAGTTGTGTGCCCATATGTTACGCCGAGACAATGCCTTATTGAAAGAAATAGGTGAGATTCTTGACCAAGAGTCGAAAGACCTGGTACTAGACAGGAAGGCAAAACCTGAAGAGGAGGCAAGGTCATGGAAGGAAGAATGCACAAAGGCTAGCATCAAGCTTAAAGCAACTACCACGAGCTGGAAAACGTGAAAGGAAAGCTGAAACATGCCATCGATGCGATGGAAGTGTATAAGCAATTGATTGAGCAACTAGTTATCGAGATCAAGAAGAAGCAATCGATACAACAGAGTGTTATCCAGATGGAGAAGGAGAAGCAATGGATACTGCACGAGAAAGATAAAAATAGGTAGTGCTTGATTATTATGAAACTTGTTCTTTGTTGATGTTTATCTACTGGTTGTTCCTCCTGATCATAATACATAGTGTTATGAAACTTGTTGGTGCTTATGTTTTCTTTAGGTCAGCCAAGCGAAAAAGGGATCAACAATGGGAAGGATCCTCAGAAGCTACTGCTGCTGAGCTGCAGAAGGTGAAGGGACAGCTGCAGGATGGAGCTATGGAAGGAGAATCAACGCCTACAGATGTAAATTGATGATCAGTTCTTATCGTTATGATTACAAATGGGTGGTAATGATTATTTTGAAAATTGTAATGATGATCATCCTATGATGTTTGCTACTTGGTGTTGTGAACTTTGTGGTCATGAGTTAAGAAACTTGTTGCTACTTCGTGTGATGATCATCCTATGATGTTTGCTACTTGGTGTTGTAACTTGTTGCTACTTGGTGTTGTGAACTTTGTGGTCATGAGTTGAGAAACATGTTGCTACCTGATCATAATATGATGTTTGCTGCTCGGTGGACGGCAAAGTTCCGGTCTGTTGATGTTTTGCTGGAAGGACCTTCCTAAGGAACGATCGCGAAACTGCTTGTTTCCTACTGTGGTTCCAACTCGTCATAAAGTTTAATAAGGTCCCACAAGTTAGTTTGATAAAAAATAGAGGAAAATTAAAAGGATACTATGTCAATAGCAGGGGTCGAACCCGCAGCCAACGGCTATATCAACCGCGTACCCTGCAAGGGGCTTGCCAGCACGCTCCTGTGGGTCATTGTGGCAAATATCTAGCCTAGAGGCGTTGGTGTGCAGATCTACAACCCGCGGCGGGAATGGCGGATCCTCGCATCGAAGGGAGGAGAGTGAGCTACGGTCAGGTCAGTACCCTGTTTTGTGCCTCCCCTTTCGTCAGAGGGAAGTGATATTTGGAATTGGGGATTTCGGTTGAATCACGATTGTTGTTACAAGTTGATTGATAGGCTTTAGTTTAGAAAGTGCAAAACTAAGCATTGATTTCAAGTTGCAATGAATTTTTTTGAAGCATTCGTGTACTCCAGCATCTTCTTCCATTGGTAGTTACTGCTCGGAGACATCTTCCTGCAATAGTAGCCATTGGCATCCTAAAGACAAGTGCAAACACAGGTTGAGAGCTGTGGTGAAGTATGCTTGGACCTTTCTCAACCCTAGCTGCCGGTTTGCTGGCTGCCCAAAGGTAATGGTGAGGACCGGAGCGTCCGACGACCGGTGGATGGTCGCTCCCTGGTGTGATGAGTGATTGACAACGTGGTGTGGACTGACTCTTGGCTGAGTATTGCAGGTGCAGGTTCCGGCTTGACTCGTGTCGGTGCAGGTGAAGAGCGGGCGCGAAAGGTTTTAGCCTTACGGGGCCTCCGAGGAGTGGAGAGACAAGTAGGCTCGGCTCGATGGACCCGGTGGCCGGACAGGGTCAAGTGCGGGCCGCATGGTGGCAAGAAAAATAAGACGAAGTCGTCAACCGGAGCCGGTGCAGGGTAGCAGCTCACGACCGGAGTCTGCGCGCGGGGTTTGCGGCGGTTCACCACAAAATTGTCGGGTTACTTGGTTGATCCACAAAACCTAGACCGGAGGCTCGGTGGGCGGAGACGGGATCCGGGCGCACCGAGAAGCTTCGATGCCAGAGGACACGCGACGGGATCACAGGGCTTGCATCGGGAGGACGCGGACTGCGGCAAAGGCGTGGCTGTCTGATGAAGAGGAGTGCTACTTGACCACATTGCCCCTGAGAGGATTGTATCTTAAGTTTAAGTGCTAGGGGTAGCTTGGTCATTTGCCCAACCCAGAGGGACTCATATATATAGCTCTAGGGTTTTCTGGGCAAACCATCCATCCGGACTGCTTCTCATTTCCTTACTCCATAGGCGTAGATTTTCTTCACCGCTTTGTAGAGAATCTGACCTCCGAGTGTATGGAAGCATTCATAGTTGCATTGATTTCCTTCTTGTAGCTCGTGTGATTTTCGTGTCTTTTTCGAGCTATTTTTGTTGGATTTTCGTGCGCGCCTTGTTCCTTCGATTCTGAGGTGTTTGGGTTCGGATTTGTTGGTGGGGATCATAGATAGATGTCTCGTGCATCTTTGTGCTTGATCTTGACCCCCAGTCTCCGGATTTGGCCTCCAATTGAAGGATTTCGGTTGGAACCCTAGCTCTTTGTGTGAGCTCGGTAGAATCTCGATTCCTCTCGATTCAGTGGGTTTGAGGCTACAAATTCGTAGGTATAGCATCTCCTAGAGGTGCTTCACCTTCACCTATGATTTGGTAGCAATCCCTTGGTTGATTCGGGAGATCGGGCAAAGGGAAGGAGGTGTTGACCTTTGGAAGGTCGGGCTCGGGTTGCTATTCCCGTAGCTGGCGGATCGTCCGCGCGGGGTCGGCGGACCGTCCGCGAGGTGTTGACCGGCCAGGTCTTCGTCGAGTTCTTCACGAGATCTTGAGCTATTTCGTTTCGATCTGTTGAGTCGGTAGGTTTTGGTTGGAGGTTGTTGGCCGGACCGTCCGCCTAGTGAGGTCGGACTGTCCGTGAGGAGCGGACTGTCCGCGTTGAGTTCGTGGACCGTCCGAATTTCGGAGGGTGCATACTGGTTGTTCGGGTTGCTTTTGCAGACCGTCCGCCGTGACCCTGCGGACCGTCTGCCCGGCCCCTGCGGACTGTCCGCCTGGTCACCTCGGACCGTCCGCCCCAGGCACCGCAGATTGCTTAAGTCCTTTGCTTCTTGAGTTGCACTTCCGTGTTGCTTTGAGTTGGGGTTTGTTCCTAGGGTTGGTAGGTCCGTTGTGACTACGTGGCCTTGGCAAACTCGTGTGGGAATCCTCGGTTGTGAATTTGGGGCATAGGCCGAGTTCATCCTTCGGGAAGAATTTTTATCGGCTCCCATTCACTCCCCCCTCTCTGGTCGCCTAATCGGTCCTTCAATTGGTATCAGAGTTGGTTATGGATCTTCATGATTCTAACCAGTCTAAGATCCAAAGATGGCGTACCAGGAATGGGGTTCGGGTCCTCCACACTTTCATGGTAAGAACTACCAGTTGTGGCAGAGGCGGATGGTTGCTTTCCTCCGCGGCAAGGGTCAGATCCTTTGGGATGTCACGGTGAACACAACTTATGTTCATCCTGTGAACTTCCTTGCTCCAGGATCGAGGGATATGTTTGATGCCAACAACAAGGCGGTCGACTACCTGTACCGTGCTCTGTGTCAATCCGAATTCGATCGGGTTCAGACAGAGGACTTGGCGTGTAGGATTTGGGAGCAGCTGAAGAATGCTCACGCTGGGAACGCTCAGGTTCAGGCTCGGCTTTTTGCGACCTACCGGAGAGAGTACGGGAACTTCACTCATCTCCCCGGTGAGTCCATAGATGCCATGTTCTAGCGGTTCATGGTGATTGTGAACAACATGATGGCTAATGTGGCCGTGCTCCCGTACGATGATCATGACAGGGCTATCAAGCTCCTGCACTCTCTAGATCGCACCGTGTGGAGTGAGAAGGTCGAGGCCATTCTTGAGTCGGAGAAGTATGAGACCCTCACGGTGGACGAGCTGTTTTCCAAGCTCAAGTCGTCCGAGGTAGACCGTGGGGTGCATGCAAAGATCGAGAACCCGACTGACCCTCATAGT
Source organism: Cenchrus fungigraminus (assembly GCA_036936925.1). Lineage (NCBI taxonomy): Eukaryota > Viridiplantae > Streptophyta > Magnoliopsida > Poales > Poaceae > Cenchrus > Cenchrus fungigraminus. The sequence continues at coordinate 114,965,487 of CM072768.1, read as the reverse complement.
CTAGCTCTCGTGACTGGATCAAGGACTAACGCTAACATGTCTTCGAGACATTTTTCCTTGTCTTGTCTTGTGTCCATGCTAGATGAGGAGTTTGACGTGCTTGGCGAGGAGGATCTCGCGTTGCTGAGCAAGCAGTTCGAGCGCATGTACATGAACCGGAAGAACGCTCGGAGGAGCTCGGGCATGTGCTACCGGTGCGGGAAGCACGAACACTTTATTGCTGAGTGCCCGAAAGCCATGGAGGTGAAGCCCGAGCACAAGAACCGTCCGAGGACCGACCACAAGCACCGCTTGAGGGACGACTACAAGGGCAAGAACAAGTCCGAGCGGAGGCCAAGGAGGAGTGGTGGCCATAAGAAGAAGGAGCGAGCGATGGTTGCCGTGTAGGCATGGTAAGATGGTTGCCGCCTCTCACCTGCCTCTGACATCCGTTATGACTGAGAGGCCATGCGAGCTGTTTCATATGGACTTGGTTGGTCCAGCTCGTGTGGGCTCGGCGGGTGGGGAATGGTATGTCCTGGTGATAGTGGACGACTATTCTCGCTATGCTTGGGTATTCTTTTTGGCTGACAAGGGGGAGACGTTTGGTTTTGTGCGGGATCTAATCTTGAGGTTGAAGAATGAGAGGAATGGAGATGCCATTCGAGCTATCCGTAGCGACAATGGCTCTGAATTTAAAAACTCTCGTTTCGAAACCTTTTGTTGTGATTTGGGTCTCGAACATCAATTCTCTTCTCCCTATGTGGCTTGTCAGAATGGTGTGGTTGAGAAGAAAAGTCGTTCCCTTTGTGAGATGGCTCGGACGATGCTTGATGAGCATAGGACTCCGAGGAGATATTGGGCTGAGGCGGTGAATACCGTGTGCCATGTTGGGAACCGGATTTTTCTCAGGGCCTTCTTGAACAAGATGTGCTATGAGCTCATGCACGGGCGAGCACCTAGAGTGAGCCATTTCAGGGCTTTTGGTTGTTGGTGCTTTATTCTCAAGAAGGGTAGGCTTGATAAGTTTGAGTCGAGGTCTTCCGATGGGATCTTTTTGGGTTATGCGAGTCATTCTCGAGCATTCCATGTGCTCAACCTTGATACTAACCTAGTCATGGAAACTTGCGAGGTTACCTTCGACGAGACCCAGCCATGCAGTTCGTCTGTTTTTTAGTGTGCAGGTGATGACGAGATTGGCAAGAAGATCTTTGAGGACGAGGGGGATGATGCTGGAGAGGATGATGGTGATGATGGTGAAGCTCCAGCCGAGCATGTACCCTCTACTTCCACTACGACGACTACGGTGCAGGATGGCCCAGCCCCTACACCGACTATGATCCAGCAAGATCAAGTGGAAGCTGTAGCTGAGGGGGAGGTTGTCTCCAGGCGAGAGGCACCGAGGCGCGTTCAAGTTGATCATCCTCCCTCAAGAATCATCGGCGACATCAATGAACGTACAACACGGTCAAGGTCCAGGAATGTTTCTCACTTTGCTCATTCGGCTTTTGTTGCTACCTTTGAGCCGAAAGACATTGGACACGCCCTCTCTGATCCTAATTGAGTGAACGTAATGCGTGAGGAGTTAGAGAACTTTGAGAGAAACCAAGTTTGGGAGTTGGTAGAGTCACCACCACATTGCAAACCTATTGGGACAAAATGGTGTGTGGAAGAACAAAGAGGGTGAGAATGGTGAGGTGGTGAGAAACAAATCGAGGTTGGTTGCTCAGGGGTATAGTCAGAAGGAGGGGATAGACTATGAGGAGACATTTGCTCCTGTGGCCCGTTTGGATGCGATTAGGATCCTTCTAGCCTTTTCCGTGGCTAAAGGGTTCAAATTGTACCAAATTGATGTGAAGAGTGCCTTCTTGAATGGGTTTTTAGAAGAAGAGGTTTATGTGAAGCAACCACCGGGCTTTGAGAGTGCTGAGTTTCCCCACCGGGTGTATAGGCTGAGGAAGGCATTGTATGGACTGAAACAAGCTCCCCGTGCTTGGTATGGCCGTTTGAGGAGGTTCTTGTTCAGCAAGGGGTTTGAGATGGGGAAGGTTGATAAGACTCTTTTTCTCCTCAGGCAGGGCGATGATATCCTATTTGTTCAGGTGTACATGGATGATATTGTCTTTGGTGCCTCGTCTCACTCTTTGGTTGCGAGGTTTGCAGAGGACATGAGCAAAGAATTCGAGATGTCCATGATGGGAGAGTTGTAGTTCTTTCTCGGGCTTCAGATTAAGCAGGCGAAGGAGGGAACCTTTGTGCATCAAGCCAAGTACATGAAGGACATCCTCAAAAAGTTCAAGATGGATGACTCGAAGCCCCTGTCAACACCGATGAGTACGACTACAGCGTTGGATGCGGACGAGGACGGAGAGCTTGTGGACCAGAAGGAGTACCGGAGCATGATCGGCTCCCTCCTGAACTTGACAGCGATGAGTCCGGACATATAGTTTTCTGTGTGTCTGTGCGCTCGTTTTCAGGCGTCGCCGAGGACTTCACACAGGCAGGCCGTCAAGCGGATCTTCAGGTATCTTCGATACACTCCTGAGCTTGGTCTTTGGTACTTGGCGTTCTCTTCTCTTTCGCTTCTTGGGTTTTTGGATGCCGACTTTGCGGGGTGTCGAGTCGATAGGAAGTCGACTTCGGGGACGTGCCAGTTTTTGGGATCTTCGCTTGTTTCTTGGTCTTCTCGCAAACAGTCTAGTGTAGCTCAATCTACCACAGAAGCCGAGTATGTTGCTGCCGCTAGTTGTTGCTCACAGCTGCTTTGGATCACATACACGCTGAGTGACTTGTTCCCATGTACCTCTCATGTGTGACAGCACGAGTGCCATTAGTGTTGCCAAAAGCCCCGTGCTCCACTCCAGAACCAAACATATAGAGGTGAGGTTCCACTTTCTTAGAGACAATGTTGAGAAGGGAAACATAGACCTTTGGAAAAGCAGCTTGCCGATATCCTAACCAAGCCTTTGGACCAAGCTACATTTGCTCGTTTGCGAGGGGAGCTTGGTGTTGTTTTTTCTTTCTGAGCTTTGGTTGGGGTAGTCTGATGGACATACTCATGTTGTATTTTCATTTATGTATCATATCATGCTTGCATCTTTGTATCATAGATTGCATATGTTTTATATGAGATGTGCTTCTCCTATATACTTGGATCACCATGATGTGCTGGATATGAGATTGTGACTTTGCTAGTGATGCTCATATGATGGATAGCGATGCTCTTGATAGCTTTGGGATGTATGTGCTTGTGGATAGCTTTCTTTTGTAAAAATGCTATATATGATCTCTCTTATGAGTTGAATGCCTTTCATGGTAGATTTGTGCACTTATGGCTATACCTTGCTTAATTTGTGCTTGGAACCATGTTCTTTTCATATGGGGTCAAAGACCCATTTATCATCATGGATGTTTAGCCTACATGCTACCTTCTGGAGAAGCCTAAGCTTCTTTTTGCCGCAAAGGCACTTCATGTACCATGCTTAATTTGTAAATCATGAAATTGGTATATGAAATGCCTGTGCTTGAAAATTATGCTTCCATGTCATGTATGCTTTAAATTCCTTATCTTGGGTGCTAAACTGTTGCATGATATTCACCGTTGAGAAGTCTCACATTTAGAAGTGGACACATGGCTCGGTGGCTTTGACATGACATGAGATAGCATGTAGGTGTTTGTGATGATCTTGTGATGAGCTTTGGTTGGGGTAGTTTGATGGACATACTCATGTAGTTATATGTTGTTTGTGCTCATTTTGATCATGTTTAGGTCCTATGCACATGAGAGGGAAATTTTTGTGAAAAATGCTTCATTTTGATCATGGCTATGTCACATGCTTATAAGTCCCTATCTATCTTGTTGGCGATGCTTGTACTAAATTTGTGGCTATCTTGCTTGTCTATGTCTCTTTTTAGCATGTTGTAGTGCTCTTTGTCTATTTGAGAAGCACATGCTTGAATTTGTAGACTTGATTCATGCATTACCAACAAGGGGGAGGAATAGTACCCAATTCTTGCTTTGGGCAGAAAGTTCTTGCATCCAGGGGGAGTTTTGCATCAAAGGGGAGAAATGCATTTGTTAAGGGGGAGCTTGCATTCATGTGCTTTGGAGTTCTTTGCGCCTGATTTTAGTTGTGCTCTTTTGCCGATGGTGTCGAGCCCTTTTGCCTCACCTTGAGGAGTCAGCAATTTTGGAGAATTTTATCTCGGTTGTGTCGAGCCGTTGCCCTTGTCTTAGGGGACCGAGATTTTTCTCTCAAGTGATCTTGTTTTGGCTTTTGTTTGGCTTTTGATCACTTGGTTGAGTTTTTCAGTCGTTTCTTTTCTTTTTCTATTTTCTCTAAATTGGTTACTATGTCTGTGTTGTCAATGCACTCATCAAGGGGGAGATTGAGGACCGGAGCATCCGAGGACCGGTGGATGGTCGCTTCCTAGTGTGATGAGTGATTGACAATGTGGTGTGGACTGACTCTTGGCTGAGTATTGCACGTGCAGGTTGCAGCTTGAGTCATGTCGGTGTAGGTGAAGAGCGGGCGCGAAAGGTTTTAGCCTTGCGGGGCCTCCGAGGAGTGGAGAGACAAGTAGGCTCGGCTCGATGGACCCGGTGGCCGGACGAGGTCAAGTGCGGGCCGCATGGTGGCAAGAAAAGCAAGACGAAGTCGTCGACCAGAGCCGGTGCAGGGTAGCGGCTCACGACCGGAGTCTGCACGCGGGGTTTGCGGCGGTTCACACAAAATCGTCAGGTTACTTGGTTGAGCCACAAAACCAAGACTGGAGGCTCGGCGGGCGGAGACGGGATCCGGGCGTGCCGAGAAGCTTCGATGCCAGAGGACACGCGGTGGGATCGCAGGGCTTGCGTCGGAAGGACGCGGACTGCGGCAAAGGCGTGGCCGTCTGATGAAGAGGAGTGCTACTTGACCACATTGCCCCTGAGGGGATTGTATCTTAAGTTTAAATGCTAGGGGTAGCTTGGTCATTTGCCCGACCCAGAGGGACTCATATATATAGCTCTAGGGTTTTCTGGGCAAACCATCCATCCGGACTGCTTCTCATTTCCTTGCTGCATAGGCGTAGATTTTCTTCACCGCTTTGTAGAGAATCTGACCTCCGAGTGTATGGAAGCATTCATGGTTGTGTTGATTTCCTTCTTGTAGCTCGTGTGATTTTCGTGTCTTTTTCGAGCTATTTTCGTTGGATTTTCGTGCGCGCCTTGTTCCTTCGATTCTGAGGTGTTTGGGTTCGGATTTGTTGGTGGGGATCATGGATAGATGTCTCGTGCATCTTTGTGCTTGATCTTGACCCCCCAATCTCCGGATTTGGCCTCCAATTGAAGGCTTTCGGTTGGAACCCTAGCTCTTTGTGTGAGCTCGGTAGAATCTCGATTCCTCTTGATTCAGTGGTTTGAGGCTACAAATTCGTAGGTATAGCATCTCCTAGAGGCGCTTCACCTTCACCTATGATTTGGTAGCAATCCCTTGGTTGATTCAGGAGATCGGGCAAAGGGAAGGAGGTGTTGACCTTTGGAAGGTCGGGCTCGGGTTGCTGTTCCCGTAGCTGGCGGACCGTCCGCGCGTGGTCGGCGGACCGTCCGCGAGGTGTTGACCGGCCAGGTGTTCGTCGAGTTCTTCGCGAGTTCTTGAGCCGTTTCGTTTCGATCCGTTGAGTCGGTAGGTTTTGGTTGGAGGTTGTTGGCCGGACCGTCCGCCTGGTGAGGTCGGACTGTCCGTGAGGAGCGGACTGTCCGCGGTGAGTTCGCGGACCGTCCGAATTTCGGAGGGTGCATACTGGTTGTTCGGGTTGCTTTTGCGGACCGTCCGCCGTGACCCTGCAGACCGTCCGCCCGGCCCCTGCAGATGTCCACCTGGTCACCTCAGACCGTCCGCCCCAGGCACCGTAGATTGCCTAAGTCCTTTGCTTCTTGAGTTGCGCTTCCGTGTTGCTTTGAGTTGGGGTTTGTTCCTAGGGTTGGTAGGTCCGTTGTGACTACGTGACCTTGGCAAACTCGTGTGGGAATCCTCGGTTGTGAATTTGGGGCATAGGCCGAGTTCATCCTTCGGGAAGAATTTTTATCGGCTCCCATTCACCCCCCCCGCTCTCTGGTCGCCTAATTGGTCCTTCAAATGGCTAGTTGGCTACCAGCTTATGTGGTGCCTGTGGTCAACGACTATTGCTAATGAGTCGATTAATTTGCAGGAACAAAAAGAGCAATGCGATTACTTCTGCTGGATTGATCCAGAATGGGATGAAAGGTCGTATGCTGTTATGCTGAAGCTCATGAAGAAGAAAGCGAAAGCTGAAGAGGATGCAAAGCACTGCGAGGGGGAATTGGGAAAAGCTAACTGTGAGCTTAGAGAGATTAGGAATGAGCTCAAAATAGCGCGACAAAAACTTCACAAGGTTACCGCCGAGCTGAAGTAAATTGGGAATTATAAGTACAATGTCAAACTCGCGCATGTGCTGCTTGCTTTATTTATTTTTTTCGCAGGAATGGCGGGATTGATGCTCGGTGGTAAGGCTAATTAGATGTCTCGATCATGTATTCTGCAAGTGACACTTTGGTATTGTGAACAATGTGTCGATCATGTATTCTAAACATTGAGCCCTATGCTTCTGAGCATTGTACTGATGATGTATTGCCAAAATCGACCAAGAAATGCGCGGCAGTTAGTATCCACCACATTGTACGAACCATTTTGTCCAACCTGTTCACATTTCCAAGAACGTAATTTCCGTTAGGTTCCCCAACAGTCATAATGAATTATTATTGTTATCCCGAAATCAATGGAGCAGCAGCGAAGGTTGTTTTGGGTGGCGAAGGAGCGGTGAATTTACTATAAATGCGGAGAAAGGAACGGTGGATTTGTTGTAATTGGGGCATTGATCGACTTCTTCCGCCTGGGGTACAGAAAACATTTTTACAATTGCATCTCCTCCTCTCGGAAGGAAGATCCGTGAGAGTACAGTGCTCTCTTCCAAGTCTCTGTATCAATTTGAATGTGCATTTGACCTGGCACTCTGATGTTTGATGAAACTATTTTCAGGACGCCGATAGGTCAGTAATCATGTCGTTGAGGCGGTTGTCGTTATCGCTGGTGGTGCTCCCTACAGAGGTGAACATTGACATCGCTGGCCACCTCACTGCGACCTCGGAGCGGCCCATGGACGACCTCTGTAGCCTACGGGTGACCTGCCAGGAGATGCGTCACGTGTGCAACAGCGCGGCCGTTGGTCGGCGCGTGGCGCTAGAGCGATTTGCCGTCGAGCTGCAGTGGAACGACCGCAAGGGCTACGACGCCCTCCTCGATTGCCTGACCCACATAAGAAACCTGGAGGCATGTTTCCTTTCCAGGATGGACATCCTGTTCGGGGAAAACTACAGCTCCCGGTCATCCATCGCCAAGCCCGAGGAGGCTGCCCAGGCCGAGCACAATGTGGCGGCCTACGTAGCCACCATGGTCCTCCACAGGGCCAATGGCGGCGCCGGTGATGATGACACTGCGAGGTGGTACATCAGACAGGTCGAGGGCAAGGAAGAATCGACGGCCGCGACATCGATGATGATGCAGACGAACAAGGGTTTCTTGTTGTGCCGTGAGGCGGCCTCAGAGGTGATCCGGCAAGTGACATGGCGCCGACGTGCAACGCTAGCGCAGCTAGTGGCGCGCGGCAATCATCAGTGTGCAGGCCGCCTGTGCTTCAAGATGAGCTAGGAAGAATGGTCATATTTTTGTAACGAGGAATGTAGAATTCACGCTAAATGTGATCTGTTCTTTAGCAAAATAATTGGATATCTGCATCCAAACAAATTGCCCTGACTTGTGAGAGTGATTTTGGATATATTTGTTTCTAGATCAATCCACTGATATCTGTTTCTATCTCTCTTTCTTGATTCCCGTGTAGCAATACTCGCACACGCATTGACGTGATGGAAACCAACTTTTGGTCTTCCCCCATTTATTTACCACGGCTGGTAGTTGAAAAAGTTCATCGCAATTTAGAGAGGTGGAAATCAATATTGGACAATTAAAAAACAAATAATGTGATCTCACTATCTCAGACGCCGCCGCCGCGCTCCGACGCCGCCAACGTCGACCTACCGCCGCCGAGCTTTGACGCCGCCAACATCGACCTGCTGCCGCCGAGCTCCGACGCCACCAACGTCGACCCGCCATCGCTCGTCAGCGGTTTCCCAAGAGCCGGTGGTGGCTCGCCGGTGGATTCCCAGCGTCCTCCACCATCGCTGCCGCTGCCCTCCGACGTCGCCAACGTCGACCCGCCGTCGATCACCGGCGCTTTGCCAGGAGCAGCTGGTGTCTTGCCGGCGGATATCCAGCCTCCTCCACCGTCGCCGCCTCGGAAGCTGAAGTTTACGGTTACCGTTCCTGCTGGTGAGTTTGACTTCGACTCCGACTCCCAAGCTGACACAGACTCGTCTGAAGACCGTTTCCACGTCTACATCACTCCGGTCCCCCGGGGTGATGCTTTGCGCATCTTCCGGCGCTTCGACGGCACGTACAGGTGCCCTGTCTGCCCCAACCTTATGCACTGGTGGCGCAAGTTGAATGAGGTCAAGGACCATGTCCTTGGGATGTCCAGGTCTGCGCCCTTGAGGCAGAAGTACAAGAAGAAGTGGAGCCGCCACCGCGTCGTGGCCAGGAATGAGGGATGGATTGAGTAGATGGAGTGAGTGAGCCGCGCCGGTGGAAGATCTATGCTATTATGTTATCTGTGATGTTAGTTAGTATCTTTAGATTTCGTTGGAACATTGTCTTATGTATGTGAACTTTGTGATGTTATGTTATCAGTGATGTTAATTAGTATCGTTAGATATTGTTGGAACATTGTCTTATGTATGTGGAAATTGTGATGTTTAATTAGTCACTTTAGAATGGACTTTGTTTCCTACTTTGGATGGATGTTCGTTCGAATAATGCGATCGTATTTTCCTAATAACAAGTCAACGAACCATTTAGTCCGGTCTGCTCACTTTTGCAGATCAGTAAGATCCGGCTGTAGTCATTCTATTTTGCCCACAAAATAAACACTGAATTTACTCCGGTCTGGTCACCTTTTCTTATCAGTAACATCCGGCCGTAGCCTTCCTCGACAGGCCAAGGCGCCCGTTGCCTAATTTCCCATGGAAGCTTGCCACAACACCCCATGGAAGCTTCTAGATGCCACAACGCCCCATGGAAGCTTCTAGATGAATCACAGCCACTCGATCTAGAGGCCCGTTGCTTAGCTTGTCACATAAGCTTGCACAACTTCTCATGGAATCTGGCCATTGTATTCCTACCACCATCGGCGTCCTTGCCAGTTCCGAACCACTCTACCCATAGTTCTCTTCCCAAACACTCGCGTTTCAGTCCTACTGCCCGTCCGACGCAATGAAGCAATCAGTCTCCCCCAGACACATAGAGCTCAGGCGCATGGCCGTACCCGCCCCTGCTCGTCAGTCAGGTGGCGTTGCCAGCCTCTCGCCCACCGCCTCCTCAGGAGCCGAATCCGGGTCCTGGCTGTCACCGCGCGGCTTCCACTTCATCCGCTCCTACTTAGAGTGGCAAGGGCGTCAATGCCACGGCACGGAGCCGCCCCGCTGCGACGTCGCCAACGTCGACCCGCCAATGCCCGGAGCCGCTGGTACGTCGCCGGCGGATTCCCAGCCTCCTCCACCACTTGCAGAGTTGGACTCCAACTCCAATTCCGACTCCAACTCCGACACCTTTGCTCTACGCGTCTTCCGGCGCACTACCAACACCTACGGGTGCCCTGTCTGCCCCAACCGTATGCACCGATGGAGGAACCTGAATGAGATCAAAGACCATGTCCTTGGGATGGCTAGGTCTGAGGCCCTGAGGGTGGACAACATGAAGAAGTGGAGCCGCCACCGCGTCCTGGACAGAAATGAGGGATGGATGTAGATGGAGTGAGCGAGCCGCGCCAGTGGAAGACCAATGCCGATATGTTATCTGTGATGTTAGTTAGTATCTTTAGATTTCGTGGGAACATTGTCTTATGTATGTGAACATCGTGATGTTAATTAGTAACTTTACATTTCCATGAAACATGGTCTCATGTGTTGTCCGTCCTGTTCATGTTTCTAGACAAGAACATCCGCTCTTATTGTACTTATACATGATCATGTTTCCTAGCTTGACACATTTTTTTTCGAATCGAGGGCATCCCCCATTTCCATTGCAATAACGGAAATACCGAACAAGTCACAGAACAGGGATAAAAGAGGAGTTCACTGGCCCTTGACTCGCCCTAACCTACCTTGACTCAAGCTAGATTAGGACAACAAACGCCCCTAGGACTCCCATGACTCAAGCTAGATTAGGACAACAAACGCCCCTAGGACTCCCAGGGAGAGTAAGCATCACCAGACAACGAGTCTGAACATCATCACAAGTTTCCAACCCAAAACATAGCACCACTAGACAGACCTACACCGACATCTGCTAATCGCTTGACAATGTCAGTTTCCTAGCTTGACTCATGATCTGGAGAAGTTGAAGATCAATATTGGATAATGCATCCCTTGACCAAATTCAAAACAAGCATGCGGTTATTGCCAAACATCCAAAACGATAATGCATCCCTAACCCAAACCATGTTTGTGAATTTGGTTATCGTTTGTTTGTTGATCAATCTCCTTGTTTGAAGTTGTTTATGCTTTGTTTCCTTGACCATCTCTGTTCCTTGTCTCCCTATAAATGTTATCCTATTTTATCGCTCTCATAAACTATGAAATCATAGATCACCTTTGCCCAAAATCAAAACAAGCATCTTTTACAGGTCCTGAAATATTTGTCCTTTCTGTATCTTTTTCTAGACCAAAACATCCGTTCTGTTAATGCATCCCATACCCGAACTTCTGGTTTAATGGCAGTAAACAGTTCATCTCTGCATGTTGAAGTGCTTGTAAATATAGTTTGCTCCAAATTCACTAAGATTACAAATTTACATAGTTCTTTTCTTTGCAAAAGACCGTTACATTATTAGAGATCGAGGCGCCTCCTTGCATTAGCGTGATACAACTCGCGAAGAGACACCCCGACTTTCCCTGAAACTGAGATCTATTAATATACCAGACTCTCCCAAATCCCTCCATTGCCTTGTCTCAAACTCTCTTCCTCCAGAAAACCACAACCACCATGCCTTCTTCTCCGATTCAACTTCTTGCCTCCCCGTTCCCTTCCAACCCCTCCTCCATCGGGACACCACCCGACTCCCCCCCAACCAAGCGCATGCGAGCCATCCGCGCCCTCCTTGAGTGAATCTGATGTAGAAGACATGAAAAGGCAGGAGAGCGAGGACAGCGAGGATGAGTACGACTACGTGGAAGAGGATGAAGAGGAAGAGGAAGAGGAAGAGGAATAGGAAGAGGAAGAAGAAGAGGATGAGGAAGAGATGTGGGCGGCCATTGAGAAGAAGCGGTTGGCGGCCAAGAAGAGGAAGCGGGTGGAGGCCAAGAAGAGGAGTTAACAGACGGAGGCATTTGTGAGGCAGCTTTTGAAGGATAACAAGGCCGGTAAGCTTGATTCGTTCAAGGACATTCCGTCGGCAAAGAAGAAGAAGGGTGCAGAGGAGGAGGAGGTGGACTCGAAGAGGACCAAGAAGAAGATGGACCTCGGTGCTGGTCCTTCAAATGCCGGCCCCGCCAATCCCGGTCCCGTGGCTCCCCCAGCCATTAAAGCTCCCTCGATGCCAGAGTCATCGGGGAACTCCTCGGAGGGGTCGTCTTAGATTACTCGGATTTGGTTTTTTTCACTTTCAAATAGGTGGTCTTGTGGATGGAAAGATCAATTGTATGTTTTCTTTTGGATGGAAAAGATCGATCCCCTATTTTCCTGCTCTATGAATCTTGTAGTGGTAGGAAAATCCCCTGTATCCCCTGTTATCAATGAAGAACATGGGTGTTCTTCTTTTCCATGATCGCCTTCCTTGCTTCAGTGGATTTCCCTGGTCATGATGTGTTGCCATAGTTTGAGATGTAATGTCTTGTCATGTGATATTTTATTCTTATCCCACCGCACCGCATTGCAGATACACACGTAAATGATGACCGATTTTACAAATTTACCGTTTGACTAAATTCACCGTTTTGCCAAGAATATACAGAACGTAAATGATGGTCACCTTGCCCAAATTATTCAACTTAAATGTGCACATACATGATACATCCTCATAGACCTACACCCGTACAGTGGCACTGGCACAGGCGCGCACAAACACACACCCAGCAACGAAATCTTCGGACTTGACAACGAGGAAGACAACAGACACGGTCATGGAGATGGATACGGCAAACGCCTATCCCGCCATACCTAATGCACGGCAGAATTTAGCATAACGAGGATCCTTGCGGAGATATTCCTCCAATGTACGGTGCCTACCCCTCGACTTCATGGTACGTCCCGAGCAACCAATGCCAGAAGCATGCTGTAGGATGTCACGAAAACCCCACTGTCGGTTAGCAAGATTGCAGTAAGGGCACGCACAGCGACCATGGCGAAGCACACAAGTGTAACCCTGCTCCTGCAGCCAAGCCAAAGCATCTTTCTTCATCTCCATTTCTTCCTCGTCTGCTTCATCCATGTCGTACAGATCATATGGATCCATGTATCCTAGCCGCTGCGGAGGTGGCACAGCATGGAAGTTGGCCGTTCCTCCGTTCACATCAGAAGCCATCCTCCTACACACTCACCAACAACGTAAACATGATAAGCACTGACCAGAAATAATGATTGTATCCTGTAAAAACACGATGCGGAAGCTAAGAGCTCACCTCTTTTCACAGAGTGCAGAACCAAGTTGAGCAGTTGAGCGAGGATACCGCGGTGGCGGTCCGACCTCGCCGTCACCGGTGGAGGGGGAGGGGTATCTCAGCAGATGGTGGGCGGTGGATATTGGTGTTCTTCTTGCGTCTGCTGTGCTGGCCAAGCTGAGCAGTTGAGCGAGGATACCGCGCAAGCACGGGCTCCCGATGCCCCCTCAATCCATGGGCCCCTGAATCTTGCAGCTTCACAAGTGAGAATCTCATTTCCTTTTCTTTCTAGTCCCCTAGTAGTATTTTCGTTGGCTTAGAAAGTAAATTGCTTCGTGTATTGTGTTAGTTCTGAGATTCTTCTCTTAACTTTGCCACTCTAGATGCAGTCACTGATTTGGAACACAAGTTAATAGATGAGCCATGCGTTGAAAGTAAATTGCTTTGTGTATTGTGTTAGATTGGAGATTCTTCTCTTACCTTGGCCGCTCTAGATGCAGTTACTGATTTGTAACACAACTTAATAGATGAGCCATGCTTAGAAAGTAATTTACTTTGTTTATTGTCTTAGATTTCAGATCCTTCTCTTACCTTGACCGCTCTAGATCCAGTTCCGGATTTGTAACTTTTTGTGTAGGGCCTAGCATCCCACTCCTGCATTGCTGAGATTCAATAACATTTCGTGGTATGTAACAGAACGCATGATTATCCTGCTACTTTATTCTTAGGATTATTCTTAAGTTTATTTGCTTGCTTCATTTAAGGTTCAAGTTTGACTTCTCCTTTCATTTTTAGGCTCAAATGTTGAGGACAATCCTTGCGGTTCAAATATCAAATTCCTGTCCCTCCAATGTGAAGTCAAAGCCATTCATTGATTACATGCCTCGAGATTATCCAACTTTCACTACATGCTCAAGACCTGAAGTTTCGTTGGGAGGGCTCGATGCAGCTACTGACCTTAGTGAAATATTTGTTGAACAGGACCAAGTTTTGACAGACTTGAAGATCAAGGCAGAAGCATCAGATGTAGCAATGAAAGTGCAGACTGATGAGATTGAGAGGTTGAAGAAACAAGTAGAAACTACTGAGACCCTCCTTCGTCAACTGCTAAGCTCGCGCCTTGGGTAAGGCCACTGTGTTTCTTAGTCTTCTGCTTGTGTCCTCCCATCTAGTTGTGCTGGTTTGTGAGTACGGAGCTTTGTTATCTTAGTGGGTTCTATTTCAATACCAGCTTTATTTGTGAGTATGGAGATATCATGTGTATTGGTTTGTGAGCTCCTACTTACAATCTGCTTGTGGTTGTTCTGTGTTCATTGATAATAATGTGCCATGTGTGATCCGAAATATTAAGTTTTATCAGTGGTATGGAAATATTATCTGTGATGTCAATTACTTAATTGATTAGCATGTAATATGAGATTGAATTATATTTGATTAAGCGCTACCTGGAGTGCAGCCCAAAATAACAGGGAAAAAATATGTGGGCTTGCCCCCTCAGCCCATTATTTTTTTACGAATTCAAAAATGATTTATTAATAAAATGGGCCGTATCAAAAATGACGTCAGCAAATGGTGGGCTGAGTCCAATATCAGTTGGGCCTTAATCATTTTATGACGTCATCGAATATTGAACTCTATCCAACCAGTACTGGACCTAAAACAAATTAATGACGAATGCAATTATTGGGCTCGGTCATACTAAAACCGGGCCTAAAACATTGTATGACGACCTTGATTATTGGGTCGGTCCAACCAGAATTAGGCCTAAAAGTGTCTATGATGACAAAAATTATTGGGCTCCATCCAACCATAAATAGGCCTAAAACCAATTTATGACGAAAGAAACATTGGGCTCAGCTTAATATTAAGTGGGCCAAATTCAATCTATGACGACAAGGTATTTGGACCTTGGCCCGTCAAAATATGGGCTGAATTCACTTAATGACGAAACAGTTTGTCACAAAACGTCGTGCCACATCAGATTTTGGTCCGACGTGGCATGTACCTTATGACGCCTTTGTGTTACGAATTTATATGCGTCATTAAACTCATGATGCCGGGAAATAAGGTCTCGTCATTAATCGCGGTTTGTGACACTCGATTAATGACGGAGCGTTTTCGTAACAACCAGCATCATTAATCGTGGTTTATGACGAGAAATGGCCCTTTTTTGCGTCACTAGTCGGCGTTTTTCTTGTAGTGCATAGCAACGATTTGGTCCACCAAAACTCGTTGAATCAAGAGGAATCGAAGGATTTCCTCCAAGAACACCACTTTCCCGAAAGCTAAGAAAACCCCAAAATCGAGCACCTTTACTCACGGATTTGGGAGGGGAATCACAAAAAAAAAGAACCACGAAGGGTTTATGCATACATCCCGTATCAAATCCCAAAGAGAAAGGCCTCAAATCCACCACAAGAAAATCGCCAAGAAAAGTCTCCGAAAATCACAAAAAGGAAAACAGGAGAGACACAATCAAGCCTTGAGGAACCACGCCGAATCATCTATACATATCATGAAGGTTCATACAAGGTCTAGCTTGCCACTCGATCATCCATCCCTCTCTAAGGATCTCAACATGAAGCTCTCAAGCTAGTCCTAAAATTCCTAAGGAAAATAGGAAGGGAAAATAGCAAAAGCAAATGAGCTAGGGTTCCAAGAGATGGCTACCATCCTCTCACCACTTGGGTTATATGGAGGCAACTGAAAGACGAAACTACCCCTAAGACATAAAACTAAGATACACACGACTGAGGGGCAATTTGGGAATCTTTGTCGTAGCACCATCAGACGGATGCCCGGCGACCGCAAACTTGCTTAGCCTCGACGCAAGCCTTGCAATCCCGACGCGTGTCCTCCACTTCGAAGTCTCCGAAAGGCGTCATCGCACACCGGGCAGACCGGTGCTCCTCACCGGTCAGACTGGTACCCCTCACTGGTCAGACCGGTCCAGTACTGCTGCTCTTCGGTCTTTGGTCTTGGCTTTGTGGATCAACCAAGGAACCCAGTGGTTTTGAGGTGAACCACTTGAAACCCCGCGAACTAGGTGTAGCCTCTGCCAATCACTACTCATGACTCGGCTCCCACGAAGTTCCGGCTTGACCTTGGTTTTGAGGCTCAACTAAGAAACCGTCCACGACTTCGTCTTGCTGTTTGCCACCATGCGGCCCACACTTGACCCAGTTGGCCACTGGGTCCCTCGAACCAAGCCTACTTGTCTTCTCCACACCTGGAGGCCTCACCGGCAATGACCTTTCGCGCTTGTTCTTCACCTGCACCAACACCAGTCAAGCTGCAACCTGCACCTGTAATACTTAGCCAAGAGTCAGTCCACACAACATTGTCAATCACTCATCACACCAGGAAGCGACCATCCACCGGTCCTCAAACCACACAGGCTCTCAATCTCCCCCTTGATGAGTGCATTGCACTACGTGAAAACCTCAAATAGGTCACGCAACATTTGTAATGGGCCCTTAACGCCCGTTACATGCATCCACATCTGTAACGGTTGTTGTTTGGCACCTGTTACCCATAAGCGCGGTAGGCCGACCCCGGGGTTGGCCTCCACTACGCCCGTTACCAATGTGGACTTCTGGTAACGGGCTTCTTAAGCGCCCGTTACATGAATTCTTTGTAACAGATGTTAAATCGAGTCCGTTACAAAAGTTAAACCTATCGGTAATGGGCTCATAAAGTCCATTACCGATCAATGCCCTATCGGTAACGGGCTGTTTAAGTCCGTTACTGATCACTGCCGTATTGGTAACGGGCTATAAAGTCCGTTACCGATAATTTCGTACTGGAGACGCATGCTTGTTAGGATGCGTCTCCTTTGCTGGCGACCCAACTGGATACGCTCGTTTCTTAGGACTCGTCTCCTTTGATTGCCACCCAGGGTCGCCCTTTTTCTCACATCGGAGATGCATGTTGTTATTGCTCGTCTTTGTCTTCTCCTTCCGACACCACTTAGAGAGGAGGCATTTCGAGACCCTATGCCTGCTTGAAGCTACCTTCCCACCATCATTCTTTGATCTCATGCTGCATCTAACAGCACACCTCGCGAGGGAAATCTGGTTCCTTGGCCCATCTTACCTTCATCAGATGTTTCCATATGAGAGGTTCTATGGATTCCTGAAGTCATTGGTACATAAACGGTTATTTCCGGAGGGAGCCATTGTTCGTGGCTACGAGACCATCGAAGCAGTAGAGTGGGCCATGGGTTATATGGACTCCGAAAACCCCATTGGTGTGCCTCGCTCATGGCATGAAGGTAGGCATTTTGGTGTTGGGACCCTGGGAAAAAGTCAGTCACTTCGGAACCAGATGCCTTCCAAAAGGCTCATTTCACCGTGATACAATAGCTGCACCTAATTACACTGTTTGCCAATGAGCACAAGTGACAACTACGTGAAGACAACCCTGACCGTTGTAGGGCTTGGCTTGCAAAGATGCGCATGCAAGGTTTCAGCAGGTGGCTCTGAGATTATGTCGAGACATGCAGCAATGCTGTAATACGAGATAAGGAATCTAGCAGCAGGGCCATTGTTCACTGTTACAAGATACCAAGCAATGGATATCAATGGATACACGTTCTACACCATGGCCCAGGATAAAAAGAGCATCTATCAAAATAGTGGTGTGCGTGTACGGGCCGTCGTCGATGACAGTCATGATGATGATGACATGAAGACAAACACATATTATGGTCAAATAGAGGAGATATGGGAGCTTGATTATGTAGGATTGAAGGTAGCCTTGTTTCGGTGTAGATGGGTCACCAATGGGAAGAGAGCTGTGAGCAAGGACAAATATGGTTATGTTAGTGTTGATCTTCGGGTCTTTGGTTGCAAAAACGAACCGTTTGTCTTCGCCAACGATGTTGAGCAAGTGTTCTATGTACCTGACCTTGCAAAGAAGAACTGGTTTGTGGTTATGCCTGGAAAAAAAGGATTGTTGGGGTTGAAAATGTTGTCGAGGAGGAGGAATACAACCAGTTTGATGAAATTCCATCCTTTGACACTTCATACAAGCCACGACTCTTGGGAACTAACAAAACACCGTACTTGCGAAGCGACCGTAGTGAAAAAATCCATATACAGAAATCAAGGAAGAAAAAGCAAGCCTGATTTCTGCTGAATCCTTTTTGTAATGCAGGACGTGTCTATTGGTGGAAATGGAATCCGTTTTGTAATATATATAGGATGTGGTGGAATTTGAATCCTTTTTGTAATATATTCTGACTAAGATACTATATATATTTTGTTTATATTCTGCTTCAGTTAAGTAAGTGTGTTGCAGGCTGCTGACATTATTATCATCAGTAACGGGCGTTAATATAAAAGAGACGATGATTCGCCAACCCGCGTCGCCTTTGTTATGGGCAAGAGACGAGGATTAGCCAACCCGCGTTGCCTTTGTTATGGGCAAGAGATGCGAAATCACACACACATTACATCAAAAGAGACGCGGATTAGCCAACCCCCGTCGGCTTGTTCTTCTTCATGCTTGCAAGTGAGTAGGTAAATCATACAAAAAATTGTACTGCACACAGATAATCACACAAGCATGTCTCTTGAGATGCAAAATCACACACACAGATTACAGTCATCATTGATACATCAGAAGGTTACAAAGCGGCCATCTATGTTCATCATCACTAGGTACTACCAGGATGAGGAACATAGATCTAAACTAAGCAAAAGAGATATACTTCCGTCAGCTTGTTCTTCTTCATGATTGCAAGTGAGTAGGTAAATCATACCAAAAATTGGACTGCACACAGATAATAACACAAGCATGTCTCTTGAGATGCAAAATCACACACACAGATTACAGTCATCATTGATACATCATATAGGGAGGCTTCGGGATCTTGGCCAGCTCGGCAGCCTCGAACTCGCGTCCGGCTCCAGCTGAATCTCCGGTTGGCCAGAGGTAGAAGACCACTGCGGTGGTGGGTGCTAACTTGGCGATGTTGAGGCTCAAAGTTCGATCTTGCTCCTTCCCTGCCCGTCGGTCGATCGTCGGAGGTGAAGAGAAAGGAGGCCGCCGTCGGCTTGTTCTTCCTGACAAGATATGCTCCAGATTCTGGCTTCTTCTTCATGCTTACATGTGAGCACAAGAGAAAGATACCGCAGAGGGTGGAAACATATCCCTTCAAAAATCCTCCTCCTACAGGAGAAGGGAAAGCAAAAGGAAGCGCAAATTTGACGAGAATGATGTAGTAGAGTTGGCTTCTCTCCCCAGACCTCAGTGATCTTTCCGTCGGCTTGTTCTTCCTGATGCAGGAGGTTCTGGGCTACTCTCCCCCCGACAGCTGATACCAAATCACAAGGAAATATATCACAAAGATTTTTCTAGTACCTATGCTAGAGGGATGAGCAACCCAATCACCCATATCACAAGAATTCTTCTAGCAACTGAGAGAAAGAGGAGGAGGAAGAAGAGAGAAAAGCAAAAGCTTGCGCCCTACAGGATCTATTCTTTGTGCCATAGCTAGATCTAGATCTAGAGAAGAAGGAAGCAAGTGAGGAGGACCGATAGGCGTCAATGCCTTTTTATAGCAAAAACAAGGAAGGGATAAGATCGGTTGTCAAAAAAAAAGGAAGGGATAAGATCAAGAGCACAGGAAACGGGAAGGTTCCCAAGAAGTTGATGCCAGATCCGGTCAATGGGGAAACAGTTGCCTAGTCAATGGCTGAGAGCAGAGGCAGTGATTCCAATGTAGAATTAATGATACGCGGATTAACCAAATGTTGTCTCCAATGTAGAATTAAAGCATACGCGGATTAACCAAACGTCGTCTATAATGGAGAATTAAAGGATACGCGGATTAGCCAAACGTCGTCTCCATTGCTTACTTAAACTGTGTTTGGAAACAAATCTCCTGTATCTTCTCCTTCCAAAATAATTTAGATCCCCTGCCCCTTCATCTACCCGCGAAAAAACAGCAACTGCCTACTCCTCATCGTCACCATTCCCAGCCGGAGATGAATAGCATGCCGGGAAGAAGCAGGCGGCACCAGCTGTCGTCGCTGCTGGACCTCCCTCAAGACCTTCGCATTGAGATTGCAGCGCACATCGGTGCGACCTCGGAGCGGCCCTTGGCTGACCTCCGCAGCTTATGCGGTACTTGCTCGACCATGCGCCACGTGTGTGGCCATGGCGACGTTGGCCGGTGTTTGACGATAGAGGGGATAAGAGATGAGATTTCTTGGGTGTGGGACCCCACCGCCTACAAAGCCTTCCTTGCTATGCTGACCGGTCTCGGGAATCCGGAGGCTTGCTTCTTCTCTGGGATCAAAGCCGTGTTCATGGAAAACAGGGGAAGCAATGATCTCCAGCGCGCCGCCGAGGGTGGGCACGATGCGGCGGCCTATCTATACGCCATCTTGCTCTACAGGAACAAAGGCGGTGCCGCCACTGACGACACCGCGAAGCGGTACATGAGGTGGGTCGCGGGCGGCGGTAGTACAACGTCGAGATGGCTGAGCAACGAGGGGTGTCTGCCTTTGCGCGAGAAGGCCGCGCGTGCGATCCACTCCTCGACTTGGCGCATTTGGGGTGAACCGCTGCCACCTCCGACACAGGTGCGCGGCGATCAGCCGTGCGCAGGCAACGGTGGTGGCTGCGGCGTGGATAAAGGATGGCTTGGAATTTCTTTGTTTTGCAGCGAAGACTGTAGGCTCCACCACGAAATGGTGAAGTTCGAACGGAGTATTGGAATAGGAAATCAGTAGTGGATTAGCTTTTGTATGTTGCTCGTATTATCTATGTAAATTTTTGGAAGAGCAGCAAAGCCGACGCGGGTTATCAGTCCCGTGTCGCTACTGACTGTGGGGCCAGTTCTATTCGAATGAAGAATAGTTCACATTTCTCCTTTTAATCTGTAATCAAATGTTGCAACATGTATTTCTTCAACGTAGTTAGTCCAAATTTGATATTTTTTTCTAATTTTTTCTAAAATCACCATATTTTCATTAATTTTATTGTTTAGTGTATATTCCGTTTCTTGAATAATGTTTATATGCCTTATTTTGTTCTTTGTAAGTACAACAACATATAAATAATATTTGTTTTACACAACCATTAGTGATCAAACTTTGCATTTCGTAAGCTTAAGGTGAACACAAGGTTTTAAATGCATATGTGTTCGAACATGTTGCAAAGTGTGGAAAACTTCAATGTTCAAGCAACATTATAAGAAACTATGTGAGGGATGTAGACATTTGTACACAACTATATTATTCCTTCATCGAGACCATTTGAAATTTTGAAGACAAGTTTAGGTACCCAAATTATGTTGCCAAGTCAATTTGTAGATTTTTAGAGCAAATTTGATGTTATTAGAATTACTATATAATTACCATGGGGTGTAAAAACGAAATATACGAATTTTGGGCACACAAGTGTGACTGTTGATATTTTATTCAAATACTAAATGTCCAAATATGAATTGTTCATATTTTTATGATTTTTAGGTGCTGTTTTATGGGCTCTAATATTCTAGGGAAGCAAGTTTCATTCCAAAAAAAATAGTGACAGGCCCACATGTCAGCGTCAGCAGCCAATATAAAAAAGATAACCGTTGCCTGCCCGCCCGGACCCAACTGCCAACAAAGGCGGTGCGGGTTCACTAACCTCGTCGCCAATGACACTGGCCCATGCGTCAGCATCAGCGTCAGCATCAGCTGGCTAACCCGCGTCGGCAATGACTATCCATTGTCTCTAAGATCTAATTCATCACAACAGATCTCCTGTTCATCACAACAGATCTCCAGTTCATCACAACAGAACACATATTATAGGAGACGTGGATGGATCTACTCGCATCTATTAGATCGAGTTGATGACATACAAAATCCAACAACCAAACTAATTAACTAACCAGTTCATGACCGACAAACAAACTAAGCAGTTCATGTCCAACAACCTGACGAAGACACAAACACACACACACATTATTACTGTACATGGTAGAAGAGTCTATCATTTAGTCGGTCGCCACCGTCGGAGTTTCGCCGTCGTCACCGCCGTGGCTGCCGTCGTCGCCGCCGTGGCTGCCGTCGTCGCCGTTGTCGCCGCCGTGAAGACGAAGTGGCGGCCAGCCCGCTTGACCACGGGGAGGTTCTCGAGCTTCTCAGCCAACCCGTGGATCCTGAAGGTGAGACCCTTCACGCTCGGGTCCTTGTCCACTTCATGAGGCGCCTTGTTGTCGAAGGCCGCTCTTGAGCAGGTCGACGACGAACTTAGTGTAGTAGAAGAACGGTTCCTCGTCAGCATCCTTGGTCGCCGGCTCCTTCCCCTTCTCCAACTTCGT
The DNA here is from genome assembly GCA_036936925.1 of Cenchrus fungigraminus. Classification (NCBI taxonomy): domain Eukaryota; kingdom Viridiplantae; phylum Streptophyta; class Magnoliopsida; order Poales; family Poaceae; genus Cenchrus; species Cenchrus fungigraminus. Next base: position 114,943,417 of record CM072768.1, on the reverse strand, counting down.
CCAATGGCGGCTTTCATCGTCGTCGTCCTCCCTTCGTCCCCGCTTCGCTGGCGGCGGGCTCCTCGACGCCATCTCCTCCTTGGTGATCTCTCGGTGACCGAAGATTTGTAGTGGTGGATCGCGAGGAGGAAGAAGAAGCGAAAGAGATGATAAGCTTATGGAAGAAGCAGGGGAAAGCAGGGGAAGGCAGGGGAGTAATATTGACAAGACGCGGAACCATCAGGCGCCTCTGCCCCCACCCACTACTCCACTACTGCCACTCAATTGCGCATCGGGCTCCGTTTCGGGCGCAAAACCATCCAAAACCACACGTCACCTTTTAATTACACGGGAAGGTGAAGGGGCAGGGGCAATGATGTCGGGCCCACTCGTCAGCGGCAGCAGCCAAACTACGGTGCCTTTTCAATTTCCATTTATTGTTTTAGATGGCCGAGTTGCCTTCTTCAACTTCAACCCTCGTCGCCTTCAACTTCAACCCTCGTCGCCTTTCAATTTCCAAACCCCATCGCTTTTCTATTTCCTCCCCTTCTCCTTGATGGCCGTGGTGTGCTTGATGCAGCTGCTGCCAGAGGATCTTGTCACACAGATCATCATCCACTCCATCAAGGATGAGCCCGTCATCCATTTTCTGAACCTTCGTAATAAAATCTGCGGCACCTTCCGGCACATCTGCGACTCCGATGAGGTACTACTGCACGTGTCGCTGCGTGATCTTCGTCAGGTGTGCAAGAATCACTATGTCAGGTTGTGCTTTGAGCAGCGCTTCCGCGAGGCCAATCATCCAGAGGCATTATGCTTCGAGGCGATGGAGAGGTTGATGTAGCGGCGGAATCTTGATAAGAGTTTGAGGCTCATCGGAGATGCCGCTGCTGAAGACTCCGGTGCCAAGTACTTCTAAGCAATGCTGAAGTACCGTTGCTACCCTGCGGACCCCGAAGCCATGGCACTGCTCCAGGAATCAGCGGCGGCCTGTCGCCCCCTGATGGGCGGTGGAAGAACCACAACCTGCGGCGGCTACGCTACCTCATCAACCGGGATCTCGAGAACATTGTGTGGTGGTACTGGCTTGGTGACGGTGACGACGACATTCCGTTGCTGCATTTGGGCAGCGGGATGTTGGCACTACGGGCCGGAGACCTCAGAGGTCATCCACTACTGCAGCACCGAGTGTCGCATCCGTCATGATTTCGACCTCTGGACGCGTAACTTCAGCACCGCCGTGGAGTACGCCGTCAGCAGGATGAACATCGGGATGTAGGCACAAGCATCAATGAACATTATTAGATATTACTAAATGCTGATTTGATTTTATCGGAATGTCGGTTTTTAATCGGTTTTTGATAGACAAGATTTGATTTGTCACGTTTGTGAGTCAAATCGAAGGTTGCGGTGGTCTCCTTTGCCGCCGACGAGGCCTAGGATGCCCTCTTGGGTGTCAAAACCGCCGAAGCGGGCATGGCGGTGGCGGCGGTGGGCGGTGGTGCCCTCTGCTTCCTCCTTTGTTCTATTGGAGAATGAAGAACAGTTTATCCGTCCCGCGTCGCCGACGGCATTTCTCTTTTTAATCTGCAATCAAATTTTGTAACATGTATTTCTCCGTCGTAATTAGTCCAAATTTGATTATTATTTTTCTATAGTTTTCTAAAATCACCGTGTTTTCATTAATTTCATTGTTTCGTGTATATTCCGATTCTTGAACAATGTTTATATGCCTTATCTTGTTATATGTAAGTACAACATATAAATAATATTTGTTTTCCACACCTCCTGTAACAGAACTTTGCATTTTCGTAATCTTAAGGTGAACACAAGGTTTTGTTAAGTTTTCAAATGCATATGAGTTCGAACATGTTGCAAAGTGTGGAAAACTTCAATGTTCAACGAACATTCTAGGAAACTATGTGAGAGATGTAGATATTTGTACACAAGTATATTATTCCTTCATCGAAACCATTTGAAATTTTGAAGACAAGTCTAGGTACCCAAATTATGTTGCCAAGTCAATTTGTAGATTTTTTGGAGCACACTAGATGTTATTAAAATTATTACATCATCAACATGGGATGTAAAAACGAATTCTAAGAATCTTGAGCACACAAGTGTGACTGTTGATATTTTATTCAAATACTAAATGTCCAAATACGAATTGTTCGTATTTTTATGATTTTTTGGTGTTGTTTTATGGGCTCTAATATTTTAGGGAAGCACATTTCATTCGGAAAAAAATAGTGGCTGGCCCACGCGTCAGCGTCAGCATCCAAAATAAAAAGATAACCGCTGCCTGCCCGCCGGACCCAACTGCCAACAAAGGCGATGCGGGTTCACTAACCATCATCACCAATGACACTAGCCCACGCGTCAGCGTCAGCAGGCAAATCATGCGCAGGCTGCTCAAAATTTCCCACCTATATTGACTATAATGCCCATGGAATTCCAATTCCACCAGAGAGTCGTCCAGGGCACGCCAGTAATTTCCTTAAACACAGCTACGCGTGCAGTTCCTCAGGTGACATATTCGGCTCCTCGCTAGACAGATCCACAACGCTCGCACTCTCCCCACCGCCGCCTCCACTCTCCCCGCTCGCCTTCGCCACTCTCTCCCCGCTCGCCTTCGTCGTTGTCTCCCTGCCGCAGCCCTGCTCTTCTCTAGCCCCACCGCTCCCTGCGTGACAACGGTGATGAGGACACAGTTAATGGCGTGCGGACGGCTTCCCGGCCAACCTAAAGATGGTTGACGCGGATCTGTCATCCCCGGCCACGACGACGAGCCGGCCACCTCAGGCCACGAGCCGACGAGGATGCGGCCCCTCCGACCATCACGAGAACAACTACTTCATTCGCGACAGAGGTTAGTCCTACTTGAACCCCAACACCCTCTCTCTGCTCGGCCACCAAATCTGCTATATATTCATGTCAATGTGGATTAGGGAGACATGCCTTGATAGTTCATTTTTAATTGATTGACTGTGGATTTGATGGATGGATTTTGTTGCTCCAAGTCTATTTGAATAAATTGTTGCTAACAGATGAAGTTATATGAACTGTTGAAATTCATTTTCATGTTCCTGGTGCTACAATTTTTGCACTGTAAATTCATGAAAAGCATTGAGGATTAATGCATACTTTAATTCTGCTATGCTTTGAATGTACCAGATTGACAGTTATGCTTTGGACCTGTTAGCATACTTTAATTCTACTATGCTTTGAATGTACCAGATCGACAGTTATGCTTTGGACCTGTTAGCATACTTTAATTCTGATGGCCACATAATGTCAGTGGGAATTGCATCGCAGTGGTTTATAATGTAGTCCACCCAATCTGCTATATATTCATGTCAAGGTGGATTAGGGAGACATGCCTTAATAGTTCATTTTTAATTGATTGACTGTGGATTTGATGAATGGATTTTGTTGCTCCATGTGTGTTTGAATAAATTGTTGCAAACAGATGAAGTTATATGAACTATTGAAATTCATTTTCATGTTCCTGGTGCTACAATTTTTGCACTGTAAATTCATGAAAAACATTAAGGATGTTAGCATACTTTAATTCTGCTATGCTTTGAATGTACCAGATCGACAGTTATGCTTTGGACCTGTTAGCATACTTTATTTCTGATGGCCACATAATGTCAGTGGGAATTGCATCGCAATGGTTAATAATGTAGTCCACCCAATCTGCTACATATTCATGTCAAGGTGGATTAGGGAGACATGCCTTAATAGTTAATTTTTAATTGATTGACTGTGGATTTGATGAATGGATTTTGTTGCTCCAAGTCTGTTTGAATAAAATGTTGCAAATAGATGAAGTTATACGAACTGTTGAAATTCATTTTCATGTTCCTGGTGCTACAATTTTTGCACTGTAAATTCATGAAAAGCATTGAGGATGTTAGCATACTTTAATTCTGCTACGCTTTGAATGTACCAGATCGACAGTTATGCTTTGGACCTGTTAGCATACTTTAATTCTGATGGCCACATTGAGAGCCTGTGTGGTTCAAGGACCAGTGGTAGGTCGCTTCCTGGTGTGATAAGTGATTGACAACGTGGTGTGGACTGATTCTTGGCTAAGTATTGCAGGTGCAGGTTGCGGCTTGACTGGTGTTGGTGCAGGTGAAGAACAAGCGTGAAAGGTCGTCGCCGGTGAGACCTCCAAGTGTGGAGAAGACAAGTAGGCTTGGTTCGAGGGACCCGGTGGCTAGCGGGGTCAAGTGCGGGCCGCATGGTGGCAAGAACGGCAAGATGAAGTCACGGACGGTTTCTTGGTTGAGCCTCAAAACCAAGGTCGAGCCGGGACTACGTGGGAGCCGAGTCATGAGTGGTGATTGGCGGAGGCTACACCGAGTTCGCGGGGTTTCCGGTGGTTCACCAGAAAATCACTGGGTTCCTTGGTTAATCCACAAAGCCAAGACCGAAGACCGAAGATGGAGGTGCAGCAGCATTGGACCGGTCTGATCGGTGGGTCTGACCGGTCTGATCGGTGGGTACCGGTCTGACCGGTGAGGTGCACCGGTCTGACTGGTGTGCGACGACGCAGTCCGGAATTTTCGAAGCGGAGGACACGCGTCGGGATCGCAAGGCTTGCATCGAGGCTAAGCAAGTTTGCGGTCGCTGGGCATCCGTCCGATGGAGCGATGACAAAGATTTCCGAATTCGCCCTTAGGGGCATGTATCCCTAGTTAGCTAGTAAGGGTATTTTAGTCTTTCGGCTTGCCTCCATATAACCCAAGTGGTGAGAGGATGGCAGTCATCGCTTGGAACCCTAGCTCATTTGTTTTCCTATTTTCTCTCCCTATTTTCCCTAGGATTTTCATAGGACTAGCTTGAGAGCTTCATGGTGAGATCTTGTTAGAGGGAAGGATGATCGGGCGGCAAGCTAGACCTTGTATGAACCTCTTTGGTATGTATAGATGATTCGGCGTGGTTCCTCAAGGCTTGGATGTGTCTTTCCCGTTTCTCCTTTTTGGTGATTTTCGGAGGCTTTTCTTGGTGAACTTCTTGTGGCGGTTTTGAGACCTTTCTCTTCAGGATTTGGTGGGGGATGTATGCATGAACCCCTCGTGGTTCTTTTCCCTTTGATTCCCCTCCCAAATCCATGAGCAAAGGGACTCGATTTTGTTGTTTTCTTGGTTCTAGGGTTAGAGGCGTTCTTGGTGGGATTTCTTCGATTCCTCTCGTTTTGGCAAGTTTTGGCGGACCAAATCTTGGCTACGGAGTGCCCATGGGGTGTTCCTACTATCCCCAAAATCTTGTGCAAAACCGTGGAGCGATTTGGGAGATCGGGAGTTGGATTTGGAGGAGTTGACCCGCGGGTGCTGTTCATCCCAAGCGTCCCAGCCTGACCGATCTGACCGGTGCTGCTCACCGGTCTGACCGGTGCAGAGGCTGTGTGGGTTTTGCCTTGGGTGAACGTCTTGGTGAGTTCCCTGTTGTCCCGTGTTGCTGCTGTTTCGAGTTTGGTTCGTTTTGGAGCTCGGAAGGTCTGGTTTGGGTTTTTGGGGGCTTCCTGGCTTAGACCGGTCTGACCGGCATGCTACACCAGCCTGACCGGTGAAGGAGCCTTCTGTGGAAGTTCACAGGAACTGTTGGGGTGTTCCAGCAGGGACCGGTCTGACCGGTGCTGCTCACCGGTCTGACCGGTGCAGGTCAGTGGTGCTCGAGTTGCTAGTTCCGCTGCTTTCTCGAGTCGGTATAGGTGGTTGTTGGTTCCTAGGACTAGTATCACTCCAGTGGCTGTGTGGTCTTGGCCAACTTGGGTAGTTGAGTCGGAGACGTGTTTTGGAAGCCTAGTTCTCCTTGTTGGAGTGTCCATCTCCTTCGAGAAGAATTTTTATCGGCTCCAATTCACTCCCCCTCTCTGGTTCGCCGTTTCGGTCCTTCAAGTGGTATCAGAGCCGGTTACGGATCTTCGGATTCTAACCAGTCTAAGATCCAAGGATGGCGTACCAGGAACGGGGTTCGGGTCCTCCGCACTTCGATGGCAAAAACTACCAGATGTGGCAGAGGCGGATGGCGGCGTTCCTCCGCGGTAAGGGTCAGATCCTTTGGGATGTCACGGTGAACACAGCTTATGTTCATCCGATGAACTTCCTTGCTCCGAGATCGAGAGACAAGTTAAACACCAACAATAAGGCGGTCAACTACTTGTTTCGTGCTCTGTGTCAATCCGAATTCGATCGGGTGCATACAGAGGACCTAGCATGTAGGATTTGGTTGGAGCTGAAGAATGCTCATGCTGGGAATGCTGAGGTTCAGGCACGGTTGTATGCGACTTACCGGAGAGAGTACGAGAACTTCACTCATCTCCCCGGTGAGTCTATTGATGCCTTGTTCCAACGGTTCATGGTGGTTGTGAACAACATGAGGGCCAATGTCGACGTCCTCCCGTACGATGACCATGATAGGGCTGTGAAGCTCTTACACGCGCTGGATCGTACTGTGTGGGATGGAAAGGTCGAGGCCATTCTTGAGTCCGAGAAGGACACCACTCTGACGGTGAACGACCTGCTTTCTAAGCTGAAGTCTGCTGAGGTTGATCGGGGTTTGACAGCCCGTCTTGAGAGCCAGACTGACTCCCATAGTCTTGCTCTCGTCGGTGGCAAAGTGGCTAAGTCTAACGCTAACGTATCCTCCAGGATGTACTCTCTGTCTTCTTTGATGTCTTTGCCAGACGAGGAGTTCGACGTGCTTGGAGAGGACGAGCTGGCGTTGCTGACCAGGCGGTTCGAGAGGCTGCACGAGAACCGGGTGAACACGAGGAGGACATCACGGACGTGCTTTCAGTGCGGCAAGCCGGGACACTTCGTCGCCGACTGCCCGGAGAAGACGGAGAACAAGGACGGCTACAAGCACCGGTCGAACTAGGACGGCAAGTATCGATCAAGGCGCGATCACAAGCACAAGAACAAGCACAAGGATGAGCGACGGTCGAGGAAGAAGGACGGCCGCGGCAGGAAGGCCCGAGCGATGGTCGGAGCGAGCGACGTCGACTCCAGCTCCGCCTACTCTTCCTCGAGCTCGAGTAGCAGTGAAGACGAAGGTGATCGGCGCAAGAACAAGAAGTCATCCAAGAACTTGAGCGGGCTGAGCTGCTTTGCACGAGATGGCTTCTGCGGCATGGCACGTAGCTCCGGCAGCAAGAAGAGTCACCAGAGCGACTCGGACTCCGACTCCGAGGATGAGGTACGTGACGAGCTTCCCTTCTTGCATGAGGAGAACAAGCGTCTTGGCAAGTTTCTTGATAATCGTGATGACATGCTTAGAGAGGCAAAGAAGATGAGGAAAGAGCTTAGGGCCTCACTAGAAGATGCTAGGAACCGTGTGGCTGAACTAGAAACCCAGAACTTAGATGCTAAGCTTGAGATTGATTCGCTTAAGGCTTCACCTGTGGTTTCTGATGAGGTTGATTGTTGTGATTGCTCTGTGTACCTAGCTGACCTTACTGCTCTTAAGGATAAGCATGCTTCTACTTGTGATGAACTAGATGTGCCTAGGGTTGAAGTGGCTGAGCTTAAGTCTCGACCTGCTTTGCTAGGTGCTTGCACTTCTTGCCCTGTTTTACATGGTAAGATTGATGAGATGCATGCTTATACTGTTTCGCTTGAGGCTAAGTTGAAAGAACCTGTCCCCATTTCTTGCTCTACTTGTGAAGTGCATGCTTTGAAAAATCTGGAACTTGCACATTATGTGGATCGCTTGCAGGATGAGAATGATGAGTTGAGAAAAATGATGGGTTGGTTGTCGGGTCATGAACCACAGCTTAGGATGATGATAGAGGCATACAAGCGCTATGATGGGCAAGTGCTTGGTTCGGAGAAGGTTGGAGAGTCTAGTGGTGAGAGAGGAGAGAAGATTGGAGATATCCAAGCTCCACCAAAAACCTTCCACAAAAATGCCTATGCTCCTAAACCCAACCCACTGAGAAACAAACTCGACACAACCCCAGATCCTCCCATATTCCCCCACTCCACAAATGATTTCCAAAAACCCATAAAGTTCAAGAGAAACTTGGGGAATGAGTTCTTTGGGAAGGAGAGTGTGAAGCCTAGTGAGGAGAAACCGGTTGAGAAGCCGAGTGGAGAGAAACCGAGTGAACAGCCCCATCCTAAGCCTAAGCCTAAGCCAATAAGGTTTCATTGTGACTATTGTGGAAGAGATGGTCACAAGGGTGAGTTTTGCTTCAAGAGGAAGCGTGAGGAGAGAATGGCGAAGGAGTGGGCTAACAAGGACAAGTACCACCCTTCCAATGGTGTACTTGAGCCTCGTATGCAGATGCTGAGGGCCAAGGCGATTGTGAGGACGGTTCCGGCTTGGGAAGATCGGAAGGTAGTAGGTGGTGCTGCTGGCCGGGCTACACCGGTCAGACCGGTGCGCTACACCGGTCAGACCGGTGCAGGTCTGGGCAGACAGGGGTCTGGTGTCCGTGCTCATGTGGATGCTCGGTTCGGTTCAGGTGGTCGTGGTTCTGGTGGTTCGGTTCAGGTGGTCGTGGGTCTGGAGTGAACAAACGACTCTGCACTGGTTTTACTCTTTTGGTACTAATCCCAGTGCAGAGTCATTTGTTCACTCACGTGCTTGTTTTTGAATTTCAGGTGGGAGACTTGAGGAACGTTTGGTTGATTGACTCCGGTTGCTCGAGGCACATGACCGGAGACAAGGGGTGGTTCTCAAGTCTCATCTCGGTGGTGTCCAAGACATACATCACATTTGGGGACAATGGGCGAGGGCGTGTGTTGTCAGAAGGTGAGATTAAGGTAAGTGACAAGGTCACTCTCAGGCGTGTCGCTCTTGTTCAATCGCTCGGGTTCAATTTGCTTTCGGTGTCCCAGCTTTTGGATGAGGGTTTTGAGGTGTTGTTTCGGCCTGGAGGTTCTCGGATTTTGGATTCTCGAGGCGATCTTGTGTGCATGGTCGTTCCCGAGGGTCAAGTGTTTCGAGCTGATTTTTCTCAGTCTTTTGGTGTTGAGCATTGTTTCTTGGCTGGTTCTTCGAGTGAGTTGTGGAAGTGGCATAGGAAGTCGGGTCACTTAAGCTTTGACCTTTTGTCTCGCTTGAGTAAACTCAATTTTGTCCGAGGATTGCCACGGCTGAGGTTTGAAAAAGAGTTGGTGTGTGCGCCGTGTTGGCATGCTAAGATGGTAGCTTCTTCCCATCCACCCCTCACTGATGTGATGACGGAGCGTCCATGCGAGCTGCTCCATATGGACCTTGTTGGCCCAGCTCGTGTGCGATCTGTGGGTGGGAAGTGGTACGTCCTGGTTGTGGTGGACGACTACTCTCGGTATGTGTGGGTTTTCTTTCTTGAGGAGAAAGGGAAGGCGTTTGGTTTTGTTCGAGATCTTGTCTTGAGGTTAAGGAACGAGAGGCACGGAGATGCCATACGAGCGATCCGCAGTGACAATGGCTCTGAATTTAAAAACTCTCGTTTCGAAACCTTTTGCCATGACTTGGGTCTTGAACACCAGTTTTCGAGTCCGTATACACCTCCTCAGAACGGCGTGGTGGAAAGGAAAAACAGAACCTTGTGCGAGATGGCTCGGACGATGCTTGATGAGCATACGACTCCGAGAAGGTTCCGGGCTGAGGCGGTGAATACCGCGTGCTATGTGTCGAACAGGATTTACCTTAGGGTTCACAAGAAGAAAACGTGCTATGAGTTGATGCACGGGCGCACACCCAAAGTGAGTCACTTCCATGTGTTTGGGTGCAAATGCTTCATCCTGAAGAAAGGTAAGAAGTTGGACAAGTTCGAGGCTAGATCTATCGATGGCATTTTCTTTAGTTACGCATCTCATTCTAGAGCCTTTCGAGTGCTCAATCTTGAAACTAATCAAATCGTGGAGACTTGCGAGGTAACCTTCGACGAGACACAGCCATGTAGTCAGCTTGTCTTTGAGTGTGCAGGTGACGACGAACTTGGCGAGGAGATTTTCCAGGAGGAGGAGCATGAACATGGAGATGATGAAGATAGCGGTGGGTGCCCGCGGCTGAGCATGTACCTACTACTTCGACTACGGTGGTGTACGGCCCTTCTCCCACACCTACAATGACAAACCCAGTTCAAGAAGAAGCTGCTGTTGAGGGGGAGGTAGCATCAAGGCGAGAACCTCCCCGGCGAGTGCAAGTGGATCACCCAGCTTCGAGGATCATCGGCGACATGAATGAACGTACTACACGGTCGAGGGTTCGGAACAATTCTCATTTCGCTCATGCTGCTTTTGTTGCCACCTTTGAGCCCAAAGACATTGGACACGTGCTATCTGATCATAATTGGGTTAACTCGATGCATGAGGAGTTGGAGAATTTTGAGAGAAACCAAGTTTGGGAATTGGTTGACCCTCCCCCAGGGTGTAAGCCGATTGGGACAAAATGAGTGTGGAAGAACAAAGAGGGAGAGAAAGGAGAAGTGGTGAGGAACAAGTCAAGGCTTGTTGCTCAGGGGTACTCACAGAAAGTGGGGATCGACTACGAGGAGGCCTTTGCTCCCGTAGCTCGTTTGGAGGTGATCAGGATCCTTCTAGCCTTTTCCGTGGCTAAAGGGTTCAAGTTGTACCAGATGGATGTCAAAAGTGCTTTCCTAAATGGTGTCTTGGAGGAAGTAGTGTATGTGAGGCAACCACCGGGGTTTGAGAGTGAGAAGTACCCCCACCGGGTGTACAAGTTGAGGAAGGCGTTGTATGGGTTGAAGCAGGCACCTAGAGCTTGGTACGGTATGTTGAGGGGGTTCCTGTTTGAGAGAGGGTTTGAGATGGGGAAGGTCGATCAGACCTTGTTTCTCCTCAGGCAAGGCAGAGATATCCTGATTGTGCATGTATACGTGGATGATATTGTCTTTGGTGGCTCGTCTAACTCTCTTGTTGCAAGGTTTGCAGAAGACATGAGTAAGGAATTTGAGATGAGCATGATGGGTAAGTTGCAGTTCTTCCTCGGGCTTACATAAGCTAGCTAGTCTAAGCACCACTTCCCGCTTCTACCACACGATCCGGAATATAGAAGGCATTCATAAGCTAGCTAGTCTAAGCACCACGCTTACACTAAACATGCAACTTTAACTCAAGAGCGACAGGAATTAAAGTACTCAGAGAGTTATGAACCGTAAGAACAATAAAAACAATGTTACTCACTTGAATAAGAAGTCGATCTTTCCACAAGGTCTCAGGATCAGGCTCCAATGGAGTTGATCCCAGAGGTAGAAGATGAAGAGGAGACACCGACAGGTCCGGGCCTTCCTTCAGCTTCGCCTCTACCGCTCTCTAATCCTCTCGAACAAGATTAGCTAGATCTAAATAGATCGTGGCTCTAATCTCTCAACTTGATACTAACTCTCCAACTCTAATTCTAATCTAGAGCTCTAATCTCAGATAGGCATGGAGGATCTGATAGAATGAATTGTTGTCTGCCCTGGGGTCAGGGGGTCTGCTTATATAGCCCGGAGGAGATGACGTGCACCGTACGATCAAACCGACCTTAACTTGTGGTTTAGATTGATCCTCATAAGCGGTGGAAGAACATTCCGGAAGCTGGGCCCATTTGGCGCCAGGGGGGCCACCGGCCCCACCACCAGGCCGATCGGGCTGGGGTGGGCCTCCCTCGGTGTCCACTTCGGCCAGGTGGGTCCTTGATCCTTCTAGATGCTTCTTTCTTAGGTGCTAAGTCACGTTGAGTTCCGGAGCCTTCTGGAGTCTTCTAGAGTGGTTTCTTTGCATATTTTCTGAATAGTCCCTGTAAATTCATAGATTCACCAAAACTCAAGGAAATTGTCAATATAAACCCTAATAAGGTGATCTAATTATATTTTAGTCCTTTTTCCAGTAAATGTGAGGGGAAATATTTATAGATAAAAAGTGCCAACAAACTCCCCCACACTTAGGCTTTTACTCGTCCTCGATAAAAGGATGGTTTACAACCATAGAGACAAGAATCAACATAATTATACTCCTTAGTCATATCTGTACTTAGGGAATATCTGAGCATAGTTAGAAATAGATCACCTTTATTTCTCAAATCAAGTCAATGGAGAGTTTTTGAATAAGTTTTGAAAAGAAAATGCAGCCTTGCTTACTCCTTTGTGATACTCTCAAATATATGTGAAGTTTTTAGAATGTAAAGATGTACCAGTCTTACCTTGCATATATTGCTGGGTCAAAATCTGTATCCATGAAGAGGCCTGTCATAGGTCGTAGATCAAGATATGTGCGTGTGTCAAATTTTAAAAACCACTGCTCTGACTTTAGAATCTTCTATCTTTTCCCATTTTTTTTAGAACAAGGTATCCAGCTATTTTGTGGAGAGTTGGGTTCTACTCACCCTCGGACACGCGTCCATTATTACTCTCTCACTTATTATTTTAGAGAAGTGGGCCCTACTCACCCTCGGACACATGTCCATTATTCATCTCTTTTTTATGCCTTTTTTCTGAGAGGGGGGTTCTTCTGACCCGTAGAACACTTGTCCATTTTCTCCTCTCTCTCACTTTTCTCTCCACTCATAATAATTTTTTTTCTTTTCTTTCTTTGGCTTTTTCTCTCTTCTTCTTTTTTTAGCTGTACCTTTTTTCATGATATGGGAGACAGAGATCAAAAATCTTAGAGCATAGATACTTTAGTGAAAGCAGTGTACGTGATCTTGATCATAGACTTAGACAAAACTTCAACATAGCTCTAGATTTGACAAAGCTCAATACAAGTAAGCAGCATTTAATCAAATTTATTTTCAATGAAAGCTCTGTTGGGATATATTATTGATCACAAAGGAGAAACTTAGCTAATGATTTTGAAATAAAGCACTCTCCATAGACAAGATAAAAGAAAGATGGTTCTCATTATTCTAACCTCATTCTGATCATCCCAAAAGCAATAAATATTTCTAAGAGCATAAACATGTGAAACTTTATCTTTTAGGTTATCAAGACATTTTAGCAGGGCATCTTTATTTAAATTCGAAACGGAAAGCAAATTGCAAAAATTTAAAAAGTTCAGGAAGCAAACCGAGTGGTGGACGAGACGTGGCCGAACTGGGTTCTACCGTGGTTCGTCGTGCGAGTCGTTTGTTCAGTGCTTTTCCTGTTTTTCTTGATTTTGGTCGTGGAAGATGCCATTTGGTCGTCTGTTCTTCTCCCCCACACTTGTTTTCTGTTATCTTGCATGCACAGTATGGTGGAGACAAAAACATATCCAGAAAATATATATATAGGCAAAAATAGCTCAACTTGTGGAATACTTCTTTATTAAAGGAGAGAGCACTTTATTAAACAACTCTAACAACTAAAGCAAACTAACTAACTCGAACTAACTATCACTAATGTGCTCTCTAACTAAGGTGTTTACAAAGGGCGCTTGCCCTTCTTAAGGTCGCGGCTATGGTCTTCCTCATCATCCCTTCGCTTCTTTGATTCTAACAGTTTGAGGACGGTCTTGGTGAGGGAAGTGTTGACGCGGTGGATCTCTTTGCAAGTTTCTGCCAGGCTTGCTACTTCCTGCGCTAGCTCAGCTACGGTCTTCCGGGTCTTCTGTTTCTGCGGCATCCGCTGGCTGGCTTCGATGACCGGAATTCTCTTGATTTGATGTTCTTTGGCACGAACTCCGTCGATGGTGACACGGCTTGAGGAGGTGGTGTACTTATGCACCCTTGTGTTGCCATGCTTGTCCATGCGCACGTCAGCGAGTCGCTCACCATCCCTTGGTTTCTTCAGATCCATGTAGCTAGGAACACGGATCGGCTTCTTCTGAGCTGCTTCACGACGACGATCATACGGCTGAGCGTACATTGCCTGCTTGCTTTCTTTAGGTGGTGGCGGCGAACGTGGACGACTAGGCGGGAACAGCGAGAGAGGGATGTGATCAGGAGGCAAGGAGGCTAGCGGCTTTGCTTCCTTCTCGAAAGGAACAACCGTCTTGGCTTCAAAGCTAAAGGGGACAAGCTGCTTGTCGGCCATTGCTACTACTTGGAGGCTTTGGGATGAGAAAAAGGTGGAGGTCTGCCCCTGCTTATATATCGGTCACGGACTTGCAGAGGGGGTTGACCTAGCTTGGAAAGGCTACGGGATATCTCGTAAAAGATCCCCGAACAAGTTTTTTCCAAAACTGAGCACCTTAGAGATAGCGTGGGCGAAAGCTGGCAGCGCGAGGCGGCGGGCAGGGCTCGATCGGCCCAGTGAGGAGGCCGGTTGGCCCCCCACCATGTCGTCTCGCGACGATCTTCGGCGCGGGGTGCTCTAACCGTGTGCTGATCCTTAAAAACCCTAAGACGGCCCATTACGGTCTAAAATTAATATTCGTGGGAAAACAAAAGAAATCTATTTCATCTAAATCCTCAGACTCTTTATTGGGCTCTAAAAATATTTTAAGACGTTGACCATTTACCTTGAATAACGTACCTTCGTCGTCTTGAAGAGTGACAGCTCCGTGTGACGATGAATTCACCACCTTGTATGGTCCGTCCCACTTGCTTCGTAGCTTCCCCTGCCCAAAGAGTTGTACCCTGGAGTTAAAAAGTAATACCTGATCGCCTGGGTTGAATTCTTTCTTTATGATTCTCTTGTCGTGCCATCTCTTAGTTCTTTCCTTGTAGATCTTGGCACTGTGATATGCCTTCTCTCTCCATTCTTCTAGCTCGGACAGTTGCATTTTCCGTTTTGTTCCGGCTGCTTCAAAGTCCATGTTCCATCTCTTTATTGCCCAATGAGCCTTGAATTCTAGCTCAACCGGCAAGTGACATGTCTTCCCGTAGACCAGTTGGTAGGGAGACATTCCAATAGGGGTTTTATAAGCTGTCCGATAAGCCCAAAGTGCTTCGGGTAGCTTGTCTTTCCATTTTATCCCCATTTGGTCCACCGTCTTCTGTAGAATGTTCTTGTTCTGCTTATTGGACGTCTCTGCTTGACCACTTGTTTGCGGGTGGTAAGGAGTAGCGACATTGTGCTGGATCCCATGGTTCATGAGGTATTTCTCGAAGCGCCTGTCGATGAAATGGGATCCTCCATCACTTATCACTAACCTTGGCATACCGAATCTCGGAAATATTGTCTCTTCAAACATTCTTATTGAGCTTTTGTGGTCAGCAGATCTGCATGGCAGGGCTTCAACCCATTTGGAGACATAGTCAACTACCACTAAGATGTACTCGAATTTTCTGGATTTTGGGAATGGTCCCATGTAGTCAATTCCCCAGACATCAAAGAGCTCGATCTGAAGGTTGGTTGTCAGTGGCATGGCATTTCTGGAATTGATGTTTCCGTGCCTTTGACAGGAGTTGCACCTTCATACGAAATCTTTTGTGTCTTGATACATGGTTGGCCAGAAAAATCCGCTTTGCCAGATCTTTGCATGTGTGCGGAAAGCTCGATAATGACCTCCATATGGTGATGAGTGGCACTTCTCAATGATCTTCATTCCTTCTTCTGCCGGTACACACCTCCTGAGTAACCCGTCAGAGCATACTCGAAAAAGGTATGGTTCATCCCACAGGTGATGGCAACTCTCGTAAATAAGCTTTTTCTTGTCGGCTCCTAGTCGTACATACCCTGCAACCATAAAATTAACAATATCTGCGTACCAGGAGTCTGACCGGGCGATCCGATAGAGCATGTCGTCCCTCATTGCGTCATTGATGGGTAGTTCTTGTGGTTTCTCAAAATACATTCTAGACAAATGATCGGCAACAGAATTTTCTACTCCCTTCTTATCTTTTATTTCTAAGTCAAATTCTTGGAGAAGCAGGATCCATCTTATTAATCTAGGTTTAGCATCTTTCTTAGTGAGCAAATATTTTAAAGCAGCATGATTAGTGTAAACAATAACTTTTGCTCCTACTAAGTAAGATCTAAACTTGTCAATGGCATAAACAACAGCTAGCAGTTCTTTTTCAGTTGTGGCATAATTGAGTTGAGGTCCTGTCAAAGTTTTACTAGCATAAGCAATGGCATGATGTTTCTTGTCCTTTGTTTGCCCCAAAACAGCCCCCACAGCATAATCACTTGCATCACACATAGTTTCAAAAGGTAAAGACCAATCAGGGGTTGTATAATGGGTGCAGAAATAAGAAATTTTTTTAGAGTTTCAAAAGATTTAAGACAAGCATCATCAAAGTCAAAGGGAACATCTTTGGCAAGCAAGTTTGTAAGAGGTCTAGCAATATGAGAAAAATCTTTTATAAACCTTCTATAGAAACCAGCATGGCCAAGAAAACTTTTGATTCCCTTGACATTAACAGGTGGAGGTAGTTGTTCAATTACTTCTATTTTAGCTCTATCTACCTCAATTCCTCTTTCAGAAATTAGATGGCCTAGCACTATTCCTTCCCTAACCATGAAATGACATTTTTCCCAATTAAGGACTAAGTGCTTTTCTTCACATCTTTGCAAAACCTTATCCAAGTTTTCTAGACAATCATCAAAGGTTTTTCCATAAACAGAAAAATCATCCATGAAAACTTCCATGATCTCTTCAATCATATCAGAGAATAAAGACATCGTACATCCTTGAAAAGAAGCTGGAGCATTACATAGCCCAAAAGACATTCTACGATAAGCATAGGTTCCATAAGGACATGTAAAAGTGGTTTTGCTCTGGTCACTGGGATGGATTGGGATTTGGTGATATCCAGAATATCCATCAAGGAAGCAAAAGAAAGAGTGATTTGCCAACCGCTCTAACATTTCATCAATGAAGGGCAGTGGAAAGTGATCTTTCCTTGTGGCTTTGTTGAGTTTTCTATAATCTATGCACATACGCCAACCAGTGACGGTTCTCTGAGGAATTAATTCATTCCTCTCATTTTTCACAACTGTCATGCCTCCCTTTTTAGGCACAACTTGCACGGAGCTTACCCACTCACTATGTGGCACAGGATATATAATCCCGGCGTGTAAGAGTTTCAGAACTTCTTTCTTCACTACCTCTCTCATCGCATTGTTGAGTCTTCGTTGTGGCTCTCTAGATGGTAGAACATCAGGGTTTGTGGGAATGCTATGAGTGCAAAGGGCAGGACTAATGCCCTTAAGGTCTTGGAGCGAGTAGCCAAAGGCTGAGCGATGTTGTTCTAAGATGGTTATCAGCCTATGAGTCTCTTCCTGAGTGAGTTGGTCATTAATGATCACAGGAGACTCAGAATCATTTTGCAAAAAGGCATATCTAAGACCAGGTGGTAAAGGTTTAAGCTCAATGGGAGGTCTCGAGGGTTCCTCGGTTTCATCGAGGGGCTTAGATTCTGTAGGATTTTCTTCTTCCTCCTCGATGAAGAATTCAGTGACATCTTCTTGATTGGATTCTACGAAATGTTCTAGAGATGCTTCATTCACCTCTTCCATTGGGTCAGGTTCAGGACTGGGTTCGGTCTTAGTATGGATCAAATGTGAGAAGTGTAAGGGAACTTTAATGGTTTTGCCTAGGCAAACATCAAGTTTCCCTGTGTGTCCTTCCTTAAGGAGTTTTTCTAAAGGATAGCCTATTAAAAGATCAAACTCCTTAATATCACAAATGTGAAAGCTCAGGTGAATTGACATGTCGTAAACTGAAACAGGTAAGACATAAAGAATTCCCGAACTTTGAATAATTTGTCCTGAGGAGCACTTTAATAATTTCATTGTGGGAGATAATGGCTTGTTTTTAATAAACTGATGGAAAAAGGGTAAGGCCATTATATTGATTCCCACAACTTGATTATAAAGGGCATCAAAGGGGGTTCCATTGATTGTACATTGAATTGGTATAGAAGGTGAATCCAAATGGACTACATCAGAGGAAATCTCTGACTCTTCTAACCATTCCCCACTCATGATGGATGCAAGCTCCACAGTGTGTTCTCTTGAGAAGGTTTGCTCAAAAGGGTCTATCTTCTCATGTGAAGAAGATGTGTGCTTTTGAGGCCTCTTCTCTTTATGATATTTCGAGATGTTTCCATAATCGGAAAATAAATCATCCTCGATATCATTTATAAAATCAGGTAGAGGAATTTCTTCCTGTGGTGATTCTATATGTTGGATAGCTATAGGTTGAGATGTTTCTGGCATAGGTTCTGGTGTAGCTATCTCTGGAATCTCTTCTTCTAAAGTTTTCTCTTCTAAAGGACCATCTTTAGTGCTGGCTAGAATGTTGTCTAGGACGGTTCTAGCTTCACTAGATGTAAGGTGTATGAATGATCCATGAGAGGAGGTATTCAAATAGGCTCTAGATTCCTTATTAAGACCAATATAGAAATGTTGAAGGAGAATATGGTCTTGAAGGCTTAGATCTGGTCCGGATTTGCAAAGGAGTTCAAAACGTTCCCAGGATGAACTCATAGACTCATTATCCTCCTGTTTGAAGGATATGATCTTGATTCTGAGGTCGACTACTTTAGATAAGGGATAAAAATCCATGCAAAAATCTGGACGGAGAGTTCCCCAATCGCCTTTCATCTTCTCTTTGGTCCGGTCGTACCATTGGCGAGCTTTTCCTTTCAGAGTGAATGGAAAAAGCTTCCAACAGATAGTCTCGTCTGACATACCCTCAATGTGCAGGCAGTCACAAGTTTGCTCAAACTGCTGGAGATGATGATAAGGGTCTTCGTCTTCTATTCCTAAGAAAGTGTTGGTTTGGACCATCTCTATTAACCGTGGGCGCAGCTCATAGGTGAAGGACCGATTAGGCGAACCAGAGAGGGGGGGAGTGAATGGGAGCCGATAAAAATTCTTCTCGAAGGAGATGAGGACTCCAACAAGACGAACACGGCTTCCAAATCACGTCTCCGACTCAACTATCCAAGTTGGCCAGGACCACGCAGCCACTGGAGTGCTACTGGTCCTAGGAACCAACAACCACCTACACCTACTCGAGAACGCAGCGGAAAAACTGACTCGAGCAGCTACTAGGCTACACCGGTCAGGCCGGTGAGCAGCACCGGTCAGACCGGTTCCTGCTGGCAAAATCTGAGAACTTCCACAGAAGGCCTCTACACCGGTCAGGCCGGTGTAGCTCGCTGGTCAGACCGGTCCAAGCCAGAAAATCCCAAATCCACCAAACTGACCTACCGAGCTCCAAACAGGACCAAACTCGAAACAGTAGCAACACGGGACAACAACGAACTCACCCAGACATTCACCCGAGGCAAAACCCACAGAGCCTCTGCACCGGTCAGACCGGTGAGCAGCACCTATCAGACCAGTCAGGCTGGGCCGCTCGGGGATGAACAGCACCCGCGAGTCAACTCCCCCAAATCCAACTCCCGATCTCCCGAATCGCTCCACGGATTTGTGCAAGACTTTTGAGATAGTAGGAACACCTCATGGGCACTCCATAGCCAAGATTTGGTCCACCAAAACTCGCTAAATCAAGAGAAATCGAAGAAATCCCACCAAGAATGCCTCTAACCCTAGAGCCACAAAAACCCCAAAATCGAGCCCCTTTGCTCACGGATTTGGGAGGAGAATCAAAGGGAAAAGAACCACGAAGGGTTCATGCATACATCCCCCACCAAATCCCAAAGAGAAAGGCCACGAAATCGCTCCAAGAAAATCGCCAAGAAAGGGCTCCGAAAATCACCAAAAAGGAGAAACGGGAAAGACACATCCAAGCCTTGAGGAACCACGCCGAATCATCTATACATACCCAAGAGGTTCATACAAGGTCTAGCTTGCCGCCCGATCATCCTTCCCTCTCACAAGATCTCACCATGAAGCTCTCAAGCTAGTCCTAAGAAAATCCTAAGGAAAATAGGAAGAGAAAATAGGAAAGCAAATGAGCTAGGGTTCCAAGAGATGGCTGCCATCCTCTCACCCCTTGGGTTATATGGAGGCAACCGAAAGACTAAAATACCCTTACTAGCTAACTAGGGATACATACCCCTCAAGGGCGAATTCGGAAATCTTTGTCTTCGCTCCATCGGACGGATGCTCAGCGACCGCAAACTTGCTTAGCCTCGACGCAAGCCTTGCGATCCCGACGTGTGTCCTCCGCTTCGAAGATTCCGGACTGCGTTATCGCACACCGGTCAGACCGGTGCTCCTCACCGGTCAGACCGGTACCCACCGGTCAGACCGGTCTGGAGCTGCTGCACCTCCGTCTTCTGTTCTTCGGTCTTGGCTTTGTGGATCAACCAAGGAACCCAGTGGTTTTCTGGTGAACCACCGGAAACTCTGCGAACTCGGTGTAGCCTCCGCCAATCACCACTCATGACTCGGCTCCCACGTAGTCCCGACTCGACCTTGGTTTTGAGGCTCAACCAAGAAACTGTCCATGACTTCATCTTGCTGTTCTTGCCACCATGCGGCCCGCACTTGACCCCGCTGGCCACCGGGTCCCTCGAACCAAGCCTACTTGTCTTCTCCACACCTGGAGGACTCACCAGCAATGACCTTTCGCGCTTGTTCTTCACCTGCACCTGCACCAGTCAAGCCGCAACCTGCACTTGCAATACTTAGTCAAGAATCAGTCCACACCACGTTGTCAATCACTCATCACACCAGGAAGCGACCATCCACCGGTCCTCAAACCACACCTGGCTCTCAATCTCCCCCTTGATGAGTGCATTGTCAACACACACGTTTTGGCAACCAAGAGAAAAGAAAAAGAAAAGAAACGACTAAAAGAAACTCCAACAAGCGATCGAAAGCCAAAGAAAAGGCAAAAAGCAAGATCACTTGAAGAGGACAAGTCTCGGACCCCTTAGGCAAGGGCAAAAACTCGACGCATCCGAGACAAAACATGCTCAAGCAAAGAGCACACACCATCAAACCAAAGCTCGAAAACCACAGAGAGCTCCCCCTGCACACATGCAAGCTCCCCCCTGAACCAATGCAACTCCCCCTGGACGAATGCATGCAAACCACCTCGAAAAACAGAGCAGCTGCTTCAGCTTTGCTCTGACCGGTCAGACCAGTCACACTCACCGGTCAGACTGGTGGACAAGATCGTCCAGCACCTGGGAACTACACCGGTCAGACCGGTGTACCTCACCGGTCAGGCCGATGCCACCTGGGAAACTGCCCGAGCTCAAAAATAGCTCGAAACCACTTGGAAACCTTCTAAATACATGCAGCAAGCCAAAACATGCTCAAACTTCTCCCCCTTGTTGACAATGCATGAATCAAGCCAAAAATGCAAAAAATGCAACCTAGAGCTTCTCAAATAGACAAAATTCAACAAAGGATGCTACACATGTCCAAATGAGCAAGTTAGATACTCTATAGCTTCGTAATGACATCAACTTCATGATCACCAAGTTTCACAACCATTGGGCGAAGCTAAGATAGAATTGTGCAATTTTGCGAAAAATCACCCTCTCATGAGCAAAGTCCTAAACATGAGCAAAACATGTCAAAATGGCAAAGCCACACAAACTTCACGCTAGGACAACCATTCTAAGCATAAGACCATCATAAACACCCACAAGCACCTCATGTCATGTCAAAGCCACCGAGCCATGTGCCTACTTTTAGATATGAGACTTCTCATCGGTAGGCATCATGCAACGGTTTAGCACCCAAAGCAAATTACAATTAGCACATATGACATGGGAGCACATTTTCCAAGCAATTTACATTTCATTTTCAGATTTGAAATTGGTACATGAAATGTCTTTGCGACAAAAAGGAACTTATGCCCCTCCACAAGATCAAGCATGGGGGCTAAACATTCATGATGGCAAATGAGCCTTTGGCCCCATATGATCAAAATAAGCTATCCAACCACAAATTAAGCATAGCCAAGCCACAAAAATATGTCAAGATCATATAAAGGCATTTACTCACAAGAGAGCATACATATGAGATTTTTCAAGAACATAGCCATCAACCATGGATATAAACCAAGATTATCAAGAGCTAAGCCAAACTAACCATAGCTTACCAACTAGCTCACAACGACATATATATCATTCCATGGTGAACAATGTATATAGGAGAAGCCTTTCCTAAACAATGCATATGATACAAAATGTATGCAACCTAAGATACAAAGATGCCTACACATCATGTTACATATGCCATGCCAAATGCAAGAAATGCACAAAGGAAAGCTATACATATGCTACAAAGGAGCTCCCACACACAAAGCTCACAAACGACCGGCTCCTCGAGGGGAGGCAAAAAGGGCTCGACACCATCGGCAAAAGAGCAAAGGAGCGTAAAACTCACAAGCTCCCCCTAAACACATGCACTAGGGCCAAAGAGCATACAAAGCTCACCCTTAGTACACATGATAGAGTAAAGAGCACACTAAGCACACAGGCTCCCCCTAAACTCATGCATTAAGGTCAAAGAGCATACAAAGCTCACCTTACACACATGAGATAGGGCAAGGAGCGAAACGAACCAAGTGGCTTGACCAAGGCCACACACTTGAAGGACACAAATTCACTTACCTTTATCATTTCTTCAGAATTCACCCGTCCTTGTCCACCATCCCCGAAAGTGATGTACCTCCATGTCATCATCGGGGTATGAGGCCGGAGAACCACCCCCGATATCAACCAAATGTTCTCCGGGCCTCCCACCTGCAACTCAAAACCAAGAGCGAGAGCGAGCAAATGACTCAACACTGGGGTTAGTACCAAAAGTGTCAAACCAGTGCCGAGCCATCTCCTCAAAAGTAGGGTTAGCAAAATCCATCCTACCGCGCCTATCAAAACTGCGATCCATGCTATCAAATCTATCAAACCTGGAACCACCATGGGAAAACCACTCCTGTCTCACTGGAGGAGTACGAGTACCACGAAAGGGAAAGCATGGTCCGTAGCCCCTCTGAGACTCAAAGCTGCGACATCTCCCAAACTCGTATTGATCACGAGGTGGAGAACGTCCAGCAAACTCAACACCACCAGACTCAAAGCGCCTACCATCGGTTCCACGACCAAAAGGGCTGAACCCTCTAGCATCACGGCCCTGGAAACCAAACTGTCCAGCACTCTGCCTAGCACCGGTCTGACCGGTCACTCTGACCGGTCTGGCCGGTGGTCCTAGGCCAGGAAACTTGCCTCCAGCTGAAGCTCTCCTATCTCTCCATGCTGGAACCGTATGCACAACACCCTTTCCCTTAGGTAGTGGCATACGAGGCTCAGGCACACCATGAGAAGGGTGGTACCTGTCCTTGTTTGCCCACTCCTTAGCCATTCTCGCCTCTCTTCTTCTCTTATAGCAAAACTCTCTCTTGTGACCATCCTTTCCACAAAACTCATAATGGAAACGGATTGGTCTTGGCTTAGGCTTGGGGTGAGGCTCTTCACACGGCTTCTCGCTAGGTTTCCCACTTGGTTTCTCACTAGGCTTTTCACTTGCCTTCTCACTTGGTTTTTCTCTCGGTTTAAGCAACTGGTTTGGATTGGGTGCAAACTTGTCTTTGGGCGTGGGTTGTGGTGGAACTGGAATATTCCCAAATTTTCTTTCTCTCTCACCACTGCTCTCACCAAACTTAACAGATCCCAAAGCCCAACCATCAAAGCGCTTATAACCGGCAATCATCATGCCAAGCTGAGGTTCCTGACTAGACAACCAACTCAGCACTTCACGCAACTTACTATTCTCATCCTGCAAATGATCAACACATTGTGCAAGTTCCAAATTCTTCACAGCATGCAATTCACAGGTAGAGCAAGAAGTAGGAATAGACACTTTCAAATCAGCCTCAAGTGAAACAATGCGAGAACAAAGCTCAGCAATCTTATCATGCAAAGCAGGGCAAGAAGTGCATGCACCAAGCAAAGTGGGTCTAGATTGCAGCTCAGCCAACTCAACCCTAAGCACATCTAGTTCCTCACACTTGGAGGCATGCTTTTCCCTAAGAGCAGTCAAATCAGCTAGGAAAACAGAGCAATCAGCACAATCAACCTCATCCGAAACCACAGGACTAGCCTTAAGCGAATCAATTTCAAGCTTTCCATCAAGAACCTGTGTTTCTAGCTCAGCCACTCTAGTCCTAGCATCTTCAAGCAAAGCTCTAAGCTCCTTCCTAAGCTTCTTAGCCTCTCTAAGCATGTGATCACGATTATCAAGCAAGTCAACCAACTCCTCATTCTCCTTGCGCAAAGAAGAGAGCTCATCACATACCTCATCCTCGGAGTCGGAGTCTGAATCCGAGGCGTTCTTCTGGCTTCTCTTACTGCCGGAGCTGCGTGCCATGCCGTAAAGACCATCCTTCTTGTTGCAACCTCTCGAAGTCTTGCTTGCGGTACAGCAAAGGCCGTTCAAGTACTTGCTGAAGTCCTTCTTCTTCTTCCTGTGTTTCCTCTTGCTGTCCTCTTCTTCTTCTTCACTCGAGCTTGATGACACGTCCTCAGAGTCAGAGTCGATGTCGCTCGATCTCTTGATCTTCTCTCGGGTCCGTGTCTTCCGCCCATGTTCATGTTCCTTCTTCTTGGATCTTCTTCCTTTGTCCTTGGACTTGTGCTTGTCGTGGTTGTTCACCTTCGGACACTCGGCGAAAAAGTGTCCGGTCTTGCCGCACTTGAAACACGCCTTCGAGTTCCTCCTTGAGTTCACCCAGTTCTCGTGCATCCTCTCGAATCTCCGTGTCAGCAACGCCAGCTTGTCCTCTCCAAGTACATCGAACTCCTCATCTGGCAAAGATATCAAAGAGGACAAAGAGTACATCCTGGAGGATGGGTTAGCGTTAGTCTTAGCACCTGAGCCACCGACGAGAGCAAGACTATGAGGATCAGTCGGGCTCTCAAGACGGGCTGTCATACCACGGTCCAACTCAGCCGACTTGAGCTTTGAGAACAGCTCGTTCACGGTCAAGGTGTCATACTTCTCGGACTCAACAATAGCCTCAAACTTCCCATCCCATAAGGTATGATCCAACGAGTGCAAGAGCTTCACGGCTCTATCATGATCATCGTATGGGAGCACGGCCACATTTGCTCTCATGTTGTTCACAACGACCGCAAATCGCTGGAAAAGGGCATCGACAGACTCGCCGGGGAGATGAGTGAAGTTCTCGTACTCTCTCCGGTAAGTTGCGTACATCCGAGCCTGAACCTGAGCATTCCCAGCATGTGCATCCTTCAACTGCTCCCAAATCCTACAAGCTAAGTCCTCTGTCTGAACCCGATCGAATTCAGGCTGACACAGAGCACGAAACAAGTAGTCGACAGCCTTGTTGTTGGCTTTGAACATATCCCTCGATCCTGGAGCAAGGAAGTTAATCGGATGAACATAAGTTGTGTTCACCGTAACGTCCCAAAGGATCTGACCCTTTCCGCGGAGGAACGCTGCCATCCGCCTCTGCCACATCTGGTAGTTCTTCCCATCGAAGTGCGGAGGACCCGAACCCCGTTCCTGGTATGCCATCTTTGGATCTTAGACTGGTAAGAGTCAATAAAGACCCGAACCGGCTCTGATACCAATTGAAGGACCGATTAGGCGAACCAGAGAGGGGGGAGTGAATAGGAGCCGATAAAAATTCTTCTCGAAGGAGATGAGGACTCCAACAAGACGAACACGGCTTCCAAATCACGTCTCCGACTCAACTACCCATGTTGGCCAAGACCACGCAGCCACTGGAGTGCTACTGGTCCTAGGAACCAACAACCACATACACCTACTCGAGAACGCAGTGGAAAAACTGACTCGAGCAGCTACTGGGCTACACCAGTCAGGCCGGTGAGCAGCACCGGTCAGACCGGTTCCTGCTGGCAAAATCTGAGAACTTCCACAGAAGGCCTCTACACCGGTCAGGCTGGTGTAGCTCGCCGGTCAGACCAGTCCAAGCCAGGAAATCCCAAATCCACCAAACTGACCTACCGAGCTCCAAACAGGACCAAACTCGAAACAGCAGCAACACGGGACAACAACGAACTCACCCAGACATTCACCTGAGGCAAAACCCACAGAGCCTCTGCACCGGTCAGACCGGTGAGCAGCACCAGTCAGACCGGTCAGGCTGGGCCGCTCGGGGATGAACAGCACCCGCGAGTCAACTCCCCCAAATCCAACTCCCGATCTCCCGAATCGCTCCACGGATTTGTGCAAGACTTTGGGGATAGTAGGAACACCTCATGGGCACTCCATAGCCAAGATTTGGTCCACCAAAACTCGCTAAATCAAGAGGAATCGAAGAAATTCCACCAAGAACGCCTCTAACCCTAGAGCCACAAAAACCCCAAAATCGAGCCCCTTTGCTCACGGATTTGGGAGGGGAATCAAAGGGAAAAGAACGACGAAGGGTTCATGCATACATCCCCCACCAAATCCCAAAGAGAAAGGCCTCGAAATCGCTCTAAGAAAATCGCCAAGAAAGGGCTCCGAAAATCACCAAAAAGGAGAAACGGGAAAGACACATCCAAGCCTTGAGGAACCACGCCGAATCATCTATACATACAAAAGAGGTTCATACAAGGTCTAGCTTGCCACCCAATCATCCTTCCCTCTCACAAGATCTCACCATGAAGCTCTCAAGCTAGTCCTAAGAAAATCCTTAGGAAAATAGGAAGAGAAAATAGGAAAGCAAATGAGCTAGGGTTCCAAGAGATGGCTGCCATCCTCTCACCGCTTGGGTTATATGGAGGCAACTGAAAGACTAAAATACCCTTACTAGCTAACTAGGGATACATGCCCCTCAAGGGCGAATTCGGAAATCTTTGTCTTCGCTCCATCGGACGGATGCCCAGCGACCGCAAACTTGCTTAGCCTCGACGCAAGCCATGCGATCCCGACACGTGTCCTCCGCTTTGAAGATTCCGGACTGCGTCATCGCACACCGGTCAGACCGGTGCTCCTCACCGGTCAGACCGGTACCCACCAGTCAGACCGGTCAGACCCACCGGTCAGACCGGTCTGGAGCTGTTGCACCTCCGTCTTCGGTTCTTCGGTCTTGGCTTTGTGGATCAACCAAGGAACCCAGTGGTTTTCTGGTGAACCACCGGAAACCCCGCGAACTCGGTGTAGCCTCCGCCAATCACCACTCATGACTCGGCTCCCACGTAGTCCCAGCTCGACCTTGGTTTTGAGGCTCAACCAAGAAACCGTCCATGACTTCATCTTGCCGTTCTTGCCACCATGCGGCCCGCACTTGACCCCGCTGGCCACCGAGTCCCTCGAACCAAGCCTACTTGTCTTCTCTACACCTGGAGGCCTCACCGACAACGACCTTTCACGCTTGTTCTTCACCTGCACCTGCACCAGTCAAGCCGCAACCTGCACCTGCAATACTTAGTCAAGAATCAGTCCACACCACGTTGTCAATCACTCATCACACCAGGAAGTGACTATCCACCGGTCCTCGAACCACACCTGGCTCTCAATAGGCATCAGATAGGATTGGTTTCGATGATGGCATAGGCCTAAGGCTGAGCTCTGAGGGTGCCGAAAAGTCTTTAATGAGGGTAGTGTCCATAAGGATAGTAGGTAATCTAAAACTAAAAAGAAAAAAGAAAGATACAAGATTAGTTATACTCGAAGAGTTTTCTCTTAACCGTTCTCCCCAGCAACGGCGCCAGAAATCCTTGTTGGTATTTGTTAAGCCTACAGAAATATTATGATGAACAATCCGCAAGCGCACGGATACCGGTGAGCATTCCACCCGGGAGAGGGTTTTAAATATCGAATCCACAAGGAGAATGGTAAAGAGAGTATGTGAGGTATATAACTAATCACTGAGTAGCTATCAAGGACTTGACAGAAAGAGAGATAAGGAAAACTTAAGGATGTCTGGTTCTTATTCTCACAAGCTATGTCTATATTGTTCTTATGGGGTGATTGTCTGAAGGCACACTTAGGAAAGGGAACCTCCCGAGAATCTATGGGGGGAGTCCTACGATTTCTATAGACGGGAGGTGGACTGCAAAGGATAGACGGGAACAAGGTCACTTCCCGCTTCTACCACACGATCCGGAATATAGAAGGCATTCATAAGCTAGCTAGTCTAAGCACCGCGCTTACACTAAACATGCAACTTTAACTCAAGAGCGATAGGAATTAAAGTACTCAGAGAGTTATGAACCGTAAGAACAATAAAAACAATGTTACTCACTTGAATAAGAAGTCGATCTTTCCACAAGGTCTCAGGATCAGGCTCCAATGGAGTTGATCCCAGAGGTAGAAGATGAAGAGGAGACACCGACCGGTCCGGGCCTTCCTTCAGCTTCGCCTCTACCGCTCTCTAATCCTCTCGAACAAGATTAGCTAGATCTAAATAGATCGTGGCTCTAATCTCTCAACTTGATACTAACTCTCCAACTCTAATTCTAATCTAGAGCTCTAATCTCAGATAAGTATGGAGGATCTGATAGAATGAATTGTTGTCTGCCCTGGGGTCAGGGGGTCTGCTTATATAGCCCGGAGGAGATGACGTGCACCGTACGATCAAACCGACCTTAACTTGTGGTTTAGATTGATCCTCATAGGCGGTGGAAGAACATTCCGGAAGCTGGGCCCATTTGGCGCCAGGGGGGCCGACCGGCCCCACCACCAGGCCGATCGGGCTGGGGTGGGCCCCCCTCGGGGTCCACTTCGGCCAGGTGGGTCCTTGATCCTTCTAGATGCTTCTTTCTTAGGTGCTAAGTCACGTTGAGTTCCGGAGCCTTCTGGAGTCTTCTAGAGTGGTTTCTTTGCATATTTTCTGAATAGTCCCTGTAAATTCATAGATTCACCAAAACTCATGGAAATTGTCAATATAAACCCTAATAAGGTGATCTAATTATATTTTAGTCATTTTTCTAGTAAATGTGAGGGGAAATATTTATAGATAAAAAGTGCCAACACTAGTTTGGTATAATATGGCTTAGTGTGGCTTAGCACTTGATGATCTTGGTTTATATCAATGGTTGATGGCTATGTTTTTCAAAAATCACATATGTATGCTCTCTTGTGAGTAAATGCCTTTATATGATCTTGACATATTTTAGTGGCTATGCTATGCTTAATTTGTGGTTGGATAGCTTATTTTGATCATATGGGGCCAAAGGCTCATTTGCCATCATGAATGTTTAGCCCCCATGTTCATCTTGTGTATGCATGAACCCCTCGTGGTTCTTTTCCCTTTGATTACCCTCCCAAATCCGTGAGTAAAGGGGCTCGATTTTGGGGTTTTCTTGGCTCTAGGGTTAAAGGCGTTCTTGGTGGGATTTCCTCGATTCCTCTCGTTTTGGCAAGTTTTGGTGGACCAAATCTTGGCTATGGAGTGCCCATGAGGTGTTCCTAATATCCCCAAAGTCTCGTGCAAAACCGTGGAGCGATTTGGGAGATCGGGAGTTGGTTTTGGAGGAGTTGACCCGCGGATGCTGTTCATCCCGAGCTTCCCAGCCTGACCGGTCTGATCGGTGTTGCTCACCGGTCTGACCGATGCAGAGGCTCTGTGGGTTTTGCCTCGGGTGAATGTCTTGGTGAGTTCCCTGTTGTCCCGTGTTGCTGCTGTTTCGAGTTTGGTTCATTTTGTAGCTCAGAAGGTCAGGTTTGGGTTTTTGGGGGCTTCCTGGCTTAGACCGGTCTGACCGGCGTGCTACACCGACTTGATCAGTGTAGGAGCCTTCTGTGGAAGTTCACAGGAACTATTGGGGAGTTCCAGCAGGGACCGGTCTGACCGGTGCTGCTCACCGGTCTGACCGGTGCAGATCAGTGGTGCTCGAGTTGGTAGTTCCGCTGCGTTCTCGAGTCGGTATAGGTGGTTGTTAGTTCCTAGGACCAGTAGCACTCCAGTGGCTGCGTGGTCTTGGCCAACTTGGGTAGTTGAGTCGGAGACGTGCTTTGGAAGCCTAGTTCGTCTTGTTGGAGTGTCCATCTCCTTCGAGAAGAATTTTTATCGGCTCCCATTCACTCCCCCCTCTCTGGTTCGCCGTTTCGGTCCTTCACTAAGCAAGTTTGCGGTCACTGGGCATCCGTCTGATGGAGCGATGACAAAGATTTCCAAATTCACCCTCGAGGGCATGTATCCCTATTTAGCTAGTAAGGGTATTTTAGTCTTTCGGCTTGCCTCCATATAACCCAAGTGGTGAGAGGATGGCAGCCATCGCTTGGAACCCTAGCTCATTTGTTTTCCTATTTTCTCTCCCTATTTTCCCTAGGATTTTCATAGGACTAGCTTGAGAGCTTCATGGTGAGATCTTGTGAGAGGGAAGGATGATCGGGCGGCAAGCTAGACCTTGTATGAACCTCTTTGGTATGTATAGATGATTCGGCGTGGTTCCTCAAGGCTTGGATGTGTCTTTCTCGTTTCTCCTTTTTGGTGATTTTCGGAGGCTTTTCTTGGCGAATTTCTTGTGGCGGTTTTGAGACCTTTCTCTTCGGGACTTGGTGGGGGATGTATGCATGAACCCCTCGTGGTTCTTTTCCCTTTGATTCCCCTCCCAAAT
The DNA here is from genome assembly GCA_036936925.1 of Cenchrus fungigraminus. Classification (NCBI taxonomy): domain Eukaryota; kingdom Viridiplantae; phylum Streptophyta; class Magnoliopsida; order Poales; family Poaceae; genus Cenchrus; species Cenchrus fungigraminus. The sequence continues at coordinate 114,913,156 of CM072768.1, read as the reverse complement.
CCGTGAACAAAGGGACTCGATTTTGGGGTTTTCTTGGTTCTAGGGTTAGAGGCGTTCTTGGTGGGATTTCTTCGATTCCTCTCGTTTTGGCAAGTTTTGGTGGACCAAATCTTAGCTATGGAGTGCCCATGAGGTGTTCCTACTATCCCCAAAATCTTGTGCAAAACCGTGGAGCGATTTGGGAGATCGGGAGTTGGATTTGGAGGAGTTGACCCGCGGGTGCTGTTCATCCCGAGCGTCCCAGCCTGACCGGTCTGACCGGTGCTGCTCACCGGTCTGACCGGTGCAGAGGCTCTGTGGGTTTTGCCTCGGGTGAACGTCTTGGTGAGTTCCCTGTTGTCCCGTGTTGCTGCTGTTTCGAGTTTGGTTCGTTTTGGAGCTCGGAAGGTCAGGTTTGGGTTTTTGGGGGCTTCCTGGCTTAGACCGGTCTGACCGGCGTGCTACACCGGCCTGACCGGTGTAGGAGCCTTCTGTGGAAGTTCACAGGAACTGTTGGGGAGTTCCAGCAGGGACCGGTCTGACCGGTGCTGCTCACCGGTCTGACCGGTGCAGGTCAGTGGTGCTCGAGTTGCTAGTTCCGCTGCTTTCTCGAGTCGGTATAGGTGGTTGTTGGTTCCTAGGACCAGTAGGACTCCAGTGGCTGCGTGGTCTTGGCCAACTTGGGTAGTTGAGTTGGAGACGTGTTTTGGAAGCCTAGTTCATCTTGTTGGAGTGTCCATCTCCTTTGAGAAGAATTTTTATCGGCTCCCATTCACTCCCCCCTCTCTGGTTCGCCGTTTCGGTCCTTCACACATAATGTCAGTGGGAATTGCATCACAGTGGTTTATAATGTAGTGATAACTAGACTGTCCTATGCTTTGTTGTGAGTGTTAATTGTTTCACTACTGTCATATATATTGTTATTGTTGGTGTCATGATATGTTGTGAGTGTTGTTTCACTACTGTTATATATAATGTCATAATTGCTTTATCCTCTTGTTGCATGTACATATGGAACACACAATCCTTCACTGCTGAAGTTGGACAAGGAAGCAGTTGAAGGAATTTATTCTCTACTTTGATATATAAGCATATTGTTGTGTCCCTGTCAAAACAGTTAGCACCTATCCCTGTATGCTAATTAAGTAAAATATGAACTGTGTATGTCTATGCTGATTTTATTTACGACTTGTAATGATTTCTAGTGTAATATCAACTATTTTTCCTGTTAGAGAAAATGAATTTATCTAAAAAGAATTTTGTTTAGATTTTCAGTCTTGCTTATGTTGCTCTACTGACAACCTGACATATCATCTATGTAGTCTCCCACAACAACAAACTCCTCTACCTCCAGTGCACCATCACAGCCCATCGGCGGTGAACCTTCTTCACAGGGTCACTCAGTACAGACTGCTGTGAGTAGTACTCAATCCTACGGGTCAAGGACACAAACCAAATGGCTAGAAGACAAGTTGACTGCAATTGGACTTGATGCCAATTTTTTGCCTACCCCAGATGCTGCGAGGGATAGATTTGTATTGGTCTGTGGCCTCATTCCTCGGGAGAGGGTGTCAATCAACAAGGTGGTTGATGATCTCTCACCAATTGAGAAGGAACATTTGTTCACAATTTTAGAGGAAAAGCTAGATTACCCAGCCAATCTGGAAGAATCTGTTCACAAGAAGGCAGTTAAGGCAGCTATATCAGAGATTGGAACCTTGCAACGACGGTTCAAGGCCCATTTAAGAAAAAAATATATGAGCGAAGAGGAGACTCCCTTTGTGAAGCATGCTTTTTTGCAGCAACAAGACTGGGACATGTTTGTGCAGAAAACCAATTCTTCTTCATTTCAGCAATTGAGCCAGGACATGAAACAAAAAAGAGCATTGCATAATAAGCCACACAAGACGGGCAGAAATGGTTATCGTGGTAAAAGGAAAGAGTGGGAGGAGGAGGATGCAAAGCTAGCTGCGGAAGGAAAACAGAACCCTTGGGACCAATTTCCTGGACGTTCGAGACCTTATCTGCGGGCAAGGGTAGGGAAGAAGAGGAAGAATACTAGTGAAGGAAGCGGGGGCATAACATTCAGTAACCCTGCGGTTGTGGGGGTAGCAGATAGGGTGAAAACACTTGCAGCTCAGGGTAGTGATGGTTCTTCCTCTGGTGTTAGGGAGGATGATATCCTCACCACAGCACTTGAGACTCCAGAGCATCGAGGTCGGGTCCGAGGCGTGTCTAGTTCACTTGGCTGGGGTAAAGGGTTTGGTGAAGAGTTTGCTGAAATGTACAGGAAGAAGAGGAGGAACAAGAGGTCTGATGATATGATGGACATAGCATTTAAAACAGTTGTCCATGCTCTAAGACTATCAGGCATCGAAATACCAAAAAATGTACTTCTTCCTTCCAAATTACCAGTGCCTGTCAGTAGCAGCGAGGAAGAAAACGTGCATGGCAGCGAGAAAGAAGATGCGCATGACCGCGAGGAAGAAGATGCGCATGACTGCGAGGAAGAACATGCGCATGACCGCGAGGAAGAACATGCGCATGACAACGAGGAAGATGCGTGTGGCAGAGAGCAAGACCATTAGAATGCCAACGAGGACAAAGCGAATCAAGTGCATAGTGATAGTCGATCACCTATGCTGGACACAATAGATAAGCTGACAGAGCCAACCGCGTGCAGCCTTTTGGATGGCACCGGGATCATTGTGGAGCTCGCACTAGCGAAAGTCTTTCCATTTCAAAAGGCTTGCCATTCAGTACCGGTGCAGGATAGGTATGTTGTGGTGCAACCTACTTATGTGTGGGCCAACGCGGGTCACTACCCTCTTCCTGTACCAATTGATGGGGGTGACATAGCAGCCCTAGCTGAGGCTCTCGTTCAAAGGATCCAACGGCCAAAGGACAGGATCCTTATACCACCCATGACGAGACATCCCAACCCTGAAGCCGCAATAGGTAGCAGGGGTACAGCATCAGATGGAGGTACTGGAGCTCGGTGTCAGCAAGAGAAGGCTCAACAGCAGCAGCAACAGCAAATCAGCAAAACTACGCATCAGGAGCGTCGACAACAGTCGGAGGAGCCTAGGCAAACTCCACCTTAGCAGCAGCTGCAACATGAGGATAAGCAACAAACGAAATAGCAGCCTCTCCAGCAGTAGGAGGAGGAGCACAGGTAATCTCTCCCTAAGTAGCAGATGCAACATGTACAGCAGCCTCTGCAACAGGAGGAGGAGGCCAGGCAATCTCCACTACTGCAGGGGAACCAGGCCAGGAAACCTCTGTCTAAAGATGAGATTCTTAACTGTATTATTGGGACAGAACAGGAACGACCAAAATACAAGCCTGGTGCACCTATGTTGTCAGAAGCAAACTTAGAGGCTGGTGGACCAAATTGTGCCAGGTTGCATGCTTACATCATGGAACACAGTAAGCATAAACTTGCCTTTCCAGCAAAGGTGGATCAACACTACTTTAAAGGTGGTGGTGGTGCCTTAATGTTAAACATTGCATTCAGTAGTGTGTATAACCTTATAATCCTAGCTTCTCTGGATGTTACCTTCTTGAGGTTGTGGAAATTGTAAGTCCCTTAAAACCTAAAAAGATATTTCTTTAATTTTGACCACAAAGTTGAGAGCCATGTGTGGTTCGAGGACCGGTGGATGGTCGCTTCCTGGTGTGATGAGTGATTGACAACGTTGTGTGGACTGACTCTTAGCTAAGTATTGCAGGTGCAGGTTGCGGCTTAACTAGTGTTGGTGCAGGTCAAGAATAAGCACGAAAGGTCGTTGCCGGTGAGGCCTCCAGGTGTGGAGAAGACAAGTAGGCTTGGTTCGAGGGACCCGGTGGCCAGCGGGGTCAAGTGCGGGCCGCATGGTGGCAAGAACAGCAAGATGAAGTCAGTGGACGGTTTCTTGGTTGAGCCTCGAAACCAAGGTCGAGCCGGGACTTCGTGGGAGCCGAGTCATGAGTGGTGATTGGCAGAGGCTACATCAAGTTCGCGGGGTTTGCGGTGGTTCACCAGAAAACCACCGGGTTACTCGGCTGAGCCACAAAGCTGAGGCCGAAGACCAGGCGTGGCTATTAGGCCAAAACCGGCCTGACCGGTTTGGGAAACCGGTCTGACCGGTTTGTGGTCATAGGGCGTCGGAAGCTTCGAAGCGGAGGACACGCGTCGGGATCGAAAGGCTTGCGTCGAGGCTAAGCGAAGTGCGGTCGCCGGGCATCTGTCCGATGGTGTTGCGAAGACAATTTCCCAAAGTGCCCTTGGTGGGTGTGTATCCTAGTTTAGGCTTTAGGGGTATTTTAGTCTTTCGGCTTGCCTCCATATAACCCAAGTGGTGAGAGGATGGCAGCCATCTCTTGGAACCCTAGCTCATTTTCCCTTTGCTATTTTCCTTCCTATTTTCCTTAGGATTTCTAGGACTAGCTTGAGAGCTTCATGGTGAGATCTTGTGAGAGGGAAGGATGATCGGGCGGAAACTAGACCTTGTATGAACCTTCATGGTATGTATAGATGATTCGGCGTGGTTCCTCAAGGCTTGAGTGTGTTCTTCCCGTTTTTCCCTTTTGGTGATTTTCGGAGCCTTTTCTTGGAATTTCCGTGGGGAAGTTTTGGGGGCATTTCTTTGAGGGATTCTTGTTGGATGTCACGTATGAGGACCTTGTGCCTCTTTGCTTGGTGATCTTGCTCCAACGAACCCTCCGAAACGGCTTCAATTTGGTGGTTTTCGGTGGAGTTCATGGGAAGGTGTTCTTGAGGGTTGACTTCCGATTCCTCTTGATTGAGTAGGTTTTGGGGACCGAGCTTCTAGCCAAAGGTAGCCCACGAGGTACCCCAGCTATCCCCAAAGTCTCACTTGAATCTGTGGAACGAATCGGGAGATCGATTGAGGTGAAGGCTAGGTTTTTCCCGCGGGCTGAGTTCTTCCCGACTGTCCAGGCAAAACCGGCCTGACCGGTTTCCCAAACCGGTCTGACCGGTTTAGCCCCAGCGGGCTGTCGTGAAGGTTTTTGAACAGGAGAGTCTAATTCAAGCTTTGGCTTTTCTTGTTCAAAGGTTGAGGGGTTCTTGAGGTGTTTTGGGTCAAGTAAGGTCTCGAAGGTCTTTTGGGGATTTCCTGGACAAAACCGTCCTGACCGGTTTCCCCTGCCTGTGAGAGGCTAAGTCCCAGAAGGTCAGTCTGACCGGTTTCAGAAACTGGCCTGACCGGTTTTGGTTGCCAGCAGCAGTTTCGTGTTGTTTTCCGCTGCGTGTTTCGAGTGGCTGTTGGTTGGATCTTGCTCCTAGGTCCAGTAGCACTCCAGTGGCTACGTGGACTTGGCAAGAGAAGCTTGCGGAGGTGTCTGAGTGAAATTGGGTTCATAGGTCGAATTCTTGAGTAGAATTTTTATCGGCTCCCATTCACTCCCCCCTCTCTGGTTCGCCGTTCTGGTCCTTCAAGTGGTATCAGAGCAAGTTACGGGTCTTGATTGACTCTAACTAGTCTAAGATCCAAAGATGGCGTACCAGGAACGGGGATCGGGTCCTCCGCACTTCGATGGAAAGAACTACCAGATGTGGCAGAGACGGATGGCTGTGTTCCTCCGTGGTAAGGGACAGATCCTTTGGGATGTCACGGTGAACACAGCTTATGTTCATCTGATGAACTTCCTTGCTTCGGGATCGAGAGACATGTTCGACGCCAACAACAAGGCGGTCGACTACTTGTTTCATGCTCTGTGTCAATCCGAATTCGATTGGGTTCAGACAGAGGACCTAGCATGTAGGATTTGGTTGGAGCTGAAGAATGCTCATGCTGGGAATGCTGAGGTTCAGGCACGGTTGTATGCGACTTACTAGAGAGAGTACGAGAACTTCACTCATCTCTCCAGTGAGTCTATTGATGCCTTGTTCCAGCGGTTCACGGTGGTTGTGAACAACATGAGGGCCAATGTCGACGTCCTCCCGTACGATGACCATGATAGAGCTGTGAAGCTCTTACACGCGCTGGATCGTACCGTGTGGGATGGTAAGGTCGAGGCCATTCTTGAGTCCGAGAAGTACACCACTCTGATGGTGAACGAGTTGTTTTCTAAGCTCAAGTCTGCTGAGGTTGATCGTGGTTTGACAGCCTGTCTTGAGAGCCCGACTGATTCCCATAGTCTTGCTCTCGTCGGTGGCAAAGTGGCTAAGTCTAACGCTAATGCATCCTCCAGGATGTACTCTCTGTCTTCTTCGATATCTTTGCCAGATGAGGAGTTCGACGTGCTTGGAGAGGACGAGCTGGCATTGCTGACCAGGCGGTTCGAGATGCTGCACGAGAACCGGGTGAACATGAGGAGGACAGCACGGACGTGCTTTCAGTGCGGCAAGCCAGGACACTTCTTCGCCGACTGTCCGGAGAAGATGGAGAATAAGGACGGCTACAAGGATGGCTACAAGCACCGGTCGAACAAGGACGGCAAGTACCAGTCGAGACGTGATCACAAGCACAAGGACGAGCGATGGTCGAGGAAGAAGGACGACCGCGGCAGGAAGGCCCGAGCGATGGTCGGAGCGAGCGACGTCGACTCCAGCTCCGCCTACTCTTCCTCGAGCTCGAGTAGCAGTGAAGACGAAGGTGATCGGCGCAAGAACAAGAAGTCATCCAAGAACTTGAGCGGGCTGAGCTGCTTCGCACGAGATGGCTTCTGTGGCCTTGCTCGTAGCTCTGGCAGCAAGAAGAGTCACCAAAGCGACTCGGACTCCGACTCCGAAGATGAGGTACGTGACGAGCTTCCAGTCTTGCGTGAGGAGAACGAGCATCTTGGCAAGTTGCTTGATAATCGTGATGACATGCTTAGAGAGGCCAAGAAGATGAGGAAAGAGCTTAAGGCCTCACTAGAAGATGCTTGGAACCGTGTGGATGAGGTAGAAACCCAGAACCTAGATGTTAAGCTTGAGATTGATTCGCTTAAGGCTTCACCTGTGGTTTCTGATGAGATTGATTGTTGTGATTGCTCTGTGTACCTAGCGGATCTTACTGCTCTTAAGGATAAGCATGCTTCTACTTGTGATGAACTAGATGTGCTTAGGGTTGAAGTGGCTGAGCTTAAGTCTAGACTTGCTTTGCTAGGTGCTTGCACTTCTTGCCCTGTTTTGCATGGAAAGATTGATGAGATGCATGCTTATACTGTTTCGCTTGAGGCTAAGTTGAAAGAACCTGTACCCACTTCTTGCTCTACTTGTGAGGTGCATGCTTTGAAAATTTTGGAACTGGCACATTATGTGGATCGCTTGCAGGATGAGAATGATGAGTTGAGAAAAATGATGGGCTGGTTGTCGGGTCATGAACCGCAGCTTAGGATGATGATATAGTCATACAAGCACTATGATGGGCAAGCACTTGGTTCGGAGAAGGTTGGAGAGTGTAGTGGTGAGGGAGGAGAGAAGATTGGTGATATCCTAGCTCCACCAAAAACCTTCCACAAAAATGCCTATGCTCCTAAGCCCAACCCACTGAGAAACAAACTTGACACAACTCCAGATCCACCCATATTTCCTCACCCAACAAATGACTTCCAAAAACCGGTGAAGTTTGTGAGCCCCAAGGAGAGTGAAGGTGGAGAGAAGAAGGGTGAGAAGTCAAGTGAGGAGAAACTGAGTGAGCAACCCCAACCAAAACCAAAGCCAAAAACCAATCCGGTTTCATTGTGACTATTGTGGGAGAGATGGTCACAAAGGAGAGTTTTGCTTCAAGAGGAAGCGAGAGGAGAGATTGGCTAAGGAGTGGGCAAACAAGAACAGGTACAACCCACCTCATGGTGTGCCTGAGTCTCGTATGCCACTGCCTAGGGGTAAGGCCATTGTTCGCACAGTTCTGGCTTGGGGAGAAAAGAGTGCTTTGGGTGGAAGGGACCCTGCTGGAGGAATTAAATCGGCCAGACCGGTCTGGAAACCGGTCAGACCGGTTTGGGCTACTCGCACAGCGAAACCGGTAAGACCGGTTCAAGAACCGGTCAGACCGGTTTGGAGACAGCAGGGTGACCAGTTTGGTTTTCGTGCTCGGGATGAGGCTCGGTTCAGGTCCTTTGGTCGTGGTCCAGATGTTTGGCATGGAGAGTCTGGTGGTGGTCAGTTTGCTAGACGTTCTCCACCTCGTGCTCAATACGATGGTGGGAGGAGTCGTAGATTTGAGATGGAGAGGAGGAACGGTCCACGGTCTTCCTTTCGTGGTTTTCGTTCTTCTCCAGCGAAACAGGGGTGGTTCCCTAGTGGTGGTTCTCGTGGTGGTTTTCGTGATGGTAGCTTTGATAGGCGTGATGATTTGGTTTGTGCTAACCCCACTTTGGAGCAAATGGCTCGGCACTGGTTTTACTCTTTTGGTACTAACCCCAGTGCAGAGTCGTTTGTTCACTCACGTTCTCGTTTTTGAATTTCAGGTGGGAGACTTGAGGAACGTTTGGTTGATTGACTCCGGTTGCTCGAGGCACATCACCTTTGGGGACAATGGGCGAGGGCGTGTGCTTTCAGAAGGTGAGATCAAGGTAAGTGACAAGGTCACTCTCAGGTGTGTTGCTCTTGTTCAATCACTCAGGTTCAATTTGCTTTCCATGTCCTAGCTTTTGGATGAGGGTTTTGAGGTGTTGTTTCGGCCTAGTGGTTCTCGGATTTTGGATTCTCGAGGGGACCTAGTTTGCATGGTCGTTCCCGTGGGTCAAGTGTTTCGAGCGGATTTTTCTCAGTCTTCTGGTGTGGAGCGTTGTTTCTTGGCTGGATCTTCGAGTGAGTTGTGGAAGTGGCATAGGAAGTTGGGTCACTTAAGCTTTGACCTTTTGTCTCGCTTGAGTGAACTCAATTTGGTCCGAGGATTACCACGGCTGAGGTTTGAGAAAGAGTTGGTTTGTGCGCCGTGTGAGCATGCTAAGATGGTAGCTTCTTACCATCCACCCCTCACCGATGTGATGACGGGGCATCCATGCGAGCTGCTCCATATGGACCTTGTTGGCCCAGCTCGTGTGCGATCTGTGGGTGGGAAGTGGTACGTCCTGGTTGTGGTGGACGACTACTCTCGGTATGCGTGGGTTTTCTTTCTTCAAGAGAAAGGGGAGACGTTTGGTTTTGTTCGAGATCTTGTCTTGAGGTTAAGAAACGAGAGGCACGGAGATGCCATACGAGCGATCCGCAGTGACAATGGCTCGGAATTTAAAAACTCTCGCTTCGAAACCTTTTGCCATGACTTGGGTCTTGAACACCAGTTTTCAAGTCTGTATACGCCTCCCCAGAACGGAGTGGTAGAAAGGAAAAACAGAACCTTGTGTGAGATGGCTCAGACGATGCTTGATGAGCATAGGACACCGAGGAGGTTCTGGGCTGAGGCGGTGAATACCGCGTGCTATGTGTCGAACAGGATTAACCACAGAGATCACAAGAACAAAACGTGCTATGAGTTGATGCACGGGCGCGCACCCAAGGTGAGTCACTTCCATGTGTTTGGGTGCAAATGCTTCATCCTGAGAAAGGTAAGAAGTTGGACAAGTTCGAGGCTAGATCTGTCGATGGCATTTTCTTTGGTTACGCATCTCATTCTAGAGCCTTTCGAGTGCTCAATCTTGAAACTAACCAAATCGTGGAGACTTGCGAGGTAACCTTCGACGAGACACAGCCACGTAGTCAGCTTGTTTTTGAGTGTGCAAGTGACAATGAACTTGGCGAGGAGATTTTCCAGGAGGAGGAGCATGAACATGGAGATGATGAAGATGGTGGTGTGGTGCCCGCGGCTGAGCATGTAACTACTACTTCGACTACAGTGGTGGATGGCCCTTCTCCCACACTTACAACGACAAACCCAGATCAAGGTGAAGCTGCTGTTGAGGGGGAGGTAGCATCAAGGCAAGAACCTCCCCGGCAAGTTCAAGTGGATCATCCAGCTTTGAGAATCATCGGCGACATCAATGAACGTACTACACGGTCAAGGGTTCGGAACAATTCTCATTTCGCTCATGCTGCTTTTGTTGCCACTTTTGAGCCCAAGGACATTGGACACGCGCTATCTGATCATAATTGGGTTAATTCGATGCATGAGGAGTTGGAGAATTACGAGAGGAACCAAGTTTGGGAATTGGTTGACCCTCCCCCAGGCTGTAAGCCGATTGGGACAAAATGGGTGTGGAAGAACAAAGAGGGAGAGAAAGGAGAAGTGGTGAGAAACAAGTCAAAGCTTGTTGCTCAGGGGTACTCACAGAAAGAGGGGATCGACTACAAGGAGACGTTTGCTCTCGTAGCTCGCTTGGAGGCGATCAGGATCCTTCTAGCCTTTTCCGTGGCTGAGGGGTTCAAGTTGTACCAGATGGATGTCAAGAGTGCTTTCCTAAACGGTGTTTTGGAGGAAGTGGTGTATGTGAGGCAACCACCAGGGTTTGAGAGTGAGAAGTACCCCCACAGGGAGTACAAGTTGAGGAAGGCGCTATATGGGCTGAAGCAGGCGCCTAGAGCTTGGTATGGTAGGTTGAGAGGGTTCCTGTTTGAGAGAGGGTTTGAGATGGGGAAGGTCGATCAGACCTTGTTTCTCCTCAGGCAGGGTAGAGATATCCTGATTGTGCAGGTATACATGGATGATATTGTCTTTGGTGACTCGTCTAACTCTCTTGTTGCAAGGTTTGCAGAGGACATGAGCAGGGAATTTGAGATGAGCATGATAGGTGAGTTGCAGTTCTTCCTCGGGCTACAGATCAAGCAATCAAAGGAAGGAACATTCATGCACCAAGCTAAGTACACCAAGGACATTGTGAGGAAGTTCAAGATGGAGGACTCCAAGGCCATGGCGACGCCTATGAGTACGACTACAGCTCTTGATGCGGACGAGGAAGGTGAACACGTGGACCAGAAGGAGTACCGGAGCATGATCGGGTCACTCCTCTACTTGACGGCGATGAGGCCAGACATCCAATTCTCGGTATGTCTGTGCGCTCATTTTCAAGTGTCTCTGAGAACTTCGCATCGGCAAGCAGTCAAGCGCATATTCAGGTATTTGTGATATACTCCCGACTTCGGCCTTTGGTACTCCGCGTCTTCTTCTTTGGCTCTTCATGGATTTTCGGACGCGGATTTTGCCAGGTGTCGGTTGGATAGGAAGTCTACTTCTGAGACTTGCCAGTTTTTGGGTTCTTCTTTGGTGTCTTGGTCTTCCCGCAAACAGTCGAGTGTTGCTCAATCCACTACCGAGGCAGAGTATGTGGCCGCAGCTAGTTGTTGCTCTCAGCTCCTTTGGATCACATACACATTGAGCGACTTTGGTGAGGAGTATACCCAAGTCCCACTTCAATGTGATAGCACAAGTGCCATAAGCGTTGCAAAGAACCCAGTGCTGCATTCCAAAACCAAGCACATAGAAGTGAGGTATCATTTTCTAAGAGACAATGTTGAGAAAGGGAAAATCGCTTTGATCCATGTACCCACACATGACCAGCTAGCCGATATTTTCACCAAACCCCTAGACCAGGCAACTTTCATTCGTTTGCGGGGGGAGCATGGTGTTTGTTTGATTTCTTGAGTTGGGTGTGTGGGAGCTCCGTTTGTAGCATATGTATAGTTTCCTTTGTGCATTTCTTGCATTTGGCGTGGCATATGTAACATGATGTATAGGTATCTTTGTATCTTAGGTTGCATGCATTTTGTATCATATGCATGTGTGTAGGAAAAGCTTCTTATATATACATTGTTCATCATGATATGCTATATATGATCTTGTGAGCTAGTGTGGTATTGAAGGACCGATTAGGCGACCAGAGAGGGGGGGGAGTGAATGGGAGCCGATAAAAATTCTTCACAAAGGATGAACTCGGCCTATGTCCCAAATTCACAACCTAGGATTCCCACACGAGTTTGCCAAGGTCACGTAGTCACAACGGACCTACCAACCCTAGGAACAAACCCAAACTCAAAGCAACACGGAAGCGCAACTCAAGAAGCAAAGGACTTAGCAGCTCTGCGAGACACCAGGCGGACTGTCCGCGAGCACCGGGCGGACCGTCCGCGAGGCCTAGGCGGACTGTTCGTGGGTCTGCGGCGGACCGTCCGAAAATAGCCCCGAACCTCCAGTACTGCACCCTCAATAACGGACCGTCCGCGATGGACCCGCGGACCGTCCGCCCCGACACGGACCGTCCGGCACTCTAGTACGGACCGTCCGCGAACTTCGTGCACCAAAAATCCACCGACAAAATGGATCGAACGAAAGGCACGCAAGAACTCGCGAAGAACACGACGAACACCCGGTCAGTCGGCTCCTCGCGGACCGTGAGCACCCCGAACTCGAAAACGCAAGCACACAACCACCTATTCGTCCATGGATCTCCCAAATGGCTTGAGCTCTTGAGGCAAGATTTGGGGGAAATGTGAAGCGTCCTTAGGAGATGCTATGCCCCAAAACTTGAGACCTCAAACGAACTAAATCGCCAGGAATCGAATCGCAACTGAGCTCTACCAAAAAGCTAAGGTTCCAACCGAAATCCTTCAATCGGAGGCCAAATCCGGAGATTGAGGGGTCAAGATCAAGCACAAAGATGCACAAGACATCTATCCATGATCCCCACCAACAAATTCGAACCCAAACACCTCAGAATCGAAGGAACAAGTCGCGCACGAAAATCCAACAAAAATAGCTCGAAAATGACACGAAAATCACAAGAGCCACAAGAAGGAAATCGACGCAACCATGAATGCTTCCATACACTCGGAGGTTAGATTCTCTACAAAACAGTGAAGAAAATCTACGCCTATGGAGCAAGGAAATGAGAAGCAGTCCGGATGGATAGTTTGCCCAGAAAACCCTAGAGCTATATATATGAGTCCCTCTGGGTTGGGCAAATGACCAAGCTACCCCTAGCACTTAAACTTAAGATACAATCTCCTCAGGGGCATATAGGTCATGTAGCACTCCTCTTCATCACACGGCCACGCCTTCGCCGCAGTCCGCGTCCTCCCGACGCAAGCCCTGCGATCCCGCCACGTGTCCGCCGGCATCGAAGCTTCTCGGCGCGCCCGGATCCCGTCTCCGCCCACCGAGCCTCCGGTCTTGGTTTTGTGGCTCAACCAAGTAACCCGACGGTTTTGTGGTGAACCGCCGCAAACCCCGCGTGCAGACTCCGATCGTGAGCCGCTACCCTGCACCGGCTTCGGTCGATGACTTCATCTTGCTTTTCGTGCCACCATGCGGCCCACACTTGACCCCGCTGGCCACCGGGTCCCTCAAGCCGAGCCTACTTGTCTCTCCATTCCTCGGAGGCCCCACAAGGCATAGACCTTTCGCTCCCGCTCTTCACCTGCACCAACACGAGTCAAGCCGCCACCTGCACCTGCAATACTCAGCCAAGAGTCAGTCCACACCACGTTGTCAATCACTCATCACACCAGGGAGCGACCATCCACCGGTCCTCGGACGCTCCGGTCCTCAATCTCCCCCTTGATGAGTGCATTGACAACACACACATAGTAACCAATTTTGAGAAAAGAGAAAAAGAAAAGAAACGACTGAAAAACTCAAACAAGTGATCAAAGGCCAAACACAAGCCAAGAAAAGATCACTCGAGAGAGAAGAATCTCGGTCCCCTAAGACAAGGGCAACGGCTCGACACAACCGAGATAAAATGCTCCAAAATTGCCGACTCCTCAAGGTGAGGCAAAAGGGCTCGACACCATCGGCAAAAGAGCACAACTAAAATCAGGCGAAAAAGAGCTCCCAAATGCATATGTATGCAAGCTCCCCCTGAACAAATGCATTTCTCCCTTTTGATGCAAAACTCCCCCTGGATGCAAGAATTGGGTACTATTCCTCCCCCTTGTTGGTAATGCATGAATCAAGTCTACAAATGCAAGCATGTGCTTCTCAAATAGACATAGAGCACTACAACATGCTAAAAAGAGACATAAACAAGCTAGATTGCCACAAATTGAGCACAAGCATCACCAACGAGATAGATGGGGACATACAAGCATGTGACATAGCCATGATCAATATAAAGCAAATTTTTCACAAAAACTTCCACCTCATGAGCATAGGACCTAAACATGATCAAAATGAGCACAAACAACATATAACTCACAAATTTCATGCAAGGTTACAAATTCTCATCACAAGATCATCATAAACACCTACAAGCTATCTCATGTCATGTTAAAGCCACCGAGCCATGTGTCCACTTCTAAATGTGAGACTTCTCAATGGTGAACATCATGCAATGGTTTAGCACCCAAGATAAGGAATTTAAAGCATACATGACATGGAAGCATATTTTTCAAGCACAAGCATTTCATATACCAATTTCAATGTTTACAAATTAAACATGGTACATGAAGTGCCTTTGCGGCAAAAAGAAGCTTAGGCTTCCCCACAAGGTAGCATGTAGGCTAAACATCCATGATGATAGATGGGTCTTTGACCCCATATGAAAAGAACATGGTCCCAAGCACAAGTTAAGCAAGCTATAGCCATAAATGCACAAATTTAGCATGAAAGGCATTCAACTCATAAGAGAGGATCATATATAGCATTTTCACAAAAATGAGCCATCCACAAGCACATACATCCCAAATCTATCAAGAGCATCGCTATCCATCATATGAGCATCAAAAGCACAGTCATAATCTCCTATCTAGCGTATCATAGTGATCCAAGTATATAGGAGAAGCACATCTCATATGATACAAATGCAGTCTATGATACAAAGATGCAAGCATGATATGATACAAAAATGAAAATGCAACATGAGTATGTACATCAAACCCCCCAACCAAAGCTCAAAAAGGAAAAAGAACTCCAAGCTCCCCTCGCAAACGGGCAAATGTAGCTTGGTCCAAAGGTTTGGTTAGGATATCGGCAAGCTGCTTTTCGGTTGGCACATGGATGAGGTCTATGTTTCCCTTCTCAACATTGTCTCTCAGGAAGTGGTACCTCACCTCTATATGTTTGGTTCTGGAGTGGAGCACGGGATTTTTGGCAACACTAATGGCACTCGTGCTATCACACATGAGAGGTACATGGGAACACTCCTCACCAAAGTCACTCAACGTGTATGTGATCCAAAGCAGCTGTGAGCAACAACTAGCGGCAGCAACGTATTCGGCTTCTGTGGTAGACTGAGCTACACTAGACTGTTTGCGAGAAGACCAAGAAACAAGCGAAGATCCCAAGAACTAGCAAGTCCCCGAAGTCGACTTCCTATCGACTCAACACCCCGCAAAGTCGGCATCCGAAAACCCAAGAAGCGAAAGAGAAGAGGACGCCGAGTACCAAAGACCAAGCTCAGGAGTGTATCGAAGATACCTGAAGATCCGCTTGACGGCCTGCCGGTGTGAAGTCCTCGGCGACGCCTGAAAATGAGCGCACAGACACACAGAAAACTGAATGTCCGGCCTCGTCACCGTCAAGTACAAGGGGGAGCCGATCATGCTCCAGTACTCCTTCTGGTCCACGGGCTCTCCGTCCTCGTCCGCATCCAATGCTGTAGTCATACTCATCGATGTCGACAGGGGCTTCGAGTCGTCCATCTTGAACTTCTTGAGGATGTCCTTCGTGTACTTGGCTTGATGAACAAAGGTTCCCTCCTTCGCCTGCTTGATCTGAAGCCCGAGAAAGAACTGCAATTCTCCCATCATAGACATCTCGAATTCTTTGGTCATGTCCTCTGCAAACCTCGCAACCAAAGAGTGAGACGAGCCGCCAAAGACAATATCATCCACGTAAACCTGAACAATTAGGATATCATTGCCCTGCCTGAGGAGAAAAAGAGTCTTATCAACTTTGCCCATCTCAAACACCATGCTAAACAAGAACCCCCTCAAACGGCCATACCAAGCACGGGGAGCTTGTTTCAGCCCATACAACACCTTCCTCAACCTATACACCCGGTGAGGAAACTCAGCACTCTCAAAGCCCGGTGGTTGCTTCACATAAACCTCTTCTTCTAAAAACCCATTCAAGAAGGCACTCTTCACATCCATTTGGTACAACTTGAACCCTTTAGCTACGGAAAAGGCTAGAAGGATCCTAATTGCCTCCAAATGGGCTACACGAGCAAATGTCTCCTCATAGTCTATCCCCTCCTTATGACTATACCCCTGAGCAACCAACCTCGATTTGTTTCTCACCACCTCACCATTCTCACCCTCTTTGTTCTTCCACACCCATTTTGTCCCTATAGGTTTGCAATGTGGTGGTGGCTATACCAACTCCCAAACTTGGTTTCTCTCAAAATTCTCTAACTCTTCATGCATTGCGTTCACCCAATTAGGATCAGAGAGAGCGTGTCCAATGTCTTTTGGCTCAAAGGTAGCAACAAAAGCCGAATGAGCAAAGTGAGAAACATTCCTGGACCTTGACCGTGTCGTACGTTCATTGATGTCGCCGATGATTCTTGAGGGTGGGTGATCAACTTGAACGCGCCTCGGTGCCTCTCGCCTGGAGACAACCTCCCCCTCAGCTGCAGCTTCCACTTGATCTTGCTGGATCGTAGTCGGTGTAGGGGCTGGACCATCCTGCACCGTAGTCGTCGTAGTGGAAGTAGAGGGTACAATCTCGGCTGGAGCTTCGTCATCACCATCATCCTCTCCAGCATCATCCTCCTCGTCCTCAAAGATCTTCTTGCCAATCTCATCGTCTCCTGCACACTCAAAAACAGACGAACTGCATGGCTGGGTCTCGTCGAAGGTAACCTCGCAAGTTTCCATGACTAGGTTAGTATCAAGATTAAGCACACAGAATGCTCGAGAATGACTAGCGTAACCCAAGAAAATCTCATCGGAAGACCTAGACTCAAATTTATCAAGCCTACCCTTCTTGAGAATAAAGCACCGACAACCAAAAGCCCTGAAATGGCTCACTCTAGGTGCTCACCCGTGCATGAGCTGAAAGCACGTCTTGTTCAAGAAGGCCCTGAGAAAAATCCGGTTCCCAACATGGCAAGCGGTATTCACCGCCTCAGCCCAATATCTCCTCGGAGTCCTATGCTCGTCGAGCATCGTCCGAGCCATCTCACAAAGGGAACGATTTTTCCTCTCAACCACACCATTCTGACAAGCCACATAGGGAGAAGATAATTGATGTTCGAGACCCAAATCATGACAAAAGGTTTCGAAATGAGAGTTTTTAAATTCAGAGCCATTGTCGCTACGGATAGCTCGAATGGCATCTCCATTCCTCTCATTCTTCAACCTCAAGATTAGATCCCTCACAAAACCAAATGTCTCCCCCTTGTCAGCCAAAAAGAAGATCCAATCATAGCGAGAATAGTCGTCCACTATCACCAGGACATACCATTTCCTACCCGCCGAGCACACACGAGCTGGACCAACGAAGTCCATATGAAACAGCTCGCATGGCCTCTCTGTCAAAACAGAAGTCAGAGGCGGGTGAGAGGCGGCGACCATCTTGCCATGCCTACACGGCGCACATACCAAGTCCTTTTGGTATTTCAACTTAGGCAATCCTCAGACTAATCCTAGCCCACTCAAGCGTGACAACAAGTCAAAACTCAAGTGACCTAGTCTCCTATGCCATTTCCAAAGCTCCGCCGAAACACCAGCAACCAAGCAACGAGAAGAGCCAACACACTGAGAAAAATCAGGTCTGAAAATCTGACCCTCGGGGATGATTGTGCACACAAGATCACCTCGAGAATCCAAAACACGCGAAGCACCCGTTTTGAAATGGACCTCAAAACCCTCATCAAGAAGCTGGGAAACCGAAAGAAGATTGTACCCCAAAGACTTGACAAGAGAAACACGCCTGAGAGTCACAGAATTGCTCACCTTCACTGTGCCCATTGAAAGCACTCTACCTTTCCCATTATCCCCAAAAGTGATGTACTCTTTGGTCATCACCGGGGTGAGGCTGGAGAACCACCTTCGATCTTCGGTCATGTGTCGAGAGCAACCGGAGTTGATCAACCAAAAGCCCTCCATGCCTCCCACCTGCAAATCAAAAATGAGAGCAAGAGTGAGCAAACGACTCAGCACTGGGGTTAGTACAAAATGAATCAAACCAGTGCCGTGTCATTTGCTCAAAAGTGGGGTTAGCAAAATCCATCCTATCTCCTCTAGGTGGAACACCCACATGTCCCCTTGAAGGACTACGCGCACCACGAGGTGGAGACCGTGGCCCGTAGCTCCTCTGGAACCTAAAACTGCGATCGTTCCCCCCATACTCGTATTGGCCACGAGCGAAGGAACGTTCAGCAAACTCACCACGCCCAAACCCTACACGCCTACCACCTTCTCTATGTGGTGGGTCACCTCGAGGCACAAACACACGCCTCTCTCTAGAGTAAATGGTACGCACCATACCCTCGCCCCTTGGCACCAACCTAGGCTCAGGCACACCACGACAAGGGCGGTACCTGTCCTTGTTGGCCATCTCCCTAGCCAACCTCTCCTCACGCTTCCTCCTGAAGCAAAACTCAGCAAGGTGCCCATCCCTCCCACAATGCTCACAATGGAAGGGTTTTGGTTTTGGCTTTGGTTTTGGGCTCTCTTTGGGCTGTGACTTCTCCTCACTCGGTTTCTCTCCCTCCTTCCCAAAGAACTCATTCCCCAAGTCACTCTTGAACTTGATGGGTTTCTGGAAGTTGTCTGTGTGTGGAGGAAACACGGGTGGAGCTGGGGTTGTGTCTAGTCGGTTCCTAAGTGGGTTAGGCTTAGGAGCATAGGCATTTTTGTGGTAGGTTTTTGGTGGTTCTGGGATATCTCCGATCTTCCCCTCATTCTCACCATTTCCCTCACCAACCTTGTCTGCCCCAAGCGCTTGCCCATCATAGCGCTTGTATGCCTCAATCATCATCCGGAGCTGAGGCTCATGACCAGACAACCAACCCATCATCTTTCTCAACTCATCATTCTCATCCTGCAAACGATCAACATAGTGTGCAAGCTCCATATTCTTCACAGCATTTATTTCACAAGTAGAGCATGATGTAGGAATAGGAGCTTTCAACTGAGCCTCTAGTGATCTAGCATAAACAAGCGAAACATCTAGCTTTTCATGCAAAACAGGACAAGAAGTGCAAGCACCAAGCAAGGAGGGCCTAGATTTCATCTCATCTAGCTCTACCCTGAGCACATCTAGTTCCTCAACCTTGGAGGCATACTTCTCCTTAAGCACAGTCAATTCACCAAGAAAAGTGGAACAATCAGTGCATTCAGGTTCATCGGTCACAATAGGAGCAGACTTAAGAGAATCTATTTGAGCCCTAGCATCAACAAGCAAAGACTCTAGCTCAACCACCTTCTCCTTAGCCTCTCCAAGCAAAGACCGATACTCCATCTTCTCCTTGTTGGTCTTTCTAAGCACATCATCACGGTTGTCAAGCAAGTCATTCAACCTAGCATTCTCCGCTACCAAGAAGGATGGATCATTGTTTACCTCTTCCTCGGAGTCGGAGCCCGAGTCATCCTTGTTGCTCTTCTTGCTTGCGGAGCTATGTGCCATGCCGCAAAAACCTTGGGCGGCGAAGCACAGGCCGTTGATGTTCTTGCTCGACCGCTTGCCCTTGTGCCGGTTCTCATCTTCATCACTTGAGCTTGATGAAGAGTAGCAGGAGCTCGAGTCGATGTCGCTCGCTCCGGCAACCATCGCTCGCTCCTTCTTCTTGTGACCGCCACTCCTCCTCGGCCTCCGCTCGGACTTGTTCTTGCCCTTGTGGTCGTCCCTCGAGCGGTGCTTGTGGTCGGTCCTCGGACGGTGCTTGTGCTCGGCCTTCACCTCCATGGCTTCTGGGCACTCAGCGATAAAGTGCCCGTGCTTCCCGCACCGGTAGCACATGCCCGAGGTCCTCCGAGCGTTCTTCCGGTTCGTGTACATGCGCTCGAACCGCCTGCTCAGCAACGCAAGATCCTCCTCGCCTAGCACGTCGAACTCCTCATCTGGCATGGACACAAGACAAGACAAAGAGAACTGTCTCGAAGACATGTTAGCGTTAGTCCTTGAACCCGACACGAGAGCCAGACTATGAGGGTCAGTCGGGTTCTCGATCTTTTCACGCACCCCACGGTCCACCTCGGACGACTTGATCTTGGAAAACAGCTCATCCACCATGAGGGTGTCATACTTCTCTGACTCAAGAATGGCCTCGACCTTCCTACTCCACACGGTACGATCCAGAGAATGCAGGAGCTTCACAGCCCTGTCATGATCATCGTACGGGAGCACGGCCACATTAGCCCTCATGTTGTTCACAATCACCGTGAACCGCTGGAACATGCTTTCAATGGACTCACCGGGGAGATGAGTAAAGTTCTCGTACTCTCTCCGGTAGGTCGCAAACAAACGAGCCTAAACCTGAGCATTTCCAGCATGAGCATTCTTCAACTGCTCCCAAATCCTGCACGCCAAGTCCTCTGTCTGAACCCGATCGAATTCGGATTGACACAGAGCACGGTACAGGTAGTCGACCGCCTTGTTGTTGGCGTCGAACATGTCCCTCGATCCTGGAGCAAGGAAGTTCACAGGATGAACATAAGCTGTGTTCACCGTGACATCCCACAGGATCTGACCCTTGCCGCGGAGGTAAGCAGCCATCCACCTTTGCCACATCTGGTAGTTCTTACCATCAAAGTGTGGAGGACCCGAACCCCGTTCCTGGTACGCCATCTTTTGGATCTTAGACCGGTTAGAATCACGAAGATCCGTAACCGGCTCTGATACCAATTGAAGGACCGATTAGGCGACCAGAGAGGGGGGGGAGTGAATGGGAGCCGATAAAAATTCTTCCCAAAGGATGAACTCGGCCTATGTCCCAAATTCACAACCTAGGATTCCCACACGAGTTTGCCAAGGTCACGTAGTCACAACGGACCTACCAACCCTAGGAACAAACCCAAACTCAAAGCAACACGGAAGCGCAACTCAAGAAGCAAAGGACTTAGCAGCTCTGCGAGACACCAGGCGGACTGTCCGCGAGCACCGGGCGGACCGTCCGCGAGGCCTAGGCGGACTGTCCGCGGGTCTGTGGCGGACCGTCCGAAAATAGCCCCCGAACCTCCAGTACTGCACCCTCAATAACGGACCGTCCGTGATGGACCCGCGGACCGTCCGCCCCGACACGGACCGTCCGTCACTCTAGTACGGACCGTCCGCGAACTTCGTGCACCAAAAATCCACCGACAAAATGGATCGAACGAAAGGCACGCAAGAACTCGCGAAGAACACGACGAACACCCGGTCAGTCGGCTCCTCGCGGTCCATCCGTGGGTGCCTGGCGGACTGTCCACCACACGCGGACAGAGCACCCCAAACTCAAAAACGCAAGCACACAACCACCTATTCATCCATGGATCTCCCAAACGGCTTGAGCTCTTGAGGCAAGATTTGGGGGAAATGTGAAGCGTCCTTAGGAGATGCTATGCCCCAAAACTTGAGACCTCAAACGAACTAAATCGCTGGGAATCGAATCGCAACCGAGCTCTACCAAAAAGCTAAGGTTCCAACCGAAATCCTTCAATCGGAGGCCAAATCCGGAGATTGGGGGGTCAAGATCAAGCACAAAGATGCACAAGACATCTATCCATGATCCCCACCAACAAATCCAAACCCAAACACCTCAGAATCGAAGTAACAAGTCACACACAAAAATCCAACAAAAATAGCTCGAAAATGACACGAAAATCACAAGAGCCACAAGAAGGAAATCGACGCAACCATGAATGCTTCCATACACTCGGAGGTCAGATTCTCTACAAAACGGTGAAGAAAATCTACGCCTATGGAGCAAGTAAATGAGAAGCAGTCCGGATGGATAGTTTGCCCAGAAAACCCTAGAGCTATATATGAGTCCCTCTGGGTTGCGCAAATGACCAAGCTACCCCTAGCACTTAAACTTAAGATACAATCCCCTCAGGGGCATATAGGTCATGTAGCACTCCTCTTCATCTCACGGCCACACCTTCACCGCAGTCCACGTCCTCCCGACAGAAGCCCTGCGATCCTGCCACATGTCCGCCGGCATCGAAGCTTCTCGGCGCGCCCGGATCCCGTCTCCACCCGCCGAGCCTCCGGTCTTGGTTTTGTGGCTCAACCAAGTAACCCGACGGTTTTGTGGTGAACCGCCGCAAACCCCGCGTGCAGACTCCGGTCGTGAGCCGCTACCCTGCACCGGCTCCGGTCGACGACTTTGTCTTGCTTTTCATGCCACCATGCGCCCCACACTTGACCCCACTGGCCACTGGGTCCCTCAAGCCGAGCCTACTTGTCTCTCCATTCCTCGGAGGCCCCGCAAGGCATAGACCTTTCGCACCTGCTCTTCACCTGCACCAACACGAGTCAAGCCGCAACCTGCACCTGCAATACTCAGCCAAGAGTCAGTCCACACCACGTTGTCAATCACTCATCACACCAGGGAGCGACCATCCACCGGTCCTCGGACGCTCCGGTCCTCAGGTATGATATGGCTTAGTGTGACATAGCTCTTGATGATCTTGGTTTGTATCCATGGTTGACGGCTATGTCTTTCAAAATGTCATATATATATGCTCTCTTGTGAGTAAATGCCTTTATATGATCTTGACATGTTTTTGTTGATTGGCTATGCTTAATTTGTGGTTGGATAGCTTATTTTGATCACATGGGGCCAAAGGCTCATTTGCCATCATGAATGTTTAGCCCCCATGCTACATCTTGTGGAGGGGTATAAGTTCCTTTTTGTCGCAAAGACATTTCATGTACCAATTATAAATCTGAAAATGAAATGTAATATGCTTGGAAAATGTGCTCCTATGTCATATGTGCTTAATTTACTTGGTTTTGGGTGCTAAACCGTTGCATGTTGCTTACCAATGAGAAGTCTCATACATAGAAGTAAGCACATGGCTCGGTATGCTTTGACATGACATGAGGTGGTTGTGGGTGTTTATGATGGTCTTATGCTTAGAATGGTTGTCCTTGCATGAAGTTTGTGTGGCTTTGCCATTTTGACATGTTTTGCTCATGTTTAGGACTTTGCTCATGAGAGGGTGATTTTTCGCAAAAATGATCAATTCCATCTTAGCTTTACCAAATGGTTGTGAAACTTGGTGATCATGTAGTTGATGTTCATACGATGCTGTAGAGTATCTAACTTGCTCATTTGATCATGTGTAGCATCTTGTGATGAATTTTGTCTATTTGAGAAGCTCTAGTTGCATCTTTTCCCAATTTGAGCCTTGATTCATGCATTGGCAACAAGGGGGAGAAATGTTGGTTGAGAAAAGTTGCATTGCATCCCTAGAACATATCTCAACAGTCAAGGGGGAGCTTGTGCTTTTCGTTTGCATTTTTGGCTTTTGGGGGCTATTTCTGCCGAGTTAAATCGGTCTGACCGGTTAGTCATGGGGGAGCTTGTGATTTTCGTTTGCACTTTTGGCTTTTGGGGGGTGTTTCTGCCGAGTTAAATCGGTCTGACCGGTTTTGGGAACCGGCCTAACCGGTTTGGGGAACTGGCCTGACCGGTTTGTGCCCAGTGTTGGCACATGTTCAGGGGGAGTATGCATATGCAAGGGGAGCTCTCGTATGCTTTGGTGGTTTGTGCTCTTTGCTTGAGCTTGTTTTTGACTCGGTTGTGTCGAGCCGTTGCCCTTGCCTAAGGGGACCGAGTCTTTCCTCCTTCAAGTGATCTTGCTCTTTGCCTTTGTTTGGCTTTCGATCGCTTGTTTGAGTTTCTTTCAGTCGTTTCTTTTTCTTTTCCTTTTCTCTTTGGTTACCAAATGTGTGTGTTGTCAATGCACTCATCAAGGTGGAGATTGAGGACCATGTGTGGTTCGAGGACCGGTGGATGGTCGCTTCCCGGTGTGATGAGTGATTGACAACGTTATGTGGACTGATTCTTGGCTAAGTATTGCAGGTGCAGGTTGCGGCTTGACTGGTGTTGGTGCAGGTGAAGAACAAGCGCGAAAGGTCGTTGCCAGTGAGGCCTCCAGGTGTGGAGAAGACAAGTAGGCTTGGTTCGAGGGACCCGGTGGCCAGCGGGGTCAAGTGCGGGCCGCATGGTGGCAAGAACAGCAAGATGAAGTCAGTGGACGGTTTCTTGGTTGAGTCTCAAAACCAAGGTCGAGCCGGGACTTCGTGGGAGCCGAGTCATGAGTGGTGATTGGCAGAGGCTACATCAAGTTCGCGGGGTTTGCAGTGGTTCACCAGAAAACCATCGTGTTACTCGGTTGAGCCACAAAGCTGAGGCCGAAGACCGGGCGTGGCTGTCAGGCCAAAACCGGCCTGACCGGTTTGGGGTCGCAGGGCGTCAGAAGCTTCGAAGCGGAGGACACACGTCGGGATCGCAAGGCTTGCGTCGAGGCTAAGCGAAGTGCGGTCGCCGGGCATCCGTCCGATGGTGTTGCGAAGACAATTTCCCAAAGTGCCCTTGGTGGGCGTGTATCCTAGTTTAGGCTTTAGGGGTATTTTAGTCTTTCGGCTTGCCTCCATATAACCCGAGTGGTGAGAGGATGGCAGCCATCTCTTGGAACCCTAGCTCATTTTCCCTTTGCTATTTTCCTTCCTATTTTCCTTAGGATTTCTAGGACTAGCTTGAGAGCTTCATGGTGAGATCTTGTGAGAGGGAAGGATGATCGGGCGGAAGCTAGACCTTGTATGAACCTTCATGGTATGTATAGATGATTCGGCGTGGTTCCTCAAGGCATGAGTGTGTTCTTCCCGTTTTTCCCTTTTGGTGATTTTCGGAGCCTTTTCTTGGAATTTCCGTGGGGAAGTTTTGGGGGCGTTTCTTTGAGGGATTCTTGTTGGATGTCACATATGAGGATCTTGTGCCTCTTTGCTTGGTGATCTTGCTCCAACAAACCCTCTAAAACGGCTTCAATCTGGTAGTTTTCGGTGGAGTTCATGGGAAGGTGTTCTTGAGGGTTGACTTCCAATTCCTCTTGATTGAGTAGGTTTTAGGGACCGAGCTTCTAGCCAAAGGTAGCCCACGAGGTACCCCAGCTATCCCCAAAGTCTCACTTGAATCCGTGGAACGAATCGGGAGATCGATTGAGGTGAAGGCTAGGTTTTTCCAGCGGGCTGAGTTCTTCCCGACTGTCCAAGCAAAACCGGCCTGACCGGTTTCCCAAACCGGTCTGACTGGTTTCCCAAACCGGTCTGACCGGTTTAGCCCCAGTGGGCTGTCATGAAGGTTTTGAACAGGAGAGTGTCGTTCAAGCAATGGCTTTTCTTGTTCAAAGGTTGAGAGGTTCTTGAGGTGTTTTGGGTCAAGTTTGGTCGCAAAGGTCTTTTGGGGATTTCCTGGACAAAACCGGCCTGACCGGTTTGCCAAACCGGCCTGACCGGTTTCCCCTACCTGTGAGAGGCTAAGTCCCAGAAGGTCGATCTGACCGGTTTCAGAAACCGGCCTGACCGGTTTTGGTTGCCAGTAGCAGTTTCAAGTTGTTTTCCTCTGCGTGTTTCGAGTGGTTGTTGGTTGGATCTTGCTCCTAGGTCCAGTAGCACTCCAGTGGCTACGTGGACTTGGTAAGAGAAGCTTGCGGAGGTGTCCGAGTGAAATTGGGTTCATAGGCCGAATTCTTGATTAGATTTTTTTATCGGCTCCCATTCACTCCCCCCTCTCTGGTTCGTCATTTCGGTCCTTCAAAGTGCGGGCCGCATGGTGGAAAGAACAGCAAGATGAAGTCGTGGACGGTTTCTTGGTTGATCCTCAAGACCAAGGTCGAGCCGGGACTTCGTGGGAGCCAAGTCATGAGTGGTGATTGGCGGAGGCTACACCAAGTTCGCGGGGTTTGCAGTGGTTCACCAGAAACCACTGGGTTACTCGGCTGAGACACAAAGCTGAGGCCGAAGACCAGGCGTGGCTGTCAGGCTAAAACCGGTCTGACCGGTTGGTGAAACCGGTCTGACCGATTTGGGGTCGCAGGGCGCCGGGAAGCTTCGAAGCGGAGGACACGTGTCGGGATCGCAAGGCTTGCATCGAGGCTAAGCGAAGTGCGGTCGCCGGGCATCCGTCCGATGGTGTTACGACGACAATTTCCCAAAGTGCCCTTGGTGGGTGTGTATCCTAGTTTATGTAATAGGGGTAGTTTTGTCTTTCGGCTAGCCTCCATATAACCCAAGTGGTGAGAGGATGGCAGCCATTTGTTGGAACCCTAGCTCATTTTCCCTTTGCTATTTTCCTTCCTATTTTCCTTAGGATTTCTAGGACTAGCTTGAGAGCTTTATGGTGAGATCTTGAGAGAGGGATGGATGATCGGGAGGCAAGCTAGACCTTGTATGAACCTTCATGGTATGTATAGATGATTCGGCGTGGTTCCTCAAGGCTTGATTGTGTCTTCCCCGTTTTCCCTTTTTGGTGATTTTCGGAGCTTTTCTTGGGAATTTTCGTGGTGAAGTTTTGGGGGCGTTTCTTTGAGGGATTCTTGTTGGATGTCACATATGAGGACCTTGTACCTCTCTGCTTGGTGACTTTGCTCTAGCAATCCCTCCGAAACGACTTCGATTTGGTGGTTTTCGATGGAGTTCGTGGAGAGGTGTTCTTGAGGGTTGACATCCAATCCCTCTTGATTGGGTAGGTTTTGGGTACTGAGCTTCTAGCCAAAGGTAGCCCACGAGGTACCCCAGCTATCCCCAAAGTCTCACTTGAATCTGTGGAACGAATCGGGAGATCAATCGAGGTGAATGTTGAGTTTTTCCTGCGGGCTGAGTTCTTCCCGATTGTCCAGGCAAAACCGGCCTGACAAGTTTCACAAACCAGTCTGACCGGTTTAGCCCCAGTGGGCTGTCGTGACAAGTTTTTGAACAGGAGAGTCTCGTTCATGCTATGGCTTTTCTTGTTCAAAGGTTGAAGGGTTCTTGAGGTAGTTTAGCTAGGTTTGGTCTCGAAGGTCTTTTGGGGATTTCCTGGACAAAACCGGCCTTACTGGTTTGCCAAACCGGCCAGATTGGTTTCCCCTGCCTGTGAGAGGCTAAATCCCAGAAGATCGGTCTGACCGGTTTCAGAAACCAGCTTGACCGGTTTTGGCTTCCAACAGCTGTTTCGAATTGTTTTCCGCTGCGTGTTTTGAGTGGCTGTTGGTTGTATCTTGCTCCTAGGTCCAGTAGCACTTCAGTGGCTACGTGGACTTGGCAAGAGAAGTTTGCAGAGGTATCCGAGTGATCTTCGGTTCATAGGCCGAATTCTTGAGTAGAATTTTTATCGGCTCCCATTCACTCCTCCCCCCCCTCTCTGGTTCGCCGTTACGGTCCTTCAAGTGGTATCAGAGCTGGTTACGGGTCTTCTGGGACTCTAACCAGTCTAAGATCCAAAGATGGCGTACCAGGAACGGGGATCGGGTCCTCCGCACTTCGACGGAAAGAACTACCAGATGTGGCAGAGACGGATGGCTATGTTTCTCCGTGGCAAGGGTCAGATCCTTTGGGATGTTACGGTGAAAACATCTTATGTTCATCCGATTAACTTCCTTGCTCCGGGGTCGAGGGACATGTTCGACGCCAACAAGGTGGTCGACTACTTGTTTTGTGCTCTGTGTCAATCCGAATTCGATCGGATTCAGACAGAGGACCTAGCTTGTAGGATTTGGGAGCAGTAGAAGGATGCTCATGCTGGGAAAGCTCAGGTTCAGGGTCGGATGTATGCGACTTACCGGAGAGAGTACGAGAACTTCACTCATCTCCCCGATGAGTTCATTGATGCCTTGTTCCAGCGGTTTACGGTTGTGGTGAAGAACATGAGAGCCAATGTGGCCGTGCTCCCATACGATGATCATGATAGAGCCGTGAAGCTCTTGCACTCGTTGGATCGTACAGTATGGGACGGAAAGGTTGAGGCTATTCTTGAGTCCGAGAAGTATGATACTCTGACGGTGAACGAGCTGTTCTCGAAGCTCAAGTCGGCTGAGGTGGATAGGGGTATGACAGCCAAGCTTGAGAGGCCGATGAATTCTCATAGTCTCACTCTCATTGGTGGCTCAGGTACTAAGTCTAACGCTAACCCATCCACTAGGATGTACTTTTTGTCCTCCTTGATGACTTTGCCAGATGAGGAGTTCGACATTTTTGGAGAGGACAAGCTGGCGCTGCTGACCAGGCGTTTCGAGAGGATACACGAGAACCGGGTGAACACAAGGAGGAACACGAGGACAGGCTTTCAGTGCGGCAAGCCAGGACACTTCGTCGCCGACTGCCCTGAGAAGATGGAGAACAAGGACGGCTACAAGCACCGGTCGAGGACGGACAACAAGCACAGATCGAGGCGCGATCACAAGCACAAGAACAAGAACAAGGATGAGCGATGATCGAGGAAGAAGGACGGCCGCGGCAGGAAGGCCCGAGCGATGGTCGGAGCGAGCGACGTCGACTCCAGCTCCGCCTACTCTTCTTCAAGCTCGAGTAGAAGCGAAGATGAAGGTGATCGGCGCAAGAGCAAGAAGTCTTCCAAGAACTTGAGCGGGCTGAGCTTCTTCACAAGAGATGGCTTCTACGGCATGCCACGTAGCTCCGGCAGCAAGAAAAGTCACCAGAGTGACTCAGACTCCGACTCCGAGGATGAGGTACGTGATGAGCTTCCCTTCTTGCATGAGGAGAATGAGCGTCTTGGCAAGTTGCTTGATAATCATGATGACATGCTTAGAGAAGCAAAGAAGATGAGGAAAGAGCTAAGGGCCTCACTAGAAGATGCTAGGAACCGAGTAGCTGAGCTAGAAACCCAGAACCTTGATGCTAAGCTTGAGATAGATTCGCTTAAGGCTTCACCTGTAGTTTCTGATGAGATTGATTATTGTGATTGCTCTGTGTACCTAGCTGATCTTACTAGTCTTAAGGATAAGCATGCCTCTACTTGTGATGAACTAGATGTGCTTAGGGTTGAAGTGGCTGAGCTTAAATCTAGACCTGCTTTGCTAGCACTTCTTGCCCTGTCTTGCATGGAAAGATTGATGAGATGCATGCTTATACTGTTTCGCTTGAGGATAAGTTGAAAGAACCTATTCCCACTTCTTGCTCTACTTGTGAATTGCATGATTTGAAGAATCTGGAACTTGCACATTATGTTGATCGCTTGCAGGATGAGAATGATGAGTTGAGGAAAATGATGGGTTGGTTGTCGGGTCATGAACCATAGCTTAGGATGATGATATAGGCATACAAGCGCTATGATGGGCAAGCGCTTGGGTCGGATAAGATTGGAGAGTGTAGTGGTGAGGGAGGAGAGAAGATTGGTGATATCCAAGCACCACCAAAAACCTTCCACAAAAATGCCTATGCTCCTAAGCCCAACCCACTGAGAAACAAACTTGACACAACTCCAGATCCACCCATATTTCCTCACCCAACAAATGATTTCCAAAACCTGTGAAGTTTGTGAGCCTTAAGGAGAGTGTGGTTGGAGAAAAGAAGGGTGAGAAGTCAAGTGAGAAGAAACCGAGTGAGCAACCTCATCCAAAACGAAAGCCAAAACCAATCCAGTTTTATTGTGACTATTGTGGGAGAGATGGTCACAAAGGGGAGTTTTGCTTCAAGAGGAAGCGAGAGGAGAGAATGGCTAAGGTGTGGGCAAACAAGGACAGGTACAACCCATCTCATGGTGTGCCTGAGTCTCGTATGCCACTACCTAGGGGTAAAGCCATTGTTTGCACAGTTCTGGCTTGGGGAGTCGAGAGTGCTTTGGGTGGAAGGGACCCTGGTGGAAGAAATAAATCGGTCAGACTGGTTTGGAAACTGGCCAGACCGGTTTGGGTTGCTCGTACAACAAAACCGGTCAGACCGGTTCCAGAACCGGTCAGACCAGTTTGGAGGCAGCAGGGAGACCAATTTGGTTTTCGTGCTCGTGATCAAGCTCGGTTCAGGTCCCTTGGTCGTGGTATAGAGGTTTGGCATGGTCAGTCTGGTGGTGGTCAGTTTGCTAGACGTTCTCCACCTCGTGCTCAATACGATGGTGGGAGGAGTCGTAGCTTTGAGATGGAGAGGAGGAACGATCCACGGTCTTCCTTTCGTGGCTTTCGTTCTCCTCTAGCGAGACAGGGGTGGTTCCCTAGTTGTAGTTCCCATGGTGGTTTCCGTGGTGGTAGCTTTGATAGGCGCGATGATATGGTTTGTGCTAACCCCACTTTGGAGCAAATGGCTCGGCACTGGTTTTACTCTTTTGGTACTAACCCCGGTGCTGAGTCGTTTGTTCACTCACGTGCTCGTTTTTCAATTTCAGGTGGGAGACTTGAGGAACATTTGGTTGATTTACTCTGGTTGCTCGAGGCACATGACCGGAGACAACGGGTGGTTCTCAAGTCTCGTCCTGGTGGCGTCCAAGACATACATCACTTTTGGGGACAATGGGCGAGGGCGTGTGCTTTCCGAAGGTGAGATTAAGGTAAGTGAGAAGGTCACTCTCAGGCGTGTTGCTCTTGTTCAATCACTCGGGTTCAATTTGCTTTCGGTGTCCCAGCTTTTGGATGAGGGTTTTGAGGTGTTGTTTCGTCCTGGTGGTTCCCGGATTTTGGATTCTCGAGGGGACCTAGTTTGCATGGTCATTCCCGAGGGTCAAGTTTTCCGAGCGGATTTCTCTCAGTCTTCTGGTGTGGCTCGTTGTTTCTTGGCTGGTTCTTCGAGTGAGTTGTGGAAGTGGCATAGGAAGTTGGGTCACTTAAGTTTTGACTTTTTGTCTCGCTTGAGTAAACTCAATTTGGTCCGAGGATTGCCACAGCTGAGGTTTGAGAAAGAGTTTGTTTGTGCGCCGTGTCGGCATGCTAAGATGCTAGCCTCTTCCCATCCACCCCTCACCGTTGTGATGACAGAGTGTCCATGCGAGCTGCTCCATATGGACCTCGTTGGCCCAACTCGTGTGAGATCCGTGGGTGGGAAGTGGTACGTCCTGGTTGTGGTGGACGACTACTCTTGGTATGCATGGGTTTTCTTTTTGGAGGAGAAAGGGGAGACGTTTGGTTTTGTTCGAGATCTTGTCTTAAGGTTGAGAAACGAGAGGCACGGAGATGCCATACGAGCAATCCGCAGTGACAATGGCTCGGAATTTAGAAACTCTCATTTTGAAACCTTTTGCCATGACTTGGGTCTTGAACACCAGTTCTCTAGTCCGTATACGCCTCCCCAGAACGGCGTGGTGGAAAGGAAAAACAGAACCTTGTGCGAGATGGCTCGGACGATGCTTGATGAGCATAGGACTCCGAGAAGGTTCTGGGCTGAGGCGGTGAATACTGCGTGCTATGTGTCGAACAGGATTTACCTCAGGGTGCATAAGAAGAAAACTTGCTACGAGTTGATGCACGGTATAACCCCCAAGGTGATTCACTTTCATGTGTTTGGGTGCAAATGCTTCATTCTAGAGCCTTTCGAGTGCTGAATCTTGAAACTAACCAAATCGTGGAGACTTGTGAGGTTACCTTTGACGAAACACAGCCATGTAGTCAGCTTGTTTTTGAGTGTGCAAGTGACGAGGAACTTGACGAGGAGATTTTTCAGGAGGAGGAACATGAACATGGAGATGATGAAGATGGCGGTGTGGTTCCTGTGGCTGAGCATGTACCTACTACTTCGACTACGATCGAGAACGGGCCCTCTCCCACACCTACAACGACAAACCCAGATCAAGGAGAAGCTGCTGTTGAGGGGGTGGTAGCATCAAGGCGAGAACCTCCCCGGCAAGTTCAAGTGGATCACCCAGCTTCGAGAATCATCAGCGACATCAATGAACGTACTACACGGTCGAGGGTTCGAAACAATTCTCACTTTTCCCATGCTGCTTTTGTTCCTACTTTTGAGCCCAAAGACATTGGACATGCGCTATCTGATCACAATTGGGTTAATTCGATGCATGAGGAGTTGGAGAATTTTGAGAGGAACCAAGTTTGGGAGTTAGTGGATCCTCCACCGGGTTGCAAGCCGATTGAGACAAAATGGGTGTGAAAAAATAAAGAGGGAGAGAAAGGAGAAGTGGTGAGAAACAAGTCGAGGTTGGTGGCACAAGGGTATAGTCAGAAAGAGGGGATCGACTACGAGGAGACCTTTGCTCCCGTAGCCCGTTTGGAGGCGATTAGGATCCTTCTAGCCTTTTCCGTGGCTAAAGGGTTCAAATTGTACCAAATGGATGTGAAGAGTGCTTTCCTAAATGGTATTTTGGAGGAAGTAGTGTATGTGAGGCAACCACCGGGGTTTGAGAGTGAGAAGTACCCCCACCGGGTGTACGAGTTGAGGAAGGCGCTGTATGGGTTGAAGCCGCCTAGAGCTTGGTACGGTAGATTGAGAGGGTTCCTGTTTGAGAGAGGTTTCG
The DNA here is from genome assembly GCA_036936925.1 of Cenchrus fungigraminus. Taxonomy (NCBI): domain Eukaryota; kingdom Viridiplantae; phylum Streptophyta; class Magnoliopsida; order Poales; family Poaceae; genus Cenchrus; species Cenchrus fungigraminus. The sequence continues at coordinate 114,880,984 of CM072768.1, read as the reverse complement.
AGATGGGGAAGGTAGATCAGACCTTGTTTCTCCTCAGGCAGGGCAAAGAGATCCTAATTGTGCAGGTATACGTGGATGATATTGTCTTTGGTGGCTCGTCTAACTCTTTGGTTGCAAGGTTTGCAGAAGACATGAGCAGGGAATTTGAGATGAGCATGATGGGTGAGTTGCAGTTCTTCCTCAGCCTGCAGATCAAGCAATCGAAGGAAGGAACATTCGTGCACCAAGCTAAGTACACCAAGGACATTGTGAGGAAGTTCAAGATGGAGGACTCCAAGGCCATGGCGACGCCTATGAGTACGACTACAGCTCTTGATGCGGATGAGGAAGGTGAGCATGTGGACCAGAAGGAGTACCGAAGCATGATCGGGTCACTCCTGTACTTGACGGCGACGAGGCAGGACATCCAATTCTCGGTATGTCTGTGCACTCGTTTTCAAGTGTCTCCAAGGACTTCACATCGGCAAGCAGTCAAGCGCATATTCAGGTACTTGCGACACACTCCCTACTTCGGTCTTTGGTATTCCGCGTCTTCCTCTTTGGCTCTTCATGGATTTTCGGACGTGGATTTTGCCGGATGTCGATTGGATAGGAAGTCCACTTCTGGGACTTGCCAGTTCTTGGGTTCTTCTGTGGTGTTTTGGTCTTCCCGCAAACAATCGAGTGTTGCTCAATCCACTACCGAGGCAGAGTATGTGGACGCAGCCAGTTGTTGCTCTCAGCTCCTTTGGATCACATACACCATGAGTGACTTTGGTGAGGAGTATACCCATGTCCCACTTCAATGTGATAGCACAAGTGCCATAAGTGTTGCAAAGAACCCAGTGCTCCATTCCAAAACCAAGCACATAGAAGTGAGGTATCATTTCCTGAGAGACAACGTTGAGAAAGGGGAAATCGCTTTGATCCATGTACCCACACATGACCAGCTAGCCGATATTTTCATCAAACCTCTAGATCAAGCAACTTTCACTCGTTTGCGGGGGGAGCTTGGTGTTTGTTTGATTTCTTGAGTTGGTGTGTGGGAGCTCCTTTGTAGCATATGTATAGCTTTCCTTTGTGCATTTTGCATGGCATGTGTAACTTGATGTATAGGAAAAGCATGCATTTTGTATCTTAGGTTGCATGCATTTTGTATCATATGCATTGTGTAGGAAAAGCTTCTCCTATATACATTGTTCACCATGATATGCTATATATGATCTTGTGAGCTAGTTTGGTATGATATGGCTTAGTGTGGCTTAGCTCTTGATGATCTTGATTTATATCCATGGTTGATAGCTATGTTTTTGAAAAATGTCACACGTATGCTCTCTTGTGAGTAAATGCTTTTATATGATCATGACATGTTTTAGTGGCATCTCTATGCTTAATTTGTGCTTGGATAGCTTGTTTTGAGCATATGGGGCCAAAGGCTCATTTGCCATCATGAATGTTTAGCCCCCATGCTTTATCTTGTGGAGGGGCATAAGTTCCTTTTTGTTGCAAAGACATTTCATGTACCAAATATAAATCTGAAAATGAAATGTAAATTGCTTGGAAAATGTGCTCCCATGTCATATGTGCTGAATTTACTTGCTTTTGGGTGCTAAACCGTTGCATGTTGCTTACCAATGAGAAGTCTCATATCTAGATGTAAGCACATGGCTCGGTGGCTTTGACATGACATGAGGTGCTTGTGGTTGTTTATGATGGTCTTATGCTTAGAATGATTGTCCTAGCATGAAGTTTGTGTGGATTTGCCATTTTGACATGTTTTCTTATGTTTAGGACTTTGCTCATGAGAGGGTGATTTTTCGCAAAAATGCTCAATTCTATCTTAGATTTACCCAATGGTTGTGAAACTTGGTGATCATGTAGTTGATGTTAATACGAAGCTGTAGAGTATCTAACTTGCTCATTTGATCATGTGTAGCATCTTGTGATAAATTTTGTCTATTTGAGAAGCTCTAGTTGCATCTTTTCCAAATTTGAGCCTTGATTCATGCATTGGCAACAAGGGGGGGAAATGTTGGTGGAGAAAAGTTGCATTGCATCCCTAGAACATATCTCAACAGTCAAGGGGGAGCTTGTGCATTTCTTTTGCATTTTTGGATTTTGGGGGTGAGCTTCTGCTGAGTTTAAACGGTTTGACCAGTTTTTGGAACCGGCCTGACCGGTTTGGTGAAACCAGCCTGACCGGTTTGGGAAACCGGCCTGACCGGTTTGTGCCCAGTGCTGGCACATGTTCAGGGGGAGTGTGCATATGTGCAGGGGGAGCTCTTGTGAGGTTTGAGTTTTGCTTTGGTGGTGTGTGCTCCTTGCTTGAGCTTGTTTTTGACTCGGTTGTGTCGAGTCGTTGCCCTTGACTAAGAGGACCGAGTCTTTCCTCTTTCAAGTGATCTTGATCTTTGCCTTTGTTTGGCTTCCGATCGCTTGTTTGAGTCTCTTTCAGTCATTTCTTTTCTTTTCCTTTTCTCACTGGTTAACAAATGTGTGTGTTGTCAATGCACTCATCAAGGGGGAGATTGAGAGCCATGTGTGGTTCGAGGACCGGTGGATGGTCGCTTCCTCGTGTGATGAGTGATTGACAACGTTGTGTGGACTGACTCTTGGCTAAGTATTGCAGGTGCAGGTTGCGGCTTGACTGGTGTTGGTGCAGGTGAAGAACAAGCGCGAAAGGTTGTTGCCGGTGAGGCCTCCAGGTGTGGAGAAGACAAGTAGGCTTGGTTCGAGGGACCCGGTGGCCAGCGGGGTCAAGTGCGGGCCGCATGGTGGCAAGAACAGCAAGACGAAGTCGTGGATGGTTTCTTGGTTGATCCTCAAAACCAAGGTCGAGCCTGGACTTCGTGGGAGCCAAGTCATGAGTGGTGATTGGCGGAGGCAACACCAAGTTCGCGGGGTTTGCAGTGGTTCACCAGAAAACCACTTGATTACTTGGCTGAGCCACAAAGCCGAGGCCGAAGACCGGGCATGGCTGTCAGGCCAAAACCGATCTGACCGGTTGGTGAAACCGGTCTGACCGGTTTGGGGTCGCAGGGCGCCGGGAAGCTTCGAAGCGGAGGACACGCGTCGGGATCGCAAGGCTTGCGTCGAGGCTAAGCGAAGTGCAGTCGCAAGGTTTCTAAAATCATTTATGAGAATACAAGTAGAAACCGGTTTCTAAAATCAGATGGAGAATATGAGCAGAGACAAGGTTGAGCATTATTATCTACTTACAGCAGCCTTCTTGATGTCAGGTATGTCATCGAGTAGTCTTAACATATGGAATGCCACATGGAATCCACACAAAGAGGACCGCCATGGCTGCTGAGCACACTGCATCGAGGTACCAAAATGACAAGTTAATGCAGTACCAAATAGGTAAGTAGGGACCATAAAAAAACCTTGGTCTTACATCGAGTTTTGTTTTGTGCTTGAGTGTTGTGGCTTTTGGCTTCTTTTTCTTTCCTTTCGTCACTCCGTCCTGTGCATGATCACCAAAGGCCCTACATGATCAGCAATACCGATTAGAAACACTAAGAGATTGAATTTTTGTGAACGAAACCTACAAGATACTGTACCAAAGGCCCTGCATGGTCAGCAATACCGATTAGAAACACTAAGATATTGAATTTTTGTGAACAAAACCTACAAGATACTGACCAGTCCACAACAGATTTGAGGTCTGAGAACTTTAGCGGGGGATGTTGTTTAGCAGAATCTAGATACCAAACCTCTTTGAACTTCATACAGATGATCACTATTACCCAGTGGCTAGTGTAGTAGGCACCCACCACGTAGTCGTTGTTCATTGCATTTGCGATTGCTTTGGTAACAAGGCCAGAATGCTGAGAAATATTTGTGGAAGTAATAAAATCTGGATCTAAAAACCCAACACTGATCTGCATCTCCGCTCCCTTGTCCATCATTTTCCTACAAAAAATCAAATTGTTAGCATGCATGAACTTTGTGGTCAAAATTAAAGAAATACCTTTTTAGGTTTTAAGGGACTTACAATGTCCACAACCTCAAGAAGGTAACATCCAGAGAAGCCAGGGTTATAAGGTTATACACGCTACTGAATGCAATGTTTAACATTAAAGCACCACCACCACCTTTAAAGTAGTGTTGATCCACCTTTGCTGGAAAGGCAAGTTTATCCTTACTGTGTTCCATGACGTAAGCATGCAACCTGGCACAATTTGGTCCAGCAACCTCTAAGTTTGCTTCTGACAACATAGGTGCACCAGGCTTGTATTTTGGTTGTTCCTGTTCTGTCCCAATAATACAGTTAAGAATCTCATCTTTAGACAGAGGTTTCCTGGCCTGGTTCCCATTCTGCAGTGGAGATTGCATAGGCTCCTCCTCCTGTTGTAGAGGCTGCTGTACATGTTGCATCTGCTGCTTAGGGGGAGATTGCCTGCGCTCCTCCTCCTGCTGCTGGAGAGGCTGCTGTTTCGTCTGTTGCTTATCCTCATGTTGCAGCTGCAGCTTAGGTGGAGTTTGCCTGGGCTCCTCTGGCTGTTGTCGACGCTCCTGCTGTGTAGTTTTGCTGATCTGCTGCTGCTGCTGCTGTTGTTGAGCCTTCTCTTGCTGACCCTGAGCTGCGGTACCTCCATCTGATGTTGTACCCCAGCTACCTGTTGTGGCTTCAGGGTTGGGATGTCTCCTCATGGGTGGTATAAGGATCCTGTCCTTTGGCCATTAGATCCTTTGAACGAGAGCCTCAGCTAGGGTTGCTATGTCACCCCCATCAATTCATACAGGCAGAGGGTAGTGACCCGCATTGGCCCACATATAAGTAGGTTGCACCACAACATACCCATCCTGCACCGGTACTGAATGGCAAGCCTTTTGAAATGGAAAGACTTTCGCTAGTGCGAGCTCCACAATAACCCCGGTGTCATCCAAAAGGCTGCACGCGGTTGGCTCTGTCAGCTTATCTATTGTGTCCAGCATAGGTGATCGACTATCACTGTGCACTTGATTCGCTTCGTCCTCGTTGGCATTCCAACGGTCTTGCTCTCTGCCACACGCATCTTCCTCGCTGTCATGCGCATGTTCTTCCTCGCGGTCATGCGCATCTTCTTCCTCGCTGCCATACACGTCTTCTTCCTCGCTGCCATACACGTCTTCTTCCTCGCTGCTACTGACAGGCGCTGGTAATTGGGAAGGAAGAAGTACATTTTCGGTATTTCGATGCCTGATAGTCTTAGAGCATGGACAACTATTTTAAATGTTATGTCCATCATATCATCAGACCTCTTGTTCCTCCTCTTCTTCCTGTACATTTCAGCAAACTCTTCACCAAACCCTTTACCCCAGCCAAGTGAACTAGACACGCCTCGGACCCGACCTCGATGCTCTGGAGTCTCAAGTGTTGCGGTGAGGATATCATCCTCCCTAAACCTAGAGAAAGAATCATCGCTACCCTGAGCTGCAAGTGTTTTCACCCTATTTGCTACCCCCATAACCGCAGGGTTACTGAATGCTATGCCCCCGCTTCCTTCACTAGTATTCTTCCTTTTCTTCCCTACCCTTGCCTGCAGATAAGGTCTCGAACGTCCAGGAAATTTGTCCCAAGGGTTTTGTTTTCCTTCTGCAGCTATGTTTGCATCCTCCTCCTCCCACTCTTTCCTTTTACCACGATAACCATTTCTGCCCATCTTGTGTGGCTTATTATGCAATCCTCTCTTTTGTTTCATGTCCTGGCTCAATTGCTGAAATGAAGAAGAATTGGTTTCCTACACAAACATGTCCTAGTCTTGTTGCTGCAAAAAGTCATGCTTCACAAAGGGAGTCTCCTCTTCGCTCACATATTTTTTTTAAATGGGCTTTGAATCGCCGTTGCAAGGTTCCAATCTCTGATATAGCTGCCTTAACTGCCTTCTTGTGAACAGATTCTTCCAGATTGGCTGGGTAATCTAGCTTTTTCTCTAAAATTGTGAACAGATGTTCCTTCTCAATTGGTGAGAGATCATCAACCACCTTGTTGATTGACACCCTCTCCCGAGCAATGAGGCCACAGACCAATACAAATCTATCCCTCGCAGCATCTGGGGTAGGCCAAAAATTGGCATCAAGTCCAGTTGCAGTCAACTTGTCTTCTGGCCATTTGGTTTGTGTCCTTGACCCGCAGGATTGAGTACTACTCGCAGCAGTCTGTGCTGAGTGACCCTGTGAAGAAGGTTCACCGTCGATGGCTGTGATGGTGCACTGGAGGTAGAGGAGTTTGTTGTTGTGGGAGACTACATAGATGATATGTCAGGTTGTCAGTAGAGCAACATAAGCAAGACTGAAAATCTAAACAAAATTCTTATTAGATAAATTCGTTTTCTCTGACAGGCAAAATAGCTGATATTACACTAGAAATCATTACAAGTCGTAAATAAAATCAGCATAGACATACACAGTTCATATTTTACTTAATTAGCATACAGGGATAGGTGCTAACTGTTTTGACAGGGACACAATAATATGCTTATATATCAAAGCAGAGAATAAATTCCTTCAACTGCTTCCTTGTCCAACTTCAGCAGCGATGGATTGTGTATTCCATGTGTACATGCAACAAGAGGATAAAGCAATCATGACATTATATATGACAGTAGTGAAACAACACTCACAACACATCATGACACCAACAATAACAATATATATGACAGTAGTGAAACAATTAACACTCACAACAAAGCATAAGACAGTCTAGTTATCACTACATTATAAACCACTGCGATGCAATTCCCACTGACATTATGTGGCCATCAGAATTAAAGTATGCTAACAGGTCCAAAGCATAACTGTCGATCTGGTACATTCAAAGCATAGCAGAATTAAAGTATGCTAGCATCCTTAATGCTTTTCATGAATTTACAGTGCAAAAATTGTAGCACCAGGAACATGAAAATGAATTTCAACAGTTCATATAACTTCATCTGTTTGCAACAATTTATTCAAACAGACTTGGAGCAACAAAATCCATTCATCGAATCCACAGTCATTCAATTAAAAATGAACTATTAAGGCATGTCTCCCTAATCCACCTTGACATGAATATATAGCAGATTGGGTGGAGTACATTATAAACCACTACGATGCAATTCCACTGACATTATGTGGCCATTAGAATTAAAGTATGCTAACAGGTCCAAAGCATAACTGTCGATCTGGTACATTCAAAGCATAGCAGAATTAAAGTATGCTAACAGGTCCAAAGCATAATTGTTGATCTGGTACATTCAAAGCATAGCAGAATTAAAGTATGCATTAATCCTCAATGCTTTTCATGAATTTACAGTGCAAAAATTGTAGCACCAGGAATATGAAAATGAATTTCAACAGTTCATATAGCTTCATCTGTTAGCAACAATTTATTCAAATAGACTTGGAGCAACAAAATCCATCCATCAAATCCACAGTCAATCAATTAAAAATGAACTATCAAGGCATGTCTCCCTAATCCACATTGACATGAATATATAGCAGATTTGGTGGCCGAGCAAAGAGAGTGCATTGGGGGTTCATGCAGGACTAACCTCTATCGCGAATGAAGTAGTTGTTCTCGTGATGGTCGGAGGGGCCGGATCCACGTCGGCTCGTGGCCTGAGGTGGCCGGCTCGTCGTCATGGCCGGGGATGATGGATCCACGTCAACCGTCTTTTGGTTGGCTGGGAAGCCGTCTGCACACCAGTAACCACGTCCTCGTCACCATCGTCACGCAGGGAGCGGTGGCGCTGGAGAAGAGCAGGGCTGCGGCGGGGAGAGGGCGGTGAAGGCGAGCGGGGAGAGAGCGGCGAAGGCGAGCGGGGAGAGTGGCGGCGGCGGTGGGGAGAGTGCGGGCGTTGTGGATCTATCTAGCAAGGAGCCGAATATGTCCCCTGAGGAACTACGCACGTAGCTGTGTTTAAGGAAATTATTGGCGTGCCCTTGATGACTCTCTGGTGGAATTGGAATTCCATGGGCATTATAATCAATATAGGTGGGAAATTTTGAGCAGCCCACGCACGGTTTGCCTGCTGACGCTGATGCGTGGGCCAGTGTCATTGGCGACGATGGTTAGTGAACCCGCATCGCCTTTGTTGGCAGTTGGGTCCGGCGGGCAGGCAGCAATTATCTTTTTATTTTGGTTGCTGACGCTGACGCGTGGGCCAGCTACTATTTTTTCCGAATGAAACATGCTTCCCTAAAATATTAGAGCCCATAAAACAACACCTAAAAATCATAAAAATACGAACAATTCGTATTTGGACATTTAGTATTTGAATAAAATATCAACAGTCAATTGTGTGCCCAAGATTCTTAGAATTCGTTTTTACATCCTATGTTAATGATGTAATAATTCTAATAACATCTAGTGTGCTCTAAAAAATCTACAAATTGACTTGGCAACATAATTTGGGTACCTAGACTTGTCTTCAAAATTTCAAATGGTTTCGATGAAGGAATAATATACTTGTGTACAAATATCTACATCTCTCACAAAGTTTCCTAGAATGTTCCTTGAACATTGAAGCTTTCCACACTTTGCAACATGTTCGAACTCATGCATTTGAAAACTTAACAAAACCTTGTGTTCACCTTAAGATTTCGAAAATGCAAAGTTTTTTTACAGGAGGTGTGGAAAACAAATATTATTTATATGTTGTACTTACATAGAACAAGATAAGGCATATAAACATTGTTCACGAAACGGAATATACACTAAACAATGAAATTAATGAAAACACGGCGATTTTAGAAAACTGTAAAAAAATAATAATCAAATTTGGACTAATTACGACGGAGAAATACATGTTACAAAATTTGATTGCAGATTAAAAAGAGAAATGCCGTCAGCGACGCGGGACAGATAAACTGTTCTTCATTCTCCAATAGAACAAAGGAGGAAGCAGAGGGCACTGTCGCCCACCGCCGCCGCCGTCGTGCCTGCTTCGGCGGTTTTGACACCCAAGATGGCATCCTAGGCCTCGTCGGCGGCAAATGAGACCACCGCAGCCTTTGATTTGACTCACAAACGTGACAAATCAAATCTTGTCTATCAAAAACCGAATAAAAACCGACATCCCGATAAAATCAAATCCGCGTTTAGTAATATCTAATAATTTAGATTCAAGATAGATAATGTTCATTGATGCTTGCGCCTACATCCCGATGTTCATCCTGCTGACGGCGTACTCCACGGCGGCGCTGAAGTTACGCATCCAAAGGTCGAACTCATGACGGATGTGACACTCGGCGCTGCAGTAGTTGATGATCTCTGAGGTCTCCGGCCCGTAGCGCCTACATCCCACTGCCAAATGTAGACGTGGGGATTCTGGATGGGCAACAACGGAATGTCGTCGTCGCCGTCACCAAGCCAGTACCACCACGAAATGTTATCGAGATCCCGTTTGACGAGGTAGCATAGCCACCGCAGGTTATGGTTCTTCCACCGCCCGTCAGGGGGCGATGGGCCGCCGCTGATTTCCTGGAGCATTTCCATGGCTTCGAGGTCTGCAGGGTTGCAATGGTACTTCAACATTGCTAAGAAGTACTTGGCACCAGAGTCTTCAGCAGCGGCATCTCCGACGAGCTTCAGACCCTTATCGGGATTCCGCCGCCTCATCAACCTCTCTATCCCCTCGAAGCATAATGCCTCCGGATGATTGGCCTCGCAGAAGCGCTGCTCAAAGCATGACCTGACGTAGCGATTCTTGCACACTTGATGAAGATCACGCATCGACACATGCAATAGTACCTCATCGGAGTTGCAGATGCGCCGGAAGGTGCCGCAGATTTTATTACAAAGGTTCTGAAAATGGATGACGGGCTCATCCTTGATGGAGTGGATGATGATCTGGGTGACAAGATCATCTGGCAGCAGCTGTATCAAGCACACCGTGACCATCAAGGAGAAGGGGAGGAAAGAGAAAAGTGACGAGGTTTGGAAATTGAAAGGCGACGAGGGTTGAAGTTGAAGGCGACGAAGGTTGAAGTTGAAGGCGACGGGGTTTGGAAATAGAAGAAGGCGACTCGGCCATCTAAAACAATAAATGGAAATTGAAAAGGTACCGCAGATTGGCTGTTGCCGCTGATGAGTGGGCCCGACATCATTGCCCCTGCCCCTTCACCTTCCTACGTATTTGAAAGGTGACGCGTGGTTTTCGACGGTTTTGCGCTCGAAACGGAGCCCGATGCGCAATTGAGTGGCAGTAGTGGAGTAGTGGGTGGGGGCAGAGGTGCCTGACGGTTCCGCATCTTGTCAATATAACTCCCCTGCCTTCCCCTGCTTCTTCCATAAGCTTATCATCTCTTTTGCTTCTTCTTCCTCCTCGTGATCCACCACTACAAATCTTCGGTCACCGAGAGATCACCAAGGAGGAGATGGCGTTGAGGAGCCCGCTGCCGGCGAAGCAGGGACGAAGGGAGGACGACGATGATGAAAGCCGCCGTTGGAGGAAGTTGGAGAAGGGGAAGGAGCCGGTGACCAAGGACACCTACAAGGAACCATTCTTCGACGACACTAAGTTCTCCGTCGACCTGCTCAGGAGTGCCTTCAGAAATCTTCAAGATGTTGGCGAGGCCTTCGACATCAAGGCACCTCATGAAGTGGACAAGGACCCAAGCGTGAAGGGTCTCGCCTTCTGGATCCATGGGTTGGCTGAGAAGCTCGAGAACCTCCCCGTGGTCAAGCGGGCTGGCCACCACTTCGTCTTCGACGATGGCGGCTACGACGGCGACGACGGCTCCGACGGCAGCCACGGTGGTGACGACGGCTCCGACGGCAGCCACGGCGGGACTCCGACGGTAGCGACCGACTAAATGATAGACTCCTCTACCATGTATAGTAATAATGTGTGTGTGTGTGTGTGTCTTCGTCATGTTGTTGGACATGAACTGCTTAGTTTGTTTGTCGATCATGAACTGCTTAGTTAATTAGTTTGGTTGTTGGATTTTGTATGTCATCAACTCGATCTAATAGACGTGAGTAGATCCATCCACGTCTCCTATAATATGTCTCCTAAAATTTAGAAAAAAATATCAAATTTGGACTAATTACGACGAAGAAATACATGTTACAACATTTGATTGCAGATTAAAAGGAGAAATTGGAACTGTTCTTCATTCGAATAGAACTGAGCCCCACAGTCAGTAGCGACACGGGACTGATAACCCGCGTCGGCTTTGCTACTCTTCCAAAAATTTACATAGATAATACGAGCAACATACAAAAGCTAATCCACTACTGATTTCCTATTCCAATAATCCATTCGAACTTCACCATTTCGCGGCGGAGCCTACAGTCTTCGCTGCAAAACAGAGAAATTCCAAGCCATCCTTATCCACACCGCAGCCGCCGCCGTTGCCTGCGCACGGCTGATCGCCGCGCACCTGTGCCGGAGGCAGCAGCGGTTCACCCCAAATGCGCCAAGTCGAGGAGTGGATCGCACGCGCGGCCTTCTCGCGCAAAGGCAGACACCCCTCGTTGCTCAGCCATCTCGACGTCGTACTGCTGCCGCCCGCGACCCGCCTCATGTACCGCTTCGTGGTGTCGTCGGTGGCGGCACCGCCATTGTCCCTGTAGAGCAAGATGGTGTATAGATAGGCCGCCGCATCGTGCCCACCCTCGGCGGCACGCCGGAGATCATTGCATCCCCTGTTTCCCATGAAGACGGCTTTGATCCCAGAGAAGAAGCAAGCCTCCGAATTCCCGAGATCGGTCAGCATAGCAAGGAAGGCTTTGTAGGCGGTGGGGTCCCACACCCAAAAAATCTCATCTCTTATCCCCTCTATCGACAAACGTCGGCCGACGTCGCCGTGGCCGCACACGCGGCGCATGGTCGAGCAAGTACCGCGTAGGCTACGGAGGTCAGCCAAGGGCCGCTCTGAGGTCGCACCGACGCGTGCCGCAATCTCAATGTGGAGGTCTTGAGGGAGGTCCAGCAGCAACGACAGCTGGTGCCGCCTGCTTCTTCCCGGCATGCTATTCATCTCCGGCCGGGAATGGTGACGATGAGGAAAAGGCCGTTGCTGTTTTTTCACGGGTAGATGAAGGGGCAGGGGATCTAAATTATTTTGGAAGGAGAAGATACAGGAGATTTGTTTCCAAACACGGTTTAAGTGTGAAGTGGAGATGACGTTTGGCTAATCCGTGTATTCTTTAATTCTCCATTGCAGACGACGTTTGGCTAATCCGCGTATCCTTTAATTCTACATTGGAGACGACGTTAAGTTAATACGTGTATCCTTTAATTCTACATTGGAATCACTGCCTCCGCTCTCAGCCATTGACTGGGCAACTGTTTCCCCATTGACCGGATCTGGAATCAATTTCTTGGGAACCTTCCCGTTTCCTGTGCTCTTGATCTTATCCCTTCCTCTTTTTTTTGACAACCGATCTTATCCCTTCCTTGTTTTTGCTATAAAAAAGGCATCGACGCCTATCGGTCCTCCTCACTTGCTTCGTTCTTCTCTAGATCTAGATCTAGCTATGGCACAAAGAATAGATCTTGTAGGATGCAAGCTTTTGCTTTTCTCTCTTCTTCCTCCTAGTTCTCTCAGTTGCTAGAAGAATTCTTGTGATATGGGTGATCGAGTTGCTCATCCCTCTAGCACAGCTGCTAGAAAAATCCTTGTGATATATTTCCTTGTGATTTGGCATCAGCTGTCGGGGGGAGAGTAGCCCAGAACCTCCTGCATCGGGAAGAACAAGCCGACGAAAAGATCACTGAGGTCTGGGGAGAGAAGGCCAACTCCACTACATCTTTCTCGTCAAATTTGCGCTTCCTTTTGCTTTCCCTTCTCCTTTAGGAGGAGGATTTTTAAGGGATATGTTTCCATCCTCTGCTGTATCTTTCTCTTGTGCTCACTTGTAAGCATGAAGAAGAGCAAGCGGACGGGAAGGTCGCAGAATCTGGAGCATATCTCGTCAAACATACGTTTCCTTGTGAAGGGATATGTTCTCCCCTTCTGCTGTATTTTCCTCAGTTGTAAGCATGAAGAAGAACAAGCCGCCGGGAGCATCTCTTTTGCTTAGTTTAGATCTATATATGTTCCTCATCCTGGGAGTGCTTAGTGATGATCAACATAGATGGCCGCTTTGTAACCTTCTGATGTATCAATGATGACTGTAATCTGTGTGTGTGATTTTGCATCTCAGGAGACATGCTTGTGTGATTATCTGTATGCAGTCCAATTTTTTGTATGATTTACCTACTCACTTGCAAGCACGAACAAGAACAAAACGACAGAAGTATATCTCTTTTGCTTACTTTAGATCTGTGTTCCTCATCCTGGTAGTGCCTAGTGATGATGAACATAGATGGCCGCTTTGTAACCTTCTGATGTATCAATGATGACTGTAATCTGTGTGTGTGATTTTGCATCTCAGGAGAGATGCTTGTGCGATTATCTGTGTGCAGTCCAATTTTTTGTATGATTTACCTACTCACTTGCAAGCATGAAGAAGAACAAGCCGACGAGGGCTAGCTAATCCGTGTCTCTTTTGATGTAATCTGTGTGTGTGATTTCGCATCTCTTGCCCATAACAAAGGCGACGCGGGTTGGTTAATCCTTGTCTCTTGCCCATAACAAAGGCAACGCGGGTTGGCTAATCCTCGTCCCTTTTATATTAACGCCCGTTACTGAATTGAAGCAGCCTGCAACATACTTATTGAACTGAAGCAGAATATAAACAGAATATATATAGTATCTTAGGCAGAATATATTACAAAAAGGATTCAAATTCCACCACATCCTATATATTACAAAAAGTATTCAAATTCCACCAATACATCACATCCTCTATATTACAAAACGGATTCCATTTCCACCAATAGACACATCCTACATTACAAAAAGGATTCAGCAGAAATCAGGCTTGCTTTTTCTTCCTTGATTTCTGTATAAGGATTTTTTCACTATGGTCGCTTCGCAAGTACGGTGTTTTGTTAGTTCCCAAGAGTCGGGGCTTGTATGAAGTGTCAAAGGATGGAATTTCATCAAACTGGTTGTATTCCTCCTTCTCAACAACATTTTCAACCCCAACAATCCTTTTTTTCAGGCATAACCACAGACCAGTTCTTCTTTGCAAGGTCAGGTACATAGAACACTTGCTCAACATCGTTGGCGAAGACAAACGGTTCGTTTTTGTAACCAAAGACCCGGAGATCAACACTAACATAACCATATTTGTCCTTGCTCACAGCTCTCTTCCCATTGGTGACCCATCTACATCGAAACAGGCTACCTTCAATCCTACATAATCAAGCTCCCATATCTCCTCTATTTGACCATAGTATGTCTCTGTCTCCATGTCATCATCATCATTACTGTCGTCGACGACGGCCCGTACACGCACACCACTATTTTGATAGACGCTCTTTTTATCCTGGGCCATGGTGTAGAACGTGTATCCATTGATATCCATTGTTTGGTATCTTGTAACAGTGAACAATGGCCCCGCTGCTAGATTCCTTATCTCGTTGGTTATTACAACATTATTGCTGCATGTCTCGACACAATCTTGGAGCCACCTGCTGAAACCTTGCATGTGCATCTTTGCAAGCCAAGCCCTACCACGGTCAAGGTTGTCTTCACGTAGTTGTCGCTTGTGCTCATTGGCAAACGGTGTAATTAGGTGCAGCTGTTGTATCACGGTGAAATGAGCCTTTTGGAAGGCAACTGGTTCCTGAGTAACTGACTTTTTCCCCAGGGTCCCAACACCTGAAAGCCTACCTTCATGCCGTGAGCAAGGCACACCAATGGGGTTTTGGGGGTCCATATAACCCATGTCCCACTTCACTGCTTCGATGGTCTCATAGCCACGAATAATGGCCCCCTCCGGAAATAACCGGTTATGTACCAATGATTTCAGGAATCCATAGAACCTCTCATATGGAAACATCCGATGAAGGTAAGATGGGCCAAGGAACCAGATTTCCCTCGCAAGGTGTGCTGTTTGATGCAGCATGAGATCAAAGAATGATGGTAGGAAGGTAGCTTCAAGCAGGCATAGGGTCTCGAAATGCCTCCTCTCTAAGTGCAATAGTTTTTCCTCATCAATCACCTTCTGTTCTATTGCATTGAAGAATAAACACAAGCTTGTGACCGCGTCGCGAACCAGTTCTATCTTGATACCTCTAAGTGCAACAGGAAGAAGAGCTGTCATCAACACATGGCATAGAGCTCCGGCCCAATGCCCAGTTCTTTAAGATCCTCCCTTGCATTTTTATGATCTTTTCATTTGGACTTCTGTTGTAGCAATGTTCCTTAAGTAGCTTCACACACATTCTTCTTGACGTGCAGGTTGTCAATCGAATGATGCACATCCAACATCGGCCAATACTCTAGCTCCCATAGAATTGATTTCTTGTTCCACATTCCTTCTTCTTCTTCTTCTTCTTCTTCTTCTTCTTCACCATCTCGTTTCTTTCTTTTGCCAAGGGTTTTTTCAGTCAGTTTGGGTAACTCCTCGATAGTTTTGACATCCTTGACTTTCAAGTGGACCAAATCTCTAGTCACATGCAACGGCGCCTCTCGATTCTCCTTTTCCCCATTAAACTGACAATCCATAGCCCGGTATGGATGTTTCTTGCCGAGGAAACGACGGTGCCCCATAAATACGTATTTCTTTGAATGTCTTAGCCATACTGCCAAGTATCTTCCAAGCAGTGTGGGCAAGCTGCACCTTTCCTTTTACTCTGGCCAGAGAGGTTGTGATGATCCGGGTTGTCGTTGATGGTGGTGAACAACATGGCATGCATTGTGAACTCCTCACGCTTGTACTCATCCCAGACCTCCTTCACACCAGGCTTCCACAGTATCTTCAAGTCATCAACTAGTGGCCTCAAGTAGACATCAATACGGTCGCCAGGTTGCTTTGGCCTGGAGACCAATATTGTCAGCATCATATATTTCTGTTTCTTGCATAACCAGGGTGGAAGGTTGTACAATGACAGCATGACAGGCCAGGTGCTTTGTGTTGAGCTCTGGTTACCGAATGGGTTCACGCCATTTGTGCTCATTGTTGACGGTCATTACAACAAAAAATCGACCGTCAAAACCTCAGGTTTGAGAGGAGTATATGACAAATTTCATGCACATTTTTAGTACTAATAAAGTTCCACGAGTTGTGTTGTGATTTTCATAAGCAGGTACACATTTTGGGACAAATTGGGACCAACATACCACATGTGCTAGGCAATGCCGAACCACCAGGCACGGCCGGCCCTGCAGGTGCGGCCGGCCCTGCCCCGTGGTGTGTCTCTGGTCCTAAGCACCGCCTCTCCCTCGAGCACAACTTGGATGAACGAGATTCACTGAGGAAACATCAGTTTGATCAAACGGTGGAGGCTAGGATCACTTGGATCAATGGGTCCACTTGTCCGGTCGCTCAACCGCCACAACCGTCATCCAGAGGCAATCCTAGGCATCCCCGAGCATAGTCGGTGCATCACACGGCACGGGGGTGGGCCGGCCGCACCTATCAACTCGCGTGCTGGGCGAAACCGACCCAAGGAGCTGACCTACAACTGCCTCGGGAGATGTGATCAGGGGCGTCCAAGGCGAGAGGCGGCACATCCCAGGGCCGGCCGCACCTAGTGAGCCGGCCGCACCTGGCATGTGGCCCCCCTGCGCTCCACCGACCTTCCTTGCCTATAAAAGCCACCTCCCACTTGCTGGATCAGACACACAACGCAGGAGCATCTCCATTTGTCTCTTTTGTTCACTTAGAGTAGGATTAGTGTAGCTTGGGAGTTAGAGTCGAGTCGAGCTAGTCTCGGGGTTCTGGAGGAGTCTTCTTCAGGTTTTGGTACTACCCTTGTATCAATTCTTTGTTTGGACTCAAGTACAATTCAAGTTATCTTTCTATCTTACCTTTCGAGTCAATTACATTCAGCTTTTACTTTGCTCTAGAAGCTTTATTCTTGGCCTAGACTAAAGTTAGTTTAATCTTGGTTAGCATAGCTCTCTTGAACCCTATAGTGTTGTGGTCATTCTTCGCTTGATCTTCGGTGTATCATCGAAGAGAGAGACCTTCCTTTGTGATATCCGGGGAAAGGTTCTTTGGTTCGTTGTGAGCGCGATGCTCAGAACTTGCCTTAGTTTTAGATTGGTGTCCAGTTCAACGGAATAGTTGTGGTACCCTAAGGAGGTGACAGCTTCGGACGGGCTTTGTAGTCCACCACGTTAGTTCGGGCCGGGAGGATTCAGCACGTCGTTGTTCTCCCTTCTCATCCCAGTCCGAGAGCGCGGCTTTGCATGCCCCTGCAGCACTAGAAGAGCTTGTCGAGTTAGCTTGTCTTGGTTATCCTTTGCCTTAGTTCTTTACCTAGAGTTGACAAGAATAGATAGATTGTGTTAGGATCCTTTCTCGTCTCGTTGTCCTCCCAGCTCGCTAGGTCCTCTCTAACCCTTTATCAAGATCTCCTTGTGTGTGTCAAGTTATCCCCGAATATCTTTATTCGTTACCCCGCTATAGCTCTTTACCGAGTCTCATTTCTCTCCACCGTTTATTCGATCATCATTGCCGTAGTGCCTCCCTTGGGAAAATATAAATACGATAACCCGAATACCACCGGGTGAAGTGCTACAACGGTAATCCGTGCGCTTGCGGACCTTTCTGTGACGTGTGTTTTACCAAAGACGTTCCCTAGCCCTATTACTAGGGGTATAAACCCGGTAGCGATGCTAGCGAGTGCCAACAAGCATTCCTGGTGCCGTCGCCGTGAGTGCAAACCTAGTGGTGAGGCTAAGGAGCGTCAACACTCATAGCAAACCGTATGCTCCTTACGTCTTCGTCAAACCACGGATAGTGGTTACTAATGTTACCCCATTGTGCTGCATCTGCGGGGTGCCTAAACTTGCCATCTTGCTTAAGCTCCTTTCGGCCTTCGTCATGCCAACACAAGAGTTGGGCCTCCTTTCGTGTTGTGAACCATCTTCTCAGCCGAGGAATGATGCAAAAATATCATGCCACCCTCACAGGAACCCCTCTGTTAGCCTTCTTCTTCTTGCATCTGATCTGCTTAAGCTCCTTTCGGCCTTCGTCATGCCAACACAAGAGTTGGGCCTCCTTTCGTGTTGCGAACCATCTTCTCAGCCGAGAAATGATGCAAAAATATCATGCCACCCTCACAGGAACCCCTCTGTTAGCCTTCTTCTTCTTGCCTCTGATCTCACCGGGCTCATTCTCGTCATCAGCATTATTATCATCTCCACCATCCTTTTTCCTCTTGTACTGATCATAGCCACACTTGGGGCACTTGTCAAGGTCTGCATAATCTCCACGGAACAATACACAATTGTTCTTGCATGCATGGATTTTTTTCAACCTCTATTCCCAGAGGACAGATTATCTTCTTTGCCTCAAAGACAGACTCTGCTATTTGGTTTCCTTCAGGTAGCATGTCTCTAAGCACATCCAATAGATGTTTGAAACTTTTGTTGCTCCAACCATGATCTGCCTTAAGCTGCAGAAGATTTGGATCACCAGAAAGGCGAGAGTACTTCTGGCAATCAGGATAGAGGGGTTTCTTTGAATCTTCAATGAACTGCTTCAGCCTCGCTAATTCAGAAGGTGTGTACACTCGTTGAAACTCAACATCCCACAACATTTGATCAACATTGTGCACATGTTGCAACACCTCACCATCATCGAAGCCCCTAACTTCTTGATCAGTGATATCCTCAGGTCTCATCACATTTGGTGGGAATAATGGTTCATTTTCCTCAAAAAAAACCACCGTCATCAAGGTCTTCATCATGGTCGGTAGCATGGTGTCGCACTTCACCTTCATTTAGGCAGCCTGCTTCGAGTTCATTAAGGACTTCCTCACCATGTTTATTCCAACACGTGTAATTTTTTGTGAAACCACGTGTGACCAAATGATGAAAAATAATTTCCTGTTGTGCGAATTTCTTCTGGTTGAGACAATCTATACAGGGGCAAAGCATTGCCTGAACACCACGGTTTCTCATATCTACCTCTGCTTGATTTAGAAAACCATTGACCCCGCTTAAGAAATTCTCCCAATCTTCTTGGGGCTGTCTGTACATCCAAACCCGAGCAGCAGACGCCATCTGCATTCCATACACCAAATGAGCATAATTCATCACACAAAAAACCGATAACATAAGAGGATTAGGACAGCTGAAGAATTTCAATAAAAGGGGGCAATTAATTTCCACCTTGACGAGGACTTTCTACGAGGCAAGCGCGGCCGAGGAGGAGGATCGGAGGCAGCGTCGCTGCCGCGGCGACAGCGCGGAGGTCGGCACCGAGCCCCAGGGGGAGGGGACACGGAGGTGTCTGCTTTGGATGACACCGCGGTCGACGTCCGCTGGCCCCTTTCGCCATCGCGCACGCGGCCGGCCGGCCTGCTGCAGCGCCAGCTTTCTGAGGAGAGAAAGCGCGATCCTCAGAGCGCGCGCAGCTGGCGGCGGCGAATGGGGCAGGCCGGCGCGGACATCTGAGCAGAGAGATCGAGCGAGTGACCTTCTGAGGAAAGAGAGCGAGTGTTGTTGTCGGAACGGGAGTGGCCTTCTGAGGAGAGAGAGCGAGTGGTGTCGGAAGGAGAAGACAGAGATGCGCAATAACAACGTGCATCTCAGATGTGAGAAAAAAGGTGACCCTAGGTGGAAATCAAAGGAGACGAGTCCTAAGAAATGAGCGTATCCAATTGGGTCACCAGCAAAGGAGACGCATCCTAACAAGCATGCGTCTCCAGTACGAAATTATCAGTAACAGACTTTATAGCCCGTTACCAATATGGTACTGATCAGTAACGGACTTAAACAGCCCGTTACCGATAGGGCATTGATCGGTAATGGACTTTATGAGCCCGTTACCGATAGGTTTAACTTTTGTAACGGACTTGCTTTAACATCCGTTACAAAGAATTCATGTAACGGGCATTTAAGAAGCCCGTTACCAGAAGTCCACAGTGGTAACGGGCGTAGTGGAGGCCAACCCCGGGGTCAGCCTGCTGCACTTATGAGTAACGGGCGCCAAACAACAACCATTACAGATGTGGGTGCATGTAACGGGCGTTAAGGGCCCGTTACAAATGCCGCGTGACCTATTTGAGGTTTTTACGTAGTGGTTGGGGATGCTCACTTGGCTTCTCTTTTGGTTTCTCCTCACTAGGTTTCTCACCATTCTTCTCTCCAACCACATCTCACTTTGAGCTCACAAATCTCACCGGTTTTTGGAAGTTGTTTGTTGGGTGAGGGAATATGGGTGGATCTGGAGTTGTGTCAAATTTGTTTCTGAGATGGTTAGGCTTAGGCTCAAACTTGTTCTTGTGTGTTGTTTGTGGTGGGATAGGAATCTCTCCAATTTTCTCATCTCTCTCACCACTGGTCTCTGCAATCTTGTCAGCCCCAAGTGCTTGACCATCATAGCGTTTGGAAGCCGCTATCATGATACCAAGCTGAGGCTCCTGACCCGACAACCAACTCAAACACTTTCTCAACTCATCATTCTCATCTTGCAAGAGATCAACATAAAGTGCAAGTTCTAGATTCTTCACAGCATGCAATTCACAAGTAGAGCAGGAAGTAGGAATGTGAGCTTTCAAATCAGCCTCAAGTGAAACAATGCGAGCACGAAGTTCATCAATCTTTCCATGCAAAACAGGACAAGATGTGCAAGCACCTAGCAAAGAAGGTCTAGACTGCAGCTCAGCTAACTTAACCCTAAGCACATCTAGTTCCTCACACTTGGAAGCATGCTTTTCCTTAAGAGCAGTAAGACCAGCTAGGAACACAGAGCAATCAGTACAATCAACCTCATCAATAACAACAGGTGAAGCCTTAAGCGAGTCAATTTCAAGCTTAGCATCCAGGTTTTGTGTTTCTAGCTCAGCTACTCTACTCCTAGCATCTTCAAGCAAGGCCCTAAGCTCCTTTCTCATCTTCTTAGCCTCTCTAAGCATGTCATCACGATTATCAAGCAATTTTTCCTATTTCCTCATTCTCCTGGCGCAAGAAGGAAAGCTCATCACGTACCTCGTCCTCGGAGTCGGAGTCCGAGTCGTCCTCCTGGCTCTTCTTGCTGCCGGAGCTGTGTGCCATGCCACAGAAGCCGTCTCGCACGAAGCAGCTCAGCCCGCTCAAGTTCTTGGATCCCTTCTTGCTCTTGCGCCGATCACCTTCATCTTCACTGCTACTCGAGATCGAGGTAGAGTAGGTGGAGCTAGAGTTGACGTTGCTCGCTACGACCATCGTTCGGGCCTTCTTGCCGTGGCCGTCCTTCTTCCTCGATCTTTGCTCATCCTTGCTCTTGTGCTTGTGCTTGTGATCGCGCCTCGATCGGTAATTGCTCTCCGTCCTAGACCGGTGCTTGTAGTTGTTCTTGTTCTCCATCTTCTCAGGGCAGTCGGCGACGAAGTGTCCTGGCTTGCCGCACTGAAAGCACGTCCTTGTGTTCCTCCTTATGTTGACCCGGTTCTCGTGCATCCTCTCGAACCTCCTGGTCAGCAGCGCCAGCTCCTCCTCTCCAAGCACGTCGAACTCCTCATCTAGCAAAGACATCAAGGAAGACAAAGAGTACATCCTGGTGGATGGGTTAGCGTTAGACTTTGCACCTGAGCCACCGATGAGGGCGAGACTATGAGAGTCAGTCGGGCCCTCAAGCTTGGCTGTCACACCCCGGTCCACCTCAGCCGACTTGAGCTTTGAGAACAGCTCATCTACCGATAGAGTCTCATACTTATCCGACTCTAGAATGGCCCCGACATTTCCGCCCCAAATCGTACAATCCAACGAGTGCAAGAGCTTCACGGCTCTCTCATGATCATCGTACGGGAGCACGGTCGCATTGGCCCTCATGTTGTTCACAATCACCGTGAACCGCTGGAACATCATATCGATGGACTCACCGGGGAGATGAGTGAAGTTCTCTTACTCTCTCCAGTAAGTCGCCAACAACCGAGCCTGAACCTGACTATTTCCAGCGTGAGTATTCTTCAGCACCTCCCAAATCCTACAAGCTAAGTCCTCTGTCTGAACCCGATCGAATTCAGACTGACACAGAGCACGAAACAAGTAGTCGACCGCCTTGTTGTTGGCATCGTGCATGTCCCTCGATCCTGGAGCAAGGAAGTTCACAGGATGAACATAAGTTGTGTTCACCGTGACATCCCAAAGGATCTGACCCTTACCACGGAGGAAAGCTGCCATCCGCCTCTACCACATCTGGTAGTTTTTCCCATCGAAGTGCGGAGGACCCGATCCCCGTTCCTGGTACGCCATCTTTGGATCTTAGACTGGTTAGAGTCCCGAAAGACCTGTAACTGGCTCTGATACCACTTGAAGGACCGAACTGGCGACCAGAGAGGGGGAGTGAATGGATGCTGATAAAAATTCTTCTCGAAGGAGATGGCTTCTCCAACAAGTCGAACACGGCCTATCCAACACTTCTCCGACTCGAACTACCCAAGTTTGCCAAAGTCACGTAGCCACTGAAATTGCTACTGACCCTAGGAGCAAACCACTCGACCAACCAAAACTCACACTCCAAACACGCAGCGGAAATCTACACAACTTGCTGCCTGTGCCACACCGGTCAGACCGATGGCCTACGCCGGTCAGACCGGTGGACAGCGCCAGTCAGGCCAGTGGCTAAAGCAGTTGCACAGAAATGTTCCAGGAAGCCTCAGTGACTCCTCTAGGCCCTGGAACAAAAACCACCTCCAAAACTCAAATTAAAGGAGAAGAAAAACCTTCACAAAACCTAGCAAAACTCCTTGAGACCTACCAAGAACTGACCAGAACCACCACAGCCCAAAGCCACACGCACACAACAATTCACCCGAGCCAAAACCCAACAAAGGCTGGCACCGGTCAGACCGGTGGAAGGCACCGGTCGGACCGGTCAGGCCTGGGCGCTCGGGATGAACAGCGGGCCGCGGGTCAACCCCTCCAAATCCAAATCCCCATCTCCCGATTCGCTCCACGGATTCGCACAAGACTTTGGGGATACTAGGAGTATCTCATGGGCATCCCATAGCTACGATTTGGTCCACCAAAATTCGTTGAATCAAGAGGAATCGAAGGATTTCCACCAAGAACACTTTTCCGAAACCTAAGAAAACCCCAAAATCGAGCACCTTTACTCATGGATTTGGGAGGGGAATCACAAAGAAAAGAACCACGAAGGGTTCATGCATACATCCCCTATCAAATCCCAAATAGAAAGGCCTCAAATCCACCACAAGAAAATCACCAAGAAAAGGCTCCGAAAATCACAAAAAGGAAAATGGGGGAGACACAATCAAGCCTTGAGGAACCACGCCGAATCATCTATACATATCATGAAGGTTCATACAAGGTCTAGCTTGCCACCCAATCATCCATCTCTCTCTAAGGATCTCACCATGAAGCTCTCAAGCTAGTCCTAAAAATCCTAAGGAAAATAGGAAGGGAAAATAGCAAAAGCAAATGAGCTAGGGTTCCAAGAGATGGCTGCCATCCTCTCACCACTTGGGTTATATGGAGGAAACTGAAAGACGAAACTACGCCTAAGACATAAAACTAAGATACACACCCCCGAGGGGCAATTTGGGAATCTTCGTCGTAGCACCATCAGACGGATGTCCGGCGACCGCAAACTTGCTTAGCCTCGACACAAGCCTTGCGATCCGGACGAGTTTCCTCCGCTTTGAAGTCTCCGAAAGGCGTCATCGCACACCAGTCAGACCGGTGCTCCTCACTGGTCAAACTGGTACCCACCGGTTAGACCGGTCTAGCCCACCGGTCAGACCGGTCCAGTGCTGCTACTCTTCGATCTTCGGTCTTGGCTTTGTGGATCAACCAAGGAACCCAGTGGTTTTGTGGAGAACCACTTGAAACCCCACGAACTAGGTGTAGCCTCCGCTAATCACCACTCATGACTCGGCTCCCACGAAGTTCCGGCTCGACCTTGGTTTTGAGGCTCAACCAAGAAACCGTCCACGACTTCATCTTGCTGTTCTTGCCACCATGCGGCCCGCACTTGACCCACTTATCTTCTCCACACCTGGAGGCCTCATCAGCAATGACTTTTCGCGCTTGTTCTTCACCTGCACCAACACCAGTCAAGCCGCAACCTGCACCTGCAATACTTAGCCAAGAGTCAGTCCACACAACATTGTCAATCACTCATCACACCAGAAAGCGACCATCCACCGGTCCTCGAACCACACAAGCTCTCATGAAGTCCTCGGCGACGCCTGAAAATGAGCGCACAGACACACAGAAAACTGAATGTCCGGCCTCGTCGCCGTCAAGTACAAGAGGGAGCCTATCATGCTTCGGTACTCCTTCTAGGCCATGGGCTTTCCGTCCTCATCCGCATCCAGTGCTGCAGTCGTACTCATCGGTGTCGACAGGGGCTTTGAGTTGTCCATCTTGAACTTCTTGAGGATGTCCTTCGTGTACTTGGTTCTTGAGCAATTCTCCCATCATAGACATCTCGAATTCTTTGCTCATGTTCTATGCAAACCTCGCAACCAAAGAGTGAGACGAGCCGCAAAAGACAATATAATCCACATACACCTGAACAATTAGGATACCATCACCCTGCCTGAGGAGAAAAAGAGTCTTATCTATTTTGCCCATCTCAAACCCCTTGCTGAACAAGAACCCTCTCAAACGGCCATACCATGCCCGGGGAGCTTGTTTTAGCCCATACAACGCCTTCCTCAGTCTATATAATCGGTGGGAAACTTAGTAGACTCAAAGCCCGGTGGTTGCTTCACATAAACCACTTCCTCCAAAAACCCATTCAAAAAGGCACTCTTCACATCCATTTGGTACAATTTGAACCCTTTAGCCACAGAAAAGGCTAGAAGGATCCTAATCGCCTCCAAACGGGCTATAGGAGCAAATGTCTCCTCATAGTCTATTCCCTCCTTCTGACTAAAGCCCTGAGCAACCAATCTCGATTTATTTCTCACCACCTCACCATTCTCACCCTCTTTGTTCTTCCACACCCATTTTGTCCCAATAGGTTTGCAATGTGGTGGTGGCTCTACCAACTCCCAAACTTGGTTTCTCTCAAAGTTCTCTAACTCCTCATGCATTGCGTTCACCCAATTAGGATCAGAGAGTGAGTGTCCAATGTCTTTCGGCTCAAAGGTAGCAACAAAAGCCGAATGAGCAAAGTGAGAAGCATTTCTGGACCTCAACCGTGTCGTATGCTCATTGATGTCACCGATGATTCTTAAGGGAGGATGATCAACTTGAACGTGCCTCGGTGCCTCTCGCCTGGAGACGACCTCCCCCTCAACAGCAGCTTCCACTTGATCTTGCTGGCTCGTAGTCGGTGTAGGGGATGGACCATCCTGCACCATAGTCGTCGTAGTGGAAGTAGAGGGTACATGCACGGCTGGAGCTTCACCATCATCACCATCATTCTCTCCAGCATCATCCTCCTCATCCTGAAAGATCTTCTTGCCAATCTCATCATCACCTGCACACTCAAAAACAGACGAACTGCATGGCTGGGTCTCATCGAAGGTAACCTCGCAAGTTTTCATGACTAGGTTAGTATCAAGGTTGAACACACGGAATGCTTGAGAATGACTCGCATAACCCAAAAAGATGCCATCGGAGGACCTCGACTCAAACTTATCAAGCCTACCTTTCTTGAGAATAAAGCACCGACAACCAAAAGCCCTAAAATGGCTCACTCTAGGCACTCGCCCGTGCATGAGCTCATAGCACGTCTTGTTCAAGAAGGCCTGAAGAAAAATCTGGTTCCCAACATGGCACGTGATATTCACCACCTCAGCCCAATATCTCCTCGGAGTCCTATGCTCGTCGAGCATCGTCCGAGCCATCTCACAAAGGGAACGATTTTTCCTCTCTACCACACCATTCTGACAAGCAACATAGGGAGAGGAAAATTGATGTTCGAGACCCAAATCACGACAAAAGGTTTCAGAACGAGGGTTTTTAAATTCAGTGCCATTGTCGCTATGAATAGCTGGAACAACATCTCCATTCCCCTCATTCTTCAACCTCAAGATTAGATCCTGGACAAAACCAAAAGTCTCCCCCTTGTCAGCCAAAAAGAAGACCCAAGCATAGCGAGAATAGTCGTACACTATCACCAGGACGTACCATTTCCCACCCGCTAAGCACACACGAGCTGAACCAACCAAATCCATGTGGAACAGCTCGCATGGCCTCTCAGTCATAACAGATGTCAGAGGCGGGTGAGAGGCGGTGACCATCTTACCATGCCTACATGGAGCACATACCAAGTCATTTTGGTATTTCAACTTAGGCAATCCTCCGACCAAACCAAGCCCACCCAAGTGTGACAACAAGTCAAAACTCAAGTGACCTAGCCTCCTATGCCATTTCCAAAGCTCCGCCAAATCACCGGCAACCAAACAGCGGGAAGAGTCGACACACTGAGAGAAATCGGCTCTAAAAATCTGACCCTCGGGGATGATCATGCACACAAGATCACCTCGAAAATCCAAAACACAAGAAGCGCCCGTTTTGAAACGAACCTCAAAACCCTCATCAAGAAGTTGGGACACCGAAAGAAGATTGAACCCCAAAGACTTGACAAGAGCAACACGCCTAAGAGTCACAGACTCGCTCACCTTCACCGTGCACACTGAAAGCACTCTACCTTTCCCATTATCCCCAAAAGTGATGTACTCTTTGGTCATCACCGGGTGAGGCTGGAGAACCACCTTTGATCTCCGGTCATGTGTCAAGAGCAACCGGAGTCGATCAACCAAAAGCCCTCCAAGCCTCCCACCTGAAAATCAAAAACGAGAGCAAGAGTGAGCAAACGACTCAGCACTGGGGTTCGTACAATATGAATCAAACTAGTGCCGTGCCATTTACTCAAAAGTGGGGTTAGCAAAATCCATCCTATCACTCCTAGGTGGAACACTCACACGTCTCCTTGGAGGACTACACGTACCACGAGGTGGAGACTGTGGCCCGTAGCTCCTCTGAGACCTAAAGCTACGATCGTTCCCCCATACTCGTATTGACCACGAGCGAAGGAACCTCCAGCAAACTCACCACACCCAAACCCAACACGCCTACCACTATCTCTCTGTGGTGGCACACCTCGACGCACAAACTCACGCCTCTCTCGAGCGTAAATGGTACGCACCACACCCTCACCCCTAGGCACCCTCACCCTTATCACTTGAGCTCTATGAAGAGTAGCAGGAGCTCGAGTCGATGTCGCTCGCTCCAGCAACCATCGTTCGCTCCTTCTTCTTGTGACCACCACTCCTTCTCGGCCTCCACTCGGACTTGTGCTTGCCCTTGTGGTCATCCCTCGAGCGGTTCTTGTGATCGGTCCTCAGACGGTGCTTGTGCTCGGGCTTGACCTCCATGGCCTCTGGGCACTCAGTGATAAAGTGCCCGTGCTTCCCGCACCGGTAGCAAATGCTCGAGCTCCTCCGAGCGTTCTTCCGGTTCGTGTACATGCGCTCGAACCGCCTGCTCAGCAATGCGAGATCCTCCTCGCCCAGCACGTCGAACTCCGCATCTGGCATGGACACAAGACAAGACAAAGAGAACTGTCTTAAAGACAGGTTAGTGTTAGTCCTTGGTCCAGAAACGAGAGACAGACTATGAGGGTCAGCCAGGTTCTCGATTCTTGCTCGCACCCCACAATCCACCTCGGACGACTTGAGCTTGGAAAATAGCTCGTCCACCGTGAGGGTCTCATACTTCTCCGACTCCAGAATGGCCTCGACCTTCTCACTCCACACGGTACTATCCAGAGAGTGCAGAAGCTTCACAGCTCTGTCATGATCATCGTACGGGAGCACAGCCACATTAGCCCTTATGTTGTTCACAATCATAGTGAACCGCTGGAACATGGTGTCTATGGACTCACCGGGGAGATGAGTGAAGTTCTCGTACTCTCTCCGGTTGCTCACGAACAACCGAGCCTGAACCTGAGTGTTCCCAGCGTGAGCATTCTTCAACTGCTCCCATATCTTACAAGCCAAGTCCTCTATCTGAACCTGATCGAATTCGGATTGACATAGAGCACAAAACAATTAGTCGACCGCCTTGTTGTTGGTGTCGTGCATGTCCCTTGAACCCGGAGCCAGGAAGATAATCGGATGAACATAAGTTGTGTTCACCGTAATGTCCCAAAGCAACTGACCCTTGCCGCGAAGGAAAGCAGCTATCCTTCTCTGCCACATCTGGTAGTTCTTACCATAAAAGTGTGGAGGACCCGAACCCCGTTCCTGGTATGCCATCTTTGGATCTTAGACTGGTTAGAATCACGAAGATCTGTAACCAGCTCTGATACCAATTGAAGGACCGATTAGGCGACCAAAGAGGGAGGGAGAGTGAATGGGAGCCGATAAAAATTCTTCTCCGAAGAGTCGAACTCGGCTATGTCCCAAATTCACAACCAAGGATTCCCACACGAGCTTGCCAAGGTTGTGTAGTCAGAACGGACCTACCAACCCTAGGAACAAGTCCAAACAAGTTGCAAAGCGGAAGCACAACTCAAGAAGCAAAGGACTTAGCCAATCTGCAGTGCCCTGGGCGGATGGTTCGCAGTGACCACGCGGACAGTCCGCGAGCACTGGGCGGACGGTCCGCAGGACCATGACGGATGGTCCGCAAAAACGATCCGAACCACCAGTATGAACCGATGGAAATTGGATGGTCCGTTCCCTACCCTCGGATGGTCCGCGGGCAACCCGTCCCGTGCGGACAGTCCGCGACCAGCAGGCGGACGGTCCGCAAACACCTCGCAATGAAACCCTTGACTCTCCACGGATCGAAATGTCTCGTGCTCACGATCTGAAGAACACGCGATGAAATCGACTCCTCGTGGACGGTCTGCCAACCAGGCGCAGACGGTCCGCTAGGCGCGGACAGAGCAGCTCGAGCCCGAGTTGCTCAAAGTCAACACCTCCTTCCCTTTGCCCGATCTCCCAAATCAACCAAGGGATTGCTACCAAATCATAGGTGAAGATGAAGCGTCTCTAGGAGATACTATACCAACGAATTTGTAGCCTCAAGCCCACTGAATCAAGAGGTATCGAGATTCTACCGAGATCACACAAAAAGCTAGGGTTCCAACCGAAATCCTTCAATTGGAGGCCAAATCCGGAGTTTGAGGGGTCAAGATCAAGCACAAAGATGCACAAGACATCTATCCATGATCCCCACAAAGAAATCCTAACCCAAACACCTCAGAATTAAAGGAACAAGCCGCACACGAAAATCCAACGTAAATAGCCCGAAAAAGACATGAAAATCACTCGAGCCCCAAGAAGGAAATCAACACAACCATGAAAGCTTCCATAGACTCAGAGGTCAGATTCTCTACAAAACGGTGAAGAAAATCTAAGCCTATGGAGCAAGGAAATGAGAAGCAATCCAGAAGGATAGTTTGCCAAGAAACCCTAGAGCTATATATATGGAGTCCCTCTTGGTTGGGCAAATGACCAAGCTACCCCTAGAACTTAAACTGAGATACAAACCCCTCAGGGGCAATATGGTCAAGTAGCACTCCTCTTCATCGGGCGGCCATGCCTTCGCCACAGTCCGCGTTCTCCCGACGCAAGCCCTGCGATCCGCCGCGTATCCCCCGGCATCGAACCTTCTCGGCGCGCCCGAATCCCGTCTTCGCCCGCCGAGTCTCTAGTCCTGGTTTTGTGGCTCAACCAAGTAACCCGACCGTTTTGTGGTGAACCGCCGCAAACCCCGCGTGCAGACTCCGGTCGTGAGCCACTACCCTGCACTGGCTCCAGACGACAACTTCGTCTTACTGTTCTTTCCACCATGCGGCCCGCACTTGATCCCGTTCGGCCAACGGGTCCAACGAGCCGAGCCTACTTGTCTCTCCACTCCTCAGAGGCCCTGCAAGGCTAAGACCTTTCACGCGCGCTCTTCACCTGGACCAACACGAATCAAGCCGCAACCTGCACCTGCAATACTCGGCCAAGAGTCAGTCCACACCATGTTGTCAATCACTCATCACACCAGTGAGCGACCATCCACCGGTCCTCGGACGCTTCGGTAATCAACTGACCTCAACAAGTACTGCCCGAAAGATCCCTTCCCTCTCCCTTGCATCGACCAGGTTGTGGACTCCACGGCTGGTAGCATCCTGTTATGCTTCGTCGACTGCTACTCAGGGTATCACCAGATAGCCTTGAACCCCGACAATCAGGACATGGAGGCGTTCATAACGGCCAATGACATCTATTGCTATAAGGTCATGACCTTTGGCCTAAAAAACGCTGGTGCCACGTACCAAAAGGCAATCCAAAAGTGCCTGGCGTCTCAGATCGGGAAAAATGTCGAAGCCTACATCGACGATGTGGTCGCCAAGACCACCCACGAAGACTACCTCATCGTCGACCTCGCCGAAACCTTCACCAACCTTTGGGTCTATCAATGGAAGCTCAACACAACCAAGTGCATCTTTGGTGTCCCTTCCGGGTTGCTCCTGGGCTTCATGGTCGGGCACCGAGGCATCCAAGCCAAGCCCGTCAAGGTCGACGTGATTCGCAACATGGTCAGGCCATCTTGCAAGAAGGACGTTATGAAGCTCACCAGCATGATGGAGGCTCTAGGTCATTTCATCAGCAAGCTCAGCGAAAAAGGTCTGCCCTTCTTCAAGCTAATGAAGAAGGCAGATAAGTTCATTTGGGACGATGAGGCATAGAAAGCCTTCGATGTGCTCAAGGAATCCCTCACCTCTCCGCCAATCATGACACCTCCGATCTTGAAGGAAACGCTCCTCCTCTACATCTCCACGACCACCAATGTGGTCAGTACTGTACTCGTCGCTGAACGAGAAGAAGATGGGTACGTCTATCCTGTTCAACGACCTGTGTACTACGTGAGCGAGGTCCTGGCCGACGCTAAGACACGTTACACACAACCTCAGAAGCTCCACTATGCACTTTTGATCTCGTCAAGAAAGCTCTGAAATTTTTTTCAAGCTCACAAGATCAAGGTGCCTTCTGCCTTCCCGCTAGGGGAGATCCTCTGCAACCGCGACGCCAACGGGCGCATCATCAAGTGGTCAGTCGAGTTGGGAGAGTGCGACATCGAGTTCTGCTCCATGCAGTCAATCAAGTCGCAAAACCTAGCTGACTTCATGTCAGAATGGACAGAAATCCAGATGCCCCCTCCCATGGAGCGGCCTGAACACTGGATCATGTGCTTCGACGGTGCACTCAACCTTGAGGGCGCTGGAGCAGGCGTGCTACTCATCTCTCCCTAGGGAGAGCAGTTCAAATACGTCCTTCAGATTCACTATACAAGGCCTCCAACAATGGAGCAGAGTACGAAGCTCTAATCCATGGGCTCCGTATCGCTGTGTCACTTGGCATCAAGTGATTACTGGCTTATGGCGACTCCAAGGCCGTCATAGAGCAAGTCAACAAAGAGTGGGACTATGTCAAAGACACAATGGATGCGTACGGTGCAGAGATCCGCAAACTCGAAGGCCACTTCGAGGGAATCGAGTTCCATCATGTTCCTCGCAACAACAATGTTGCCGCCGACGTTCTCTCGAAGTTAGGCTCCAAATAGGCACTGGTTCCGGCCGGTGTGTTCTTCAAAGACCTGCGCAAGCCATCCATCAAGATGTTGGATCCGTACAAAGGTCAACCAAACCAAGCGTCAGCACCTCCCCGCGATGTGCTAATGGCAGTAAGAGAAGATGATTGGTGCGAGCCCTTCATAACTATCCCGGTCCACCAGTTGGTTCATGAATATAAGGCAGAATGAGAGAAGATCACTCGGCGTAGTGCTAACTACGTCGTCATTGGTGACGACCTATACAGAAAAGTAGCCTCTACTGGCATGCTGATGAAGTGCGATCAGAAGGTCTTCATCTCCTGGCTAAGATTCATGGCAGTGAGTCTGGCTGCCACTCGGCATCCGCCAATCTGGCCAGCAAAGCTTACAGATATGTCTTCTACTGGCCCACGGCCATGAGCGACGCCATAGACCTCATCAAGAGGTGCAAAGGATGCCAGTTTTTGCCAAACAGCAGCACCTGCCTGCTCAGGTTCTGCGCACAATTCCACCATCCTGGTCCTTCGCCATGTGGGGCCTCAATTCTATAGGTCCGTTCAAAACTGCTCTAGGCAGCTATAAACATATCCTCGTCGCCGTAGATAAATTCACCAAGTGGATTGAAGTCTGACCTGTCGCCAAGGTCACGTCAGACGAAGCGGCTAAGTTCATCAAGTAAATAACACATCGCTTTGGTGTGCCCAACAAAATCATCACCGACCTCGGGTCGGCCTTCACAGGATCTGCCTTCTAGGACTTTTTCCAGGACAACATGATTGATGTCTACAACTCATCGGTCGCCCACTCCCGGTGCAACGGCCAGGTTGAGCGTGCCAATGGCATGGTGCTACAAGCTCTGAAAGATTGCATCTACGATAATGCATCGAATTACGCCTCTCGTTGGCTCACCAAACTACCTCATGTGATCTGGGGTCTCCGGACCCAGGTCAGTTCTGCTACGGGCTTCTCACCATTCTTTCTGGTCTACGGTTCCAAGGCAATCCTCCCCACCAACATTGCCTTTGGGGCGCCTAGCATATAACACTACGATGAAGGTGAAGCCGAGAAGACTCTACGCGTCGACCTCGATAGCCTCGAGGAACAAAGAGTGGCAGCAGTCATGCAGCAAGCTCGCCACGACCAGTAACTATGTTGCTACCATGATCGTAATGTCAAGGAGTGCCCCTTCAATGTTGGCGACCTAGTACTATGGCGAATTCAGAAGACTGACGACATGCACAAGCTATCCGCCACTTGGGAAGGACCTTTCATCGTCACCGAAGTCATCAGCCCATCTACATATCGCCATCAGTGGGGCGACAGCCAAGGAGTTCCTAACCCTTGGAACGTGGAGCACCTACGACGTTTCTATCTGTAGAATAGTTTTCGCGAGCTATGTATTCCTTGCCTTTGTATTATTTAAGTTGAATAAAGATTAGTTTCTGGCAGTCTTCTGCTAACCTTTGAGTTTTTACTCTCCTTTTTCCTGTGTCATGATTTCTCCCCTCCTCCTCGATATGCTCGGGGGCTTGGCAATGCCAACACACGGGTCGCTAGACCTGAGGGTGATGTTCGTTCCTCCCCCTCAACATGCTCAGGGGCTTGGCCTTGCCATCCTAAGGGTCGATAGACCTGAGGACTTTTTCTCCTTTTGATTGCTTGCTTCATATCGCTGTGAGCTTGATTGGTCATGTGGTTGCAAAACCAGAGTCCTAGACTCGCCCTGCGCGCCGGCTACATGTAAGCGTCCTTGCTGAGCTGTGTGGTCGGTAAGTCGTCCTCTCTTTGAGTAGTGGTTAGCGAGGCATAATAACACAAGGCCTTAGGGCTATTAAGCTCGCATAAGCATCAAGTATGACATGATTAAGGAAAACAAACATTGTAATTTTTACAAGGCACAGGAACGTTGAGCTCCGGCCAACGAGGAAGTAAAACTTAAAAGACCAACAACTACTCCTCGTCGTTGCCTTCAAAGTCGATGGCCTCTACGACCTTCTCGATAGCTGGTTCTACCTCCGCCTCTAAGGCCTTGAGGTCTACGTCTTGGTTCGAGCCGTCTTCGACCTTGGCCACATCAACCTCCGAGAAGTGAGACTTCACCCTTACCAAGGTCTCCACCGCCGTCATCAAGCTCGATGCCCTCAACAGCTCAGTAACCCTCTCCGGAGCAAGTACCAGCCGGTCTATCAACGACTTCAGCTCTGCCCCAGTGACTTGAGGAACCACCATGTCCATGACGTGGCCTGCGGCGTTCTTCAAGTCGGTCATCTCCACTTCAAGCCCTACAATGGCCACTTGGTCATTTTGTAAAGATTGCAAAGCTACCGCGAGGCTGATCTCAAGATCCTTCCGGGTTCGCTTTTCATATGCCAACTTCTGGCTCGTGATGTACTCACTTTCGGTGGCGACCTTGTTGTCCCTCTTGAGTGTCTCAATGGCATCCTCAGCCTCCTTGAGGTTGCCCTTGAGGTTCTACACTGTGCGCTCAGCCTTCTTGAGGTCGTCCTGCAGCTTCTCTTTCTGCTTGTGGAAATCTACAGCAGTAAGGTGTATTAGCAACTTCTGCGTGATGAAATAAAAGCTAGAGTGTGCAATGACTCTAGTCTTACCAGAGCTCACGGACTTCAGTAGGGGGTCTGCATCCCTGACCTTCAATTGTTCCCCTGCCAACTCGTCTTCAAGTTTCTTCTTTTCATTGGCAGCCTCCTCTTTGACACGCTGGAGCTCTTGCTCCATCTGCTGCGCCCTAAGGTGTGCCGCTGCGGCATCCCTGCATTGGTCGGCCCTGCCTTTGGCCAGATCTGCTAAGGACTATATGACTCAATGTTAGGCAACTAATTCACGACGTCGATCTACAAGAGTAAATACAAAGAAGTGGCGACTTACGTGGAAGGAACCACTCAGTGTGAGAATGGCGTTCCTCACTGCTACCAGGTCTTCATCGTCCTCCATGATGTCGGCCTCCCAAGGAGTGTCGTTCCAATCGCTCTCTTGGTCAACTTGATCCCTAGCAGTCGATGCATTAGGACCTGGCCCTACCTGATGGTTGTTTCTGGATTCAGCGGCGGCAACTTGATGTGATCTTGGTTTGCTGCCACGTCCTAAGCCATTGGGGTAGGAGCCACATTGATTGGCTTGGGATCTTCGACGACCGGGTTGGTCGCTGGTGCCAACATGCTGGTGGAGCTCTGTGCTTCAATGTCCGCTTCACACGTGGAGGTCTTTGCTTGTGATGGCTGGGCATTAGAGGTGCTCAGTGAAGCTACGTTTGACCTGCACAAATCTTTCTGTCAGTGCATCACAACCTATAAAAATAACAAGTGTACTACAAGGGAAGAAGTTTACCTCGACATCGTCTTCGCACGCGACACTCTGGGTTACAGAACCCGTGGCGCCGGCTTCACAGCCACATTGGACTCGACCCCAGGCTTTGCGATATGAGCTTGCTTGAAGCGACGGAGGTCTTGCTCTGTGACCTTCAGACGTCCGTCATGCTGACACTTGGTAGCAAGGCTAGGTGATGTCGGCACCAGGACCTCGTCCTCTTCTGACTCTGACGAGTCAACATCCTCATCCTTCGCTTCGACACTCTACGCTGGTGGGGTGGAGTTCTTGCTTGTCTTCCGCTTCTTCTTCTCAGCCTCTAGCTTCGCGGTTTTCACCGCATCCGCCTTCGACTGTGCGACCTTTGCGACTGTCGCCTGTGTCCGACGTGCCGGTCTAGCAACACCTGCTGCTGTCGGCTTGCTAGTGCTCACCGCCTAGACCTCCTGGTCATCATACCCATCTGCCTCGACCGACGATTCAGATTGGTAGTTCTCTACGAGGTCGGCAGCAGGTGCCTGGCACTCTTCTGCCGACCTCAGTTTTTGCCTTGGCTCCATGCTAGTAGGTAGCGGGGTAGGGCACCAGTAATCCATCTTGTGTGTCTACAAAGCAAAGCAACAAATCTAAGAGGTCCTCCTCGATGTTACAAGCAAATACTACTCCATGAGTAAGGTCGAAAACTTACTATGTCAGCTGGTCGAACCAGCGAGTGCGCCTTCAAGCAGGTCTTGTTGCGGATCCTTCCGCTGAATAGTTGGACCACCCGAGCTACCATCTCCTCCTTGGAGACCATGTGGTTTGCTTCTCGGGTGGGGTCTAATTGTCCCCAGTATTCATATGATGGGTGAATCTGATCCTTGATCGGTTCTCTGCAAAGGACTAGGCTGACACAATTGGCTAAGTCCTTTGCCTCTTGAGCCATGCTTCCGCTTTGGGTTGAGTTGGGACTTGTTCCCAGGGTTGGTAGGTCCGTTGTGACTACGTGATCTTGGCAAGTACATGTGGGAACCCTTGCTTGTGATTTTGGGGCAGAGTCGAGTTCGTCTCCTCGGAGAAGAATTTTTATCGACTCCCATTCACTCCCCCTCTCTGGTCGCCTAATCGGTCCTTCATGTAGGCTAAACATTCATGATGACAAATGGGTCTTTGACCCCAAATGAAAAGAGCATGATACCCAAGCACAAATTAAGCAAGATATAGCCATTTGAGCACAAAATGAGCATGAAAGGCATTCAACTCACAAGAGAGGATTACATTTAGCATTTTCACAAAAATAAGCCATTTCACATGCATATATCTCCAAAGCTACCAAGAGCATTGCTATACATCACAAGAGCTCACTAGCAAGTTCATAAGCTCACATGCAGCATATCACAGTGATCAATGTATATAGGAGAAGCACATTCTCTAAAGCATATGATACAAATGCAGTCTATGATACAAAGATGCTAAACATGATATGTTACAGAAATGAAAATGCAAGATGCATATGTATAGTAGACCCCCAACCCAAGCTCAAAAAGGAAAAATCACACCAAGCTCACCCCGCAAACGAGCAAATGTAGCTTGGTCCAAAGGCTTTGTCAGGATATCGACGAGCTGTTTCTAGGTTAGC
Source organism: Cenchrus fungigraminus (assembly GCA_036936925.1). Taxonomy (NCBI): domain Eukaryota; kingdom Viridiplantae; phylum Streptophyta; class Magnoliopsida; order Poales; family Poaceae; genus Cenchrus; species Cenchrus fungigraminus. Next base: position 114,844,566 of record CM072768.1, on the reverse strand, counting down.
ACATGAATGAAGTCTATGTTTCCCTTCTCCACATTGTCTCTCAAAAAAGTGGTACCTCACCTCTATATGTTTGGTTCTGGAGTGTAGCACTTGATTGTTGGAAACACTAATGGCACTCATGATATCACACATGAGAGGAACTTGGGTACACTCCTCACCAAAGTCACTCAGCATGTATGTGATCCAAAGCAGCTAGGAGCAACAACTAGCGGTAGCTACATACTTGGTTTCTGTGGTACACTGAGCTACACTTGATTGTTTGCGAGAAGACCAAGAAACAAGCGAGGAACCCAAAAATTGACATGTCCCCGAAGTCGACTTCCTATCGACTCGACTCCCCGCAAAATCGGCATCCTAAAAACCAAGAAGAGAGAGAGAAGAGGACGCTGAGTAACAAAGACCAAGCTCAAGAGTGTATCGAATATACCTGAAAATCCGCTTGACGGCCTACTGATGTGAAGTCCTCGGCAACGCCAGAAAACGAGTGCATAGGCACACAACGAAATGTATGTCCGGCCTCGTCGCCGTCAAGTACAAGAGGGAGCCGATCATGCTCCAGTACTCCTTATGGTCCATTAGCTCTCCGACCTCGTCCGCACCTAGCGCTATAGTCATACTCATCGGTGTCGACAGGAGCTTCGAGTCGTCCATCTTGAACTTCTTGATGATGTCCTTCGTGTACTTGGCTTGATGTACAAATGTTCCCTCCTTAGCCTGCTTGATCTGAAGCCTGAGAAAGAACTGCAATTCTCCCATCATAGACATCTCGAATTCTTTGCTCATGTCCTCTGCAAACCTCGCAACCAAAGAGTGAGATGAGCCGCCAAAGACAATATCATCCACATACACCTGAACAATTAGGATATCATCACCCCACCTAAGGAGAAATAGAGTCTTATCTACTTTGCCCATCTCAAACCCCTTGTTGAACAAGAACCCCCTCAACCAGCCATTTAGGACTGGAGCGTCCGAGGACCAGTGGATGGTCGCTTCCTGGTGTGATGAGTGATTGACAACGTGGTGTGAACTGATTCTTGGCCGAGTATTGTAGGTGTAGGTTGCGGCTTGATTTGTGTTGGTGCAGGTGAAGAGCGGGCGCGAAAGGTCTTAGCCTTGCGGGGCCTCCGAGGAGTGGAGAGACAAGTAGGCTCGGCTCGATGGACCCGGTGGCCGAACGGGATCAAGTGTGGGCCGCATGGTGGCAAGAAAAGCTAGACGAAGTCGTCGAGTGGAGCCGGTGCAGGGTAGCGGCTCACGACCGGAGTCTGCACGCGGGGTTTGTGGCGGTTCACCACAAAACTGTCCGGTTACTTGGTTGAGCCACAAAACCAAGACCGGAGACTCGGCGAGCGGAGGCAGGATCCGGGCGCGCCGAGATGTTTCGATGCTGGGGAACACGCGGCAGGATCGCAGGGCTTGCGTCGGGAGGACACGGACTGCGGCAAAGGCGTGGCCGTCCGATGTAGAGGAGTGCTACTTGACCATATTGCCCCTGAGGGGTGTGTATCTCATTTTAAGTTCTAGGGGTAGCTTGGTCATTTTCCCAACCCAGAGGGACTTCATATATATAGCTCTAGGGTTTCAGGGCAAACCATCCTTCCGGACTGCTTCCCCTTTCCCTGCTCCATAGGCCTAGATTTTCTTCACTGTTTTGTAGATAATCTGACCTCCGAGTGTATGGAAGCTTTCGTGGTTGCGTCAATTTCCTTCTTGTGGCTCGAGTGATTTTCGTATCTTTTCCGAGCTATTTTCGTTGGATTTTTGTGCGTGGCTTGTTCCCTCAATTCTGAGGTGTTTGGGTTCGGATTTCTTTGTGGGGATATTGGATAGATGTCTTGTGCATCTTTGTGCTTGATCTTGACCCCTCAAACTCCGGATTTGGCCTCTGATTGAAGGATTTCGGTTGGAACCCTAGCTTTTTGTGTGAGCTCAGTAGAATCTCGATTCCTCTCGATTCAGTGGGTTTGAGGCTACAAATTCGTAGAAATAGCATCTCCTAGAGCTGCTTCATCATCTCCTATGATTTGGTAGCAATCCCTTGGTTGATTCGAGAGATCGGGTGAGGGGAAGGTGGAGTTGACCTTGTGGAGGTTGAGCTCGGGCAGTTCTGTCCGCGTGTGGCGGACAGTCCGCCAGGGGCTCGCGGACAGTCCGCGAGGAGCCGGCAGACCAAGTGTTCGTCATGTTCTTTGTGCGTTCTTGTGAGCTCGTGTTTTGATCTATCGTGTCGGTGTCTTTCGGTTGCAAGGTGTTTGTTGGACGGTCCGTGAGGAGAGTGCAGACAGTCCTTGTGTGGCGCATGGTCCGCGGGTAGGCGGCGGATAGTTTGATTTTTGGGGTGTGCTACTAGAGGTTCGGGTGCTCTTTTCGGACAATCCGCGTTGTGCCTGCGGACGGTCCGGCTGAGCCCCGCGGACGGTCCGCCCAGTCCATGCGGACGGTCCGCCCCAGGCACTTCAGATTGGCTAAGTCCTTTGCTTCTTGAGTTGCGCTTTCTCTTGTGATTGGTTTGAGACTTGTTCCTAGGGTTGGTAGGTCTGTTGTGACTACGCGACCTTGGCAAGCTTGTGTGGGAATCCTTGGTTGTGAATTTGGGACATAGTCGAGTTTGACTCTTCGGAGAAGAATTTTTATCGGCTCCCATTCACTCCTCCCTATCTGGTCACCTAATTGGTCCATCAATTGGTAGCAGAGCCGGTTACCGATCTTCGTGATTCTAACTAGTCTAAGATCCAAAGATGGCGTACCAGGAACAGGGTTTGGGTCCTCCACACTTTGATGGTAAGAACTACCAGATGTGGCAGAGAAGGATGGCCTCTTTCTTTCGCGGCAAGGGTCAGTTGCTTTGGGACGTTACGGTGAACACAGCTTATGTTCATCCTGTTAACTTCCTGGCTCCGGGTTCGAGGGACATCCACGACGCCAACAACAAGGTGGTCGATTACTTGTTTCGTTCTCCGTGTTAATCTGAATTCGATCGGGTTCAGACAGAGGACTTGGCTTGTAAGATTTGGGCTCAGGTTCAGGCTTGTAAGATTTGGGCTCAGGTTCAGGCTCGGTTGTTTGTGACCTACCGGAGAGAGTACGAGACCTTCACTCATCTCCCCGGTGAGTCCATAGACACCATGTTCCAGCGGTTCACTGTGATTGTGAACAATATGAGGGCTAATGTGGCCGTGCTCCCGTATGATGATCATGACAGGGCTGTAAAGCTCCTACACTCTCTGGATCCTACCGTGTGGAGTGAGAAGGTCGAGGCCATTCTGGAGTTGGAGAAGTATGAGACCCTCATGGCGGACGAGTTGTTTTCCAAGCTCAAGTCGTGCGAGGTGGACCGTGGGGTGCGAGCAAGGATCGAGAACCCGACTGACCCTCATAGTCTGGCTCTTGTTTCTGGATCAAGGACTAACGCTAACATGTCTTCGAGAAAGTTCTCTTTGTCTTGTCTTGTGTCCATGCCAGATGAGGAGTTCGATGTGCTGAGCGAGGAGGATCTCGCATTGCTTAGCAAGCGGTTCGAGCGCATGTACACGAACTGGAAGAACGCCTGGAGGAGCTCGGGCATGTGCTATCGATGCGGGAAGCACGGGCACTTTATCACCGAGTGCCCGGAGGCCATGGAGATCAAGCCCGAGCACAAGCACCGTTCGAGGACCAACCACAAGCACCGCTCGAGGGATGACGACAAGGGCAATAACAAGTCCGAGCAGAGGCCGAGGAGGAGTGGTGGTCACAAGAAGAAGGAGCGACATCGACTCAAGTTCTTGCTACTCTTTATCGAGCTCAAGTGATGCAGAAGAGAACCAGGACAAGGGCAAGCGGTCAAGTAAGAACATCAACGGCTTGTGCTTCGCCGCCCAAGGCTTTTGTGGCATGGCATATAGCTCCGGAAGCAAGAAGAGCAACAAGGATGACTCAGACTCCGACTTTGAGGATGAGGTAAACAATGATCCTTCCTTCTTGGTAGCGGAGAATGCTAGGTTGAATGAATTGCTTGACAACCGTGATGATGTTCTTAGAAAGACCAACAAGGAGAAGAGGGAGTATAGGTCTTTGCTTGGAGAGGCTAAGGAGAAGGTGGTTGAGCTAGAGTCTTTGCTTGTTGATGCTAGGGCTCAAATAGATTCTCTGAAGTCTGCTCCCATTGTGACCGATGAACCTCAATACACTGATTGTTCCACTTTTCTTAGTGATTTGACTGTGCTTAAGGAAAAGAATGCCTCCAAGGTTGAGGAACTAGATGTGCTTAGGGTTGATATAGATGAGATGAAATCTAGGCACTCCTTGCTTGGTGCTTGCACTTCTTGTCCTGTTTTTCATGAGAAGCTAGATGTTTCGCTTGCTTATGCTAGATCACTAGAGGCTAAGCTGAAAGCTCGTATTCCTACATTATGCTCTACTTGTGAAATAAATGATGTGAAGAATTTGGAGCTTGCACATTATGTTGATCGCTTGCAGGATGAGAACGATGAGTTGAGGAAGATGATGGGTGAGAAGGAGGAGAAGATTGGTGATATCATAGCTCCACCAAAAACCTTCCACAAAAATGCCTATGCCCCTAAGCCAAACCCACTTAGGAACCGACTAGACACAACGCCAGATCCTCCCGTGTTTCCTCCACAAACTGACAACTTGCAGAAACCCATCAAGTTCAAGAGTGACTTGGGGAATGAGTTCTTTGGGAAGCAGGGAGAGAAACCTAGTGAGGAGAAGCCACAACCCAAAGAGAGCCCAAAGCCAAAGCCAAAACCAAAACCCTTCCATTGTGATAATTGTGGGAGGGATGGACACCTAGCTGAGTTTTGCTTCAGGAGGAAGCGTGAGGAGAGGTTTGCTAGGGAAATGGCAAACAAGGACAGGTACTGCCCTTCTCATGGTGTGCCTAAGCCTAGGATGGTGCCTAGGGGTGAGGGTGTGGTGCGTACCATTTACCCTCGAGAGAGGCATGAGTTTGTGCCTCAAGGTGTGCCACCACAGAGAGATGGTGGTAGACGTGTTGGGTTTGGGCGTGGTGAGTTTGCTAGATGTTCCTTCGCTCGTGGCCAATACGAGTATGGGGGGAACGATCACAGTTTTAGGTCTCAGAGGAGCTACGGGCCACGGTCTCCAATTCGTGGTACACGTAGTCCTCCAAGGAGACATGTGGATGTTCCACCTAGAAGTGATAGGATGGATTTTGCTAACCCCACTTTTGAGCAAATGCACAGCACTGGTTCGATTCATTTTGTACTAACCCCAGTGTTGAGTCGTTTTCTCACTCTCGCTCTCATTTTTGATTTTCAGGTGGGAGGCTTGGAGGGCTTTTGGTTGATCGACTCCGGTTGCTCTCGACACATGACCGGAGATCGAAGGTGGTTCTCCAGCCTCAACCCGGTGATGACCAAAGAGTACATCACTTTTGGGGACAATGGGAAAGGTAGTGTGCTTTCAGTTGGCACGATGAACGTAAGTGAGAGCGTGACTCTTAGGCATCTTGCTCTTGTCAAATCTTTGGGGTTCAATCTTCTTTCGGTTTCCCAACTTCTTGATGAGGGTTTTGAGGTCTATTTGAAGACGGGCGCTTCTCGTGTTTTCGATTCTCGATGTGATCTTATGTGCACGATCATCCCCGAGGGTCAGATTTTCAGAGCCGATTTTTCTCAATGTGTCGGCTCTTCTCGTTGTTTGGTTGCTGGTGTTTCGGCGGAGCTTTGGAAATGGCATAGGAGACTAGGTCACTTGAGTTTTGACTTGTTGTCACGCTTGAGTGGGCTAGGTTTGGTTCGAGGATTGCCTAAGTTGAAGTACCAAAAGGATTTGGTATGTGCTCCGTGTAGGCATGGTAAGATGGTCGCCGCCTCTCACCCGCCTCTGACATCCATTATGACAGAGAGACCATGCGAGCTGTTCCATATGGACTTGGTTGGTCCAACTCGTGTGTGCTCGGCGGGTGGGAAATGGTATGTCCTTGTGATAGTGGACGACTATTCTCGCTATGCTTGAGTCTTCTTTTTGGCTGACAAGGGGGAGACGTTTGGTTTTGTCCGAGATCTAATCTTGAGGTTGGAGAATGAGAGGAACGAGGATGCTGTTCGAGCTATTCGTAGCAACAATGGCACTGAATTTAAAAACTCTCGATTCGAAACCTTCTGTCGTGATTTGGGTCTCGAACATCAATTTTCCTCTCCCTATGTTGTTTGTCAGAATGGTGTGCTAGAGAGGAAAAACCGTTCCCTTTGTGAGATGGCTCGGACGATGCTCGACGAGCATAGGACTCTAAGGAGATATTGGGCTGAGGCGGTGAATACCGTGTGCCATGTTGGGAACCAGATTTTTCTTCGGGCCTTCTTGAACAAGACGTGCTATGAGCTCATGCACGGGCGAGCACCTAGAGTGAGCCATTTCAGGGCTTTTGGTTGTCGGTGCTTTATGCTCAAGAAGGGTAGGCTTGATAAGTTTGAGTCGAGGTCCTCCGATGGCATCTTTTTGGGTTATGCGAGTCATTCTTGAGCATTCTGTGTGCTCAACCTTGATACTAACCTAGTCATGGAAACTTGCGAGGTTACCTTCGACGAGACCCAGCCATGCAGTTCGTCTGTTTTTGAGTGTGCAGGTGACGACAAGATTGGCGAGTAGATCTTTGAGGACGAGGAGGATGATGCTGGAGAGGATGATGGTGATGATGGTGAAGCTCCAGCCACACATGTACCCTCTACTTCCACTACGACGACTACAGTGGAGAATGGCCCATCCCTACACCGACTACGATCCAGCAAGATCAAGTGGAAGCTGCTGTTGAGGGGGAGGTCGTCTCCAAGGGAGAGGCACTGAGGAACGTTCAAGTTGATCATCCTCCCTCAAGAATCATCGGCGACATCAATGAATGTACAACACGGTCGAGGTCCAGAAATGCTTCTCACTTTGCTCATTCAGCTTTTGTTGCTACCTTTGAGCCAAAAGACATTGGACACACACTCTCTTATCCTAATTGGGTGAACGCAATGCATGAGGAGTTAGAGAACTTTGAGAGAAACCAAGTTTGGGAGTTGATAGAGCCACCACCACATTGCAAACCTATTGGGACAAAATGGGTGTGGAAAAACAAAGAGGGTGAGAATGGTGAGCTGGTGAGAAACAAATCAAGGTTGGTTGCTCAGGGCTATAGTCAGAAGGAGGGGATAGACTATGAGGAGACATTTGCTCCTGTAGCCCGTTTGGAGGTAATTAGGATCCTTCTAGCCTTTTCTGTGGCTAAAGGATTCAAATTGTACCAAATGGATGTGAAGAGTGCCTTTTTGAATGGGTTTTTGGAGGAAGAAGTTTATGTGAAGCAATTACCGGGCTTTGAGAGTGTTGAGTTTCCCCACTGAGTGTATAGGCTAAGGAAGACGTTGTATGGGCTGAAACACGCTCCCCGGGCATGGTATGGCCGTTTGAGGGGGTTCTTGTTCAGCAAGGGGTTTGAGACAGGCAAAGTAGCACTACGTGAAAACCTCAAATAGGTCACACAACATTTGTAACGGACACTTAACACCCGCTACATGCACCTACATCTGCAATGGTTGTTGTTTGGCGTGGCAGGCCGACCCCGGGGTTGGCCTCCACAACGCCTGTTACCAATGTGGACTTCTGGTAACGGGCTTCTTAAACGCCCGTTACATTAATTCTTTGTAACAGACGTTAAAGTGAGCCCGTTACAAAAGTTAAACCTATCGGTAATGGGTTTGTAAAATCTGTTACCAATCAATGCCCTATCGGTAACGGGCTCTTTAAGTTCGTTACTAATCACTACCGTATCGGTAACCGGCTTTAGTGTCCATTACCGATGACCATTTGACGTCTGTTACTAGACTGGGAGCTCAATAATTAAAGTCTAATAGCACTCTTCACTGCCGTGAAGCGGGAGCGCGGCGGTAGTGAACAAAGGAGACAGAGGTTTGTTAATACGTGTCTCCTTTGTGAACAAAGGAGACGGAGGTTTGTGAATCTGTGTCAACTTTGAGTCTGTCTTCATTTACAGGTCAGCTCGATCTCTCATTGCTTCCATTTCGACATACATGTACAATCAACACATATATCTTTTGAGATAAAACAGACATCATAAGAGAGATAACTTGTCCACATAGATGAAGATAACTTGTCCACAGGATTAAAGAATAATTATTACAAACACTTAACTTAACTTGTCCATCAGGCTAGGACTTAACTTGTTCATCACATTAATTATTTACTATGGTCGTGCTATTTGACCATACACATCAACAAAAGTATGCCCCTTGAACATCCACAAAATTATGGCTATTTGAGCCTGCACATCAACAAGCTTGAACTTCCTCATGCCCCATCAAGATTGGCTCTTTTTGCAGCCTCTTCATAAGCAACCAAGGATTCTTGAAGCCTTTCGAGCGCATCTTCAATGGGCTCAAGATTTTGTTTAGTAGTATAATTGTACCTCCTTATGTGCTTAGCCTTTTTGATGAGGATGTTCACTTCTTTCGTGATTTTTCAAACTCAGGTTTCACATATCCCAGACAATAAGGTTTAGAAGTAACTCAAGGTCTACTCGTGACTCATAGAGTTTTGCCTGAAACAGGGTTAAACATGGTATAAGAATAATTCAGAACTAATTTGCCTCAGAACTTGGAGCAGTATTAGCACAGTAATCATCATAGGAAAATTATATAAGAACTTAAAAATTATCCTAGGGTTCATAACCGGGTGACAAGTAAAAGCAGAACTTAGTTCAGAATTGATTTGCCTCAGAACTTAGTATAAGGTAATGACAAGCATGGGAGACATCATCATAGGCACTAACTTTATCAAGCTCAAGCTCCATCTATAGAATAAGTAAAAAGGCAGTGAGATTCATAGAAATTTGCCTCGCCGTCGTCGTGGTCATTGCCAGAGTCAGAGATGAGGTCCTCTACACCTTCGCCGCTCCCTCGACCCCTCTTCGTCGTTGCCAGACACTTTTGCTCGCAGACTCTGGCAGGGTGGGAGAGAGAATATTTAGTGATAAAATAAGTAGGAGAGAGGTGTGTATGTGGGTGGGAGAGAGAATATTTAGTGAAAAAATAATTGAGCATGTGGGTGGGAGTATGTGAGAGGGAATAGGAGAGAGAAAGCATCTGTCCCGAGTCCCATTTTGCACCGCATCGCGAGCCCAGAATAAAAAAAGACTACCCACACGGCGTGGTTCAGGATGCAAGGGGGAATTGTTTTGATAGTTCCTGGGGACTTGTTCTGAGAGACCATGACCAAAAGTCCTCTTTTCCATGTCCCCACGCACTTTATGTCCCATCTGTCTGTTCAACGGGCAACTTTTTTTCATCTTTTACTGACTGCTCTCTGCAAATACGTACGCTGATCGATTTTTTACTCCGGAATAAGCTGCGCGGTGTCAGAGATCTCACGCGGAACGACGCAAATGGACGCGGTGGATTGAAACCACCCGGGCTGCAAGGTACAAAACAAACTTTTCGCTGGCGCAGGGCCAACAGAACGGCGGTGGTGCATGGACCTGGCCAGGGACAACATCGGATTCAGCCTCGTCTTCTGCAGCCTCGGCAGCACGGGATGGCCCCATTTGTCGCAACGACGTCCTTGCGCTGTTGCGCATCGATAGAAGGACAGGTGGACGGTGGAAGAGGCGAGAGCACGGTGTGGCCCCCTCGCTACGCCTGTCGCGCGTCCCGCGCCCTAAGGCCGCCGCGCCGGCTCGCTACGCCCGCCGCGCCTTGCCGCCCTGGCGAGGCCGTCGCGCCCTCCACGCCGGCGAGGTCGCTTGCCCGCCCGGCGGTGAGGCCCCACCCTGTTGCCCCTTCCATTGTGCGGTTCACAGATACACGAAGGAAGGAAGAAGAGGAGTTTTTTCTTTCTTATTCTCCTCACATGCGGGTCCTAGATGTCATAGGGATAGTGGGAAATCTGGAGCTGTACCAAACACTTTACCACATTTCAGATCCACAGTGAAGCTGCTCCGCGGTGAATCTACGCGAATCTGCAGCTGTTTTTTCCAAGAGCCGGAGCTGTGCCTAACACGCCCTTTATCAACTTGTTCCCGTGGACTACGGCTCCGTTTACGCCCACTTCACAGTAATGATGATGCTACGATTGGCCTTCCCGCTCGTCTCCCACCTCCCACAAAGGAAGCCGTCCCCAATCCGCCAACGCTCTCCACCTGCTCGACGATATGCCGCCTCCGCCGCCGCCACCTTCTCTACTCCCTCTTCCCCACCGCCGTTGCACCCGCATCTCCCGCCTTCCTCCGCCTACGTCCACCTCCCCTTCTGCCGCAAGCGCTGCCACTACTGCGACTTCCCCATCGTCGCGCTCGGCTCCTCCTCAGGCACCACAACCTCCCGCGGCGAGGTTGAGGACGACCCCAGGATCGTCGATTACGTGCGCCTCCTCCTCCGCGAGGTCGCCGCCACGCGCCCGGTCTCCGACGACGGGGTCCCGCTCGAAACCGTCTTCTTCGGGGGCGGCACGCCGTCGCTCGTCCCGCCGCGCCTCGTCGCGGCCGTCCTCGATGCACTGCGGGGAAAGTTCGGCCTGTCGGCGTGCCTGGAGGTGTCCATTGAGATGGACCCGGGGACCTTCGACGCCACCAGGCTCAGGGAGCTCGTGGGCGTCGGCGTCAACCGGGTGTCGCTCGGCGTGCAAGCGTTCCAGGAGGACCTGCTCCGTGCGTGCGGCCGCGCGCACGGCGTGAAGGAGGTGCACGAGGCGGTTGGGATCGTGACGGCATGCGAAGGGCTGCAGAACTGGAGCATGGACCTCATCTCCTCACTGCCCAATCAGACCGAGGACATGTGGGAGGAGAGCTTGAGGTGCACGGTGGATGCCAGGCCTACACATGTCTCCGTGTATGATCTACAGATTGAGCAGGGCACCAAGTTTGGGCAAATGTAAGTGATTATTCTTCTTGATTTTATAGATTTCAAAATGCATGGTCACCTGCTTTAGTACCTGAGTAAATATAATGGTCCTGTGTGTGTTAACCTTCATTGTTTCAGTAAAATTCACCTTCTACCACCAGGCATATTTTTTGATCTTGCGCACCACAACTTCACCTTCTAATTCATTTTTGGGAATGATTCCTCATCTAGCGCATGTGCCACCAGAAACCTGTAAATTTCCATTCTGTGCGGTAACTTACAATCACCATATGCTCAAGTCATGTTTAGTTCCCTTGCCCATAATGGATGGTGCAAGAAAATCCTTACTGTGTGTTTCATGTTAGGTTATGTAATTTGCATGAAGTATTTGGATTTTATATGTACATGCAGACCAGCAATATCAATTGCTGTGTGTGTATGTTTAGGCCCTGTTGCAATTTTGGGATATAATTTGATGCTGATACTTATATTTATATGTAATTTGTGGTAGGTATACTCCTGGTGTCTTTCCTCTTCCAAATGACATTGAGTCTGCAAACTTCTACAAGATTGCTTCAAAAAGGCTTTCTGAAACAGGATATAACCACTATGAGATCAGTAGCTACTGCAAGCCTGGATATGAATGCAAGCACAATCTAACATACTGGCAGAACCGGCCCTTCTATGCCTTTGGTCTGGGATCTGCAAGTTACATTAATGGTGTCAGGTACTCTAGGCCCAGAAGAATGAAGGAGTATGCAGAATGGGTTCAGGAGTTAGAAGATGGAACATGGAGCCATGAGTCGAGAAACTCCGACATGAAGGACATGGCAATGGATGTGGTTATGCTATCATTGAGAACAGCTTGGGGGCTTGATTTGCAAAGTTTCAGTAAATTATTTGGAAAAAGACTGGCACTATCACTGTGTAACACATTTGAGCCTTTTGTGGAGAGCGGGCTTGTAATTGCCATGGATATGGAGCGACAAGCCTTGCCACATATTGATTTTGAGTTGGACCTGCAAAATGAAGGTGATTTTGGTAGTAGAGTTGCATTCATCCGTCTCAGTGACCCTGATGGATTTTTGTTGTCCAATGAGTTGATTTCACTTGCTGTTGGAATTATCTCACCGTAACAAGGTTATACATTTCAGAGTGATATGATATAAGATTCTTTTCCATTTGATTTATTGGATCTGCTCATACTGAGGTGTGCTCATATGTCTACTCTTATTGGTTGACATTGGCTGGTCACTTAGATGGATAACATACAGTAAAATAGTAGTCCTGACTAAATCAGTTCATCAATTGCACAAACCAGTCAACTGATTTGCTGGTTTCTTGTGGATAGCTATCTCTTCTCGCTGTCTCCCTATCCCCAACTGTAGCTTTTATAATGATCCCCACTTCATTATTCAATAACTTATATCATGCATACTTGTGTTGTTCTGTTCTTTATTCTGACCTTTTTTTTTCTTTTTTCTCCCAAGATATGATTATACATTTGGGCGATGGATAACTATGAATCATGATGCAGAGCTTTTTTTAATTGATTAACAAAACTACTTGTCCGATAGTGTAATAAGATGTAACAGTTGAAACGGTTGCTACACAATCTTAGCAAAGACATGCAGGAAATCAGTAATTGTTAACTCTATTATGTAAGGTTAATACTGTTGAGAATAATTCTTTACTCCGGTTTTCTTTTTATTATTATCTGATAATTCTTATGTTAACTTTAGCAAACGTTATTCCCTATTAGGAAGTATGACAAGGTTACGTAAGGGCTCAGTTCCAGTAATTTTAGTTAAACCATATAAAACTTTTTTTTTTGAAGTAGAGCCCTATAAAACTCACTTGATTACATTTGAATATCTAATATTACCCTGACCAGATAAGTCTCAAGGTGCATGATTTCTTCAGTAAACTTGCATTGGCGCCATTGTATGAACAAGCTTCTAAAGATGTTGGTTTTAATCAAAATTTTCTAGCCCTTAGTAGCATATGAATGTCTATCTTTGACTTATTTCCTTCTCTAGCATGAGTTTGAATTCATGGAGATGTGATCTTTTTTTTTATTGTGTAGGCCTCTTAACTTTGTTGATTTCCACCTGCAAAAGTTTTTCTCGTCATTTCTTCTCCTGGAAAGGGTAACTTTGGTGGTTAGCATAGATGTGGACATCTTAGTAACTTGTCTCTGCTGCAATATTAATCTTGCTGGTAGCCAAAAATGATACAGGTGATCTTAATTGTAACCTTATCTTGTCAATCTGATGTGAGCAATTGGAGTTCACTTTACATTTTGCAAAATTCTCATTCTTCGGATTCCAGTTTTATGACCATAGATCACAAAGTTATGGCCTTGCCATGTTGATGGCTTGATGCTATGCTCTCTGGGCCAGTTATCTGTCGAGGATCGAAGCTTCGTCAGGTTTCGTGATGGTTGAATACTAAGGATAACAGAGCTACGAGGTCTATTTGGTTTATATCACCTCAACAAATGCATGGTCTCTAAGCATCAAAGAGAAGAGATAAAGAGTGATATCTCATTCAATTGCTCGCCTAATGTCTTTGTTAAAACACAATATGATGTGTGGCGAGCTCTTGTTAAGATGAAGGGACACTTCTGTCGTTACAACAAACATAACGGTATGCAGTTGCTAAATGTCATGCTAAAGATACCTCGTTGTTGCAGCACGAAAAATCATAAGAAAGCAAGACCCGGACAGGTAAACGAGGGTTTGGTGAAGATTGCCACTAAAGCGAATTCTGTAGATGTTGGGAGGCTGGTAATCCAATACTGTAGACCTTAGAGCAACTCCAACAAATATTCTAAAATTATTTGCCCAACTAAAATATTGAAAAATCTCCAAACTATCTCCCAACAGCCTCGCTATCTCGCCCCCTCACAATATCGGTCACCCCGCTCGCGAAAGATGACGAGCGGCCTCTGCTCGCCATCTCCCCTGGCCCCGCCTTCCGCGCCCTCCCCCTCCTCTCTCTTCTTCTCGTCACACCTTCTCTGTTGGAGTGTGTGGAAATATAAAGAGTGGATCTTAGTTAAATGGATAGCTAAATAACAATATGAAGAGTGAAATTTAGCTAGACTCTTAGTAAGACTTTTTTTTTCTATAAGTAAACTCCCGCAAGGACTGGCATCATGTAGGCACCAACAAAGCCGGTAACGGGTGCCCTCCTATTCAAAAGCATACGTTTCCTCCCCTCCCGACCGATGCTGCCCGCTCTCGTTCTCCGCCCTCCTCCTTCTTCCTCGGGCCCCTCCCTTCCTCCCCTTCGACAGCTTCGCCGTCGGCGAGAAGGGTAGGGAACCCCTCCCCCCCCACACCATCAGTAGATCTAGTGTCCCTTTGGTTTTTCCTAGTACTTGTTTTCAGTAGCCTTTGTGCTTGAGTCGCTATGGCGTTCGCCCGGCCTACCTTCTCCGTCGCCGGCTTCGTCGCCGCCGAAGTCATCTTCAGCTTTATCCTCGTTGTTGCCGTCTTTGATCTCCAGGTCAGTGGTAATAAAATAAATCCACCTTCATCCTTCGCAGATCAATTCTCCTCCATCCCCCGCTCTCCCCTCCCCTCCACCGACGCCCACCTCTGCCTCACCCCCGATCCAAGCAGCCTCAAGAAGTGCAGATGCAGAATACAAGCAGCTCTCCTACGGCAGCCGATGGCTCGACGACCTCGTTCCCCCTTGATCTCGACTGGGAGCTTCTTCTTCAACCGCCAGCGACGGCAATCAACATACTCTTCGGTCGCCTAGTGTGAGCCTCAAGACTCCATCGATCCGTCTGAGGGCCGGAGCATCCGAGGACCGGTGGATGGTCGCTCCTTGGTGTGATGAGTGATTGACAACGTGGTGTGGACTGACTCTTGGCTGAGTATTACAGGTGCAGGTTGCGGCTTGATTTGCGTTGGTGCAGGTGAAGAGCGGGCGCGAAAGGTCTTAGCCTGTGTGGCCTCCGATGAGTGGAGAGACAAGTAGGCTCGGCTTGATGGACCCGGTGGCCGAACGGGATCAAGTGCGGGCCGCATGGTGGCAAGAAAAGCAAGACGAAGTCGTGTACGGTTTCTTGGTTGAGTCTCAAAACCAAGGTCGATCCGGTGTAGGGTAGCGGCTAACAACCGGAGTCTGCACGTGGGGTTTGGTTGGTTTACTCCACAAAACCAACACTGAGCCGGGATGATGTGGCGGCCAAGTCATGAGTGTGATTGGCGTGGAGGCTGCACCGAGTCCGCAGGGTTTACGGCGGTTCACCACAAAACCGTCAGGGTTACTTGGTTGAGCCACAAAACCAAGACCAGAGGCTCGGCGGGCGGAGACGGGATCCGGGTGCGCCGAGAAGCTTCGAAGCGGGCGACACGCGGCATGATCGAGGTGCTTGCGTTGGGAGGACGTGAAGGCCCGATGGATGCGCGGCCGTCCGATGGAGAACTTCATGTGTTGACCAAAATGCCTCTGTGAGGCTTGAGTTGTAACTCCTAGTGTAGAGGTACTTCGGTCTTTTCTGGAGGGCCTATATATAGGAGGAGGGGGCTGAATTTTCAGCCAACTCTTTGGCTAGTGGTGGGAGTGTTCTTTCATTTTGGGGTGCTCTTTGGGAGAGAGGGAGAGAGGTGAGTGTGGCTCTTTGGTTGAGCTTTTTGCCATCCAAGATTTGTGATTCTTGTGAGTGGCTTGTAACCGGATATGGCAAAGTGATTCTTAGTGAAATCATTCTCTTAATCTTGTGCCAAATCATTTTATCCCGAGCGTTATTCTTTTATGCGATTTTCAGAGGTATTTTTGGAGGATTTTCGTGCGTGGCTCGATTCGTCTATTCTGAGGCGTTTGTGTTCGGTTTTCTTTGAGGGAATCATGGATAGATGTCTTGTGCATCTTTGTGCTTGAACTTGATCCCTCAACCACCGGATTTGGCCTCCGATTCGTGGATTTCGGTTGGAACCTTAGCTTTTTGGGTGAGCTCAGTAGAATCTCGATTCCTCTCGTCTCAGTGGATTTGAGGCTCCAAATTCGTAGGTATAGCATCTCCTAGAGGCGCTTCACCTTCCCCTATGATTTGGTAGCTTTCCCTTGGTTGATTCGAGAGATCAGGTGAAAGGAAGGAAGGGTTGACCTTCAAAGGGTCGAGCTCGGGCTGCCGTCCGTGCTCCTGGCGGACGGTCCGCGAGCCCCGTGCGGACGGTCCGCGAGGAGGCTTTCAGCCAGTTGTTCTTCGTGTTCGTCGCGAGTTCTTTCGTGTCTTCCGTTCGATCTATTTTGTCGGTGGATTTTTGGTGCACGAGGTTTGGCGGACGGTTCGCGGGTAGGCGTCGGACGGTCCGTGTGTGGCGGACGGTTCGCGGGTAGGCGTCGGACGGTCCGTTTTTCGTGGTGCGCTACTAGAGGTTCGGGTGGCTTTTTCGGACGGTCCGCGAGAGCAGCGCGGACAGTCCGCCAGGGTACCGCGGACGGTCCGCCCCTACTGTGCGGACAGCCCGCCCCTGCCCAGGCAGACAGCTTGTTGCTTCGCCTCTTGTGATTTGCTTCCGCTTCTAATCCTTCTAGCTTTGTTCGTGGCTTGTCTCTAGGTCTTGTAGGCTTGTGTGTGCCTAGTTTAGAGCCGCTCTTGTGTGTGTGAGTGATTTGAGTGGCAATCGGGGTATAGGTCGAATTCATCTCATAGGAGAGAATTTTTATCGGCTCCCATTCACTCCCCCCCTCTCTGGCCGCCTAATCGATCCTTCACCGTCTTCAACGGATGCTCAGCACGGTCTTCCATGTGGCTGTACGCGCCAAGGGCGCCTCTACTGATGTTCGCCGGCGAGCTCATCGTCCGTCGCCGCCCTGTAGCAGTAGCTATTCTTATCCAGTCAAGGGACCATTCTATAATTCTGTCTTCTTCAGAGTACTCTTATGTAAAACTGGCTACTTAATATAATATATTGCCGTTGTAAAAAAATAAAGCCGGTAACAGATCATGGAAGAACGAGCCACAACGAACAGTAGTGGCTACAGCAATGCGTAATTGCGTGCCTCAGACAAGACAGTTTTGATGGAGATTTGTTGACGGGACTCTGTTTTACCAGTTGTCAGGGTTGGCGTTGAATTTTCTTGTGTGCTCTTCTCTGAGTAAATTACAGTATCTTTGGGAGATATTAGACATTGACGTTTACCGGTCAAAAAAATGAAAGCTCAGGTTGGTTATAATGACTGTTCGGTTGGGTGGTGGTTGATGTTAATTTATTATGAGAAAAAATACTAGTGGTCGGCTGATGGCTGGTGACTGATGTTGATTTGTTCCGAGAGAAAAATACTATTGACTGATGGCTAAGAAGCCATACAAACAAGACGTATGTTTGAATGTTAGGTACATGACATTTCAGGACCAGTAGGTACAAATCCTTAAAAACTAAAGGAAATAGTCACACCACCAGGACAATCTTGCTGCTGCCTCCGAGCGTTTATTTATATGCGGCCGTTGATCCTACCAACTTATAAGCGTTGTCTGCAGCCTGTTCGTCTGGTTTATTAACCACCGGTCAGCAGTATTTTTGTCTAAGAACAAATCAGCACCAACCATCAATCAGACGAACATGTACAAACAAATTCGTCTACTTATGTATGCTTGTTGATTTTTACATGGTTTCAAAGGACTAATGTTTCTAAATATTCATGTAACATAATCCTTGTGACCAATTACTCACTTCCTGTCAAAAAGTGTGAAAAAGTACATGAATCCATCAAGGCTAAACAAAAAACTAAAAACTAAGATGGTGGGGGTAAGACCGCCCCCACGGTTTTCATTAAGAAGAAGAAACCTTGTCCTGGCTTAGAAAACCTCCGAACCCCGGTTTCACCAGCGAGGGGATTTTTTAAAAAAAACAACCCCATAATTCGCTCCAACGAGAAATCGAACCTGAGTGGTTGCGACCATACCTCAGCTCCACTAACCAAGGGCTTTGGTCATCAATGCTAAACTTTAAAACAACATGAAACAACAGAAAAAACAAAATAAACTTTATGTCAATTGATTGCATCTGAATGTCTGATTTGATCCTGAGCAATGAGTTTTCATGCTGATGTGTGACATGTGCATAGAACTTTTAATTACCATTTGACTTTAACTATTTAATTAACACGATTTCTTCAATAAAGTCCCATTGCCTTTCTTTATTAAAGTCTCATTGCCTCTGGCTTTGCTTGAGTAGACAAGCTTCTGAAGACATTGATCTTAATTTAGTTCCTTAATTATTCACTTATGGCATGTCTTCATATACACAAAAGGAAGTGCTTCAAATACCATATGCAGACTTCTCACTGCCTGGAGCTGGAGGTATGCACCAGGCTAACATCAGGAAGCAGCAAATTGGCTCTACGTGAATTCGTGAAACAATAGAACCTGTGTCTGTCTTTAAGTTCATCTTGTTAATATGGTCTTTCTAGGCCAACATGCTGATTTCACATCAATTTGTACCACCAAAGTTTATATAGGAATAAAGTAAATTTGGTCAAAGGCTTGTCCTAATGAGATGAAATAAGGCTCGTAGTTTAAAATTGATGGAGTATTATGTAAAATGAATAGAGGTAAAATGTTAATTAAAATCACATCATTCCTATAACGATCGAGTTAGACCATTGACATATTTCATCAACACAATGTCATAGGATCCCAGTTGCTCAAAGAAAAAATCCATAGGATCCCATCTTTGATATCTTAATCTAGTATTCCTAGATGTTCTGTAGCATATGCATAAAATGATATTATCGTAAAGGAAAAAGTCTATATCACCCCCAACCTATGGGGGATGGACTATATAACCCCCAACCTATGAAACGATATATATCACCCCCTGAACTTTTCAAAACGGGTCAAATTAGCCCCTAAATCAGTTTTGAAAAATCATAGTAATCACAAAAAATCATAAAATGGAAAATCTAATTGTGTTGAACTCCAACTAAGAAGATCTACACGGTGAACATATAATACAGTATGCTTTAGTACATTTTTTTATAGCTATGAGAAAGCATAAATCTAAAGCTATATCACAAAAATGTACTAAAGCATACCATATTATATGTTAACTGTGTAAATCTACTCAGTTGGAGTCTAACACAATTGAATTTTCCATTTTATGATTTTTCTGTGATTTATTGTGATTTTTCAAAACCGCTTTAGGGGTAATTTCACTCGTTTTGGAAAGTTTCAGGGTATGATTTAGAGCGTTTCATAGGTTGGGAGATTGTGTAGTCCGTCCCTCGTAAGTTAGGGGGCGACAGACTTTTTCCTATCGTAAAAGACCACTCCCCCCTCCTCTATTTAGTCAACGTGACACATAACATGGATGTTGGTCAAATTAGCTACGAAAATTACCCATATACCCTTACTGAATTAGATATTAAATAAATAAATTTAACTATTGACCCTACGAACGGGTACTACCTAGTACTATTCTATTATACTATATGGTACTACCCAGTACTACTACCGTTATATTTCACCAGTTAGATGACTCAGAAAAATTATAAGCACCCTAAACTTTTCCTGTTCCGATGCTTGGGTAGTAGTACCTTGTACATATATTTTTCAGCAGCTATTTTAATTTAAAAATGAAATTAACAACTAAAAGGGTATTATTATCATAAAAGACCCCCTCTCTCTCGGTTTAGTTTACGTGACACAAAACAGGGGTGTTGGTCTAATTAGCTAGGGAAAATTACACATATACCCTTACTAAATTAGAAAATAAATAAATAAATTTAATTGCTGGGCCTACCGAATTAGTACTGCTGGTACTACCCTATTGGTACTACCTAGTACTACCCAGGACTACCACAGTTAGATTTCACTAGATGGATGACTCACAAAAATTACAAGTACTCTAAAATTTCTATTTTATTAAATTAAATCTTGGAGCATAAAGCACTTCGTAGTTACTTCCTTCGTTTCGAATTAATTATCATTTTGGCTTTTCTAAATACACAAAATGACAAGTAATTTGGGACGAAGGGAGTAATTCTCTAGTAGAAGAGTCAAATTAATACTCAGATGTCATAAATACTAGCTAGGTGATGTGTCGATATTTCTCTTAAGAGATCGTTTTCGTTATTAGCTAATGAAGCTGGTAAGGCCAACCTTAGTGACAGTTTCATGGACACAGTTACCAAAACTGCCACATCAGCTTTTCAAAATGGTGAAATTGTCACTCTCAATGCACAATTTTAGGAGCACATTTTCATAGATAGAATGTAGTATTTAAATATTTCATGTGATGTGATCAAATGTGTCATTTGCACTTTTTATAAACAACGTGTAAACATATTGTCGGGGTTTGATACCGTCGGCAAGTAAATTATGGTATGTTCGTGCGTCGGTCCGGACGGTTGGGACTAGAGACATAATGCTTATACTGGTTCGATCACTGTGCGGGGGGGGGGGGCTATGTCCAGTTCGGGGGAGCGTTCTATATGCCCAGGGGGCTTGTAGTAGGGGGTACAAGCTTAGGCCAAGAGAGGGAGCAGGTCCCAAGTCTCTTGAGGTGGTGGTGAGCACGTAGTGCTATTGAGAGAGTGGCTGTGTGGTGTGATCGTGTGATCTTGCCGTGTACTTTTTTCCATTGCCCCGTTTACGGTACCTGCTTCCCCATTTATAGTTCAAGGGGTTCAGGTGTACAAGGTGTAGGGAGGTAAAATCATGTTCTGCTACAGTGTCATAACTGTGCTGGAATAGTTGTCAGAATAGTGCCATGGCGTGGACCCTTGTCTTAGGTTGGTTTCGTATGCCTGGCTATACGCGGTAGTCCTTGTAGGGCGGCGTAGGCGGCAGCCCCTGCCCTGAGGCGGCTGCTCCTTGACTTACTGTCATGCGTTCTTGGTAGGTCGGAGGCTTCCGGTGCAAGCCCCGACCTTGCCTCTGATAGTTGCTTGGTCGGAACGCGCCGTCTGATGACTTATACCCGAAGGATTCACCTGTCCTTAGCTATTGTAATGCATTTAGGTGACGGGACATCCTTGCAGCGGCCATCCCACGCCGGGGAAATCTCATCGTGGCCTGACAGCATGAATCCTCCCACTCTGTGACCCTGGCACAACCCCGGGCGGCGCATAGCTGCTCTCGCCACGTTGCGGCCCCCGTCGGAGGGCCCCCCGGCATTGCTTCGCTGGAAGCGAGGCCTTACACTACGTGAAAACCTCAAATAGGTTACGCAGCATTTGTAACAGGTCCTTAACACCCGTTACATGCACCCACATCTGTAATGGTTGTTGTTTGCCGCCCGTTACCCATAAGCGCGGCAGGCCGACCCCGGGGTTGGCCTCCACAATGCCCGTTACCAATGTGGACTTCTGGTAACAGGCTTCTTAAATGCCCGTTACATTAATTCTTTGTAACGGACCTTAAAGCGAGTCTGCAACAAAAGTTAAACGTATTGGTAACGGGCTTGTAAAATCCATTACTGATCAATGCCCTATCGGTAACGGGCTCTTTAAGTCCGTTACTGATCGTTGCCGTATCGGTAACTGGCTTTAGTGTCCGTTACCGATGAGCATTTGACGCCCATTACTAGACTGAGAGCTCAATAATTAAAGTCTAATAGCACTCTTCACTGCCATGAAGCGGGAGCGCGGCTGCAGTGAACAAAGGAGACGGAGGTTTGTTAATCTGTGTCTCCTTTGTGAAGAAAGGATACAGAGGTTTGTGAATCCGCGTCTCCTTTGAGTCTGTCTTCAGTGACAGGTCAGCTCGATCTCTCATTGCTTCCATTTCGATATACAGGCACAATCAACACATATATCTTTTGAGACAAAACAGACATCATAAGAGAGATAACTTGTCCACATAGATGAAGGTAACTTGTCCACACGAATAAAGAAAAATTATTACAAACAGTTAACTTAACTTGTCCATCAGGCTAGGACTTAACTTGTCGATCACATTAATTATTTACTATGATCGTGCTATCTGACCATACACACAACAAAAGCATGCCCCTTGAACAGCCCCAAAAGTATGGCTATCTGACCCTGCACATCAACAAGCTTGAACTTCCTCATGCCCCATCAAGATTGGCTCTTTTTGTAGCCTCTTTGTAAGCAACCAAGGATTCTTGAAGCCCTTCGAGCGCATCGTGAATGAGCTCGAGATTTTGTTCAGTAGTATACTTGTACCTCCTTATGTGCTTAGCCTTTTTGATGAGGATGTTCACTTCTTTCGTGATTTTTTCAAACTTAGGTTTCACATAATCCCAGACATTAAGGTTTAGAAGTAACTCAAGCTCTGCTCGCAACTCATAGAGTTTTGCCTGAAACAGGGTTAAACATGGTATAAGAATAACATAGTTAATTCAGAACTAATTTGCCTCAGAACTTGGAGCAGTATAGGCACAATAATCATCATAGAAAAATTATATAAGAACTTGAAAATTATCCTAGGCTTCATAGCAGGGTGACAAGTAAAAGCAGAACTTAGATCAGAACTGATTTGCCTCAGGACTTGGTATAAGATCATGACAAGCATGGAAGACATCATCATATATAGGCACTAACTTTATCAAGCTCAAGCTCCATCTATAGAACAAGTAAAAAGGCAGTGAGATTCAGAGAAACTTGCCCCGCCGTCGTCGTGGTCGTTGCCAGAGTCAGAGATGAGGTATTCTACACCTTCGCCGCTCCCTCGACCCCTCTTCGTCGTTGCCAGACACTTGTGCTCGCAGATGTGAGGCAGGCGCCTCGCCCACTTCGCTGCCCCCTCGCCGGCACGCTCCTCCTTGCCACTGCTTGGCCCCTCGTCGGAACCCGAGAGGATCTAGTTGAGGACTCTCGTCTCCGGCATTGGGTTCACTCTACCGCCGCTTGGCCCCCCTCCGGCGCTCATCGTCGTCTCCCTCTTCGCCTCCATCTCGCCGGCACGCGCGTGGATCCAGTTGCGGCACCGCTTCGCGTTTCGGTTCTCCTCGATCCCGGGTGTGCGGGGTCGTCCGCTACTTGGCCCCTCGCCGGCGCTCATCGTCGTCTCTGTCTCCACGCCTCCTCTCACCCTAGTGAGAAATGAGGAAAGCATCGTGTGCTGCGCTTTTTAAGGAAAGTGCTACACTTATCCATTCGGAAAGAAGAAGGGGAGACGGAATGGGCCGGGGCGGTTGAATATTCATTTTGGAAAATGGATAGTCACTGCTGACGCAGGTTAGCAAATTAATAAAAATGACACTTGCTTCCCTAAAAAATTAGGGCCCAGAATCGAACAACTCATAGTTGGGCATTTGGCATTTGAATAAAATATGAACAGTCACACGTCTCCTTGTGACCACATGTCTCTTTTGTGGCCAAGAGCTCTCCTGAGCGAACACAGGTTCCGAGGTGCGTGACTGGCTGCCTGACGGTTCCCCATCTTGTCACTATACATCCCCGGCCGGCCAAGAACTTCGTCAACCGCGCCACTAAGAAAACCCAGCACCACCATCTCCGGTCACCAAGAAGTGAATCCAAGAGCTTCTTCTTCCTCAAGCGCGCGCATGGCATCGTCAAGCGAGCCGTCTAGGAAGCGGGGGAGGGAGAAGGATGATGACGATGAAAGCCCTCGCCGTCGGCTCATCAAGGAGGGGATGGCGCTGGCGCCCGAGGAGCCCGAGGAGGTGCCGCCGCCCCCGCCCGACGAGCCTGAGGAGGTGCCACCGCCCCCGCCCGAGGAAGCGCCGGCGCCGCAGCCTGTGGAGGCCGTTTCTACTCCTACACTAACTGCTGAGGAAGCCAGTTGGTCAGTCAACTTGTTCCGCGAAGCTTTCAACAGGCTTCAACGGGTGGCTGTTCATCTCGGGGTCCCAGGACCCAATGATTCGCTGCAGAGGACCGTGAAGGATTTCGCCTTCAAGATCCATATCTTGGCTGGGGACCTTGAGAGAGGCGTGCTCGGCCCCGTCGACGACGACGGCGGCGACGATGGTGGCTTCGACGGTGGCGACGATGGCGGCCTCGACGGCTCCGGCTCCGACTCCGACTCCGACTCCGATGGTGGGGCTCCTCCGGCGGCGACTACCTCTGCTTAATTATTTTGTTCCTCTATTAATGTGTTCCTCCAGTGTGTTTGTTGAACTTGTGATGAACTAGTAGATCTAAGAGACGCGGGTAGATCAATCCAAGTCTCCTATAACGCATTGCAATGTCTATGGCAGCAGCTTACAATGAATTGCAATGTGTATGCCAGATTTTTGTTACTTTGTTTGTGTCATTATATGGCAGCAGTTTACAATGAATTACAATGTGTATGCCAGAGTTATGCCAGAAGTTTGTTACTCTGTTTGTGTTAATCCACATCTCCTTTGCCTCATGCTGCAATGAAATGTCAACATAGATGAATTGATGAATTTTGTGATATGTGACACATTAAAATTTGTGACCCAATTGTCATTCCATCCATTCTTCATTCATACATTTAAGTTTGTCATCTGTGATAAATTTTTCATTCTTCATCCATACAGATGAAGCAAAAGCACCACTTTTAACATCAGAATTACTTCTTTGCAGCATACATCCCTAGTAAACATCCAAATACTACACAAACAACAGCCACAATAATCAAGTTCATCTTCCAGATCGCATTGTCCATCTTCTCCTCCAGTGCTTTCTTCCTCTGCTTGTCCTCCAGTGCTTGCCTCTGCTCGCCGCTCCCAATTTGACATTCCACTGAATCAACTACTTCATCAACTGTGTCTGCCCAGTTCGACAGTCAAAAAACAATGACGCCAGCATCCTTCAGCATCTGGAGATACTCCTTGTGGAAATGATAAATCCACAATTCATGGTGTACTGCAAATCAAAAGCACATAAACTCAGATTTGGGAAACACAGCAGACTACTCACCGAGTTCCTTGCACACTTGAAATAAAGACGACCAAGGTTTTCACCTTCCTTCTGCGTCTGCCCCTCCACCACTCGAGCCATACCACAGTCCGGGCAAGGGACCAGTGGAAACCCGCTTAGCTCACCGACTGGATCCAAGCCGATGGAGTGATTGCGGCTGCTCCGGCAACCTTGAACCCTGCTCCTCGCACGTGCACCTCCAGACGAATCGGCGTAGTGCGAAATGTGCGCGACGGCGGGGAAGGATGGGCGGGCGGTGGCGGTGGAGCTCAGATCGGGGAAGAAGAAGGGGGTCGGGCCCGGGGCGTATGAATATTCATTCGGCTAGGGGCATTTCGGACAATGGAGCATTTGTTGGCGACGAGGGTTAGTGTACCAGCGTCGTCGGGGCGGATGCATATTCATTCGGTCAGGGGCATTTCGGACAATGGAGCACTTGTTGGCGACGAGGGTTAGTGTACCAGCGTCGCTGGGGCGGATGCATATTCATTCGGCTAGGGGCATTTCGGACAATGGAGCACTTGTTGGCGACGCGGGTTAGTCTACCCGCATCGTCTTTGTCGGTCGGGCAGGCAACAGTTATCTTTTTTATATAGGCTTCTGACGCTGACGCGTGGGCCCGACACTATTTTTCTCAATTGAAACTTGCTTCTCGAAAATATTAGCGCCCATAAACAGCACCAAAAAATTCATAAAAAATACAAACAATTCATAGTTGGTAATTTAGTATTTGAATAAAATATCAACATCCACACTTGTTTAACCAAATTTCTTTAAATTAGATTTTTATGTCTTGTTTACGATATAATAATTATAATAACATCTTATTGTGTTCTAAAAATTCTACAAATTGACTGGGCAACATAACTTAGGTCCCTAAGCTTGTCTACAAAAATTCAAATGGTTTCGAAAATGGAAGATTATACTTGTGTACAAATGTCTACATCTCTCACATAGTTTCTTAGAATGTTACTTCAACATTGAAGTTTTCCACACTTTAAAACATGTTCGAACTCATATGCATTTGAAATTTTAACATAACCTTGTGTTCACCATAAGATTACGAAATGCAAAGTTTCATTAGTAATGGTTGTGTAAAACAAATATTATTTCTATGTTGTACTTATAAGGAACAAGATAAGGCGTATAAACAACATCCAAGAAATGGAATTACATACGAAAAATGTCATAAATGAGTAGATGTTGATTTTAGAAAAGTTCAGAAACAAATATCATCAAATTTGGATTACAGATGACGGAGAAATACGTGATACAAAATTTGATTGCAGATTAAAAGGGGAAAAGCAAACTGTTCTACATTCGAATAGATTTGGCCCCGCCCCTTCATTGGCGATGGGTGGCTGTTAATCAGCGTATCATTTGCACATCCAAACTTTTTTAATAAACGGTCCGCCCCACCTTCCGCCTTCTATCCCCTTCTCTGGCTTCTGCCTTCCTCGTCTCCATCGCAGGGATGGCATGCGACTCTAGGGGGAGGTTCTGCAAGGAGGAGGCCCCGCGGCCACGTCCCCGTTCGTCTTCCTCGGTGCTGTCCGCCACCCCCGCCAAGAGAGTGAGGTTCCACGGCGACGAAGAGGAGCCATCCCAGCGCGCCACCCCTGTGCGTCTTCCTTGGCGCTCTATGGAAGAGGCCGGTTCTTCGTCAGCCCGGGGGAGGAAGCCGTACACGCGCGCAAGGGCCAAGTTGGCAGACTCCAGCGACATCCGCCATGGAGAGGCAGGGTTTTTTTCCTCGACACGAAGGAAGATGCGGTCCACACGCATTGAGGTGAGCGTGGACTCCTCTGGCGACGACCCGGGCAGAAGAGTGGTGGTAGATCTCATCTCCTCCGGCAACAACTCCGGCGACGACTCCGGCAACAACTCTGGCGATGATTCTGAAGACCATGAGGCAAGTTCTGAAACCATCACAGACGATTTGTCCTTGTACCTTCACATCTTCACTGATCAATTGTTCTAATGCATCAATTTCCATTTGTTGTAGGAAGTTGCTGCACATGTCATTGATAGGATTTGGACTGAAATCAACAAGCTCAAGGAATCGGCTGAAGAGAAGCAGGTAAGTTTTGAAACCAGTTAGAGCTAAACAGTTTTCTTGTAAGAAGTTACAACTGTAATGAAGCTTGCATCAATATAATTATTCTTTGTTTTAGGAACGTGCTGTTACTCGAGATGACATTGACTACATCTGGAAAGGAATCGACAAGTAGGATGAGCAGCTTAAAGCCGCACAAAAGAGGCAGGAGATTGAACTTCTAAAGAAGAATGCTGAGCTGACATAAAGAGTTGCAAAACTAGAGACAAGGATAGCTGAAGTTGAGGCAGCAGCACAAAAGAAGCCATCTAGCTAACTAGTTCCCTTGCAGCTACAATCTAGTTTGGTGATGCGCCCATCTGATGCAGTCTTATTTTGGTGATGTGCCCTGCTGATGCATGTCAGATGTGAATATGTTTGTTATGAGTTAGTTTGCTTGGTGATGTGAACTTGTGATGCATGTCATATGTGAACATGTGATGCTATATCAACAGTCACACTTGTTTGCTTGGTGATGTGAACTTGTGATGCATGTCATATTAGAGCCCATAAACAGCACCTAACAATTCGTAAAAAAATACGAAAAATTCATAGTTGGTAATTTAGTATATGAATAAAATATAAACAGCCACACTTGTTTAACCAAATTTCTTAAAATTAGATTTTTTATCTCATGTTTATGATATAGTAGTAGAGTAGTACTTGACTACATTACTCGTTTTAAGGCCCAAGCCCACTCGCGCTAGGTTAGTAGGGAAAGACACCTCCCTCACATAGTCTCCTCCCACTCTCCCCTCGCGCCACCGCCGCCGCTTTCTCCCCCTCGCCTTCGTCCCCCTCACCTCCCCCCACGTCGCGACGCTCGCTACACCCCTTCACTGAGATGCGTGCCACACCACGCTCAGCACGACGCGTGCCACACCTCTGACAGCGATATCTGGAGGAGGAGGGACCCAGCAGCGGCGACGACGACGACGACGATGACGACTAGAG
Organism: Cenchrus fungigraminus; assembly: GCA_036936925.1. Taxonomy (NCBI): domain Eukaryota; kingdom Viridiplantae; phylum Streptophyta; class Magnoliopsida; order Poales; family Poaceae; genus Cenchrus; species Cenchrus fungigraminus. Next base: position 114,816,816 of record CM072768.1, on the reverse strand, counting down.
GAGGGATCCAGCGACGGCAACGACGACTAGGAGGAGGAGGAGTTATCCAGCGACAAGGTCGACGCGAGGACGAGGATGTGGCGGCGAGCAGGCAACGATGAGGAGTAGAGATCCCTCTGCTCCGACAGTGACAAGGTTAGTGGCAAATCTAGGATTTGAGTTTAGGGTATGCCGCTCTAAAAATGTCTTATACAATTCGTAAATCCATTCTACCAACTCGGTAATAATTGTAAAATTAACAACAATTCAGTAATAACTATAAAATTAACAACATAATTTGGTATATTTGCTCGAGTTTATGCAATTAGGCCAAGCGAGCGTATGCAGCACACATGCGTTCAGATAATCAAGTATACAACATATGTGTGCGTATGCTTTTCTTTTTTTATAAATGCGTATAAATATACTTGTACTTGTGGGAATTGCAGGGTATGCCGGTGCATACCCGGCATACCCTGTGGCCCCTTTGTATAAGTACATGTGGACATACTTAGCTGTTGATGGTATAGATACTTAGCATTTCCCTTTATATTGACTCTTATATTTGGTTTTGCTCTTGTTCCTATGTACATGTGCACATTCTCTCCAAGTTGAATAAGTACCTCATTAGCAATAGAGGTAGCCAACATCTTCCTCTTTAAAATGGTAAGGTCGCATTGTCTGAACTAATTTTTTTGTTACTGAATTTTGCATTTATGTTAATGGTTTACCATAGAACCAATGATATTATAGTGGGTTAAAGTAGTTACTGTAATTATTTTCTTATGTGTTTTCTCATGCTTAGCTGCTAAGCATGGTTAACTAAAAATGTGCTCTACTTGTCTCTTGTTGTAGCATGTCTCCAGGGAGAGCTAGCAGTATGGTCTGCTTTTTGTGCTATTCTTGGAAACTGAACTCACCTTTATCAAAATCCCTTGACTATTAATTCACAGGATAAATCTGACGAGGACTATAGACCTGGGCCACAAGATGAAGAAGAGGGTTATGGCACTACTAGTGCACAACAAGACCAGGTGGGTGGGGCTCAGCGCCGAGGCAGAGCGCCAAGGACATCCACAAAGTGGCCAAGTGACACAATGATAGTCACTAAGGTCGACATAGGGGGGATGCCAGTACCATTGACTCAAAAGTGCAGGTTTAGGGTGCTTGCGGGGCTCGTTGCTAGACAGAAGATAACTTTGCACTTGCCAGAATTCAAAGAACTAAGCAATGATGAAAAGTGGGACTTGTTTGATAAGCATGTGCAGAAACACTTGAAGTTCCAGGAAGGCGTGAAACCGCAGGCATTCAAGCTTTTCTGGAAGACGGCAACCAAGGCATGGAGACAATTCAGATCTCAGCTTAGGCGAGATTTTATCAGAAAAGGACTTGAGCCATTTACAAAGGCACCCGTTTATCGACCCAGAACAGTGGAAGGAGTTCATGAAACAGGAGGAAACCGAGCAAGCCTCATCTGTTAGTGTCAAGTTCAAAGACCGAAGCCGGAACACAAGCGAGCACAACATGGGTCCAGCTGGTTATACTGTGAAACTAGAACAATGGGAGGAAGAGGACAGACAATTAGCTGCAGCTGGGATCCCCAACCCATATGACGCCTACCCTGACGATCGTTCCAAGAATTGGCTGCGAGCAAGGAGTAAGCTAGTGATTAAAGACCGTGTTGCCATGATAGTGTTCAACAACAAAGAAATTGAATAATTGGCTGTAGACATCAAGGAGAAGAATGGCAGGGCAGAGGGAGTATGATGTGCTAAGTTAGTGCTTCGGTCACCCTGAACAACTAGGTCACGTGCGTGGTGTCTCTAGCTACCTGGGAAGTTGTTGATTGCTCCAGGACTAGCCGATGGAGCGTAAGCTGACGGGATGACGTAGAGGTCATCGGGAGGGCTGTTATCCTAGTCGTACTGGGCACGACGTAGGAGCTCTTGGTCGTGCATTTGCCGAAGTTCTATAGCTTGGCGTCAAGGAGATCAGGGACCCCGTTGTCGCGGTCGTAATTGGCACGACGTGCTATCTCCACTTCATCTCATATGCGTTGATGTTGATTGCTCTGAGCGTGGTTGGCTTGTACTATTGGATGTTGAGCTCTCGCGTTCTGTCCTGCGTTACCTGCGGCATTCTGCTGCTGGGCGCCAGTAGCATTGGCAGCATTATTTTGAGCATTGCCAGGGGCATTAGCAGCTGGGTTGGCCGCTGTGTTGGCCGCTGCGTTGGCAGCGGGGTTGACCGGCTGCACAACTTCATTCTCGCCTCCTCCCTCCTCAGCCACGGGCTGAAGGGGAGCGTTGTCGTTGTGGTGACGGTGATGGTGGGGTCGCTCTGACCTGCTCCTGGAGTAGGAGCTCGAAGCCGATCTACTGTACCCCGGTCCTCTTTCTTCAACTTGGGCGGTGGCGATACGGATGTGAGCTTGCAGACGTCGAGTTGCAGGAGTGTCCCCAAGTTGTCCCAGCTCAGCAAGGGCTGCGCCTAGGTTAGCTTGAGGTGAGTTATAGACTTCGTGGCCATCTTGCTAAAAGTCCCTGAGGAGGTCTCTGGCGCGTAGACGATGTCGGCGAGGCTCGTTGTCCTGCCGCTGGGGAGCGGCTTGGGCTACGGCGGCGGCTGCACCATCAGGGATGTTGCCTATAGGTTGGCCACCGGCGCCGGGTACGACGTAGCCTGTAGGTTGACCTGCGGCAGCTGCAGCTGCATCTATCTCCTCCTGACGACGCACAGCTCATGCGGCGTTAGCGTTCTCTTGTTGTATGCACTGCTCGTCCGTCTCACCAGCTTGAGGGGGTACGTCGGCAGAGACCACGAGGACCTCTCGGTCTGGGATCTCAAACACCTCGCCCGGATAGTTAGGGGAGATGGTCGTTCGGGCGATCTGGAACGCAAGGCAGTCCGGGGACGGCTCACGGTTGACCTATCGGTGATGAGTCGTGATAAGAGGTCGACGAAGCTGCTTGAGCACACGACACTGGCGAGCTGTGTGTTTGGAGTCTTCGTGGACGGGGCAAGGGTCGTCGAGGTGACCTCTGCGGTTTCCATGAACTGGGATCTTGGGTCCAGATTCGATCTGGATCTTGTTCTTCATGTAGCGAGAAGCTGCATGGGTTGCGTTCCGCAGACCAAGAGGCATGCGGGACGAAGGCGAAGAGGTCCTGCGAGGGTGCTTGACACGCTCACAGACCTTGATCGTGTCGGAGAGCATGTCCTCGACGCGATCGAGCCCTGCAATCAGGTCGCGAGGAGTGGGTGGGTGGGTTTCCTCTAGCAGAACGGATCCGACTTGCTGGTTGGTGGTGACCGCAGCGTTCTCGATGATGAGGCATGCGGCTGGAGCGGTGGATTCGGCCGGCATAGAGCCGAAGCAGATGTCGATGGGGTTGGCGAGGGTGTCCGCCATGCTCTCCGGGAAGATGACGCCGCTTGACGAAGCCATCGAGTTGCACGAAGAACCCTGGATTCCCTCCTACTTGGCACGCCAACTGCCAGAGGTTTAGGTCTAGACAGCCCACAGGGGGGGTTAATGACGAGGGCCCAGATTAGGGCCCCCTTTGACGGCGAGATAATCTCTCTTGAGGTAAAGTCTTCTAACACCATTGACAATGTGAAGGCCAAGATTGACAACGTGAAGGCCAAGATTCAAGACGAGGAGGACTAAGGACCCCTGTCAAGACCATCACTGGCAAGACGTCCTATTCCCAACTAGTTGGGAGCTTCTCCGACCAGTTCCCCACTAGAAGGACCCCCTCCGACGAGTCTCCGCCTCGCACGACAAGTCTCCGCCTCGCACGACAAGTCTCCGCCTCGCACGACAAGCTGCTCGTTCGCACGAGCAGTCTCCGCCTCCGACTAAGGCGCGAGCCACACCACGTGGCGTGATCCCGGGGCGCGAGCACCTCTGCCACGACGCGTGGGGGATCGGTTCCCCACGCCATGCAAATGCACCAGCTGGCAGCCCGCGTCGGCAGCTGGCCCCGGCAGGAGCCTTAATGTGGCTCTGCCCGGCTGCGCAGCCGTCAAATCGCCATCATCTCCAACCCTGCAGCACGCAAACTCCACCCGAGGCACTCAAGCACCCCCTACGACGAGCTCAGGTCTATGCTTAGGCCTTAACGTGGCGGGCTCATCCCGTGCTCGGACGGACTGAGTCACCACCAAACTACTCGGAGAAGGCGCCAGGCGTCCCGAAGTGAACAGCCCCGTCCGGCCACACGGCGGCTTCTACGACAACGCAACACGACTCTACTTCAATGCGTCCTGGCGGACAGTGACGCGCGAGAGGACATCCCAGCAACCAAGCACTGTAACTCTTATCTCGTTTCCCTTTTTTGCCCCTCCCCTTGCGTCTATAAAAGGGAGAGGAGGGCGACCGTCACAAGGGTTAGCCGATGAACCGAACACTCACACTCAGGGACTTGGGCTCGACAGCCTCTCCCGACCAGTTTGTAACCCCTACTACAAACAACCCCAGCGTGGGAACACGGCAACTCGACACTGGACGTAGGGTATTACTCCTCGGAGGCCCGAACCAGTATAAATCCTGTTGTCTCCCGCACTAACCATCCGAGCCCGACACACAATCGATACAAATTTACTGTCCGGCGGTAGAGAACCCCAACAGTTGGCGCGCCAGGTAGGGGCACATCGTGTGTCTCGACGAACTTCACCAGCGGATCAGATGGAGGGCTGCAGGGTTTCGTTGACCCCTGGGGCCACCTTGCGCTTCGGCTCCCTCGGCTTCGTCTACACCGGGCCGGCGGAGTCCGTTGCCGGGCGTACCTTCGCCCGGCCACCCCGTCCCAACGTCCTGACGGGGGCGGCGGGACGCGCGGCGTTCGTCCGAGGCTTCTCGGACGAGACGATCATGGCCATGTTGGGGCCAAACCCAACACAGGAGCGTTTTAGGCTCGCCGCCTACTACCTCACCGACCTCGCCTTCCAGGCAAGCGGAGCCGAGCCGCTCACCTGGGGGGAGTTCATGGAGCGGTACACTACCATGTACCCCTATGGACAGCCCGGCCTCCCGGACGACCCGGTGACGGCCTACATCAACGATCTGCGCGCGACTGGCGCCGCCTCCGGCTCTGCGACGAGTGGGAGGCCACCGACGACGCGGCCGCACGACCCCTCGCGCGAGTGCTATGTTTGCGTGGCGCCGGCCTCGAGCAGCTCCGACCCGGAGCCAACGCCACGCCACCACGCCACCGACGCCCAATGAAGGGCGCGCCTCGACGAGCTCGCAGAAGCTAGGCACTAGCTCGATGAGGAGTTGGCCATCCTTCACCGGGAGCTGGGGGAGGACCCAGAGCCCCGCAACCGGCAGCCCGCACTGCTACCGGCCCCGCAATTGGTCCCGGTGCAGGAGCAGCCCCGTGAGGGGAATGGCGAGTGGCAGGAGTGCCGTCCTGCTGCCGAACAACCTCGAGCTCCCGCCCCGATGCCGCCGGCTTGAGGGCGCGCACGTGACAACGACCGATGCGCCAACGAGGGCGCGAACGTCGACGCCAACGCTGACGGTGACGCCCCGCCTCTCTTCAGGCGGGCATCGCAGAACCTCGCTGCCGCAGCCATGTTGCTGCGCGGCTGCCCGGAGGCAATGACCTCTGAAGAAAGACGAGTGCGCCAGCAGCTCAAGGCGCTGCTCAAAGCCGCAGCGGCGCAGCAAGCAGAGAGCTCCGCTTCGCGCCAGTGATCGGAGCGTGGTCGAGCGGGAGCACCGTCCGTGCACGGCCCAAACCCGCCTCCCTCCCGGCATCAAGATCGTGGGGAAGGGGGCGGGGCGGCGGCGTCGGCAGTCAAGAGCCGGCTCTAGCCCGACCGCGATGCCCGGAACACCATCGAGGCTCGCCGATGGGCTGGGAGTGTCGACAACCACCACGACAGCCACGACCGCCGCGACGACAACCTCTAACACCACCGCGACGACCGAGGGCGTGGACGACGCTACGACAGCGACGACGACTGTGACCGCAGCTGGTCACCAAACCAGAGGGGTCCGCGAGCTTTTGGCCAGAGCGTCCGAGATGCGGGGTTCCTCTCATGTTTCCGGGCTCCGACCAATGTACCTAGGTACGACGGGGACACCAACCCCAGCGTGTGGCTCGAGGACTACCGGCTCACGTGCCACGCGGGGGGAGTGACAGACGACCTCTTCATCATCAAGAACCTGCCGCTCTACCTCAGAGACTCCGCGCGAACATGGCTCGAGCACCTGCCCCGTGACAGGATCAACAGCTGGGCTGTCCTGCGCCGAGTCTTCGTCGGGAACTTCCAGGGAACGTACACCCGCCCCGGCAAGCAGTGGGAGCTGCGCAACTGCAAGCAGCAGCCGGGGGAGAGCTTACGCGAGTACATCCGGCGCTTCTCCAAGCGCTGCACCGAGCTTCTCGGCGCAACCGACAACGACGCCATCTCGGCATTCCAGAACGGCACGACCTGCACCTCCCTCACACTACGTGAAAAACTAACTTTGGTAACGGGCATAGATGGCCTTTGGTAACGGGCAAAGCGCCCGTTACCGATCAAGTGTTACAAATGAGCCAAGAAAGGTAACGAGCAGATACCCGTTACGGATAACACATATTCGTAACGGGCATGAAACAATGACCGTTACCACAACTAACCACCGGTCACGTGAAATGGCTGTTTCTCTGGGCCCACAGAGAACTTTGGTAACGGGCACCAAAACAGAGCCCGTTACAGTAACTCAACATCAGAGACGCGTTTTATGAAACTGCGTCTCCGATGTCTCGACGAAATGAGACGCGTCTATTTCACGCGTGTCTCAGCACAACTAGGATTCGTAACGGGCATCAAACAACAATCGTTACCACAACTAGTCACCGGTCACGTGAAAATGACTATTTCTCTGGGCCCACAGGGAACTTTGGTAACGGGCACCAAAATAGAGCCCGTTACTGTGAAATCAATATCAGAGACGCGTGCGGTGAACCTGCGTCTCCGATGTCTCGACGAACGGGCCAAGTTCTGGGGCCCATCGGTCAGTACTAGTAACGAGCTTTTACGGTGCCCGTTACATTGTTGGCATGTTTGTAACGGATGTTCCGATTGAAACCCGTTACTCAGTGATCAGTGTTTGTAACGCGCTTTAATTAACGCCCGTTACAGATACGTAGGCTACCCCTACAGTAACCTGCTGCCTGCTTGCCGGCTGCATCCTGGAACCAGCCAGGATTTGGCAGCCATCAGGGGCTGCATCCTGGAACCAGCCAGGATATGACTAAATTCACAAAAATTAGATCCAGCATCCAAATTCACAGAAATCCACATAATTCACATGCTTCATATGACAAAATTCAGCATCATCATCTCACAAGGAGGAATGCAACAATATCACAAAAATTCATGGACAAGGAGGAATGCAAAAATTTCCTAGTCACCATGCATAATCTGAGCCCACACAGTTTCATCAGCATGAAATTTTCCTCCGGCTGTGATCACCTGTTCCATGAGGAATGTGGCAATTCTTTCACGAACATTGACCAGCAATGATTTGTCGAGAGGATGCTCATCTAGTCCTAATCTCTGGATATAACAATGTCACCAGTCAGCACACATATATAGGTGGTTACCAAACATGTGCAGTGCTAATTAGCAAGAACTGTGCTTTGTTGCAGGTTTTACAAATGAAGATCCCAAGAAAGTACCTCCATATGTGGGCCGCTATCTTTTAATTTAAGCATGTGATAGGCACAATAGAAGCCGCAGAGTTTGGATCCAGTAGGTTGTTGGTGGCACTGCAATAAATGTATAAAGAAAAATAGTGGTGATCGAGAAGAAATAAACTCAAGCTTTAGTACTAGCTTCCACAGGAAGGAAATAAGTGGTATGTACCTTAACATCTTTGACATGTTCGAAGGTGCCAAGGCGCAACTTCTTATCGCGGCAGTAACATTCCCAACCCCTATAACGAAACATGCAACAATTGTTAGGGCACTATTAATTAATATACTCTGCACAGTTTGTTGAGGAACGTCCGTAGGTTAAGAAAGAAATAACTTACTCATTAATGATTTGCTCGAAAGGGTTAGTATCAGTATTAACTGTCTTCAATGAATCAAGATAGTAGACCTTCTGCTGCTTCGGAACGATCGCCACTGCAATCCAGTGGTTCGTACTGAGATAAGCGGTAAGCATGAAATTCTTTTTAGCATATAGTTCGAAGGCATTGCGCATATAGGACACAGAGAAAGCAAGATTGTTATTCGTGCTCTTCAATGTTGTCGAGCAAAGGCATTCAGGATCAAGGAAGCCAACTGCAGCACCCGTCTTCTCAACTTCTACAGTCATATTCCTATTAGTAAGAAAAACCAAAGTGTAAGGAGGCAAAATACATGATAAAGATGATGTGAGGCAAAAAGCACATTTCGATAGAGAATGATTAGTGAGAAGCAGATTAAATTTTCAAGCAACTTACAGGATGAAGCAACGGAGAAGTGTCAGATCCAAAGCATCCAAGTTGAAGAGATCGTACAAATCCCTGAGTTGCACAGTTAGCTGCTGGAGTCCGTTTGACGATTCATTTCTCTGAGGCCATGCACTGGTCCCGGGCTGAAGTGCGACCATAATGTCAGAATCATCATCTGACTTACCACGTTGCATGTAGAATGTGTGGAGCTTTCTGGTACAAGGAGCAGCCTTTTTGAGATCACCATCACTGAGAAGGCTCTTTCCGAATTTGTAATTTGGGTTAACCATAGCCCAAGGATTCTTCTCGGTGTTTCTGTCAGATCGCTTTGGGTTAGTCATAGACCAAGTATTCTTCTTGGTGTTTCTCTTAGATCGCTTTCTAGTAGGCCTCTTAGAGGTTTTATTTACAACAATTTCCTTTTCCTGCTGCTTTGAGATGGCTGAAGAAGGTTTCTTAAGGGCTTGCTTGCCTGCTGTAGGTGGTGTAGAGCTTTTATTTTTGGCAAGTTTCTCTTCTTGCAGCTTTGAAATGGCTGAAGGTTTCTCATGGGATTTCTTGCCTGCTGTACGTGGTGTAGAGATTTTATTTTCGGCAAGTTTCTTTCCTTGCTGATTTGAAATGGCTGAAGGTTTCTCAAGGGCTTTCTTGCCTAGTGGTGTCTCACCAGGAGCTATTACAGAGGTATTGGGCCCAGATGTACCTATAGCTTTCTTCGAAATGTCGTCGACAGATTTATCAGCACCAGCCAACACATCACTCTGGTTGACTGGTAACAGTGGTGTCTCACCAGGACCTATTACAGAGGTATTAGGCCTAGATGTACCTGCTTTGGCATGATTGTTTTGAGTACTTCTGTTTGGGGGTGTAGGTTTTGTTGTTTCATGAGGAGGAGAAGGAGGAGGAGGAGGAGGTGGTGGGTGTGGTGGTGGGGATGGAATATTTGGTATCTCTTGCGGATGTGGGGATGCAAGTTTTTCTGTTTTTTCAGGACTAGTAGTAGGTGGGGATGGAATATTTGGTGTATCTTACGGATGTGGGGATGCAAGTTTTTCTGTGTTTTCAGGATGACGAGGAGGTGGGGATGCAAGTTTTTCAGGACGAGGAGGAGGTCCGAATAGAACGTCTTGTGGATGTGGGGATTGAGGAGGAGGAGGAGGATATGGGGAACCATGTGAGGAAGGAACCTGTACCGTACTGTGTGAACTACAAGGAATCTATACTATAGCCTGTGAACGAGATTTACATGTTGGTGCTCCTTTGATGTCAATCCGACACCTTCTCCACTGTAACCTCTGTCCTTCAGCTTGTCCGAGTTTCATCACCTCGTCATTAGGAGGGTATTCCAACAGTTCATCCGCAAAGATAGTATATACAGTGAGCACTTCAACCACAACACAGTCTTCATGAATCGGGACTGTTTGTAGCGTAGTCTCCTCTGGATGAACAAGACCAATTGCAGCCTCACATTGAAGACCCCTCCACGTGATCCATAGGCCACAGTGTGTGGGTTCAGTCAACATGCCTATAAGGTCTTCATGTGTACGATCGTCACAGCGCACCTCCATCGCCAACTCTGCAGTGCCATCGATCAAACCTACATTATCTGCGGACGCACAACTGCTCTTCAGTGTGGCAGGTGAAGGGCTTGCGCGATTGGACACTGGTGACAACACCATCTGGTGACAACACCACTTCTGCATCTGCATGTTCTACATCTGCATCTCAGCCACCAGTTCTTGCTTGATTTGTTCCTTTATCTTTTCCGTATCAACTGATGCGTCGGTCTTCATCCTCTTCCTCTTCCTGTACATCTCGACGTGCTGAGGCCATGCATACTTCCAGCCCTAGTAGCTGGAGACACCACACACACGACCTGGTTGTTCAGGGCGGCCCAAGCACTGACTTAGCACATCATACTCCCTCTGCCCTGCCATTCCTGAAGATTCTGCACATGCAATCTTCTCCTTGATGTTCGCAGCCAATTTTTCTGCCTCTTTGTTGTTGAACACTATCACGGCAACACGGTCTTTAATCACTAGCTTACTCCATGCTCGCAGCCAATTCTTGGAACGATCGTCAGGGTAGGCGTCATATGGGTTGGGGATACCAGCTGCAGCTAATTGTCTGTCCTCTTCCTCCCATTGTTCTAGTTTCACAGTATAACCAGCTGGACCCATGCTGTGCTCGCTTGTGTTCCGGCTTCGGAGTTCTTTGAACTTGACACTAGTAGACGAGGCTTGCTCGGTTTCCTCCAGTTTCATGAACTCCTTCCACTGTTCCGGGACAATAAACGGGTGTCTTGTAAATGGCTCAAGTCCTTTTCTGATAAAATCTCGCCTAAGCTGAAATCTGAATTGTCTCCATGCCTTGGATGCCGTCTTCCAGAAAAGCTTGAATGCCTGCGATTTCGCGTCTTCCTGGAACTTCAAGTGTTTCTGCACATGCTTATCAAACAAGTCCCACTTTTCATCATTGCTTAGTTCTTTGATTTCTGGCAAGTGCAAAGGTATCTTTTGTCTAGCAACGAGCCCCGCAAGCGCCCTGAACCTGCACTTTTGAGTCAATGGTACTGGCATCCCCACTATGTCGACCTCAGTGACTATCATTGTGTCACTTGGCCACTTTGTGGATGTCCTTGGCGCTCTGCCTCGGCGCTGAGCCCCACCCACCTGGTCTTGTTGTGCACTAGCAGTGTCATAACCCTCTTCTTCATCTTGTGGCCCAGGTCTATAGTCCTCGTCAGATTTATCCTGTGAATTAATAGTCAAGGGAATTACAGTAACTACTTTAGCCCACTGTAATATCTTTGGTTCTTGGTAAACCATTAACATAAATGGAAAATTCAGTAACCAAAAAATTAGTTCAGGCAATGCGACCATACCATTTTAAAGAGGAAGATGCAGGCTGCCTCTGTTGCTGATGAGGTACTTATTCAACTTGGAGAGAATGTGCAGATGTACATAGGAACAAGAGCAAAACCAAATATAAGAGTCAATCTAAAGGGAAATGCTAAGTATGTATACCATCAACAGCTAAGTATGTCCACATGTACTTATACAAAGGAGCCACGACATACCCTGCAATTCCCACAAGTACAAGTATATTTATACGCATTTATATAAAAAGAAAACCAAACGCACGCATATGTTGTATACTTGATTATCTGAACGCATGTGTGCTACAAAAGCGCGCTTGGCCTAATTCCATAAACTCGAGCAAATATACCAAATTACGTTGTTAATTTTACAGTTATTACTGATTTGTTGTTAATTTTACAATTATTACCGAGTTGGTAGAATGCATTTACCGAATTGTATAAGACATTTTTAGAGCGGCATACCATAAACTCAAATCCTAGATTCACCACTGACCTTGTCACTGTCGGAGCGGAGGGATCTCTACTCCTCGTCGCTGCCTGCTCGCCGCCACGTCCTCGTCCTCGCGTCGACCTCGTGGCTGGATCCCTCCTCCTCCACCTAGTCGTCGTCGTCGTCGCTGGATCCCTCCTCTAGTCGTTGTCGTCATCGCCGCCACCGCTGCTGGGTCCCTCCTCCTCCAGATCTCACTGTCAGAGGTGTGGTGCACGTCGCGCCAAGTGTGGTGTGGCGCGCGTCTCAGCGAAGGGGTGTAGCGTGCGTCGCGGTGTGGGGGGAGGTGAGGGGGACGAAGGCGAGGGGGAGAAAGCGGCGACGGCGGCGCGAGGGGAGAGTGGGAGGAGACTGCATGAGGGAGGCGTCCTTCCCTACTAACCTAGCGTGAGTGGGCTTGTGTGGGCCTTAAAACGAGTAATGTAGTCAAGTACTACTCTGCTACTAGTATAGTATATCATAAACATGAGATAAAAAAATCTAATTTTAAGAAATTTGGTTAAACAAGTGTGGCTGTTGATATTTTTATTCAATTACTAAATTACCAACTATGAATTTTTCGTATTTTTTTACGAATTTTTAGGTGCTGTTTATGGGCTCTAATATGACATGCATCACAAGTTCACATCACCAAAGCAAACAAGTGTGACTGTTGATATAGCATCACATGTTCACATATGACATGCATCACAAGTTCACATTACCAAGCAAACTAACTCATAACAAACATATTCACATCTGACATGCATCAGCAGGGCACATCACCAAAATAAGACTGCATCAGCTGGGCGCATCACCAAACTAGATTGTAGCTGCAAGGGAACTAGTTAGCTAGGATGACTTCTTTTGTGCTGGTGCCTCAAGTTCAGCTAGCCTTGTCTCTAGTTTTGCAACTCTTTCTGCCAGCTCAGCATTCTTCTTTAGAAGTTTAATCTCCTGCCTCTTTTGTGTGGCTTTAAGCTGCTCATCCTGCTTGTCGATTCCTTTCCAGATGTAGTCAATGTCATCCCAAGTAACAGCACGTTCCTAAAACAAAGGAAAAAATTATATTGATGAAAGCTTCATAACAGTTGTAATTTACAAGAAAGCTGTTTAGCTCTAACTGGTTTCAAAACTTGCCTGCTTGTCTTCAGCTGATTCCTTGAGCTTGTTGATTTCAGTCCAAATCATGTCAATGTCATGTGCAGCAACTTCCTACAACAAATGGAAATTGATGCATTAGAACAATTGATCAGTGAAGATGTGAACAAGGACAAATCGTGCGTGATGGTTTCAGAACTTGCCTCATGGTCTTCAGAATCGTCGCCGGAGTTGTTGCCGGAGTCGTCGCCGGAGTTGTTGCTGGGGTCGTTGCCGGAGTTGTTGCCGGAGTCGTCGCCGGAGGAGATGAGGTCTACCACCACTCTTCTGCCCGGGTCGTCGCCGGAGGAGTCCGCGCTCACCTCAATGCGCGTGGACCACTTCTTCCTTCGCGTTGAGAAAAAAACCCTGCCTCTCCATGGCGGGCGTCACTGGAGTCCGCCAACTTGGCCCTTGCGCGCGTGTATGGCTTCCTCCCCCGGGCCGACGAAGAACCGGCCTCTTCCATGGAGCGCCGAGGAAGATGCACGGGGGCGGCGCACTGGGACGGCTCCTCTTCGTCGCCGCGGAACCTCACTCTCTTGGCGGGGGCGGCGGACAGCACCGAGGAAGACGGACGGGGACGTGGCCGCGGGGCCTCCTCCTTGCAGAACCTCCCCCTAGAGTCGCGGGCCATCCCTGCGACGGAGACGAGACTGCGACGGAGACGAGGAAGGCGGAAGCCGGAGAAGGGGATAGAAGGCGGAAGACGGGGCAAAGCGTTTATTAAAAAGGTTCAGATGCGCAAATGATACGATGATTAACAACCACCCGTCGCCAATGAAGGGGCGGGGCCAGGTCTATTCGAATGAAGAACAGTTTGTTTTTCCCCTTTTAATCTGCAATCAAATTTTGTATCACGTATTTCTCCGTCAACCGTAATTCAAATTTGATGATATTTGTTTTTGAATTTTTCTAAAATCAACATCTATTCATTTATGACATTTTTTCGTATGTAATTCCATTTCTTGGATGTTGTTTATATGCCTTATATTGTTCCTTATAAGTACAACATAGAAATAATATTTGTTTTACACAACCATTACTAATGAAACTTTGCATTTCGTAATCTTATGGTGAACTTAAGGTTATGTTAAAATTTCAAATGCATATGAGTTCGAACATGTTTTAACGTGTGGAAAACTTCAATGTTGAAGTAACATTCTAAGAAACTATGTGAGAGATGTAGACATTTGTACACACGTATAATCTTCCATTTTCAAAACCATTTGAATTTTTGTAGACAAGCTTAGGGACTTAAATTATGTTGCCAAGTCAATTTGTAGAATTTTTAGAACACACTAAGACATTATTATAATTATTATATCGTAAACAAGAGATAAAAAATCTAATTTTAAGAAATTTGGTTAGACAAGTGTGGCTGTTGATATTTTATTCAAATACTAAATTACCAACTATGAATTGTTCATAATTTTTACGAATTTTTTGGTGCTGTTTATGGGGTATAATATTTGAGGGAAGCAAGTTTCAATTCAGAAAAAATAGTGTCGGGCCCACGCATCAGCGTCAGAAGCCTATATAAAAAAAGATAACCGTAGCTTGCCCGACCGACAAAGGCGATGCGGGTAGACTAACCCTCGTCGCCAACAAGTGCTCCATTGTCCGAAATGCTCCTGGCCGAATGAATATGCATCCGCCCCGGCGACGCTGGTACACTAACCATCGTTGCCAACAAGTGCTCCATTGTCAGAAATGCCCCTGGCCGAATGAATATGCATCCGCCCCGGCAGAGTGAAGGAGACGAGGCTGTGACGGAGACGAGGAAGGCGGAAGCCGGAGAAGGGGGTAGAAGGCGGAAGGCGGGGCGGAGCGTTTATTAAAAAGGTTCGGATGCGCAAATGATACGATGATTAACAACCATCCGTCGCCAATGAAGGGGCGGGGCCAGGTCTATTCGAATGAAGAATAGTTTGTTTTTCCCCTTTTAATCTGCAATCAAATTTTGTATCACGTATTTCTCCGTCAACCGTAATCCAAATTTGATGATATTTGTTTCTGAATTTTTCTAAAATCAACATCTATTCATTTATGACATTTTTTCGTATGTAATTCCATTTCTTGGATGTTGTTTATACACCTTATATTGTTCCTTATAAGTACAACATAGAAATAATATTTGTTTTACACAACCATTACTAATGAAACTTTGCATTTCGTAATCTTATGGTGAACATAAGGTTATATTAAAATTTCAAATGCATATGAGTTCAAACATGTTTTAAAGTGTGGAAAACTTCAATGTTGAAGTAACATTCTAAGAAACTATGTGAGAGATGTAGACATTTGTACACACGTATAATCTTTCATTTTCGAAACCATTTGAATTTTTGTAGACAAGCTTAGGGACTTAAATTATGTTGCCAAGTCAATTTGTAGAATTTTCAGAACACACTAAGACGTTATTATAATTATTATATCATAAACAAGAGATAAAAAATCTAATTTTAAGAAATTTGGTTAGACAAGTGTGGCTGTTGATCTTTTATTCAAATACTAAATTACAAACTATGAATTGTTCGTAATTTTTATGAATTTTTTGGTGCTGTTTATGGGGTATAATATTTGAGGGAAGCAAGTTTCAATTCAGAAAAAATAGTGTCGGGCCCACGCGTCAGCGTCAGAAGCCTATATAAAAAAAGATAACCGTAGCCTGCCCGACCGACAAAGGCGATGCGGGTAGACTAACCCTCGTCGCCAACAAGTGCTCCATTGTCTGAAATGCCCCTGGCCGAATGAATATGCATCCGCCCCGGCGACGCTGGTACACTAACCATCGTCGCCAACAAGTGCTCCATTGTCAGAAATGCCCCTGGCCGAATGAATATGCATCCGCCCCGGCGACGCTGGTACACTAACCCTCGTCGCCAACAAGTGCTCCATTGTCCGAAATGCCCCTGGCCGAATGAATATGCATCCGCCCCGACCCCGGCCCCCTTCTTCTTCCCCGATCTGAGCTCCACCGCCGCCGCCCACCCGTCCTTCCCCGCCGTCGCGCACATGTCGTACTACGATGATTCGTCTGGAGGTGCACGTGCGAGGAGCAGGGTTCAAGGTTGCCGGAGCAGCCGCAATCACTGCATCGGCTTGGATCCAGTCGGTGAGCTAAGCGGCTTTCCACTGGTCCCTTGCCCGGACTGTGGTATGGCTCGGGTGGTGGAGGGGCGGACGCAGAAGGAAGGTGAAAATCACGGTCGTCTTTATTTCAAGTGTGCAAGGAACTCGGTGAGTAGTCTGCTGTGTCTCCCAAATCTGAGTTAGGGTTCTTATGTGCTTTTGATTCTGCAGTACACCAAGAATTGTGGATTTTATCGTTTCCACAAGGAGTATCTCCAGATGCTGAAGGATGCTGGCGTCATTGTTTTTCGACCGTCGAACTGGGCAGACGCGGTCGATGAAGTAGTTGATTCAGTGGAATGTCAAATTGGGAGCGGCGAGCAGAGGCAAGCACTGGAGGACAAGCAGAGGAAGAAAGCACTGGAGGAGAAGATGGACAATGTGATCTGGAAGATGAACTTGATTATTGTGGCTGTTGTTTGTGTAGTATTTGGATGTTTACTGGGGATGTATGCTGCAAAGAAGTAATTCTGATGTTAAAAGTGGTGCTTTTGCTTCATCTGTGTGGATGAAGAATGAAAAATTTGTCACATATGACAAACTTAAATGTATGAATGAAGAATGGATGGAATGACAATTGGGTCACAAATCTTAATGTGTCACACATCACAAAATTCATCAATTCATCTGTGCTGACATTTCATTGCTGCACGAGGCAAAGGAAACGCGGATTAACACAAACAGAGTAACAAACTTCTGGTATACACATTGCAATTCATTGTGAACTGCTGCCATATAATGACACAAACAGAGTAACAAACTTCTGGCATACACATTGCAATTCATTGTAAGCTGCTGCCATAGACATTGCAAGTTCATCACAAGTTCAACATACACACAGGAGGAACATATTAACAGAGGATCTACTAGTCCATCACAAGTTCAACAAACACACAAGAAGAACACATTAACAGAGGAACAAATTAATTAAGCAGAGGTAGTCGCCGCCGGAGGAGCCCCACCGTCGGAGTCGGAGTCGAAGCCGGAGCCGGAGCCAGAGCCGTCGAGGCTGCCATCATCGCCGCCGTCGTCGTCGATGGGGGCGAGCACTCCTCTCTCCAGGTCCCCAACCAAGATATTGATCTTGAAGGCGTAATCCTTCACGGTCATCTGCAGCGGATCCCTGGGTACTGGGACTCCGAGATGAACGGCCACCTTTCGAAGCTTCACGAAAGCATCGCGGAACAAGTTCACTGACCAAGTGGCTTCGTCAGCATTTAGTGGAAGAGCACGCACGACCGCCACGGGCTGCGGCGCCAGCGCCTCCTCGGGCTCGTCGGGCGGGGGCGGCTTCACCTCCTCGGGCAGGGGCGGCTTCACCTCGGCGGGTGGGGGCGGCGGCACCTCCTCGGGCTCGACGGGCGGGGGCGGCGGCACCTCCTCCCTCCCCCGCTTCCTGGATGGCTCGCTTGACGATGCCATGCGCGCGCTTGAGGAAGAAGAAGCTCTTGGATTCACTTCTTGGTGACCGGAGATGGTGGTGCTGGGGTTTTCTTTGTGCCGCGGTTGACGAAGTTCTTGGCCGGCCGGGATTTATATTGACAAGACGGCGAACCGTCAGGCGGCCGGTCACGCGCCTCGGAACCCGTGTCCGCTCAGGAGAGCTCTTGGCCTCAAAAAGAGTCATGTGGTCATAAGGAGACATGTGACTGTTCATATTTTATTCAAAATACCAAATGCCCAACTACTCCTATGAGTTGTTCGATTCTTAAAAAAACTATGAATTGTTCATATTTTTATTAATTTTTAGGTGCTGCTTTATGGGCCCTAATTTTTGAGGGAAGCAATTAAGTGTCATTTCAAAAAAAAAGTGTCGGGCCCACGCGCCAGCGTCAGCAGCCTAGTATAAAGAAGGTAACCATTGCCCGCCCGCGCACCAACCAACAAAGCGACGCAGGTTTGCTAACCCGCGTCGGCATTGACTATCCATTTTGCAAAATGAATATTCAACCGCCCCCTTCTTCTTTCCGAATGGATAAGCGCAGCACTTTCCTTAAAAAAAGCGCAGAGGAGGCGTGAGAGGAGGCGTGGAGATAGAGACGACGATGAGCGCCGGTGAGGGGCCAAGCAACAGACGACCCCGCACACCCGGGATCGAGGAGAACCAGAACGCAAAGCGGTGCCACAACTGGATTCGCGCGCGTGCCGGCGAGATGGCGGCGAAGAGGGAGATGATGATGAGCGCCGGAGAGGGGCCAAGCGGCGGTGGAGTGAACCCAATGCCGGAGACGAGGGTCCTCGACTGGATCCTCTCGGATTCCGACGAGGGGCCAAGCAGCGGCAAGGAGGAGCGTGCCGGCGAGGGGGCAGCGAAGTGGGCGAGGGGCCTGCCTCACGTTTGCGAGCACAAGTGTCTGGAAACTACGAAGAGGGGTTGAGGGAGCGGCGAAGAAGGTGTAGAGGACCTCATCTCCGACTCTGGCAACGACCACAACGACGGCGAGGCAAGTTTCTCTGAATCTCACTGGCTTTTTACTTGTTCTATAGATGGAGCTTAAGCAAGCTTGAGCTTGAGCTTCATAAAGTTAATTAGTGCCTATGATGATGTCTTCCATGCTTGTCATGATCTTATACCAAGTTCTGAGGCAAATCAGTTCTGAACTAAGTTCTGCTTTTACTTGTCGCACCCTGCTATGAAGCCTAGGATAATTTTCAAGTTCTTATATAATTTTCCTATGACTGTTCCTATACTGCTCCAAGTTTTGAGGAAAATTAGTTCTGAATTAACTATGTTATTCTTATACCATGTTTAACCCTGTTTCAGGCAAAACTCTTTGAGTCGCGAGCAGAGCTTGAGTTACTTCTAAACCTTAATGTCTGGGATTATGTGAAACCTGAGTTTGAAAAAATCACGAAAGAATTGAACATCCTGATCAAAATGGCTAAGCACATAAGGAGGTACAAGTATACTACTGAACAAAATCTCGAGCCCATTGAAGGTGCGCTCGAAGGGCTTCAAGAATCCTTGGTTGCTTACGAAGAGGCTGCAAAAAGAGCCAATCTTGATGGGGCATGATCTAGTTCAAGCTTGTTGATGTGCAGGGTCAGTAGCCATACTTTTGTGGATGTTCAAGGGGCATGCCTTTGTTGATGTGTATGGTCAGATAGCATGACCATAGTAAATAATGTGATGGACAAGTTAAGTCCTAGCCTGATGGACAAGTTAACCTTTTGTAATAATTATCTTTATTCCTGTGGACAAGTTATCTTCATCTTTGTGGACAAGTTATCTCTCTTATGATGTCTGTTTTGTCTCGGAAGATATGTGTGTTGATTGTGCCTGTATGTCGAAATGGAAGCAATGAGAGATCGAGTTGACCTGTCAATGAGGATAGACTCAAAGGAGACGATGATTCACAAACTTCCGTCTCATTTGTTCACTGCCGCCGCGCTCCCGCTTTACGGCAGTGAAGAGTGCTATTAGACTTTAATTATTGGGCTCTCAGACTAGTAACGGGCGTCAAATGCTCATCGGTAACGGACTTTATAGCACGTTACCAATACGGTAGTGATCAGTAACAAACTTAAACAGCCCATTACCGATAGGGCATTGATCAGTAACGGACTTTACGAGCTCGTTACCGATAGGTTTAACTTGTGTAACGGGCTCGATTTAACGTCCGTTACAAAGAATTCATGTAACGGGCATTTAAGAAGACCGTTACCAGAAGTCCACATTGGTAACGGGCGTTGCGGAGGCCAACCCCGGGGTCGACCTGCCGTGCTTATCTGTAACGGGCGCCAAATAACAACCGTTACAGATGTGGGTGCATGTAACGGGTGTTAAGGGCCCGTTACAAATGCTGCGTGACCTATTTGAGGTTTTCACGTAGTGTCATCCACCGACTCGGACGCCGTATGCCCCGGACCACGCGGGAACTCCTCGACATTGCGAGCAATCATGCGGACGGTGAGGAGGCGGTCGCAGCAACGCTCAACACCCTTCAGGGCAAGGGGAAGCAGGTCGTGGATCATGGCGAGAGGACGTCCTCGCGCTTCAAGAAGAAGAAGAAGAACGGCAAGCACCGTCGCGACGACAACCTGGTCGCGGCGGTCGAGCGCAAGGCGTCTCGCCCCAAGGGCAACCCGTCCAAGCCCGGTCTTCCAAAGGACCACTTCGAGAAGCTCTTGGACGCGCCGTGCCCACACCATGAAGTCCCCGTCAAGCATGCGCTCAAGGACTGCTGGCTGATCAAGAACTACGTCAACAGCACCCTCAAGCCAAGGGCGGCGGATCCACCCAAGAAGGCGGTGCCGCCTCCCAACAACGACGACGACAACGCGGGGGCTCAGTACCCGGGTGAAGATGGTGCGGTCCACATGATCTTTGGCGGGTCACCGGCGCGACCCTCAAGGCGGTGCGAGAAGCTCATTCGACGAGAAGTCTTCAACGCCGACTCCGCGAAGCCGTCCTACCTAAAGTGGTCGGAGGTTCCGATAACCTTCGACCGCAAGGACCATCCCGACCATGTGCCCCAGCCGGGATCCTACCCACTAGTGGTAGCTCCTCTATTCAAATCCAAACGGATCCACAAGGTCCTGATGGATGGAGGAAGCGGGATCAACGTGCTCTATGCGTCGACGCTTGACGACATGGGCATCCCGTGATCCAAGCTGCGGCCGTCGACCGCACCGTTCCATGGGGTCGTCCCTGGAATGGAGGCACTCCCCATCGGGTAGATCGATCTGCCCGTCACGTTCGGGGATTTGCGAAATTTTCGCACGGAAACTCTCACTTTCGAAGTGGTGGGGTTCTCGGGAACGTACCACGCCATCCTCGGGAGGTCGGCATACGCGAAGTTTATGGCTGTGCCCAACTATATGTACCTGAAGCTGAAGATTCCCGGCCCGAAGGGGATCATCATAGTAGGGACTACGTACCAGCGCGCATTCGAGTGCGACGCTGAGTGTTTGCAATTTGCGGAGGCACTAATCCGGTCTGAGAAGCTCCACACCGAGCCCCTATCCGAGGACCAGGATATCCCCAAGTCATCCAAGTGAGCGGCCTGCTCTTTCGAGCCCGCCAAGGACGTCAAGGATGCGGCTGTCTCCGACGACGGCCGTACGCTCCGCATCGGGACGGCGCTCGATCCTAAATAGGAAAGCGCGCTCGTCGACTTCCTCAAAGCGAACCTCGATGTGTTTGCTTGGAAACCCTCTGACATGAAGGGGATCCCGAGAGAGGTTGCCGAGCACAAGTTAAACATCAAGCCGGGATCGAAACTGGTAAAGCAACGCCTTTGCCGCTTCAACGACGAGAAGTGCAAGGCGATCGGCGAGGAGATCAAAAAGCTCCTTAGTTCAGGGTTCATCCGAGAAGTATTCCACCCCGAGTGGCTTGCTAACCCTGTACTTGTAAAGAAGAAGAGTAAGAAATGGAGGATGTGTGTTGACTATACGGGCATGAACGAGGCATGTCCCAAGGATCCGTTTCCTTTGCCTCGCATAGATCAGGTAGTCGATTCGACAGCTGGGTGCGAAACCCTCTGTTTTCTCGATGCGTACTCCGGGTACCACCAGATAGCGATGTGCATAGCGGACCAACTCACAACCTCATTCATCACTCCGTTCGGCGCGTACTACTACAAGACGATGCCTTTCGGGCTCAAGAATGCGGGCGCCACGTTCCAGAGATGCATGCGACGTGTCTTCAGGGAACTGATAGGACGCATCATCGAGGCGTACGTCGATGACATCGTGGTCAAGTCGAGAAAGATCGGTGATTTGGTCCCCGACCTCACAGAGGTCTTCGCGAAGTTGAGACAGCATGGGGTGAAGCTAAACCCCAAGAAGTGCATTTTCGGGGTCCCAAGGGGCATGCTCCTTGGCTTTGTCATGTCGGAACGCGGCATTGAAGCAAACCCCGAGAAGATCTCGGCCATCACGGGGATGGGGCCGATCAAGAATTTGAAGGGCGTACAGCGTGTCACGGGCTGCCTCAAAGCTCTGAGTTGCTTCATAGCGCGACTCGGAGAGCGTAGCTTACTGTTGTACAAATTGATGAAGAAGTCCGACCACTTTTCGTGGACCCCTGAGGCACAAGAGGCGCTCGACTCCCTCAAGAATATGCTGAAGAGCCCGCCGATCCTCACGGCTCCGATACCTGAAGAGCCGATGCTCCTGTACATCTCCGCGACAACCCAGGTAGTCAGTGCCGCGCTGGTGGTCGAACGAGAAGAGCCCGGAAGGTCACAAAAGGTGCAGCGCCCAGTGTACTTCGTCAGCGAGGTACTCTCCGACTCCAAGACGCGATACTCACAAATGCAGAAGCTCGTGTATGCTATCTTGATGACCAAGCGCAAGCTCCGACACTACTTCGATGCGCACCCCATCACCGTGGTGTCCAAGTACCCACTCGGGGAGGTCATCCAGAACCTCGAGGCCGAAGGAAGGATAGCCAAGTGGGCTTTCGAGCTGATGGGGCAGAACATATCGTATGCACCTTGCAGTGCCATCAAGTCCCAAGTACTGGCGGATTTCGTTGCTGAGTGGACGGAGATTCAGACTCCACCGGCACCGATCGAGCACGAGACGTGGATCATGTACTTCGACGGCTCGGTCATGAAGGAAGGAGCGGGTGTAGGCCTTGTCTTCATCTCGCCTCTGGGCGTGCCCATGGAGTACTTGGTCCGACTACATTTCCCGGCCTCCAACAACGTCGCCGAGTACGAAGCGCTCATCAACGGCCTCCGAATAGCTGTTGAGCTCGGGATCCGTCACCTCGAGATTAGAGGAGATTCGGAGCTTGTCGTGGACAAAGTCATGAAGGAGAAGAACTGCGTGGACCCGAAGATGGCGGCATACTGCCAGGCCGTACGTGACCTGGAAGGCAAGTTCCACGGACTAGAGCTTCACCACGTGCTGCGCGACTACAACAAAGCCGCTGACGTACTCGCCAAGACTGCATCAAGTCGCAAGCCGGTGCCGCATGGGGTCTTCGCAAGCGACCAACACGCACCCTCTGTGCGGGTAGAGGGGGAGAAGCTGCTAGAGGATGAAGAACCAGAAGTCATGGCGATTGACCAACCACCCGAGCTGAACCTTGAAGATCCCGACTGGCGTTTTCCTATCCTCGAGTGGCTTGTCAAAGGAAAGCTTCCCTCCGACCAGACGGAGGCCCGACGCATCGCACGGCGAGCAAAAGCGTTCGTCCTAATCGAGGACGAACTCTACAAGCGAGGAGCTGCTGGCATACTCATGTGGTGCATCCTCGGAGATTAAGGCCGAGAGCTGCTACGCGAGATCCACGCCGGCACATGCGGACATCACGCGGGCCCAAGAACACTTGTCGGGAAAGCTTTCCGACAAAGGTTCTACTGGCCCACAGCGGTGGCGGATTCCAAGGACATCATGCGTCGTTGCGAGGGGTGCCAGTTCTACGCTCGGCAGACTCACCTCCCGGCACAAGTGCTCCAGACCATCCCCATCACATGGACTTTCGCTGTGTGGCACCTCGACATGGTGGGGTCGCTCCGACAAGCGCCCGGGGGTTTCACGCATCTACTCGTGGCGGTCGACAAGTTCTCTAAATGGATCGAGGCGTGGCCTATCGTGAACGTCCGCTCCGAGGAAGCCGTGACTTTCTTCACCGACATCATCTACCGCTTCGGCATACCAAACACGATCATCACCGACAATGGCACCCAGTTCACGGGGAAGAAATTCCTTAACTTCTGCGACGACAACAACATTCGCATGGACTGGTCTACCGTGGCACACCCGAAGACAAACGGGCAAGTCGAGAGGGCGAATGGCATGATCTTGCAAGGGTTAAAGCCTCGCATCTTCAAGCGTCTCGAGAAGTTCCGAGCAAGATGGGTGGTCGAGCTACCGTCTGTGCTATGGGGCCTGCGTACCACACCGTGTCGGGCGATGGGTTTCACGCCTTTCTTCATGGTGCACGGCTCGGAGGTGGTCCTACCCACGGACATCGACTACGGAAGCCCACGAGTACAAGCCTACACCGAGGAGGGCAACCAGGTCGCGCTCGAGGATGCGATTGACCAGCTCGACGAGGCGCGAGACGTGGCACTCTTGCGCTGCGCCAAGTACCAGCAAGCTCTGTGACGATACCACAAGCGCAACGTGCGCTCTCGCGAGTTCCATGTCGGAGACCTGGTCCTCCGACGAGTTCAAGGCAGCAAGGATCGACACAAGCTCTCGCCCCCTTGGGAGGGGCCGTTCATCGTCGACCAGGTGCTACGACCCGGAACATACAAGATCCGATACGAGGACGGACGAGTTGTCTCCAACGCATGGAACATCGAACACCTGCGGCCATTTTACCCTTGAGTAACTGTTTAAATCTTATACATCAATGAATAAATGCCGCATGCTTTGTTCATATGTCTATAAGTTCGAAAAACTTCTCGGTTGCCATACTTCTGAATGTGCGACTCCTCTAAAGGCTGAGCAGCGAGCGTCCCTGCACCTGCACAGAAACGCTCCCTGCTCAGGGGCTACCCAGGGCACAATGCCCTCCTTCCATTTTTTTGCGATTTTTCAAAAAAATCCTGACATCTGTGTCGCGACCGATCGCACGACCGAAAGGTTTTTTGACGGAAAGCTTGACCTTGCGAGAAGTAAAGATGACGGCCTACGTGGGGCAAGATGTTGCTGCTCGTTCAAAGCTCCTAGCACCTACGCCTCCGCGGCTACGGTGCGAAGACTTGTGGGCACAGCTCGAGCCCTCTGGCCTTCGTCCGACCTCTTTTCAAAAAGCGTTCAAGTGACCGCCTAGACTCCGGTCTAAAAACAACTTTCAAGACAAAAACGCGCAGGTTACTTCTCGAACTCCCCAAGTTCTCGGGGGCTATGAACGAGTGGCAATCCTAAGCGGCTCGAGAAGATCGAGCTTCCCGACTCCTACACCTCCGCAGCTCCAGAGTAGAGCTTGGTCGTCTTGAGTTCCTAAGGTCAACTACACGTTATGACAGTCGACCCCGGGCGCTTGGGAATGTTCGAGCTGTAACGACTCTCGAATAGGTTCTCGACAACGCGATTTCGTTTCGTGATGTCGCACAAATGAACTGTTCTTGCTATTACATGCAATTAAAATGATACATCTAAGTTAAAGGCCTGGAGCTTCCCGGGTCTTCTGGTGCATCTTCTGGCAGCAGCTCCAGGTCCTTCAGGGCGGCGTCGGCCATGTCGCGGGCGAAGGAGGCGCAGTCTTCCTCGAGCTTGTCGCACTATGTGTCGGAGATGCCGGGGGCCTAACCACCACTCAGCACCATGCGGTCCAGCCCCTCGTAATGCGACTCGAACATGGCAAGCACCCGGTGTACCGCGCTCCGAGCCGTCGACAGTTCACGCTCCTTGATCACCTCCGGGAGGCGTCCGACCTCTTCGACAAGCCTGTCGGGCAGCATCGGCCCGAAGGGTACGCCGAGCCCGGTCATGACTGCACCAACAGCTCTTGTGAGCTTGGCGAGGTCTTGGATGTTCACCTTGCGGGCCTCCTCCGACTCCCGCCGGGCGTTCCTGGCCTGCCCCAGCTCCACCGCGGCCTGCTCACGAGCCATCTGAGACTGCTCGAGCTCGGCTCTCGTCTCTGGAGACCACAGGCAGATTGATGTGTCATGACAAACTCAAAAGAAAGGCAAGAACGGAGTCAAAATGCTGAGCTTACTCTCGACCTGCTCCGATAGCCGCTCGATCGAGCTGTCCTTCTCGATGATTCTGAGCAGGGCGGCATTCAGCTCTTGCGTTTTCTCCGGCATCTTCACGGTCATCCCAGCGCGGTACACGCGCATCCCTAGACACGGGGAGACAAGTCAACACGAACAAAGGACGGGTGAGAAGCAAAGAATCTGCGGGAAGGGATGTCAATTCGGGTCACCGTCAAGGTCTTGCAACAACTTGGAGTTGCTCTCCCGCAGCCGTGTCGCCTCCTCGGAGATCACCTGCCTGTTGGTCACCTCAGAGAACTGGCGGTTGGCCGTCGAGAGGTCCACTCCGGTGGTGGCCAGGTCCTGCTCCAGCTCCGCCACCTTCGCCTCGAGCGCCGCCTTCTCTTGAGTTGCGGCCTGGGCGGCATCCCGGGCAGTAGCCTCGGCAGCGGCGGCGGCAGTGGTGGCCTTCTCAGCGGTCTCGTTGGCAGCCGTCACGGCGGCCCGCAGCCTCTCGATCTCCGCATCGGCTTGAGCCAACCTCGTCGCCAAGGCGTCCCGCTCTGTCGTGGCGGTAGCGGTGCGGTCCTCCGTTAACTTTTTGGCTCTTTCGAGCGTGCTCCTCGTCGTCGCCTACCAGTTGCATCTCCAGCTGAGCCCTCTCCGCACGGAGCTCGCTGATCGCACGTGCCCTCCTCCGACCGGACGCCGTGAGTGTCTGCCCCAAGCGAGAAATACATCAACTACAAACACCGGAAGAATGAAAGAAAAACAAGAACGGGCCGCCGCGTCAAGAGAACTTACCGTTGTCGCGGGAAGAATAAGCTCATCGAAGGCGCGGCGCGCCCACGTCAACCCGCGCTCGAGGGTGTGGCACGCCGCGGACTCCTCATCCTCTTCAGCGTCATCGCCCGCCTCGAAGGCGGCCGCCCACGAGAAGTGAGCGAGGTCGAGGATCCGGGCGTCGCCTTCCTCAGGCTCCGCCGGCTGAGCCGCACCAGAGCTCTCCCTGGCTTCCTGGATCTCCGGGGAGGCGGCCCTCGCTGCGCTCCCGAGAGCATCGTGCTCTTGTGGAGCCGCGAGGGATGGGCTCACCATGGGTGCTGACTCGACGATAGGGGCAGCGAGCCGGAGAGATGACGATTCCGGCGCTTCAGCTGCGACCAAGTCCGCCCTTACTGCCGGAGACGAGGGCGCACTAGAGGTCGACTCCGTGTCGACCGCGGGCTCCTTGGGAAACTCCTCCACTGCTGCCGACGTAGTTGGGGGCGCGGGACCTCCGGCATCTCCACCCTGGCCCGACGTCGATTGCCCCGCCGCGGTGGTGCTTGACATGGGTTCCCCGCCGGCGGGCACCGCCACTTCGGCAGAGGTTGCGGTAGCAGACGCCGCGGGCTCGGGGACCTCGACCTCCGAATCCACCGGATCGGCCAGCATGCGCTCCAGCACGGCCTCGAAGATCTCTGGGTCGTTGCTCGGCAGCTCGGTCTCGTCAAGGTCGATGACCTCGAAGTTGACGGGGGCCAAGGCGCCGGACGTCGACGCTTCCGTCGCGCCCCCACCCGCCAACGCTGTCGCGGGCACCGGAGTCTCTGTCACCGCCGACGTGACGACTTCGTGGTCCCTGGTAGGCGGAGGCGGAAGCACAGTCCGCTCGCCAGACACCATCACGACATCATCACCCCTCGAGGCGGCCTCGACCTGCGGCTCCGTCGCCGCCTGGGAAGCTGCCATCACCACGACCATCTGCCTCCCGCCCAAGTTGTCGGCGCCCAACGACGGCGGGGGCGCCACCGGCTCGATCACCTCGGTGGCCACAACCAGCCCGCTCCGGGTCTGCTCCGCCAACGGCTCGGCGTAAGGAGGCTGCGAGCGGGGCTCGGAGGATGGGCCACGCGAACTCAGCGCCACGCGCTTCAGAGGCGTGAGGCTGAGCACACCGTTGTCGGCGTGACTGCGGAAAACGTGAAGACGAAAGTCAGAAGATGAGCAAGACAAAGAATCGAAGACGACAAAAACACGACGGGCAGGGACTTACATTCTGGAACGGATGCGGGCACGCTTTACCGGCCGGTCCGACGGGCCCTGCTCGGGGGCTGACCGTTTGGCCCCAGCCGACTCGGAGGCCGACCCCCGGCACTCCACCGACTCGGGGGCTGGTCCACTTCTCCCCTGCAGCTCGGGGACGGCGCTTCGCTCCCCTAGTTGCACGGGGGCTGTCCTCCCGACCTCCGCCGCGTTGGAGGCCGGCCCCTGACTCCCGCCGACGGAGAGGGGAACATGCACATCTGGGGCCCCGCCGCCCTGGATGACTAAAGATTGAAGGCGCCGCGGGGGAGCAGTCATACCTGCCCCCTGCGGTGCGCTCGGAGTGGATGCCGGCATCGTCGACCTCACCCTTGACGAACGCCTCTAAAGGGAGTCCGCGTCCTGGCGGTCGGAGCCGTCGAAGAGATGGTGGGGCGAGGGCTTGCGCCCCACCGGCCGCCTGGGCGGATCGTCCCGGCGAGGCGGATCCCTCTGCCCCTCGGAGGCGCCCGGGCCTCTGGGTGCTGTGCGGGAGCGGGTCACCCGCTGGTCTTCTCGGACGGGGCGGGCCTCCGACCGCGAGCTTGAGCCCACGCCCTTCCGTCGAGCGGCTGGCTCCGGCCGCCGTGACGAGGTCACCTCCGCCGCTCGGGGTGGCGAAGGCGTGGACGACCCCGACATGTCGCTCCAGTCAACTGCAGCGCTGGGCTCGTCCCCGCTCCACGCCGGCTCCGGCGACGGGTCTTCATCGGAGGAGACATCACGCTCCCCCGCCTTGCGCCGCTTGATGCGGCCGTCGTTCCGATCGCGCTTGGCGATCTCCTGCTCCTTGTGCTGCGCCTTGCGCGCAGCCCACCGCTTCTCTGCGGCCGCCTGATTCCGCTTGAAGATCGCCTCCTCCGGGAGAGGCGCCTTCGCCGGCACGAGATGGGCGCACTTCAACTAAAAAGCAAGGAGCAGGCAGGTCAGCGGTCATCAGGAATCTCCGATAAGATGATCATCAATCCGAGAGGCCAAGTTTACATGGAACTTGTCGGAAGAAGAAACAACTCACAAATTTTTCGATCTCCCCGTTGGGGAGCATCGGAAGAAGCCGAGCTGGCGGCCACGTGAAGGTCGACTTCCTGATCGCCAGCGCCACGCGGCACTGGATCTCGTCCAGCGACGGGAATGCAGGCGCGGTCATGGTCCCCGTCCAGGGGGCCCTGTCGACCGTCATCTCGCAGAGGCGCAGCGGCCGCCTCTGAAGCGGTACGACCCCCCGGGCATGGTACTGACCAATGACGGTCGCCAGGGTGACCCCAGTTCCTCGGAGACGGGCCAGCACCGCCTAGTGCTCCTTGAGCAGCTTCTCCTGCTCGGCCTTTGGGGGGCCGTCAATCCAGTTCCTCCGCCCCTGCCCGATGGAGTTTCCGGTGAACGCCGGCAACACGAACTCGAGGTCGTTCCTCAGATAGAACCACCCCTTGTGCCAGCCGCTGTTCGAGCTGGTCAACGAGGATGGGATGTAGCTGTCGCCACGCCCTTGCTTCATCTGGAGGTTGGCGCAGCCGATCGTCGCCGCCCTGGAGCCATCCTTCAAGCACACGAACATGAAGAAGTACTTGAAGAGGTGCCAGTGGGCACTTATCCCCAAGTACCCCTCGCACATCGCCTCGAACGCCACCATTTGCTGGATGCTGTTCGGATTGAGGTGCTGCAGCTAGAGCCCGTACTCGAAGAGGACCGCCCGGATAAACCACCCGGCGGGGACGGAGAAGCCGCGCTCGTGGAAGGCCACGAACGAGATGACGTACCCCGCGGGCGGGCGCGGCACGGACTCCTCCCCGGGCACCTTCCACTCCATGGTGTCGGTGAGAAGAGGGAGCTGTCCGGCCTCGACAAGGCGGCGCAGCATCGCGCGGGACACATTGGACCGCGTCCAGTTCGACATAACGGCGGCGAGCTTTCGAGCGGAACTACGGCGCGAGCTGTGGTGGTGCTGCGGGCGCAGGAGAGCAAGAGAAGCGGGGTGCAAAGGCGGAGGAAGAAGACGAGGGAGTAAAGTCCCAAATCTACGGCTGGCGTGGGGTTAAAAAGGAAGGTGCGCGGCTGCCAACCTTAAATGCCGGGCCCGCCGCGTCAGCGAAACGCTCGCCCACGTGCGCCTGTCCCGGCGTGACTGGCGCCCGCCCGCATGACGCCTCGATTCCCGCCGAGCCTGGGAGTCTGAACCGTCCCCGCACGGTCACTTCAAACCGTCACGTCCGCCACAACGGCCGAGGCGCCCACGTCGTCCGCGTCATCCACGTCGCCCACGACGCCCACGACTACCCCAACGGAACAATTTGGGGCCACAACAATAATGAGGCTTAAAAACCCGCAAGCAAGTCTACAACTCACTCGCGGGCTCGGGGGCTACATCCGGCGAATGCGCTCGCGCGCACCCACCGGGAAGACCAAGAACAAGAATCAACACCAAGCCTTCTCGACTGAGCTTGTGCGCGAGTCCTTGACTCCCTCTCAGGCTCGGGGGCTACTGACGAGGGCCCAAATTAGGGCCCCCTTTGACGGCGAGATAATCTCTCTTGAGGTAAAGTCTTCTAACACCATTGACAATGTGAAGGCCAAGATTGACAACGTGAAGGCCAAGATTCAAGACGAGGAGGACTAAGGACCCCTGTCAAGACCATCACTGGCAAGATGTCCTATTCCCGACTAGTTGGGAGCTTCTCCGACCAGTTCCCCACTAGAAGGACCCCCTCCGATGAGTCTCCGCCTCACACGACAAGTCTCTGCCTCGCACGACAAGCTGCTCGTTCGCACGAGCAGTCTCCGCCTCCGACTAAGGTGCGAGACACACCACGTGGCGTGATCCCGGGGCGCGAGCACCTCTGCCACGATGTCTGGGGGATCGGTTCTCCACGCCATGCAAATGCACCAGCTGGCGGCCTGCGCCGGCAGCTGGCCCCGGCAGGAGCCTTAATGCGGCTCTGCCCGGCTGCGCAGCCGTCAAATCGCCATCATCTCCAACCCTGCAACACGCAAACTCCACCCGAGGCACTCAAGCACCCCGTACGACGAGCTCAGGTCTATGCTTAGGCCTTAAAGTGGCAGGCTCATGCCATGCTTGGACGGACTGAGTCACCACCAAACTACTCGGAGAAGGCGCCAGGCGTCTCGAAGTGGACAGCCCCGTCCGGCCACACGGCGGCTTCTACGACAACGCAACACGACTCTACTTCAATGCGTCCTGGCGGATAGTGACGCGCGAGAGGACATCCCAGCAACCAAGCACTGTAACTCTTATCTCGTTTCCCTTTTTTGCCCCTCCCCTTGCATCTATAAAAGGGAGAGGAGGGCAACCATCACAAGGGTTAGCCGATGAACTGAACACTCATACTCAGGGACTTGGGCTCGACACCCTCTCCCGACCAGTTTGTAACCCCTACTACAAACAACCCCAGTGTGGGAACACAGCAGCTCGACACTGGACGTAGGGTATTACTCCTCGGAGGCCCGAACCAGTATAAATCCTGTTGTCTCCCGCGCTAACCATCCGAGCCCGACACATGATCGATACAAATTTACTGTCCGGCGGTAGAGAACTCCGACAGTTAACCTCAGTGGTTTATTTGTTCGGCGGGATGGAATCTAGGGCTAAGAACTTGAAGGTTGCGCACGAGCACACGGAACAAAGAACACAACGAGTTTATACTGGTTCAGGCCTCCGGAGAGTAAAACCCTACGTCTAGTTGTCGGTGTAGATTGCTTGAGGATTGCGTGATTGTACAAGGAGTCGCCCTGCTCGCCTTATATTGGCCAGCGGACAAGGTCAGCGCCCAGACTCCTGGTCGGTTACGACCAGGAGACCTAAGTCTAATTGTTTACAACACTTGCCATATACATCGATCTGCTTGTCAGAATCCACCGCTATCTTGTCTTGCACGCCAAGTCTTGTAGTCGTTCTGGATAAGGTCATCTGGGGAATCTTCTGGAAGGTTTTCAGGAGGTCGTGTGGGCCGCCAACTAGGTTGGTTGGGCCCACTGTCAGGTCGGCGGGTCTTCTGGTAGGCCGGACCCACTTGTCGGGGACGGCCGTGAGCCTGGTCGGTGGGGACCCAGGGGTACCCATGTCTCACAGTATCACAATCGAATCAAACATTACCTTCTACTTTTCATCTCTCAAATCTCTCTTCCAACCTCCATGCTGCTCCTCTACTCATCTCCACGGTCGTAGGTGACGTCCTAAGGCTCGCAGGTCGACCTAGGGCACGCCAACGACGTCCACGCCCTGACGGGCTCCCTCCCGGGCGAGAGCTTCGACGACCTTTGCTAGTTTGCTCATAAACTAGTCATTCTTCACCACGTAAGTGTGTTGTTTATCTCTTTGTTGGTTTGCTCGTAAACCTAGCTATCCTCCATCACATAAGAGTGGTAGTTATCCTCCCGAACGATCGATTCAGGCAAACCCTAGGGCACCAGTCTGACCGCGCGCCACACCGGTCTGACCGTCCTGGCCGCGACTCTGCTCTTCAGTCCGTTCGCAACCCGCACGCTCTAGTGCTCTTGTGTGTTGGCCCTAAAAAGGCGTCAACACCATGGCGTCTATCTCTGACCTTTTCTCCATGGCAGGGTGAATGCTGGAGGATGTATGGGACTCCTGCAACTGCAACACGTCGTCCAACCAGTGCCCATTGCTCTTTTCAGCGTATGGATACGACAGCCTCATGGCGCATCTCCGCTGTAGTAGTGTCGGGGTGGCCGGCTTTGGGCGTGGCATGCTCTCGCTGCCGGCGCAGCTCTTCCTGTCGATTTGGCCCGCAATTTGGACTGGAGAGCGAGGAAATAGTGCACGATTTTGAGAGATAGCAGGAAGGGTGCAGGGTGAAGGCGTGGGGAAGGCGGAGTATCGAAGATGTAGGGGATCTAGCCATGAAACAAATACTACCTCAGTGCGTGTTTCATAGGGTGTCATTGGACTAGGTAACCGCGCAAAGGGAGTGTCATGGTGTTGAAATGGTCTCTCTCATATTGATGACCTTGCCAAGTCAGCAATTTTGTTGATGTGGTCAACAATTAAATGCTCATTAAACTTCTCATAAAACTCCACTGAGACTGGTCTAATTCCATATTGATCAGATCCCAATTTTCAAGTGCCAGTACGTGTCACAGCAAAGCCCTAGCCTTGACGAGTCTTGAGGCCTTAAAGTTGGCCCAACTCACGCATAATTTTTCATTCTAAAAGCGATCGACACACGACGGCCTGTTTACAAGTAAACGGAAAGCTTAGGTAGCTTGTAGTCTAATGGTAGGATGATACAGTGGGATGTTATCCACTAGACTTCAAATCCTGTCTCTCACACTTTTTTTTTGGATTTTCTCATGATTTACGGACATTGTGCGTTAAGTGGTAAGCAATGTTCCTATCGACAAGAGACGCCAACAGTGACTTCGCAAATCTGCATATCTGTCGGGTGCTCTATCCTTCAAAGGTGCTCATAAAGGTAGGTTTTGCATACGTGTATTTATAGGGGTGAGTGTGCGTACATGTTGTGAGCATCTTGTGTAATTTAAAAGAAAAGGTAAAATCATTAAAAAACCGTCCCTAATACTCAACGCTGTGGGTGGTTGGTAACTCTTTACAGCATGCAGCTTGAGCTTTGGGTTAGACCCTGGATCAAAGTAAGAGCAACTCCAACAGCTCCTTCAAATGGTTTTCTATCGGTAAAAAATAAAGAAACACGTCCAAACCGGTGTTCCAACAGCCTCGGAAAAAACTCACAATCCCACTCGCCATTCGCCGCCCTTCGCTCGTGATGTATGGTGAGGCAGTTCGCCTCGCGAAAACGCCATATCTGCGGGCTCGATTCCTCCCGCCCTTCTCTGGCGCTGAATCCCCTTCTCCTCAAGGTACCACCACGTCGGAGCACAGATAGCAGACAAGGCGCTGCCGCATCAGACCCTTGACGGCCGTGCGAGACAGCTGGCACGGCGGGCGCACCCCACTTTTTGGCGCCGGATCGATCTGACGACCTTGCCAAACTAGTTCGCGATGGAGGACGATGAAGAAATCATATTTAGCGTGTTCGACGATGACGACTACCTTCCTGCTCCTATTCATATCTGCCAGGAGGAGAAAACACCCACCAAGGATGACGATGACGACTCGTCGGCATGGAAGGCGATGGCGCTTGCTGCTGTCGACCGCAATGCCGGCAAGTGCGAAGCTTTCTATGGCCACACCGACATGGAGGTCCTGCTCTACCTCCCCTGCCCATCGACAGAGCCTCCAGGTTGAAGTGCAGTGGCTGCGGCGAAGCGTTCGAGGTGATGCTGACGGCGAGCGGGAGCGGCTTGATGGACTGACCCAATAGGATCTTCTCCGCGCCGCAGCCTGCCACCGACGGTGGGGAGGACAGTACGCACGAGCATGGAGCAACCTAAGTGCCGAGCAGCCAGGGCAGCTGGGGCCGCTTCACCATGTGCTAGAGTACAGCTCCACCAGCTCGGTTCTACGGAGCTTGGGCTCCCGCGCGGCGCCGCGGCATGGAGGGAGAAGGCGAGCAGGGAGACGCAGCGAGCCGGAACCCGTGGCGGGGATCTCACAATCCCACACAGCAGGGGCCATGGCCATCACCAATGGGAGGGCGAGCTAAAGTTTTCTGATGAATAGCTGAAAGAATTTTGCTGCTACCAGGAAGATCGGTAGCACAAGGCACCTCAGCTTCAGCGGCAGAAGGAGGAATTGGAGCCTTGTCCTTAGCGATTTTGGCCCAAGGAGCACAATCTTCGTCACTTTCAGGCTCAGGCTTGCTGTAGTCGATGTCGAGAGGATCAGCAAGTGTAGCACCAGCAGCAGCGCCAGGAGAAAGAGAGGTAATATCTATTATTTCTTCGGGACGATCAGCCGAAGGAGCTTCAACGTTGGTACCAGAGTCGACAGCAACTTCGTGGGGATATGTCTCAGTGTCACTCTTAGAATGACCAGACTGTTCGGGGCTGGACGACACAACTTCGTAGGTCGCTACACGAGAAGTTTTCTGGCACTTTGAAACACTCCACCCGGTACCACGGCCACAGCGCTTCCTAATAGCCTTCGGGTGTGCTGAAGGGGCTGCGGCTTCAGAGCTCCCCTGGCCACCCTTCTTTGCAGCACGCTTTGCTTGCGCTGCGCGATTGAAGGACCGATTAGGCGACCAGAGAGGGGGGGAGTGAATGGAAGTCGATAAAAATTCTTCCGAAGGATGAACTCGGCCTATGTCCCAAATTCACAACCTAGGATTCCCACACAAGCTTGCCAAGGTCGCGTAGTCACAACGGACCTACCAACCTTAGGAACAAGCCCCAAACAATCCCAAAGCGAAAGCGAAACTCAAGAAGCAAAGGACTTAGGCGATCTGCAAAGTCCCAGGCGGACGGTCCGCAGTGACCGGGCGGACAGTCAGCGATGGGCTGGCGGACGGTCCGCGGGACCTCAACGGACGGTCTGCAAATACTCACCGAGCAAACAGAACTGCACCTCGAAATACGGACGGTCCGTACACCCTACCCGCGGACGGTCTGAGAGCAACTTGTGCCGCGCGGACGGTCCGCGACACCCAGGCGGATGGTCCGCAAACCACTTGCAACGAAACGCAACCTCTCCGACGGATCGAACCACGAACACGCAAGAACAAGCGACGAACTGGACGAACACAGGGCCGCGCGGACTGTCCGCCAGGTGCGGACAGAGCTGCTCGAGCCCGAAAACGAGAAGTCAACCCCTGCGGACAGAGCGGCTTAAGCTCTTGAGGAAAGATTTGGGGGAGATGTGAAGCGTCCCTAGGAGATGCTATACCCCAAAACTTGAGACCTCAAACGAACTAAATCGCCGGGAATCGAATCACAACCGAGCTCTACCAAAAAACTAGGGTTCCAACCGAAATCCTTCAATCGGAGGTCAAATCCGGAGATTGGGGGGTCAAGATCAAGCACAAAGATGCACAAGACATCTATCCATGATCCCCACCAACAAATCCGAACCCAAACACCTCAGAATCGAAGGAACAAGGCACGCACGAAAATCCAACGAAAATAGCTCGAAAAAGACATGAAAATCACACGAGCCACAAGAAGGAAATCGACGCAACCATGAATGCTTCCATACACTCGGATGTCAGATTCTCTACAAAACGGTGAAGAAAATCTACGCCTATAGAGCAAGGAAATGAGAAGCAGTCCCGATGGATGGTTTGCCCAGAAAACCCTAGAGATATATATATGAGTCCCTCTGGGTTGGGCAAATGACCAAGCTACCCCTAGCACTTAAACTTAAGATACAATCCCCTCAGGGGCATATAGGTCATGTAGCACTCCTCTTCATCGCACGGCCACGCCTTCGCCGCAGTCCGCGTCCTCCCGACGCAAGCCCTGCGATCCCGCCACGTGTCCGCCGGCATCGAAGCTTCTCGGCGCTCCCGGATCCCGTCTCCGCCCGCCGAGCCTCCGGTCTTGGTTTTGTGGCTCAACCAAGTAACCCGACGGTTTTGTGGTGAACCGCCGCAAACCCCGCGTGCAGACTCCGGTCATGAGCCGCTACCCTGCACCGGCTCCGGTCGATGACTTCGTCTTGCTTTTCTTGCCACCATGCGGCCCGGACTTGACCCCGCTGGCCACCGGGTACCTCAAGCTGAGCCTACTTGTCTCTCCACTCCTCGGAGGCCCCGCAAGGCATAGACCTTTCGCGCCCGCTCTTCACCTGCACCAACACGAGTCAAGCCGCAATCTGCACCTGCAATACTCAGTCAAGAATCAGTCCACACCACGTTGTCAATCACTCATCACACCAGGGAGCGACCATCCACCGGTCCTCGGACGCTTCTGTCCTCAATCTCCCCCTTGATGAGTGCATTGACAACACACACATAGTAACCAATTTAGAGAAAAGAGAAAAAGAAAAGAAACGACTGAAAAACTCAAGCAAGTGATCAAAAGCCAAACAAAAGCCAAGAAGAGATCACTTGAGAGAGAAAAATCTCGGTCCCCTAAGACAAGGGCCACGGCTCGATACAACCGAGATAAAATGCTCCAAAATTGCCGACTCCTCAAGGTGAGGCAAAAGGGCTCGACACCATCGGCAAAAGAGCACAACTAAAATTCAGGTGAAAAAGAGCTCCCAAATGCATATGAATGCAAGCTCCCCCTGAACAAATGCATTTCTCCCACAAAACAAGAATTGGGTACTATCTCTCCCCCTTGTTGGTAATGCATGAATCAAGTCTACAAATGCAAGCATGTGCTTCTCAAATAGACATAGAACACTACAACATGCTGAAACGAGACATAGACAAGCTAAATTGCCACAAATTTAGCACAAGCATCGCCAACGAGATAGATAGGGACATACAAGCATGTGACATAGCCATGATCAAGATAAAGCAATTTTTCACAAAAAAACTTCCCTCTCATGAGCATAGGACCTAAACATGATCAAAATGAGCACAAACAACATATAACTCACAAACTTCATGCAAGGTTACAAATTCTCATCACAAGATCATCATACACACATACAAGCTATCTCATGTCATGTCAAAGCCACCGAGCCATGTGTTCACTTCTAAATGTGAGACTTCTCAACGGTGAACATCATGCAACGGTTTAGCACCCAAGATAAGGAATTTAAAGCATACATGACATAGAAGCATATTTTTCAAGCACAAGCATTTCACATACCGATTTCAAGATTTACAAATTAAGCATGGTACATGAAGTGCCTTTACGGCAAAAAGAAGCTTAGGCTTCTCCACAAGGTAGAATGTAGGCTAAACATCTATGATGATAGATGGGTCTTTGACCCCATATGAAAAGAACAAGGTTCCAAGCACAAATTAAGCACGATATAGCCATAAGGGCACAAATTTAGCATGAAAGGCATTCAGCTCATAAGAGAGGAACATATATAGCATTTTCACAAAAATAAGCCATCCACAAGCACATACATCCCAAAACTATCAAGAACATCGCTATCCACCATATGAGCATCAAAAGCAAAGTCATAATCTCCTATCTAGCATATCATAGTGATCCAAGTATATAGGAGAAGCACATCTCATATGATACATATGCAGTCTATGATACAAAGATGCAAACATGATATGATACATAAATGAAAATGCAATATGAATATGTACATCAAACCCCCAACCAAAGCTCAAAAGGGGAAAAGAACACCAAGCTCCCCTCGCAAATGGGCAAATGTAGCTTGGTCCAAAGGCTTGGTTAGGATATCGGCAAGCTGCTTTTCGGTTGGCACGTGGATGAGGTCTATGTTTCCCTTCTCAACATTGTCTCTCAGGAAGTGGTACCTCACCTCTATATGTTTGGTTCTGGAGTGAAGCACGGGATTTTTGGCAACGCTAATGGCACTCGTGCTATCACACATGAGAGGTACATGGGAACACTCCTCACCAAAGTCACTCAGCGTGTATGTGATCCAAAGCAGCTGTGAGCAACAACTAGCGGCAGCAACATATTCGGCTTCTGTGGTAGACTGAGCTACACTAGACTGTTTGCGAGAAGACCAAGAAACAAGCGAAGATCCCAAAAACTGGCAAGTCCCCGAAGTTGACTTCCTATCGACCCGACACCCCGCAAAGTCGGCATCCGAAAACCCAAGAAGCGAAAGAGAAGAGGACGCCGAGTACCAAAGACCAAGCTCAAGAGTGTATCGAAGATACCTGAAGATCCGCTTGACGGCCTGCTGGTGTGAAGTCCTCGGCGACACCTGAAAACGAGCGCACAGACACACAGAAAACTGAATGTCCGGCCTCGTCGCCGTCAAGTACAAGAGGGAGCCCATCATGCTCCGGTACTCCTTCTGGTCCACGGGCTATCCGTCCTCGTCCGCATCCAACGCTGTAGTCGTACTCATCGGTGTCGACAGGGGCTTCGAGTCGTCCATCTTGAACTTCTTGAGGATGTCCTTCGTGTACTTGGCTTGATGCACAAAGGTTCCCTCCTTCGCCTGCTTGATCTGAAGCCCGAGAAAGAACTGCAATTCTCCCATCATGGACATCTCGAATTCTTTGCTCATGTCCTCTGCAAACCTCGCAACCAAAGAGTGAGACGAGCCGCCAAAGACAATATCATCCACATACACCTGAACAATTAGGATATCATCGCCCTACCTGAGGAGAAAAAGAGTCTTATCAACTTTGCCCATCTCAAACCCCTTGCTAAACAAGAACCCCCTCAAATGGCCATACCAAGCACGGGGAGCTTGTTTCAGCCCATACAACGCCTTCCTCAACCTATACACCCAGTGAGGAAACTCAGCACTCTCAAAGCCCGGTGGTTGCTTCACGTAAACCTCTTCTTCTAAGAACCCATTCAAGAAGGCACTCTTCACATCCATTTGGTACAACTTGAACCCTTTAGCCACGGAAAAGGCTAGAAGGATCCTAATTGCCTCCAAACGGGCTACAGGAGCAAATGTCTCCTCATAGTCTATCCCCTCCTTCTGACTATACCCCTGAGCAACCAACCTCGATTTGTTTCTCACCACCTCACCATTCTCACCCTCTTTGTTCTTCCACACCCATTTTGTCCCTATAGGTTTGCAATGTGGTGGTGGCTCTACCAACTCCCAAACTTGGTTTCTCTCAAAGTTCTCTAACTCCTCATGCATTGCGTTCACCCAATTAGGATCAGAGAGAGCGTGTCCAATGTCTTTTGGCTCAAAGGTAGCAACAAAAGCCGAATGAGCAAAGTGAGAAACATTCCTGGACCTTGATCGTGTCGTACGTTCATTGATGTCGCCGATGATTCTTGAGGGAGGATGGTCAACTTGAACGCGCTTCGGTGCCTCTCGCCTGGAGACAACCTCCCCCTCAGCTGCAGCTTCCACTTGATCTTGCTGGATCATAGTCGGTGTGGGGGCTGGGCCATCCTGCACCGTAGTCGTCATAGTGGAAGTAGAGGGTACATGCTAGGCTAGAGCTTCATCATCACCATCATCCTCTCCAGCATCATCCTCCTCATCCTCAAAGATCTTCTTGCCAATCTCGCCGTCACCTGCACACTCAAAAACAGACGAACTGCATGGCTGGGTCTCGTCGAAGGTAACCTCGCAAGTTTCCATGACTATGTTAGTATCAAGGTTGAGCACACGGAATGCTCGAGAATGACTCGCATAACCCAGAAAGATCCCATCGGAAGACCTCGACTCAAACTTATCAAGCCTACCCTTCTTGAGAATAAAGCACCGACAACCAAAAGCCCTGAAATGGCTCACTCTAGGTGCTCGCCCGTGCATGAGCTCATAGCACGTCTTGTTCAAGAAGGCCCTAAGAAAAATCCGGTTCCCAACATGGCACGCGGTATTCACCGCCTCAGCCCAATATCTCCTCGGAGTCCTATGCTCATCGAGCATCGTCCGAGCCATCTCACAAAGGGAACGATTTTTCCTCTCAACCACACCATTCTGACAAGCCACATAGGGAGAAGAGAATTGATGTTCGAGACCCAAATCACGACAAAAGGTTTCGAAATGAGAGTTTTTAAATTCAGAACCATTGTCGCTACGGATAGCTCGAATGGCATCTCCATTCCTCTCATTCTTCAACCTCAAGATTAGATCCCTCACAAAACCAAACGTCTCCCCCTTGTCAGCCAAAAAGAAGACCCAAGCATAGCGAGAATAGTCGTCCACTATCACCAGGACATACCATTTCCCACCCGCCGAGCACACACGAGCTGGACCAACCATGTCCATATGGAACAGCTCGCATGGCCTCTCTGTCATAACAGATGTCAGAGGCAGGTGAGAGGCGGCGACCATCTTACCATGCCTACACGGAGCACATACCAAGTCCTTTTGGTATTTCAACTTAGGCAATCCTCGGACTAATCCTAGCCCACTCAAGCGTGACAACAAGTCAAAACTCAAGTGACCTAGTCTCCTATGCCATTTCCAAAGCTCCGCCGAAACGCCAGCAACCAAGCAACGAGAAGAGCCAACACACTGAGAAAAATCAGCTCTGAAAATCTGACCCTCGGGGATGATCGTGCACACAAGATCACCTCGAGAATCCAAGACACGCGAAGCGCCTATTTTGAAACGGACCTCAAAACCCTCATCAAGAAGCTGGGAACCGAAAGAAGATTGTACCCCAAAGACTTGACAAGAGAAACACACCTAAGAGTCACCGACTCACTCACCTTCACCGTGCCCACTGAAAGCACTCTACCTTTCCCATTGTCCCCAAATGTGATGTACTCTTTGGTCATCACCGGGGTGAGGCTGGAGAACCACCTTCGATCTCCGGTCATGTGTCAGGAGCAACCGGAGTCGATCAACCAAAAGCCCCCCAAGCCTCCCACCTGCAAATCAAGAATGAGAGCGAGAGTGAGCAATCGACTCAGCACTGGGGTTAGTACAAAATGAATCAAACCAGTGCCTTGCCATTTGCTCAAAAGTGGGGTTAGCAAAATCCATCCTATCTCCTCTAGGTGGAACACCCACATGCCCCCTTGGAGGACTACGCGCACCACGAGGTGGAGACCATGGCCCGTAGCTCCTCTGGGACCTAAAACTGCGATCGTTCCCCCCATACTCGTATTGGCCACGAGCGAAGGAACGTCCAGCAAACTCACCACACCCAAACCCAACACGCCTACCACCTTCTCTATGTGGTGGCTCACCTCGAGGCACAAACACACGCCTCTCTCGAGGGTAAATGGTACGCACCATACCCTCACCCCTTGGCACCAACCTAGGCTCAGGCACACCACGAGAAGGGCGGTACCTGTCCTTGTTGGCCATTTCCCTAGCCAACCTCTCCTCATGCTTCCTCCTGAAGCAAAACTCAGCAAGGTGCCCATCCCTCCCACAATGCTCACAATGGAAGGGTTTTGGTTTTGGCTTTGGTTTTGGGCTCTCTTTGGGCTCTGGCTTCTCCTCACTCGGTTTCTCTCCCTTCTTCCCAAAGAACTCATTCCCCAAGTCACTCTTGAACTTGATGGGTTTCTGGAAGTTGTCGGTACGTGGAGGAAACACGGGTGGAGCTGGGGTTGTGTCTAGTCGGTTCCTAAGTGGGTTTGGCTTAGGAGCATAGGCATTTTTGTGGTGGGTTTTTGGTGGCTCTGGGATATCTCCAATCTTCCCCTCATCCTCACCATTTCCCTCACCAATCTTGTCTGCCCCAAGCGCTTGCCCATCATAGCGCTTGTATGCCTCAATCATCATCCGGAGCTGAGGCTCATGACCAGACAACCAACCCATCATCTTTCTCAACTCATCATTCTCATCCTGTAAACGATCAACATAGTGTGCAAGCTCCATATTCTTCACAGCATTTATTTCACAAGTAGAGCATGATGTAGGAATAGGAGCTTTCAGCTGAGCCTCTAGAGATCTAGCATAAACAAGCGAAACATCTAGTTTCTCATGCAAAACAGGACAAGAAGTGCAAGCACCAAGCAAAGAGGGCCTAGATTTCATCTCATCTAGCTCAACCCTAAGCACATCTAGTTCCTCGACCTTGGAGGCATACTTCTCCTTAAGCACAGTCAATTCACCAAGAAAAGTGGAACAATCAGTGCATTCAGGTTCATCGGTCACAATAGGAGCAGACTTAAGAGAATCTATTTGAGCCCTAGCATCAACAAGCAAAGACTCTAGCTCAACCACCTTCTCCTTAGCCTCTCCAAGCAAAGACCTATACTCCCTCTTCTCCTTGTTGGTCTTTCTAAGCACATCATCACGGTTGTCAAGCAAGTCATTCAACCTAGCATTCTCCGCTATCAAGAAGGATGGATCATTGTTTACCTCTTCCTCGGAGTCGGAGCCCGAGTCATCCTTGTTGCTCTTTCTTGCTTGCGGAGCTATGTGCCATGCCGCAAAAGCCTTGGGCGGCGAAGCACAGGCCATTGATGTTCTTGCTTGACCGCTTGCCCTTGTGCCGGTTCTCATCTTCATCACTTGAGCTTGATGAAGAGTAGCAGGAGCTCGAGTCGATGTCGCTCGCTCCGGCAACCATCGCTCGCTCCTTCTTCTTGTGACCACCACTCCTCCTCGGCCTCCGCTCGGACTTGTTCTTGCCCTTGTGGTCGTCTCTCGAGCGGTGCTTGTGGTCGGTCCTCGGACGGTGCTTGTGCTCGGGCTTGACCTCCATGGCTTCTGGGCACTCAGCGATAAAGTGCCCGTGCTTCCCGCACCAGTAGCACATACCCGAGGTCCTCCGAGCATTCTTCCGGTTCATGTACATGCGCTCGAACCGCCTGCTCAGCAACGCGAGATCCTCCTCGCCTAGCACGTCAAACTCCTCATCTGGCATGGACACAAGACAAGACAAAGAGAACTGCCTCGAAGACATGTTAGCGTTAGTCCTTGATCCAGAAACGAGAGCCAGACTATGAGGGTCAGTCGGGTTCTCGATCTTTGCACGCACCCCACGGTCCACTTCGGACGACTTGAGCTTGGAAAACAGCTCGTCCACCGTGAGGGTGTCATACTTCCCCAACTCAAGAATGGCCTCGACCTTCCCACTCCACACGGTACGATCCAGAGAGTGCAGGAGCTTGACAGCCCTGTCATGATCATCGTACGAGAGCACGGCCACATTAGCCCTCATGTTGTTCACAATCACCGTGAACCGCTGGAACATGCTATCAGTGGACTCACCGGGGAGATGAGTGAAGTTCTCGTACTCTCTCCAGTAGGTCGCAAACAAACGAGCCTGAACCTGAGCATTTCCAGCATGAGCATTCTTCAACTGCTCCCAAATCCTACAAGCCAAGTCCTCTGTCTGAACCCGATCGAATTCGGATTGACACAGAGCACGGAACAAGTAGTCGACCGCCTTATTGTTGGCGTCGAACATATCCCTCGATCCTGGAGCTAGGAAGTTCATCGGATGAACATAAGCTGTGTTCACCGTGACATCCCACAAGATCTGACCCTTGCCGCGGAGGAAAGCAGCCATCCGCCTCTGCCACATCTGGTAGTTCTTACCATCAAAGTGTGGAGGACCCGAACCCCGTTCCTGGTACGCCATCTTTGGATCTTAGACTGGTTAGAATCACGAAGATCCGTAACCGGCTCTGATACCAATTGAAGGACCGATTAGGCGACCAGAGAGGGGGGGAGTGAATGGGAGCCGATAAAAATTCTTCCGAAGGATGAACTCGGCCTATATCCCAAATTCACAACCTAGGATTCCCACACAAGCTTGCCAAGGTTGTGTAGTCACAACGGACCTACCAACCTTAGGAACAAGCCCCAAACAATCCCAAAGCAAAAGCGAAACTCAAGAAGCAAAGGACTTAGGCGATCTGCAAAGTCCCAGGCGGACGGTCCGCAGTGACCGGGCGGACAGTCCGCGATGGGCTGGCGGACGGTCCGCGGGACCTCAGCGGACGGTCCGCAAATACTCACCGAGCAAACAGAACTGCACCTCGAAATACGGACGGTCCGTACCCTACCCGCGGACGGTCTGAGAGCAACTTGTGCCGCGCGGACGGTCCGCGACACCTAGGCGGACGGTCCGCAAACCACTTGCAACGAAACGCAACCTCTCCGACGGATCGAACCACAAACGCGCAAGAACAAGCGACGAACTGGACGAACACAGGGCCGCGCGGACTGTCTGCGCCTACCAGGCGGACTGTCCGCCAGGTGCGGACAGAGCTGCTCGAGCCCGAAAACGAGAAGTCAACCCCTCCTATCCATCCATGGATCTCCCAAATGGCTTAAGCTCTTGAGGAAAGATTTGGGGGAGATGTGAAGCGTCCCTAGGAGATGCTATACCCCAAAACTTGAGACCTCAAACGAACTAAATCGCCGGGAATCGAATCGCAACCGAGCTCTACCAAAAAGCTAGGGTTCCAACCGAAATCCTTCAATCGGAGGCCAAATCCGGAGATTGGGGGGTCAAGATCAAGCACAAAGATGCACAAGACATCTATCCATGATCCCCACCAACAAATCCGAACCCAAACACCTCAGAATCGAAGGAACAAGGCACGCACGAAAATCCAACGAAAATAGCTCGAAAAAGACACGAAAATCACACGAGCCACAAGAAGGAAATCGACGCAACCATGAATGCTTCCATAC
The DNA here is from genome assembly GCA_036936925.1 of Cenchrus fungigraminus. NCBI lineage: Eukaryota > Viridiplantae > Streptophyta > Magnoliopsida > Poales > Poaceae > Cenchrus > Cenchrus fungigraminus. The sequence goes on along the minus strand of CM072768.1, from coordinate 114,772,053 downwards.
ACTCGGAGGTCAGATTCTCTACAAAACGGTGAAGAAAATCTACGCCTATAGAGCAAGGAAATGAGAAGCAGTCCCGATGGATGGTTTGCCCAGAAAACCCTAGAGCTATATATATGAGTCCCTCTGGGTTGGGCAAATGACCAAGCTACCCCTAGCACTTAAACTTAAGATAAAATCCCCTCAGGGGCATATAGGTCATGTAGCACTCCTCTTCATCGCACGGCCACGCCTTCGCCGCAGTCTGCGTCCTCCCGACGCAAGCCCTGCGATCCCGCCACGTGTCCGCCGGCATCGAAGCTTCTCGGCGCGCCCGGATCCCGTCTCTGTCCGCCGAGCCTCCGGTCTTGGTTTTGTGGCTCAACCAAGTAACCCGACGGTTTTGTGGTGAACCACCACAAACCCCGCGTGCAGACTCCGGTCGTGAGCCGCTACCCTACACCGACTCCGGTCGACGACTTCGTCTTGCTTTTCTTGCCACCATGCGGCCCGCACTTGACCCCGCTGGCCACCGGGTCCCTCAAGCCGAGCCTACTTGTCTCTCCACTCCTCGGAGGCCCCGCAAGGCATAGACCTTTCGCGCCCGCTCTTCACCTGCACCAACACGAGTCAAGCCGCAACCTGCACCTGCAATACTCGGTCAAGAATCAGTCCACACCACGTTGTCAATCACTCATCACACCAGGGAGCGACCATCCACCGGTCCTCGGACGCTCCTGTCCTCAGCGATGACCAATGGTGACAGCACGATCACCGGCATGAATCCCAAAGAAGAAAAAGAGTCGATTGTCACGAGCACCACTAAGGCGGTCTTGAATCTCAGCATCTTCCCTAGAAGAAACAGGCCCAAGTATTTCATTGGCCCTAGCTTCAATCTCAGCAACATTGATATCTACATAATAAAACAAAACCAAGACTGAGAATCAATAAAAAAAAGAAGTGTAAACTAAATGAAGAAAGGAACATCAAAGAAATAGGAGGTGGGTACCATTCTTCACCAAGCGAAAGCTTCGGGTGAAGTCCGGGATTTTGATAAGGGAAGCAAAGTCATTCCAAGCGGCAATGGACCACTCGGCACGAACAGGGAACACTTTCGCTCCAATGTATTCCTCAACTAGGTCACGGGTGGCATAGGTCTTCGCAAGCTCCTGGAAGGCAATGAGGAAAAGTCGATCCGCGTCACCATCTTCGTAGGCAGTGCCAACGCCTTTCGGCAAATTCTCAAGCTGAGTATAAAGAAGGGGAAGTTCTTCGTCTTCAACTGTGTGATAGAACCAATAGTGATTCCAGTTTTCATCCCATTTGTTCTTATAGCAGACAACAGGCACATTGACATCACTGCGATACTTGAAGTTGAGAGAAGCAAACTGGGCCTCTTCGCGAACAAGGGCACCATCAGCGACACGATCCACTTTGAGAGGTTGGTGGTGCACGGTATGCACTCTCACAAAATTAGCAGCAGAAGGGGCCACAACCATCATCTTGCAGGACCACATATACACACTAAGCCGAAGAATAGCGTTGGGAGTAAGATGATGAAGATACATCCCAAAGTTGCGAAGGATAGACACAACAGCACCATCAAATGGAAACCGAAGACCTGCAGTGAATAAGTCACGGAAGACTACCACTTCGTTGGGACGAGGAGCAGGCACAGTCTCAGAGCCAGGGGCTCTGCCTTTCCCTTCCTTAATTAACCCAGAGGTCACAAACTCTGCTAAAAGACCCTCCAACACTTTGCTATGGCCAGAGATGAAGGTGGGTGGAGATTTATCAGCCTTGGGAGCCATCGACGCGAAGTGTTAAGGAAGCGAAGAGAGAAAGCTACACGAGCATAAAAGACAATAAGAAACTAGAGCGAAGAAAGAAACATAAGACGAGAAGGAGAAGAAGATACCAAGGTAGCAAAGGAAGCGAAGACACAGCAGAAAGCACCCGCGAAGACAAAAGACAAGCAGTCAAGATTTACCACGGTGAAAAACCAAAGGGGGATCGAACCTTATATAGGATGCCAAAGGAGGAAACCTCGGAGATCGTGTGGCGAGAAACATGGCGAAAATCTAGGATCACCAGCATGAGGTAGCGAAAATCACGGAGCTTCGCGGATAAACATGCAAAACAGTAAAAACAATAACAACAACAACAACAACAACAACAACAACAACAACAACAATAATAATAATAATAATAATTGTAACAGTGAAATCTGGGGACGAGCCAAAGAGGGGAGGCGCTTTGGAGCAAAACATTTTCACCTGTCATGAAGAGGTTTTGCTAGTTTGGCTCGTCCTTGGATAGAACCCTCACTAGCAAGGGGCTGAATGTTGGGGTAAATATTTCGCAACTAACCCCTCCCCTGTATCTTCGGCTCATCGGAGAAGGGAGGGACCTAGTTTGGTTCTTGCTTTGGCTATTTCAGGAAATGATCAAAAGTCCGGCCAGCGAGGGTCAGACAAAGAGTGACGAGCAAAGATGGAGCGAAGCTCAGGATCTTCATTTGTGGGAGCGAGGTCCGCATGCGAAGATGCGGTGAAGGAGTTGCCGTGAAGGTGCTTCAAGATAGGGTGAAGAGTACACGTGAAGAAGAGCGGCCAAGAGAAGAAGCGCATGATCTTCGGAGAAATAACCTTCGCGAAGTCCGACGAGTCGCGGTGAATATGGAGTACGAAATGCACAGAGGTGAAATGCCGGGAAGTTTCGGAGGCAAGCGAAGAGGAGACCGTCAGGAAAAGAACAAGAGAGGCATAGGCTGAATGAGAGGACTAGCGAAGATCAAAACGCCATGAGAGAAAACATGTAGACTGACAGTGTGTAAAGTGAACATCTGAAAAGTTTGTAAGTACGGTCCCTGTGAGGTTACCGAAATACCCCTGAGATCACTACAAGAAATCCTTTGATCCATGACGAAATTCTCATGAAGTTTTTTAATTTCGTCATAGATCATACTGCATCCATGACAAACAGTCAGATTTCATCATAGATTCGCAGCGCTGGATATGAAGCCCGATATGAAGTCCAAACACTATGACATTGTGCCAATTACGTCATAGATTTCGTCACAGACCACACTGCATCCATGACAACAGTTAGATTTCGTCATAGATTAGCAATGTTGGATATAAAGCCCGATATGAAGTCCAAACACTACGACGTTGCGCCAATTTCGTCATAATCCGACCCACATTGCATTTCAACATTTCCTCATGATCAATAAATTTAAAATATCATATAATGTGTGAAAAGAATTAGAGATAATCACTGTCAATAATTTAAAAATCTAAATTTAAATTTTTTCTAAAACCATATAATGTTATATATTCAGTATATAGATATACCTATATAAAGGCAAACAAAATTGGATTTCTGTTTTATGATTTTTTATAATTTACTATTATTTTCTAATATTCAGCCGAATTAAATAATAAGAAAAAGACAAAACCGTTTTCAAAACCACGCATAACCAAGCTTTGTGTAGTTACGAAACTTAGGGACGAAAACTAGACTTTCGCGAAAAAACAGGTGTCAAAGTAACCTGGGCTTGTTAACCGGAGTCAAAGTCTGTTGGTGGCCCTCTAACTCCTTAACCTGACCAGGAAAGCACCCCGAGATCCTAAACCAACCCACACAGCCTAACAGGCCAGCCCATCTGCGCAGCCCAACAGGCTGGCCCAGCCTCGCGAAAATGGAGGGCCACCAGCAGACTTTTTGACATCTTTTTTGCATAATTAAAAAAATGAAACAAAAAGAGGGAGAAGGGTGGTTCGAACCTGCGCCCTCTGTCCTCTATAGCTGGAACCTTACCACTGGTCTACTTTGTAGTTTGTGTCTTAGTCAAACATTTGGCGTTTTTGTACTAATACTAACCGCATTCACTCACGTGCCACGTCACCAAGCCACCACGCTCCACCGAAAATTGTCCAAAAAAGATGGCAAGGGTGGGTTTCGAACCCGGGTTTCACAGAACCACAGTGTTATGACTTACCACTACTCTACACAAATGTTTGGATCGTAAGAGAAATTAAATGCTATATAACCATAATATGAAGACAACCACGTCATTTTGCCTAATCATAACGAAGAACATATGTATGATTCGTCATTTTTCTTTTTAATCTCAAGTTAAAATTTGTAACTCATAATAGCTTCAAATTTGATGGGATTTTTTTTTCTGAATTTTCCTAAAATCACGATCTTTAATTTAATGATGTTTGTTTCAATGTTAATAGCAATTCATTGAACTTTTGAGTATGACTTGTTTTCATCTACCGAGTATATATATATATATATATATATATATATATATATATATATATATATATATATATATATATATATATATATATATATATATATATATAGAAAAACCATGTTTTTGCAAGAGAATTGATAATGATAATGTAACTTCATATTTGATCATATAATGCTCAACATAAGGTTGTCTCCGAGTTTGAAGTGAATACAAGTTCAAACTTATAATGAGGTACTCGAATCTCAAAGTTTGAATTTGAGTTTTAGAAAACTATAAGAGGGATGTATCATTTTGTGAACAATGTATGGTCCTACTTTCTTAATACCACTTAAATTTTTTATGGCAAGGTTGAGGACCAAAAACATGATGTTATGCCGATTTGTAGAATTTTCTGACCAAATTTAGATATTATTGCAATTATTATGTTGTGCTTTTGAGATAAAAGTTTAAATGTTCCTTATAACTCAAAATGAATTTGTCATCAATCTCCAAAACATGACCTAGAATGGAGCATAAGAGACTAAATATATTTGTTGTCAATTTTTTGAATCTTATTAGAGGTGCACATAGTTCAAGTTGGAATTACTCTGGGTAAGCACACAGAAATTCACTTAAATGATAGAAAATAGAAAATCTATTTGAAAATTATAGAAACTCCTATATGACAGCTTATATGTTGTTTGTTACATGTGAAAAATAAATTGGGGGCATATAAGATAACTATTTGCAACTTACTTCACAAACAGTGTATTCATTAATGATTTTAAAAATAGAAAAAATAACTTTTTTGCACAACAAGTGGCAATGTAACTCCACAAATAATAATAGGAAACTAAATACAGTTTTCATCCAAATTTTATGTGTATATAAGAAAAAAATGCTTTAGGGTGTATAAGCTTCAAAGTTTTTGTTGAGTTGTATGAAACCATGTGAGAGACTTGTATAGTTTGTAAACAATGTATACTCCAACATTTGTAAAATCTTATGAAACTTTTATGGCAAGATTTTTTATCCATAAAATGATTGTATTTCAACTTACATAATATTTGGATAAGTTTTAGGTATTATTATCATTATTTTATAAAGAGGTGACTAGTAGAAGTTTGAATTTTCCCTATAAGTCAATTGAATTTTTTGTCAATCTCCTATATGTGGGCTATAATAGACCATAGGTGCCTAAATATAGTTTTTTTTGAATTTTTTAAACTTATTAGATGCACACATAGGTCAATTTTGTATTACTTTCGATAAACATGTAGAAATTCATTTAAATGATAGAAAATAGCAAATCCACTCGAAATTTCTTGAAACTCCTAGATGAAAACTTGTATACATACTGTTATGTATAAAAAATATATTTGTACGTATAAGATAATTATTTTTTAGTGTTACTTCACAATGGTGCAATAAAAAGGAAAAAGAAAAACAATAAACATAGAAGCCCATGTTGGCCCAAATAGCCCAACCATTTTTGGCCGTCGATCGTCGATCTGATGGTTTTCATCGTGTTTCCTTGGTATATAACGCTGCATCCAACCCTAACCCTAACCCCATCTCCTGCCTCCCGCAGACCCTACTCCCTCCTCCCCTGCTGCCCCTCTCTCCCGTCTCCCCCAGGTCCCCCCTGCTCTCCTCCCGCCGCCGAATCCTTCTCGTCCCCACCGCCGCAGCCTGCGACAGCGGCCACAGTGCCTAGCACCACTTCCGGCATAGCCTTCGCACCCAACCTTCCGGTGCAGCAGGGCGGGCAAGATCTAGATCCGGTGCATCACCGGTCTTGGTACTGCCGGTGGCTCCGGAACTGCTAGCGGCGCTTGGATTCGGCACGGCCTCCTATGCCACCACCGTCACCGTCTCTCTCCTCTATCGCACATCGTGGGGTAGGGCTGCCTCCTTCGGCTGGCCTGCGAGCAACGCGGCGTGGGGCGGCCTCCTCTCCTTCGGCTGGCCTGCGAGCGACACGACGCGGGGCAGCCTCCTCTCCTTCGGCGGGCCTGCGAGCGACGCGGGGCGGCCTCCTACCTCCACCCGCTTGACTTCACCTTCTGCAACATGGTCAAGGTACGGGTGGTGAGGCCCCTCAAGCCTCCTCTTTGTGTGGCACGAAGGTGAGACGCAGGTTGGCAAAGGCATAGCTTGATCCAACCGTGATTGCATCTGACTCTCTCTTCTCCCAAGTTTGAGTCTCCAACTCTCTGATTTTGCTCCAAATTGATTTGGTTTCAGACAATGTCTCTGATTTTCCTCCAAATTGATTTGGTTTCAGACAGAGTTTTGGCTGTGATGGTTGCTGAAGCACTGCTCGTCGCCATGGTGGAATCCCGACATCATCCGTAGTCTCCAGGTTTCAGGTGATTTCTCCTCTTGATCTAGGTGCATCTGCTACTAGCCTTCACACACACACGAATGAATAGAGTAATCCAGTAGATGTTTGCCCCCAAACAGCCACATGCTTGGAAGTGCATTTTTGACTCGAACATGCATGTACTATTTGGTCAAAAGATTGAGTAATTGTTTGCTGCCATAGTGTTGTGTGTGTCCTTTTGCACTTGAAGTGTTGGATGAAATGCATGTACAGTCGCATACAATTTTCAGTTAGCTAGATAATCCTTTTCATTCAACTGTAAGAATAGTGTGTGATAGGTGCATCAAATAGGTTGGCACTTCTATTGGCTGAGATTGTAATGCTCTGATAATTTTACAGATAATACTATTGCTTGGTGCTTGAGGTTGGGAAGCATTCAGAGTTTGTGCAGTAATAGATATAGAGTGCATGCTTGATGTTGACACATATCAAGTAGTCCCATAGTTAATGAACTGGGCAAACAAAAATGATCGTAAAGTGTTTTCATGCTTGTGATCTCTAAGGTATACCTGCTGGTGTATGGCGCTTATGCACTTTGGATTTGTTCGTGTTACTTTCATGCTACAGGTTGCATAGCATTTGTTTATTCTTAATAAACCATGTATGATCTGCAGCATGCCCTGCCCTACAATGCACTTGTTTCCTTGAATGCATGTTGCTGGGTATACATTTAGCTTGCTCCTATGTTTAGCTCATAGCTAATTAGCTTGAACAGTTTTGGTGCTTGTGCACAGTAGCAGTGTTACATTTTCTCTGAATTTAATTGCAGGTCCAAAGCATGCTAATATTTCCATTGATTTTTGTAGGCATTGCTGCTGAGCATTAGGTCTTATTGTTGTTTGATTCATACAGGTAAGTCTATCTGATTGGGCACTGCAGGTCTTGGTACACTAGATTCAATATTTGGTGTCAGAACTGGTTGCATGCCTTTGTTGTGGTGCTCCTATTTGCTCCAGTGACAAAGTCTCATGCATTTGCAGATTAATGCTTTTCTCAGTAGTGTGCAATAATATGTGCTGCATCTAAAATTGATGTACTGCTATAGCTGAAATGATTCCTTGCTATATTGCTGTAGTTGATGATGGCCATGCATTCTGTACTGCTCTGTAAAAAAATAAGTCGTGCATTTGGATTGACACTACAAACAATTTTGTTATGTGTGTGCTAGTTGCAGGATTTAAGGGAAATTTAAGAGATGAACAGTATTTATTTTTCTTATGCTCACAACTGATCTACACTGGTTATCTGCTAATATGTGGCTTTATTGACCTACTAAAATACAGTGAGGTGCATTATTACTAGAAATTTAATTTTGTCCATGGGTAATCCATTGGTTTATTTGTACGCTTCTACAAAGTTAGCTACTATTTAATTACTCAATGCAATGTTCCTGTCAAGCTGAAGCTTTTTGATTTGTGCAAAGTAAGGACAATATTTAAGAACTTTCATACTGGCCCAAACATAGCATTTTCAGTAATTTCTATATCAATTGCCCACTGACAAGTGTTTGGCAATGTTCTATTTTCAGGTCGAGGATTGGATGCATCAAGAAGCAAGCCATTATAAGTGATTGGATCAGCAAACAAATGACCTGATACTGCTGGCGATGCTACAAGAATACATTTGATCTGTCTGTTGTTTTCATGTCATCTTATGGTGTTCTTGTCTGGAATTTCTTGTGATTTCTGAGCTTTTCCTGCATTTTGATAAGTCTGGTTGAAAATTAGGCCTGTTGGGTTGAATTTTATATGGGCTGTGTATTTGTTGGGGAATTACTGTGGTTTAAAAATTGATCCTGTTGGGCTGAATTTTATATGGGCTGGGTATATATTTCTGAATGACACGAGTTGTGAAATGGGCTGTGGTGGGCCAAAATCTTATGGGCCCTGTAGATCTAGGTCATTATATAAATTTGGCCACGTCATCATCCAGGTAGGTTGCCACATCAGCACCACGCGGCTGCCACGTCAGCACCACGTGACTGCCATATTAGCGCCACGTGACTGCCACGTGGCTGCCACATCAGTGCCACATCATTTGCCACGTCCTCATCCACCTCAGTAGCCAACTCATCTCTACGAGTGACGTGGCGAGTTAATCCATGACGATCACCTTCATCACAGATTTTGGGCTTCGGGCTGGGTTCAATGGGCTTTACACCAATCTATGACGGTTTGAGAACGTCATGGATCACGCTAATCTATGATGAAAACGTTAGTTCGTCACGGCGCTTAATCTGTGACGCTCAATACATGACGTTTTGAAATTTCGTCATAGATGTCGTTCTATGACGAAATTGTGATGATCCGTGATGAAAATCGACCGTCATGGACCACAGGATGTTTTGTAGTGGATGCTTCGGACAATGTAAAAAAGCGATGGCAAGTGTTGTAAAGCATAATTGTTACGGGCCTATAAGGACCCGATGGTAATGAAATGAGAGTGATTGGAAGGCAGCTGAGTTTCATTATGCTCAGTCGAGATTGAGTCTCAGTTCCACTACGTGAAAAACTCACTTTGGTAACGGGCATAAATTACCTTTAGTAACGGGCAAAGCGCCCGTTACCGATCAAGTGTTACAAATGAGCGAAGAAAGGTAACGGGCTGATGCCCGTTACTGATAACACATATTCGTAACGGGCATCAAACAACGACCGTTACCACAACTAGCCACCGGCCACGTGAAATGGCTGTTTCTCTGGGCCCACAGGGAACTTTGGTAACGGTCACCAAAACAGAGCCCGTTACAGTAACTTAATATCGGAGACGCGTGCTGTGTACCTGCGTCTCCTCTATCTCGACGAAATGAGACAAGTCTATTTCACACGCGTCTAAGCACAACTAGGATTCATAGCCGGCATCAAACAACAACCGTTACCACAACTAGTCACCAGTCACGTGAAATGACTGTTTCTCTGGGCCCACAGGGAACTTTTGTAACGGGAACCAAAACAGAGCCCATTACAGTAATTCAATATCGGAGACGCATGCTGTGAAACTGCGTCTTCTCTGTCTTGACGAATGGGCCAAGTTCTGGGGCCCACCGGTCAGTATTGGTAACAGGCTTTTACGCTGCCCGTTACATTGTTGGCATGTTTGTAACGGGCGTTCCGAATGAAGCCCGGTACTCACTGATCAGTGTTTGTAACGACCTTTAATTAACGCCAGTTACAGATACGTAGGCCACCCCTACAATAACCTGCTGCCTACTTGCCGGCTGCATCCTAGAACCAGCCAGGATTTGGCAGCAATCAGGGGCTGCATCCTGGAACCAGCCAGGATATGACTAAATTCACAGAAATTAGACCCAGCATCCAAATTCACAGAAATCCACATAATTCACATGCATCATATGACAAAATTCAGCATCATCATCTCACAAGTAAAGAAGCATCACTGGCTTGATAACAATATCACAGCCATAGTTAACTAGCTTGACAACAATATCACAAAATTCATGGGATAAGGAGGAATGCAAAAATTTCCTAAGAACCATACAATATTAGCCCACACAGATTCATCAGCATAAAATTTTCCTCCGGCTGCGATCACCTATTCCATGAGGAATGTGGCAATTCTATAACGAACATAGACCAGTGTGGATTTGTGGAGAGGATGCTCATCTCGCCCTAATATCTGGATATAATAATGTCACCAGTCAGCACACATATATAGGTGGTTACCAAACATGTGCAGTGCTAATAAGCAAGAACTATGCTCAGTTGCAGGTTTTACAAATGAAGATCCTAAGAAAGTACCTCCATATCTAGGCCTCTATCTTTTAAGTTAAGCATGTGATAGGCACAATAGAAGCCGTAGAGTTTGGAATCAGCAGGTTGTTGGTGGCACTGCAATAAATGTACAAAGAAAAATAGTGGTGATCGAGAAGAAATAAACTCAAGCTTTAGTACTAGCTTCCACAAGAAGGAAATAAGTGGTATGTACCTTAACCTCTTTGACATGTTCCAAGGTGCTGCGGGGCAACTTCTTGTCAACGCAGTAACGGTCCCAATCCCTACAACGAAACATGCAACAATGGTTAGGGCACTATTAATTAATATACTCTGTAGAGTTTGTTGAGGAACGTCCGCAAGTTAAGAAAGAAATAACTTACTCATTAATGATTAGTTTGAAAAGGGTAGTATCAGCGGTAAGGATGAGTTTCTTTTTAGCATATAGTTTGAAGGCACGCTGCATATAGGACACAGAGAAATCAAGAGTGTCAGCCGTGCTGGTCAACATTGTGAAGTTAAAGCATTCAGGATCAAGGAAACCAACTGCAGTGCCTATCTTCTCAACTTCTACAGCCATATTCTTATTAGTAAGAAAAAACAAAGTGTAAGGAGGCAAAATACATGGTAAAGATGATGTGAGGCAAAAAGCACATTTTGATAGAGAATGATTAGTGAGAAGCAGATTAAATTTTCAAGCAACTTATTGGCACTTCTTACGTCGTTACTAGATTTGCAACGGTGCCAAAAAGCCTGTTGGTATACTACACGATCACAGATAGATCCACAAGCACACAGATACTATTGTAGCTTTCACCCGGGAGTATTCCAAGGTATCGATTTCCACGGGGAACGAGAAGTGTTGTGAACCTGAACTAATTCGTCCGGGGGATATGGTGACGAGGGATAGAAAGGCAAGGGTAGATTTCAGGTAGAGAGGGGATAGCTGATGAAGTTTGGAACTCATGAGAGTGATGGATAGAATCAAGGCAAAACTTGTCACTCGTCGGGGCCAGAGGGAAAAGAGCCACGAAAAGGGATGAGAAGGGGGCTCTGATGTCGTAACTCCTACCTACCGGAACTAACGTGGTGGACTACAAAGCCCGTCCGGAGCTGTCACCTCCCTAGGGTACCACAACTATTCCATTGAATCGGGAAGCATTCCAAGGTACTGGAAAGCCTAGACACCACGTCTACACTAACCGAGCACTACTCTACTCCGCGCTAGAGCAAAGCAATAACGATTAGTAGAAACTACTAAACCGCAATCGAGGAACCTAAGAGCGAACAATGAAATGACTTGAGACTTAGTTACTCATGAATCCGAACATACAAAGTATCCCGGGTGTGGACGACCGAAGTTGTACCGCACCCGCCGAGGTACAAGAAGAAGACCGACACTCCGGCTTCTACTCCAACACTCAACTCTCTCTCCCTATTCTCTGAATACTAACTTGTGTAGGGCTCTACCACTTGCTTCTAATCACTTGTGTTCTTGTACGAGGTGCCAGGCTCTATTTATAGCCCCAATGGGTCGGTGGCTGCAGGAGGGGGTACTTGTAGGCGAGAGGGAGGTGTAGTGGCCGGCAAGGAGGTGCGGCCGTGCCTCTAGGTGCGGCTGGCCCTCCAATTTCCACCGTCTTCGATCGTGCGTCCGTGATTTGGTCCCTGAGGCGGTTTGAAGACGGTTGTGGGTCGGTTGGCTTTGTGAAGGAGGTGCAGCCGGCCCTGGGCCCCCTTGTCATCCACTTCGGATCATGCTCTAGTGAGTAGATGAAGTCTTGGATGTTGTCCCACGTCGGTTGTTCACTGGCTTGTGGGTCCATGAATCCAAGTGAAGCTAATCTCAACCTCTGGATCAAATCGACCTTGTTTCCTCGATCAGGATCATTTCTAGCTGTGCTCCCTGGAGTGACCGAGGCTCGGTGGCACACTTGGACGTGTCGGGTAGGTGCGGCCGGCCCTGGAGGTTTGGCCGGCCCTAGTGATGCGGCCGGCCCTGCCTCCTGGCCCCGATGCAGCTCGCCTGTGGTGTGTTTGCTTGATCCAACACATCATGATGATTTTGGTCTTTTGAGAGCTGGTGCATGGGACTACACTTGGTGTGAACATGAATAGTGGTGCAAGGTAGAGCCGGGCGCACCACACTACAAGAAAAATGCCGACTAGTGACGCAAAAAATGCCGTTTCTCGTCATAAACTGCGATTAATAACGCCAGTTGTTACGAAAACGCACCGTCATTAATCGAGCGTCACAAACCGCGATTAATGACGAGACCTTATTTCCCGGCGTCATGAGTTTAATGACACGTGGAAATTCGTCTATAAAATGCGTCATAACTTCGTTCCTGCAGCTTTGCCACGCTGGACAGAATCTGATGTGGTATCCGATGTGGCAGGCCAATTGTGACAAATTGTATGCATCATAAAACGAATTTGGCCCGTTTGTAGCTGGGTTGAGCCCAAAACTGTTCCTGTAGGCTGGCGTTGTTCATATAGCTCAAAAAAGATTTTGTTGGGTCCAATTGTAGCTTTTTCAGATGAAATTTGATTAGGGTGGGCCTATTTTGGTTGGATCGAGTCCAACAAGTGCGCACATTGTTGCGGCCTTCTGTGTCATGTTAATTTGACAAAAAATGACTTTTAGCCCAATTAAAAGTGGGCTAAGCCCACTGAAGGACAATATAAAATTAACTAATCATGCATCAGTATTAATGAATTTAATTTCAATTCTGATCCTTTTTTTGAATAATTCCGATCTGGTTGGCAAAATAGTAATCAGCACATATTTCTTTATACAATAAAGCAAACTATTGTTTATTATTAAGCACGACCATATTGTTCATCACATATCACAAACTCTTACAAGATAACAATATCACAAGGAACATTGATTAACAAAGCTAAATCCAGTTCATAATCACAAGAGAAAGTGGAGATTTGATCTAATGATCTTAACCTCTTCATCTTTTACTGCTAAGCAGTAGATGAAGGAGGTCCTCATTGTCTTCGGTTAGCTTCTTCAACCTCTTAATCTCAGCAGACTACATTTTCAGAGTTGATTCTAATTCTTCGGTCTTCTTCTTCAAGCAACATAACTCTTTCTTGTGAGCAACAAACCGTTGTCAAAGTTGTACCCCATCCTGATTGGGAGCGTCAACTCGCTCTTCATCAACACTACTACATAAGGATTTGGTACCCATTCTTGAGTACTCGGCTGCCTCTGTTTTAATTTGTTCGGGAAGAAGCATCATTGACTTGGTAGCTTCCATCTAGCAACAGTGGATCCCAAGTCAGATTAGGACCTTGTAATTGATTCGAACTAAGGAAACAAAGGTGTTAAGTTTGTTACCTTGGAGCAGATCTGAACAGGAGCGACTTCAGATGTTGACCCTTTGGCCCGCTGAAACAAGTACAAGGACAAGAGGTAAGGGTTGAGATCATTCGCAATCGGAAACAAAGGTGTTAAGTTTGTTACCTTGGAGCAGGTCTGAATAGGAGCGACTTCAGATGTTGACCCTTTTGCCTGCTGAAACAAGTACATGAACAAGAGGTTAGGGTTGAGATCATTCACAATCGGAAACAAAGAAGGTGTTGAGTTTGTTACCTTGGAGCAAGTCTGAACAGGAGTGACTAGAGATGTTGACCCTTTGGCCCGCTGAAACAAGTACAAGAACAAGAGATAAGGGTTGAGATCATTAGCAATCAGAAGCAATTTCATTTATTAAGTTCAATGCGGTACATGAACGATCACACCCAATCCATCATCACCCAAGCATGCAACAAAAATATGGAAAGCCAAAGAACATGGGTAAGCAATATAATAATTTCATCCTTTAATTTCTACAAACCTCAAGTAAATTGACTTGGAACAATCTCTTACAATAGGGAACAGAATACCCACAATCACCCAAGCATGCAACAACAATATTCAAAGGCAAAGAGCATGGGGAAGCAGTCCAATAATTTCATCTACAAATTTCTACAAACCTCAAATAAAATGACTTCGAACAAATTCTTGCGATAGGGTACAGTAGATACACAATCACCCAAGCATGCAACAACAATATTCAAAGGCAAAGAGCATGGGGAAGCAGTCCAATAATTTCATCTACAGATTTCTACAAACCTCAAATAAAATGACTTCTAACAAACTCTTGCGATAGGGTACAGTAGATCCATAATCACCCAAACAAGAAAGAATATTATAGAAAGCCAAAGAGCATGCGGAAGCAGTCCAATAATTTCATCTACAAATTTCTACAAACCCCAAATAAAATGACTTCGAACAAATTCTTGCGATAGGGTACAGTAGATACACAATCACCCAAGCATGCAACAACAATATACAAAGGCAAAGAGCATGGGGAAGCAGTCCAGCAATTTCATCTACAAATTTCTACAAACCTCAAATAAAATGACTTCTAACAAACTCTTGCGATAGGGTACAGTAGATCCACAATCACCCAAACATGAAAGAATATTATAGAAAGCCAAAGAGCATGGGGAAGCAATCTAATTCAATCGATCAATACAGGGAGGAGACCGCAGACCTGACGAATACGATGGGAAGAAGGTGCCGAATGCCGTCTCGATTTAGCAGCCCGACCTTGCGCCTTCAGCATGATGTTCTGCGCAACTGTTGCAGATCTGCAGCCGCCAGGGTGAGCCTCGGGGGAGCCGACGGAGCAACGAGTTTGAACCATCTTGCAGCTTCAAGGATGTTGGTGAGGAAGGTCGCCGCTCATAGAAGAGAAAGGCTGCTGCTCGTAGCAGAGGAAGCCGTCGTCGGTAGCTAAGCCTCCGTTGCTGCTTTTGCCACAGATCTAGGTCTCTTCGGCGGTCGAGGAGAAGATCCCCTGATTTTGGAAAATTACCAGGAGGGAATTGGGAGATCTGGTTTCCCTCTTTGTTTTATATATAAACAAGGAGGACCAGAAGGAGGAGGAGCAGGGAATTCAAAATTTCAAGTCCCGCCTTTGTGGTCCAGAGTGGGAAACGAAAGACTTTGGATCATGGACCCAAATGTCAGTGACCCAAACAAAAGACCGCTTTGGTGTCGGACCCAAACGTCAGTGCCCTTACGCAGAGAGGCAAGTTGTTGACTGGGTTGTCCGTGCCACCATGGATCATGGAATGGACAAACACACACAAGACTATACTCTACTTCATATTCACGTAAGACGGATGATCCGATATTCGCATTACAAATGTACTCACTGTAACAAAATAATGTACCATTTCAACTGTTTATTACATGACTACAAACACTTAAATAAAACATTAAAACTATAGGGGACCCTGGTACAACCCTTCAGGTAATCTTCTACGGAGATTGTGCATAAATTCGGGATGATCAGTGCATACAACCGCCCAATCATATGTGAGTATTCCGTGAGGAAAGATTCGCTCTAAGAGAGACATGCACTTGTCCTGCAATTGTGTGCAGTTAGCCTGAATTGCCCATCGTAGAAATGAAGTCACAGTTTCCTCGCTTGCCATGTCCTACATCTTTGACGCACAGTGCAGCTTCAACCTTTCGACTTGGTACATGTCGGCGACCGAGAGTAAATAAGGCCAGGCATTGGCAGGAGCGTCCCATAAATCAGCCTCCTCCGAGAGTGATCCTTCACTAGCATATATTTGATCAGGACCGAGAAGCCATTAGGGTGTGTGTCAATAATTGTAACAGTTTCAGAGCTAGACTCCACTCCTGGGCCGTAGAGCATTGCCTCCATCACACAAGATACTTTGGCCACATCGGCACGTATCGCTCGTATCACCCGGCATTCCGCACCTACGTGGAACACAACTTCCACAGGGGCTTGGGCTGCAACGGTGTGGCATATGTTTCTTTCCACTGATGGAGGAGGACCTTCAATGCAATTGTCCTCCAGTACTAAAACAACACATGATATGTGTATGCGATCTTCACTGGATGTCACGTGCTCAATGTCATGATGCTCCACCAGACATTCAAATCCTCTTGCTTCTAGATCCCGATTAATGAACCAAACTTCTTTGTTTGGTTCTCCAGCCATCGCAAGCAACAATACTCGCACCTACATGGAAGCAGTCATAGGTTTGACAAACAATAACATAATGTGACCGTATCACCATGTGTGAGTGTGTGTCTTCATAGCAGCAACGAGACACGTACCATCTGGGATTTGTGCAGAGGAACGAGGACGATGGCAATGCCGTCTGGAACATCCATCCACTGATGATCATTCATACCTGTAGGATAGCAACGTAGTTTCCATTGATGGCCTTCCACCATGAACGTACCGGATTCCTTGAAGTTGCCCGCGGTTCCTTCGGCTTTCGCTTCCTGGCTTGAGACTGAGAAGTCGACTTGCATGGAAGGAATCATTTTAGCGTCTAAAGCCATTAACACAAATGGCCTACATTGATCATCTCGTGCCTAAAGTGTCTCTTATTATAGTGGACTGGGAGTGAATGTGTCATTCCGAAACGTCCGTTCGTGGACATCAGTTACCACTCAGAATGGACGCGTCCCTTCAGAGCGGGTGTGGCCACGTTCAGGTCTTGAACTTCCTAGTTCTAGTCCTTAAGTGCGATTCACAATGATCGACACGTCCGTTCAGAGGAGGGTGTGCTGCGTGTGCACACAAGTTCATCGGTTAACGCCCGGTGCTAGTGCTTAACTGCAATTCTCAATGATCGACACGTGGATCAACTTGTGAGAGCATGTCGTTCCCAAACGCCCATTCGAGATACCCTTCTGTGCTTATATGCATGTTAATATTACACACACACACACAAGATATATTGCTATTCCAATTCCAGCTTATTCCATTTTGGTCTTGTCGCGTCAACAAGTTCATCACGTTTCTCAGTCTCCAAGGCCAGCGGGAATCATCAAGTGCGAATCCTGACCATTCGTAGACCTTTACAATCACGACTCACGCAGCGTACCTGATCGAGGAGGACTTGTCACGTCATCCTGCACACTACATGTTGCAATGCAAGGACCATCCGGTCCCTCTGATTACAGCGCCCAATCTTGTTCTCCAGATGCAATTGACACCTAAACAATTACATAAATAAACGGTAGAGAGTTGTCTCATTGTTGATGCGGCATGAGCTGACGCAGTGAGACAGCCATTAGATGCAGCTGATGCGGTGTGATTTGTCCACAGGACTTTCTTGTGCTCTACAGAGAGGAAAGTCCGGAAGTAAACACATACCTAGACATGTCGGGCTCATCCCGTGATACCCATCGTCCACACATGTAATCGATGCATGCCACTGAAGATTCTGACCTAGATAGATTCCTATCACGCGTAGGCCTGACTATATTCTGAGCATCTCATGTTTTGCTTAGTAACTTTAGCAATGCTACACCAAGCTCACGTGATCGCTGTAGTCCTCGATAAATAGGCGAGTGCAGCAGAGCGTTCTTGAAAGGAAAGGCCAACACTTATCGGTTCCCCGTCTTGCATTTCTCTACTTTAGTGGGATACAAGGGTGAGATCATTTTGTTGGCTAATCTTGTTTACTTTATGTATGCATGGTATTGAGACGGTCACATTGTTAGCTTATGTAGGGTTTGTTCTTCGTTTGTGTATGCAGTACATGGGGAATGGCCGGGCAAGGAAGGGACGGATCATGGAACTTGGAGGAGTCAGGGAAGGGGGAACTGTCGGGCGCAATAGCACCTCACCGCCACCCGGTTCAGCCGCAGCCATCGGCACCACAGCAGTACCCGGCCCCAATGGCACCTCCACTTCCGCTGGTATCGGCATCTCAGCAGCACCCGGCCCTAATGGCACTTCCACTTCCGCTGGCATAGGCACCTCAGCAACACCCGGGGGTGATGCCACCTCCAGTTCAGCTGCTGGCAACGGCCGCTCAGGATCAACTGAACCTCATGGCACCAACTTTTCACCCACGGCTCAGGCCGCCAGCTCTGCTATTGCCCGTTGATATGCCACCCCCGTGGCTAGTGCTCATTGAACAAGATGAATCGCATGACCTGAAATGGTCTGTGTTGCTTTGGCTTCAGCAGGGCGGCCCCGCCTGTGTTTATCACGAAGGAATGTGGGTGTGCCCATTTTGCCACAGGGGTCACAGGCAATGGACCATTCGTGACCTGCTGTTACACGCGCATAACATCGCCGTTTTGCCTGCCTGGATTTGGGATGCAAGGGTAAGGCATCGCGCTTTGGAGGAGTATCTGATCCAGGAGACACGTTTTGCTGCACTCCGTGCAGCGGCTGGATTTCCATGAGCCCGTGTTGGTAGTAGTATGAGCCGTGATGGTAGATGCTAGTAGTATGTGGTGATGGTAGTAGTATGAGCAGTGATGGTAGATGCTAGTAGTAAGTGGTGATGGTAGTAGTATATGAGCCGTGATGGTAGATGCTAGTAGTATGTGGTGATGGTAGTAGTATGAGCCGTGATGGTAGATGCTAGTAGTATGTCGTTCAGAGTATGTCGCTGTAGTTCGAACTATGGTGGATCCATCCATCCTCATGTGTAATCAATGCGTATGCATGCATTTGTGTCGTTTGTATATGGATTGTGTTGTTTCTAATAAAAATGGTATTGTGTGTGTACTCCCTCGGTATAAATTCGTTGTATACGGAAACTCCGTTCCATTGATTTCTTAAATACCAGAAGAACACAGATGAAAGTCCGGTTTGTAGTTTTCGGTCAGACCGGATTAAACTGTCACTGCTACGCAATAAGAAAACCAACCTCTTACAAGGAAAAACAGTAGTAGTAATATTCAATCAGACCAGATGAACAGAAGGCGAATCTTCGTTCTACTTCTTCTACTCCTACTTCTACTAGTAGCAGTTACCACTAAACTACTAATCAAGGCGCCGCTTCTTTGTCGATGGTGCACCCGGCGCCTTGTTGCAGCTGCTCACGGACGAGGATGTCGCTCTGTTGCCGCCGCCCGTGGAAGATGGTGGCGGACCTCCCAGGGCGGCGCCTGCGGATGAGGCTATCCCTCCAATGCCGCCGCTACAGGATGATGTCGTCGCTCCATGGCGGCCGGTCGAGCACGGTCTTGGCGCCGCTCCATGGCGGATGATGACGGTTGGTCGATGATGGCCTCTGCTCGGCGAGGATGGCAGAGATCGACTGCCGCTGACCAATGAGGATGAGAGAGGATGACGACGCTTGGAGACGACAGTTCCCCGACGAGTGGCGGTGCTTCCACGCCCCTGACCCCTGGCACCTCTTGCTGACTTGCGTGGGGTGCGATGTTTCAGAGGCACATGATCTTGGATTTCATTTTGTTCCACAAACTCCGAATTATCAGAGGATGTGTCAACCACCACCCCAATGGGCCTCTGCTCTGCCACCTCTTCATCAGACCACTGGAGATCCTCCCTTTCATCAGAAAAGGAGGAGGATGTGGCTTGCATCGCACCTCTAGGAGACAATGGTTCCATGGGGAGAGGAAGAGAGCACTGTGCGAGGATGAGGTTTTTTTGTTGGTTGCAAGAGTTGGGAGAGGAAGAGGGCGCTGTGCAAGAATGGGGTTTTTTGTTGGTTGCAGGAGTGGGGAGGGGAAGAGGGCGCTGGGAGGAAGGAGGATATTTATGGCCAGAGGAACCCATTCAGCCATTATTGAAAAAACTGCTCCCGAAAAGATTAGAGTAGTTGTGGGATCCGTTCAGTTCAAACTAATTCAATTTTGACCAAATTTACACTTATATCTACTTATCAGGAAGTGAGAATTGCATTGTTTTGTGGATGGAGAGAGGGCGTTCTGAGGAAGGGGGAAAGACCATTCAGTAGAATGTTAACGGACCGGAAGAAATAATTGTAGTCCAAAAGGTCCTTTTAGCAATACATCAGTATACCGGACCTTTTGGATTACCTTTTCCACTCATTTATCTTTGTTAGAGCTGTAACTCCTCCATTGTTCTCCCACAACCTTGTTCTTTGGCTATCCTGTCAATGATCCCTCGTCCCTGGGCAAATCTTATTCCTGACATTGTTGTGAGCATCGCGAATAAGATCAGTGATGTAGGAGATTTCATCATGTTCAAAGCTGTCTGCAAGGGTTGGAACTGCGCTCGTTCAGGTGAGGCACGCCCGTTTGACCCTTGGATTCTGAAATCTGAATTTATTGGTGAATCTGGAGCAGTGACATTCGCATTCGTCGCTGATATGCGGCTTTTTGAGGTCTCCTTTCCTGCATTGGCTGGGAAAAGGACTAGATTGATTGGTTGCGGCGGATCTGGAAGCCTAGTCGCCTTAGATTGCAGAGATTGGTGCAACGTGCTCATGCTGAATCCTTTTTCTCCTCAGAAGCACATTCGCCTTCCTCAACGTCCAAAATGGAGCCAAATGGCTACTCTCCAAGCTTGTATCTTGTGCCTTGAAACAACAACTGGTGCAGAGTCATTTGTCGTGATTACTTTCTCTTGGCCAGAGAAATCTTTTGCAGCGCTTGGGTCATTGCCCATTTCCATTTGGCATTTGGGTAGCCAATCCGACTGGACTACACTACCTTCGGAAGATTTCTGGTGTAGTTCTTCTGAACACATGCAGATCTACTTGGGGCAAGATCTTTCAGCACCTCCCCATCCTGTTGGACTTTGGTTGTCATGGGTCATTGGCATGGGCAACTCTTCTCTACTCGAAGGTGAAGACCGATTGTTCTTTGTTGTTCTGGAGGAGAAAGAAGCTGAGGTGGTAGAATTAACTTTGCATTCATTCGTCGGGGACATTTGCCAGCCTATTCCCTGGGAGAGAGCTCCTGAGTTCCGGAATAAGATCATCTTGTTTGGTCCTGGCAAGTGCATTGTTACAGAAGAGCATGCCATTTCTGGTTTGGCTGACCTGAGGGCAAATCACATGTACTTCCTACGAACTTTTCATCACGATGAAAAGAATGAGTACTGGATCTACCAGCAGGGAATAGGTATTGATCCAGTCGTCAACACTACTCCGGCGATCCGCATTAAGCAGGTTCGTGGGGACTGGATTTGGTCGCGAGGAACATGGCTGTTGCCTAGCTATCCGTAATGAGGAACTTCGATTGTGTACCACCTGTAACGCAATTCAATGTGCAAATATCCAGTCGTCAATTATTCCGTGCATATGTATGAGTTTCTACCACAATCACCGTAGGGAACAAGCAGTTACGCATTCGGTAATTAGGAAGGTCCTTCCCGCAAAACATCAACAGAGCGGACAAGTATCAAACATCATAAGATGGCATCTCACAGCTACTCATCACCACAAAGTTCACACCACCAACAAGTAGCAAATACCAAAATACAAGCATGAGCACCTCTAAACCGTCAACCTAGCAATAACACCACGAATCACATTATTCCTCATTGTTGTCCTTGCTGAGCGACCTCTTATATGAGGCCTGTCTCAGCAATTCCCTCACCTTCTTCACCACAAATGTTGCAGAATCCAGGAGCTGCTTGACCGTCTCCAGCTCAGCAGCAGTCTCTTGAATCTCCCTCTTAGCCTTTGCACATTCTTCCTTCCACATCCTTGCCTCCCTTTCAGCTTTTAGTTACCTGTTGGCTTCACCCATTTCTGTAGGAGACAACAGAGCATCATTTCTCATTTTCTTTCTCATCTCAAACAGGTTATGAGTTACCTCCCTGTAGTATCACGTTATCGTCTGCAGCTCAACTGCTTTGACATTGGCCTCCTCCTTAGCAGTTGTACATGCTTCTTTCCACGACCTTGCTTCCTCTTCTGCTTTTCCCTTCATTTCCATCAGTTTCTCTAGAACTTTTAGAGTCCTAATATCCCATTCAGGATCTATCCACCTAAACAACACGCACTTCATGCCATCAGTCTGCAGTCACCAATTTCGTTCATATAATTAGCGATTGACCACACTAACATCAAACGCAGAAGCAACATTTATTAGAAGTGATAAAGGTTATCGTTTACCTCACAGCAGCATACATATCGACGCCCAGGGTTGGCGCCTGTCCAGTCATACTTCAGATGGACAGGCAACCCGTCCTTGCACTCATTTTCATTAGGATCTATAATGATGACTTCACAAGGACCAGGCGTCGGTGATCTAGAGCTTTCGGAGTCTACTCCAAACACCTTTAAAATACATGAATATAGTCTGTTAACCCAGATCCCCAAATCCAGAATTCCCCTTAACTAGTATGACAGATCAAAGTAGCATGGCTAAACAGAGGACTGACCTGACCGGAGCGAGTCCTGCTTCTCCGTTCGCTGCTAGGGTCGCTACGATTCGCCATTCCCACCACGGGCATCGGCAGATCTAAGCACCAATGCTAGCTCTAGTCTTTACCACAAGGAAAAGGAGCGTGGTGCCGGCGAGTCTCTTGCAGAGTTGCAGTAGTGTACACCGCGTCATCGAGAGAAATTAGATATATACACTTGTCTGCGGGAAAACTTTTTTTGGCTGTCGCGCGCGCTTTTCTCCCGCCAACTTACCAGAACCGCTCCGTGCTATTGTTGGGGCAGTTACACAATTGTTTCTCAGGAAGGTCCTTCCTGCAAACCGTCAAAAGGATGGACGATCTGATTCTGGATCAATCCAAACAAAAAGCATCTTAGCTTTTCCTCCCTTTTTACCACTAGGAAGGTCCTCCTTGCGAAACATCAACAGGCCGGAGTTTACTCAATCAAAACTTCTCCCTTCTCTATCTATTACCACCATACCTCCATTGTTCTTCCTCTACCTCCATTACAACGCGTATGAATTCTGAATGGTGAGTATGCTCGAAACGAATGAGTTTGGATCTTCTACGGAGATTGTGCATAAATTCGAGATGATCAGTGCATACAACTGCCCAATCATATGTGCGTATTCTGTGAGGAAAGATTCGCTCTAAGAGAGACATGCACTTGTCCTGCAATTGTGTGCAGTTAGCCCGAATTGCCCATCGTAGAAACGAAGTCACAGTTTCCTCACTTGCCATGTCCCACATCTTTGACGCACAGTGCAGCTTCAACCTTTCGACTTGGTACATGTCGGCGACCGAGAGTAAATAAGGCCAGGCATTGAGATTCACAATGATCGACACGTCTGTTCAGAGGGGGTGTGCACACAAGTTCGTCGGTTAACGCCCGGTGCCAGACGTTAACTGCAATTCTCAATGACCTCCATTGCAATGCGTATGAATTCCGAATGGTGAGTATGCTTGAGTCAATTTGGAATAGATTAAACCAAATCGGCATAATAAGATGACATCTCATAGCAACTCATCAGCACAAAGTTCACACCACCAGTCCACCAACAAGTAGCAAACATCATACGATGATCCGGTAGCCAACACTAAAACACAATCACGATACAAGTTTCACAATAATCATCACTACTCATTCAGGTTCATAACTCCATCTCATGTTTGGCCTCCTGCAGCTGTTCCTTCACCTTCTGCACCTCCTACCGTGAATTTTGTGGCCTTGCGGGACTCTCTTGCATTTCTTAATGTTCTTTCAGAAGATCTGGATGTCCCATATCAGGGCGAGGACTCTATAGGATCTCGAAAGAGATCGAAAACATCATAGAACAATTAGCAAAAAAAGAGAAAGAGATTCAGTACACACCTAAGGACAAGACAACTGAGGGCGGAGATCATTCTTCTTACCATATACATTGGAATAAAAGCGTCAATGAATGGGTAGGATATTAAGTTTTTTTGGTCAGTCTTTTCTTTTAAATTTTCAAGAAGTTTGTTGTCTGTTGGACTGAAACGGGTACTAATAGGCAAGGGTACCCATTTCAGTCCAACTGACAACGAACTTCTTGAACATCTAAAAGAAAAGACAGACCAAACAAACTCAATGTCCTACCCATTTATTGACGTTTTTATTCCAATGTCTATGGTAAGAAGAATAATCTCCGCCCTCAGTTTTCTTGTTCTTAGGTGTGTACTGAAGCTGTTTCTCTCTTTCAGCTAGTTGTTCTATCATGTTTTGGATCTCTTTGGAGATCCTAATAGAGTTCTCCCCCAAGATGAGGCATCCAGATCTTCTAAAATAACATTAAGATGTTCTTGTAGAACTAAACTAATCCTTGGAGAAATCACATCTCGATCTGAAAAATAAACTCATCTCAGTCTATAAAAAAACCTGAATCCCTTGAACCCATTTGTATGAGTACAGTAAAACAACCACCACACGCCACAAAACCTGGTTGTTTACTACCTACATAAACTCAGTTGTGCACCTCCACAAAAATCCATAAAATGAGTGGCTTGAAGCACATCTAGAAGCTACTAAAATACAAAACCTACTCTAAGACGATGCAAATTGAAAACTAACTGAATCTAATATGAATTGTCTATAGCCTATCAACTTCTAACACCTATCAAAGTGCAAATCTAAAGGTACAATAATGCAATCTAAATCTACCAAATTTGCTCATCAATCCTCCAGATCCCCAAATCAAGATATCCCCAACCTTAGTAAGATAGGGGAAAATATAGTGACTCAAACCAGAGGACCAACCTTGTCTTGCTGTCTCATCCTCTTGTTGCTGGGATGTGGCGGCGCAACCATCTTCCCCTCACCGCTAGGATCCGCCATTCCTACCATGAACTATCGCAGATCTGCGTAGCAGAAGTCAAAAGTCTTTGCGAAGTCTGAGTGAAGTGTCTCGCCAGCCATTCGATAAGTAATTATAGACTCAACTGAAACTTACATGTGGGACGTGGTCACAGTAAAGAATTCTCATGAACTATTAGTAGAGTTTCCCATGTTCTTATCACAACCAACGACTAGTACAGTGGTAAACAGCACAACTTTGTTCCTTCAGGTCCCTGGTTCGAACCCATGCCATGGCAAATTATTTTTGCAACATTTCGTGACCTATGCTTACACGTGGGACCCTGGAACTATTTATAAAGACTTGGAACACTCTATTTTAAAATAATGCTTACATGTGGGACCAAAGTTGGTTTATGACGCCGCTGACATGGCGAAAATGCTTACATGTGGGACCTTGGAAAATTTTATGACGACTTGGAACACTCTATTTTCAAAAAAAATGCTTACATGTGGGATCCTGCTGAATTTTATGACGACTTGGAACAATCTATTTTTAAAATAATGCTTACATGTGGGACTGATGTTGGTTTATGACGTTTTTTAGAGCTTATGGCGTCACAAAACAGCATGGAACAGGGAACGCCCGGCTACAGTGTCAACCGTAATGACGAAATTTTTTTTTGTCACTAAATTTGCTCGGAAGTGAAATATTATGACGAGATCAGCCAGGAACGTCATAAATCATTGACGCTAAAATGTGGTTGCGTCACTAGTCAACGATTTTCTTGTAGTGCCACTAGGTGCGGCCGTGCCTACCTTATGTGGCTCGGTGCTCCGGAATTGTTCCCTAATCTTGATCCTGCAGATAAAATCTCAACACAACTCGTGGAACCTCGTTAGCACCTAAAACATGCATGAAATTCGTTATAAAGTGCTACCGTAGCCGAGATGTTGACGGTCAAATATTTGTTGTAAGGACCGTCAACAAACTCCCCCACGCTAGACGTTTGCTCGTCCTCGAGCAAAGCATAGGCTTGAAAGGTGGATCAGACATTGCTTCGTGTTACCTCCCTGCAAGTACTAGTGCACAATTCCATGCCCTACTGGCTATTTGAAAGTATTGGTACCAAAGAAACTTAGCCTTGCTTACCTGTGGGGCTTGTAACTTTTTACCTTGCCTTTGGAGGTTGAGGAGTAGAACGGTTTGACTTTGCATCTCCTACTCCTCTCTTTTCGGGATCCTATCTCGAAGTTTTGAAATTTTTGCAAAGAAAGTCAAGGTTCCTCGGATGGTTCCCTCGATCGCTCAAGTGGTATTTGCTACCTCACCAAAGGCTTTTGAGCGAGCCTCAACTTCCTACTCTATGGCTTGTATGTGGAGCTTTGGGTAGGATAAGCATGAGACTTACTTGTGCCACATGATGTTGTTGAGCCAAAGACCGGATCCAAGAAGAATCTAGTCATGCAACTTGATCGAGATGTGCAAGTGTGTGGAATACTTCTCCTTGTTTTTTTCTTAGATACTTCTTGTTTTGAGATTCTCCTCTTGCTTTTATTTTTGAGGGGGGTCATGCTTCATAT
Source organism: Cenchrus fungigraminus (assembly GCA_036936925.1). Lineage (NCBI taxonomy): Eukaryota > Viridiplantae > Streptophyta > Magnoliopsida > Poales > Poaceae > Cenchrus > Cenchrus fungigraminus. Next base: position 114,745,634 of record CM072768.1, on the reverse strand, counting down.
TTTTCTTTCCTATGCTCTTTGATTGGAGCATATTATTCTATGCTTCTTTGAGCTTTTTTTCAATGACCCCTCTCTCCTTTTACAAGAAGAGAAATCTCTTTGGAACTTTGGAGTATTTATTTTTGGCGGATGGATGGCATGTTTTGCGTAACTCCCGGTGTAAGAGTTAGCATGTATATGTGGGTGTACGTGATCTCGATCACGGGAGCATGAAAAGATTCTACCAAGGGTCACAACAATTTGGCAAAACTCAATGGGTCACAAGCAAGCATATGTGGAAGGTTTATACATGGATATCGACATATGGCTTTGGTAGGTGATATGACCATTGAGGAACTTGTCTTGTTTTATTTTCTCAAAAGAACTCATCCGAGATTTTCACCATACTATGAGGTAGAGCAAGATTAACATTGTCGCACCATATCATACTAGTCAACATCCTAGGTTTGGTCATAAGTATTTGCATCCCACAAAGTTTTTATTCGGGCTTGTGTTTCAAAGAGTACCAATAAACTCATGAAGTCTATAGAGTATAAAATTGTATACCAGATTCTTGCATGGGTTTAACATAGCAATTATTCCTCATTTCCGAAGTGAGGATGGGTAGGCAACAGTTTCAAGAGCATGTTAATGCAGTTTTTGTTACTAAGCAAGATTAATAGGATAGCCATAAGATAACATCTTGAGATGAGTTAGGGATTCAAACCAGCGTGACTCAGCACGAAGATGTTCGGTTCGTGAAGAAATGACAGGTGCGGCCAGCCCTAGGTGGTGCGGCCAGCCCTCCCAAATTTTGTGTTGTGCTTCGCGAGCTGTCTCTGGTGCATCTCGGTTACCTGCGTGTTGTTGGGTTCGCAATTGTGTGGCGAAGGTAGGTGCGGCCGGCCCTCTAGGTGCGGCCGGCCCTACCTCCTTTCATTTTTCCTGCGCACTCGTGAACCGGATGAAAACATTCTCTGGCTGGCTCAAATCACCAGCCAGAGCAGCAAAATAACCAAAGATTTATAAGGTGGTCACTTGACCACAAGGAGTTTGTAGCATCTCTTTATTCAGGCAAACCTAAACGAATTAAAGCAAACAAGTTTTTTTTGAAAAAGCAAAACTAACACACAAGAAAGGGATCGACACTAACGAGATGCTACACGGATCCTACACTTAGAGATCTAAGGCAAAACGCAGTCGTAGAGATCCGGACGCCCTAGTTCCTTTAATAGGCGCCTAAACATGCTGCAGAGGGCTTTGCAGAGAATTTCCATCTTGTTGCCCATGTCCATCCACCCTAGTTCGGCCTCGGCTATGCGCTCCTCCAGCAAGTTGTTCTTCATCTTTAGCTCGGCAACCTCATTACGAAGACCCTCGTAAGGATCCTCATCCTCAGAATCCTCCTCTGAATCTTCAAACTGGCTAGGAGGACCACAGATCAGTGGAGGCTTGCGGTGGCACATCCTGCTAGTAGGGGTGGAGAAGATGGACTCACCTGGCTCCAAATCGTCCTTGTGTAACCGAGGGACTCGCTACTTCTCATACCCACGGGGAGTCTTGCGCCCAATGATCTTGTATTTCCCCTCTGTCGGGGGCTTGAAAAATTTTGTCTCGGCCATCTTTATGGCGAAGATGTTCTCCCTTGGCGACTTGTTGAAGAGCTGCCTAGAGATTGGCGTCTCCAGCTCCTTCAGCCTCAGCTGGCCCGTTGTAGGGTGTGCCGGTGACTCTGAACGTCGGGGCTTTCCTTTCCCGATCGTTCTCCTGGGGGACAAGGACCTCCTATGCACGTCGGCCGGGCTGGCCGAACGAGCTTGGTGCGGCCGGACCTGGGTGGTACGGCTGGTCCTACCCCCTCCTAGGGTTGCATCCTGGTGAGGTGAGTTTTGGCTCGATCCTACCCCGGAACCTGCTGCGAGCGCTTTCGAGGACGCACCGCCAGGGGTGGTGGGTGCCGAGCTCTTGGAGAGGTTGCTAGGGCCGTCACCACCCATGGTTTGCCAGGAGATGGCGAGAAGGCGAGGGTTTTCGGAAAGGAGATGGGTTTCTGGAGAAGAACTCGTTACGCGAGGTTTTCAGGGGTTATCTGGATAGCACATGAGGAGATACTAGATACCCTAGCTCACGCGCAGCCTAGAGCCAGATGGGGGAGGTGCGGCCGGCCCACTAGGTGCGGCCGGTCCTAGCCCATTACCCCAAAAGGCTAGCTTCATGGCAACTAAGAAAGGAGAGCAAAAAAAAAGGAAAACAAACAAGAAACACTCTATATACACAAGACAAGCAAGACTTCAATCATTCCAAGTTAAAGACCTCAATAACATCAAGTTCTTCAAGGTTAGGCATGTTCTTGATTTGCTTGTTTGATGTTTCAACTTGGCCACTTGTTTGGGGGTGGTATGGAGTAGCGACTCGGTGCTCCACTCCTTGAGTTTTCAAGTATCGTCTGAAGTTCCCATCAATGAAATGTGATCCCCCGTCACTGATGACTACCTTTGGTACTCCGAATCTAGGGAATATTATGTCATGGAACATTTTCTTCGAGATTCGAGCAGCTGCTGTATGACAAGGTATTGCTTCCACCCATTTTGACACATAATCCACTGCCACTATTATGTGTTCACAATTCCCTGACATTGGAAAAGGTCCCATGTAGTCAATCCCCCAGACATCGAAGATTTCGACTTGAAGATTGGTGGTGAGGGGCATGGCATCTCTTGTACTAATGTTACCATGCTTCTGACATCTTGGGCACCTTCTCACGAAATCCTTGGCATCTTGGTACATAGTGGGCCAATAGAAACCACACTGCCAAACTTTCACATTGGTACGAAATGCTCCATAGTGTCCTCCATATTCTGACGAGTGACACCTTTCTAAGATGCCATTCACTTCCCATGATGGTATGCAACGTCATAGAAGACCGTCTGCGTATATGCGGAATAGATAGGGCTCATCCCACATGTGGAGTCTACTCTCGTATATTAACTTCCTCTTATCTCCCCCGGGTGGCACATATCCTGATGCCATAAAATTGACAATGTCTGCATACCAAGGATCATTGTTGTCTACCATGAGGAGCGTATCGTCCCTCAAGAAATCATTGATTGGCAGCGATGAATCATGCTCTAGATGAAGCCTTGACAAGTGATCTGCTACTGAATTTTCCACTCCTGGTTTATCCTTGATTTCTATGTCAAATTCTTGGAGTAGTAGAATCCATCGGATCAATCTTAGCTTTGCATCTTTCTTGGTGAGGAGATACTTGAGAGCGGCGTGATCTGTAAAGACAATTATCTTGGCCCCCACTAGGTAGGACCTAAACTTGTCTATTGCAAAAACCATAGCTAGGAGCTCTTTTTGGGTAGTAGCATAATTCAGCTGAGCACCATTAAGAGTCTTGCTAGCGTAAGCTATAGCATGGTGTTTCTTGTCCTTAGTTTGTCCTAGGACTGCCCCAACGGCATAATCGCTAGCATCGCACATGATCTCGAAAGGCAAACTCCAATCGGAAGGTTGGATAATTGGGGCTGAGATCAAGGCTTTCTTGAGGGTATGGAATGCGATAAGGCACTCTTCATAAAAAACGAAAGGGGTATCCTTGGCTAAGAGTTTGGTCAAAGGACGGGCAATTTCCGAGAAATTTTTGATGAACCTACGGTAGAATCCTGCGTGGCCTAGGAAACTACGCATGCCCTTGACATTAGCAGGAGGTGGAGGTTGTTCAATAACCTCTATCTTAGCTCTATCCACCTCTATCCCTCATTCGGACACCCTGTGTCCGAGAACAATCCCTTCTCTTACCATGAAATGGCATTTTTCCCAATTGTGAACAAGATCCTTCTCGGCACACCTTCTAAGAACTTTATCAAGATTTTTAAGGCATTCCGAGAAGGTCTTTCCATAAACCGAGAAATCGTCCATGAATACTTCCATGATTTGCTCGATCATATCCGAGAAGATTGACATCATGCAACATTGAAAAGAGGCTGGAGCATTACATAGCCCAAAGGACATTCGCCGGTAGGCGTAAGTTTCGTAAGGGCATGTAAAAATGGTTTTATCTTGGTCATCGGGATGGATAGGAATTTGGTGATAACCAGAATAGCCATCTAGGAAGCAAAAGAAGGAATGCTTCGCTAACCGTTCCAACATCTCGTCTATGAAAGGAAGGGGAAAGTGGTCTTTCTTGGTGGCCTTGTTAAGCTTGCGATAATCTATACACATACGCCACCCTGTGATGGTGCGCTGAGGGATGAGGTCATTCTTATCATTGCGCACCACTATCATGCCTCCCTTCTTTGGCACAACTTGAACGGGACTAACCCATTCACTATTAGGTACTGGGTAGATAATCCCGGTATGAAGGAGTTTTAAGACTTCCTTTTTCACTACCTCCCTCATATTGTTGTTGAGCCGACGTTGAGGTTCTCTTGAAGGGGTCGCGTCGGGTTCGATGGGAATCCTATGTGTGCAAAGAGTGGGGCTAATTCCCTTGAGATCTTGAAGAGAATATCCTAGTACTGATCGATGGGTTTCAAGAACAGTGATGAGCTGCTGAGCTTCTACCTCAGATACCATATCACTGATGATCACTGGAGTTTCTTGATTCCCATGGAGAAACACGTACTTTAATCCCGGAGGAAGAGGTTTGAGCTCTATTGGTGGTCGATCCGGCTTCTTAGTTGGGTCAAGCTTAAATGAGACTAGGGCCTCATCCTCCTCTGTGAAGAACGGGATTTCCTCTTGAAAGTTTGGTTGAGCTAACTCTACTAGGGAAGCGACCATTACCTCCTCTAGTAGATCTGGTTTGAGTTCGGCTTCTACGGGGGTGTTTTCGGTTCTAAGGTAAGACGCCGGTAGGAAGTCGTCACCGATCTTTAGCTCCAACACTGGTTTCCTTGGGGATTGCTCTAAGAATTTCATGATAGGTCTACCAATGATGATTGAATGGGTGTGATGACAAGGTAGATCAAAGAGATGAAAATCAAGATAAAGCTCGTGTTCCGTAAATTTTACGGGAAACACCCGAAGAATGCCCTGGCAACCTAATGTCTCTCCTGAAGGAATGTTAAGGAGTTTCGAAGATTTTGAGAGAGAAGATACGGCTGCTAGGGATTTCGCTAAGGATGAACTGATAATGTTGATCCCTAGGCTAGGATCATACCCGACATCATGCTTATTCCCCATGAGTTCACATATAGTGTGCCTCATTTTGGTTGGGAGTTTTATGACATCGGTCGAGGCTTCCGCCTCATCCAACCATTCTCTACTCATGATGGCCGAAAGATTTGTAATGAGCCTAAAATGCTCGACTCATTCCTCTGAGCAAGAGATAGGAGTTTCCGGCTCCTCTTGTGCTTTTGGTCTCTCTACTCTTTGGTAATTCCAAGTATTCCCAAAGTTAGCAAATAGCTCATCATAAAACTCGTAGACGAAATCGCACGAGGGGTCGTCAAACTCTCTGTATGGTTGAAATGGTTCATCGGTGAACCATGTTTTTGTTAGAGGAGTGCAATCCTCTACGGATTGGATAGTTGGGAAAGTGGGTTCCTCCTCTATGGGTTTTGGTTCCGAGAGAGTGTTTGGCATAGGTTCTTCTTCTTCGTTTGGAAATTCGTCAAAGATTCCCGTGTAGGGAGTGTTTTCTAGGATTTTTCCTAAAACCACCTTCCCTTCACTAGGAGTCAAATGAGAGAATGAGCCTCCTGATGAAGTACCCAAAAATTTGGCTGACTCGTCATCAAGACCCATTCTAAAATGTTGTAGAAGAATAGGTTCTGCGATCCCAATGTCGGGTCCAGAGGCCAAAGAATTGGTGAATCGTGCCCAAGCAGTCCCTAGTGACTCCTTGTCTAGTTGTTTAAAAGAGAGGATTTGTAGCCATAGGGTCACTAATCGAGACATAGAGAAGAAGGTCAGACAAAACTTTTCTCTAAGCTTTTCCCAACTTCCCTCCATGCTTCCGACTGAGGAATAGTACCATTTCTTCGCCCCTCCCATTAAAGAAAATGGGAAGAGCTTCCATTTGAGGGTTTGCTGGGTCATTCCCTCAATTACGATTATCGAGCAAATTTGCTCAAATCCTAGCAAATGAATGTATGAGCCCTCCTCTTTCATTCCAGCGAACGAATTTTCTCGGACCAAGGCTATAAGAGCAGGGCGAAGCTCATAGCCCGGTGTTTTGATGGGATGTGATGATGATGAAGGCTCCAACAAATCACCCTTTGGAGCGGAAAAATCAAAAAGGGTTGGATTGGAATCCATGTGATAAATGGGGTGATACACAGACGAACTGGGTTCGGGATCAGAACAGCTACCGTTCCTCGGCAACGGTGCCAGATGATAGGAACTCTCACGCTCCAGTAACAAATGGATGGATGGAAAGGCGGAAATGTGGTGGTGGGTGGATTGGATAAAACTAGTTTCACTCAGAGAACACTCGACAAGATCAACTAGCACCGGAGATTACTCGACGGGTTTCTCAACTAGGATAACTCGGAGATTACTCGACGAGATCGACTAGCACCAGAGGTTACTCCACGGGTTTCATACGGAAGAGCAGCGCTCAATTCTCAAATCATATCATATTCATCAACTCTCCCCAAAAGATTACATATCATCCCTTTATATAGAGAGGGAGAGACGCACGCACTTAATACTTGAACTCTTGGAAATTTAAAAGGACACTTAGGAAATGACTCCCTAATTAATATTCTTAGACTCTAAGATACATATGACTCTTGGGAAACAAAGATATAATGAAGCAACTGAAGAGTCTTGGAGTTTCGCGCAGCTTCATGGCAGCCTGCACACCTTCCACTAAAATCATCATAACTCTTGACTCGGAAGTCAAAAAGGTGCACCGTTTGTTGGGTTGGAAACTTAGCTCATATCTCTTTCCAATGATGTATCATATGAATGCTAAAACCCACTAGAGAAATACCAGAAATGCTCGAAACATAGAGATGTTCCTGCACTTGTGTAAGCCACGACCATTTGATGTAACAGGTGACGGGTTACATCTTCTTATTGGCACATCATTGGGTTACATATTCTTATGGGCACATCATCCTCCCCTGGTTGAAAAGAACTCGTCCTCGAGTTCAAATTAATGAATTCCAAGAAAATATTGAACATGTGACACCAGCTCTCCATGAAACAAATAATATGCTGGTGGTGTAACCCAATTAACACCTTTGCATTAGAATAAATTCCTATGGTCTGTATATGATCTTGCCAATTATTTTTCTCCTTTTCATTCTCTCTTAGCTTGTGACCAAAATCATAGCTGTCATTGTTGAACACCAAACTCAGATCCAAAAGATCCATACATAGATCCAAATATTTTCCACTAAAATGTTTGCCCTCAAACATGATAATACTCATTGGCATACTTTCAAAGTCAATGGCGTAATATGGAGATGCTTCAGGATGGAAGGAAAGAAAAGTGTTCTTCGCATCACTATGAAAGAAATCATCCAATATATTTCCATCAACAGATTCAATAGGATCAAAATCAATGGATGCATCTTCCTCCTCATCATAAATCGGTGGCTTGCAGTAACACCACTTCTTGTAGACACCATACGAATCATAAGATGCTAAACCACAAATCTTGCAACAATTATAGCCCAAAGAATTTCCCATTTGCTGCAAACATAGGGCATCAAGTTGATCAAAATCAGTACCTTCATAACCAGAAGCACCATGGCGAGTCGCTTGACATCTGAAAACATCACAACCAGCAACAGCGCCACTAGCAACTTGATGATCATCATCTGTGGAGCTAGCTGTGACTTGACCAATCACCCCTTGACGAGGTACTACACAACCAACAGCCTCAAGACGCTCGAGGCATTCTTGTACTTGGCGAATTTCTTCTTGCAGACCTTCAAGAATAACATCATGGAGATGACGATCATGGTTGGTGATGTAATGGCCGGAGATCGCTAGAAGACGTTGACGACGACCAGCCATCAACCTTAAAATCTCAATTGCGAATGATAGAATGTTTGAAGCATCAAACAGTGGCTCTGATTACCAAATGATAGGAACTCTCACGCTCCAGTAACAAATGGATGGATGGAAAGGCGGAAATGTGGTGGTGGGTGGATTGGATAAAACTAGTTTCACTCAGAGAACACTCGACAAGATCAACTAGCACCGGAGATTACTCGACGGGTTTCTCAACTAGGTTAACTCGGAGATTACTCGACGAGATCGACTAGCACCGCAGGTTACTCTACGGGTTTCATACGGAAGAGCAGCGCTCAATTCTCAAATCATATCATATTCATCAACTCTCCCCAAAAGATTACATATCATCCCTTTATATAGAGAGGGAGAGACGCACACACTTAATACTTGAACTCTTGGGAATTTAAAAGGACACTTAGGAAATGACTCCCTAATTAATATTCTTAGACTCTAAGATACATATGACTCTTGGGAAACAAAGATATAATGAAGCAACTGAAGAGTCTTGGAGTTTCGCGCAGCTTCATGGCAGCCTGCACACCTTCCACTAAAATCATCATAACTCTTGACTCGGAAGTCAAAAAGGTGCACCATTTGTTGGGTTGGAAACTTAGCTCATATCTCCTTCCAATGATGTATCATATGAATGCTAAAACCCACTAGAGAAATACAAGAAATGCTCGAAACATAGAGATGTTCCTGCACTTGTGTAAGCCACGACCATTTGATGTAACAGGTGACGGGTTACATCTTCTTATTGGCACATCATCGGGTTACATATTCTTATGGGCACATCACCAGAAAGCTTGTTGGCACTTCTTATGTCGTTACTAGATTTGCAACGGCACCAGAAAGCCTGTTGGTATACTACACGATCACAGATAGATCCGCAAGCGCACAGATACCGCTGTAGCTTTCACCCGGGAGTATTCCAAGGTATCGATTTCTACGGGGAACGAGAAGTGTTGTGAACCTGAACTAATTCGTCCGGGGGATATGGTGATGAAGGATAGAAAGGCAAGGGTAGATTTCGGGTAGAGAGGGGATAGCTGATGAAGTTTGGAACTCGTGAGAGTCACGGATAGAATCAAGGCAAAACTTGTCACTCGTCGGGGCCAGAGGGAAAAGAGCCACGGAAAGGGATGAGAAGGGGGCTCTGATGTCGTAACTCCTACCTGCCGGAACTAACGTGGTGGACTACAAAGCCCGTCCGGAGCTGTCACCTCCCTAGGGTACCACAACTATTTCGTTGAACCGGGAAGCATTCCAAGGTACTGGAAAGCCTAGACACCACGTCTACACTAACCGAGCACTACTCTACTCCGCGCTAGAGCAAAGCAATAACGATAAGTAGAAACTACTAAACTGCAATCGAGGAACCTAAGAGAGAACAATGAAATGACTTGAGACTTAGTTACTCACGAATCCGAACTTACAAAGTATCCTGGGTGTGGACGACCGAAGTTGTACCGCACCCGCCGAGGTACGAGAAGAAGACTGACACTCCGGCTTCTACTCCAACACTCAACTCTCTCTCCCTATTCTCTGAATACTAACTTGTGTAGGGCTCCGCCACTTGCTTCCAATCACTTGTGTTCTTCTACGAGGTGCCAGGCTCTATTTATAGCCCCAATGGGTCGGTGGCTGCAGGAGGGGGTACTTGTAGGCGAGAGGGAGGTGTAGTGGCCGGCAAGGAGGTGCGACTATGCCTCTAGGTGCGGCCGGCCCTCCAATTTCCACTGTCTTCGATCGTGCATCCGTGATTTGGTCCCTGAGGCGGTTTGAAGACGGTTGTGGGTCGGTTGGCTTTGTGAAGGAGGTGCGGCCGGACCTCTTGGTGCTGCTGGCCCTGGGCCCTCTTGTCATCCACTTCGGATCATGCTCTAGTGAGTAGATGAAGTCTTGGATGTTGTCCCACGTCGGTTGTTCACTAGCTTGTGGGTCCATGAATCCAAGTGAAGCTAATCTCAACCTCTGGATCAAATAGACCTTGTTTCCTCGATCAGGATCATTTCTAGCTGTGCTCCCTGGAGTGACCGAGGCTCCGTGGCACACTTGGACGTGTCGGGTAGGTGCGGCCGGCCTTGGAGGTTTGGCCGGCCCTAGTGATGCGGCCGGCCCTGCCTCCTAGCCCCGATGCAGTTCGCCTGTGGTGTGTTTGCTTGATCCAACACGTCGTGATGATTTTGGTCTTTTGAGTGCTGGTGCATGGGACTACACTTGGTGTGAACCTGAATAGTGGTGCAAGGTAGGGCCGGGCGCACCACTAGGTGCGGTCGTGCCTACCTTATGTGGCTCGGTGCTCTGGAATTATTCCCTAATCTAGATCCTGCAGATAAAATCTCAACACAACTCGTGGAACCTCGTTAGCACCTAAAACATGCATGAAATTCGTTATAAAGCGCTACCGTAGCCGAGATGTTGACGGTCAAATATTTGTTGTAAGGACCATCAACACAACTTACAGGATGAAGCAGCAGAGAGGTGTCAGATCCAAAGCATCCAATTTGAAGAGATCGCACAAATCACTGAGTTGCACAGGTATTTTCTCGAGTCCGTTTGACGATTCTTCTCTTCTCTCAGGCCATGCACTGGTTCCGGGCCAAAGTGCGACCGTAATCAGAGAATCATCATCTGACTTAACACGTTCCATGTAGAATGTGTGGAGATCTCTGGTACAAGGAGCAGCCATTTTGAGATCATCACCACTGAGAATGCTCTTTCCGAATCTGTAACTTGGGTTAGTCATAGCCCAAGGATTCTTCTTGGTGTTTCTCTCAGATCGCTTTGGGTTAGTCACAGCCCAAGGATTCTTCTTGGTGATTCTCTCAGATCGCTGTATAGTAGGCATCTTAGAGGTTTTATTTACAGTAATTTTCTTTTCCTGCTGCTTTGAGATGGCTGAAGAAGGTTTCTTAAGGGCTTTCTTGCCTGCTGTAGGTGGTGTAGAGCTTTTATTTTTGGCAAGTTTCTTTTCTTGCAGCTTTGAAATGGCTGAAGGTTTCTCAAGGGCTTTCTTGCCTGCTGTACGTGGTGTAGAGATTTTATTTTCGGCAAGTTTCTTTCCTTGCTACTTTAAAATGGCAGAAGGTTTCTCAAGGGCTTTCTTGCCTAGTGGTGTCTCACCAGGAGCTATTACAGAGGTATCGGGCCCAGATGTACCTACAGCTTTCTTTGAAATGTCGTCAACAGATTTATCAGCACCAGCCAACACATCACTCTGGTTGCCTGGTAACGGTGGTGTCTCACCAGGAGCTATTACAGAGGTATTAGGCCCAGATGTACCTGCAGCTTTCTTTGAAATATCATCGGCAGATTTATCAGCATCAGCCAACATATCAATCTGGGCTCCTGCTTTGGCATGATTGTTTTGAGCACTTTCGTTTGGGGTGTAGGTTTTGTTGTTTCATGAGGAGGAGAAGGAGAAGGAGGAGGAGGTGGTGGGGATGGAATAGTTGGTGTCTCTTGTGGATGTGGGGATGCAAGTTTTTTCTATTTTTTCAGGACGAGTAGTAGTAGGTGGGGATGGAATATTTGGTGTATCTTGCGAATGTGGGGATGAAAGTTTTTTTGTGTTTTCAGGATGACGAGGAGGAGGTGGGGATGCAAGTTTTTCAGGACGAGGAGGAGGAGGTCTGAATGGAACGTCTTGCGGATGTGGGGATTGAGGAGGAGGAGGAGCAGGAGGACGTGGGGAACCATGTGAGGAAGGATCTTGTCTCGTACTCTGTGAACTACAAGGAATTTGTACCGTAGCCTGTGAACAAGATTTATATGTTGGTGCTCCCTTGATGTGAATCCGACAGCTTCTCCACTGTAACCTCTGTTCTTCAGCTTGTCCGAGTGTCATCACCTCGTCATTAGAAGGGTATTCCACCAGTTCATCCACAAAGATATTATATACAAAGAGCACTTGAACCACAACACAGTCTTCATGAATCGGGACTGTTTGTAGCGTAGTCTGCTCTGAATGAACAAGACCAATTGCAGCCTCACATTCAAGACCCCTCCACGTGATCCATAGGCCACAGTGTGTGGGTTCAGTCAACATGCCTATAAGGTCTTCCTGTGTACGATCGTCACAGCGCACCTCCATCGTCAACTCTGCAGTGCCATCGATCAAATGTATATTATCTGCGGACGCACAACTGCTCTTCTGTGTGGCGGGTGAAGGGCTTGCGCGATTGGACATTGGTGACAACACCACCTCTTTAGTAAACTATTCTGCATCTGCATGTTCTGCATCTGCATCTCAGCCACCAGTTCTTGCTTGATTTGTTCCTTTATCTTTTCCGTATCAACTGATGCGTCGGTCTTCGTCCTCTTCCTCTTCATGTACATGGAAGCGTGCTGAGGCCATGCATACTTCCAGCCCAGGTCGCTGGAGACACCATGCACGCAACCTGGTTGTTCAGGGCGGCCCAAGCACTTACTTAGCACATCATACTCCCTCTACCCTGCCATTCCTGAAGATTCTACACATGCATTCTTCTCCTTGATGTCTGTAGCCATTTTTTCAATTTCTTTGTTGTTGAACACTATCATGGCAACATGGTCTTTAATCACTAGCTTACTCCTTGCTCGCACCCAATTCTTGAAACGATCGTCAGGGTAGGCGTCATATGGGTTGGGGGATCCCAGCTGCAGCTAATTGTCTGTCCTCTTCCTCCCATTGTTCTAGTTTCACAGTATAACTAGCTGGACCCATGCTGTGCTCGCATGTGTTCCGGCTTCGGAGTTCTTTGAACTTGACACTAACAGATGAGGCTTGCTCGGTTTCCTCCTATTTCATGAAGTCCTTCCACTGTTCCGGGAAGATAAACGGGTGCCTTGTAAATGGCTCAAGTCCTTTTCTGATAAAATCTCGCCTAAGCTGAAATCTGAATTGTCTCCATGCCTTGGGCTGCCGTCTTCCAAAAAAGCTTGAATGCCTGCGGTTTCACGCCTTCCTGGAACTTCAAGTGTTTCTGCACATGCTTATCAAACAAGTCCCACTTTTCATCATTGCTTAGTTCTTTGAATTCTAGCAAGTGCAAAGGTATCTTTTGTCTAGCAACAAGCCCCGCAAGTGCCCTGAACCTGCGCTTTTGAGTCAATGGTACTGGCATCCCCCCTATGTCGACCTCAGTGACTATCATTGTGTCACTTGGCCACTTTGTGGATGTCCTTGGCGCTCTGCCTCGGCGCTGAGCCCCACCCACCTGGTCTTATTGTGCACTAGCAGTGCCACAACCCTCTTCTTTATCTTGTCGCCCAGGTCTATAGTCCTCGTCAGATTTATCTTGTGAATTAATAGTCAAGGGATTTTGAGAAAGGTCAGCTCAGTGTCTAAGAATAGCACAAAAAGCAGACCATACTACTAGCTCTCCCAGGAGACATGCTACAACAGGAGACAAGTAGAGCACATTTTAAGTTAACCATGCTTAGCAGCTAAGCATGAGAAAACACATAAGAAAACAATTACAGTAACTACTTTAGCCCACTATAATATCATTGGTTCTATGGTAAACCATTAACATAAATGCAAAATTCAATAACCAAAAAATTAGTTCAGGCAATGCGACCATACCATTTTAAAGAGGAAGATGCAGGCTGCCTCTGTTGCTGATGAGGTACTTATTCAACTTGGAGAGAATGTGCACATGTACATAGGAACAAGAGCAAAACCAAATATAAGAGTCAATCTAAAGGGAAATGCTAAGTATGTATACCATCAATAGCTAAGTATGTCCACATGTACTTATACAAAGGAGCCACAAGGTATGCCGGGTCTGCACCGGCATACCCTGCAATTCCCACAAGTACAAGTATATTTATATGCATTTATATAAAAAGAAAAGCATACGCACACATATGTTGTATACTTGATTATCTGAAGGCATGTGTGCTGCATACGCTCGCTTGGCCTAATTGCATAAACTCGAGCAAAAATTCCAAATTACGTTGTTAATTTTACAGTTATTACTGAATTGTTGTTAATTTTACAATTATTACTGAGTTGGTAGAATGGATTTACCGAATTGTATAAAACATTTTTAGAGCAGCATACCATAAACTCAAATCCTAAATTCGCCACTGACATTGTCACTGTCGGAGCGAAGGGATCTCTACTCCTCATCGCTGCCTGCTCGCCGCCAAGTCCTCGACCTCACGTCGACCTCGTGGCTGGATCCCTCCTCCTCCTTCTAGTCGTCATCGTCGCTGGATCCCTCCTCTAGTCGTCATCGTCGCCGCTGCTGGGTCCCTCCTCCTCCAGATCTCGCTGTCATAGGTGTGGCGCGCGTCGTGCCGATCGTGGTGTGGTGTGCGTCTCAGCGAAGGGGTGTAGCGTGCGTCGCGTCGTGCGGGGGTGGGGGGACGAAGGCGAGGGGGAGAAAGCGGCAGCGGCGGCGTGAGTGGAGAGTGGGAGGAGACTGTGTGAGGGAGGCATCCTTCCCTACTAAGCTAGCGTGAGTGGGCTTGTGTGGGCCTTAAAACGAGTAATGTAGTCAAGTACTACTCTGCTACTATATCATAAACATGAGATAAAAAAACTAATTTTAAGAAATTTGGTTAAACAAGTGTGGCTGTTGATATTTTATTCATATACTAAATTACCAACTATGAATTTTTCGTATTTTTTACGAATTTTTAGGTGTTGTTTATGGGCTCTAATATGACATGCATCACAAGTTCACATCACCAAGCAAACAAGTGTGACTGTTGATATAGCATCACATGTTCACATATGACATGCATCACAAGTTCACATCACCAAGCAAACTAACTCATAACAAACATATTCACATCTGACATGCATCAGCAGGGCACATCACCAAAATAAGACTGCATCAGCTAGGCGCATCACCAAACTAGATTGTAACTGCAAGGGAACTAGTTAGCTAGAAGCCTTCTTTTGTGCTGCTGCCTCAAGTTCAGCTATCCTTGTCTCTAGTTTTGCAACTCTTTCTGCCAGCTCAGCATTCTTCTTTAGAAGTTCAATCTCCTGCCTCTTTTGTGCGGCTTTAAGCTTCTCATCCTGCTTGTCAATTCCTTTCTAGATGTAGTCAATGTCATCCCGAGTAATAGCACGTTCCTAAAACAAAGGAAAATTATATTGATGCAAGCTTCATAACAGTTGTATCTTCTTACAAGAAAGCTGTTTAGCTCTAACTGGTTTCAAAACTTGCCTGCTTCTCTTTAGCTGATTCCTTGAGCTTGTTGATTTTAGTCCAAATCCTGTCAAAGTCATGTGCAGCAACTTCCTACAACAAATGGAAATTGATGCATTAGAACAATTGATCAGTGAAGATGTGAAGGTACAGGTACAAATCGTGCGTGATGGTTTCAGAACTTGCCTCATGGTCTTCAGAATCATTGCCGAAGTTGTTGCCAGAGTCATCACCGGAGTTGTTACCGGAGTCGTCGCCGAAGTTGTTGCCGGAGTCGTCACCGGAGGAGATGAGGTCTACCACCACTCTTCTGCCCAGGTCGTCGCCGGAGGTGTCCGCGCACACCACAATGCGCGTGGACCGCTTCTTCCTTCGCGTCGAGGAAAAAAACCCTACCTCTCCATGGTGGGTGTCGCTGGAGTCCGCCAACTTGGCCCTTGCGCGCGTGTACGGCTTCCTCCCCCGGGACGACGAAGAACCGACCTCTTCCATGGAGCGTCGATGAAGACGCACGGGGGCGGCACGCTGGGACGGCTCCTCTTCATCGCCGCGGAACCTCACTCTCTTGGCGGGGACGGCGGACAACACCGAGGAAGACGAACGGGGACGTGGCCGCGGGGCCTCCTCCTTGTAGAACCTCCCCCAAGAGTCGCGGGCCATCCCTGCGACGGAGACGAGGCTGCGACGGAGACGAGGAAGGTGGAAGCCGGAGAAGGGGATAGAAGGCGGAAGGCAGGGCGGAGCGTTTAAGAAAAAGGTTCGGATGCGCAAATGATACGTCGATTAACAACCACCCGTAGCTAATGAAGGGGCGGGGCCAGGTCTATTCGAATGAAGAACAGTTTGATTTTCCCCTTTTAATCTGCAATCAAATTTTGTATCACGTATTTCTCCATCATCTGTAATCCAAATTTGATGATATTTGTTTCCGAATTTTTCTAAAATCAACATCTATTCATTTATGATATTTTTTCGTATGTAATTCCATTTCTTAGATGTTGTTTATACGCCTTATCTTGTTCCTTATAAGTACAACATAGAAATAATATTTGTTTTACACAACCATTACTAATGAAACTTTGCATTTCGTAATCTTATAGTGAACACGAGGTTATGTTAAAATTTCAAATGCATATGAGTTCGAACATGTTTTAAAGTGTGGAAAACTTCAATGTTGAAGTAACATTCTAAGAAACTATGTGAGAGATGTAGACATTTGTACACAAGTATAATCTTCTGTTTTCGAAACCATTTGAATTTTTGTAGACAAGCTTAGGGACCTAAATTATGTTGCCAAGTCAATTTGTAGAAATTTTAGAACACACTAAGACGTTATTATAATTATTATATCGTAAACAAGAGATAAAAATCTAATTTTACGAAATCTGGTTAAACAAGTGTGGCTGTTGATATTTTACTTAAATATTAAATTACCAACTATGAATTGTTCCTATTTTTTATGAATTTTTTGGTGCTGTTTATGGGCTCTAATATTTGAGGGAAGCAAGTTTCAATTCAGAAAAAATAGTGTCGGGCCCACGCGTCAACGTCAGAAGCCTATATAAAAAAGATAATTGTTGCCTGCCCGACCGAAAAAGGCAATGTGGGTAGACTAACCCGCATCGCCAACAAGTGCTCCATTGTCCGAAATGCCCCTGGCCGAATGAATATGCATCCACCCCGGCGACACTGGTACATTAACCCTCGTCGCCGGCAAGTGCTCCATTGTCCGAAATGCCCCTGACCGAATGAATATGCATCCCCCCGGCGACGCTGGTACACTAACCCTCGTCGCTAATAAGTGCTCCATTATCCAAAATGCCCCTGGCCGAATGAATATCCATACGCCCCGGCCCCCTTCTTCCCTGATCTGAGCTCCACCGCCGCTGCTCGACCGTCCTTCCCCGCCATCACGCACATGTCGCACTACGCCGATTCGTCTGGAGATGCACGTGCGAGGAGCAGGGTTCAAGGTTGCCGGAGCAGCCACAATCACTCCATCGGCTTGGATCCAGTCGGTGAGCTAAGCGGCTTTCCACTGGTCCCTTGCCCGGACTATGGTATGGCTCGGGTGGTGGAGGGGCGAACGCAGAAGAAAGGTGAAAACCACGGTCGTCTTTATTTCAAGTGTGCAAGGAACTCGATGAGTAGTCTGCTGTGTTTCCCAAATCTGAGTTAGGGTTCTTATGTGCTTTTGATTTGCAATACACCAAGAATTGTGGATTTTATCGTTTCCACAAGGAGTATCTCTAGATGCTAAAGGATGCTGGCGTCATTGTTTTTCGACCGTCGAACTGGGCAGACGCGGTCGATAAAGTAGTTGATTCAGTGGAATGTCAAATTGGGAGCGGCGAGCAGAGGCAAGCACTGGAGGACAAGCAGAGGAAGAAAGCACTGGAGGAGAAGATGGACAATGTGATCTAGAAGATGAACTTGATTATTGTGGCTGTTGTTTGTGTAGTATTTGGATGTTTACTGGGGATGTATGCTACAAACAAGTAATTCTGATGTTAAAAGTGGTGCTTTTGCTTCATATGTGTGGATGAAGAATGAAAAATTTGCCACAGATGACAAACTTAAATTTTGAATGAAGAATGGATGGAATGACAATTGGGTCACAAATCTTAATGTGTCACATATCACAAAATTCATCAATTCATCTGTGCTGACATTTCATTGCAGCACGAGGCAAAGAAGATGCAGATTAACACAAACAGATTAACAAACTTCTGGCATTACTCTGGCATACACATTGCAGTTCATTGTAAACTACTGCCATATAATGACACAAACAGAGTAACAAACTTCTGGCATACACATTGCAATTCATTGTAAGCTGCTGCCATAGACATTTCAATGTGTTATAAGAGACATGGATTGATCTACCCGCGTCTCTTAGATCTACTAGTTCATCACAAGTTCCACAAACACATAGGAGGAACACATTAACAGAGGAACAAATTAATTAAACAGAGGTAGTCGCCGCTAGAGGAGCCCCACCGTCGGAGTCGGAGCCGGAGCCGTCGAAGCCGCCATCATTGCCGCCGTCGTTGTCGACGGGGCCGAGCACGTGTACACCTCTCTCAAGGTCCCCAACCAAGATATGGATCTTGAAGGCATAATCCTTCACGGTCCTCTGCAGCGGATCATTGGGTCCTGGGACCCCGAGATGAACGGCCACCCGTCGAAGCCTGTTGAAAGCTTCGCGGAACAAGTTGACTGACCAAATGGCTTCCTCAGTAGTTATTGCGGGAGCAGAAACGGCCTCCACGGGCTGCGGCACCGACGCCTCCTCGGGCGGGGGCGGTGGCACCTCCTTGGGCTCGTCGAGCGGGGGCGGCGGCACCTCCTCGGGCTCCTCGGGAGCCAGCGCCGTCCCCTCCTTGATGAGCCGACGGCGGCGGCTTTCATCGTCATCATCCTCCTCCCTCCCCCGCTTTCTAGACGGCTCGCTTGACGATGCCATGCGCGCGCTTGAGGAAGAAGAAGCTCTTGGATTCACTTCTTGGTGACCAGAGACGGTGGTGCTGGGTTTTCTTGGTGCCGCGGTTGACGAAGTTCTTGGCCGGCCAGGGATTTATAGTGACAAGACGGGGAACCGTCAGGTGGCCGGTCACGCGCCTCGGAACCCGTGTACGCTCAGGAGAGCTCTTGGCCACAAAAGAGACATGTGGTGACAAGGAGACGTGTGACTGTTCATATTTTATTCAAATACCAAATGCCCAACTATGAGTTGTTCGATTCTCAAAAAAACTATGAATTGTTCGTATTTTTATTAATTTTTAGGTGTGTTTTATGGGCCCTAGTTTTTGAGGGAAGTAGTGTCATTTCAAAAAAATGTGTCGGGCCCACGCGTCAGCAGCCTATTATAAAGAAGCTAATTGTTGCCCGCCCGCGCACCAGCCAACAAAGCAACGCGGGTTTGCTAACCTGCGTCAGCAGTGACTATCCATTTTGCAAAATGAATATTCAACTGCCCCGGCCCATTCCGTCTCCCCTTCTTCTTTCCGAATGGATAAGTGCAACACTTTCCATAAGAAAAAGCACAGCACATGATGCTTTCCTCATTTCTCACTAGGGTGAGACGAGGCATGGAGACAGAGACGACGATGAGCGCCGGCGTGGGGCCAAGCAGCGGACGACCCCGCGCACCCGGGATCGAGAAGAATCGGAACGCGAAGTGGTGCCGCAACTGGATCCGCGCGTGTGCCAGCGATATGGCGGCGAAGAGGGAGACGACGATGAGCGCCGGAGAGGGGCCAAGCGGCGGTGGAGTGAACCCAATGCCGTAGACGAGGGTCCTCGACTGGATCCTCTTGGGTTCCGACGAAGGGCCAAGCAGTGGCAAGGAGGAGCATGCCGGCGAGGGGGCAACGAAGTGGGCGAGGCGCCTGCCTCATGTCTACGAGCACAAGTGTTTGGCAACGACGAAGAGGGGTCGAGGGAGCGGCGAAGGTGTAGAGGACCTCATCTCTGACTGTGGCAACGACCACGGCGACGGTGAGGCAAGTTTCTCTGAATCTCACTGCCTTTTTACTTGTTCTATAGATGGAGCTTGAGCTTGAGCTTGAGCTTGATAAAGTTAGTGCCTATGAATATGTCTTCCATGCTTGTCATGATCTTATACCAAATTCTGAGGCAAATCAGTTCTGAACTAAGTTCTGCTTTTACTTGTCACCCTGCTATGAAGCCTAGGATAATTTTCAAGTTCTTATATAATTTTCCTATGATGATTACTGTTCCTATACTACTCCAAGTTCTGAGCCAAATTAGTTCTGAATTAACTATGTTATTCTTATACCATGTTTAACCCTATTTCAGGAAAAACTCTATGAGTCGCGAGCAGAGCTTGAGTTACTTCTAAACCTTAATGTCTAGGATTATGTGAAACCTGAGTCTGAAAAAATCACGAAAGAAGTGAACATCCTCATCAAAAAGGCTAAGCACATAAGGAGTTACAAGTATACTACTGAATAGAATCTCGAGCCCATTGAAGATGCACTCGAAGGGCTTCAAGAATCCTTGGTTGCTTACAAAGAGGCTGCAAAAAGAGCCAATCTTGATGGGGCATGAGGAAGTTCAAGCTTGTTGATGTGCAGGGTTAGATAGCCATACTTTTGTGGATGTTCAAGGGGCATGCTTTTTTTGATGTGTATGGTCAGATAGCACGACCATAGTAAATAATTAATGTGATGGACAAGTTAAGTCCTAGCCTCATGGACAAGTTAAGTTAACCGTTTGTAATAATTATTCTTTATTCCTGTGGACAAGTTATCTTCATCTATGTGGACAAGTTATCTCTCTTATGATGTCTGTTTTGTCTCAAAAGATATATGTGTTGATTGTGCTTGTATGTCGAAATGGAAGCAATGAGAGATCGAGCTGACCTGTCAATGAAGATAGACTCAAAGGAGACACGGATTCACAAACCTCTGTCTCCTTTGTTCACTAGCGCCGCGCTCCCGCTTCACGGCAGTGAAGAGTGCTATTAGACTTTAATTATTGAGCTCTCAGTCTAGTAATGGGCGTCAAATGGTCATCGGTAACGGACACTAAAGCCGGTTACTGATACGGTGTTGACGGTGTATTTTGGTACACCAAACATGTTCATTACACTTTGGTTTGGACTTGATTATGAAACTAACCCGCCACTAGGCACACTAATGATATAACAAGTTCATCTTTGTATGTGCATTTGGAAGTGTTATGTTTTTACAGGAAAACATGGACATAAAGGACGGAGTCACAACAAGTTCAAAGGAGCAAATGAGGAGTCCCGTTCGTGTTCGAGAGCATGGTGAAATCACTCCCAAAGGTGGCAAGGACCAAGGTGTTACAAAGGAACATCCCCAAGGATTAAAGCGTAAAAGACCGAACTTCATGCGAGAAGACCCTCTATCTTGGACGCGAGGATGACAACGTCAAAATGATGCAATTGAAGGGGGCAAAGTGAAAAATGTCAAGAGGACCCATGTGTGGAAGGGGCGACCGAATCGGGCCGAAATGGACCTGGGCCGGTCGACCCAGGCCGGCCGATCTGGCCCATTCCGACGTCGGTTCGGCCCCCCATTTCTTGAGCGTGAAGATGATGCAACCCTAAAGCCGTGGAGGTGCCGCCATTCGCAGGGAGAGAGCCATTCGCCCGAGAGGTCGTCCACAAGCTAGAGAGGAAGGAGAGGAGAGAGATCATTCGCGAGAAGGATCGCTCTACTCGAAGGAAGCAACCACAAGTGGAGGAGGACGTCGAGGCCCTGCTACGACACCCCTGGAGGAGAAGGAAGACACCATTGGAAGGGTACCATGATCAACGGTGCTATGCCTAGCACCTTGATGGGGTAATCTTCTCATTTGTCCATGGGTTCTAATCGATCTTGAGATGTAATCGCAACTTTTACAGTTTCAATCTATCATCTAGTGTTGAAGATGCTTTGTTGTTTAAGGTTAGCTACCATGCCATGTTGGGAGTATAGATCTCACTGCTCCCTTAGAACCCTTCAATACGCCGTGATCATCATAGGTCTACTCACAAATACCTCCGCGTAGTGACAGTACGGGGGGAGGGAAAGGGCGAAACCATGGTCACAACCCCCGGTAGATTAGATCGGTTTGGTATCTCTTAGCGGTTGCATGTTCAAGTATCGTAGACCCTTGGGCAAGTGTCTTTTATATATCTCGTGAGTTTAATCGTTCTCTCTAGTGTAGCGTAGTAGTTCTCTAGATTAACCCTAGTTAGGGTTTGGATAAGTTAGTTAGTAGTACTTGATCAAACGCTTGTAATCCCCTTGCTCCGCGAATTGATAAGAACCTAGGGAATCCCCATGGTGAAAAAGGTGTAGGTCCGTACGCTTGCGGATCGTAGGTGGATACGAGTTTTATCCGTCAACAAGCCCCTTTTTCTGGCGCCGTTGCCGGGGAGCAAGCCAGTTTACATCATTTGGTTTTGCATTTATTTTTGTTTTTGTTTATCGTCTATTGCTAACATCTAACCCCTATTACCTAGAAAACCATTTTGTTTTGTTTTTGTTTTTTTCTATCTTGTTGTCTAGATGGCGTTCACCAACCACCCCATGGAAGAACCGGAGAAATCGCTACGGGATTACGCTAGTCCTCGATGTGAAGACATAAAGGTACAAGAGTCGGATTCAAAGCTCGAAGCGACCAAGTATGAAATCAAAGCTAGGATCATTGAGATGGCGGCGGCAACCCCATTTGGAGGGATGGAGATGGAGAACCCATATAGACACATAAGGCATTTCACGACGCTATGCAACACGGTGCGTCAAGAAGGAGTTCCCAATGAATGGTTCAAGTGGAATCTCTTTCCATACTCACTTGCCGGCGAAGCAAAGACGTGGTACTCGTTTGCGTCCTTTGAAGTTGAAGGCAATTGGAACAAGTTGACGAAGAAATTTTGAGAGAAGTTTTTTCCAATAAGCAAGGTTCAACATCTAAGGAGGCAAGTGATCACCTTCACGCAAGGAGAAGAGGAAGGGATAGACCAAGCTTGGAATAGATTTAATCAGTTGATTGAACAAGGACCAAGACTCGGCTTCTCCGGTGACGTACTCTTGCATACATTTTTCTTTCCCTTAACCCATAGTTGCATGGAACATGTTCAAATGTGTGCAGGTGGGGATCTCATGGAGAAAACACTCACGGAAGCCGCTCAACTTTTGCAAAAGATTAGCAAAGCGGCGGCCATGGGAAGAGATTGGGAAACAAGACTTTCGGGAGAGCCGGAATGCGATTCGAGGATGAAGACATGTGCTGGAATTTCCCAAAAGGCAACCCCAGAAGACAAGAAAGAGGAGCCAATCCCGAAAAAGCTTGAAGAAGTACATATCGAGACAAGAACTACCCCAAACGTTGACTTCACCAAGTCAAATGAAACAAACAAGAGGAGTATGTCAAGCGCGAAGCCATCAAGGTAGTTCGAGCAAATGGATTGGGTTCCAATTGATTATGGAGAAGTATTCGACAAGAGAAGACTGTTCCCTAACCAAAAGGGGATGGCGAGAGCATTGGAAGTGGATTTCCCACCGGAAAAGCAAGTGGAAAATCTTTATGATCTTGAAACCATCGGTGAAATCTTTCGAAAGCTCTTTAGTGATGATGAAGTGGATCCAGATCACATAGCCGAGGTGAAGAGAATCATGGGGATCAAGCCCGAAGCATCGCCATACGCTCGCCTCGCCGAAGTTTATGCAATAGGATCCGATCAAGAGGAGAAGACGACACCACACTTGAGTTGCGAGATCAACGGAATTCAATGCAAGGCTTTATGCGACATTGGAGCTCAAGTAAGTGTCCTATCCTCCAAGATTTACGATAAAGTTCAATACCATAACCTAGACTTAGCTCCAACTTCAACAAAGTTAATCATGGGAGATGGTAGAACTATCAAACCTCTAGGTATTGCTTGCAACATTAATGTATTCATCTCTGGAAAGTGCATACCAACCGATTTCTTTGTTATAGATGCCTACTATAATAATCATGATCACATTATCCTAGGTAGGTCTTTCCTTAAGTTGGTTGATGCCGTGTTGGATGCCGGAGAAGGCAAAGTAACAATAAATCTTAATGGAGATAAGTATACATATAGTTTTCTTCGTGCTTCTAGTCATCCTTCACCCTTTCCTCCCGAGGATGAAGAAGTAGAGGAGGTAGGTAGTCTTTGTTTTGTTGAAACCCTTAGAGACCCAGTGCAAAGAGCGATGGAGAATCAATCCAATGATGAACAAGACGAGGAACTAGAGGAAGCAATGAAGGGATTAGAACCACAAGATGGAAGCGTGGAGGAAGAAAAATTCGAAGACATAGGAGACACTAAACCCGAAGAGCCACAAGTGCCCGAGGTGGACCTCAAACCTTTGCCCAAAGAATTAAAGTATGAATTTTTGGGCCCATACAAGACTTATCCAGTCATCGTGAGCGACGAGTTGAGTCCCGAAGAAAATGAGAAGTTGCTGAATTTATTGAAAAAGCACAAGAAGGTGATTGGATATTCGATCAATGATCTCAAAGGACTTAGCCCAGCCTTTTGCACTCATCGTATACCAATGGAAGACCAATGTAAGCCCATAGTGGACCATCAAAGGAGGTTAACCCATGCTATGCGAGAGGTAGTAAAGAAGGAGGTCATCAAGTTACTTAATGCCAGAATTATCTACCCGGTGCCGCATAGCGAGTGGGTGAGCCCGGTACATTATGTGCCGAAGAAAGGAAGTTTGACCATGGTGAAGAATAAGAAGAACGAATTAAAACCACAAAGAACCGTGACCAGATGGCGGATGTGTATCGATTATCGAAAGCTAAACAAAGCAATGAAGAAAGATCACTTCCCCCTACCATTCATTGACGAGATGCTCGAGAGGTTAGCAAACCACGCATATTTTTGCTTTCTCGATGGATACTCAGGGTTCATGCAAATTCCCATTCACCCAGATGATCAACACAAGACAACATTTACTTGCCCTTATGGAACGTTTGCATATAGAAGGATGCCCTTCAGTTTATGCAACGCTCCGGCCTCTTTTCAACGTTGCATGATGGCGGTGTTCTCGGAATTTATCGAGGAAATTGTCGAGGTGTTCGTGGATGATTTTTCCGTTTATGGGAAGACATTCGTGGATTGCTTGGCAAACTTAGACAAGGTTCTCACGAGGTGTGCGGAGGTCTATCTACTGCTAAATTGGGAAATGTGTCACTTCATGGTAAAGTAAGGCATAGTGCTCGGACACGTTATATCCAAGAGAGGAATTGAAGTGGACAAAGCTAAAGTGGAGACGGTTGAGCAACTCCCACCTCCAACGGATGTTAAGTCTTTGAGGAGCTTTCTAGGCCATGCCGGATTCTATAGAAGATTCATTAAGGACTTCTCAAAGATCACTAAGCCTTTAACACAACTTCTTCAAAAAGATGTGGCTTTTGACTTTGATGAGAAGTGCTTAGCGGCATTCCAGACCTTGAAAAATGCTTTAGTAAGTGCTCCTATCATTCAACCTCCGGATTGGAGTCAACCTTTCGAGATCATGTGCGATGCAAGTGACTATGTCGTAGGGGCGGTTCTAGGTCAAAGAAAGGAAGGCCGAGTTCACGCCGTATACTACGCTAGTAAAACTCTTAGTGAGGCACAATTAAATTATGCCACTATGGAAAAAGAGTTGCTAGCAGTGGTGTTTGCTTTCGAAAAAATCAGATCTTACATCGTGAACTCGAAGGTCATTGTCTACACCGATCACGCAGCCATCAAGTATCTTTTGGCTAAGAAGGATGCTAAACCAAGATTGATTCGTTGGATCCTTCTTCTCCAAGAGTTCGATGTTGAAATTCGCGATAAAAATGGGGTGGAAAATGTTGTGGCCGATCATTTGTCTAGGATGAACCATGGACAAGATGACAAAGAGCCCATAAAGGATAAGATGAGAGATGACCACGTCTACCGAATACTCGACAAGGATACTTGGATGATCGATATCATTCGAGCAATTCGGAGAATGCCTCTTGATCACTTAGATAAAAACACTCAAAGGAGGATAATCTCCGAAATACGGAAATATTTTTGGGATTCACCTTATCTCTTCAAACTTGGGAATGATGGAGTTATGAGAAGATGTGTACCAAGAGAAGAGTGGCAAGAAATTTTGAGAAAGTGTCATTCGGCGGAGTACGGTCCACACTATGGTCATTTTCGGACTCAAGCAAAAGTGTGGTCCAACGGATTCTTTTGGCCGGAGATGCATGAAAATACTAAAAGATATGTTGCATCATGCCCTGAATGCCAAAGGACCGGAAACATATCTCAAAGGAATGTTATGCCCTTGAATTATAATCTACAAATCGATTTATTCGATGTTTGGGGAATTGACTTCATGGGGCCTTTCAAAAACTTACATGGATTTGAGCATATCCTAGTTATGGTTGATTACGTATCCATGTGGGTAGAGGCCATGCCATGTCGTAAAGCTTCCACGGAAGAATCCATTGCGATGATTAAGAGTGTGATTTTCCCTCACTTCGGTACCCCGAGAATTTTGATAAGCGATGGAGGAACTCACTTCACCGGGAAGAACTTTAAGAAGTGCTTGTCCAAGTTGGGAATTGAACATAGAGTCTCTACGGCTTATCACCCACAAACCAATGGACAAGAGGAAACATCGAATAGGAAACTAAAGAGCATCCTTAACAAGACTATAGAGAAGGGAGGCAAGGATTAGTCAAAGATGTTGGATGGAGCTTTGTGGGCATATCGAACGGCACTCAAGACACCGATAGGTATGACCCCGTATCAATTTGTTTATGGCAAGGCTTGTCACCTTCCGATTGAGCTAGAGCACAAAGCATATTGGGCAATAAAAGAGATGAACCTCGATCTAGACGCCGTAGTGGTAAAATGGAGAATCCAAATTAGCGAGCTAGAGGAGATGAGGTTGAAAGCTTATGAAAATGCAAGCATATAAAAGGAGAGAAGCAAAAGATGGTACGACAAAAGGTTAAAGAAGGAGTTTAAAGAATGATATAAGGTCCTCCTCTATAATTCGAGATTCAAAACTTTCGGACAGGGGAAATTTCAAAGCAAGTGGGATGGACCTTACATTGTTCATTCGGTGCTCTCCAATGGAGCGGTTTCCATCATGGATATGAAAGGAGATCAATTCATGGTGAATGGTCAATGGCTTAAGGTGTATTTCCAACCCGACGTTGTGCCCCTGCACCATATTGATATTTTCATCATGGAGGATGAGCCCGAACGTCAAGCCTAGGACGTAAAACAAGGTGAGCTTTTTGTAAATAGCTCTTGTTTTATTTTTCTGGAGTTTCTCGCGAAGTTTTACCAGGCCAACTTTTCCACATGGGCTAGCAATTAAAAAATAGTGGAGCACGCGAAAAACCAAACCGAACCGGCCTGTGAACCAGGGCAGGCCGGCTGGCCCAGTCTGATCGGCCCAGGGGCCCAGGGCGGCGGTTCGCCCCTGTTTTCGTCTGGGACGCGCGTCTTCAACTTCCTTGTTTGGTCAGAGAATTTTAGGTAAGTCTAAGAAAAGGAAAAGATGGGTTCTAGGGCATTCTTTCTCGGACTATTTAAAGGAACGAGATTAGAGCTCGGGAATCCATCCCAATTCACATCCTTTTGCACCCAAGTAGCAACCATGACATCCCCAAGGAGCGTGGAGATCAAGCTACGTACCGAGAAGCCTTTGAAGCTAGAGGAGGCGAAGCGATGCGAGCTCAAGCCATCAATGGAGATCAAGAGGACCGCCCGCATCCGTTGCGGAGGGCGTGTCCCGACCGGGCTGATTGCATCTCACCACCACGTCAAGGAGGAGGTCTCAACTCCCGTCCGTAGATCGGAGCGACTCCGGGGCATGAAGAGGAAAGACTACAAGGAGGAGTCGCCCAAGCCGAAGGATTACGCGGGCAGCCGCCGGGAGGGACGACAATGACCTCTTCTATTGGGAGGAGGTGCCTAAAGAGAAGACTCCCGAAGGACCAAACGGCGACGGAGATCCCGAGGACAGCGGTGACGGCGACAACGACGACCCATTCGGGATGCATTCGTTATGTTGTGCGGCTTGCCGTCACTTCATCTCAGACCTCTACTCGTCGGTCGAGGAGTGTTTCCAAGCTATGGAGGTGATGAGGCAAAGAATGGAGGATTTAGAACGAGTAGTCGATGACGACTACAAGTTCCTTAATAGGAACGTGAGGAAATTATTCGGGATGGTCGGCAACATGAAGAAAAGGTGGTGCAAGGATTGTGGGAAGTTCCACTAGAAAGTTAGGGTTTTCCCCCTTAGGATTTTTGTAAAATACGACGAGGACGTCGTATGGTTTTAGCGTGGGGGAGAGCTAGCTAGCTAGATCTTAAAAATTTTGCCTTAGTGAGTTTAGTTTGGTTTTGTTTAGAGTTTGCGAGAGTTTTAAACATTTTTAGGTGTGCATTTAAATTTTCAAGTTTGAAGTGTGTTAATTTAGTGTTCGAGTCGAAAAATCAAATAAAAAGTGTCCTTTAATTTTTGTCTCATGCGATGCTTTTTCTTTCTTTACTCGTATGTTTGTCTTTAATTTTTAATATATGAGCATGAGCAATTGGTTTGAAACGTTTACCGTGGTGCTTAGTGGAGTTTTTACCTTTAAAAGTACCCGCACCATACTTTGATCTAGAACCTTATTTCGGTTGTGCTAAGTTTGATGCTAATGTTCAAGGAGTTTAATTCTGAAAATTATATGAAAAACCCTTGTAATAAAGGTTAACAAACTCTCTTTTTCCAAGTTGAGAGACAAAGAAAAATCCTATACAAGGCCAACTCAATATCCGTTCCACCATAAGTGCGGTTAGCATGATGAATTGGGCTAGGATCCTTCTCTCTTGGAAGTTTTAATTTCGAGCAATGATCATGTCCTTTTACATATCTTTTATTGCTAGCCTCGTCATGTATTCGGTAACGAGACTCTCACATCAAAAGTCCCGTACATCACCGAATTCCATACCCAAACCATAATATCTCTTTTGTACATCGTATTCCTTGAACACAACCTATGTTTGAAGTTTTGTCTCGTCTCTAGCATGGTTTTTATTTAAAATTCAGATTGTGTTTATGCAAGAAGAGATGAGCAAAGAGCTTTGAAAGAGAGGTAAAGATGTCAAGAGAGAGAGAGAAGTAAAAAAATATGTGTATGGAAAAGAAAAGAAAAAGAAAAGAGAAGAAAGAAAGTAAGAAAGAGGAAAGGCAAGAAAGATATGAAGAGGGATGAATCAAGTGAAGAATAAATGAAGTGTAAGGAAGGATATCTCGTCGTTGTTAAGAGACGAAACTTCCATTTTTCCAACCATGTGCAATCCGACAACGAGGACGTCATCGGTGCCTCGTAGTCTTATTTTCTTTTGCCCTTGCACATGTCCACCATTCTATATCTTCTTATCCTTGACATCCCCACATCATGGTTTAATTCTCATGATCATTGGCTTTGAAAGGTAAACAACCATTAGAGGAATTTCTTAGCTCGACAATACTTGTGTTGATTACACTAGCCATACCTATAGCTCCACTTTACATGATATATGAGACTTATGGGAGGTGAGAGTTTATGAATTGTTTAGGATAGCCACTTCATATGAGCGACATGTGAGAACTTGGAGAAAGGTTTTTGTCTACTTGTTGCAGGAATTTTATTTTTTGAAAAATCATGAAAACCCTCCAATGGAAGCAAAGAAATAAGCATGGCTGGAATTGAGGACCTCGGGTGAAAGGTATGAGTTATGGGGTAAATCTCGATTTGGTAAAAATTCTAAACACCCATGTTTATGTATCATGATCATTGCCTTATGTTTATTATATTAAAGATAAAGGATTGACTAACTTGTGAAGGAAGAATTAGTGGAGCACGTCTTCAACACCTTGGACAAAAGTTCTTTTACGTGGACTTGCTCAAGGACGAGCAAGATCTAAGCGTCGGGGAGATGTTGACGGTGTATTTTGGTACACCAAACATGTTCATTACACTTTGGTTTGGACTTGATTATTAAACTAACCCGCCACTATGCACACTAATGATATAACAAGTTCATCTTTGTATGTGCATTTGGAAGTGTTATGTTTTTTAGGAAAACATGGACATAAAGGATGGAGTCACAACAAGTTCAAAGGAGCAAATGAGGAGTCCCGTTCGTGTTCGAGAGCATGACGAAATCACTCCCAAAGGTGGCAAGGACCAAGGTGTTACAAAGGAACATCCCCGAGGATTAAAGCGTAAAAGACCGAACTTCATGCGATTAGACCCTCTATCTTGGACACGAGGATGACATCGTCAAAATGATG
Source organism: Cenchrus fungigraminus (assembly GCA_036936925.1). Taxonomy (NCBI): domain Eukaryota; kingdom Viridiplantae; phylum Streptophyta; class Magnoliopsida; order Poales; family Poaceae; genus Cenchrus; species Cenchrus fungigraminus. The sequence goes on along the minus strand of CM072768.1, from coordinate 114,715,702 downwards.
CAATTGAAGCGGGCAAAGTGCAAAATGTCAAGAGGACCCACGTGCGGAAGGGGCGACCGAACCGGGTCGAAATGGTCCAGGGCCGATCGGCCCAGGCCGGCCGGCCTGGCCTATTCCGACGTTGGTTCGGCCCCCCATTTCTTGAGCGTGAAGATGATGCAACCCTAAAGCCGTTGAGGCACCGCCATTCGCAGGGAGAGAGCCATTCGCCCGAGAGGCCGTCCACAAGCTAGAGAGGAAGGAGAGGAGAGAGATCATTCGCGAGAAGGATCGCTCTACTCGAAGGAAGCAACCACAAGTGGAGGAGGACGTCGAGGCCCTGCTACGACACCCCTGGAGGAGAAGGAAGACACCATTGGAAGGGTACCATGATCAACGGTGCTATGCCTAGCACCTTGATGGGGTAATCTTCTCATTTGTCCATGGGTTCTAATCGATCTTGAGATGTAATCGCAACTTTTATGGTTTCAATCTATCATCTAGTGTTGAAGATGCTTTCTTATTTAAGGTTAGCTACCATGCCATGTTGGGAGTATAGATCTCACTTCTCCCTTAGAACCCTTCAATACGCCGTGATCATCATAGGTCTAGTCACGAATACCTCCGCGTAGTGACAGTACGGGGGGAGGGAAAGGGCGAAACCGTGGTCACAACCCCCGGTAGATTAGATCGGTTTGGTATCTCTTAGCGGTTGCATGTTCAAGTATCGTAGACCCTTGGGCAAGTGTCTTTTATATATCTCGTGAGTTTAATCGTTCTCTCTACTGTAGCGTAGTAGTTCTCTAGATTAACCGTAGTTAGGGTTTGGATAAGTTAGTTAGTAGTGCTTGATCAAACGCTTGTAATCCCCTTGCTCTGCGGATTGATAAGAACCTAGGGAATCCCTGTGGTGAAAAAGGTGTAGGTCCGTACACTTGCGGATCGTAGGTGGATACGAGTTTTATCCGTTAAGATACGGCAGCGATCAGTAACAGACTTAAAGAGCCCGTTACCGATAGGGCATTGATCGGTAACGGATTTTACAAGCCCGTTACCAATACGTTTAACTTTTGTAACGGACTCGCCTTAAGGTCCGTTACAAAGAATTAATGTAATGGGCGTTTAAGAAGCCCGTTACCAGAAGTCCAAATTGGTAATGGGCGTTGTGGAGGCCAACCCCGGGGTTGGTCTGCCACGCTTATGGGTAACGGGCGCCAAACAACAACCGTTACAGATGTGGGTGCATGTAACGGGTGTTAAGGGCACATTACAAATGCTACGTGACCTATTTGAGGTTTTCACGTAGTGTTCTTCAGCGTCTTCAGTGTCTTTTCTTTACTTAGTTCGTTTTGACTATTGGCCCCTCTTTGGGGAAGATTTTTTTCCCAACATGTTACTTGTCAGAGGATTAAGGCAGAACACCAGAAACCAGTAGGACTGTTGCAGGCCTTACCCATCCTGGCCTAGAAATGGGATGAGATAGGTACGCACTTTGTAGTGGGTTTGCCCAAGACACGGAAGGGACATGATTCCATATGGGTGATAGTGGACCGACTCACTAAGGTCGCTCACTTTCTACCTGTGTGAACCAATTATGGTGGAGAGAAGATGGCTAAGCTCTACATAGAGGACATAGTGAAACTGCATGGAGTACCTAGCAGGATTGTTTCATATAGAGGAACCCAATTTACCTCGAGGTTTTGGAAAAGTTTGCATAAAGCCATGTGGACCAAGTTGGATTTTAGCTCGGCTTATCACCCAGAGATGGATGGACAGACCGAGAGGGTGAATCAAATTATGGAGGACATGTTGAGAGCGTGTGTCCTTACCTATGGCAAAGATTGGGAACAAAGTTTGTCATATGCAGAGTTTTCATACAATAACGGTTATCCTACAAGCTTAGGTATGTCACATTTGAAGCCCTATATGGGGGAAAATGCAGAACACCTTTGATGTTGTCAAAAGTAGGTGAACGTGCCTTGGTTGGGCCCGCACTCATAAAAGAGGCAGAGGAACGAGTAGCCGAGATCCGAGAAAAGTTCAAGGCTGCCCAATCTCGACAAAAGAGCTACACAGACAAGAAGAGGCGAGAAGTAAGCTTCAGTCCAGGAGACTTCGTTTACCTTAAGGTTTCACCTATCCGAGGGACTCGAAGATTCCAGGTGCACGAGAAATTGGCCCCTCAGTACGTTGGACCGTACGATGTGCTAAAGAAAGTTGGAGCAGTAGCATACCGATTGGAGCTACAAGAAGAGATGGCGGACATACACCCGGTGTTCCATGTTTCCCAATTGCGGAGGTGCTTGAAAGAACTCGAAGAGAAACAAGTGCTAGTAGAGACAATAGATCTGCAGCCAGATCATAGGTATTAGGAGGTACCCATCAAAATTTTGGACACTGTGGTCAAAAGGACGAGAAAATCGGAAGTGCAGATGTGCAAAGTCCAATGGAGCAGACACGGAGTAGAAGAAGCCACTTGGGAACGAGAAGACGCATTGAAGAAAGAGTTTCCCCACCTATTCAGGAACCAGTCGAATCTCGAGGACGAGATTCATTTGAAGTGGGGTAGGTTTGTAACACCCGTGTTTTAATCCCTAATAAATCACACTCTAAATCACACATGTTTTTATTTTCGAATCTTTTCCGTTGAGCACGATCAAATCCTAAACTCCAGTCACCATTCCGCCTCCCCTTTTTCAACTCGAGCGACCCTCGGCAATCACCGAACATCAGGAATCCCTCTGGCCCACATCCTATCGAGCGCCCCGAATTTGTCGGCCTCGCAACCACCGCCGATCCGGGAATCGCTCGACAACGTGTTGGTGCTCGAAACTCGGAAAATCCTACCCAAAATCTTTCTCCTTTTTCTCCTATAATTTCCTGAAACTTTCCCAATTTTCTTCCCCTTTCTCCTTCTCTTTCTCTCTTTTTCTTTTTCTCTTTTCCTTTTTCCTTTTCCTTCTTTCTTTCTTTCTTTTTGTTCTTTCCTTCTCTTTCTTCCTCCTCTGGACCCGCAGGGCAGCTCCGGTCTCTCCGACCTTGCCCCCCTCCCTAGCACGTCGCACACCGGCCCCCTCCTCGACACGCCCGCTCCAGCGCATGCCACGACCAGCACACGCCTGTGAATGTCACTGCCGCCACCGTGCCCCAACTCCGGATGCAACCGATTGACGCCGCTGCTCGACAATTCTCATCTAACAAAGTCATCGTCGTGTTGCATTTACTCACCACCACGAATCCTGGCCGGACCAAGCCCCACCGGCCGAACCACCATTGCCGGCCGCACGTGGCTCTCGTGCGAAGCCCCAGCCACACCACCACCTTCCCGCGGCTATAAATAGCCCTACGTCACTCTCCATTCCGCCACGCATCTTCCAGACCACCTCCTTCCCTCTCCCTTGCTCCACAGCACCACCACTCCAAGCCGCCGCTGCCACAACCGCCGCCGCCCGTCGATCCCTCTCCACAATCCATCCTCGCCCAAGGTAAGGAGGGGGAATGAGTCGACCTTGTCCTCCTCCCTGTTTTCTCCTATCTCCCGGCCGCCGTCGTTCCCTGGCTCGCTGGCGAGCGCCACCGCCGGCCAAGCCGGCCACCCCTGTTCCACCCTCCCCTGTCTCTGTTCGAATGAGGAAGATGGTCATTTTGCCTTGAGGCTTGAGCCCCCTCCTCTCTTTTCTTATAACCACAGCCCATCTCTCTCTCTTGTCCCTTTACAATAGAGCCCCCTGAACTCTTGAGTTCTTTACAAATAAGCCCTTATTAATTTAAATTAGCCTCTAAACAACCTTCAACTCATCATTTCATGCGCCGTCTAATCTGATATTAATTCCAAACTTCACCACACCCTTCCCGGGTTTACTTCCACCGAGCCATCTACCAATTTCCCATAAATAATATTTATTCGTCCATTTTTTATTTATTCTCTCCTAGAGCTCAGCCGGTAAAACTTTGTTTTCTTTTATTTATTGTGTGGTCGCTTGTGTGTGTCGTAGCTGACAGAGTGAACGAGGAGGAGCCCAGGAGAAGTTCGGAGCCGCGTACTGTGCGCAGGAGCCCGAGAACACGAGTCGTGAGCAGGAGCTTCCGGAGGACTTAGAAGACGGCAAGTTCAATCTCATCCTTTGAAGCATGTTTTGATCCCAGTTTATAAACACAACCCTTTGACCTGTTTTACAAATTGCATGTTATTTTACTACAAAAACTTGGTAGGATAGCCACCCTATGATTGTTATGATTATTCCTTGATGTTTGCTTTAAATTGTATGAGTGTTTTAAAGAAAGGGGATTGGGATTTCGGAAAATGAGTAAAGAACACGTAGACGAGATGGATGTGTGTCACTGTGTCAGGAGTATTGGGGAGCTCGTACCTTTCTGGTTGAGCTGTTGGGAGATGTCCATCTTGTCATTAAGGACTGGGTTATTGTGTCATCTCACCTGACCCAACTATCGTACAACTACTCGACCGTTGTATGTGGCAACAGCTTAGCATAAATCCCACTAGTTAATATGCTAGCCATCAGGAGGCGGGTGAGCAATGGGAGCTCAAGGAGTAGGGATATGATCTGTGTGAGTTATGCCCTGGTTAAGGATGATAACCCCTTGATTGCTTCCGTGGTGGCTAGTAGGGTGAGCTAAGGTGGGTAATGGCTTTGATAGGATCCGCGCCGACACTAAGGTGTTCGTGTGGCGGTACCCTACTTGTGGGTAAAGTATACAACCTCTACAGAGTGTAAAACCTATTCGAATAATCGTGTCCACGGTATTGGACGAGTCACAGTGTGGTCACAAAACCAGCGTGGGTCAATTTTTTGAAACAAAAAGTGTGTGGCTGTGTGCCTGGGCTACTGTGGATGGGGAGTCTGGTAGCCTTCATCTGGTTTTCCTCAAAACAACTGAGTTACTTAGGTTACAAAAGCTATTTGTGGAAATCTTTTCAAAACAAACCCTTGCATGAGTAAAGGTTGGCTTTTCACAAAATAAACCCTATCCTAATTCTTGCTATACCCTGTGCATGTTTTGATAAAAAGCCCCTCCGTGGGTGGGGTTGGACTTGTTAAGTACATATGTACTCACCCTTGCATAATTAACTGTTTTTACAGAGAAGGATCATGACTTTGTCCCCGAAGACGTCGAGTAGGTTGTCATCCTATACCCAACCCGTGCCTGTGGCTTAGGGTCTCCACAGGAAACTTCCATGGCACAAGACTATGATGTTATCCAAGATCTCGTCGGTGTTGTAGTTTGGGTTGTAGTCTTTGTTTTATCCCTCGTGATAGTGATGCTTCAGTGCCCACTACCACGACGGTTTGTATGATAATGAACCATTTGATGTAATAAATGTGGTACCGGCCTCCAAGGACTAGTATTTGTATCACATTTAGTCACCTCTGATGAGGGGACGCTTCAGGCCGCCTCATCGTGCCCACCCTCGGCGGCGCGCCGGAGGTCATTGCTTTCCCTGTTTTCTATGAACACGACTTTGATCTAGGAGAAAGAGCGAGTAGCCTTCTGGGGAGAGAGAGTGAGTGTTGTCGGAACGCGAGTGACCTTCCGAGGAGAGAGAGAGAGTGAGTGTTGTCGGAAGGCGAAGACAAAGACGCGTAATAACAACACGCGTCTGATGTGGGGAAAAAGGAGGCGCTGGGCGGCCATCAAAGGAGATGCGTCTTAACAAACGAGCATCTCCAATTGGATCGCTATCAAAGGAGACGCGTCTTAACAAACATGCGTCTCTAGTACGAAAGTGATCAGTAACTGACTTTAAGGACCGTTATTGATAGGTATCATTTTCGTAATGGATGCATTTTAACGTCCGTTACAAAAAATACATGTAACAGGTGTTTAAAAAGCCCGTTACCAGATGTCCGCATTGGTAACCGGTGTTGTAGTGGCGAACCCCGGGGTCGGCCTGCCGCGTTTATGAGTAACAGACGCCAAACAATAACCGTTACAGATATGGGTCCATGTAACGGGTGTTAAGGGTCCGTTACAAATAAATGTTGTGTGACCTATTTGAGGTTTTCACGTAGTGTGTAGCCCCCTAGAATTAGTGCTTGATTAGTTGTAGTTTCGCTTAGTTTGCTTTTTGTGAGCTTTGACTTCAAATGGTTGTTTGATGTTTGTGTTGCGTGCAAAATTCTTGCAAGGCCGGAATAACATTCTTTTTCTAAAAAAACAATGTGCACCAATGTTGCATGGCAAACGCATAGACATGTCCGTCGTGATGCTTGTGGGAGCCTGCATGTGACGCCGCATGTGCGAAAAGAATTACCGTATAAACTCTTTTTACAAAAATTTAGAAAATGGACCCCGAGGTTGGCGCTAGAGACTCTGACGCCGAGCTCTTCAGCTTGAAAACAATATCAGCTACTCTACTTTAAAATTCTTTTGTGAAATTTGTATGTTTTCATGACTAACAAAATGCATGAAATGTTTACCGGACATCATAGTCAAATTGAGAACCATAGTCTTTCAATATACATGAAAATCTTCCAGAATGAAATTTCAAAGTTACATACCTGTTAATTTCGAGGGTTCTAAGCACTTCGAATTTTTCAGTGTATGAGTCAGGAGCCGACAACAATACTTTCAACATTGGAGCCCTATTTAAATGTGTAAACTCACTTCTTCTTGATCAACAACTATTGTGAAATGTTGACCAGGGTTCATGGATTCCATTATGCATGTTGTTGGCCACATCTTAAGTACAAATTTTCCACAAAAGAATTTCAAGTAGGGTAACTGATATTATTTTCAGGATGGAGAGCTCGACGCCAGTCTTTGACGCCGAGACGTGTTATTTGAATTATTTCTGTTAGGAGCATGAGAAATTCTTTCGCGAAAAGGGCTAAAAAGTAAGAAAAAAAAGTCGGACGTGGCAGAGCTGACCGGCCAGCGGCGAGCCACGGCGACGCTTTTTAATGTATAGTACTCCCTCTGTTCTTGAATATATATAGCACTGTTGACTTTTTACTCCAACTTTGATCACCAATATGTATCGAAGAAGTTAGTTAACTAAAGTAAAATGCATATCAATGTTTATTATCAAATCTACTTTAGATTTAAATTGTGGATTTATCGATTTACAAAAATATCTCTATTTAATCTCTACCTAATAATAATAATAATAATAATAATAATAATAATAATAATAATAATAATAATAATAAAGCAAGGATGGTTTCTCCCTGGTTTTTTCGTCCGTCTATAGTAACCGAGACAGACACGGAGAAAAACCGACGTCCTCGATCGAAACCAACTGCACCTCGCACTCGAACCGACGGAAAAAGGAAAAATCGCAACCCCCCTCGAACCGGCGGAAAACCGAACCTCCCACGCGCACCTGCCACTCAGAACCGGCGAAAACTGAACCTCTCACTCGCCAGGTGTAAGGAAAAAATTACTCACAAAAATTGTGGGCTGAGCAGGGTTCGAATGCGCACCTGTACTACATTTGTTTAGATGCGCATTTTATTCTATTTGTCGAAGAGACATAAGAACTTAGGCCGTTGACCTCTGGGCTGTTGGCAATAAGAGAAATAAAATAAAATGAAAAGACAATAGAGACAAGTTATGCACACCTCGGGCCTTCTTTAAAAAATCATTAAATTCCATTAATGTGTTACCATATGATTTGACCCCTTCACCGTCTAGAGTGCTTTTTGCTTTTTGTATGGACTCTGCCTACAACTTAAGCATCACTATGTGAGATGTCAAAAACTTAACCAATTGGTCAGTGTTGGTCGGGGAAGGCAAGATCGAGCAAACGACATCAAGGCTCAGGAGACACAGATGATGGCATGAGAGGTTAGGGTGGTCCGGGCGTGATGGGGATGATGTTGATGTCAGGAAGTTGTGACAGCCACACGATCGAGGTGAACAATGGTGAAGCGAGTAATATTTTCTCCCGTTGCAACGCACAGGCAAAATTGCTAGTTTTTTTAATATTAAAGCAAGGATTGATTCTGCCTAAAATTTTGGTCCGTCACCCTGATCCGATGAAAATACGGAGAGAAAAACGGTGCAAACCTACATCGTGACGCAAAAAACCCGAAGTCCCTGGCGGTCTCCTGTCCGCCATGGTAAACCGGTGGACAACGGGCAAAATAAAAAAGAAACCGAACGGGCCGGCCTGCCGCCCACCAACAGAGAAAAACAACCTCTGCGGGAGGAAAAAAAGAGATGAGTTTGGTGGTTCGGTTGTAGAAGCAAGAGTTACGTGGGAAGTAACCAGAGACTGCACGTGAACCAAGAATCCTAGATGCGTTAGGTTCATGCGCTAATATCTCAAAAATCTCTACGGTAATATTAAATCAGTTTGCGTATTAATATTTTTGGTAATTAAATCTACAAAACAAGAGGTTACATGACTATATATTTTTAGGTATAAAAAACAATAACATGTAGGTCCTTCAGAAGTAAAATTGGCTTGAGAAATTTTGGCAAGGCTACAGAACAAATATAATAATGTTACTTATCATGTTAAGAAGTAACCCATGATTCGGGCATGACCAGAATTATCAAACCAAACATGCGAATGACGACGATGACGACGATGACGAGCGAGGTCAGGGTATGGTGTATGGGCAATGGGAACGATGGCGTGGTCGGAGAAGGCAAGGTCGAGCAGACGACGATGGGATTTGGGAAACATGAATAAAGACATGCGAGGTTAGGCTGGCACAAGCGCGATGGGGATGACGACGGGTCGGGGAGGTGTGTGGGTAGCAAGGTGATGGCGGGACCGAGGCGGACGATGGTGAGCGAGCAAGTTCGAGGTGCCACGGGTGCGACGGTGAGGCCAGGGTGGCGGGAATGATGGCACGATTTGGGTAGATAACGACAAGGCTGGGGAGGTGCGAACGCAATGGGAGAGCTCGGGGTGGCGCATACGTAATGCACACGACGACACAGTCAAGGAAGTAAAGTCGAGCAGACAACGGTGAGGATCGGGAGGTGTGGACGATGGCGCATGAGGTTAGGTTGGCGCAGGCGCGACGAGGATGACTATAAAATCAAAGAGGTGCAAGGGTGGGGGGTGACAACGCGATCGAGATGAGCGACAACGAGGTGAATAATGTTTTTTCCCATTGCAACGCACGGGCATAATTGCTAGTTAGTAATAAAAGATGAATAATCTGAAAAGTCAATGATGTCATATATTTAAAAACGAAGTCAATGCTAGCATATACTATTAGTATACAGCTTCAGACCCATAGTACTCTCTAGTCGTAGAAAAACTAGTGCGACATGCTGCCCACACTTTCATCAGCAACAGTGTGAACAGCCCGTCGCACGGCATCGTTCGAGCGTCGCCATGTATGGCACGGCGCCCGCGCGCGCTGCTACCTACCAGCTGCTACCACCGCCGATCCGGTCACGGTCGTGGCGCTGGCCCAGAACCGAGCAGAAGAATAGTCTCGAGAGACGCCTGGTCAAGGCGAGCACTGCACGGGATCCGCGGCGCGCGCTGACAACGGCCGCCCCGGGCCCTCGGTAGGCAGGGGCCCCATCCCTCTACACGATTATTACGTATACGAATACGATACGAGTCGATCGACAGAAAAAAAAGAGAAACGAGGAGACGCCGCGTCGGCCAAACCTGTCCGGAGACGGTGCGACCTCCCCGCTACCCGTCGGCCCTGCTCCTGCCTTCTCTGTCCTCTTTCCAAAACGCCGACTGGATCGTTCCGCCGACCTCCGGGCTCCAGGTCCCGTTCCCGTCGAGGCTTCCAAGACGGCAAGACGCATCGACGCCGCTACGATCCTACGACACCGGCCGGCCTCTCCTCTCCGGTGACCAAGCCTGCAGTCTGGAATCTATTAATCAAAAAAAGGTTAAATGGTTTGGTAATTTTATGCATGGAGAAGATACTACTGGACGAAATTGATATTGATCCTATCAACTTCGCATCTAAGATGTTAGAAGAAACTTTTAAGATAATTATGATATGAATACATTATTTGATTGCATATTAATTGTGACTTGATAATAATTCACATATCGATATAATAATATTAACTATCATTGCTATACTAAGAGCCCCCGTTTTAAGTTTGGCCCCGGGCCCCATCTCAGGTCCGCCGCTGACAACGGACATGTGTTACTGTGCGGCAGCCGGTCAGAGCTCTGCGCGCGTCGCGTCAGCCCTCTTGTTGGCAGATTGTTGGGGGTCCGAAAATCGGATGTGATCCCCGAACACAGATGATGAAAGACTCGCGAACAAGCACACGAAAGGATTCAAGAACGAGGAGACAAGGAATCTCCGAAAGTCTGACTTCACCTCAAAAGTTGCAAACCCCTTTACACGTGCCCTTGGACCCCCTTTTATAGGGAGGCGAAGGGACTTTTACATTCCGAGATTGCCCTCGAATCCAAAGAATATTCCAAGTGTGAACATGTACATGAATGTCCTTTACATCCCGTGATTTGCGGAGCTAATTTCATAGATTTACAAGCCTGCCACTTGTTCACACTTCGAACCCGGACTTTTGATACCTCGCTTTTGACTGAGTCTTCCCCTGTCCTTCGGCTCCTCACTCGCGAAGACCCTCAGCATCGCAGATTCCCGAATTGAATCCCCGACGCCACGGCTGAAGTGGAGTTTCCCGATTCCGCGGAGTTTTCCGAAGTTTCCATCGCCAGAGTTTCCCGAATCTGCAATAACCTCCGAAGTTTCCGCTGTCCTGAAACAAGAAACAGACCTGCGAACTCATGCCCATTCGGTGATTGTTTGGGCAAAAAGCGGCAGGTTAGCGAATTTCTTAGGGATCGTGGAAATGAGATCTTCACTTATCTCTTTCCTGCACGTTTCCGTGAATTCGCTGAAGTCCTGACATCTCCGAAGTTTTGAGGCTGAAAGGTTTTTACCCAATTCCCCAACACTAGCCCCTCGGGGAAGCGGGTTGGCTCCGACGATCCGTTTCCACGAAAAACTCTCAGAATTTTGGTAAAAAACGTCACCCTCGGAACGTCGAAGTGTACACGCGTCCCCCCTGAAATGCGCAACGGTCATCTCGAGACATCTTCTCGAAACTACCCCCCTCTTCCCCTATAAATAGAGGCCCGGCGCGGTAACTTTATTTCACTGCTTCGCCGTTTTCTCCGAACTTTTGAGGCACTCGCAGCGCAAGGCTTTTCGTCTCAAGGTTCCCGAACTTCGGTAACTTCTTCGCTCCTCTAAGGTAGAACATTTGTACCTCTTATTTTTTCGAGTGTCATCTCCTTTTTTCGTAGATTTTTTGTTAGTCGTGAATTAAATGTATCCGTTAATTTTCTTTTCTAAAAAAGGTGGCTCGCACTAAAAGCACGGCTAGACCAATGACTACCGAAGAATTGGCTGCTGCTGGCATCTTGCCATCACCGGAGAATGCTCCTCCTGGCACAAGTAGTCCAGCTACCGAAGGTGTTCCTGAATTTGGTAGCCGCGAAGATGGGGAGGTTCGATCTGGGTGTGAATCCGGGGATGGCAAAGATATTTCTAATGTTGAAGTCAATCTTAACGAGTTGATCTCTGCGAAAGCTTCCAATCCCCGGCCTTTGTTTTCGGGAAATCCAAAGTTACCACCGAACTTATCAAGGAATACGAAGAGGTTGGTTTCTTCCCTTCTGGTGATGGTCGTCCACCTTCTGACGAGGAGACCCCTTCTCCCGAGGCGGATGAGATTGTTGTCTTCAGGGATTTCTTCGTTTGTGGTCTCAGATTTCCCTGCGATACTCTTCTTCCTGCTATTCTTGAGAAGTTCTCTGTGAAGATACATCAATTGACACCTAACTCTTTTCTGGAGCTCTCAAAGTTTTTCTGGATCATGAAGACTTTCAAGTGCACTGCTAGTGCTGATGTTTTCGCGTGTTTGTTTGAGCTTGTTATTGAGCAAGATATCCTCAAACTCAATGATGGAAACTTCTACGAAGCTCACTACAGGTGCTGCACCTTCAATACTCAAAGAAAAAATGTGCACCAGAATCTTACTCGTATCCAACTTGTCCCTTGCAGTAAGAGCAACTTGCCCGAAGATTGGCGGTCATATTGGTTCTATTTGAAGGTTGATATGTCCAAGATTTCTGGCTACACTGGTCCGGCTTATCCGTTTTATTCGCCCCTGACTCCAGTCACTGCTGTTAGTACATTTAACAGTCGGGCCCTTGGTTTCAAGAGTTGTGAAAATGGATTCTACTTTGCCAACACCATTCTTGGTGGTCGTGATGCTATTGAAGAATTTGTTGCAGCTCGAGTGTGACCCTTGTCACATGGCTGGAAACCTTCGAATATTGTCTTTCTTGAAGTGGACTGGGCTTCCCAGAAGGTTCCGTTTTCGCGATTCGGCTTACGACTTAAGGATGGTCAGAGCCTGGATGATTTCAATCTTGAAGTTGAAGAGAGGGTCACTGAAATGGTTGGCGAATTCACTCTGAACGAATACAAAGCCTACAAGCATATCGTGAAGCACAAGAAGAGAGTGAACCTTGTGTTCTCAGAACTCGGCGCAGAAACCGCCCTTCGATCTCGGCCGCTGGGTGTAGATAAGAAGGTTCCAAGTATTGTTTCTGCTAGCTCTTCAGCTGCTCCCCTGAAGGCTCGAAGGAAAAGGGCTTCGCGGAAGGAAAAGGCAAAAGACAATGCTGGCGACGCTTCCTCCCCTGCTATTTGCCCATCGAAAACTAAATCCCTGGAATCCAGCAAAAGGAAGAGAAAAGCTTCCGAAGATGCTTCCGACGCTGAGATACAAGCGGCTTCTGGTCTTACGAAGTTGGGCAGGAAGAAATCCAAGAAAGCTGTGAAGAAAGTTGTCGCTGCTGTTGTTCAGCGCGTTCCCTCCGCGCTTTCTGATGAAGAGATGATGAATGAACCTCGCCGAACAGGTTTCTTTTCTTGCTTACGCTGTGAATTAAGATTCGAAGTTCGTCATGCTTATACTCTGAGTTCTGAGAACGAATTTGTTGATGTTGGAACTTTTTCAGACATTGTCCCTGAAGCTCGGGCCACTCCTGGTGATTCTTCTGCCCATGCTTCTGCTGAGGCTGGCACTTCCAAAGTTCTTGCTGCTAATGATGAGGCTTCTCCAAAGTTTACCGAAGACTTGGAGCGTACAGTGGATAGGAGCGGTGGTTTGCTTGAGGATCCTCCCTTGGTTGGGACTTGCGAAGGTATTCCCGACGAGCAAGACCCCACTCCTTCAATCGCTGCTTATAACTAAAGCTTTGGTACGTCTTTTAGAGGTGAACTGTTAAGTGTTAGTGGTCAGGTGGTTGGTGTAGACGGTGGTAGTCCTAAGTTTTCTGTGTTGTGGGAGTCCCCTAAACTTGTCAGTGAAACAGGAGGAGATGCTCTGAAGAAAACACTTCACTTGACTGACAAAACAACTATTACTGCTGAGAAGCAAACTTCTTCCTCTCTTCAGAAATCTTTGATGATTTCTGACTCTGCCGTCCAAGGATCTTCGAAGACGTTTAATGCAAAAGGTTTGTTAGCTGGTTTCATCTCTATTTTCTGCAAATCTTCCTACTTTCCTTACTGATCTTGTTGTTGGTTCCCTCTGGTTTTCGTAGCTTTTGAAGAAAGCGTGCGGAAACACTCTGGCTCGAACCTTTCTAAGTTCAACTATATTTATAGTCTGAAGACAGCACTTGTCGGCAAGGTTGTTTCGGAAAGGCTCAATGAAAAAGAGGAACTTGTCACTAAGCTCAACGATGAATCTCAGAACTTGAAACGTGACTTAGACAAGGCACAGGCTTCAAATTTGGAACTAGAAAAGCAGATTACTGAGCTAAAAGACTCTTTGAAGAAATCTCAAGAGGGGAAAAAACTTGCTGAGACTGCTCTTCACGATTTGAAGAAAGATCATGAGAAGCTTGGCAAGACTCGTGAAGATGACCTTAAAATGATTGAGAATCTTTGCAAGAATGCCGATAAGAGCACAAAAACTATTGACAAGCTCCGTAGCGCTAACGTCGAGCTTTTGATGAAGAACACTGAGCTCGCGAAGACGCTAAGCACGAAAGAGGATCTCGAGAAGGCTCTATCTGAGCGGAGCGAGACTTTGAACAAAGGGACTAATGAAGTCTGGGATCATTTGAAGCTCTTGTTCGAGGAATACAAAGAGGCTCTCGGTCAGTTTGGCGCCCGACCGAATCCTTTCCATGAAAACGATGATGCTATCAGAGATGAACTAGATGCTATCAGAGTTCAAAGCTCTTCCAAACATCATTTCTGGAGTCAGCAATTTTGCTGCTATCTTTTCTGTCGAGAGTTTGCTTAAACTTCTTGTGGATTTTGATTGTGTTGATTTTGCGAAATTTCGTGGGGCTCTTCCGCGACTTCCGGATGCTGCAAGTACTTCAGCTATCCGAGCTGATGAAGATGTCCGAACCTTGAAAGTGAAATTCGCAAAAGAGTTCTGGTATGCCAATGGAAAGGAATTTGCTAAGAAGATTGCCCGTGAGAAGCTTGAGGAGGTTGTTTCTCTAAACTTTGTTGAAATTCTGATGTCTTGTAGTCTTCTTTTTTTCTTGATGCTGATGACTTCTTTTATTTCTTTTTCAGCTGATGAAAAAAAGAAGCCCGCGCCAAAACTGACAAGATCCAAGAAATATCTTCTGAATCTGACGAAGATGATGACACTAATGATGGAGAGGATGCTTGTGACAACCCCATCCGAGATAATTCCGTACTATCACCTAAACCACTCCATTTGGTCATTAAGCGATAATAAAGAATCATCCTGTTGAGTGTTGTCGGGTCAAAGCCCGGTAAATCACATGAATCACACACAGAGGATCGAAACGTATACATTAAAACTCCCACGAAGGAGAGTCCAGAGTGCATTACACAACTTAAATCCAAATTCTCCCTTAGGGGTTCAATTATTACAAACCATGGTTCATGACGTGATAAGTAAAGGTTCAGAGTTTTAAAACAGCGGAAATACTAATAGCGATATGATAAGACATCACAGGAGGCCATCCGTGATGCCATCACTCGGCATCATCCACCCATTCCAGCTCCCAGCCGGGTGGAATCTCTCCAAGCCAAACAACTTCACCTGAAAGCAACAATTATAGCAAGGCTGAGTATACTAATACTCAGCAAGACTTACCCGACAAAAGTTACCTCTAGGCATGTAAGGCTTTTGGCTGGTGGGTTTGTTTTGCCAAAAAGCAACTAGGATCATGGATCCTTACTTTCAATATTTTAGCTCAATTTCTAGTAAGTTTACCATTACTATAATAAGCAACTAATGCAATCAAGAATTGTACAATACAATTAATTCACGCAGAAGAATTCACATAGTTCCATCATTAAGGGATATCATGGCCAGTTGATTAAGCAGTCTTGGATAACGGTGAGAGGCCGACAATCGATTGATTAAACCCTTGCAAGGTAGACCTAAACACACGGAGCGGTGCCCCAACAGAGCTGACACCGACCAAGCGGTTCCCATCGATCCTCGGTTCGGGATAGATATTACAGTCCCGGGTACAAGGCTATCTGGTATGCCCCCACTCAGTACATCCAGCCTCACACATGTACCCCCCTCCCGGTAATGAGCCGGGCAGGTGAATGCTCAAGATTAGTAATGGAAAATCCCTTGCCGCCTCACTTAGGTACTAGGCTTACCGGTCCCATTCCCGACAAGTGCTTAGTACGTTCAAAAGCTTAGCCCACGAAGCCACTAGATCGGAGCCCAAATCCCATGCTCTTACCACATGAGCAATCCATTTAAAAAGATCTTATGATTCCAACATAAGAACCTAATCTCGCGAGTGACGAACATCACTCGACTTTTACCGGGTCCTTAGAGCATAGCATCTAACGACCTAGCATACTAGTAAAAGAACATAGGCACCTAGGGATCATGCAACTAGGGTTTCATATCAACTCCTGAAACATAAATGCACAAGAATAACAAAGATAGTTGCATAATTTAAACAAAACATGGGTTAATGATAAACCGGGGCTTGCCTTCGTTGGCAAGGTTGGCCTTTGGCCCTTCTGGACTTTGGTCCAGGTCTTGCTCTACAGCTACGTAGTGCACGTCCCCGTCAGCTCCTCCGTCTCCTCCTTCCGGCACGAGCGTATAGCTACCATCGGGAGGATCTACACGAGGATGCATATGCAAGATTTAATTGACAATTTTGATTTAATTAATTACGAAACAACACATGACAACCATGGGGTGCATGGTTGACCACATTCACCTAGATAAACATACATTCAGCATACTCTTCCAATAAATGAACAATATGCGGTGCTTTATTACTATTCTTTTTAATAGTGACTGTGTACATATTTATATAAATAAATTAATTTAATTTCACAACAGCAGCAAAGGGTGACCCTAAGCCCTCTGGCTTGCTTCACCTCACAAAAGGGAGGGTCATTAGGTGTGTAGTGGTGGTTTTCCAATTTGACTTAACATTAAGCTTAAAATGGCTCCCCATAGCTTTTATTCATAAAATAAATTATAAAACACCATGGGTGGTGTTCTCTGAGCTCACTACCTCTAATATAAGCCACTGCCCACACATGCATGCTCGATTAAGCTATAAAATAAATATACCAAAAATAACATTTCTAGCCACCACAAACAAGATAAATGCATATAAAAATAAATAAGACACTTCTGGACCCAAACTTTCTCTCACTATTTCTCTGGTCCAAAACAAGGCTAAGAAACCAACATACACAACTAGAGCTATTATAGATCATGAGATATGCAATTACATTTAAAACTAAGCATAAAACAAGAATAAATATTTATAGCAGATATAAAATCATGGTAAATTCACCAGAGATGAATCTAGGCATAACAAGATCACATGCAAAAGTTGAGTACAAAAATCTATTTATATTTTCTACAAAAATCATTTGGACAGATTCATCATAAATACAAAATAATTCATATTAAAAGATTTAATCAGCAACTTTGTGCAAATTTTTGTTTGGGGCCTAAAAATGGCATTACTCACAACATATCAAAAAATCAGCTCATGAACACATGTAGATTTTGCATTACAACAGATCTAGTGTGAACTGATTTCAATTTTTCATGCAAAAATTATCACTCAAAAGTAGGGTCATGCTTTACAAAAGTTGTAGATTTCTTCACAAAGAAACCAACAAAATTGGTTTTACATTTTTCTGATATTTCTGTGAATTTCTACAGATTTTACAAGTCACTGGTCAAAACACACTAAAAGGGAAGAATCTCTTTACACATAGGTCCCTAGAACTTTTCTGGCTTCACACGAATGCCCTCGGCTTTTACTCTAAGGTCCCCCCCAAGAACGCAATCGATGCACAGGGGTCCCCGGTGGCGCAGGGGAGTTCGCCGCCGGCGATGGGTCACCGGAGTTGGCCAACAAGCGGCACTGGGCTGTGATTTAGCTCACCATGGACCGATTTGCAGTGGTGGATTGGCCGGAGACGTCGCCGGTGAGCGGCGGCGGTGGAGCAGTGGCGGCGCGGCCGTGGTTGCCCAAATTTCGGCGGGGATTGGGGTGGGGCAGGGCAACGTGCTGCGGTACGAGCTTCAAGGGGTCATAGGGGAGACGCCTGGGTGGTTGGGTGGCTCCAGGAGCGAGTGGAGGGGGAAGCTCGGCGCGGCGGCAGTAATGGCGGTGGCGGAGCTCGGTGCTCTCGCGCGAGGTGGAGTAGCGGGTTTAAATAGCTGGGTGCGCCGTGGGGAAGAGGTCACGAAGGTCGTCGAACAGTGGGTCGCGGTATGGGCAGGTACGGCGATGGGGCTCGGCGACGTGCGGCGGACCGTGGCCCAATGGCAGGCGGCGGTGCGACCGGCCGGCGCATGGGGGCGCGCCGTGTGGCACCGGCCATGGGGCCCACGAATGTCACGCACAGGAGCTAGGTCGCGGCGCTCGAACCAGCGGTCGCAGGCCCGCCTCGGCGTGCGCGTACAGCGAGTACGGCGGCGGCCGACGTGGCGCGGCGCGACGGCGGCGTGCGCGCGCTCCTGGTGCGTTCCGGTGCAAGGCAGTTCAGGGTAGCACTGTTGACCAGGCTTTTTCTCCAGATTTTTGAACTACAGTGCACCTCAAGGTAATAAGCAAAGTTGTAGAGTTCAGAACCCTCTAGAACTTCTACAAAGGCTTGATGGTGTTTTGCTCAATGAATTTTGCATGAACTGCTGGCCAAGTTGGCACTTTTCATGGCGCTGGTGAATAGTAACTAGAGGTGTTGACCACGATTTTTCACGCATTTACACTTCGAATTTGAAATGCCACTCAACATGAAAGTTGTGTCCCATGAAAAACTGGACAACTTTTATATTGGGAGAATTTGAAGTGTTTAGCTGAAATTTGGAGAACGCGGCAAAAGTTCTAGAGTTGCCATGGATGTCAAAGGCTTTGAGTGCGGGTTTGACTAGGGTTTGACAAGATTTGACCAAGCTTTGACCAAAGGTTGATCATTAGGGGTTGTTGGCTAGGTTTTTGAGGTGATGACCCAGGTTGACCATTGTTTGACCAAAGTCAACGTGTTTGACTAGATCATTAGGGTTAATGAACCCTGATGAAAACTTGGGGCGTCACAATGCTTCAATAAGTGAGGGAAGTAACAGCGGCAGCAGCAGTGGTGGTAGCCAAGATGACGAAGAAAGAGAGAGCTCTAATCAGCACACCAGTTCTCCGAAGGTTAATATTGTTGGATGAGGCAGAACTTATCCGAACTTTTGCTTTTGCTGTTTTAAAGGCTGTGAACTCTTGTTTTGTAAACTTTAACCTACGCAGGTCCTGCAAGGTGGGCCTGTGCAGAACATCATACCTTTGCGTATTCATCGCCAAGATCAAATAGTTAGTGGCGAAGCTTGGCGCTTGTACAAAGAATCCCATCCTGGATGCAAGTTCTCCGATTTCTGGACTTATTGCTGTCAATATTTCTCGATGCGTAGTTTCCAACTAAGTTGGTTTTTTCTTTACCATGACAGTTATGCACTTGTGACTGAAGCTTCGACTTCGCACTCTCTTGTGAAGACGGAGCCCCCTAGCCCCATAAGTGGCGATTGCAGTTTCGCCTATGCTAGTGATGTTGTAGAAAACCATGGCCGGAGTCCGGGCCGTATTATTGAACTACCTTTTTGAATTTTCGTCTCCTCGAAGTTGTGTAACTGTACTCTTATGAAATTTTATATGAAACTAAGGCAATAAACTTGTTTTTAAAGAAAAAACGTCACCCTTCCACCTTGCCGTTTTCATGCAAAATTTCATGCATGTCCCCTTTTGCGAACTTTTGGTTTTCTTCTTAAAGCGTAAGACTTGTATTTTATAGTATAAGTAGACAAAATTTGCTTCGCGATTTTGTGGACTTATGCCTATATGGCGAACTTGCCCAGGTTGATATCACAACTTTCAGTTGCTTCAACCAGTTTGTGCACTTTGCCATTCTTACGAAGATAACTAAGCCCCTTAGCTCATATAATGATATTTTCGGCTAGAAAGTTCTCTTGAGTGGACATTGCTTCAAAAATTTACCGGAGGATATTCATCGCTAAGATTGTTGAATTTCTCATTCTCACGACTCAGAAAGATTTTTTATCAAAATTGCTTCGTACTCTTCTTCGTGAAAATCTCATGACAAAAACATTTGAACTTTCTTGGCCACAACCTTCTGTTGTTTCAGGCTCTTAGTAGGATGTCCCTTCACTCTGGGATCTAGGCCACAACTTGTTGTCTCAGGCCTTTTCGTAGGATGTCCCTTTACGGTGGGATCTAGGCCACAACTTGTTGTTGTCTCAGGCCTTTTGTAGGATGTCCCTTTACGGTGGGATCTAGGCCACAACTTGTTGTTGTCTCAGGCCTTTTGTAGGATATCCCTTTGCTCTTGGATTTTGGCTTTCACGGAGCCCTTGGCTATCAAGGAGCCTTTTCACAAAACTTCTCTTTCACTTTTGGAATTTCGGCTATCAAGAAGCCATTTCACGAATTTTTCTTTCTCATGATGTAATTTCGGCTATCACAGAGCCTTTCACGAACTTTTCTTTCACATGATGG
The DNA here is from genome assembly GCA_036936925.1 of Cenchrus fungigraminus. Taxonomy (NCBI): domain Eukaryota; kingdom Viridiplantae; phylum Streptophyta; class Magnoliopsida; order Poales; family Poaceae; genus Cenchrus; species Cenchrus fungigraminus. Next base: position 114,695,715 of record CM072768.1, on the reverse strand, counting down.
AATTTTAGCTATCACGGAGCCTTTCACGAACTTTTCTTTCACATGATGGAATTTCGGCTATCACGGAGCCTTTCACGAACTTTTCTTTCACATGATGGAATTTCGGCTATCATGGAGCCTTTCACGAACTTTTCTTTCACATGATGGAATTTCGCAAGACACAAAAACTTTGGGGGAAAACTCTTTTCATATATATCACAAAGAGTATTTACATAGGATCCGCCTCATTAAAAACCTTACCCCTTGATTTAGGGCCCCCTTTGCAAGGAAAAGAGTACGGTCCTTTTTATTCTAAGGTAAATGCATGAAGTAAATATTTTTGTTCCCGAAGCCACTTATAGCTCTGTGGTTCAGGTTTTTACAATTTTTACAGAATTTAAATCTGCGAAAGGAAATGCTGAAAACTAAATCTAGCTACTTTCATGACCTTCAAGGGTAGTACCTTTTTAAGCTATCTGCATTCCACGAATGCGGTAATTCTTCGTCGGTTTGATCTGCTAGGCGAAAGGCTCTTGGCATGCTAGTTTCTTTTGCTATGTAGGGTCCTTCTGAAGATTCCTGAAGTTTCCAGGGATTCTCCCAATTTTTCTTTCTTTTCAGCACTAAATCACCATTCTTGATGTCTTTCCTGACTATTTTCTTGTCTTTCCATGCCTTGGTTTCCCTTTGATATTTTTCAATGTTCTCTAAACCTTCGAGGATTCTGAGCTCAATCATGTCCTTCTCTACCTTCATGTCAACTTCTTCAATTTCTTTTGCCTTTTGGACTCTCAAACTTTCATTCTTAATTTCTTCTGGTGTCATTGTTTCGGTCCCAAATAGCAAGCGAAAAGGCGTGAAACCTGTTGCCCTCGACACTATTGTGTTGTGAGACCAGATTACCCTCGGCAACTCATCTATCCACTTGCCTTTCTTCTGATCATATAGACACTTCTTGATTCTCGAAAAGATCAGCCCGTTCGCCCTTTCTACAACCCCATTGGACCGCGGATGCTAAACTGAGGAGTACTTCACGTGAGTGCCCAAAGTTTTGCAATATTCCTTGAAAGAATAGCAATCGAAATGTTTTCCGTTGTCCACTGTTAACTCTCTTGGGACTCCGAATCTGCAGATTATGTTTTGCCAGAAAAACTTTTGAACTGTTGGTGCGGTGATATTCACCAATGCCTTCGCATCCACCCATTTGGTGAAGTAATCAACTGCAACTGCTGCGAACTTGCAATTTCCTTGAGCTGTTGGCAATGGCCCAACCAAATCCATCCCCCACCTTTGCAGAGGCCATGATGGTGGAATCAGATGAACTGGCATAGATGGTAAATTTTGCTGATTCACTGTTTTTTGACAAGCTTCACATTCCTGAACCAACTTCTTTGCATCAATGTTTATGGAGGGCCAAAAGAATCCCTGCTTTATTGCCTTGCTCGCTAGTGCTCTTGTGCCTATGTGTGCACCACAGAATCCGCTGTGGATTTCTTTGAGAAGTTCTAAGCCTTTTTTCGGAAGTTATGCACCTTAGCCATGGTTCGGTAACTCCAGACTTGTAAAGTTCTCCATTCACTACAGCGTAGCCTCTTGCCCTTTGCCTTAGCCTTTTTTCCTCCAATTCATCTTGTGGTTCATAGTGGCCTCTCAGGTATGCCATGATTTCAACCCTCCAATCATGACTTTCTATGTTGCTCACGGTTCTTGGCTTCGGGTCTTTGATTGATGGTTCTCTGATAATTTCGAAGAACACATCCGGAGGCATTGCTTGCTTCTGAGCTGCCGCTTTCGCTAGTTTGTCCGCTTCGTTATTGTCATTTCTTTGTATATGATGAACTCAAGGTACTTCACTAGAATTGGATTCCTTGCTTCGCTCTCTTTCTCGATGTGTTCTTGGATAACTTTGGAATCTGTCTTAATGATAAAAGTTTGCTGGCCCAATGCTTTCATCTTTCTTAGAGATAAGAGTAGAGCCTCGTATTTGGTTGTGTTGTTCGTAGAAGGCACATCATCTGCGAAGTCAAGTCGGACGGCATATCTTATTACAACTCCAGTTGGAGATGTCACGATCACTGCTACTCTGACACCTTTGTCGCACCAAGCCCCATCGCAGAGTACAATCCATGGCGTGACTATATCTTCGCCAGAGTTCTGTGTCGGCGATGTCCAGTCTACGACGAAATCTGCCAAGACTTGTGATTTGATTGCACTTCTTCTTTCGAAGTCCATAGTGTATTCTGGTAGCTCTGCTGCCTATTTGACAATTCGGGTTGATGCTTCTTTGTTTGTGAATAAGTCGTTCAGTGGCTGATTCGTGATGACTCTTATTCTGTGACCTTCGAAACAATGCCTCAATTTTCTTGCTGCCATAATGACTGCATATGCTATCTTCTCTAGTTCAGAATAGAAAAGTTTGGATCCTGAAAGAGCTTCCGAAGCAAAATATACAGGGATTTGTTTCAACTTTCCGTCCTCTTCTTTTTCTTGCACTAGCACAGCGCTTACGGCTGAGTTAGAAGCGGACAAGTACAGCAGAAGTGGCGATCTTGGCTCTAGAGGACATAGCTTCGTCATGTTTGACAAATAATCTTTGAGTTCTTGGAAGGCTTGTTTCTGAGATTCAGACCACTGAAAATTCTTGGAACTTCGGAGAATTTGGAAGAAAGCCAGACTTCTTTCTGCAGCTCTGGGTATGAATCTGTTCAGGGCGGCCACTCTCCCTGTCAGTTTTTGTACGTCTTTCACCGAAATGGGCTCTTCCATTTCAACTAGAGCTTTGATTTTGTCAGGGTTTGCTTCAATACCCTTTGTCGAAACTAAACATCCCAAGACCTTTCCTTTGTGGATGCCGAAGACACACTTCTCGGGATTCAGCTTGAGGTTTGCTGCTCTAAGATTCGCGAAGGTTTCTACCAAATCGCTGATATGGTCTCTTCTTTGAACGCGCTTGACAATTATGTCATCGACATATGTGAGAATGTTTCTCCGAAGTTGAGGATGTAGCACTATTGCTATCATTCTTGAGAAAGTGCATCCTGCATTCTTTAGACCTTCTGGCATTCTGACGAAACAATAAGTTCCGAATGGTGTGATGAAGCTTGTCTTTTCCTCGTCTTCTCTTCGCACCCTGATTTGATGATACCCTCAGAACATGTCCAGGAGTGAGAGCATTTCGCTATTTGCAGCGTCATCAACAACCTTGTCCACCCTTTCTAAGGAAAAATCATGTTTCTTGCAAGCCTTGTTCGGATCTGTGAAGTCCACGCACATTCTCCACTTCCCATTCTTCTTCTTTACCGGGACAGTGTTAGCCAGCCACACAAGGTATATGACCTCCCTGATAACTTTGGCATCCTGAAGACTTTGCACTTCGGCCTCCACTGCTTTGGCCTTTTCTTCGGACATTTTCCTAAGTTTCTACTTCTTCGGAGTTATTTTCTCATCTGTGTCTAGGGCATGTTCGATGATATCCCTTTCGCTGACCAAGCAAAGACATCTTTGTTCTTGTTCAGGAATTCAATGAGTTATTTCTCTTCTTCAGGACTAAGATGAGCCCCTATCACGACCGCTCTGTCTGGCATGTCATCTAAGTACACTTTCTTCGTTTCGCCATCAACGCTTATCTCTATTTTCTCTTTGTCTCTTTAGCTTCAACATATGGCTCTTTCTTTTCTTCGGTAGAGTTCAAGTGGTGCACATTACTCTGACCCGGTGTATGGCCCTTCTCTATGTTTCTAGCCTCTTGTTGGTCACCGAACACTGTGATGACTCCCTTGGGTGCTGGGATTTTCATACACATGAACTGCTGCCTTATCACGGCATCGAACATATTGATGAAGCCTCTGCCAAAGATTGCGAGGTATGGGTGGTACATGTCAACTACATCAAATGTTAGAGTTTCTGTTCTAGCATTGTCAAGATCTCTGAATGATACTGGAAGAGCTATCTTTCCTGCTGGCTTGATTGGCTTTCCTCCGAAGCCCAATAATGGATACTCTGGTGGCTGTAGCATGTGAGGACTCAAGCTCATTTTCTCAAACGTTTTCATGAATAGTATGTCGGCAGAACTTCCGTTGTCCACCAGGACTTTTCCAATCACCCATCCGGCGATATTTACCTCGATGACCATGGCGTCATTGTGATCAGCAGATTTCAACTTGAAGTCTTGTTCGGTGAATGTTATCAGCACCTTGGCCCATTCTGGTCGCGCTGCTGGACCGTCGTTGTCTCATTGATGACTGTGTTCACAGATCTGAAGTAGTTGTTCCTTTGCCTTTTTGTTTCGAACTCCATGGCTGAGCCTCCAGTGATAGGCATGATAGTTCCGAAAGAAGGCAATGCTTTCGGATTGTGGCCTCTCGAACTTGACTCTGGCTTTGCTGATTTGTCTGGTGGCGGCGGCAATATTTCTTGAATTGGTTGCGGCTGCTGGATGGTTTGAATCGCCTGAGACTGAGGAAAAAACTGTTGCGAAGGCTGCCATGACAACTGTGCCTGTTGAAATTGCTGAATTGGGATTGGGCTTGGCTGAGAACCCATGAGCTGCGGTTGCCAGAAGTTTTGACAGAACTGGTTCGGCATTGTGGAGGCAATGGACATCATAGTTTTCTCTTGTTGGATTCTTGCTACGTTCTTTTTAGTTTCTGGGCAAGCTTCGGTGCTATGGCCCCTTCCGTGGTATCTGCAGTAAAAGTATGGATCTCTTGGGTCATGATTTTGAACTTTCGGAGGTCCTCTTCCTCTTCCTCTTGATGAAAAACCCCCTCTTGTGCTTGGCCTATTGTCTTGGTTGCACTACGATGAAGGATTGTCCACGTTATTGATGTTTCGTGGGGTTTGGAATTGAGGTCTCCATCCTGTTCCTCTATTGTCTTGTCTGGTTTCGTTCAGCTACTCTTTTGCGATGATCTTCATCAGACTTGATGTATTGTTCCAGTTCATCGAAAAGTTCTCCCATGCTTTGGGGTTCTTTTCTGGTCAAGTGCGAAGCTGTTGGTCCTGGAGTCAGACCTTTGACTAGTGCTTGGATTGTTGTTTTGTCAACTGTTCCCGGAATTTGGGACTTTTGTTCCATGAATCTTCTTACGAGCTCTGCAGTGGCTCCCTGTCTCTTTGCTTGCAACTGAAGAGATCCGATGGCTTTGCAGAAGTTTCATGAAACACTTGAAATGTCTGAATGAACTTTGTCTTGAGACCAATCCAGCTGCAGATTGAGTGTGGAGGCAGCAAGGAATACCAGTTGAGAACTGGACCTTCGCAAGCAATGATAAAAGATTTCGCCAGTGCAACATCATCTCCTCCTGCTGAATTTACGGCTGCTTCATAGCTCATAATGAACTATCTAGAGTTTCCATACCCATTGTACTTCGGGAGAGAGACTGGTTTGTACTTCGGGGGCCACGGTGCTGTTTGCAACCCAAGTGAAAGTGGCGATTCTGGATCTGCGAACTGCGAGATTCCATTGCCCGTGAAGAAGTTTTCTCTCGGGGTTCTTTTGTGCTGACCAGAGCTTTGATGTGGTGAATCACGCCAGAGTGAACTGTTTTCCTGTTCCTTCATTTCATCAATCTCCCTTTGCATTTTCTCCAGTTGTTCTTTTGCTTGGTTGAGCTTCTCCAGTTTCTCTGAAGCTTTTCTTTTTGCTTCCAACTGACTTGCGAATCTTTCCTTCTCTTTCTGAAGCATCAACACCTTTCAGTTTACTGCTTCCAGTTGTTTGTCCATAGCATCATCATCTTCCTCTTCAGCTTCTTCTTTGGTATATGTTTCCAGGGCATGTGCAGTCTTTTCCGCTCGTGCTTTCTGTAAGGCTTCGAGCTTTGCTTGCCTTTCTTGATCTGTGAGCTGTAGGGGTTCTGTAGCAAGAGAGTTTCCATTGTCTTGTTCCGCGTGATGATCTTCCTGATCTGCATCGGCGGGTGTGTTCTTCTTGGATTTCTTCTGAGGAGGCATCGTGGGTTCTCTTTTGTCTTAGACCACGGTGGGCGCCAATGTTGGGGGGGTCCGAAAATCGGATGGGATCCCTGAACACAGATGATGAAAGACTCGCGAACAAGCACACAAAAGGATTCAAGAATGAGGAGACAAGGAATCTCCGAAAGCCTGACTTCACCTCAAAAGTTGCGAACCCCTTTACACGTGCCCTTGGACCCCCTTTTATAGGGAGGCGAAGGGACTTTTACATTCCGAGATTGCCCTCGAATGCAAAGAATATTCCAAGTGTGAACATGTACATGAATGTCCTTTACATCCCGTGATTTGCGGAGCTAATTTCATAGATTTACAAGCCTACCACTTATTCACACTTCGAACCCGGACTTTTGATGCCTCGCTTTTGACTGAGTCTTCCCCTGTCCTTCGGCTCCTCACTCGCGAAGACCCTCAGCATTGCAGATTCCCAAATTGAATCCCCGACGCCACGGCTGAAGTGGAGTTTCCCGATTCCGCGGAGTTTTCCGAAGTTTGCATCGCTAGAGTTTCCCGAATTTGCAATAACCTCCGAAGTTTCCGCTGTCCTGAAACAAGAAACAGACCTGCGAACTCATACCCATTCGGCGATTGTTTTGCCAAAAAGCGGCAGGTTAGCGAATTTCTTAGAGATCGTGGAAATGAGATCTTCACTTAGCTCTTTCCTGCACGTTTCCATGAATTCGCCGAAGTCCTGACATCTCCGAAGTTTCGAGGGTGAAAGATTTTTACCCAATTCCCCAACACAGACCATCAGCTGCCGGGCGCGAGCGGCGCACGCGTGCACAATCGAACCTCTCTAGTGCAACGACGACGCGGATCCCGACAAGCTAGCGGCTGGCCTGGTAAACCGGCGGCGCTCGCAATCCCGTGCTAAGGGGACACGCCGTGGAGATGCCCCAAGCCATACGTTCCAAAGGCCAAACAAGGAAAACAACAAGGCAACATATCCTATGCAAATCAGATTCATATGCAAACTTTGCATACTCGAACCACAATTGTTGGATCTCCATTCGATGGCCAGATTGAGATGTTAGGAATTTTATCACTTAAATCCTTCCACCAATACATTTGCTAATAAAAACCCCCTAATCCCACTCCTGGATGCCGGGCTGCTCGGACGGACGCCGCCCTGGCTGCTCCGCGCGGAGGACGCCGACGCCCCGCTCCGTCCAGCAGCAGAGGTAGGACTAGTTCAGGTGGCGCAGATGTTCTTTTGAGTTCCCTGCCGTTCTGAATATTCAGCTTCGCCTACATGCAAAATGATAAGAAATTGGAGCACATGGCACAGTGCATATCATGCCCAGAACTATTTGTTTCATTCTACTAGTATTTATAAGTTCATCATGTGTTCTTCAAGGTCTACAGTCCGTCCGAGGAGCCGGCGGAGCAGCTCGAGGGCCGATCCATGGCGCCACTCCTAAACGAGAGTCCTACCTCCGCTGCTGGAAGGCGTCCACTACTGGACGGAGCGGGGCGTCGGCGTCCTCCGCGCGGAGCAGCCAGGGGCGGCAGCGGCGTCATCCGTCCGAGCAGCCCAGGGGCGGCGACATTTCGTGTCTCACGGGGACGAGACAAACGCGCGGACTAATGCTGTGATGGCGTCAGGGGTGGGATTAGAGGGGTTTTTATCAGCAAATGTATTGGTGGGAGGGTTTAAGTGAGAAAATTCTCCACTTCTCAATTTGGCCATCAGATGGAGATCCAGCGATTGTGGTTTGAGTTTGCATAGTTTACATATGAATCTGATTTGCATAGGATACATTGGCAAAGAACAATGCCTGTAGACAGCTGTAGAACTAGAGAAGAATTAAAAAGTATGCTGCATCTTCAAGTATTCATGATTATTTAATTTAATATGGTGAAAATTTAGAAACAAAAGATAGCACAATCTTTTTGAGTGCAGCGCCCTCGGAGCCAACAACCTAACTCTGCCCTAGCTTGGATATAGCAGTCGTTGAGCTTTCACCAACTCTTATGAGAAAAGGAAATTAAATACAGAAGAACGGAACAAGCGTGCGTGTGCCACTTAGGTTTATCAACTCACAAATCAAAATATTTAACTCTTAGTTAAGAGGAATAGAAGGATTCGAATGATGGGTTGATCTTCTATCATAAAAGTTACAAGTAAGGAATGCGTCCTTGGTCAAATAAACGAATGAGACTCTTTGCATGACGTAGTATGTTTTGTTCCATCATCCCGCGTGCAGTGTGTTGACGCTTTTTACAGTCGAACACACGTGTGCGCTAGATCGCGAAGTCGTTGGAAAATCACCTCGGCGAATCTCCCAGCACGGGCCGGTCTAACCGCCCTGGGGGCCGGTCTAACCGCCTTGGACAGAAAAAACGTCGAAAAACCTAGATTCGCTGCTCCGGGAGGGACCCCGTCGGGAACAGTGCGCCTAGGGTTGTTCTGAGATCGACAAGCCACTCAGAACTTCCTCAACCGCCGTGGAGACGAAGGAGGAGAGCAATAGGGGTTGGAAAAGTTAGGGTTTGGAGAAAATAAGATAAAATATGATAACGACGATTGTATGATAGCTCTCAATCGGCCACGACCCTTTATATTTATAGGGTGGGAGGACTTGCCCTGCAATCAACGCTTTACAACTCAGAATCAAGCTAAACTCCTAATTCTACCCGAAATCGGGGAGACCCGGTTAGACCGCCCCTGGGGGGCGGTTAGACCGCCTGGCCCCTTTGTGCCAGACCGGCTACAGCGCACCCCGGTCAGACCGCCCTGGGGATCCGGTCTGACCGCCCTGTCTGGCCTGAGTCGGCTTTTGCCAATTTTGAGTGTCAACACATGCCCCCTGTTTTTTAGTAAAGCTTGCGTGCTAAAAAATAATCCTAAGGACGACAAAACTGTTGTCGACCATTTTTTATGCTAAGGGCGATTTTCATAGAAACCGGCCATGAATCTTCAAGCATCTTGCCATACACTTGGATAGAACTTCTTCAAATATCTTCCATTGAGCGCCCTAGGTAGCTGCTGTCCTTGCAAAGATTCCACCATATAAGAATTTCCAGAGCAGACTCTCATAACCTTGTATGGACCTTCCCAACTTGGAGACCATTTACCAAACTTGTTGCTCTTGGATCCTATAGGCAAAATAGTCTTCCAAACCAAATCTCCTACTTGAAAAGACTTAGCTCTTACCATTTTGTTATATGCTCTAGCAACTCGCCTTTTGTCCTTCTCAATCGCTTCCAAGGCCTCCAAACGCTTGTCGGTTACTTCATCAATGTTATCCATCATCAAAGCATGATATGTATCAACATTAAGATCATTTTGCTTTGCGAGTCTGTATGCGCCTAGATTCACCTCAACGGGTAAAATGGCCTCTTGACCATACACAAGCTCAAAAGGAGTAACTTTAGTAGCCCCATGTCTAGAAATGCGATGAGCCCATAAAACTTCAGATAATACCTCATACCATCTTTTAGGATTGTCTTCTATCTTCTTCTTAATGAGCTTAACTAAAGTTTTATTACTAGACTCGGCTTGACTATTAGCTTGAGCATAATATGGAGATGAATTGAGCAATTTAATACCATAGGAATTGACAAAATCACGCACCTCTTTAGCCACAAATGAAGTACCTTGATCCGTAGTTAAAGTTTGCGGAATACCAAACCTATGTATGATATGCTCCGTAATAAACCTAATTACCTCCTTGTGTGTCATGCTCTTGAGAGGGATTGCTTCAGTCCACTTGGTAAAGTAATCAGTAGCCACAATCACAAAACAATGCCCTTTGGTCGATGGAGGATGTATCTTGCCAATGAAATCCAATCCCCAACCTCTGAAAGGCCAAGGCTTGATAATCAGATGCATCAATGCAGCAGGCACTAACTGAACATCTCCGTGCTTTTGACACTCCTCACATCCTTTGTAGTACCTAAAACAATCGGCTATCATAGTAGGCCAATAAAAGCAAGCTCTCCTAATGAGCCACTTCATCTTAGGAGCCGATTGATGAGTACCACAAACTCCTTCATGCACCTCTGCCATAGCCAATCTTGCTTGATCAGGACCTAAGCATTTTAAAAGCAAATCATCTGCCGTTCGACGATATAACTCATCATTATCCAGAATAAACTTAAGTGCCCACCATCGGACTTTTCTGTCACTTATACTTTTAGGATCCTGCAAATATTTAATCAGAGGCGTTCTCCAATCCTCCACTTCGTCCTCAACAGTTTTGGAAGAAACAGTGGCCGAAGTAGGGTTGCCCCCGAGGGGCGGTCTGACCGGCCCGAGGGGGCGGTCTGACCGGGGTACCCGGTCTGACCGGTCGAAGGGGGCGGTTGAACCGGCTCCTCCAGAACGTAACCCTCGGCTTCACTAAACATCGGTTTTCGTTCCTGAAAATTTCTTTTCTGGATACTATAACCAGATGCTTGCTGAGCCAGAGTGTTAGCCTTTTGATTTTCCTCCCGTGGTACATGATAAATTACAAATTCATCCATACAAGATATGATGTCTAAACATTTATCAAGATAAGCATTTAAAGAACCATTTAGACATTGACATACCTTAGATACTTGTTGTACCACCAGTAAAGAATCACCATAGGCTTCTACATGTTTCACTCTCATGTCATGTAAAATTTGCAATCCAAACAAGAGAGCTTCATACTCAATTTGATTATTAGTACATTTATGATCCAACGGGCTAAGGGCTTCAAAAATAGCTCCACTAGGTGATATAATAATGATCCCAACACTACAACCACTTCTACAAGTCGATCCATCAAAATGCAATTTTCATGGAGTAAAAGTTACATAACCGACATCTAAACTAAGTTGCTTATCAATTCTATGTTGAACAATAAAGTCGGCTACTATTTGACCTCTCATTGATCCAATAGGTTCACAACGCAAATCATATTCAACAAGAGCATAAGCCCATTTGCCGACTCTACCACTTAGAATAGGTTTTTGCAACATGTATTTAATTATGTCGGTTTGGCCTGCAACATAACAAGTACTAGACAATAGATAATGCCTTAACTTGGTACAAGCATAATACAAAGATAAACAAAGCTTTTCAATGAATGTGTACCTTGTTTCAGCGTCTAGTAACCTTCTACTCTCATAAGCAACAACATACTCCTTGCCATCGGTCTCTTGAGTCAAAACAGCCCCAACCACACTTGGCTCCGCCGCAATGTAAAGCCAGAATGGAACACCACTCTTAGGTGCTTGAAGAACAGGCGGTGAAGTCAAGTAACTCTTAATCTCATCAAAAGCCTCTTGTTGTTTTGCCCCCCAAGTGAACTCAGCTCCACTTTTCAACCGAAGTAAAGGAGTAAAAGCATCAACCTTCCCGGACAAGTTGCAAATGAATCGCCTTAAATAATTAACCTTGCCCAAGATTCTCTGCAACTCTTTTTTACAAGTAGGAGCTTGAACCTTTCTAATCGACTCAATCTTTTTAGGATCAATCTCCACACCTTTATCATGCACAATGAAACCCAAAAACTTGCCAGCCGACACTCCAAAGGCACATTTGAGTGGATTCATCTTTAAACCATACTGACGCATTTTTTCAAATGCAAGTCTCAAATCGGCTAAATGAGAATCTAAACCAGTCGATTTAACAACAACATCATCGATATAGACTTCTACGATAATACCAAGCAAGTCATGAAAAATCAAGTTCATAGCTCTTTGATAAGTAGCACCAGCATTTTTCAAACCAAAAGTCATGACTACCCACTCAAACAAGCCTACAAATCCTGGACATACAAAAACCGTTTTGGAGATATCCTCTTCGGCCATAAAGATTTGATTGTAACCAGCATTACCATCAAGAAAGCTAAGCACTCTATGTCCAGATGCAGAATTAACAAGAAAATCGGCTATAGGCATAGGATATTTATCTTTAGGAGTAGGTTTATTAAGATCTCTAAAATCAATGCAAACACGAAGTTTCTTTGTTCCTTTTTTCTCAACAGGCACAATATTAGAGATCCAATCAGCATATCGACAAGGCCTAATAAACTTAGCATCAAGCAACTGATTGATTTCTTCTTTCACTTAGTCATAAATATCAGGATTAAAATTCCTACGAGGCTATTTATAAGGCTTAAAACCAGGTTTAATAGGCAAACGATGTTCTACTAAATCACGACTTAAACCAGGCATCTCATTATAATTCCAAGCAAAGTAGTCGACATACTCCTTTAACAACTTTATTAATTCAAGCTTAAATGTAGGATCAAGATTCTTGTTTACAAATGTCGGCCTAGGTACAGTGCCATTACCAATATCTACCTCCTCAAGAGGATCAGCCGACGTAAACCCTTGTCCTAACTTGCCCAAATCATCAAGATCCTCAATAGCTTCACACGTATCGGTCTTGTGCGCCCGATAGTGGTTAATCCTCTGCTGCAACCACTCTTTTGTTGAACTCATTGAGTTACATAAAGTGATTTAGCCGATTATCAAACGGCTTTATGACAGCAGGGATGAAGCCATCATTGAAACAGCTTACAAATTCATAATTAGATAAATCTAAGCCAGATAGACATTTTACATCATCATGCACACCTATAGAATGACTATCAGCTACAGCTACACAAGCAGAACTATCACCATGCACTACTTCTACCTCATCATCTCCCATTGTATTAAAATTTGGTGCAAGGTAGAAGGAACACATTTATTCGCATGAATCCAATCACGACCAAGGATAAGACTGAAGTTACCTTGTGTCTTAGCGACGAAGAAAGCCGTGGCGAGCGTCTTGCTTCCAACAGTGAGCTCCATAGATATCACGCCTTTAGCTACTATCGGCTCGCCTCCTCCAACTCCGCTGACGGTCATGTTGGTCTTGATCAGCTCCTCATCTGAACCTCCAAGCTTCTTGAATAGAGAATACGGCATCAAGTTGACAATCGCACCTCCATCCACCAGCATCCGAGAGATAGGCTTCCCATTGATATGACCCTTCATGTACAAAGCCTTCAGATGATTATCAGTGTCTTTGGGCTTCTGAAATATAGCATCTTTAGGCCCAAAATCAAGATGAGCGAAGTCGTCCTCCGTAGGCACCGAACCATCAACAAACAAATGAACCACATTAACTTCAAGGTTCATCCGCTCTAGAGAAGAACTGTAATCCACAAGCTCCTCGTCGTCCTCTGGAGTAGGGAGTGACGATACCTTGTCATCACAAGCCATGGGGACTGAAGAGGCGAAACCGGGTGGTGCTTCTGGAGAACCCGGTCTGACAGCCTGGTCAGCCGGTCTAACCGCCTCAGGCGGTTGAACCGCCCCCTCTAGCGGTTTGACCGCCTCTGTCTGGGGCGCCGTCTTGACTCTCCACTCCTTCCCCTGTGGCATCATGGGCCTGTATCTGTTGAAATCCTCGTCCCTCTGCTTCTCCAGTTCCTTCTCCCTCTTCTCACATAGTCTCAGTCGTTGAAGCTTCCGCCTTTGAGTATGAGTTAGACCGGGAGGACACCATCTTGGCAAGAAGTATTCCGGACGAGACTTGCTACCGCTGGCCTCATGATCATTTGCAGAGACGGATCCTTTTTGAGTAGGTGTCACAACCTGATTGTTTAACACAACCGGCCCTTTGCCATTTTTCTCAATAGGAACATCCATCGCCCCAATCTGAATGATATCAATACCTGTAGTCCTCTCTGGGTCGATGTCCATCTTCTGAATTTCCTCCTATATAATCTTGGGCTTATATACCTTTTTCGGTGGAAGTTGCGCTTTCCTGGGCAGGGCGGTGTGACCCCTGTAGGGGGCGGTCTAACCGGGTCAGCCTGATGACCCTGCCCAGTTTGTCGTGGAGTCCAGCGGTCTTGTGTACGCCTTGAGATTCGATCCAGCGCTGATCTCCTTGGTCCTCCCCATCCAAGATGGAAGGACTGCTGATATGGCACCCACATCACTCCATTGTCATCGTAGATTGGACGAGGCAGATTTGAATTTGAAGGAGCCCAATCTGGAGTAAAGTGTTGCTTTTGAGATGATTCACCCCTGAACCTGACAGCTACCCTGTGAGGCGATGACGACCTCTCTTGATGTGTGGGTGACCTTATCCTTTTTTTTAATGGCCGATCGCTCGTAACGGCCTTTTGTTTGGAGTACTTATTAAATAGCATATCAAACGTGACCTTTGGCTTTGGAACACTTCCCTGATTCTTTGCCACGTTGAGCTTCCAGTTTCCAATCTCCGGCCGCTTCGGAATAAGCATCTTTGGGCGGCCATGTGCAGGGGTGGTCTGACCGCCCTATACCCCCGGTCTAACCACCCTGTCCAGGACAGGCTCGGTTGCTTGCTGACCAGATGGCGTGGACGATCCTTGTCCCCCATATCCAGAAGCTTTGACAGTGATCTTGAAAGTCTCTCTGCCATCAGGGGTCTTTTCATATGCCACTTCTCTTGTCAACTCTTTCCCCCTCAAATCGGGCTTAGCTTCCCCGACCATTACGTTCTTGCCCTTAGTAGCTTCAGCTTGATGCGGCCGAACCAAGACCTTGGGCTGCTGCAACTCCATGGTGTTGACGGGAAAAGGTTGCTTATCCACTTGCATCTCATGGAGCATCAAACGACCTTCGTTAATGGCCGATTGAATCTGACGACGAAACACATTGCAATCGTTAGTGGCATGAGAATAAGAATTATGAAACTTACAATATGCACGTCATTTAATTTCATCAAGTGGAGGCATAGTATGAGAAATTTTAATGTTTCCAAGCTTAAGTAATTCATCAAAGATACGATCGCATTTAGAAACATCAAAAGTAAATTTTAGTTCTTCTTGCCGACCTTTAGTAGCCGGCTTAAGAGATGCACAAGAGCTAGCTTTAGACTTTGAAGGCCACACAAATTCAGCAACATACACTTCGTTCTCGTCGTCTGAACTATCAGAATCATATTCAATCATATGCACATTAGACCGACGAGGCTTAGAGTGTTCTTTTTTCTTATTTAGTTTTAATTCTTCTGCCATACCTCTAACAAGCACGTTAGCAAGCATATGAAATTCTACACCTTCTAATCTATCTCTAATAGCAGGTCTTAACCCTCTAGCAGCAAGATCAGCAAGGTCAGAATCAGCAAGAGACAAATTAAAACAACGGTTTTTAACTTCTTTAAAGCGTTTAAGGTAATCGGAAACCGACTCCTCTTTACTTTGCCTAACCGATGTTAAATCTGTCAATTTTAATTGGTAACTCCTACTAAAGAAGTGGTCATGAAACTTTTGCTCTAATTGATCCCAAGAATCAATAGAGTTGGGAGCTAACGAAGAGAACCAAGCAAAAGCGGTACCAGTCAAAGACAATGAAAATAAACGAACCTTTAAAGAATTAAAGGTACCAGCTTCACCTAGTTGAGCAGTATATTGGCTAATATGTTCCCAGGTTGTACGGTTATCATCACCACTAAATTTAACAAAGTCGGGCATACGCCAACCAGGGGGAAAAGCCACATAATCAAAATCAGCCCTATATGGTTTTTGATACAACCTAGTATTACATATATCAACGCCAAGTTTGTTTTTCATCATGTTAGCTATCTCTTCCTGAAATTGAGCCAATTCATTCCTAGCAGCTAACTGAGATTGCATTGCAGCTGTTCTTAAGTTACTCACAGGGGGTTGATTAGGATTTTGCATGCGATGCAAGTCGGTAAACACATCATTAGGCACACCATAAGATGGAGCAACGTTAGGAATAGGTGGCGATGTGTGAGCTGCTGTGCTATACATTGGTGGAACAGTACCATAAGAATTATTCTGACTCTGAACCAATGTACTAGGCACAACCGACAAAGGCAACGGCTGATCCGGGTCCATAACCATCTGGCCAGACAGGGCGGTTGAACCGGCCTGGGGGGCGGTTTAACCGGGGTCGGCTTGGGTAATGGTGACTGTCCCGGATAAAACCCCGTCGGCATACCATACACAGGAACTTCAGGTGAAGTTTCTAGTGCTGCCGACGTGGCTTGATGCAGAACCCCTTGTGAATCTACTTGAGGGATGCCATCATCAGATATATTAATAACACGCTTACCCTCTATTTTTTCAAGGCGAGTAACAACACTAGCAACCAAACTACTCTGATCGTTAAACGCACGTTCAAATCTATCAGTAATAGCAGATAATTGCGGAACTAGATCAGTAGGAGGTGTTGGTGTCTGACTTACAGTGGGTATTACCTCAACCTTGTCTTTGTTCAGCTTGATCGCCGGCAACTCTAAATCTTGAGTGAATGTCACCTTGCCTGAACGATCCTTCTTGGCGCCAGAGAGAAATTGCTGCTTGATGTACTCTTGCAGCTCCGTGTACTTCCTCTGGTCTTCCTCGCTGAGTTCCTCGATATTCACCATGATCACGTTGTTCTTGTCAAGATCGCACTGTGATCCCATGCAAAAATCGAAAGATCGGTTGCGAAAACCAGATCTTTCCCCAGCGGAGTCACCAAAAGTGTGTTGACGCTTTTTACGGTCGAACACACGTGTGCGCTAGATCGCGAAGTCGTTGGAAAATCACCTCGGCGAATCTCCCAGCACGGGCTGGTCTAACCGCCCTGGGGGGCCGGTCTAACCTCCTTGGACAGAAGAAATGTCGAAAAACCTAGATTCGCTGCTCCGGGAGGGACCCCATCGGGAACAGTGCGCCTAGGGTTGTTCTGAGATCGGCAGGCCACTCAGAACTTCCTCAACCGCCGTGGAGACGAAGGAGGAGAGCAATAGGGGTTGGAAAAGTTAGGGTTTGGAGAAAATAAGATAAAATATGATAATGACGATTGTATGATAGCTCTCAATCGGCCATGACCCTTTATATTTATAGGGTGGGAGGACTTGCCCTGCAATCAACGCTTTACAACTCGGAATCAAGCTAAACTCCTAATTCTACCCGAAATCGAGGAGACCCGGTTAGACCGCCCCTGGGGGGCGGTTAGACCGCCTGGCCCCTTTGTGCCAGACCGGCTACAGCGCACCTCGGTCAGACCGCCTTGGGGATCCGGTCTGACCGGCCTGTCTGGCCTGAGTCGGCTTTTGCCAATTTTGAGTGTCAACACAGTATTTATGTTTCCGTTGAAAATCTTTTCGTGGGAGTGGCTCTCCCTTTGAGGCATCAGGAGATGGAGCTCCATTTGTTCCACTGCCTGTGTATGAACTATATATGGACCCATCGGCCATCGTGGTAGTTCCCCGGGATGTGAACATGCGTGAGTTACTTTTTCCTCCGCGGGAGGCCGCGTCTCCAAAGAAAACCATTCGTGTAGCTTCATCCCGCCACTGTAGTTATTACGAACCTCTCTTCTCAGACTAGAGATATTATTGCAAAAATTATCTCTCTTAACAATATATCTTCTCCAAAACGTCACGTATGATGACCATGACCGGAGGTAGCAAGAAATGAAGGCACGGCGACGTCTGTAGCAGCTTGCGGACATAACACTGAAATTAGTGGTCAAGGATTTCATGCATAGCGAATGCACGACTTGTTCGGGGAGACAAAAGCTAGGAATCCATGCATGACGCTTTGCCGCATGCAAGACAAAAAAACACGAAAAAATGTGACGTGAAGAATTTTCGTTCCTATAAGTCCTGAAAGGAAGAAAATTGGGTGCGCACGGTGCGCACTGCGGCCACCGTGTGCACCCTTGTATCTGTGTGCCTGCCATGTGGGCCTGAGCGAGGGCACGGCCCTCCCGACATAAAACGAGGCCATGTACCAACTTTCGAAGTGTGGCCTAAAATTTCTCAATAAAATAATATATATACTATAATTAATGTATACATTGCAGGAACATAATACATGTAATTTTTGTGTTTCATAAAATGTAATTTTTCATGCAGACACATAATATATTTTTTCCAACATGACACTCATCCAAAACAATCATAATTATATTTGTTTGGACCTATTCATAAGACATGACCTAGATTTTGGTAACCAATTGATGCACTTGTGTGAAAAAATGAAAGAATTTAACAATACTCAAATGCATCAATGATTAGAGAGAAAACAGAGATTAGATCAAGGAATTGTGGACCTTGGCTGCAGCCTTGAAATATTGAGGGCCCTTGTGAAAGGGAGGCCCTGTTCCATTGCACAGGCCACACTCCCACAGGAGTGAGTGAGGGGAGGGGAGCCGGTCGCCGTGGCCTTGTGATGCGGAGCCGACGCGAGAGAGGGAGGGGTGTCGAGCAGCACGAGTCGATCGAGCGTCGGATCACGGACCAAGGGCATCACGCGGTTTTTTTCCATTTGAAGGGCTTTATACTATCGAATATGGATATCATATCATATTTTCTATACATGGTCCCTCATGCTCCAATGATAATAACATTGTATTAAAGGACATCGATTCGATTCAAAACAATACATACAGATCGATACCGAATATGTTGATTTTATCTGGGGCGAGCTCTGAAAGTTTATCAAGTACATCGATTTAGTGTAGGGCAAACTAAATTTAAGGTTTAGATACCTTTCTGCCGATACAATACAAGATGAACATTTGGTGGGACTTCGACATCTAGGCCTTATAAGTGGAGTGAATTGAATTGTTGAGACGTGAATCGTTAGGGGGCGTACGTGGTAATCAACGTGCACACTAAGAGAATTGCACTTGTACGCCCGCTCGATGAGATTAACGAAATTCTCGATTGCCAGTAGCTTTTAGTGAAAATTATAAAAAATGAAAAGTTGAAGTCATCAATGGGTTAAATAAAATTTATCCACTTTACATTGTGCTACATCCTAATTTTTTAGATCAAAGGAAGAATTGTATTATATCAAAGTTGAGTATATCATCAAGTTATAAATAGCACTCTCAAAGTACTCATGCATTAAGCAGTTACAAAATTGAATCCCAAA
This sequence comes from Cenchrus fungigraminus, assembly GCA_036936925.1. Classification (NCBI taxonomy): domain Eukaryota; kingdom Viridiplantae; phylum Streptophyta; class Magnoliopsida; order Poales; family Poaceae; genus Cenchrus; species Cenchrus fungigraminus. The sequence goes on along the minus strand of CM072768.1, from coordinate 114,676,903 downwards.
CCTAAGTAAAAAATCAAACAGAAGGCCACAGCAAGCAGGCTAAAAACAAGTGCCCAAAGAACGACAACCAACATCCGTGTAAGGTGGAATGAGCACAACCTTATTCCTTCTTGTCTTTGTTCTTCCTCTTTCTGCCATTAACGGAGAAGAGAATCTGATCCCAATCTATCTGATCCAAGACTGGTCGACATCAGCTCATGGGACAGACTTAGAGCAGTCCCAACCCAGACTCTACCATAGAGTCTAAGTGTATTTATTATCCCCTCATTTAAAGATTTTTGCTGATGTGGCAACAAATTTAATGAAGAAAGAGGAGGAAAAACAAGACTCCGTTTCTTATTAGGACGCGAAGTCGACGAAAGCTTCGAGGCACAGGAAACCATCCGAGACTCGCGTTGGTGAGGCCGAGCTCGTTTCCATGGATCCCGTGCGCTCGCATCACCAAGCTCCGCCGCGGCCGCTCCCTCCCCGCGCATGCCTCCCTTTTCTCCCTCTCCCGCGCTCCCTCTACCACACTGCCGCAGTCGAGACGGAGGGTAGGAGGAAGTCGCTGCTGTCGGCGGCACTGGCGGAGAGGGCCGGGGCGGCGGCGCAGGAGGAGGAGCAGCCGCCGCATCGCTGAGCAACTGGACCTGTGCGCTCCTGGGGCTCGCACCGTCGCCGGAGAGGAGCCCGCCTGGCCTCGCTCCGCCGCCGGAGAGGAGGGGTTGACCTCTGCGCGCGCTGCTGTAGGGCCGGTGCTTTCCTCCACCCTCGATTCGGCAACACTGGGATCGATTCATCAGCGACACCGTGCTCGATTCGGCGGCGCTGGTCTCGATTCGGCCGCGGCAAGCTCCAATTCAGGGACCGCAAGGTCTGATTCGCCGCAACCCCCGTGGCGGGACCCGGTGGCCGCCTCCTCTGTCGCGCTGCCGCCGCCGCCTCCATCTCCTCCACCCGCTGGATCAGCTCCTCCACCTCTAGCTCCGCCCCGCCGGTCTCGCTACCCACGGCTGAGGCCACGGTGCTCCTGAACGCGGCCGCCCCGGTGACCCCGACGGGCTCGTCGTCAGCATGAGGGAGCAACCCATGGAGAACGGCTGCGTGTTCGACTTCTCGTCGATGAAGAGCAAGTTCGTGTGCATTATCTGCTGTCCCGGCCTCACCTACTTCAACGACGGCAACGGGTACTACATCACGGAGGAAGAAAATGTGTGTAGAAGATCCGGAAGGGAGCAGGGGTGAACGATTGGAAAGACTCCAGATATAAAAGTTGCATTGGAGAGTATGGTTTCTTGTGGTAGAGTCTTCCCGTTTAAGACTCCATGAGTAGAGTCTGGGTTCGGAGTGCCCTTATTGTCACAAGCCTTTCACCGTGGTTGAATCTAACCACAACAAAACGGAGAAGTGGCCAGAGAAAATTATTACACGATGATGGCACCATTCCCGCCTCAATGTCACCATCCGGAAACCTAACTCTCCATGTTGTCGCTGCAAGAATGTTGTCGACACTGAAGATGTCGTCACCTTCTTCACCGGAGGCGCTATGGAGATATCCACCATCTCTTCGCCGTTGCCGAAGAGGAGGAGAAAACAAATCCCCTATACCACGAAACGTAATATGAATAAACTCTAACTCTCACCCAAATGTAATCTCGATGAATTAAAGACTGTAGAAAGAGTGCTATTTCGCATACATGCGCCCTGTACGTCTGGCTTATCAGCCACCAGCCAGCAGTACTTTTCTCTCAGAAAAAACCAGCCACCAGCAACCAGCCAGCAGTACTTTTCTCTCAGAACAAACCAGCACCAGCCACCAGCAATCAGCCAAGCGAACAGGCCGATGGCCAGAAGTCGTGGGTTTGATTCCCATTGGCGTATGGATTTTGTTTTGTACTATGGGTCCCTCATGTCAATGAGTTGAAAAGAGTGAAGAATTCGCATCCAGCATATAGGTCAAATCCATGACCATTACAACACAAGATTTGTAAAAAATAAAATTGGTGAAATATTTTGGAGCATTTCTCTTATTTAGCCCTCGGGTGACAAAACCTTAATTCCACAAAATTTTAACAAATTTAAATCCTTGGGTTATAACTTCTACACACATTTTTTAAAAATAATTCCGATAACTCCCTATTACAACTTTCAAAAAATATTATCATGATAATTTTTGAAGAGTTTTTTTAACAAAAACACTTTAAGCCAGCCATTATTAGAAAACTTTACATATATATTTCTCCAAACAAGTTTTATTAGTCCAAAATAAGTTTCTTATAAAACTTCATAACAATCATTTTCATGTACAAGTTTTCTACTTCCTCTGTCCCAAATATAAATAATTTTATAATTTGTCCAATTCAAACAACTCAATTCCTTGTTCCTATTGTATTTGTAGATCTATCAAAATGCCTAGTTCTAAGATCACTTAACATTTTCAAATATACTTATATGTAAGGTTATACAAAAATTTGGATGTGTCAGGTGAATAGTAGCGACAGTCCACCATGGGACTATCCACAGATGTAGATTATGTGGAGGGCTAGCCGGATCAGGAGCAAGATGACAGCACAGGAGCACAAGGATTTATACAGGTTCGAGCCACCGTGAGGTGTAATACCCTACGTGGTGTTAGGGTGGATGATATTGCGCCATGCACAGTTGCACACATGAACTCCCTCAATTCCAAATTATAGGTCATTTGACTTCTTTAACCTCAAGCTTGACTACTCGTTTATTCAAAATATTTGTGCAAATATAGCCAAATTTAAGTCATTTTTGCAGATTTTCTAATAATAAAACAAGCCAGAGCAAAATATATAATGCTTTGCATAATTTTTTGAATAACAGAGTGGTCAAAGTTGAGGTATCAAACAAAACTATAATTGGAACGGAGGAAAAACTATATGGGTATATTTTGTTATGAAATATACTATGAATTGGTTGCACATGTACTCCCTCCGTCCTGCAATATAAGGACCTAAAGCGTTCAAACTCAAGAAACAACACTAAGAGGAAATGACCTCTATACCCCTCATTTTACACTACCCACCAACTCACTCACGAATCCATTTAATTTTGTTCTATCCCTCAGCATCCTTATATTTTGGTACAAAATTTGAACCTCCATGTCCTTGTATGGAGATGGAGGGAGTATAAGATAGGTTGTTGTCTACTTATAACTAATTTTATTCTGCATCGTGGCCACGACCAAATGGGGAGGTACAGGCAGAGCAACATCTCTCCACGTCACCACGTGCCTGAAATGGTGGCTGGGTACAAATGCATTCAATGATCTTAATTGGTCATAGCCTATTTGGTGGTGTCTCTTGTATTTTAAAATCTAAGCCTTGTTTTTTTTACCGGTGGAAGTGCACGTGTGGCACGCACATGATGTAAAAAAGATTGTAAATAAATAGAATATGCTTACAAACGCAAAGATATATTATATTATCATAATAGTAATGATTACTAATCTCAAATTCATAATTTATTACGAGAACGGTAGGCAGCACGTGTCGGCCAGGAGGAATGCAAGGCACACCAGGGACACGATGGGGCAACATGAAATTAAATAGATGCTAAAAGCATGCGTGTGTCCTGCATGGAAAGATGAGAGACAAAATAAACTAATCAGACCAAATTGGTTATTTTTCTTTCTTGTTTGAAAGCCGAAATTCATCAAGTTTTGGATCCGATTTTTTTTCTAAATAAATCAGGTGTCAGTTTATATTACAATGTCCCGTGCAAAAAAAAACACAACATTTTTTATCAGTAACAATTATCAATTAAAATAACGCACCTCAAGAAATATATATCCTTCATACAAATGACATCAATCTAACATTCTTTGTGCCCTTTCCACTCGTCTACCTTGCATAGCAGTTAACGGACTAAATTAAATTATAACAATTTGCATTGAAAAAACTAAGATATTTGATAAATAATAATGTTCAAATAATACAACGTACCTCATGCTTCCAAGACATCCCTATACACAATGTTCTTTGTACCTTTTCCCGTGGGATCTATGTTTTTGTTCTTTGTAGCAAGAACCCACGTAGTTGCACGGGAGATACCTCTAGATAGTGCCACATATAGCTGTCCATGTGCAAACACAAGCTCTAGGAGGTATACACCTACATTTGGGATCGTTTGCCCCTGTGCTTTGTTAAGGAAGCGTCAGATCCTCAGTAGCTGACATTGGTATCCGTGGTATGAAGACCCTTGTTCCAGCATGTTGCCCGTTAACAATCTCAGCATCAACACAATTCCTCATGAGTCCTCTGACGAACAAGCGAGTGCCATTGCACAATCCATTGTGAGAGTCTAGATTCCGTAGCAAGATGATAGGACAATTCTTTTTAATGGTAAGCTCATGAGAAGGCAACCCATTAGGTGTTAAAGAATTGAGAAGATCTAAGGGATAATTATTCTGTGTGTCATCTTCTACCTCATCAAAGCTGTAATACACATGTTTATCACCCAGAAATCTATCAATCATAAGTACATTGACAGCATCGACATGCTCATTCCTAGTTGAAAGGATAGCACGTTCGCGCATGTACGCCGCTGATCTAAAATTTTCTTGTAGGTCAGGGAACACACACTCGATAAGCATATCAATACAAATCTCCTCAGAAGGGCTGTCGATAAGAATATAATGAGGGAGAAGAACATAGTCATCGGCTATTGTTTCCTCAGTACCATTACCAATTCTCAACAAATATGCTGCAAACCACGAGTCAGACTGCGCTCTCATGTTCTGGGTCAAATGAATGCGTCGAACACTTTGCCATATGTACTATGGGAGCAAAGTAGCACCAGTTATCTGTGCTCTTGTACCCCGAGCAACGACGGGAAGGACCTGCCTAAAGTCGCCCCCAAACAACATGACCTTCCCCCCCAAAAGGCAAAGTACAGTCCATTATATCCTGTAATGACCTATCTAGTATCTCGACACATTGTCACTTGGTCATCGCTACCTCATCCCAAATAATAAGAGATGCTCTCTTAAGCAGTTCGGCTGTCCCACTCTGCTTTGAGAAACCACACAAACGAGTATCGTCCATCTTGATTGGTATTTTAAATCTAGAGTGGGTTGTGCGTCCACCAGGCATGATAGACGCGGCTATACAAGATGTTGTTGTAGCAATAGCTATAATATCCATGGATCGTACCTTTGCAAGCAAGGCTTTATATAGATATGTCTTTCCAGTTCCACCAGGACCATCAACAAAAAAGACCCGACCCTTACCCTTGATGACATGATGCAATATCTCATTGAAGGCAGCACTCTGCTCTGCATTTAGTGTATCAATGATTGCCATGTGTTCCTCCTCATAACCAAGATTCTGCTCTTCTGTCAATTCTCTATAGCGATCCCTTGTATGCATTTCATCTGTACAAACCATTGAATTAGTTAAAATGTAAATAATTTTAACTATGACAACACAACAAATTAAATTTTTAGTTATTAAAATTGCATTATCTCTATCTATAAATGAGGCATGAGATTTGGAATACAATGGTGGCAGCAACAAACTCATTGTGTTTTTTTTTGCATTAAATCTCACTTATTGTTTGGAATCAATATAGCATGAACAAATGCACCATATAAAGATTCGTGGATGGTGTAAAGTACCAATACAACAACAATGGAGCCTCTTAGTCCCAAACAACTTGGGCAGTATTAATATTCAACAAGATAATTAAAGCTTTACACTATTTAATTATGAATTTATACAGTAATGATGTAGTCACTACACATATAGAACCGCACATGCTGTATAAAGCTTGAGCACAACCAGCCGGCAGCATGTTCAATAAATTAAAAAAAGAACATGAGGAGTAAATTATTAATTAATTCATTAACCAAAACAAACTGACCTGTCACAATCAAGTCTGGAAGTCCATATTTTTCAATCTTCTTCCCCATTGACCTTACATGACGCGCTATATCTTGGAGGACCAACTGTTCAATGTTACTTTTACTTTACTATTCATAATGTTTGTCCCATAGTTGTCTTTTGTCTGCACACTCGCAGAAAACCATTATAGTTGCAAACAACCTGCGAAGGGAACATGGTAATCTAACCATGGCACAATCAGTGAGGCAGTCATCCAACGATTTATCAGTGGACACGAAACCCATGGCTTGAGCCGCTGCCCGAAAATCCACATATGGAACACCTCACCATGTCCGGAGGTCCTCGAATGATTTTGCTCCCCTGGTATGGTTAAGGCAAACTCGAAGGTAGAATCTGTCACCTTTGCTTGGACAAACATAGACCAATCTACCAATTTGTAGCCTATTTTTGGCAACTCTAGGCTTCCCTACCTTTGTAGACTTGTTCCACGTGTAATGTTCGGGAAACTCTTTGTATAAAAATCGATCTACCTTGGCACTTTGTGCATTCATCTTGAAATATTCTGTTAGCATAGACTTCTGAGATTTTTCCCAGGCGACAACATCCTCGAGATCATCTTTAGCATTGTATGTGACCATGTGCATACCAGGCAGGTGAACCTGCATCTGCAGAACAGGCGACCACATAGAGAACAATTTACATCCATACAACCTGTACACAGCTTCAATAGCAGTAATCATTCTTGCATCACAATATTGCTTGATCTCATTGATTACCCTGGGCTCATTTCCCTTCGCATCAACAGAGAATGATGTTCGATCATGACCCTTACATATGTACTTATACAGATATTTTACTAACTTGATGCTGCTACAGACCTCAACATTGATATGGCAGTTATACCTCATAAGAAGGACTGGATTATAAGGGACCACCCACCTGTTATCCAATTCCTCTTGTCTAATCGTTACTTTCTGCCCGTTGTCCCTTCTTCTATAAATTAGGTACGTGTCCTTCCCTTGTTGTGTTGTCTCACTAAATTGCCGAGGATAGCAGAAACGGCACGCACCATCAACCATGCATGGGCACTCTTTGTTGAGGACACCACAAGGTCCATCCATCATGTGCTTAATAACAATATCATGCAACTGCGGATATTTATTGGGATCAGGGATCTCTGTTGATATATACTTATTATAATCATCAAGACTCTTTTGCTTGCTCCTAGTCTCCATAACCAACAGAAAGTGCTCATGTGGTAGACCCCTCTTCTGAAACTCTATCACGTGCGCCCATGCAGTAACATTACCCAGATGTTCCTTTTTCATCAAGAAATTATGCATGTCCAATAGCTTAGCATGGTACACACGTGCCACCACATCAGGACGGTCTTGTGGCGTCCGCCCAGGCAACAACTCTATAGTGATCTCATCCCAATAAGGATTGCATGTCATAGTCACAAATAATCAGGTTTGCCATAGCATTGTACCAAACTCATTGCATCCATGAAGCGAGACCGAACATCACGATCACTACCCGGGAAGTGTTTACTTAGGACAATCCTAAGCCCTGCTTTGGAAGCATCAGCCAAACCAGCAGCGAGAGTGTCAAGAAGTCCGTACTCAAGACAATATATTTTACAATCAATACTTACTATATTATATTACTTAATTAAAAAAAAGTAATAACTACATACCTGATATAGATCTGCACGAATTATGGCTTGGTGCGTCGGTTTCGAGTACCAGTCTAATCGCATAGACTCCACCTTAACATACCAATCCGCAAGTAGTTGCTGGAACATCCGGCCAGCATGAAACAACACATTAAATTCCCCATCCCGTATCTGAAGCTTGTAACATTTGTATTCCCTGGCACTGACCCATCGCTGTGATCCACCAATATCTACAACAATGCTATGGTTAACAGTCATAATATTTAAATTAAATTTTATTTTCTTTCACACTCTTATCATATAATCAAGATACAATTTTTTTACCTAAACCTTCAACATTACCATATACATTTTCATCTTGATCACTATCATTGTCAGAATCTACATGAAATTTCAAATATGATTGATCGTTGACCCTATGTTGTGCATGTTGATGGAAAATTCTAGATGGGTTAAGATTAATTGTACCTCTATTTGCATTAACATTATCATCACCAAGCATAGGTTCTCAATCGATATCTAAAATGATATTCAGAGAATTGCTAATTATGGTTTGAATACGCCCAAAATAAAAATCATGCAGAATAAAATAAGTATACCTTGATTTGCGTCAACATGGTCGTCTACAATATGCTTTTCCTCCTCACCTGCAACCATAATTTCAAAACAAAAGAATATCACTACATGTTCAACATGCATCTTTAATTATATATGTACACACACAAGTACACCAACCTTTTCTCTTGCACTTTGTATACTTCCTCTTCGGCTTTGAGGGTGGTGGTACTCTGAACTCTATATGCTTGTCTTCCCAACCAGTCTCACCACCAGGAAAAAACAAGGGATACGCCAATGGATCATAACAACCATGATTTGCCAGAATATAGTGTGGATCAATTGATTTACCATATATAACAATGCTACGGTCAAACCTTTTTTGCGGATCATTGCCATCTAACCATATAGCTGCAACCTGGTCCATTGCGGGTGCATTGTACCTCCTCTGATCGACATCAATGCTGGTGTTGAGCTCAATAGTGTACTCCTCAAAATTCTGGACATTACCCAGACTTATGAACACTTGCACGTACAGATTCAATCGTTTGAGGATTCCTCTTACCAAGCATATCAAATTCTCATCAAACCCAGGTGACCTCTTTAAATGATGGGCAACACTATCATCAGTATCATAAAAGTACAACTGCATATGTCGTGGTCCCTCACCACTCGGTTTGAGTGGATCAAGTTTATGGTAAAGCTGCCGACGTGCCTTAAAGACATACACACCAGATCCTCTTGGGTTTGCCAAACTTTTATCAATTGACACAACGAAGCTAGTAAAGGAGAAGTGTGAGTTGAAGTACCATATATGTTACCTGAAATATTTTGCATCCTTATCCGTCTGGCTCGCAAACAACCGACGTAGCTCGCAAGGCACTTCCGGAATATATATGTGCACCTTTCCCTTCCTGCAATAGAAAGCTGGACCTTCACCGGGAAATCTTTTCGCACAACAAAACTCACACGTCTTGACCTTCTTCAAAACATGATGTTTCTTAGGGAGGTCCTTGTAGACTGTATCAAATGGATCTGGTAGGTTGGAAGCAAACTCAGGATCTCTGATATAATCATAATGGGTACCTGACAAGTATAAAACAATAAATTAAACAGGTATTCATAAACTTTGTGGAGGCTTGTCTAATACTTTTATAATACCAAAATAACTTCTTGATAATATACTCTCGCTTCATCATCTTCATAGATATCAACAATATTCGGAGGAGCCACACGATCTAAATCATTTTCAGGGACATTATTCACAAGGCAATATATTTAGTTATTTTAGATTAAAACATAAGCCATGCTATCTGCAAAACCAAGCAATATACCTTCAACACCATGATCAGGATTATCTGGTACCCATATAAAGGATGGGTTTGCCTCATCATGATTTCCTGCAACAACAAACATTTACATATCAATGCTACGGACTTCCATCAGTCTGTAGCATAGGAACCCAAAAAATTTATTCTATACTGTAAATCCCCTTGGTAAAATCATGATTAAAGGATATGACAAATTGCCATGACAGTATGTTGTAACATATGTACCAGCTGTCTAAAGGTCACCATTTTCACACTATTGTTTTGACGACGCCGATCTTCACACTGTTTGGCAGACTTCGGCTCTTTCGTCTGGTGGTAAAAGATTGTATTTCCTCTTTTTTTCTCACGGTCCTTTTCTTGATGACGTTCTTTAGTCGTAATGAGACACCCTGGACCTACTAATCCAGCCAAAAAATTTGACATGTCCTTTAACCAATTAAATAAAAATCAATTTAATCTACAGTTGTACTCCACATTACTGATGTGGATATTTACTTGTTTGAGACAGCGGAATCTCCCACCTGTTGGGCTCATCATCACCAACATCGTCTACATTTACAATTCTATCGCGTGCAAAATTATTGTTCCGATGGAGCCACTCGTGTTGATTGTCGTCATGATCAATTCCTCCCTCTAATATGGCTGACAAATTAAAAGAGCAAACTAAATTAGTTACTGAAAACCACAACTCTACATCTAACCAAGGGCACCTACTAATCAAGAAAAAAATATGTACGTTTAGACAATGGAATTTCCAGCAAGGTGGATTCATCACCAACAACATCAGTGATACAGATACTTACCTATTTTAGACAATGGAATTTCTAGCAAGGTGGATTCATCACCAACAGCATCTACGTTTACAATTCGGTCGCGTGAAAAATTATTGCTCTGATGAAGCCACTCGCCTTGATTGTCATAGTCGTCAATTCCATCCTTTAACATTGCTAGAAAAATAAACACGCTATAAGTAATAATTCCATCCCTTGATTTTTGTCAAAAAAACTATGTTGATTATTTAATTAGTAATAATTATCAACACACTATAAGTAAAATAATTAACTAACCAGAATATGAGACAAACCCTTGTTGACCACTAACAGATACATGATTGTGGGAAATCGCTTCACATATCATCATGAAAATTTACATGTCAGTGCGTAAAAAAAGAATCAAGGTACTACATTGTTTTTCCATTGCAAAAGAAACATACATGATGCTGCTGTACTCAAATTAATTCCACGCCCAAAGGTATAAGATGCAAACCCTTGATGACCAGTAATAGATACATAACCATGGAAAACCGCTTCGCATTAAATGTTAATGTCAAAGCGCCAAAAAATGTACAGCTACTATATTCAATTAATTCAGAAAGAAACACACCTGATGCAGCTTTACTCAAATAAATTCTATGATTAGATAGGCAACCGGTATAAGATGCAAATTCTTGTCCACCAGCAAAAGAACCAAAATAATGGTGACGCCCTGGACATATAATCAGGGCAAAATACAAAATAAAAACAATTATACCACAAAATAACAAAAATCAAGCTCGGAATGTTGTAAAACCTGATTTAGGTGTTGGATTAATCAACACAGATTCCGGTGTGAACTCTTGTGTATGTTCTGCCACTGCTACCAGGTTACCAGCCCCTTTAGCTGACAAACCAGTGTGACCTCTTGACGTTGTTGAGCTGCTACTGCCGCAGACGCCTCTTTCTCAACCTTCTTTCACTGGTAATCTTGTCTCCGCTTTGCATTCCTCTGTTCCTTGACTTCAGCTGGTAAACTTGCATAGGTCTCACGATGTTTCTTGTTGACTGTAACAGGTTCGAACAAAAAAAATGGAAATGCATTGGTATAACAAAAGGAAGTGTCGTATGGACATCCCAGGGCCCACTACCCAGGCGGGTACTGGAACCGACTACTGAGTGGGCCCCCGGGACTACTCGACTTGGGCTGCATGGTTCAAGACGGCGTGGAGCACAAGGCAACCAGAGGGCTAGTACTCGGTTAGGAAACTAGACATGTCCGGATCCATGTAGAGTACTCCTAGCCGTGTACGACTAGTACTCTCCCTTCTAAACAGACTTGTAACCCTACCTCCCGGACTATATAAGGCAAGGTAGGGACACCTATCTCTCTATCTGCATCATCTTGTAACAACACCCAATCAATCGAGAGCTACGCAGCATACAGGACGTAGGGTATTAGGCACCTCGCGGCCCAAACCTGTCTAAATTGTGTGCCACATTGAAGGACCGATTAGGCGACCAGAGAGGGGGGGAGTGAATGGGAGCCGCTAAAAATTCTTCCCGAGGAATGAACTCGGCCTATGCCCCAAATTCACAACCAAGGATTCCCACACGAGTTTGCCAAGGTCGCGTAGTCACAACGGACCTACCAACCCTAGGAACAAACCCCAACTCAAAGCAACACGGAAGCGCAACTTAAGAAGCAAAGGACTTAGGCAATCTGCGAAGTCCCGGGCGGACAGTCCGAGGTGACCGGGCGGATGGTCCGCGGGTCAAGGGCGGACGGTCCGCAAAAGATTGCAGAACCTTCAGTATGCACCCCTCAAAATTCGGACGGTCCGTGCCCTTCCCTCGGACGGTCCGTGGGTAATTCGTACCGCGTGGACGGTCTGCGATGCCTGGGCGGACGGTCCGCAAACCCCTTGCAACACAAAGCAACTTTCCCGACGGATCAAACCACAAACACGCAAGAACAAGCGACGAACTGGACGAACAGCAAGTCACACGGACTGTCCGCACCTACCAGGCGGACTGTCCGCCAGGTGCGGACAGAGCAGCTCGAGCCCGAAAATGAGAAGTCAACCCGTCCTATCCATCCATGGATCTCCTAAACGGCTTGAGCTCTTGAGGCAAGATTTGGGGGAGACGTGAAGCGTCCCTAGGAGATGCTATACCCCAAAACTTGAGACCTCAAACGAACTAAATCGCCGGGAATCGAATCGCAACCGAGCTCTACTAAAAAGCTAGGGTTCCAACCGAAATCCTTCAATCGGAGGCCAAATCCGAAGATTGGGGGGTCAAGATCAAGCACAAAGATGCACAAGACATCTATCCATGATCCCCACCAACAAATGCGAACCCAAACACCTCAGAATCGAAGGAACAAGACGCGCACGAAAATCCAACGAAAATAGCTCGAAAAAGACACGAAAATCACACGAGCTACAAGAAGGAAATCAACGCAACCATGAATGCTTCCATACACTCGGAGGTCAGATTCTCTACAAAGCGGTGAAGAAAATCTACGCCTATGGAGCAGGGAAATGAGAAGCAGTCCGGATCGATGGTTTGCCCAGAAAACCCTAGAGCTATATATATGAGTCCCTCTGGGTTGGGCAAATGACCAAGCTACCCCTAGCACTTAAACTTAAGATACAAACCCCTCAGGGGCAAATAGGTCATGTAGCACACCTCTTCATCGCACGGCCACGCCTTCGCCGCAGTTCGCGTCCTCCCGATGCAAGCCCTGCGATCCCGCCACGTGTCCGCCGGCTTCAAAGCTTCTCGGCGCGCCCGGATCCCGTCTCCGCCCGCCGAGCCTCCGGTCTTGGTTTTGTGGCTCAACCAAGTAACCCGACGGTTTTGTGGTGAACCGCCGCAAACCCCGCGTGCAGACTCCGGTCGTGAGCCGCTACCCTGCACCGGCTCCGGTCGACGACTTCGTCTTGCTTTTCTTGCCACCATGCGGCCCGCACTTGACCCTGCTGGCCACCGGGTCCCTCGAGCCGAGCCTACTTGTCTCTCCACTCCTCGGAGGCCCCGCAAGGCTAAGACCTTTCGCGCCCGCTCTTCACCTGCACCAACACGAGTCAAGCCGCAACCTGCACCTGCAATACTCGGCCAAGAGTCAGTCCACACCACGTTGTCAATCACTCATCACACCAGGGAGCGACCATCCACCGGTCCTCGGACGCTCCGGTCCTCACACGTGTCTCTCCTTCGAGTTCCCGATCTCGGCGAGGCCACAAACGTCTACCTTGGGTACTCCCCTTGGTAGGTTGCCGGTCTAAAACACCGACAGCTGGCGCACCAGGTAGGGGTTCTCGCTGAAGATCTCATGGCAAATTCGACGGCTTCAATCGTCATAAAGCCAACCGCCACCTTCAACCGCGGCGACACCTTTGTCTTCGGCTCCTGGGTCTGCACCTCTGACGGCGCTGGTTCGTTCAAGCGCTACCTCACCATGACCCCGGACCCGGAGCCCGGACTCATGACACCTCCCGAAGTTGTCACGGGCCAACTCGTCGAGAAATTCGACGAATTTTGCTCTACAACCAAGCCACCGGCTTCGAGACTGGATCCACCTCCAACTCGAACTCGACGACAACCTGGATCAAGCCACGCGGGCTGGCTCCTGAGCCATCGTGTGGACTGATCCTCCCACACGAGCACTTCCTGTACAGCCTCCACAGCGCCAGCGCGGTCTACGCGGATGCACTCATCCCGCGTCGGGCCGGCAAGGTGGTCGTCTCCGAGTACTCCTCGAACTCCAACGCCGTTTCCAACTACAACTCGGACTCTTCCTACAAGTCCAACTTCGGAGTGGATCCGATCGAGCCCGAGTCCGAGCTCAACTCTACTGAGGAGCCGTTGTCAGGTCCTGCCGCTGGCTTGGTCATCATGTCTACTCCAGCAGGTAGATTCATCTACTGGCCCCACCAGATTCCCGCAGACCTGACAGATGACAACTCACGCTGCGTCGCCTACCTCGAGACACTCCCGTTCCAGGAAGCAACACCTCTGACTCCCATAGCAGAGGAGTACTCACCAACCGAGGTGGCAACCACTGACTCTGGTTTCTGCACACCCGACTGTGAGGTATTCGTGACAATTGCAGAAGCCAGCACTTCGGAGGCCCGAGTTGATCGGTACCTCGATGAAATCTCAGACGACGAGGAGTCAACCAACGCACCCCCAGATGAGACTACTGAGGCCAAGAATGCCCAGCATAACCGCAACAAGAAGCGAGAAGATCGACGCCAGCGGCTTCGGGAAGTCCTACCCATCCGCAACCTCAACGATGCTCTGGAAGAAATCTCCAACCAGAACCACACTACCCCTGAGTAATGCCTTCTGTCCATCAACAGGATAGAGCGAGCGGTTCAGGGGCATCATGCAGGCGACCTCATAGCCAGACTCACGGAGGATGCCTACTTCATGCAGGTCGACGACAGGATCGCCAGAGCTGCAAACCAAGAAGCCACCAGCCGCAGCCGCACTCCGGCAGAGGTCGGACCCAACAGCGTTCGCGGAGAACACCAGCCGACCCCCAATCGCTCTAGAGCTACGGGAGGAGGACCTTCACAAGGCGGTGCTTGCGGCGGTGGCGGTGGCGGCGGCGGCAGCAGTGGTAGCTCCTCCCACAGCGACGGCAGAAGACGCGGTGGCGGCGGTGATCACGGAGGCCGAGGCCACGTGAACAGCCATGCCACCGGCAACGAACGTGGTGGCTACGACGCCCGCCACATGATCGATGAAATACGTCGCGCCAAGGAGACTATCGACGTCAGCGACAGTGACGGCTTCCCCGCCTACTCCCCACGACTTCGCGCTCTGCTACTTCCCCAAAAGTTCAAGCCTCTTGGGATCAACAAGTACGACGCGAAGCAAGACCCAGTACAGTGACTCAGGTGCTATGCCTTGGCCATCGAGAACGTTGGTGGCAATAACGACACGAAGTGCCTCTACTTCCCCTTCTGCCTGGACCAAGCCCCACTCACATGGCTCGAGTCACTCAACAAGAACTCGATCAACGAGTGGGACTAGCAGAAGGCACAGTTCACCAGCAACATCGCGGGCGCCATGGGGCGCTCGGGTACTCGCATGGACCTGGCGATGGTCAAACAGGAGCAAGGCGAGACGCTCCGCCAGTACATGCACCGCTTTTTCGATAAGCACGCGACCGTAGTTGACGTCACCGACAAAGAAGTTATCGACTGCTTCCAAGACGGTCTCTATCACTGTCGCACCTTCGAAGACTTCGGTCGCCACCGCCCAAGTTCCATAACCAAGCTCAAGGACGTGATCAATTCATGGGCTGATGAGGAAGACAAGGCCAAAGCCAAGTATGACTCCAATCGCGGCAAGAGCAAGAACAACACGGGCGGCAACAACAACAAGGATCAAGGGGGTCGCAACAACAACAACAACAACAACAATAACTACTCGGGTCCTAACCGCAAGCGCAAGCCAGACAACACCGTCGCGGCTGTTCAGTGCCTTGCGAAGGATACTAGCAAGAAGACCTCCGGCCGCTTCAAGGACTTGCTCAAAGAGAAGTGTCCGTGGCACCAGGACAACAACCACACTACCGAATAGTGCTACCAGCTCCGGCAGGCACCCAAGGAGACTCCTGAGCCATATCACCCTCACGACAAAAAGGGCAAAGCCAAAGTCGACGAAGGCAACGGCGACTTCCAAGAACCCGACAAGATGGTCAATGTCCTTTTTGGTGGCATCCCCACCAAGAGAGCGCATAAGCTAACTCTGCGCGAAGTCTTGAACATTGAACCGGCGGTACCAACACCTCTCAGGTGGTCGGAGGTACCCATCACCTTCTCCCGCGTGGATCAATGGACAAGCTTCTCTGAGCCAGGACGTTTCCCACTCGTCCTGAACCCAGTAGTCGCAGGCTCCAGACTCACCAAGGTACTCATCGACAGTGGAAGCGAACTCAACGTCCTGTTCACCAAGACCTTGAAGAAGATGAAGCTTGACATCACTGGCATGCTCACCAGGAGCACGTCACCCTTCTACGACATCGTCCCAGGCAACGCGGCTATACCACTTGGCTCAGTGGTCCTGCCAGTTACCTTCGGGACAAGGGAGAACTACCGCACCGAGTACATCAAGTTCGAGGTTGCGGACTTCGAGACTTCCTACCATGCCATCCTCGGTAGACCAGCTCTTGCCAAGATCGTGGCGATCCCCCACTACGTGTACTTGGTACTCAAGATGCCAAGTCCTGCCGGAGTACTCGCGCTGCAAGGGGATTTGAAGATTTTCTACTACTGCGACACCGAAGCCGTGGAGCTCGCAGCAACTAATCAAGTACCCAACGTGATGATGGAGATCTTCGCTGCATCAAAGAAGCTCGCTCCGACCGAACTCGAGATACCTGAGAAGACTGAAACCTCCAACAAACCTCAGCCAACAGAGGAAGTACAGGTGAAGGTCATCGACCTCGGGACCGGCGACAGCAGCAAGACTACCATGATCGGCGCGGGGCTCGACCCCAAATAGGAAGACGCGCTCATCAATTTCCTTCGGGCTAACCGAGACATCTTTGTGTGGAAGCCATCGGACATGCCAGGTGTGCCCAGGAGGCTGATCGAGCACTCACTCAACATCGATCCTAAAGCTACCCCCAAGCGACAACATCTCCGCCGATTCACTGACGACCGACGGGACGCCATCAAGAAGGAACTCGCCAAACTACTCGCGGCTGGCTTCATCAGATAAGTCTTCCGTCCTGAGTGGCTCCCCAACCCCGTCCTCGTCTGCAAGAAGAACACTAACGAGTGGAGGATGTGCGTCGACTACACCGACCTCAACAAGCACTGCCCCAAGGACCCCTTCGGGTTGCCGCGGATTGATCAAGTCATCGACTCCACGGCGGGATGCGACCTGCTATGCTTCCTCGACTGCTACTCAGGGTACCACCAGATCGCAATCAAGGAAGAAGACCAGGAGAAGACCGTGTTCAGCACCCCATTCGGCGCCTACTGCTACACGACGATGTCGTTCGGGTTGAAGAACGCCGGCGCTACCTACCAGCGAGCTATCCAGGCATGCTTCAAGGAGCAGCTCAACAAGAACGTCGAAGCCTACGTGGATGACGTGGTCGTCAAGACCAGGAACTCAGACATGCTCATCATCGATCTTGAAGAGACTTTCGCATCTCTGTGGGAGTACCAGTGGAAGCTCAACCCTAACAAGTGCGTCTTCGGCGTACCCTCAGGGAAACTACTCGGTTTCATCATCAGCCATCGCGGCATTGAAGCCAACCCCGAGAAAATCTACGCCATCACCAGCATGAAGGATCTGACTTGCATCAAGGATGTCCAGAAGCTCACAGGGTGCATGGCGGCCCTGAACAGATTCATGTCAAAGCTTGGAGAGCGGGGACTACCCTTCTTCAAGCTACTCAAGCACCAGGAGAGGTTCGCGTGGACCGTGGAGGCTGATCAAGCTCTAACGCAGCTTAAAGACTTCCTGTCCAAGCCACCAGTCCTCATGACTCCTCACAAAAAGGAGCAGCTACTACTCTACCTCGCTGCAACCGCTCATGTGGTCAGTACTGCCATCGTTGTTGTCGGTGTTTTAGACCGGCAACCTACCAAGGGGAGTACCCGAGGTAGATGTTTGTGGCCTCACCGAGATTAGGAACTCGAAGGAGAGACACATGGCACACAATTTAGATAGGTTCGGGCCGCTAGGTGCGTAATACCCTACATCATGTATGCTGTGTAGCTCTGGATTGATTGGGTGTTGTTACAAGATGATGCGGATGACAGATAGGGGTCCCTGCCTCGCCTTATATAGTCCGGGAGGCAGGGTTACAAGTCGGTTTAGGGAGGAGAGTACTAGTCGTACATGGCTAGGAGTACTCTACATGGATCCAAACATGCCTAGCTTCCAAACTGAGTACTAGCCCTCTGGTTGCCTTGTGCTCCAAGCTGCCTTGTACCGTGTAGCCCAAGTCGAGTAGTCACGGGGGCCCACGCAGTACTCGGTTCCAGTACCCGCCTGGGTAGTGGGCCCTGGGATGTCCATACGACAAGCCCCTGAGTACTTTGTAGTCGAGCAGGATGTTTTCGAGTAGTCTTGACGGCCTTGGCGAGTAGTCCTTGAGCGTCCCCGAGTTCCGCAAGCCGAAAGTCCTCAAGAATGCTTGAATCATCCCGAGGCTAGAAGGTACTCCAGCTGATCTTTGAGTAGTCTTGAAGTCTTCTCGAGTAGTCCCCAAGCGTCCCCAAGTGCTTCTCTCGAAGGTCTTCAATAATATTCCTGATGTCTTAATGAAAAATCATATGGAAAATGCGATTCGAAGAATCGCATTCCATATCGAATGTAGCCCCCGAGCCTTAGGTCGAATTGTAGATACAAGCTAAGGGTCAATCTGAAGTTCTGCCAATCTTATCCTGAAAAATCTGGAGAATAAACCGAAGGACACGTGGCACGGAGCCCCCGAGCCTTGAGTCGAGTACTTCTCTTGAATTGAAGGGTCATCTTGACTGTAGAATGCATCCAGAGTGGGTCCTTGATCTGGATTAGCCCACTGATTCCAGCGATCGAAGTCGAGCCCCTGAGATTGAGAGCTTCGAGTATTGGAATATGAAGGGTCAGCCCGCCTACGCTGAGTCAACCGCTTGGAACTGAGCCACCCAGTGGCTTATAAATAACAGGGCAACCCCTTAGGGTTTTTTCACTTCCAGCAGTTGTAGTCTTTGCGATTAGATCTGAAGAGCCCCCTTCACCACTGCCACCGCCGCCGCCTAGTAGATTAGATCTACTTCAGAGCAGCCGCCGTAGTCCGCCCCCCCCCTCACAGCCCCTGAGCGAATGCGAGTGAAAACACTCGTGACTGGGAGGACGAAGGCGTCACCGGCGAAGAGCACGAAGACGGGCACATCGAAGAAGAGGAGCCGCGATGAGGCCGGCGATGCTGGTCAGTGGCCGTCGTCGCCGCCCCATTCCACTCCGCCGAATCCATCGAAGGAGTGGAAGAAGGCGAAATTGAAAACCCAGGACCTCCTAGCCCATGTCAACAGCGGTTTCCTCCGCGAGAAGGAGATGGTCCTGTGGTGCGCCGCCACTGGAGATCCATATCCGATGGAGAAGAATCCGAATGAGATCCCGATGTACGCGCGATTCGTGGAGCGCGGACTCGCCCTTCCTGCGAGCAACTTCTTCAAAGGGATGCACCTCAACCTCAATCCTAATGGTATTTTCCACATCTCCATCTTCATCCATTTCTGCGAGGCGTTTGTGGGGATCAAGCCCCACTAGATCTTGTTCCGCAAGTTTTTCAGGTGAAGCCCAGCCAAGCGTAGATGACCCCCGGGTAGTTGGAGGTGCCGGAGTGCAAATACGTGAGGATGTCACCGGGCAGTACTTGCCGTACAAGTTGATAGACTCCAACCAAGATTGGAAGTCGAAGTGGTTCTACATCAGCAACCACCACCTGGGCCTACCAAAGTCGAGCGCGCGGGTACCAACCGAAGCATGCGCCATGGTGGAACTCAGAGCCCACCATGCAGGAAGGCCTCCAGTTGCCTGCGCTGCTGGAGAAGATTAAGGCCCTGAGGAAGGCCGGATTAAGGGCCGAACATGTGGCCTTCAGTTTCATGAAGCGGAGAGTACAGCCACTAATGGCACGTGATCATCTTGGCTACGAGTACACCAGCGCCGAAGATACTTCACGGATGCCTGGTGCGGAGATCGATGATGACGTGATCATTGAGAGGCTGGGGAAAACCTTTAAGGATATGCCCTCGTTCACGCCATGCCCCTTGCCGGAGTACTCCGCAGCACGCCCGCCGTCGGAGGTTAGTAGTCGTGGCCAGATCCCCCGAGTACTAGTAGCATGTGTAGACGTACTGATGCTTGTTTGGTCTTGTAGGAGGACCTCCAGAAGTTCATCTCCATCCCGCCGTCCCCCCCCCTCCCGCAGCTTGAGAAACAACCTCAGGGGAAGGTGGAGCCGAAGGCGAAAGAGCGCCGAGTAGTCGGCGAGGATGATGATGCTGTCGTCATTGAAGATACATCCGACGAGGAAGATGAAGAGACACTGCAACAGCGCTTCTAGCTATGCTCCAGGTTTAACCAAGCTGGGATGCCGCATGTGCCAGTGATTGAGTAGCCGGCCAGTCTCGAGGCGGACTTGCCGCTGAGGAAGCCCCGCAATGGGGCGCGCAAACGCGCCGTGAAGAAGTTGAAATTGTCTGAAGCCACCAGACAAGAGGTGGGTACCGCAACTTGAGTAGTCGAGTATATACCAAGTAATCTGTTACTGACGACTTGATTTACTTTGTTGCAGGACATTCCCTCCTCGGATCCCGCTACCCAAGACTGGGATATAATGGGGGTGACGTCTGGAAGAAGTACCAGCCTGCCTCCAGCTACTGAAGATGTTGTGCCTGGCGAGGCACAGGAGCAAGCCGCGACGGTGGAGATCCATCCGCAGTCGTCGGCGGAAGAAGTCCAAGGCCCTCCTCCTGCTGTGGCCATGGCCGTTGAGCAGCCGAAGGAGAGGGAACAAGAGCTCGAGTAGTCATTGGCTGTGATGTTCATGCTGCTGACTCAGTACTTCTCTATGCAGGAAATCCACCGACTTATCGTGGGATGAGGCGGAGACTAGTGCGTCTGCCGATGGTGTGGACCACTCGATAGAAGCACGAGGACCCACACCGCCGAGGTTGGAGCTGAGCCGAGACTTGAAGAGGCCACCTTTGTAGAAGGTGCATACCCTGCTATGGTGAGTACTTTGCATGTAGAGTAGTTGTAGCAACCATATGTTGCTGACTAGATCTTGACAGGGCCGCAAGCTGAGGGAGAGGTGATCCCCGAAGCGGTAGCCATGGAGGCGGCTACTGTCGAAGCAACAACTACTGAGCCAGTTGTCAAGCGGTCGACGACTGCAGCCCCCGAGCCAAGGGTGGAGATACGGGTTGATCCGCAACCCGATGCGAGTACTGAAGTTGTCGTCTGTGAGGCGATGGTAGAAGATGCAGCGCTGCTCCACTCAGCGCCAATGTCAGAGACTGGGACCTCAAGCCGCGGAGGCCTCGAGTTGTTAGACGACGATCTGATCGACCCGGCCGTTGTGTCTCTAAGCATGGAGTCATGGCGTCGCACAGAGCAGTGGGTCAAGGCATGCTATGAATACCCTGAGTAGTCTTGCGGTGGTGAGTACGGATGAAGCTTTGATCTTGCGTAGAACCTCGTAGAGAGATCCCAAAAGAGAACCGAGCTTCTGAAGGGATACGGTGATACGGTCATCTGCGCTGAAGCTCTAGAGAGGGAGTTGGACAAGTCAAAGAAGCACTCTGCACTACTTCAATCCAAACTTGACAGCACCTTCACCCAGTACCACAACGAGGTACAAGATATGCAGGCGAAGAGGGATGATCTGATCAAGAAGAACAAGACACTTCACTAGAAGAACAAAGGTATGCCTTCCACCGCAGGGCTTGAGTACTTATTTGTGTTGCTTATCTGTAGTGTGACGCCTGCTGTCGAGTTGTCTGCAGATCTTGAGGCTACTATCGAGCAGCTGAAGGCCTCCGAGACAGACTTGAAGAACATCGTGTACAGGGAGACAAACCGCCGAGAGGTAGCCGAATATAAATATGCGGAGATGCGCCATGAGTGCATCAAATGGATGGAGCTTCATGAAGCCTCCGATCTAGACCTTGTGCGTTGTTACAAATCTCTGCAGAAGCTCAATGAAGACTACGAGAAGCTGCGGGCGTCGCTGAAGGAGCTTGAAGAAGCCGCACTTCCGATTGCAAGATTGTTGGTCCCACATCTAGGTGGGCCTAAGATAGCTCCGCTCATGGACAGGTTGAAAGAAGCCCCCGGGCGCTTGGCGACATATGTCAAGCACTTGGCGAAGTCGATACCGAACCAAGTACTCGCCTTCATGAAGTCGTACTTCCCCAAGGCGCCAGTGGATGTGGTGGCTGGAGGTCTTGCGGCGAACTGCACAGACGAGCAGTACAAAGCTCTGTTAGAAGAGATGGCGCCTATTGCCGAGCAAGTCGCCGACAAGTTGAACCTTCAGTAAATGCACCTGTAGAAGTAGTTGATGTACAGTGGTAGTTGATGTAAGATAAACAAGTTAGTTAAGAACTCATTTAAATATGATTGAAGTTGTTTCACTTCTATGATGAGCTATGAGTACTCGTTGCCGCGGCGTGCAGCGAAGCCTGCGGAGTACCAAGTCATTGAAGAGGCGATGAGTAGTAGTACTCAGTAGGAACCGTCTAGTTAGGAGACACAGTAAACAAGTTGAGTAGAATCAAACTTTATTACTGATGAAAGAGTACACCTGGATGGCCAGGGCCGTTACAGATAAGTAGTCGCCAGGACCCGTAGGCCGCCTATGGCTAAGTAATCACTAGGGCCATGGACTACTTACAGCTGGAGATCCGTAGGTAGCCGTTGAAGCTGGATCAGAAGAGTAGATGTAGACCGCTGCCAAAGCCCTTGGACTGTGTGCAGCCCAGGATCCGTGAGTAGCCGTTAACACTGGATCTTAGAGAAAAGTAGTCCGTAGACTGGCGCTAGGACCGGTAGGCCGCTTACAGCAAGGAGTCCATGAGTAGCCGTGTAGGCTGGACCCGTAGGTGAGTAGTCGAGTGACTACGCGTAGAAGCGACACAGTTGGTCGACGTTCCACGAGTTTTTGATGTCTTCGCCTTCAAGTGTCTGGAGACGATAGGAGCCCGGGCCGGTGACCTTGGATACTAAGAAAGGACCTTCCCAGGGTGAGCTGAGCTTGTGTATCCCATCCGTGTTCTGGATACGACGGAGGACTAGATCGCCGACATTGAAGGAGCGTACCTTGACGTTGCGATCGTGGTAGCGTCGACCCTCCAGGTACCTTGCTGATTGGATGAGGGTGGCGCAGCGGGCTTCTTCGAGGCTGTCGATGTCAACCCGTCTACTGTCATCTGAGATGCCTTCGTCATATTGTTCTACTGCCGGGGATTCCAACATCACGTCGGCGGGTAGAATAGCTTCGGAGCCATAGACCAGGAAGTAGGGTGACTGCCCAGTTGGCTTGGTAGGTTGAGTACGAAGCCCCCAGAGTGCGTTGGGTAGTTCATTGATCCACTTGCCCCCTTTTGTGTTAGCGGCATCGTGGAGTTGCTTCTTGAGGGCGTCGAGTACCATCCCGTTGGTGCGCTCCACCTGGCCGTTAGCGCGCGGGTGGGCGACTGAGACGTACCGGACGTCGATCCTGCTGTTCTCGCAGTACTCCCAGAACTGATGGTTGTTGAAGTTGGAGCCCAGATCTGTGACGATGTGATGGGGTAGCCCAGAGCGATGCACGAGTTCATCCAAGAAGTCAAGTACTCTGTCGGCCTTCGGACAGGTGACCGGCTTGACTTCGATCCACTTGGTGAACTTGTTGATAGCCACCAGAACTCTATTGAATCCTCCTGGCGCAGTTGGCAGAGGCCCAATCATGTCGAGACCAGGTCGGCGGTTTCATGACTAGCTTATAGGCTGGGACGTGTTGCTGCTTGGCAAAGAATTGGCACCCTTGGCACCTTCTGACGAGTTCTTCTGCATCGCTCAGAGCTATAGGCCAGTAGAACGCTCGTCAAAAAGCCTTGCTCACCAGCGTGCGAGAGGACGCGTGGTTGCCGCAGACGCCTTTGTGGATCTCCTCCAAGATGTCCTTGCCTCCTTCCTGAGGTACGCACTTCATGAGTACTCCAGAAGTTGAACCCCACCTATAGAGCTTGTCCCCGACTAGTGTGTAGGTCTTGGCTTGTCAGACGAGTTGTTCTGCCTTGTTCTTGTTGGAAGGGACCTTCTGCTCGCAGATGTAGTCGATGAAGGGTTGCCTCCAGTCCACGTCGATCATCATGACCACCTGACTGGGCTGAGATGGCCCAGGGTCAGTGGTCGTTGGTGCCGACTCCGGGATGGATGGCGTATGAAGTTTGTGGATGAAGACTCCAGCGGGTACTTGAGCGCGAGTAGAACCAAGCTTCGACAGGACGTCCGCTGCAACGTTGTTGTCGCGAATGACATGATGGAACTCGAGACCATGGAATTTGTTCTCGAGCTTGCGGACTTCTAGGAAGTAGGCGTCCATGTTCTCCTTGTTGCGGTCCCAAGAGTCATTGACCTAGTTGACAACCACAGCGGAGTCGCCATAGACTAGTAGCCGCTTGATGCCCAATGCTTCATACTCGGCTTCATTATTTGAGACCTTCCAGAATATCTGCAGGACGTACTTGAGTTGTTCGCCCTTTGGAGAGATTACGAGTACTCCTGTGCCTGCGCCCTCGAGCTTGAGTAAGCCGTCGAAGTACATCACCCAATGCTCTGGTCGCTCTGTTGGTGTGGGTAGTTGGTTTTCCCGCCACTCTGCCATGAAGTCGACTAGTGCTTGAGACTTGATGGCGGTGCGTGACTTGAAGTCGATGTTGAGGGTGCCAAGCTCGACCGCCCACTTGGAGATTCTCCTAGTTGCATCTTGGTTGTGGAGTATGTCACCGAGTGGGTAGTCGGTGATGACAGTAATCAAGTACTCCTGGAGATTCTCCTAATCGTTGTAGAGTAGCTTCTGGACCAGTTGGTACCGGGCCTTGGACTCAGACAGGACCTCGCTGACGAAGTAGACTGGTCGCTAGACTGGGTAGGCGTGGCCTTCTTCCTACCGCTCGACGACGATGGCAATACTGACCACATGAGTAGTCGCAACGAGGTAGAGCAGTAGCTGCTCCTTTTTGCGAGGAGCCGTGAGGACTAGTGGCTTGGACAGGAAGTCTTTAAGCTGTGTCAGAGCTTGATCAGCCTCTGCGGTCCACGCAAACTTCTCTAGGTGCTTGAGTAGCTTGAAGAAGGGTAGTCCCCGTTCTCCAAGCTTCGAGATGAATCTGTTCAGGGCCGCCATGCACCCGGTCAGCTTCTGGACATCCTTGATGCAGGTTGGAGCTTTCATGTTGGTGATGGCAGAGATCTTCTCGGGGTTGGCTTCGATGCCGCGGTGGCTGATGATGAAGCCGAGTAGTTTTTTTGAAGGTACGCCGAAGACACACTTGTTGGGGTTGAGCTTCCACTGGTACTCTCGCAGGGATGCGAAAGTCTCTTCAAGATCGGCGATGAGCGTATCAGAGTTTCTTGTCTTGACGACCACGTCATCCACGTATGCTTCGATGTTCTTGTTGAGCAGCTCCTTGAAGCAGGCCTGGATAGCTTGTTGATAGGTAGCGCCAGCGTTCTTCAACC
This sequence comes from Cenchrus fungigraminus, assembly GCA_036936925.1. NCBI lineage: Eukaryota > Viridiplantae > Streptophyta > Magnoliopsida > Poales > Poaceae > Cenchrus > Cenchrus fungigraminus. The sequence goes on along the minus strand of CM072768.1, from coordinate 114,651,480 downwards.
CGAACGACATCGTCGTGTAGCAGTAGGTGCCGAATGGGGTAACGCGGTCTTCTCATGGTCTTCTTCCTTGATTGTGATCTGGTGGTACCCGGAGTAGCAGTCGAGGAAGCAGAGCAGGTCGCAGCCCACCGTGGAATCGATGACTTGATCAATCCTCGGCAACCCGAAGAGGTCCTTGGGGCAGTGCTTGTTGAGGTCGGTGTAGTCGACGCACATCCTCCACTCGTTGGTGTTCTTCTTGCGGATGAGGACGGGGTTGGCGAGCCACTCAGGATGGAAAACTTCTCTGATGAAGCCAGCTGTGAGTAGTTTGGCGAGTTCCTTCTTGATGGTGTCACATTGGTCGTCGACGAAGCGACAGAGATGTTGTCGCTTGGGCGTAGCTTTAGGGTCAATGTTGAGTGAGTGCTCGATCAGCCTCCTGGCACACCTAGCATATCTGCTGGTTTCCACGCGAAGATGTCTCGGTTAGCCCGGAGGAAGCTGACGAGTGTTGATGGCTGTTAAGTGCTTACTTTAGCCGTCAATTTACTCATGAATAAAGGAGCAAGAGGCATTTCTTACATGCATTTTAGTTATGAATAATGTAGTTCCACTTGTCCTTGGAGATTATGTGATTGCAGGAAAATAAGAATAAAGAAGTGGCAAACTCACCTTCTATGATTCATGCCACATCACCTCAGCCAAGGAGTGGCTGCCACCTCAGGTGCCATGCATGCAAGCCATGTCACCAATCCAAGGGAGGCAAGCCCCGACGAATCAGAGCGTGACACGTGGACTTCACATGGATCCATGGGCCCACCATAGCACCTAAACCGCCTCAAGAGCACGTGTACACCGGGGACCGACCTAAGGGCCCACAGGACAGCCACCCTGAGGAAGCACATCCCGAAGGGGGCCCACCTGGGGTCGGCCGACCCTTGGATCGGCCGAACTGACCTTGGGTCGGCTGATCCAGGGCCTCCTCGTGGTGCTTGTCCATTGGTCCTAGAGGCCATCCCCGGAGTGTTTCACTCCTCTTGATGACGGTGCTCAGGCCTATAAATAGAAGGGGAGGGGGTTCATTTCTTACCAACACATCTTACTCCTCCTCTCTCACATTTGGTTTCTAAGGTTAGGAGGTAGGCTAGAGTAGTTCTACTTCAGGTTCCAAGTCTACTTTGGGATCTAGGTATGAGTTCTCTTGTATCTTTATTTTATTGTATGACTTTGATCTACTTCAGTTATTCAGCTATTTCATATAAAGTTGTGCTTGTATACATGGGTGATTTGTTCATGTGTTCTTCGCTTGTTCATCATTTAGAGGCTCATGTTCTTGATGAACAAGGCCTTTTGATCCAGTTGACGAGTGACTTACATATGTTTTCGGTGTTTGTTCATAAGTTAGAGGCTCGTGTTCTTCACAAACACGACCCTTTGATCTTGTTGAATAGACATAGGAAAGCACAAATCCATTTGTGTACCTAGCCTAGTTTGATCTAGTTAGATCCCATGTTTGTGTTGTATGAAGTTCGTGCTCAAGCTACGGTACTCGGTGCAATTGGCCGGTTTACCTGGCGGCTCTGACCTGGGTCACAATAGCTCAGGCCGGTCAGGGTCCTGCTAACAATGTAAGCGTGGTGCTTGGGTTGCGTAGCTACGTTGCTTACGAGTGTATCCCACAGTTTGTCTTGGGGTAGGCCGCGGTGGTGACAGCTGTTGGACCCTTCTGGAATCCCCCACGTTCGGATACGCTGTAGGAGTCTAAAGTCTAACAATCAGAGTCGTGCGTAAGCGACGCGGGAGGTTAGCTCCCCGTTTGTACCTGGGTGCTTGAGCCAGCAGTCATGCAATGCTAGTTTGTATCTAACTCGTCTGACTAACTTTGTGTGTTTAGTACCTTAGAACCTAGAACTAACTCGTATGTTGCCTCCTAAGCCTAGAACCTTTAGAGAGAGTGTGTTTGTGTGTTCACGCTACCAACCTATCTATAATATCTTACCCCTGTACTTGAGTGCTGGTTTCTTCCCGTCTATGATTTATACTCATTGCAATAGTGTTGAACTTGTTAATCCGCCCAGCCTTTCTTGGATTCGATACCCTTTGGAATACTCCTTTGGGGAAATGCTACAATGGTACTTTCGTGTGCTTGCAGACTCTTGTAATTGTTAGGATTACCATTTGGATATTTCTGGCATCGTTGCTAGGAACTCATAACTTAGCATCGAGGTTAAGAAATACCAACAAGCATTTCTGGCACCGTTGCCGGGGAAGGCTAAGGATAACATGTCAACACTTTGCAAATGTTTATAATTGAGAGCCTGTGTGGTTCAAGGACCGGTGGATGGTCGCTTCCTGGTGTGATGAGTGATTGACAACGTTGTGTGGACTGATTCTTGGCTAAGTATTGCAGGTGCAGGTTGCGACTTGACTGGTGTTGGTGCAGGTGAAGAACAAGCGCGAAAGGTCGTTGCCGGTGAGGCCTCCAGGTGTGGAGAAGACAAGTAGGCTTGGTTCGAGGGACCCGGTGGCCAGCGGGGTCAAGTGCGGGCCGCATGGTGGCAAGAACAACAAGATGAAGTCGTGGACGGTTTCTTGGTTGAGCCTCAAAACCAAGGTCGAGCCGGGACTACGTGGGAGCCAAGTCATGAGTGGTGATTGGCGGAGGCTACACCGAGTTCGCGGGGTTTCCAGTGGTTCACCAGAAAACCACTGGGTTCCTTGGTTGATCCACAAAGCCAAGACCGAAGCCCAAAGACGGAGGTGCAGCAGCATCAGACTGGTCTGACCGGTGGGTACCGGTCTGACCGGTGAGGAGCACCAGTATGACCGGTGTGCGATGACGCAGTCTGGAATCTTCGAAGCGGAGGACACGCGTCGGGATCGCAAGGCTTGCGTCGAGGCTAAGCAAGTTTGCGGTCGCTGGGCATCCGTCCGATGGTGCGAAGACAAAAACTTCCAAATTTGCCCTTGAGGGGCATGTATCCCTAGTTAGCTAGTAAGGGTATTTTAGTCTTTCGGCTTGCCTCCATATAACCCAAGGGGTGAGAGGATGGCAGCCATCTCTTGGAACCCTAGCTCATTTGGTTTTGCTATTTTCCCTTTCCATTTTCCTTTGGAATTTCTAGGACTAGCTTGAGAGCTTCATGGTGAGATCTTGTAAGAGGGAAGGATGATCGGGCGGAATCTAGACCTTGTATGAACCTTCATGGTATGTATAGATGATTCGGCGTGGTTCCTCAAGGCTTGATTGTGTTCTTCCCATTTTCCCTTTTTGGTGATTTTAGCAGCCTTTTCTTGGCGATTTTCTTGTGGCGGTTTTGAGACCTTTCTCTTTGGGATTTGGTGGGGGATATATGCATGAACCCCTCGTGGTTCTTTTCCCTTTGATTCCCCTCCCAAATCCGTGAGTAAAGGGTCTCAATTTTGGGGTTTTCGTTGTCCTAGGGTTCGTGGTGTTCTTGGCGGAAATCCCGCGATTCTTCTTGATTCAACGAGTTTTGGTGGACCATAACTTGGCTATGGAGTGCCCATGAGGTGTTCCTACTATCCCCAAAGTTTTGTGCGAATCCGTGGAGCGAATCGGGAGATCGGGAGTTAGATTTGAGGGAGTTGACCCATGGGCGCTTTTCATCCCGAGCTGCCGAGGTGTGACCGGTCTGACCGGTGCTCTTGACCGGTCTGACCGGTGCGAACCCTTGGTGGGATTTGTCTCGGGGAACTACCCTGTTCGTGTGGTTTTGTCCCGTGGTGCTGCTGGTCAGTTCTTGGCTTGTTTGGAGTTGTTTTGCTAGGTTTTGTGAAGGGTTCTTCTTCCTTGCAGGTTGTGTTTTGGAGGTGGTTTTTATTCCAGGGCCTAGAGGAGTCACTGAGGCTTCCTGGAACGTTTGTTGTGTGGCTGCTGTAGCCACCAGCCTGACCAGTAACACTCCAGTGGCTACGTGGTCTTGACCAACTTGGGTAGTTGAGTCGGCGACATGCTTGGTTGCCGTGTTCGTCTTGTTGGAGTTTCAATCTCCTTCGAGAAGAATTTTTATCGGCTCCCATTCACTCCCCCCTCTCTGGTCGCCAGTTTCGGTCCTTCAAGTGGTATCAGAGCCGGTTACGGATCTTCGGATTCTAACCAGTCTAAGATCCAAGGATGGCGTACCAGGAATGGGGTTCGAGTCCTCCGCACTTCGATGGCAAAAACTACCAGATGTGGCAGAGGCGGATGGCGGCGTTCCTCCGCGGTAAGGGTCAGATCCTTTGGGATGTCACGGTGAACACAGCTTATGTTCATTTGATGAACTTCCTTGCTCCGGGATCGAGGGACATGTTCGACCCCAACAACAAGGCGGTCGACTACTTGTTTCGTGCTCTGTGTCAATCCGAATTCGATCGGGTTCAGACAGAGGACCTAGCTTGTAGGATTTGGTTGGAGCTAAAGAATGCTCAAGCTGGGAATGCTGAGGTTCAGGCACGGTTGTATGCGACTTACCGGAGAGAGTATGAGAACTTCACTCATCTCCCCGGTGAGTCTATTGATGCCTTGTTCCAGCGGTTCACGGTGGTTGTGAACAACATGAGGGCCAACGTCGTCGTCCTCCCGTACGATGACCATGATAGAGCTATGAAGCTGTTACACATGCTGGATCGTACTGTGTGGGATGGAAAGGTCGAGGCCATTCTTGAGTCCTAGAAGTACACCACTCTGACGGTGAACAAGTTGTTTTCTAAGCTCAAGTCTGCTGAGGTTGATCGTGGTTTGACAGCCCATCTTGAGAGCCCGACTGACTCCCATAGTCTTGCTCTCGTTGGTGGCAAAGTGGCTAAGTCTAACGCTAACGCATCCTCCAGGATGTACTCTCTGTCTTCTTTGATGTCTTTGCCAGACGAGGAGTTCGACGTGCTTGGAGAGGACGAGCTGGCGTTGCTGACCAGGCGGTTCGAGAGGCTGCACGAGAACCGGGTGAACACGAGGAGGACAGCACGGACGTGCTTTCAGTGCGGCAAGCCGGGACACTTCGTCGCCGACTGTCCGGAGAAGACGGAGAACAAGGACGGCTACAAGCACCGGTCGAACAAGGACGGCAAGTACCGATCAAGGCGCGATCACAAGCACAAGAACAAGCACAAGGACGAGCGACGGTCGAGGAAGAAGGACGGCCGCGGCAGGAAGGCCCGAGCGATGGTCGGAGCGAGCGATGTCGACTCCAGCTCCGCCTACTCTTCCTCGACCTCGAGTAGCAGTGATGATGAAGGTGATCGGCGCAAGAACAAGAAGTCATCCAAGAACTTGAGCGGGTTGAGCTGCTACGCGAGAGATGGCTTCTGCGGCATGGTTCGTAGCTCCGGCAGCAAGAAGAGTCACCAGAGCGACTCAGACTCCGACTCCGAGGATGAGGTACGTGACGAGCTTCCCTTCTTGCATGAGGAGAACGAGCGTCTTGGCAAGTTGCTTGATAATCGTGATGACATGCTTAGAGAGGCAAAGAAGATGAGGAAAGAGCTTAGGGCCTCACTAGAAGATGCTAGGAACCGTGTGGCTGAGCTAGAAACCCGGAACCTTGATGCTAAGCTTGAGATAGATTCGCTTAAGGCTTCACCTGTGGTTTCTGATGAGATTGATTGTTGTGATTGCTCTGTGTACCTAGCTGATCTTACTGCTCTTAAGGATAAGCATGCTTCTACTTGTGATGAACTAGATGTGCTTAGGGTTGAAGTGGCTGAGCTTAAGTCTAGACCTGCTTTGCTAGGTGCTTGCACTTCTTGCCCTGTTTTGCATAGAAAGATTGATGAGATGCATGCTTATACTATTTCGCTTGAGGCTAAGCTGAAAGAACCTGTTCCCACTTCTTGCTCTACTTGTGAAGTGCATGCTTTGAAAAATCTGGAACTTGCACATTATGTGGATCGCTTGCAGGATGAGAATGATGAGTTGAGGAAAATGATGGGTTGGTTGTCGGGTCATGAACCACAGCTTAGGATGATGATTGAGGCATACAAGCGCTATGATGTTCAAGCGCTTGGCTCAGAGAAAGTTGGAGAGTGTAGTGGTGAGGGAGGAGAGAAAATTGGTGATATCCCAGCTCCACCAAAAACCTTCCACAAAAATGCTTATGCTCCTAAGCCCAACCCAATGAGAAACAAACTTGACACAACCCCAGATCCTCCCATATTTCCTCGCCCAACAAATGATTTCCAAAAATTGGTGAAGTTTGTGAGCTCCAAGGAGAGTGAGGTTGGAGAGAAGAAGGGTGAGAAGCCGAGTGGGGAGAAACCAAGTGAGCAGCCCCATCCCAAGCCTAAGCCTAAGCCCATAAGGTTTCATTGTGACTATTGTGGGAGAGATGGTCACAAGGGTGAGTTTTGCTTCAAGAGGAAGCGTGAGGAGAGAATGGCTAAGGAGTGGGCTAACAAGGACAGGTACCGCCCTTCAGATGGTGTACCTGAGCCTCGTATGCAGATGCCCAGGGCCAAGGCGATTGTGAGGACGGTTCCAGCTTGGGGAGATCGAAAGGTGGCAGGTGGTGCTACTGGCCGAGCACCACCGGTCAGACCGGTGCACTACACCGGTCAGACCGGTGCAGGTCTGGGCAGACAGGGGTCTGTTTTTCGTGCTTGTGCCGATGCTCGGTTCGGTTCAGGTGGTCGTGGTTCTGGTGGTTGGTCTGGTGAGTTTGCAGGTGGTCAGTTTGCTAGACGTTCTCCACCTCGTGCTCAATACGAGGGTGGGAGGAGTCGTAGCTTTGAGATGGAGAGGAGAAACGGTCCACAGTCTCCCTTTCGTGGCTTTCGTCCTCCTCCAGCTAGAGAGGGTTGGTTCCCTCGTAGTGGTTACCGTGGTGGTGTTCGTGGTGCTAGCTTTGCTAGGCGTGATGATATGGTTTGTGCTAACCCCACATTGGAGCAAATGGCTCGGCACTGGTTTTACTCTTTTGGTACTAACCCCAGTGCTGAGTCGTTTGTTCACTCACGTGCTCACTTTTGAATTTCAGGTGAGAGACTTGAGGAATGTTTGGTTGATTGACTCCGGTTGCTCGAGGCATATGACCGGAGACAAGGGGTGGTTCTCAAGTCTCGTCCCCGTGGTGTCCAGGACATACATCACCTTTGGGGACAATGGGCGAGGGTGTGTGCTTTCAGAAGGTGAGATCAAGGTAAGTGACAAGGTCACTCTCAAGCGTGTTGCTCTTGTTCAATCGCTCGGGTTCAATTTGCTTTCGGTGTCCCAGCTTTTGGATGAGGGCTTTGAGGTGTTGTTTCGGCCTGGTGGTTCTCGGATTTTGGATTCTCGAGGGGACCTAGTTTGCATGGTCGTTCCCGAGGGTCAAGTGTTCCGAGCGGATTTTCTCTCAGTCTTCTGGTGTGGAGCGTTGTTTCTTGGCTGGTTCTTCGAGTGAGTTGTGGAAGTGGCATAGGAAGTTGGGTCACTTAAGCTTTGACCTTTTGTCTCGCTTGAGTAAACTCAATTCGGTCCGAGGATTGCCACGGCTGAGGTTTGAAAAAGAGTTAGTTCGTGCGCGGTGTCGGCATGCTAAGATGGCAGCTGCTTCCCATCCACCCCTCACCGATGTGATGACGGAGCGTCCATGCGAGCTGCTCCATATGGACCTTGTTGGCCCAGCTTGTGTGCGATCTGTGGGTGGGAAGTGGTGCGTCCTGGTTGTGGTGGACGACTACTCTCGGTATGCGTGGGTTTTCTTTCTTGAGGAGAAAGGGGAGACGTTTGGTTTTGTTCGAGATCTTGTCTTAAGGTTGAGAAACGAGAGGCATGGAGATGCCATACGAGCGATCCGCAGTGACAATGGCTCGGAATTTAAAAACTCTTGCTTCGAAACCTTTTGCCATGACTTGGGTCTTGAACACCAGTTTTCGAGTCCGTATACGCCTCCCCAGAATGGCGTGGTGGAAAGGAAAAATAGGACCTTGTGCGAGATGGCTCGGACGATGCTCGATGAGCATAGGACTCCGAGAAGGTTCTGGGCTGAGGCGGTGAATACCGCGTGCTATGTGTCGAACAGGATTTACCTCAGGGTGCATAAGAAGAAAACATACTACGAGTTGATGCATGGTAGAACTCCCAAGGTGAGTCACTTTCACGTGTTTGGGTGCAAATGCTTCATCCTGAAGAAAGGTAAGAAATTGGACAAGTTCGAGGCTAGATCTGTCGATGGCATTTTCTTTGGTTACGCGTCTCATTCTAGTGCCTTTCGAGTGCTCAACCTTGAAACTAACCAAATCGTGGAGACTTGCGAGGTAACCTTCGACGAGACACAGCCACGTAGTCAGCTTGTTTTTGAGTGTGCAGGTGACGACGAACTTGGCGAGGAGATTTTCCAGGAGGAGGAGCATGAACATGGAGATGATGAAGACGGCGGTGTGGTGCCCGCGGCTGAGCATGTACCTACTACTTCGACGACGGTGGTGAACGGTCCTTCTCCCACACCTACAACGACAAATCCAGATCTAGGCGAAGCTGCTGTTGAGGGGGAGGTAGCATCAAGGCGAGAACCTCCCCGGCGAGTGCAAGTGGATCACCCAGCTTCGAGAATCATCGGCGACTTGAATGAACGTACTACACGGTCGAGGGTTCGGAACAATTCTCATTTCGCTCATGCTGCTTTTGTTGCCACCTTTGAGCCCAAAGACATTGGACACGCGCTATCTGATCATAATTGGGTTAATTCGATGCATGAGGAGTTGGAGAATTTCGAGAGGAACCAAGTTTGGGAATTGGTTGACCCTCCCCCAGGGTGTAAACCAATTGGGACAAAATGGGTGTGGAAGAACAAAGAGGGAGAGAAAGGAGAAGTGGTGAGGAACAAGTCAAGGCTTGTTGCTCAGGGGTACTCACAGAAAGAGGGGATCGACTACGAGGAGACCTTTGCTCCTGTAGCTCGTTTGGAGGCGATCAGGATCCTTCTAGCCTTTTCCGTGGCTAAAGGGTTCAAGTTGTACCAGATGGATGTCAAGAGTGCTTTCCTAAACGGTGTTTTGGAGGAAGTAGTGTATGTGAGGCAACCACTGGGGTTTGAGAGTGAGAAGTAGCCCCACCGGGTCTACAAGTTGAGGAAGGCGCTGTATGGGTTGAAGCAGGCGCCTAGATCTTGGTACGGTAGGTTGAGGGGGTTCCTCTTTGAGAGAGGGTTTGAGATGGGGAAGGTCGATCAGACCTTGTTTCTCCTCAGGCAGGGCAGAGATATCCTGATTGTGCAGGTATACGTGGATGATATTGTCTTTGGTGGCTCATCTAACTCTCTTGTTGCAAGGTTTGCAGAAGACATGAACAGGGAATTTGAGATGAGCATGATGGGTGAGTTGCAGTTCTTCCTCGGGCTACAGATCAAGCAACCAAAGGAAGGAACATTCGTGCACCAAGCTAAGTACACCAAGGACATTGTGAGGAAGTTCAAGATGGAGGACTCCAAGGCCATGGCGACGCATATGAGTACGACTACTGCTCTTAATGCAGATGAGGAAGGTGAACACGTGGACCAGAAGGAGTACCGGAGCATGATCGGGTCACTCCTCTACTTGACGGCGACAAGGCCGGACATCCAATTCTCGGTATGTCTGTGCGCTCGTTTTCAAGCGTCTCCGAGGACTTCTCATCGGCAAGCAGTCAATTGCATATTCAGGTAATTGTGTCATACTCCCGATTTCGGCTTTTGGTACTCCGTGTCTTCTTCTTTGGCTCTTCATGGATTTTCGGACGCGGATTTTGCCGGGTGTCGGTTGGATAGGATGTCCACTATTGGGACTTACCAGTTCTTAGGTTCTTCTTTGGTGTCTTGGTCTTCCCGCAAACAGTCGAGTGTTGCTCAATCCACTACCGAGGCAGAGTATGTGGCCGCAGCCAGTTGTTGCTCTCAGCTCCTTTGGATCACATACACCATGAGTGACTTTGGTGAGGAGTATACCCATGTCCCAGTTCAATGTGATAGCACAAGTGCCATAAGCGTTGCAAAGAACCCAGTGCTCCACTCCAAAACCAAGCACATAGAAGTGAGGTATCATTTTCTGAGAGACAACGTAGAGAAAGGAAAAATCGCTTTGATCCATGTACCCACACATGACCAGCTAGCCGATATTTTCACCAAACCCCTAGATCAAGCAACTTTCACTCGTTTGTGGGGGGAGCTTGGTGTTTGTTTGATTTCTTGAGTTGGGTGTGTGGGAGCTCCTTTGTAGCACATGTATAGCTTTCCTTTGTGCATTTCTTGCATTTGCATTGCATTTGTATCATGATGTATAGTCACCTTTGTATGATAAGTTGCATGCATTTTGTATAATATGCATTGTGTAGGAAAAGTCTCTCCTATATACATTGTTCACCATGGTATGCTATATATGTTCTTGTGAGCTAGTTTTGGTATGATATGGCTTAGTGTGGCTTAGCTCTTGATGATCTTGGTTTATATCTATGGTTGATAGCTATGTTTTTTTCAAAAATGTCATATGTATGCTCTCTTGTGAGTAAATGCCTTTATATGATCCTGACATATTTTTTGTGGCTTGGCTATGCTTAATTTGTGGTTGGATAGCTTATTTTGATCATATGGGGCCAAAGGCTCATTTGCCATCATGAATGTTTAGCCCCCATGCTTCATCTTGTGGAGGGGCATAAGTTCCTTTTTGTCGCAAAGACATTTCATGTACCAATTATAAATCTGAAAATGAAATGTAAATTGCTTGGAAAATGTGCTCCCATGTCATATGTGCTTTATTTACTTACTTTTGGGTGCTAAATCATTGCATGTTGCTTGCCAATGAGAAGTCTCATATCTAGAAGCAAGCACATGGCTCGATGGCTTTGACATGACATGAGGTGCTTGTGGGTGTTTATGATGGTCTTATGCTTAAAATGGTTGTCCTAGCATGAAGTTTGTGTGGCTTTGCCATTTTGACATGTTTTGCTCATGTTTAGGACTTTGCTCATGAGAGGAAATTTTTCGTAAAAATGCTCCATTCTATCTTAGCTTCGTCCAATGGTTGTGAAACTTGGTGACCTTGTAGTTTTTGTCCATACGAAGCTATAGAGTATCTAACTGGCTCATTTGGAGGTGTGTAGCATGCTATGTTCAATTTTGCCTATTTGAGAAGCTGTAGGTTGAATTTTTCCTAATTTTGGCTTGATTCATGCATTGTCAACAAGGGGGAGAAGTTTGAGCATGTTTTGGCCTACTGAACGTGTTTGGAGGGTTTTCAGGTGGTTTCGAGCCATTTCTGGGCTCTGTTGTGCACCGGTCTGACCGGTTGAGGTCACCGGTCTGACCATTCAGAGTGCTGGCCCTGTTCACATGTTGGGCACCGGTCTGACCAGTGGTGCTGACCGGTCAGAGCAGAGCTGAGGCAGCTACTCTGTTTCGTCATGTGGTTTGCTTGCATTGGTTCAGGGGTAGCTTGCATGTGTGCAGGGGGAGCTCTTTGTGGTTTTCGAGCTTTGGATTTGTGGTTTGTGCTCTTTGCTTGAGCATGTTTTTGTCTCGGATGTGTCAAGCCGTTGCCCTTGCCTAAGGGGTCCGAGACTTGTCTTCTTCAAGTGATCTTGCTCTTTGCCTTTCTTTTGGCTTTCGATCGCTTGTTGGAGTTTCTTTTAGTCGTTTCTTTTCTTTTCCTTTTCTCTTTGGTTTCCAAAAATGTGTGTGTTGTCAATGCACTCATCAAGGGGGAGATTGAGAGCCTGTGTGGTTCAAGGACCGGTGGATGGTCGCTTCCTGGTGTGATGAGTGATTGACAATGTTGTGTGGACTGATTCTTGGCTAAGTATTGCAGGTGCAGGTTGCGGCTTGACTGGTGTTGGTGCAGGTGAAGAACAAGCGTGAAAGGTCGTTGCCGGTGAGGCCTCCAGGTGTGGAGAACACAAGTAGGCTTGGTTCGAGGGACCCAGTGGCCAGCGGGGTCAAGTGCGGGCCGCATGGTGGCAAGAACAGCAAGATGAAGTCGTGGACGGTTTCTTGGTTGAGCCTCAAAACCAAGGTCGAGCCGGGACTACGTGGGAGCCGAGTCATGAGTGGTGATTGGCGGAGGCTACACCGAGTTCGCGGGGTTTCCGGTGGTTCACCAGAAAACCACTGGGTTCCTTGGTTGATTCACAAAGCCAAGACCGAAGCCCGAAGACGGAGGTGCAGCAGCATCGGACCGGTCTGACCGGTGGGTCTGACCGGTGGGTACCGGTCTCACCGGTGAGGAGCACCGGTCTGACCGGAGTGCGACGACGCAGTCCGGAATCTTCGAAGCGGAGGACACGCGTCGGGATCGCTAGGCTTGCGTCGAGGCTAAGCAAGTTTGCGGTCGCTGGGCATCCGTCCGATGGTGCGAAGACAAAGACTTCCAAATTTGCCCTTGAGGGGCATGTATCCCTAGTTAGCTAGTAAGGGTATTTTAGTCTTTCGGCTTTCCTCCATATACCCAAGGGGTGAGAGGATGGCAGCCATCTCTTGGAACCCTAGCTCATTTGGTTTTGCTATTTTCCCTTTCCATTTTTCCTTTGGAATTTCTAGGACTAGCTTGAGAGCTTCATGGTGAGATCTTGTAGAGGGAAGGATGATCGGGCGGAAGCTAGACCTTGTATGAACCTTCATGGTATGTATAGATGATTCGGCGTGGTTCCTAAAGGCTTGATTGTGTTCTTCCCGTTTTCCCTTTTTGGTGATTTTCGGAGCCTTTTCTTGGCGATTTTCTTGTGGCGGTTTTGAGACCTTTCTCTTTGGGATTTGGTGGGGGATATATGCATGAACCCCTCGTGGTTCTTTTCCCTTTGATTCCCCTCCCAAATCCGTGAGTAAAGGGGCTCAATTTTGGGGTTTTCGTTGTCCTAGGGTTCGTGGTGTTCTTGGCGGAAATCCCTCGATTCCTCTTGATTCAACGAGTTTTGGTGGACCATAACTTGGCTATGGAGTGCCCATGAGGTGTTCCTACTATCCCCAAAGTTTTGTGCGAATCCGTGGAGCGAATTGGGAGATCGGGAGTTGGATTTGAGGGAGTTGACCCGCGGGCGCTGTTCATCCCGAGCTGCCCAGGCGTGACCGGTCTGACCATTGCTCTTGACCGGTCTGACCGGTGCGAACCCTAGGTGGGATTTGTCTCGGGGAACTGCCCTGTTCGTGTGGTTTTGTTTCGTGGTGCGGCTGGTCAGTTCTTGGCTTGTTTGGAGTTGTTTTGCTAGGTTTTGTGAAGGGTTCTTCTTCCTAGCAGGTTGTGTTTTGGAGGTGGTTTTTGTTCCAGGCCTGGAGGAGTCACTGAGGCTTCCTGGAATGTTTGCTGTGCTGCTGCTGTAGCCACCGGCCTGACCGGCGCTGTCCACCGGTCTGACCGGTGTCACCGGTCTGACCGGCGCAGGCCATCGGTCTGACCGGTGTAGCACAGGCAGCAAGCTGTGCAAGTTTCCACTGTGTGTTGGTGAGTTTTGGTTCGGAAGGCTGTGCGTTGGTTCCTAGGACCAGTAGCACTCCAATGGCTACGTGGTCTTGACCAACTTGGGTAGTTGAGTCGGAGACGTGCTTGGTTGCCGTGTTCGTCTTGTTCGAGTTTCAATCTCCTTCGAGAAGAATTTTTATCGGCTCTCATTCACTCCCCCCTCTCTGGTCGGTAGTTTCGGTCCTTCAATAATCATGACAGGGATGAAACAGTTCTCAATGCAGGCTAACCTTGATTGTCTTCTTTGTCTATTGATGATGAAGACAGGTAGTGTATGACTAGTTTCGACATACCGCCGAATTTCACTGAAGATCCTGAGTCACTCATAAGGAAAGCTAGAACTCATTTCGGTTCTCCCCAGCGTGTACGTACGGAAGTCGACCCAGCTTCCTTTGTGCCATCTACATCAACTCCTATGGCCAATCAAGAGAAGACTCTTCGCGAGTACTCTGCTCCCTCTGCTGATCAGGTGCCCACCGGCCCCGAGATGAACACCAGGAACGAAAACTTCGAGATCAAGACTGGCCTCATTACGATGGTACAGGCTAGCCCATTCTGTGGCAAGCCTAATGAAGATGCGATCGCCCACTTGCAACAGTTCCTAGAGCTGTGCAGTACTTTCACTATACGAGGAGTGGAGGAAGATGCCATCCGTGTGCGGCTGTTTCCATTCTCACTTCTGGGAAAGGCGAAGCAATGGTTCTATGCGAACCGTGCAGATATTGACACTTGGGCAAAGTGCTCAGCAGCGTTCCTCGCGAAGTTCTTTCCGTTAGGCAGGACCAATGCCCTCCAGGGGAGAATTTCAAGCTTTCAGCAAGCAGCAAATGAAACCATTCCAGAAGCTTGGGAGAGGCTTCAGGAGTACATCCTGGCTTGTCCCCATCATGGGATGGACAACTGGCTTATTCTTAAGAGTTTCTATAATGGGCTGACTCCGACAGCCCGTGGCCACATTGATGCTGCTGCTGGAGGGGCTTTCTTCTCTCTTACTATCACTGAAGCAACTAAACTTATTGAGAAGATGGTCTCCAACCAAGGGTGGAGTGATGATCGACTCTAGCCACGTCAGAGGGGTACACATACCGTCAAGGAAGCGGATATGTTGCACGCAAAGATGGACCTACTTATGAACAGAATGGATGCTCTGACCAGCGTGAAGGCTGCCATGGCCGTCACTACTCAAGCTATGGATTCTCGCATGACTTGCGAAGTCTGTGGTGACACTAGGCATTCACGGACTTACTGCCCTACTACCCAGGAGGACGTGATGTACATGAACGGCAACAACAATGGTTATCGTCCACAAGGAGGTCAAATGTGGAATCAATCACGCCCTTATTATCAGGGAGGTAATCAAGGTAATTCTTTCAATCCAAACCTACCTTCCTTGAGAGATCTGGTTTTCGGGCAAGCTAAGATTAACGATGGTTTCAATAAGAAAACAGCTGCCTATGATAAGGCTTTGGAAAGCCTTAACGTTAAAATTGATAGCCTTTCTTCTGCTCTTAAGAACCAGCTGAGCTTTAATAAAATGATAGAAACCCAGTTGGCTCAGTTAGCTGCTTTGGTTCCCTCTACGGAAGACAGGAAGATTCCGGGGCAACCCGTGTCTTCTTGTGAGAATGTTTGTGCAATGTCCACCAGATGGGGTAAGCCATCTGGGCGGGCTCGAGCTGCTGACTATGCAGGGAGACCCATACAGCAGGTTCTTGATCCATGGGAATCTTCAGCAATTATGCATAGGAGAGACCCTGGTTATCCGGCTATCACTTGCACGATATACTACCAGAGAATTAGGAATGCTCTCTGTGATCTTGGCGCGAGTGTCAACCTCATGTCCAAGGCTATGTTCCAAAGATTAGGATATCCTGCTCTTACTCCAACCTCAAGGACAGTTCAAATCGCTGATGCATCAATCCGGTACCCGAAGAGGATTGTGGAGAGTCTACTGGTGTTTGTCCAGGGTTCTTGCATCTTCGCGAATTTCGTGGTCCTTGATATGCAAGGTGATGCGAAAATGCCACTCATTCTTGGGAGGCCATTCCTAAGTGACGCAAGGGCGAGGATCAATGTGGAAAATGGGACCATCCGTTTCCGCATTGAGAAGAAGGACTTGATGTTCCGACTTCGACCAACAGAAGAGCAATGCTATTCAGTGAAAGGAAATGATGAACAAACTGGGGAATGGACGGAGCCACAACTCCAGCTCAAGCAACCTCTGACCGCACCAAGAAAGTCAAAGAAAACACGGAAGGTGTGGCGGGAGGTACGAAGATCACACCCCTCTAATTCTCTGGAGTGGGGTGACGAGTGGAACTAATCACCGAGAAAAGTCTCGCTCTCTGACTTAAAATGATGAGTCCTTTCGCCAAAAGGTATAATTGGTAGTTATCTCATATTTCCCTTTCCAACATTTTATTTTATTTTTCCCAATGCATATTTGATTCTCCATTCTTGCATCTGCATGCTAGAATTTTTCTAGCCAATTTCCCTTTTTAAATAAAAATTTCTGAAAATAAAATTTTGAGTTGGAAAATCCTTAAAAATTCTTTTGACCAAGTTTTTGGGCGAGTCTGGACCGGGACACCTAGGCAGGCCACCACATGACCGTTAGAGAGCCGTTGCAAAAGTTTGGAGGCGAGCGGACCCGAGGTCGGTTCGGCCGACCCCACAGGTCGGCCGACCCAGCCTAACGGCTACCTCGGTCCTCCTTCCTCCAACGGCTCCTAGTCGTTACACACGGCCCATGTCTCGGTGCCCGGCTCCATTGCCTATAAATGCCAGGGGGTTTGAGGGGTGTCTTCACCCATTTTCATCTCTCTCTCCCTCTCTTGTTCTTGCTCTTTGGTTTTCTTGGATTTCTTGCTCCAGAATGAGGTGCCAAGTATTCTCTCCATGTGTTGCTGATATATTGATCATTGGTGGAGCAAACTCGGTAAGGATTTCATTTGGTTTCACTAACCCATCACCGAGTTGCTCGTGTTGTCCGATCGTTGTGCAAGATGAGTTGGGCCTCCGGCGCAGTCCGGAAGTTGACTCGCTCACGCCGTTCACGTGACGGGGGGAGCTCGTCTCGTCATTCCGAAGCTACACCAAGCCCAATGTCAACGGACCGTGAAGAAGAGGGAGAGGAAGAGCTACCTACACCACAAGCTGAAGAAGTGTACGCCGTCGACGCCACCTTCATCGACTTGAGGAATGATCGCGAGAGACAATCCTACGCTCTCATCAAGGACCGAGTCTTCACCAACACCAAGAAGTTTGACCTAGACCTTCTCGAGAAAACAGCTATGGACTCCGAGTTCGATTCCATTTGGCAAGCTCTGGGATGGGAAGATTTTGTCCCAGTTCAGGAGGTTGGTTCTAGACCTACCACCATCCAGTTCCTCTGCACTCTTCAAGAGGATGCGTCCAGTATTTCATTTCGATTTCATGGAGTTCCATATCGAGTTTAATGGAAAGATCTTAATCACACCCTCGGTTTTCATCGTCACTGCACTATTTCTCTTGAGCAAGCTTGCACCGGTTTTAATCGTGAAAGTTTTTGGGAGGAACTCTCCGGTCGGCCTGTCCGCGGCAAGTTGACACCTCGGTGCAATGATATATTGCATCCTACTCTCCGACTGTGGCACAAGTGGCTCGCCATCACTCTCTTTCCAAGGGATGATGTACGAATCGTGCGCACTGACGAGATGATGATCTTATATGCCGCGGTTAGACGGATCAAGATCTCCCCTGTGCAAGCTATGATTCGGCAGTGGTTGACGAATTTTAAGATGACGGGTTCTATTGAGTGTACGTCTTTGATTTCTCGCATCGTCATGAATCTTGGGATTATGCAAGGGCCAATGTGCCCTCCATTGCTAATCCCCAGACTCAGATCGACGAGGCTTATTTGACTCAGGGGCATATTCTTAAGAAGGGTCTGGATGATTCTTTGGTTTTCTTTTACCCGGGCCATACAAACCAAATTCGGTTACCTAACCCAGATTTCAGGTTGTACGGCCAAGGGCCACTGACCGTTCCTCTCGAGGAACCTCGTCGTTCTAGTGTCCCTGGTGATAGGGTTACTAGGAGTGCATCGAGGAGACCAGCAAGAGCACAACAGCCGCCACCACAGCCGTCTCTGGAGCTGTCGCCTCAGCCACAGCCTCAGCCTACCACACCTCCGTCTGGTACATGGACCTCAACCGAGTACATGCCTGGGGTTACTCCCGGATATGCTCCCGGTTGGGATCAGCCCATGTACCAGCAGGGTGCGAGTAGCTCGGCTTGGGCTAGTGCAGGCAGTGGTGAGTGGGCCGTCCCTGCCGATACTGCCTACGGAGATGTGACATCTTCGTCGTCCGGGTTGCGCTCGTCATCTCGTGGGGCCACCCTCACTCAGCAGATGAGCGAGCTCAACATCCGAGTCGGCAACATGGAGGAGACCGTGCACCAGCATGTCGAGTCCACCCGGGACTGGCAGCGGATGTCTGGCGAGAGACGTCACGCCATCAAACTGGCACAGCAGCAGTAGCTGGAGGAGCAGAGGGCCTACTACCGGTGGATGGGATTTCCCCCTCCACAGTAGTGAGCCTGAAGCTAGCTTGGGGGAGGACCCCCATTTTGAGGTAACTTGTATCTTTATTTTCAGAATCACATATACTATTAAAAACACATAAAAATCTGCAAAATTAAAAAGACCAAAAACATCTATATGCTTTCCTAAATTAGTTTGTTTTCATATGCACGGTAAGAATGCTTTTGTTCTCCATGGTTGAAATAATGAATAGTTGCTCTGTTTATTCCTTTTATATGCCTTGCTACAGCTTAGTACCCTATTTAAGTTTTGAGTTTGTTGGCTTGCATAATCAAACCTTAGCTTGAAACTTGTGGGTAGCAAAAAGCATGACCTTTGCTTAGGTTGTTGTGAGGTATGATATGGTATAATAGGGTTGCTATGAGCTTGTGCTAAGTGATGTTTGATATCTGGAGTTTTCTTTTGAAAAATGATAAAATGATAAGTTCCTCAATGATGAGAACTTCCTATCCAAAGCCATATGTAGATCCTAGCTTTTGTTAGCCACCACATATACTATTTATTTTCTTCATTGAGTCTTGTCGAATTGTTGTGACCCTCGGCGAGAAACTTGTCATGCTCCCATGATCAAGATCACGAACATAGCCACCATGTGCTAAACTTCTACACCGTAAGTTAGCACCCATCATTTCATCCATCCCCCATCCATTCCACAAATAAAGCTCTGCGCATTGTTCCATTACTCTCTCCCTCCAAAAATATTCAGCAAGGACTATGGGCTATGTAAAAAAACACATGCTCAAGAGCATGAAAGAAAAAAAGAAGGAAAAGAAAGAATAAAGAGACATAGCCCAAGTCTAAAAATCTCAAAAGGAGAAGAGAGAATCATATGCAAAAAGGAGTTCATCATCCATCCACCATACACACACATGCACATCTTGATCAGGTTGTATGACTTGTTGCTCCCAAGGATCCGGTTTTCGACTCGACAACATATGAGAAATAGGTATGCCACATGTTTTCCCTACCTACAGCCCCACATATCAGCTCATTAGGAGTAGGTGGTGAAAGAAGGCAAATCAATGCCTTGGTGAGGAATCATACACAATGAGCGATCCGAGAGTATCATTCGAGGAACTTTGATTTCTTTGTGAAAATTTGCAAAACCTTTGGATTGACAACTGATCAAGGCACTTGTGATTGCTAATTTCTATACAACCGTTCTATCTTTCAACCGCCCAAGGCAGGTGAAGCTATAAGCCCCATATCAATCAAGCATAAGGTAAGATTATTGCCAACTCATTCAATCCTTGATAGAGTACCTGGTTGTATGCTTGTCATAAATTAGGATTACAACATCGTAGCAACTCCTAATCAACCAACCTAAGTCCTAAGTGTCTTGCTAGGGACGAGCAAGAGGCTAGCTTGGGGGAGTTGTTGACGGCTGTTAAGTGCTTACTTTAGCCGTCAATTTACTCATGAATAAAGGAGCAAGAGGCATTTCTTACACGCATTTTAGTTAAGAATAATGTAGTTCCATTTGTCCTTGGAGATTATGTGATTGCAGGAAAATAAGCATAAACTCACCTCCTATGATTCATGCCACATCACCTCAGCCAAGGAGTGGCTGGCACCTCAGGTGCCATGCATGCAAGCCATGTCACCAATCCAAGGGAGGCAAGCCCCGACGAATCAGAGTGTGACACGTGGACTTCACATGGATCCATGGGCCCACCAGAGTGCCTAAACCGCCTCAAGAGCACGTGTACACCGGGGACCGACCTAAGGGCCCACAGGATAGCCACCCCGAGGAAGCACACCCCGAGGGGGGCCCACCTGGGGTCGGCCGACCCTTGGATCGGCAGAACCGACCTTGGGTCGGCTGATCCTGGGCCTCCATGTGGTGCTTGTCCATTGGTCCTAGAGGCCATCCCCGGGGTGTATCACTCCTCTTGACGCCAGTGCTTAGGCCTATAAATAGAAGGGGAGGAGGTTCATTTCTTACCAACACATCTTACTCCTCCTCTCTCACTTTTGGTTTCTAAGGCTAGGAGGTAGGCTAGAGTAGTTCTACTTCAGGTTCCAAGTCTACTTTGGGATCTAGGTATGAGTTCTCTTGTATCTTTATTTTATTGTATGACTTTGATCTACTTCAGTTATTTAGCTATTTCATATAAAGTTGTGCTTGTATACATGGGTGATTTGTTCATGTGTTCTTCACTTGTTCATCATTTAGAGGCTCATGTTCTTGATGAACAAGGCCTTTCGATCCAGTTGACGAGTGACTTACATATGTTTTCGGTGTTTGTTCATAAGTTAGAGGATCGTGTTCTTCACGAACACGACCCTTTGATCTTGCTGAATAGACATAGGAAAGCACAAATCCGTTTGTGTACCTAGCCTAGTCTGATCTAGTTAGATCCCATGTTTGTGTTGTATGAAGTTCATACTCAAGCTACGGTACTCGGTGCAATTGGCCGGTTTACCTGGCGGCTCTGACCTGGGTCACAATAGCCCGGGCCGGTCAGGGTCCTGCTAACAACGTAAGCATGGTGCTTGGGTTGTGTAGCTACGTTGCTTATGAGTGTATCCCACGGTTTGTCTTGGGGTAGGCCGCGGTGGTGATAGCCGTTGGACCCTTCTGGAATCTCCCACGTTCGGATACGCTGTAGGAGTCTAAAGTCTAACAATCGGAGTCGTGCGTAAGGGACGCGAGAGATTAGCTCCCCGTTTGTACCTGGGTGCTTGAGCCAGCAGTCATGCAATGCTAGTGTGTATCTAACTCGTCTGGCTAACTTTGTGTGTTTAGTACCTTAGAACCTAGAACTAACTCGTATGTTGCCTCCTAAGCCTAGGACCTTTAGAGAGAGTGTGTTTGTGTGTTCACGCTACTAACCTATCTATCATATCCTTCCCCTGTACTTGAGTGTCTGGTTTGTTCCCGTCTATGATTTATACTCATTGCAATAGTGTTGAACTTGTTAATCCGCCCAGCCTTCCTTGGATTCGATACCCTTTGGAATACTCCTTTGGGGAAATGCTACAATGGTACTTCTGTGTGCTTACGGACTCTTGTAATTGTTAGGATTACCATTTGGATATTTCTTGCATCGTTTCTAGGAACGCAAAACTTAGCATCGAGGTTAAGAAATACCAACAACGAGCGCGTCTTCCTATCTAGGATCGAGCCCTGCGCCAATCATGGTAGTCTTGCTACTGTCACCGGTCCCGAGGTCGATGGCCTTCACCTGTACTTCCTCTGTTGGCTGAGGTCTGTTGGAGGTTTCGGTTTTCTCGGGTTCTTCGAGTTCGGTTGGTGCGAGCTTCTTTGATGCAGCAAAGATCTCCATCATCGCGTTGGGTACTTGATTGGTTGTTGCGAGCTCCACGGCTTCGGTGTCGCAGTCATAGGAAACCTTCAAGTCCCCTTGCAGCGCGAGTACTTTGGCAGGACTTGGCATCTTGAGTACCAAGTACACGTAGTGGGGAACCGCCATGAATTTGGCAAGAGCTGGTCTGTCGAGGATGGCATGGTAGGAAGTTTCGAAGTCCGCAACTTCGAATTTGATGTACTCAGTGCAGTAGTTCTCCCTTGTCCCGAAGGTAACTGGCAGGACCACTGAGCCAAGTGGTATAGCCACGTTGCTTGGGACGATGCCGTAGAAAGGTGACGTGCTCTTGGTGAGCATGTTGGTGATGTCGAGCTTCATCTTCTTCAAGGTATTGGTGAACAGAAGATTGAGTATGCTTCCACCATCGATGAGTACCTTGGTGAGTCTAGAGCCCGCGACTACTGGGTTCAGGACGAGGGAAAACGTCCTGGCTCAGAGAAGCTTGTCCATTGATCCGCGCAGGAAAAGGTAATGGGTACCTCCGACCACCGCTGGTTCAATGTTCAAGACTTCACGCAGGGTGAGCTTTTGCGCTCGCTTGGTGGGTAGTCCACCGAAGAGGACATTCACCATCTTGTCGGGTTCTTGGAAGTCACCAATGCCCTCGTCGACTTTCTTCTTGCCCTTCTTGTCGTGAGGGTGTCGTGGCTCAGGAGTCTCTTTAAGTGCCTGCCGAAGCTGGTAGCACTGTTCAGTGGTGTGGTTGCTATCCTGGTGCCACGGACACTTCTCTTTAAGCAAGTCCTTGAAGCCGCCGGAGGTCTTCTTGCTGTTGTCCTTCGTAGGACGCTGAACAGCCGCGACTGTGTTGTCTGGCTTGCGCTTGCGGTTAGGACCCAAGTAGTAGTAGTAGTTGTTGTTGTTGTTGCTGTTGTTGTTGCGGCCCCCTTGATACTTGTTGTTGTTGCCACCCGTGGTGTTCTTCCTCTTGCCGCGATTGGAGTCGTACTTGGCGTTGGCCTTGTCCTCCTCATCGGCCCATGAAGTGATCATGTCCTTGAGCTTGGTGATAGAACTTTGGCGGCGGCGACCGAAGTCTTTGAAGGTGCAACAGTGGTAGAGACCGTGTTGGAAGCAGTCGATGACTTCTTTGTCGGTGACGTCGACTATGGTCGCACGCTTGTCGAAAAAGCGGCGCATGTACTGGCGAAGCGTCTCGCCTTGCTCCTGCTTGACCATCGCCAGGTCCACGCGAGTACCTGAGCGCCCCATGGCACTCACGAAGTTGCTGGTGAACTGTGCCTGCAGCTGGTCCCACTTGTCGATCGAGTTCTTGTCTAGCGACTTGAGCCATGTGAGTGGAGCCTGATCCAGACAGAAAGGGAAGCAGAGGCACTTGGTGTCATTGTTGCCACCAGCATTCTCAATGGCCAGGACATAGCACCTGAGCCACTGAAGTGGGTCTTGCTTCGCGTCGTAATTGTTGATCCTGAGAGGCTTGAACTTCTGGGGAAGTAGCAGAGCGTGAAGTCATGAGGAGTAGGCGGGGAAGCCGTCGCTGTCGCTGACGTCGGTAGTCTTCCTCGCGCAGCGTATTTCATCGATCCTGTGATGGGCATCATAGCCGCCACGTTCGTTGCCGGTGGCGTGGCTGTTCGTGTGGCCTCGGCCTCCGCGAACACCGCCGCCACCGCGTCTTCTACCGGCGCCGTGGGAGGAGCTACCACCGCTGCCACCGCTAGCGCCACCTTGTGAAGGTCCTCCCCCCGTGGCTCTAGAGCGATTGGGGGTCGACTGGTGTTCACCGTGAACGCGGTTGGGTCCAACTTCTGCTGGAGTACGGCTGCGGCTGGTGGCTTCTTGGTTTGCGGCTCTAGCAATCCTGTTGTCAACCTGCAGGAAGTAAGCTTTCTCCGCGAGTTGGGCTACGAATTCGCCCGCCCGGTGCCCCTCATCTGATCGAGCTATCCTATTGATGGACATGAGGCATTGCTCAGGGGTCGTGTGGACTCGGTTGGAGACTTCGTCCAGGGCGTCGTTGAGGTTGCGGATGGGTAGAGCTTCTCGAAGCCGCCGGTGTCGATCTGCGTGCTTCTGGTTGCGGATGCGCCGGGCGTTCTTAGCATTGGCAGTCTCATCCGCGGGTGCGTCAGCTGTCACCTCATCGTCTGAGATGTCGTCGAGGTGCCCGTCAACTCGGTTGTATGATGTACCGGCTTCTGTAGTTGCCACAAATACCTCGTGGTCAGGCATGTGGATGCCAGAATCAGTAGTTTCCACCTCGGTTGGCGAGTACTCCTCTGCATTTGGAGTCAGAGGTGTCCCCTCTTGGAAACGGAGTGTCTCGAGGTAGGCGACGCAGCATGAGTTGTCATCGGTCTAGTCTGCGGGCTTACGGTCGGGCCAGTAGACGAATCTACCGGTACGAGTAGACTTGATGACCAAGCCAGCGGCAGGACCAGATAACGGCTCCACGGTGGTGTTGAGCTTGGACTCGGGCTCGATCAGATCAAATCTGAAGTCGAACTCGTAGGAAGAGTCCAAGTTGTAGTCGGGGACGGCGCTGGAGTCCGAGGAGTACTCGGAGGTGACCTCCTTGCCGGCCCGACGTGGGATGAGCACATCCCCGTAGGCCTTGCTGGCACTGCGAAGGCCGTATGGGAAGTGCTCGTGGGGGAGGACTGGTCCACACGATGGCTCAGGAGCCAGCTCGCGTGGTTCGATCTAGGTTGCCATCGAGTTCGAGTTGGAGGTGGATCCGATCTCGAAGTCGGCGACTTGGTTGTAGAGCGAAAATTTGTCGAATTTTTCAATGAGTCGGCCCGTGACGACTTCAGGACGAGCTCGGTCTCTGGGTCCGGGGTCATGGTGAGGTAGCGCTGGAACGAGCCAGCGCCATCAGCAGTGCAGACCCAGGAGCCGAAGACGAAGGTGTCGCCGTGGTTGAAGGCGGCGGTTGGCTTGACGACGATGGAAGCCGTCGAGTTCGCCATGAGATCTTCGGCGAGAACCCCTACCTGGCGCGCCAGCTGTCGGTGTTTTAGACCGGCAACCTAGCAAGGGGAGTACCCGAGGTAGATGTTTGTGGCCTCGCCGAGATCGAGAACTCGAAGGAGAGACACGTGGCACACAAGTTAGACAGGTTCGGGCCGCTAGGTGCATAATACCCTATGTCTTGTATGTTGTGTAGCTCTGGATTGATTGGGTGTTGTTACAAGATGATGCGGATGAGAGATAGGGGTCCCTGCCTCGCCTTATATAGTCCGGGAGGCAGGGTTACAAGTCGGTTTAGGGAGGAGAGTACTAGTCGTACACGGCTAGGAGTACTCTACATGGATCCGGACATGCCTAACTTCCTAACCGAGTACTAGCCCTCTGGTTGCCTTGTGCTCGACACCGCCTTGCACTGTGTAGCCCAAGTCGAGTAGTCCCGGGGGCCCACGCAGTAGTCAGTTCCAGTACCCGCCTGGGTAGTGGGCCTTGGGATGTCCATACGACAGTCGTCGAGCGGCAAGAAGAAGGACATGCCTACCCAATCCAGTGACCAGTCTACTTCATCAGCGAGGTCCTGTCCGAGTCCAAGGCCCGGTACCAACCGGTCCAGAAACTACTCTACGCAGTACTCATCACCTCGCGGAAGCTACGACACTACTTTCAGGAGTACTCGATCACCGTGATCACTAACTTCCCGCTCGGCGATATACTCCACAACCAAGATGCAACCGGGAGAATCTCCACGTGGGCGGTCGAGCTTGGTGCCCTCAACATCGACTTCAAGCCACAAACAGCCATCAAGTCTCAAGCACTAGTCGAATTCATGGCAGAGTGGCGGGAAAATCAACTACCCACACCAACAGAGCGACTAGAGCACTGGGTGACATACTTCGACGGCTCACTCAAGCTCGAGGGCACGGGCGCAGGGGTACTCCTGATCTCACAAAAGGGCGAACAGCTCAAGTATGCCCTGCAGATCTTCTAGAAGGTCTCAAACAACGAAGCTGAGTATGAAGCTCTACTGCACGGGCTTCGTTTCGCAATCTCACTAGGCATCAAGCGACTACTAGTCTACGGCGACTCCGCTGTGGTGATCAACCAGGTCAATGACTCTTGGGACCACAACAAGGAGAACATGGACGCCTACTGCCTAGAAGTCCGCAAGATCGAGAACAAGTTCCATGGTCTCAAGTTTCATCACGTCGTCCGCGACAACAACGTTGCAGGGGACGTCCTGTCGAAGCTTGGTTCTACTCGCGCTCAAGTTCCAGCGGGAGTCTTCATCCACGAACTTCACACGCCATCCATCCCGGAGCCGGCGTCGACGACCACTGACCCTGGGCCATCACAGCCCAGTCGGGAGGTCATGATGGTCGATGTGGACTGGAGGCAACCCTTCATCGACTACATCCGCGAGCAGAAGGTTCCTTCCGACAAGAACGAGGCAGAACAACTCGTCAGACGAGCCAAGACCTACGTACTAGTCGAAGACAAGCTCTACATGCAGGGTTCGACTTCTGGAGTACTCATGAAGTGTGTACCTCGGGATGAAGGCAAGGACATCTTGGAGGAGATCCACAAAGGCGTCTGCGGCAACCACGCGTCCTCTCGCACGCTGGTGAGCAAAGCCTTCCGACGAGCTTTCTACTAGCCTACAGCTCTGCGCGACGTAGAAGAACTCATCAGAAGGTGCCAAGGGTGTCAATTCTTCACCAAGTAGCAACACGTCCCAGCCTACAACCTAGTCACGATACCGCCGACCTGGCCGTTCGTCTGCTGGGGGCTCGACATGATTGGGCCTCTGCCAACTGCGCCAGGAGGATTCAACAGAGTTCTGGTGGCTATCGACAAGTTCACCAAGTGGATCGAAGTCAAGCCGGTCACCTGCCCAAAGGCCGACAGAGTACTCAACTTCTTGGATGAACTCATGCATTGTTACGGGATACCCCATCGCATCATCACAGACTTGGGTTCCAACTTCAACAACCACCAGTTCTGGGAGTACTGTGAGAACAGCGGGATCGATGTCCGGTATGTCTTAGTCGCTCACCCTCGCGCCAACGGCCAGGTGGAGCGTGCCAACGGGATGGTACTCGACGCCCTCAAGAAGCGACTGCACGATGCTGCTAACACTAAAGGAGGCAAGTGGATCAAGGAACTACCCAACGCACTCTGGGGGCTTCGTACTCAACCTACCAAGCCAACTGGGCAGTCGCCTTACTTCCTGGTCTATGGCTCCGAAGCTATACTACCCGCCGATGTGATGTGGGAATCCCCAGCGGTTGAACAATACGATGAAGGCGTCTCAGATGACAGCAGACGGGTCGACATCGACAGCCTCGAAGAAGCCCGCTGTGCCGCCCTCGTCCAATCAGCAAGGTACCTGGAGGGTATCCGACGCTACCACGATTGCAACATTAAGGAACGCTCCTTCAACGTCGGCGATCTAGTCCTCCATCGTATCCAGAACACGAACAGACTACACAAGCTCAGCTCGCCCTGGGAAGGTCCCTTCTTAGTATCCAAGGTCACCAGCCCGGGCTCCTACCGTCTCAAAACACTTGAAGGCGAAGACATCAACAACTCGTGGAATGTCGACTAGCTGTGTCGCTTCTACGCATAGTCGCTCGACTACTCATCTATGGGTCCAGCCTATACGACTACTCATGGACTCCTCGCTGTAAGCGGCCCTCGGGTCCTAGCACTAGTCTACAGACTTCTCCCAACCAAGATCCAGCGTTAACGGCTACTCACAGATCCTGGGCTGTACACAGCCTAAGGGCTCTGGCAGCGGTCTACGAACCATCTACTCCTCTGATCCAGCTTCAACGGCTACCTACGGATCTTCAGCTGTAAGCGGTCTGCGGACCCTAGCGATTACTTAGCCATAGGCGGCCTACGGGTCCTGGCGACTACTTATTTGTAACAGCCCTGGCCATCCAGGTGTAATCTTTCCTCAGTAATAAAGCTTGATTCGACTCAACTTGTTTACTGTGTCTCTTAACTAGACGGATCATCACTGAGTACTACTACTCATCACCTCTTCATTGACTTGGTACTCCGCGGGCTTCGT
Source organism: Cenchrus fungigraminus (assembly GCA_036936925.1). Lineage (NCBI taxonomy): Eukaryota > Viridiplantae > Streptophyta > Magnoliopsida > Poales > Poaceae > Cenchrus > Cenchrus fungigraminus. The sequence goes on along the minus strand of CM072768.1, from coordinate 114,624,173 downwards.
TGCAAGCCGCGGCAAAGAGTACTAATTACATCACAGAAGTGAAATAACTTCGATACATTCAAATGACTTCTTAGCTAACTTGTTTTTCTTACATCACCCATCATGTACATGAACTACTCCTACAGGTACATCTACTAGAGATTGAGCTTCTCGGCGACTTGTTCTGCAATGGGCGCCATCTCCTCCAGCAGAACACGGTACTGCTCATCCGTGCAGTTCACCACGAGTCCTCCAGCCACCGCATCCACGGGCGCCTTGGGGAAGTACGGCTTCAAGAAGGCGAGCACCTGGTTGGGGATCGACTTCGCTAGATGCTTAACATATGTCCCCAACCGCCCGGGGGCTTCCTTCAGTCTGTCCACAAGAGGAGCTATCTTATGGGACCAACAACCTTGCGATGGGCAGCGCACCTTCTTCGAGTTCCTTCAATGACGCCCGCAACTTCTCGCAATCTTCATTGAGCTTCTGCAGAGATTTGTAACAACGCACAAGGTCATGATCGGAGGCTTCACGAAGCTCCATCCATTTGATGCACTCATGGCGCATCTTCGCATACTCATATTCGGCTACCTCTCGGGCGTCTGTCTCCCGGTACACGATGTTCTTCAGATCTGTCTTGGAAGCCTTCAGCCGCTCGACAGTAGCCTCAAGCTCTGCAGACAACTCGCCAACAGCGTCAACCAACAGATAAGCAACAAAATCAGTACTCAAGTGCTATGGTGGGAACCATACCTTTGTTCTTTTGCCACAACGACTTGTTCTTCTTGACCAAGTCATCCCTCTTCGCCTCCATGTCTTGTACCTCGTTGTGGTTCTAGGCGAAGGCGTTGTCAAGCTTGGATTGGAGCAGCGCGGAGTGCTTCCTTGACATGTTCAGCTCGTTCTCCAAGGCTTCAGCACAGATGACCGTGTCACCATATCCCTTCAGGAGCTCGGTCTTCTTTTGGGATCTCTCCACAAGGTTCTGCACAAAATCAGAGCTTCATCAGCATTTACTACTCACTACTGCAAGGCTACTCAGGGTACTCGCAACGTACCTTGACCCACTGCTCCGTGCGACACCACGACTCCATGTTTAATCACACGACGACTGGGTCGATCAACTCGTCGTCCAGCAACTCGAGACCTCCGCGGCTCAAGGCTCCAATATCCGGCATTGGCGCCGAACGCAGTGGTGTTGCATCTTCCACCATCGTCTCATGGACGACAACTTCAGTACTCGAACCAGGCTGCAGATCAACTTGTATTTCCGCCCTGGGCTCGGGGGCTGTAGTCGTCGCCTGCTCGACAACTGGCTCGGCAGCTGTCGCCTCGACAGCAGTCACCTCAATGGCTGCCGCTTCTGGGATCACCCCTTCTTCAGCTCGCGGCCCTGTCGAGATCAAGTCAGCGACATATGGCTACAACAACTACTCTACACGACAAGTACTCAAGTTAGCAGGATACATACCTTCTACAAGGGTGGCCTCTTCAAGCATCGGCCCAGCTCCAACTTCGGCTTGTGGTGGCGGTGTGGCTTCTCGCGCCTCCATCGAGTGGTCTCCACCATCGGCGGGCACACTAGTCTCCGCCTCATCCCATGACAAGTCGGTGGATTTCCTGCATCAAGAAGTACTGTGTCAGCAACTTGAAACCCATCCCAATGACTACTCAAAGTGTTCGGGTACTTATAGCGTCGATCGCACTACCGTGACGGTCGGGGCGCCCAGCAAACTGGCTATATCTACAATGCCGGCTTCCCCGGTAGTACCAACTCCAATGGGAGGTTCCTGCTCCCTCTCCTTCGGCTGTTCAACGGCCACAGCCGCAGTTGGAGGAGGCCCTTGGGTTTCTTCATTCGACGGCTGCGGGTTCGATTCCGCAGTCGTCGTTTGCTCCTGTGCCTCTCCGAGCACAGCTCCTTCGACACTTGTAGGCGGGCTAGTGTTTCCTCCAGCCGCCGCCCCCACTGTGTCCCAGTGTCCTTCCTCGTCCCGGGCAGCGGGCTCCGGGGAGGGGATGTCCTGCAATAACAACTCAAGTCGTCAGTAACAGACTACTTGCTAGGTACTCGACTACTCAAGTCGTGGTACCCACCTCTTGTCTGGTGTCCTCCGACACCTTCAACTTCTTCACGGCGGTTTTGCGCGCCACGTTGCGCGGCTTCCTCGGCGGGAGCGGCAAGTCAGCTTCAAGACTAGCCGGTCGCTCCACTACCAGCACATGCGGCATTCCAGCTTGGTGAAATCTGGACCGGAGCTGGAAGCGCTACTGCAGCGTCTCTTCATCTTCGTCATCAGACGGATCTTCAATGATGACGGTGTCATCGTCCTCACCGACTACTCGACGCTCCTTCGTCTTTGGCTCCGGCTTCCCTTGAGGTTGCTTCTCAACTTGAGGAGGAGATGGCGGCACGGAGACGAACTTTTGGAGGTCGTCCTACAAGACCAAGCAAGCATCAGTACGACTACACAAGCTATTTAGTACTCGGGGGCTCTGGCCACGACTACTAACCTCCTTCGGCGGGCGTGACGCGGAGTACTCCTCCACCGGGCAAGGCATGTACGGGGGCATATCCTTGAAGATCTTCCCCATCCTCTCGATGATCACGTCATTGTCGATCTCCTCACCAGGCATCCGCGAGGAATCTTCGGCTCCAGTGTACTCGTAGCCGAGATGGTCCCGCGCCATCAGCGGCAGTACTCTCCTCTTCATGAAACTAAAGGCCACATGTTCGGCCCTCAGTCCGGCCTTCCTCAGGGCCTTCACCTTCTCCAGCAGCGCAGGCAGCTGGAGGCCTTCCTGCATGGTGGGCTCTGAGTTCCACCACCGCGCGTGCTTTGGCGGGTACCTACTCGGCTTCGGCAGCGATGGGTGGTGGTTGCTGACATAGAACCACTTCGACTTCCAGTCCTGGTTGGAATCTATCAACTTGTACGGCAAATATTGCCCAGCGGCATCTTCATGCATCTGCACCCCAGCTCCTCCGACTACTCGGGGGTCATCTGCGCTCGGTTGGGGCTTCACACGGAAGAACTTGCGGAACAAGATCTAGTGGGGCTTGATCCCCATGAATGCCTCGCAGAAATGGATGAAGATGGAGATATGGAAGATACCGTTGGGGTTGAGATTGACGTACTCGATCCCATAATACCGGAGCATCCCCTTAAAGAAATCGCTCGCGGGGAGTGCAAGCCCGCGCTCCACGAATCGTGCGAACATTAGGATCTCGTCGGGATTCTTCTCCATCAGGTACGGATCTCCAGTGGTGGCACGCCACATGTCCATCTCCTTCTTGCGGAGGAAACCGCTGTTAACGAGTGCAAGGAGGTCTTCGGTCTTCAGCTTCGCCTTCTTCCACTCCTCCGGATTCGGCAGAGCGGAGCGGGACGACGACGACGACGACTGACCAGCATCACCGTCCTCATCACAGCTCCTCTACTTCGACGTGCCCGTCTTCGTACTCTTCGCTGGTGACGCCTTCATCCTCCCAGTCATGAGTGTCTTCACTCGCATTCGCTCATGGGTTGCGGGAGGGTGGACTACAGCGGCGGTGCTAAAGTAGATCTAATCTACTAAGTGGCGGCGACGGCAGTGGAGAGGCGGGATCTTCAGATCTATTCACCAAGACTGCAACTACTGGAAGTGAGAAACCCTAAGGGGTTGCCCTCTTATTTATAAACTGCTAGGCGGCTTGGTTCAGAGCGGCTGACTCGGCGCTGGCGGGCTAACTCTTCATCTTCCGGTACTCGATGCTCTCAATCTCGGGGGCTCGACTTCGATCGCGGGAATCAGGGGACTTCAACAGATCAAGGACCCACTCCGGACACATTCTACAGTCAAGATGACCCTTCAATTCGAGAGAAGTACTCGACTCAAGGCTCAGGGGCTCCGTGCCACGTGTCCTTCGGTTTTTCCTCCGGATTTTTCAGGATAAGATTGGCAGAACTTCAGATAGACCCTCAGCTTGAATCTACAATTCGACCTAAGGCTCGGGGGCTACATTCCATATGGAATGCGATTCTTCAAATCACATTTTCCATATGGTTTTTCATCAATACATCACGAGTATTATTGAAGACCTTCGAGAGAAGCACTCGGGGACGCTTGGGGACTACTCGAGAAGACTTCAAGACTACTCAAAGATCAGCTGGAGTACCCTCCAGCCTCGAGATGATTCAAGCATTCTTGAGGACTTTCGGCTTGTGGAACTCGGGGATGCTCAAAGACTACTCGCCAAGGCCGTCAAAACTACTCGAAGACATCCTGCTCGACTACAAAGTACTAGGGGCTTGTCGTATGGACATCCGAGGGCCCAATACCCAGGCGGGTACTAGAACCGACTACTGAGTGGGCCCCCGGGACTACTCGACTTGGGCTGCACGGTGCAAGACGGCGTGGAGCACAAGGCAACCAGAGGGCTAGTACTCGGTTAGGAAACTAGACATGTCCGGATCCATGTAGAGTACTCCTAGCCGTGTACGACTAGTACTCTCCTCTCTAAACCTACTTGTAACCCTGCCTCCCGGACTATATAAGGCGAGGCAGGGACCCCTATCTCTCTATCCGCATCATCTTGTAACAACACCCAATCAATCCAGAGCTACGCAGCATACAGGACGTAGGGTATTATGCACCTCGCGGCCCGAACCTATCTAAATTGTGTGCCACGTGTCTCTCCTTCGAGTTCCCGATCTCGGCGAGGCCATAAACGTCTACCTCGGGTACTCCCCTTGGTAGGTTGCCGGTCTAAAACACCGACAGGAAGTTAAAACCCTGCGGATTCAGCAAAGAAGGATCTCACCGCCTTCAGAAGTATTGCGCAATTGATCATTTGTCCTCTTCGAGCCGCGAGAGGCACGACGAGATCCTGTGTTCATAATATCACCGAAGGGGATGTGTTGACTCATTGCAAAAACCAAATATAGGCCCTCACCACTGTCTTAGTGTCGAATCAGGGAGTTAGAAATGGGAGATGGGTACATATCACAGTTCACGGACTGAAGGGCAACAAAGTGTTGACGCGAAAATAGGACATCACCTCCACGTGCAGCACACGTGACTCCCCGGTATGTAGCGAGGCGTGTCAGCCAATCTGACCTGTTGATTGACAATGGAAAAAATTAGGGATCGGCTAGAGAACCGATGGCCTTTTAGCGACACGTATACCAGCCAATCGACCGATACGAGTAAGCGGGATCGGCCAGCTCGAGAGCGATCGAGGCGCGAGGGTGTGGATAAGGGATCGGCTGGAATCGGCCGATCGTGACGTCAGCAACTCGAGTAGGTCGGGATCGGCTGTAGAGTTAGAAGCCGATGTGATCTAGATCGAGTTGGATAAATTGGTGATAATAGCTAAAACCACAAGAATTGGTACAAAAACTTGCAGATCTAGCTAATATCGGTAAGGGGTGAATAAAGAACTAGACGAAACCTCAGCAATGCGCCCGGAGGTTAAAGCCTAGGGTTATTCGGTAAAACGGTACTCGCAAGCTTGCCGGAGGTCGATCGATGCAACCCGACGAACTTTAAGGACGACGTTGTAGAAAAGGGGGAAAACGCAATGGCGAAGTCGCCGAAAAGTAGATGCTGTAAAGTAGATGCTGTAAATTGTAAAGTGTTTGCCCGGAGGCGGTTTGTTTGATATTGGTGTGTGCACTTTTTTCCCGACCACGCAAGGTCGCGATTTATGTCCTGAGGACAACCCGACTCCTAGTCGATTACGGCACTGTTTACTTACATCTAAAGAACACAAACACTATTAAAAATAGAAAAAGACTCTCGCAGGAGTCAAAAACTCCCTAAAAACTGACTCTTGACCCGTTGTCAATCGTGGATTGACCCGCCTCCGCCGTGCTTTCCTTTTGGCGTATCCTCTTGATTTCCGCCTTCTTCTCTTTCTATCGGCCGACCCTCCGGTTGACCATCGGCCAATTGGTTTGACCTGCTAGCCCTTCGACAAATTCAAACTCCTTTGACCATCGGCGAGTCCTGTTGACCATCCTTCTCTTTCTTCAATCAGCCAATTTCCGTGTTTCCTCATCGGCTGCTCCTTATGTCAACACAAAGCTGAACAAACCTGATCAGAGATGGATGATTGACGGAGCAGTGCACAGCCCCATCATCGTCACCCTAATGCGCGATACGTGGAGACCTTGCCAGATGAATTAGTTGCACATGTACTCCCTTCGTCCCGCAATATAAGGATCTGAAGCGTTCAAACTCAAAAAACAATACTAAGAGGAAATGACCTCTATACCCCTCATTTTACACTACCCACCAACTCACTCACGAATCCATTTAGTTGTGTTCTATCCCTCCGCATCCTTATATTTTGGCACAAAATTTGAACCTCTATGTCCTTGTATCGAGATGGAGGGAGTATAAGATAGGTTGTTGTCTACTTATAACTAATTTTATTCTCCATCGTGGCCACGACCAAATGGGGAGGTACATGTAGAGCAACATCTCTCCACGTCACCACGTGCCTGAAATGATCTTAATTGGTCATGGCCTATTTGCTGGTGTCTCTTGTATTTTAAAATCTAAGCCTTGTTTTTGTTTATAAGTCTTGAATGATTGAATGAAGGGAGCTAGTGCTGCTAATTTCACTGAACCACTATCTTGAACAACATATAAAAGTTACAAGCCCCAAACCCAAACCGATAAGAGCATGAAAGCAGTAAAAATTATATTTGTGCGTCAGACAATAGACGATTATGTGGTATTTTCTGTGCTGTAAAATTGGTGCTTATAATCTTGTTGTCCAAACATAGTTGAAGACACGTGATGTGGGACATGGCTAACCCTCACGCGCGGAGTGGAGTCCCGCATTGGTAATGATTTGACTAGATATGATCTGTTCCCTTGTGCTCAATGTCTTTTCATGATCTTTTTGGTGCCACCAGCACAGTTACATTTGTGTAGTGGAATCACTTTCAATGTATCATTAAAAATACGCCTTTCACAAGGTCATCGTAGACGCATAGTATATTGTGTTAGAGCACATACAATCCACAGCTGATGGTCCGTCTCTAAACATCTCAAATCTATTATACATACAGATATAAAACAGGGCTAAGACAGATCGTACAACTCGCAGATAGGGTTCGCCTTTAAGCTGTTTAATGCTTTACATGTAGCTAGAATCAACTACAAATAATTTTTGATACCATTGCTTGGCTTCAACATACTTGTTAACCGTAATCAATTACATCAGTGTGTTCTCTACAATAGCAAGTAAAATTTACCGAGTCCAATTTGAAATCCAACAGATGGTAGACTAATGAATGCTTCAGGTAGATACAAAATCTGAATCTGAATACAAGTAGTAGCTTTCTGAATCTGAATACAAGTCGTATCTTGTATCTTCTTCTTCTTCTCTTGCTTGGCTTCCTCTCTCACCGGCCTAGGCCCACGATGGAGGGGCATGCAGGCGGGGCTCCCGCGCTCACGGTGGAGCTCCTGCACCCACAGATCTCATGTGATGGCAGAGCTCTGGCATCGTCATCTTCCCCAACCTCTGCCGCACCGACCCCTCCACATTCCCTTCCAAACCACCATGGCCAACACCGTCCTCAATCTCCTGTGGCACCACACCCCACGTGCCCTACTATTCTTCAACATTCTAGCACGACCTCTTCCCATGCACGGTCGATCTTGCACTCGACCTTGCCACACACCGAGACCGAAGGAGCTTGCATGGCACCCACGCCTTGCGGAGCTCGCTTGTGGCAGGCGGCGCCCACACAGCGTGGCACGCTCGAAGTTGGAGGGGTGCGCAGGCTAGCGGAACAGACAGCTGTCACACCCGTTTTTTCCGAAGAAAAACCAAATGCATCACATATGTGTGCCAGGAACAAAAATTCACACATATGATAGACAAATGAGTGTAATATCACAAGACATTGCTCAAAACGTACAGAAAAGGTTTATTAACTTCATTACACTCACGAGGGTAGACTCGAAGGTCTTTACACGAACAACGATATCTATGACGATGCGACTCCATCTTCATCTTCCACAGGCATCTGACTGGTGGATCGCATGCCTCAGAACTCCTTGTAGTCGCTGAAGTACTCCACTCCGGGATTCTCCTCTGAACAGCATTATGCAAGGATGAGTACACTTATGGTTGGTACTTAGGAAGGCCACAGAAATAACCGGAAAGCAATATTAAATCCATCATTAAATTCATTAATCATGTGAGGGTCCAGGCCGCTCTAGACTGTGAGCACGGCTGATCGATCAGTTTTACACTCTACAGAGATTGTACACTTTCACCACAGTTCACGTAAAAGTTCCGAAGAACTTTGAACCCAACCATGCGTGTGCTGATCAGGCACAATACCACACTTCTGAGGTGTGATTGCATAGGGACGCTACGAAGCCTTTACAAAGATATGCAAAAGCACCAACAACCCACGACAATAACAGCTCAGGGCGGACCATAACCCTCCCTATTGGTCAGCACCTTAGCAAAGGCTGCTACTCCAAAAGAACCGGGCTATACCCCTGCAACCCCGAGCCCCTTGTGTTCCTTTCGGATAAGGCCATCAGTACAATCGCACACCTAATTAATTAGCTAAGCCAGAGCCATGTGGACTGTGGTTGCACTGTCTTCCTGGGTGGTTCTCCATGTTCCGATTAATTTATAGTATTCTTATATTAAAGCATAGGAAGAAGGGTGGTTAGGGTCACTTGCCTTTCTCCAATGATAAGTTACTTTCCTTTACTTCAAACTTCTACACTTGCTCTTCCTCCAACGGCGTGTTGTCTACGATCATACAAGAAAACATGCAATAAATAAAACAATACATCAAACATTACCAAAAGACTAAAACAAGCTTCTAAAACTAACGTGCTTGCTGAGACGATCACGTGGACACCAAGAACGCTTAAAACGGAGCTAGGACGGAAAAGATATGGCATAAACAAGGTTCAGGGGCATGGTTGTGAAGGAAACAAACTTCCAGGGGCTTATCTGCAAGAAACTAGGGACCTAGACATAATTACACATATAAACCGAAGGTTCATAGCGTAAAAGAGCAAGGATGAACCTCGGCTGGAAAAACTTAAGAGACTCAGGGGCTAAAACTGAAGAAAAAGGACTTATATGTGAAGATCTTTATAGGTGGGAGGACCGGCAAGGGATATTTGAAACCACAGGGGTTCTTTTGAAAAAATACCACAGCTGACGCGGGTGTTGACCGTTACTTAGAGTTTTGACCTGGCGGTTTGGGTGGATCTGGGCCGCTCATCGCGCGATGGACGGCGGGCGGTGGTTGGGGACGGCCAAGCGGCGGCGGACGGCAGCGCGCGGCGGCGCCCGGCGGTGGGCTCGCCAGAGTTGCTCGAATTCGAGCTCCCGGCCACGTAACTTGACGGGATAAACACGAAAACAAAGCTAAGGAGCTTGTGAACTTACCTAGAGACTTGAAGAGGCGGGCGGAGCGACGGAGAAGGAGATCGAGGCGGCGGATCTCCGGCGGGCGGCGACGCTCCGGCTGCGAGGTGCGACTGCGCGGCGCAAGCGAGGAGAGGGTAGGGAGGTGGTGCGGGAGGAGCAGGGGCTCGTGGGCGCCTTTTATAGGGTGAGGAGGGAAGGGGAGGGAGCACGGTGAGGCGGTGGGGGGAGGAGCTCCGGCGGCGCGGCCATTAATGCGGTGGGAGCTTCGGTGGGCGGCGGTTTCCGAAAGGGGAAGGGGCGGGGTGGCGCACGGGTGCTCCACGACGCGTTTATGCGCATTCAAAGGGAGGGGAGGAGGCGCGGGAGAGGGGATGGCGTCGGGGACAGGCGGTTCGGCCGGCCATGGGAGGAGGAAGGAGGCGGCCGGAGGTAGGGGACGCACCTGACAGGTGGCCCCAACCTGTCGGCGAGCGCGTGAGAGAGTGGAGGGAGAGGTGGAGCGGGCCGTGGGAGATAAGTGGGCCGCAGGATCCGGCTGAGCGGGAAAGGTGGGCCGGCGGGGAAAGAAAGAAAAGAAAAGGAGGGAGAAAGGAGAGGTGGGCCGGCGGGGAAAAGAAAGAAAGAAAAGAAAAAGAAGGAGAGGAGGTGGGCCGCGGAGGGAAAAGAACAAAAAGAAAAGAAAGAAAGGGAGTTGGGCCTCGGCTGGGCTAAAAGAAGAGAGGAGGGAAAGAGGGATAGGGAGGGGGAATTTGAGGGTGATTTTTAGGACTTGAACTTTTGAACCTTTGTTTTTGTTTTTAAAAACAACACAACAACAAACAAAATAAATGCAAAGGCATGAATGCATCAAACACTTGGTGAATTCTAAATTTAAATGTTGTTTAATTTAATTAAAGGCAAATTATTTAGTCAAATTTATTTAATCCTTAGAAAATAAAAACTAAACCTTGTTGCTAACATTATTTTATTGTGATGGAATTTTCGGGTGTTACAAATCCTACCCCCTTAAAGAGAATCTCGTCTCGAGATTCGGAGGGACTGGAAAACAACTGACGAGATTCTAGTTCATGCTGATCTTGAAAGGTTTTGGGGTACTCGCACTCAAATTGAATATCATCAACGGATCTTGATTTACTTTTCCTTCTTCTTTGGGCTTGCAGTAGCAACAAACTCAATCCTTTGTCCTTGTGGGCTTGTTAAGAGCACAGACTTCTTGGCACACAGAATAATTCCATCATGTTTGCCTAACCAATCCATTCCAAGGATCACATCTATTCCACTAGATGTTAGAATTACTGAGTCAGCTTGAAAATCTATCTCTCCGATTTTAAGATTGACTTGTGGGCATACATGGGTGGATTTCATTTCACCGTTTGGGGAACCAATTAGCAAATGCGTCTTCATGGAACTCATGGGTACATCATGCTTTGCCACGAATTGTTCAGTAATAAATGAATGCGATGCCCCGGAATCAAATAAAACTGTTGCAGGTACAGAGTTGATAAGGAACGTACCAAGCACAACATCCTTGGCCTCATGGGCTTCTTCAGCTGTCACATGGTTCACCCTACCATGCATGTAGTTCCGTTGGCCTCTGTTATCTTGAAAATTTGGAATCCCAGTGCGTACTTGAGACGATGGCTGTCCGGGTCTCTGACCATTACCTTTCTGAGGTGTCTGCATATTGCGCTGGGGGCAAATACTGGCATAGTGTCCCAATTCTCCGCAGTTAAAACAACCACTTGGGTGAACTGGGGTATTATTCCTTACTGGTGCACCTGAGCGATTCTGATGAGGATTTGGAGCACGTGGTGTCATTGGGTTGAATTCTTCGGGTTGCTCAAACGAACGATAAAACTGTTGATTCTGTCCATGGTTTCCGCCTTGTCTGCTAGAATGAAACTGAGAGCCCTGTGATGAGTTGTAACGTGGGCGAGTGTTGCTGCTAGATTGTCCCTGAGATTGAAACTTGCGCTTCTGCTCACCAAGTTCTTTGCGTTTGTTTTCCAAGCCTATGGCCTTACTCAGGAACATCTGGAAGTTCGGAAATGTGTGGCTCTGCAAATGATAGTTAAGTGGTCCTATCAGACCATCCAGAAAATGTTCTTGTCTCTTCGCATCGGTGTTGACTTCATCTGGTGCATAGCGGGACAACCGAGTAAATTCGTCCAAATACTCACTAACTGTCATGTTGCCTTGCTTTAGAGCGAGAAACTCCTTCTGCTTCAGCTTTTTCACACCAGCTGAGATGTGATGTGTACGAAAACTCTCCTGGAACTCCTGCCAGGTAATGGTGTTAGGAGCAGCATGTGTGGTTGTGTAAACATCCCACCAATCAGATGATGCACCCTCTAGGCGGCCTGAGGCATACAAGACCTTCTCACGATCATTACATTGTGTGATATTCAGCATCTTGTTGATGGTCTTAAGCCAATCATCAGCATCGAGGGGATCCACTAAATGGGAGTAAGTGGGTGGGTGGTGGCTCATAAACTCTTTATGTTTGTTTGCTGGTGGTGGGGGTGCATGAGGTGGCGGTTGGTTCTGCTGAGCTTGCATATTCTGGACGGTGGCAGTAAGGTTTTGCAAGAGCTGCATCTGAGCTGCAAAGAACTGTTGCATCACCGGATCCATTGTTAGTCCTGGTGGTGGAGGTACTTGATTAGAGATGTGATCACGTATCACTGGCGGAACGTCCTGTCTACCAGCTGACCTGGTGTTTACCATCTGATTGTTAGGGAAAAGTATTTCCGATAAGAAGTTGAATTGATAAAGATGAATAAGGGAAAAAGGGGGTTAAGATTTAAATTTTAATTTAATTATTTTATTGATGCCTTTGTGGCCATCACTCCACAAAAGCATTCCAATCATGTCAAAGATCCAAATCATGCATTTTTACAACCAACAAGCATTTACATCGCACGTCCTCGCAAGAACGACTCTATCGAACAAAACTGATGGAAGGGTAGGCAACCTAAGAAGCTATCTTAGAAAACACGGGTGGTAGATCAAGGTGGAAGAACAAAACCAAACTCAGTGTAGAATAAAACAAATAGATATAATTTTGATAAAGAATAAAGAATAAAATATATTTTTAAGCGTAAATAAGATATTTTGAATGCTGGAAAGGCTTTCTAGAAAGAGAGTCCTTAATCTCGACCATTTCTACGTGAGGTTGCGTCCTACAGTTAGCATTGCTCTGATACCACTCTGTCACACCCGTTTTTCCGAAGAAAAACCGAATGCATCTCATATGTGTGCCAGGATCAAATATTCACACATATGATAGACAAATGAGTGTAATATCACAAGAAATTGCTCAAAACATACAGAAAAGGTTTATTAACTTCATTACACTCACGAGGGTAGACTCGAAGGTCTATACACGAACATCGATATCTATGATGATGCGACTCCATCTTCATCTTCCACAGGCATCTGACTGGTGGATCGCATGCCTTAGAACTCCTCGTAGTCGCTGAAGTACTCCACTCCGGGATTCTCCTCTGAACAGCATTATGCAAGGATGAGTACACTTATGTTGGTACTCAGCAAGGCCACAGAAGTAACGGGAAAGCAATATTAAATCCATCTTTAAGTTCATTAAACATGTGAGGGTCCAGGCCGCTCTTGACCGTGAGCACGGCTGATCGATCAGTTTTACACTCTGCAGAGGTTGTACACTTTCACCACAGTTCACGTAAAAGTTCCGAAGAACTTTGAACCCAACCATGCGTGTGCTGATCAGGCACAATACCACACTTCCGAGGTGTGATTGCATAGGGACGCTACGAAGCCTTTACAAAGATATGCAAAAGCACCAACAACCCACGATAGTTACAGCTCAGGGCGGACCATTACCCTCCCTATTGGTCAGCACCTTAGCAAAGGCTGCTACCCCAAAAGAACCAGGATATACCCCTGTAACCCCGAGCCCCCTGTGTTCCTTTCGGATAAGGACATCAGTACAATCGCACACCTAATTAATTAGCTAAGCCAGAGCCATGTGGACTGTGGTTGCACTGTCTTCCTGGGTGGTTCTCCATATTCCGATTAATTTATAGTATTCTTGTATTAAAGCATAGGTAGAAGGGTGGTTAGGGTCACTTGCCTTTCTCCAACGATAAGTTACTTTCCTTTACTTCAAACTTCTGCACTTGCTCTTCCTCGAACAGCGCGTTGTCTACGATCATACAAGAAAACATGCAATAAATAAAACAATACATCAAACATTACCAAAAGACTAAAACAAGCTTCTAAAACTAATGTGCTTGTTGAGATGATCGCGTGGACACCAAGAACACTGAAAACGGAGCTAGGACGGAAAAGATATGGCTTAAACAAGGTTCAGGGGCTTGGTTGTGAAGGAAACAAACTTCCAGGGGCTTATCTGCAAGAAACTAGGGACCTAGACATAATTACGCGTAAAAGAGCAAGGATGGACCTCGACTGGAAAAACTTAAGAAACTCAGGGGCTAAAACAGAAGAAAAAGGACTTATATGTGAAGATCTTTATAGGTGGGAGGACCGGCATGGGATATTTGAAAACCACAAAGGTTCTTTTGCAAAAAGACCATAGCTGACGCGGGTGTTGACCGTTACTTAGAGTTTTGACCCGGCGGTTTGGGTGGATCTGGGCCGCTCATCGCGCGATGGATGGCGGGCGGTGGCTGCGGGCGGCCAAGCGGCGGCGCCGGGCGGTGGGCTCTCCGGAGTTGCTCGAATTCGAGCTCCCGGCCACGTAACTTGACGGGATAAACACGAAAACGAAGCTAAGGAGCTTGTGAACCTACGTTGAGACTTGAAGAGGCGGGCGGAGCGACGGAGAAGGAGATCGAGGCGGCGGATCTCCGGCGGGCGGCGGCGCTCCGGCTGCGAGGTGCGACTGCGCGGTGCAAGCGAGGAGAGGGCGGGGAGGTGGTGCGGGAGGAGTAGGGGCTCGTGGGCGCCTTTTATAGGGTGAGGAGGGAAGGGGAGGGGGCGCGTTGAGGCGGTGGGGGGAGGAGCTCCGGCGGTGTGGCCATTAATGCGGTGGGAGCTTCGGTGGGCGGCGGTTTCGGAAAGGGGAAGAGGCGGGACGGCGCACGAGAGCTCCACGATGCGTTTATGCGCATTCAAAGGGAGGGGAGGAGGCGCGGCAGAGGGGATGGCGCCAGGGACAGGCGGTGCGGCCGGCCATGGGAGGAGGAAGGAGGCGGCCGGAGGTAGGGGACGCACCTGACAGGTGGGCCCCACCTGTCAGCGAGCGTGTGAGAAAGTGCAGGGAGAGGTGGAGCGGGCCGCGGGAGATAAGTGGGCCGCAGGATCCGACTGAGCGGGAAAGGTGGGCCGGCGGGGAAAAAAGAAAAGAAAAGGAGGGAGGAAGGAGAGGTGGGCCGGCGGGGAAAAGAAAGAAAGAAAAGAAAGAGAAGGAGAGGAGGTGGGCCGCGTAGGGAAAAGAAGAAAAAGAAAAGAAAAGGGAGTTGGGCCTCGACTGGGCTAAAAGAAGAGAGGAGGGAAAGAGGGATAGGCAGGGGGAGTTTGAGGGTGATTTTTAGGACTTGAACTTTTGAACCTTTGTTTTTGTTTTTAAAAACAACACAACAACAAACAAAATAAATGCAAAGGCATGAATGCATCAAACACTTGGTGAATTCTAAATTTAAATGTTGTTTAATTTAATTAAAGGCAAATTATTTAGTCAAATTTATTTAATCCTTAGAAAATAAAAACTAAACTTTGTTGCTAACATTATTTTATTGTGATGTAATTTTTGGATGTTACAACAGCCGACCAGCGAGTGGAGCAGGTGGGCGGATCAAGCAGTCGGCCAACGAGCACAGCAGACGAGGGGACCTGGTACGCTGTGGCTGTCGACCGAGGAACAACTAGCGAATGGTGGCTCCATGTCACTTTGATTCCGAACACCCCTCGCAAAGGCTCGCGATCGCTGACACTCCTAATCAGCTAGGAGATTCGGAAAGAGAGGAACAACCGCATTTTTGACCTCAAAGAGTCCTCTGTGCCTTCCATTGTAAATAGGATCAAGGCCGAAACCTCGCTTTGGGTTGCCGCGGGCGCCAAAGATTTAGTGTTTCTTCTTGTGCGAGAGTAGTTTCTCTCCTCGGACCGGTTAGCCAGATTGTGTTTTGTACTTTTACTCCTCTATATCAATGAAATAGGCACTATCTTGTGCCTGTTCGTAAAAAAAAAATTCTGTGCAGAGCAGTAGGCGAGCGCGCGGGATTCGAGTTGCCTGTCGCCTGGGGACGATGATGTTGTACAACGGACGGATGGCCATCTGCTCCGCCTAGAAGCACGAGATGGGAGGGTCGCCTCACCAGTCGATGAGAAGGCTGTCTCTAAGCTAAGCTGAGGGCACGTACAACGAGTCGTCTGCGAGCCGTCCGCAAGCAGTCAACTTTACAGAAACCCCCCGCCCCCGCGTAGCGACGGCCGCGTCGTCCTCCCACGAAAGGACGACGGGATGCTCGTGCTCCAAGGCAAACAGATGACCTACATCCCCGTTGTACGCTCCGCTCCCACTCGTCACCGGCGTCGCAGATCCGGTGTGCACGCGCAAGCTGGGGCAGTTCCCCCGAGCCGCACTTCGCCTCCCCTACGCGCCATTACCCGTCCCCGCGTGGCAATTTCTCTCCGTCATCCTCTCTTTGCCTCCTGAAATTTACCCCAAATCGACAAATCTTTTACATCCCCTCCAGTAGAAACGACACCATGGGGAAGGAGGACTGGAAGGCGTCGGCAGCAAAGAAGCTGCTTGCGGTGGTGGCAGTGTGGGAGCTCGCGCGTGCAGTTTCTGTTGGTGCTTCAAGGCGTTCGTCGGCGGCGGCGACAACGACAGTCGCGTCGGGCTTGGCGTCAAGTGCACCTAGGAGGTGCCCGGCGCGCGTGCTGCTCCAGTTCGCCGGCATCGAGGATGTCTTCACCTCCTCCGACCTCCTACGGTTCCACCAAGATAGTAACTTGGTCAAGTATACAGATCTTTGTCTATTGATTTCTTTTGTTGGGCAGGTAACCTGTATGATTGGTACTGAGAGGAGTAATTGAGATACATGAGGAATTATTTTTAACAGTAGCATTTTTGTTTGATTTCAATTTTGTATTATTTGTTGCACCAGAGATGGTTAGTTGAGACAACCCCTGTGTATGGCCTGCTGAACTTTGACCGATCGCTAGGCATTGCAGTAGTGGTGTCACATGTCTCCTTTACATATCATATGTATATGAATATATATTTCTCATGTTTTTTTTATGTGACCTTATATTTAAATATAGCATGTATCTTATTGTGTAACCACAAGTAGGGTTGCAAAGATCAACTTTTTATTTGATCACCATGATTCATGTGCTCATTGATGAATTAAATAGTTTGCAGACAGCTAAGTAGATAACCTATTGTATAGATTGTCTGTTTAGTTGTCTGTGTATACCAAATAGACAACAGTTGTCTATACTGTTGTACATGTCCTGAGAGCATTTGCAAAAAGTCCATCATACAGAGAGGGATAAAGAGGGGTTGTACATGCCTGTGACTGTATCAAAGTGGGCGAATCAAAAGGCCGGGTGCGTAATGGAAGAGAGACACACTTCGTGATCACCCAATCACCACGGGCAAAGCACTACCGCTAGGAAGGAATATTACCTATACTTGCATTGAATAGTCTTAACTCTTGGTCTGAACATGTAAATAATTGGGAAATTGATGATCTTGCCTCTAGTTTGTAGTTCAATTGTGATTTTGCCCTTATTTTTCTAACTTTGCGATTTTACCCCTACTTTCTGAAAATGAAACCTCTGTTTGCCCTTAGTTTTAACACTTGTTGGTTGGAGGGCTCTAAAAATAAATAGAATATATAGGAAATTTGCTGAAAATGCTAAGAAAAGACCAAACTATCCCTAACTTTATCTATCTCTTTTTCACTTGTTGCCCCTAACTCTCTCTCAAACCCCATTTCTGAAGTGCTAGTGGCGGCCCGCACTACGTGAAAACCTCAAATAGATCACGCAGCATTAGTAAAGGACTTTTGTGGCCCGTTACAAAAAATATTAAAGGTAACGGACATCATTAATGCCCGTTACCAATGAGTCTACGCCCGTTACCCATAAAATCTACAGGTCGCAGTCCAACCTTTTTGGTAACGGGCGTTAACTATGCCCGTTACCTTTAATGTGGGTGGTAACGGACCATGGAAATGCCCGTTACAATTGTGGGTTCCCGAACCCGATTTTTTATTTCAATTCAGTTAACTTCGCACCCCTCGCATCCGCCGCTCCCTCATCCCTCGCGTCCGCTCACTCAGACTCAGTCTCCTCCATTCCGATCCTCTCCTTCCTCTCCTCTCTCTCTCCCCCTCACCCAATCCCGTCGGTCGCTGCCACTGCCTCACCCCCCGCCGCCGCTGCATCACCCCGCCGCTGCCTCACCCCACCGCCACCTCCCTCTCACCACGCGCTCATCCCCCAACCCTAGGTGGACGTCGCGAGGGCGGGCGAGATCTAGATCTGGGGCGCCCGATCCCTGAGCGCGATGACCGTGAGGGCAGGCCACGTGAGTAACTTCCTCGTGGAGCACAGCGAGGGAGGTGGAGGTGACGGCAGCACCGGCATCCTCGAGCAGATGGAGACACTGAAGCGGGCGCGGCGACCGGGAGTGCGACTCGTACCCGTCGGATCTCACCAGCTGCTGCCAGCGCGTCTTCCTCCTCAGCACATGAGTTCTTCTCCTCTCCTATGACCTAGGTCTTATACTCTTGCTGATTCGAGTTCTTTTAGATCTTGGTGACTTCAGAGCTACCTTTTCACTGTTCAAATCTGCTAGCTTATGGTGCATGTGCTATTGCTGGTGTGCCTATGGGCCTTCTCAGATAGTCAGATTATTGTAATGCCTTGCTGCTTCCTTAGCATGTTTTTTTTTGTTGAACTGCACACAAGTAATGGCTGCTGCTGAGTCCTGGACTGCTGCGGTGGGCTTCGGCAGATGCTGGCGAAGATCTTGTGGTTGATTCGCTTGCCGTTCTAAAATGCTAATATCATGCTGACTGCAGATCTTCAATGGTGTTCTCCTCAAGGTCAACAAGGCCACCATTAACATGTGGAGTTGTATGTCGCATATGGGTAAGTTTAGATCTGTTTCAAACCTAGCTCTGTGCTCAGAGATTACTTTGAATGCCTACTCGAGCACTGAAGCCTGTTATCCTTGCCCAATTCTTGTAACCGACTTGAGATATTCTGCATTCTTGCCCAATTCCCTGTCATGCTATTATTTTTACCTGTCATGCTAATGTTTTTAGTTTTCACAAAGAAACTAGCTTAGTTACAACCATGATGTGTACTATTTGTGACCAGATAGTGATTCCTTTGGTTTCTTTCATTATCAATGGATATAAGTTTACTTCAATTTGGTTTTGTACTTCAATTTGACATAGCTTGTCCCTGCAGTTTACTTCATTATCAGGTTCCTAGGACTAAATAAATCATATTTTACTTCAATTTTGGTTGATTTGGACCCCGTATGCTGTACCATGAACTATCTCTCTTTTTTTTTAGATTTTATCTGACCTTTAGTGTTTAGCAGAGCAGAAATGTATCTACAAAGTAAATATCTATCTTGTTCTTACTAAACAGGAGGTAATAAATTCAAATTGTTATCTGCTAGTCTTTGAAACAATGAGGAATAATCTGGAAACAATGAGGAACACTGAAAGTTGACCACTGTTCGTTATCTTTGGTGATTTTTTGTAAGTTTTAATGGTTCCAATGTCTACAGCTACAAGCTTTCATGACTCAGAAATTCTCACTCTGCATGCTTCCTAGTCCTTGCAATGAATGCCATATGTAACTGTCTAAACAAGTGCTCTTATTGTTACAGCTTCCTGAGGATATCGATTTGCACTTCATTGGGAACTTGCAAAGCAACAAAGCCAAAGCCCTACTTGGTTTGTACTACTGTCTGATATTTCTTACCTGTCATTTAGGACATCGATATGTTCTATGTATATCTTTGATAATTACTTTTCTGGTTATATGTTAGAACTTAGAACTCATTCAAAATACAACAAAGTGACACTATTGAAGTACTTTTGATGCCTAGTCTACTAATTGCATTTTTATTTTTTCGTATGAAAAATCTGTACTTTTATGCTTAGCAGTGGTCAAGGTTTTCATAATTTTGACCGCAGGCCCATCCAAGAATGAGAGAGAACTGAGGAGAATCTGTTTTCTTGATTATGTCGAGTCTGTTTGAGCCCTGCATACACTTAATTCAAAGGGGGTGCGGTCTCCTCCTTCCTGTCAAGTTTGTTTTTTTATTTATGTTGCTGAAGTTTCGCTTGCCTAGACAGTTGATTTACTTATACCGCACACTATATTACCTATATTTACCAAAATAGTTCTAAATTATATACATATGTTGGATATCTTATGACTTCTGGTCGAAGCTTACATTTCTTTTCTTATTTCTTTAACCTTTAGCTGGCGTGCCAAATCTTGATATGGTTGAGAGTGTAGATGACCAGAAGGTATGTGGCCAATCTATCTTTTCTTATGTTCCATCAACTTCATTTCTTTCTGGTTTCACTGTGCACTCACATTCGAGGCATTTACTCATCAGCAGTCCACTCATTATGGTTTCTTTCTAGAATTCTAGTAAGAGGAAAATGACATTTTTCAGTCTTCGTGCCTATCTTCGTCCCTATAGGACTTGTCATTTCTAGTGAGATTTGGCCATTCATAATGCATGCTCAATCATGCATTCACATTTTTATATACTTTGTGGTTATCAAAAATAACTGAGCAAGATTATATTGCATCATTTATTTAGGACCTAAAAAATAGATGGTGTTACAGTTATTAATTGAGATAGATTTTGGTATTCTTTTGATCCTGCACCTGTGACCAGAAAGTCCAGAATAAGTGTAATGCTCATTCTTTCAGATTGCTAGCCGTCTCGATCGTGTGGTAGCTGACTTGGGGAGAAAACCCCTTAAGGTTTTGGTCCAAGTCAACACTAGTGGAGAGGAATGTGAGTCTCTAGTTTCCTTTTTCAATACAGTATTGAACCTTTTCTCAAATGTCTGTGCAATATCTGAAGCCTGAAAAGTATTCATTTTGGGATGTTATGGTTGAATGTTCTGAATGTCGGAACGTGTATTCCTCATTGTTTCCAGGTTCTAGTCTTGGATAGTTGTTTGGAAGTGGACAGTGTTATCTCCTTCTCATGAACTGGACAGTGGTATCCATGTTTGAATAATCCGGTATGTTACAAGTGCAAGCTAAAGCTATATGTATTCAGTTTAGCCTGTATGTAACTTAAGCATAGATGTAACTGAGGGTATGGATGAAACTGAGTGTAATAATTGTGTGTATGCATGTATGTAAATGAAAGAATTAAGACATTTTCATTTCTTTTTTTTTGTTTTTTAATTCCACATTGGTAACGGGCATTACCATAATGCCCGTTACCAATGACTTGTATTGGTAACGGGTGTGATTAAGACCCGTTACCTATATCTGGTTATTGGTAACGGGCGTTACCATAATGCCCGTTACTGGTGGCAGTTATCGGTAACGGGCATTTTGCCCGTTACCGATGTTGGGTTATTTGTAACACTTGAAAGGTAACGGGCATACCCAATGACCATCCGTGCCCATTACGAATGACTGTTTTTCACGTAGTGCCAGCGTGCGCATGGGAGCTGCCCCTCCGCTCCGATGCGTACCTCCGACCTCCCTCTCCCAACTACCCACCCCTCTCTGTTTGAGCTGCCCAACGGCGCCGCTCCCCTCCACGCGAGCCGCCGGCGCAGAAGATCTAGCATGGGGACTGGGGAGCGTCGGGAGCGAGCATGGAGGCTCCTGCGGGTGAGCGTGCAGCTTTGGCGAGGGAGACACAAAGTAGAGATTTGGGTCAAAGAGAGAGACAGAGGCATTTTTTGGTTCGCACTACATGACCCAAATTGGGTCTATGGTTTGGGTACTCTCTCTGTTGGAAGGTGATTTTTCACCCCAAAATACTGTGCGACACCCATTTTGGGTTTGCTCCTCCCTTTGCTTACTCTCTTGGAGATAGTCTTACATGAATCATTATACTGCCAATATTTTGACAAAATTTAACAAATCTAGCTCAGCTTTGAAAAAACAGAAAATTTGAATGAATTTGGTCGACAAAAAACAAGTTTAAATCTGTATATATTTTTAGAAAAGGGTATTATAAAAAACTTAAAAAATTAGGGGCAAATTTACATGGGTTAATTTGTCTGTTCGTAGCAATTTTGACACCGTTAAGTGGTAGTCATGAAATAGGGACAAGCTTTCTCTTCGTTTTGAAAACACAGGGGCAAAATCACAAAATCTGAAAAACAAAGGTAAAATCACTATTTCACTTCAAAACAGGGGCATGAACGCAATAGCCCTTAAATAATTACTGCTAAATTTAAGATTGATTGATCTCTGAAACTGTGTTTAGATTTAAGTTAAACAGTGTGACATCAGATGTTTCAAGAAATATCAGAAAACCTAAGATGACATGGTAGTAGTATCATGAAACCATACACTGAAATTAGCTTTTATCACCCGCCTCTAGCATGAAGCTTGCATACCGGATACTGCGCCCCAATCCAAATCCAATCCACTTGGTTGTGTGTGTCCAACGACTTGATTGATCTCTTTGAATAATTGTACAGAACCCTATGGTGCCAGGCACCCGTTTCTTGGATCAAGTAAACAAACGAATCGCCACGCAACTCTTGTCCCCCACAGTCCCACACGATCGATCTCGCATTCTCAACTCCTCACCTACCGCCACCACGTCAACTATGCACATTTACCTATATATAAACACCACACACTCACCATAGCTTATTCACGCAAGCCTCCAAACCAAAGCCAAGCAACCCAAGCTGTAGCAGCACACACACAGAGGAAAACTTTGCCAAGCCATTGACGCGCCGCGGCCATGGAGCTCAACCTCGTGTCGTGGGCGTCCCTCCTCCTCCTCGCGCTCTCCGCCGCGTACGTCTACTACGCGACGCGGAGCCGGTCGCCGCAGCGGCTGCCTCCATCGCCGCCGGGGTGGCCGGTTATCGGGCATCTCCACCTGCTCTCCAGCGGGATGCCGCACCACGTCATGGCCGACCTGGCGCGTTCCATGAAGGCGCCGCTGCTCGGGCTCCGGATGGGCAGCGTCCGCACCGTGGTGATCTCCAAGCCGGAGCTCGCCCGCGCCGCGCTCACCTCCAACGACGCCGCGCTGGCGTCGCGCCCCCACCTCCTGTCGGGCCAGTTCCTGTCGTTCGGGTGCTCTGACGTCACGTTCGCCCCCGCGGGCGCCTACCACCGCATGGCGCGCCGTGTGGTCGTCTCCGAGCTCCTCTCGGCGCGCCGTGTCGCGACGTACGGCGCCGTCCGCGTCAAGGAGCTCCGCCGCCTCCTCGCGCACCTGACGAAGAACACCACGCCGGGGAGCCCCGTGGACCTGAGCGAGTGCTTCCTCAACCTGGCCAACGACGTGCTCTGCCGCGTCGCCTTCGGCAGGCGGTTCCCGCACGGCAAGGGCGACAGGCTCGGCGCCGTGCTCGCCGAGGCGCAGGACCTCTTCGCCGGGTTCACCATCGGGGACTTCTTCCCGGAGCTCGAGCCCGTCGCCAGCACCGTCACCGGTCTCCGCCGCCGCCTCAAGAGATGCCTCGCCGACCTCCGCGAGGTCTGCGACGAGATCGTTGACGAGCACCTCAGCGGCAAGCGCCCGAGCATCCCCGGCGACCGCAACGAGGACTTCGTCGACGTCCTTCTCCGCGTCCAGAAATCCCCCGGCCTCGAGGTCCCCCTCACCGACGACAACCTCAAGGCCCTCGTCCTGGTCCGTCATTCCTCCTCTCTTCTACTAGTACCAGCTAGCTTAGTCATTCATTAAAACTTTTTTTTTTGAAATGAGCATTCAAACCATATTCGTGTGCAATAGTTTAATTTTCACGGCGCGGCACATCTAACAACTACCCGTCATCAGTCATTACTCTCTGCTGGCCATTCATTCGTGCATTCATCTGGTGCTATTAATTAATGCGCAGGACATGTTCGTCGCCGGCACGGACACGACGTTCGCGACGCTGGAGTGGGTGATGACGGAGCTAGTCCGGCACCCACGGATCCTCAAGAAGGCGCAGGACGAGGTGCGGCGCGTCGTCGGCGGCAAGGGCCGTGTCGAGGAGGCCGACCTTGGCGAGCTCCACTACATGCGCGCCATCATCAAGGAGACGTTCCGGCTGCACCCGGCCGTGCCGCTGCTGGTGCCGCGGGAGTCCGTGGCCCCCTGCACGCTCGGAGGCTACGACGTCCCGGCGAAGACCCGCGTCTTCATCAACACCTTCGCCATGGGGCGGGACCCAGAGATCTGGGAGAACCCGATGGAGTACTTGCCGGAGCGGTTCGAGAACGGCGGCGGTGAGATCGACCTCAAGGACCCGGACTTCAAGCTGCTGCCGTTCGGCGGCGGCCGGAGGGGGTGCCCCGGTTACACGTTCGCGCTGGCCACCGTGCAGGTGTCTCTGGCCAGCCTGCTGTACCACTTCGAGTGGGCGCTGCCGGCCGGCGTGCGAGCCGAGGACGTCAACCTCGAGGAGAGCTTCGGACTCGCCACCAGGAAGAAGGAGCCGCTGTTCGTCGTCGTCGGGAAGAGCGAGGGGTACGAGTTTAAGGGGGAGGAGCTTAACGAGGTTTAAATTGTAGTATTATTTTAATGGTTCATGCATGTCTTTGTTGCCTTTGTTCTTATTAATAATTAGTAGAGCAAGTAAGTGTTAAGGCTTGAGAGTAATGGAGATTAACTTTATTATAGATTAGGTGCTCCATCTTCTTGTCAGTTGTCACCGCAGAGGAGAGGTAAAAGCAACCTTGTAATTTTTCTACAATAATAATACGATGGTGACAATTAAAAATGTACCATATTTAAGCAATATATTTCAAGTGTAGGTTTTCTTTTACATGGTCTAGCCAAAGGACGCTACAGTAAAGACTGAGGAGGAAAAATAACATTTTGAGGATGAAGGATTGGATTGACTAGAGGGGAAGTGAATGAAACCGATAAAATTTTTTCTCTTAAATGAACTCGGTCTGTATCCTAATAGTAACTCCGAGAAGCTCGCACAAGTGGATGAGAGCAATCACAACAAAATCGCAAAGATCACGGAGTCACAACAGACCTACTGACCCTAGGAATGATTTGTGAAAAACTAACAAAACCCACGGAAGCAAAACGGAAGCAAGCACGGAAGAGATAGAGCAAAATAGAGACTTCACTACATAATTAGGTCAAAAGACCCTCCCCAAAAGATCATGACTTCGCTACAGAATTAATTAGAAAGCAAGGGCAACATGAAAGTCAACGGCTCACCGGATCATCCGACGCTAGGTCCAGATCATCTGGGAAAACCCAGAAAAATCGCCCTCAATGGATCTCTCGGCTCACGCAATAGATTGAAATGAAGCTTTGGGGATAGTAATGATGAAGCCGAATTTTCATTTCCGAAAATCCGACTCTTTGTACCATTGTGATAGTCCCTGGATCAGTAAACTATCACGTACAAAACTCATCTCAGTATAATATCAGTTCCATACCACGAAAACATAGCACAAATTGAATACACCTGAAACAACTCGGTATAACATTTTAGTACAAGCCCCTGGGCTAAACGACAAGTAGAAAACCTACGTAGCGGTAGCTAAAGATTTAAGTCTTCATCTTCTATCACCTCCACAGGCAATACTTGAGCGAAGCAACGCAACCCTCTTCTTGAATTCTTTATGATCGATCTTTCACTCATTGTCTAAACTTGCACACTCACAAACTACCCCCAAGGAATGGGATAGGTTCACGTCACCATCCGTATGCAAGTGACCTACTTCTAAGGGGATAAAATATAGTATCAAGGAATAGCTTGGGTATTCCTAAGCAGCAGCAGCAACAACATGTAAATAGAGTAAAACCATCCCTCCCAAAAGCACATCACATCAGGTAGTCCTGGCAAACTAGGTTCTTTTTCCACCACCTCGAGCCAAACATAGCTCTCCAACGCCCACCCTCATCTCATGACACCCAATGTGACTCATCCCACATCCAAAGATTCTCTAACTAAGGTGGTACCTAAGGTGGTACCTCTTGTCGGGACTGAGTCTCAAAACCAGGTCAGAGGTCTAGAGTATGCGAGAGACTAGGGTCGGTAAACGACCGGGCCTGACGCACCTCCCACATGGAGCATGTTCGGCCTACCCTCTCCCACACACTCACCAACCTTGCCTAGTGGCTTCGAGGGTCTCGGAGACTAGGGTCGCTAAATGACCAGGCCCGGCACACCCCCTCAATGAGCATGTCGGGCCTACCCTCCCCGAACTCATAATCTCCTAACAGTCATGCAACATCGTCCAGCTAGCGAAATCATTGGAAACTTCCTCCAGGGGTAGGCGATCTCCAACTCACTCCGAAAATCATACTCACAATATCCCATACCCATGCAAGCATAGCTCAGCGTATATACACGTATATATAGTCACTACGTGAAAACTTCAAATAGGTCACGCAACATTTATAACGGGCCCTTAACACCCGTTACATGCACCCACATCTGTAACGGTTGTTGTTTGGCGACCGTTACCCATAAGCGCGGCAGGGCGACCCCGGGGTTTGCCAGCACAATACCAGTTACCAATGAGGACTTCTGGTAACAGGCTTCTTAAACGCCCGTTACATGAATTCTTTGTAACGGACGTTAAAGCGAGTCCATTACAAAAGTTAAAGCTATCGGTAACGGGCTCGTAAAATCCGTTACCAATCAATGCCCTATCGGTAACGGGCTCTTTAAGTCCATTACTGATCACTACAAAATCAGTAACCGGCTTTAAAGTCTGTTACCGATAACTTTCGTACTGGAGACGCGTGTTTGTTAGGATGTGTCTCCTTTGATGGAGAGCCAATTGGATACGCTCGTTTGTTAAGACGCGTCACCTTTGATTGCCACCCAGCGTCACCTTTTTTCTCACATCGGATAAGCGTGTTGTTATTGCACATCTCTGTCTTCGCCTTCCGACACCACTCTGTGACGCCCCAGGTTTTGAATTAGCCTCATTAGTGCTAATGACCGAACCAGCCGAGTCAAACCCTGTTGACTTTGGTCAAACCATGGTCAACCTGGGCCATCACTTCGAAAACCTCGAAAATCTCGTCAACAATCCCTAATGACCCTCTTGATCAAGTCAACACACACTTGTGGTCAACCTTGGTCAAAGGCACGGTCAAACCCCACTTAAAAACCCTGATGTCTTTGAACGTCCTCCGGAACTTTTGCCGCGTTCTCCAAATTTCACCTAAACACTCCAAAATCTCCCAATATAAAAGTTGTCCAGTTTTTTGAGGGACACAACTCTCATGTTGGTTGGCATTGCAAATTTGGAGTGGAAAATGGTGAAAAACTTGGTCAACTGCTGAATTTACTGTTCACTGGCGCTCTGCAAAACCCGAACTTTGCTTGACGTTCCTGCTCAAACCATTGAGAAAAACATAGGACGGCCTTTGTAAAAGTTGTAGAGGGTACTTCACACTACAACTTTCGTTTTTGGAGAAATTTTTGTCCAGTTCAAATTTTTTTGAAGAAAGACGCGGTCAAACAGGCGTTGACTGGGGAATTTCAGGCCGACCGGCGCCCTGGCGCTCTGGAGCGCCAGCGCACGCCGCGCGGCCGCGCCTGTCCTCGGCGTCTGGGCCCACCCGGCCGCATCCCGAGGCCGCGCGCCTTCCCGAGGCCCCCCACCCCGAGGCCGGGATCACTCCCAGGCGCCTTGAAGTCCCGCATGCCACGCGCTGCGTCGCCGTTCGCGCGCGCCGGACCCCTGCCCACGCTGCTCGCCGGGCATGCCGCCTGCCGATGCGCCGCCGTACTGAGGCATTGAAGCCGGGGCATCCCTTCGCCGCGAAGGCTTGGAGCCGCACACGCTTGCCCGTCTATAAATGGCACCGCCCCTCCTCCCTCGCGCCCGAGCCGTTGCCGCTGCTCCCGTGCTCTGCCCGTCGTGCGCCATGAATGCCACCGCCGCTGAGCTTCCCCTCCGGCTCTTTCCCGCAGCCGTGTGACACTCTAGCCTCCTTCACTAGGATCCCGTGGAGCCGACCGCGCCGCCCCTTTCCTTGCCCCGGCCGAGAGCTCCCCGGAGCAGGAGCTCCAGCGGCCGGCGCCGCCCGTCACCGCCGAGCCAGCACGCCGGAGCGGCCCCTTCCCCAGTTCCCGTCACCAGCAGGACCAATGTGAGCCCTTAGCCCTCTCCCACCTCTTCCCCGGCCTCGCGCCCCGCCGGAGCCGCCGGAATTCCAGCGAGGCCGCCGCCGTGCATCTCCGGGGACCCAATTGCTTAGCCCTCTTTCTTTTCAAGGGTTCAACTGCAAAGCGAGGGCCTATCTGTAATAGAAAGAAAAATTCCAGGGACGTCCTTGCAAAAAGATTCTCCCTCCATATGTGTGTTTTGACCAGATCTTTGAAAATTCATATAAAATTGTAGAAAAGTCAGAAAAATGCAAACCCATTTTTGTTGGATTCCTGGTGAAAAACCCTACAACTTTTGTAAAGCATGTTCATGGTTTTTCCTGATAATTTCTGCATGAAAAATAGAGAACTGAAAAACCTAGATCTGTTGTATCTCCAAATCCACCTGTGATCTGTAGCTGAATTTTGGATATGTTGTGTGTTATGTTATGACTAGCTTCTGTACTAAAAATTGCACAAAGTTCTGTTGTAAATATTTTATTATGAATTGTTTTGTATTTATGTAGAATCTGTCCTAACGATTTTTGTAGCTACAAATAATTAGATTTTTGTGTCCAACTTCTGCATGTTGTCTTTTTATACCAAAATACACCTCTAGTGAATTAATCACAATTTTATATTTTCCATAAATATTTATTCTTGAAATATGCTTGTTTTTCTTTGTAAATGCATAACCCTAGATCTATAGCATCTCTAGGTGTATATGTTGCATTCCTAGGTTAGTTTTGGACCAGAGACCATGTGTGAGAAAGTTTGAATCTTTTTTATGCTTATTTATTTTCATATGCATTTATCATGTTTTGGTAGCTAGCTTTTGTTATTTCCGGTATATTTAATTTCCTAGCTATCCTAAGTGTGCATGTGTGTGCAGTGGCTTTGTATAGGTTTGTAGTGCTTCATAACACACCCCACTGAATTTTATTAATTTATTTTATGAATAAAAGCAATGGAAGCCAATTAAGCTTAATATTAAAGTTAATTGGAAAATCACCTTTGCCACACCTAATAACCTTATGCATGTGTTGAAAAACATTCTAAGAAGGTTGAGACCACCTCCTTGCTGTTTTGTGTTTTGTAATTAATTTATTTACATATATATGTACACAGTCACTATTAAAAAGATTAAATAATAAAGAACCGCATATTGCTCCTTTATTGGAAGAGTATGCTGAATGTATTTCTTATCTAGGTGAATGTGATCAACCATGCACCCCAGGGTTGTCATTTGTTGTTTGTAATTAATTAAATTAAAAATCGTCAATTGAATCTTGCATTTGCATCCTCGTGTAGATCTTCCTGACGGTAGTTATACGCTCGTGCCGGAAGGAGGAGAAGGAGGAGCTAACGGTGAGCTGCAGTACGTGGACGTAGCTCAAGACCTGGACCAAGGTCCAGAAGGGCCCAAGGCCAACCTTGCCAGCGAAGGCAAGCCCCGGATCATTAACCCTTCTTTTAAAATTATGCAATTACCTTTGCTATGCTTGTGCATTTACGTTTCAGGAGTTGAATTGAAACCCTAGATGCATGATCCCTAGGTACCTATGTCTTTTACTAGTATGCTAGGTCGATAGCTACTATGCTATAGGACTGGTACAAGTCGAGTGATGTTCGTCACTCGCGAGAATAGGTTCTTATGTTGGAATCATAAGATCTTCATAAATGGATTGCTCATGTGGTAAGAGCATGGAATTTGGGCTCCGGTCCAGTGGCTTTCGTGGGCTAAGCTTTTGAACGTACTAAACACTTGTCGGAAATGGGTACGGTAAGCCTAGTACCTTAAAGAGACGGTGCGGGAACTCTCCCTTACAAATCTTGAGCAATCACCTACCCGGCTAGCTACCGGGGAAGGGGGGTACATGTGTGAAGCTGGGTGCCTTGCGGGGTACGCCAGATAACCTTGTACCCAGGATGGTAAGCATTGATCCCAAGCTGAGGACTTTTGGGAACCGCCTGGATGGTTGTCCTCGCGGGGGCACCCTACCGTGTGTTTAGGTTTACCTTGCAAGGTTTAAATCAATCGATTGTCGGCCTCTCACCGTTATCTGAGACTGCTTAATCAACTGGCCATGATATCCCTTAATGATGGAATTTGATGAAGTTTACTGCTTGAAGTAATTGTTTGTACAATTCTTGAATGAATTAGCTGGCACACTTAGAAATGGTAATCAACTAGAACTTGGTGCTAAAATATTGAAAGTAAGGACATACTCTTCGTTGCTTTTCAGCAAAAGAACTCCACCGGCCAAAAAGCCTCTCATGTCTAGAGTTTGGTGATGTAGTTATCACCCGACGGTTAAGTCTTGCTGAGTATTAGTATACTCAGCCTTGCTTTAAAACTGTTGTTGTAGGTGTTGTTGACCGGGTGGATGACGACAAGTGATGACATCACGAATGGCCTCCTGTGATGTCTACCGTTGCGCTAGTTTATTTATTTCCGCTGTTTTCAAACTCTGAACCTTTACTTCCTGTCTTGATCAATGGTTTGTAATAATTTAGACCCTTAGGGGTAATTTTGGACTTAAATTGGTGTCTGTACTCTGGACTCGCCTTCGCGTGAGTTTTAATGCATATGTTCGATCCTCTGTGTGAATTCCAAGTGATTTACCGGGCGTTAACCCGGCAACTAACGACAGGATGATACTTTATTATTGCTTAATGACCAAAGTGGATTGGTTTTAGGCGATAGTACGGTATTTTTCTGGGCGGGTTGTCACAGCTGGTATCAGAGCGATTATATGCACCAGAGTTTGATTAACAACCTTAATCACATGATTTTTGAATAAAATTTGCCAAGATTGTTTGGATTTGCAAAATACGTTGGTCCGTTAAGGATGAGTATAGACCGAGAGGCCCTAGAGGGAATTTTTGGGTTCTTTCAGGTGGCTTATTAATCTATGGTTTATTTTGCTAACTCCCAGCACATTTACTTTCTGTCAGAACTTACTTTCTGTACAACCATACTAGTTCATCACGTTTTGCCATACGTGGTGGTACCACAGGAAAGTCCTGTGAGGGATGGATGGGACATATTCTAATGGGAACCCACGTCGCGTCTGTGTCTCGCCACGTTTTGCCATATGTGGACGTTCCGCATTTGTATATGCGAGGCAAGGATCCGCTTCATTCAAAAGGAGCGTATCTGAGGTTGGACGCTGTCCATGCAGCGATAAACGCATGGGTACCATTTCTATAGTGAACGGTAATGTATGTGGATGCTTTCATGAGTGCTGGCATGAAAGGTTTGTTGTGTTCTGTGATCTTCTGCAGGTACACTAACCACGTTTCGTAAGACACTAAGTGTGCATCGACTAGTTCTCGACTAGTTATTATAGGGAGAAACGTGTATATGCCTTGCCACCGGCACTAACTTCGATTTTCGGCTTGATCGCCGAGTGAGGACGAATAGGCCGTCTTGCATCATGTTAAAAATCGTGAAAACTTTAAAACTGAACCCCTGTTTGTTTTATGTGCTCTCTAAGGCGAAAATTTTGCTAGTGTGCTTTTTCCTTGCCTAGCCTCTCGTGGGTAGATGTGTTGCTGTCCAAAAGTTTGTTGTGGCTGTTTGCTTGATTTTTGCACCTGGTTCAAGAATCTTTTTGTCTAGGTGATCTCTACCAAAGTTGCTCCATATCTAATCTAGTTCCTGCTCGCAAAAATTCACGGTCATAGCTTTGGTATATCTCAAGTTATGCTCAGTTGGGTGAACCTCTGTCTTGCTGTTTTTCCAGAACCCTATTCCGAAACCCTGCTTAGTTGTAGCACCTTCCTAATCTTCTAGCTCAACCGTTGCATACCAAAGATGTGTATCAAAACCTTGCTGAGTTGCTACACAAATTTGGGAATTTTTGGGGCTCTGGTTTCCAAGTTATGAATTTTTGTTCACAACTGCCAGAACTTTATGTCATTATGTATGTCTGCTCGTTTCGAGTCCTAACATACGATTGTACCTTGGTACACATGATCACCCCAGATCTTAACCACGTACTCTTTTATCATGGATCGAGTTTACCTTTGTACACTCACATCCGTCAGGTTCTCACTTTTGTCGTTATGTCCAGATGGACTACCTTGGATCTGCGTCGGCTGATGTGGAAGCATGGACTCTCGTGAACTACCTCGAGGAGGGTGGATTTCCTACACTCTTGTGGGACACCCTGAAAGACTTTGGGTACACCGCTTACCCAGAGTACTCGACACGTGAGGTCATGACCACAGGCCAACTCCTTCGTTGTGAAGTGAAGGTGAAGATCCCCGTGTGCCCGACAAATCCTGCTTGGGAAGAGTGGGAGTGTAAGGCACAAGGACGGAACCTGGCTGACACTGTGCAGAAGGCTGCTCTGGAAGCGCTCACAACTTTTTGTGGGAAGCACCCTGACGTGGTAGCCGGCACTGCAGCCAGAGTGATTCCTGTACCTGAGCGACACGTTGGACCTCGGGTCGAATGCGAAGCTTTTCTTTCAGCTCAAGGCAACTCTCACTGTAGTCCTGATCTTGTCACCTCAGTTCGCTTTTCAGAAGCCATGTATGACACCTACTGACGGACGGTGGGAGAAAGTGTATTCTATAGACGCCAAATCTATAGGTACCGAGTTAAAGAAATGGAGAATACTGCTCAAGCATTGAAGGAAGCCCGAGCAATGATAACCACTCTCAAGAAGGGAAGACGCAAGGATAAGGCCAAGATTCGAGAATTGAGTGAAGTTATCCATGAGCAGAATTTCATTTTAGAGCATAATGACCAATATATGCTTGAACTAGAGAATCAACTGAAAGCGATAGCAGCTCCACCTCCGGAACCTGTCATTCCCGGACCAGAAGAAGAAGAGGATGCTGAGGGAATCCAAGGAGAGTCTGGAGTAGAGTCTGGACCTGAGTTACCATAGTTCTTTGGCATGGAAGATCCAACCCTAGGAAGTTGGTATGTTTGTAATAAAGTTCTGAGTCGTACGAGTGTAATAGTTGTAAGGAACCCTAGTGTGTGAAGCCGCGTTTGGTTAGTTTTTGTGGAGGGCTGAACTAGGAGCTTTCTTTTGTGCAGCTAGTCTGCATCGTAATCCCAAGTGTTGTTTTGGTAATCCCGAAACCCCTCATCGATGTAACGCTTTGGTTGAACATCTTTCTGCAATAATCTTTGTAAAAGATTCATTTCCACTCGTTGTGGTCAGATCAGAGTTCCATGATGAGTATCAAACTTGTCCAAGGATTTTGTGCCGATCCCGATCAATCCGATCTCTCCATCCTAAACTTATTCTTTTGGTCTTGCTCACAACATTTTGAATGAAAACCAATGTCACTTTTGAGCATGCATTGGCATAGCACGTGCATATGGGAACCTTGGGTGAACTAACGTGCATCCGCATGAAAGATTTCAATGCTCGTATTCTATCTCTCTTATGTCTGGTGACGTTGTTGTTCCATACCCAAAGGTGCCGCGACGGAACCTAGAGCATCATGTGTGCTGCAGCCAGATGATTGCCACTAGGAGCGCGCTAGGTATCTTGGTTGTGAGAACGCGACTCACCACGCATACTCCTTCTCAACCTAAGATTGTCATCTCAAGTACTAACTCATCTTGTGGGTAATCGAGTCATTCTAACATGCATCATGAGCACCATACCGCATGAGTATGTGCATCGGGCCTTCATAAGCATGTGCATCACACCAACTTTTAAAAATCACTACACCGTTAATGTAATATGTCGGTGCCACCCAAATTCACAAGTTAAAAATCATGTGAGCAAAGACTGTTCTAAAAATTCCCATACCAATCTGCCTTCCATACCTTTCCTACCCCATATTCGTAAGCCATTCCTTGCGAATGCCTTTACGAATTCACCTTCCTATATTGTTCTTACGAACCACCTTGACCGAGCATGGGAAACTTTTGACCCGTAAATCACATCCGTGCTCCTTCCAAAAGAAAAATTTCGGAAATCTTTTATTAGCTTTCCTTTTCTTCATAGAAATCGGCTTTGGTGATCACGTTTCAACTAGGTCTTTTTCTGTCCACTCTCACTGTTCTCTTAGCCGCAAATCAAATCAACCAGCTAGGTGGAAGCAGTGGAAGTAGAGTTTTCTTGAGCAATCAAGGTTCTCGAAAAGTCAATGTTTGAGAGTCCCCATCGCTCATCCGTCCATGATCCGTGACCATACCCTCCAAATCCTCGGAATCGAGAAAGGGGCAAACAAAGGATTGGTTGAAACTCTTGCTAAATTCTCCTCGTTACGCTCTCGAGCCTAGAGGGCGGATACCGGAGCTCTTCTCGTGATTCTCACCATCACGGTCAGTTCTTCAGACCGTTGGACTCCATCCTTTTCAGTGCCACGACTGCATGACTCCGTGACGTTGCTCTGCCATCTCTTTTTCTGTGGCCACGATCATGTCACCGAGACCTCACAGGCCGACCATTGTTGAGCCCCATGTTGCCACCACCGAATTGCTCCACCAGCTCTACCTCGGGTGGTTTTGGCTGACCGTTGCAGCCCCGCGGCGACCATAAAAAGGGAGCCCTCCGTCAATACTGTCGGTACCAAGCCTCGCATCCTTTCGAGCTCGACATCACCAACGCTCTTGTTCCCCTCCGGCTAATTTTTGGCCAACCTGCCACTAGCCATCTCTTCCATCCGCTCCGTTCCTCGCCGAGCAAGCTGTTCCTCCGTCTTCGTCGACGACGTCGAGAAGAAGCTCGGAAGTAGGTCGGAAGACGGACTCGAGCCACGCTGCCACCCATGACTCAGTTCTTGGAGGTGTTCGAGATGCTTCGCTGGATGCTGGTGGGAGTGTACCTCTGCATCGCCGGCAGAATCTGTCTGCTCTTAGCTTTTCATGTGCACATTAATCGCCCGCTTCCTCATGAACGGCGTTGAGGAAGCGAGGGATGCACCATGTATCTTTGTCCTATCCGAATTCTCGGTGTCGAGAAGTGTAGGCGGATGTGCCTTTCTCCCTTTGTAACCCTTGTCATGTTGGAAGGGATCGCTCTAATCTTGTTGTCGAATCTCGGGACGAGATTCTTTTTAAGGGGGTAGGCTGTGACGCCCCAGGTTTTTAATTAGCCTCATTAGTGCTAATGACCGAACCAGCCGAGTCAAACCCTGTTGACTTTGGTCAAACCATGGTCAACCTGGGCCATCACTTCGAAAACCTCGAAAATCTCATCAACAATCCCTAATGACCCTCTTGATCAAGTCAACACACACTTGTGGTCAACCTTGGTCAAAGGCACGGTCAAACCCCACTTAAAAACCCTGATGTCTTTGAACGTCCTCCGGAACTTTTGCCGCGTTCTCCAAATTTCACCTAAACACTCCAAAATCTCCCAATATAAAAGTTGTCCAGTTTTTCGAGGGACACAACTCTCATGTTGGTTGGCATTGCAAATTTGGAGTGGAAAATGGTGAAAAACTTGGTCAACTGCTGAATTTACTGTTCACCGGCGCTCTGCAAAACCCGAACTTTGCTTGACGTTCCTGCTCAAACCATTGAGAAAAACATAGGACGGCCTTTGTAAAAGTTGTAGAGGGTACTTCACACTACAACTTTCGTTTTTTGAGAAATTTTTGTCCAGTTCAAATTTTTTTGAAGAAAGACGCGGTCAAACAGGCGTTGACTGGGGAATTTCAGGCCGACCGGCGCCCTGGCGCTCTTGAGCGCCAGCGCACACCGCGCGGCCGCGCCTGTCCTTAGCGTCTGGGCCCACCCGGCCGCATCCCGAGGCCGCGCGCCTTCCCGAGGCCCCGCACCCCGAGGCCGGGATCACTCCGAGGCGCCTTGAAGTCCCGCATGCCACGCGCCGCGTCGCCATTCGCGCGCGCCGGACCCCTGCCCGCGCTGCCCGCCGGGCATGCCGCCTGCCGATGCGCCGCCGTACCGAGGCATTGAAGCCGGGGCATCCCTTCGCCGCGAAGGCTTGGAGCCGCACACGCTCGCCCGTCTATAAATGGCACCGCCCCTCCTCCCTCGCGCCTGAGCCGTTGCCGCTGCTCCCGTGCTCTGCCCGTCGTGCGCCATGAATGCCACCGCCGCTGAGCTTCCCCTCCGGCTCTTTCCCGCAGCCGTGTGACACTCTAGCCTCCTTCACTAGGATCCCCTGGAGCCGACCGCGCCGCCCCTTTCCTTGCCCCGGCCGAGAGCTCGCCGGAGCAGGAGCTCCAGCGGCCGGCGCCGCCCGTCGCCGCCGAGCCAGCACGCCGGAGCCGCCCCTTCCCCAGTTCCGGTCACCAGCAGGACCAATGTGAGCCCTTAGCCCTTTCCCACCTCTTCCCCGGCCTCGCGCCCCGCCGGAGCCGCCGGAATTCCGGTGAGGCCGCCGCCGTGCATCTCCGGTGACCCAATTGCTTAGCCCTCTTTCTTTTCAAGGGTTCAACTGCAAAGCGAGGGCCTATCTGTAATAGAAAGAAAAATTCCAGGGACGTCCTTGCAAAAAGATTCTCCCTCCATATGTGTGTTTTGACCAGATCTTTGAAAATTCATATAAAATCGTAGAAAAGTCAGAAAAATTCAAACCCATTTTTGTTGGATTCCTGGTGAAAAATCCTACAACTTTTGTAAAGCATGTTCATGGTTTTTCCTGATAATTTCTGCATGAAAAATAGAGAACTGAAAAACCTAGATCTGTTGTATCTCCAAATCCACTTGTGATCTGTAGCTGAATTTTGGATATGTTGTGTGTTATGTTATGACTAGCTTCTGTACCAAAAATAGCAAAAAGTTATGTTGTAAATCTTTTATTATGAATTGTTTTGTATTAATGCAGAATCTGTCCTAACGATTTTTGTAGCTAAAAATAATTAGATGTTTGTGCCCAACTTCTGCATGTTGTCTTTTTATGCCAAAATGCACCTCTAGTGAATTAATCACAATTTTATATTTTCCATAAATATTTATTCTTGAAATATGCTTGTTTTTCTTTGTAAATGCATAACCCTAGATCTATAGCATCTCTAGGTGTATATGTTGCATTCCTAGGTTAGTTTTGGACCAGAGACCATGTGTGAGAAAGTTTTAATCTTTTTGATGCTTATTTATTTTCATATGCATTTATCATGTTTTGGTAGCTAGCTTTTGTTATTTCCGGTATATTTAATTTTCTAGCTATCCTAAGTGTGCATGTGTGTGCAGTGGCTTTGTATAGGTTTGTAGTGCTTCATAACACACCCCACTGAATTTTATTAATTTATTTTATGAATAAAAGCAATGGAAGCCAATTAAGCTTAATATTAAAGTTAATTGGAAAATCACCTTTGCCACACCTAATAACCTTATGCATGTGTTGAAAAACATTCTAAGAAGGTTGAGACCACCTCCTTGCTGTTTTGTGTTTTGTAATTAATTTATTTACATATATATGTACACAGTCACTATTAAAAAGATTAAATAATAAAGAACCGCATATTGCTCCTTTATTGGAAGAGTATGCTGAATGTATTTCTTATCTAGGTGAATGTGATCAACCATGCACCCCAGGGTTGTCATTTGTTGTTTGTAATTAATTAAATTAAAAATCGTCAATTGAATCTTGCATTTGCATCCTCGTGTAGATCTTCCTGACGGTAGTTATACGCTCGTGCCGGAAGGAGGAGAAGGAGGAGCTGACGGTGAGCTGCAGTACGTGGACGTAGCTCAAGACCTGGACCAAGGTCCAGAAGGGCCCAAGGCCAACCTTGCCAGCGAAGGCAAGCCCCGGATCATTAACCCTTCTTTTAAAATTATGCAATTACCTTTGCTATGCTTGTGCATTTACGTTTCAGGAGTTGAATTGAAACCCTAGATGCATGATCCCTAGGTACCTATGTCTTTTACTAGTATGCTAGGTCGATAGCTGCTATGCTATAGGACCGGTACAAGTCGAGTGATGTTCGTCACTCGCGAGAATAGGTTCTTATGTTGGAATCATAAGATCTTCATAAATGGATTGCTCATGTGGTAAGAGCATGGGATTTGGGCTCCGGTCCAGTGGCTTTCGTGGGCTAAGCTTTTGAACGTACTAAACACTTGTCGGAAATGGGTACGGTAAGCCTAGTACCTTAAAGAGACGGTGCGGGAACTCTCCCTTACAAATCTTGAGCAATCACCTACCCGGCTAGCTACCGGGGAAGGGGGGTACATGTGTGAAGCTGGGTGCCTTGCGGGGTACGCCAGATAACCTTGTACCCAGGATGGTAAGCATTGATCCCAAGCCGAGGACTTTTGGGAACCGCCTGGATGGTTGTCCTCGCGGGGGCACCCTACCGTGTGTTTAGGTTTACCTTGCAAGGTTTAAATCAATCGATTGTCGGCCTCTCACCGTTATCTGAGACTGCTTAATCAACTGGCCATGATATCCCTTAATGATGGAATTTGATGAAGTTTACTGCTTGAAGTAATTGTTTGCACAATTCTTGATTGAATTAGCTGGCACACTTAGAAATGGTAATCAACTAGAACTTGGTGCTAAAATATTGAAAGTAAGGACATACTCTTCGTTGCTTTTCAGCAAAAGAACTCCACCGGCCAAAAAGCCTCTCATGTCTAGAGTTTGGTGATGTAGTTATCACCCGACGGTTAAGTCTTGCTGAGTATTAGTATACTCAGCCTTGCTTTAAAACTGTTGTTGTAGGTGTTGTTGACCGGGTGGATGACGACAAGTGATGACATCACGAATGGCCTCCTGTGATGTCTACCGTTGCGCTAGTTTATTTATTTCCGCTGTTTTCAAACTCTGAACCTTTACTTCCTATCTTGATCAATGGTTTGTAATAATTTAGACCCTTAGGTGTAATTTTGGACTTAAATTGGTGTCTGTACTCTGGACTCGCCTTCGCGTGAGTTTTAATGCATATGTTCGATCCTCTGTGTGAATTCCAAGTGATTTACCGGGCGTTAACCCGGCAACTAACGACAGGATGATACTTTATTATTGCTTAATGACCAAAGTGGATTGGTTTTAGGCGATAGTACGGTATTTTTCTAGGCAGGTTGTCACACACTCGCTCTCTCTCCTCAGAAGGCCACTCGCGTTCCGACAACACTCGCTCTCTCTCCTCAGAAGTCCCCGCCGGTTTGCCCCGTTCGCCGCCGCCAGCTGCGCGTGCTCTGAGGATAGCGCTCTCTCTCCTCAGAAAGCTGGCGCTGCAGCAGGCCGGCCGGCCGCGTGCGCGACGGCGAAAGGGGCCAGCGGACGTCGACCGCGACGTCATCCAAAGAAGACACCTCCGTGTCCCCTCCCCTCGGGCTCGGCGCCGTCCTCCGTGCTGTCACCGCGCCACGATGCCGCCTCCAATCCTCCTCCTCGGCCACGCTCGCCTCGTAGAAAGTCCTAGTCAAGGAGGAAATTAATTGCCCCTTTTATTGAAATTCTTTAGCTGTCCTAATCCTCTTATATTATTGGTTTTTTGTGTAATGAATTATGCTCATTTGGTGTATGGAAATTGTAGATGGCGGCTGCTGCTCGGGCTTGGATGTACAGACAGCCCCAAGAAGATTGGGAGAATTTCTTAAGCGGGGTCAATGGTTTTCTAAATCAAGCAGAGGCAGATATGAGAAACCGTGGTGTTCAGGCAATGATTTGCCCCTGTATAGATTGTCTTAACCAGAAGAAATTCAAACAACAGGAAATCATTTTTCATCATTTGGTCACACGTGGTTTCAAAAAAAATTACACGTGTTGGAATAAACATGATGAGGAAGGCCTTAATGAACTCGAAGCAGGATGCCTAAATAAAGGTGAAGTGTGACACCATGCTACCTACCATGATGAAGACCTTGATTATGGATTGGGTGTGATCATTCATGTACCGCATTGAACTTAATAGATGAAATTGCTTCTGATTGCCAATGATCTCAACCCTTATCTCTTGTTCTTGTACTTGTTTCAGCGAGCCAAAGGGTCAACATCTGCAGTCGCTCCTGTTCAGACCTGCTCTAAGGTAAAAAACTTAACACCTTTTTTGTTTCCGATTGTGAATGATCTCAACCCTTACCTCTTGTTCTTGTACTTGTTTCAGCGGGCCAAAAGGTTAACATCTGAAGTCGCTCCTGTTCAGACCTGCTCCAATGTAACAAACTTAACACCTTTGTTTCCTTAGTTTGATTCAATTACAAGGTCCTAATCTAAGTTGGGATCCACTGTTGCTAGATGGCAGCTACCAAGTCAATGACGCTTCTTCCCGAACAAATTAAAATAGAGGTAGCCGAGTACTAAAAAATGAGTACCAAATCCTTATGTTGTAGTGTTGATGAAGAGCGAGTTTACGCTCCCAATCAGGATGGGGCACAACTTCGAGAACAGTTTGTTGCTCCAGAAAGAGTTATGTAGCTTGAAGAAGAAGACCGAAGAATCAGAATCAACTCTGAAAATGCAGTCAGCTAAGATTAAGAGGTTGCAGAAGCTAACCGAAGACAGTGAAGGCCTCCTTCATCCACTACTTAGCAGTAAAAGATGAAGAGGTTAAAATCATTAGATCAAATCTCCATTGTCTCTTGTGATTATGACCTGAATTTATCTTTGTTAATCTATGTTCCCTGTGAGACTATTATCTTGTAATAGTTTGTGATATGTGATGAAAAATATCATCGTGCTTGATAGTAAACAACAATTTTTTTATTGTATAAAGAAATATGTGTTGATTACTATTGCCAACCAGATCGGAATTATTCTAAAAAAATATCATAATTGAAATGAAATCCATTAATATTGATGCATGATTAGTTAATTTTATGTTGTTCTTCAGTGGGCTTAGCCCACTTTTAATTGGGCCAAAAGTCATTTTTTTCAAATAAATGTGACATATATGGCCGCAAACAATGTGTTGGACTCGACCTAACAAAAAGGGCCCACCCTAGTCAAATTTGTGCTAAAAAAGCAACAAATGGGTTCAACAATATCTTTTTTGGGCTATATGGACAACGCCATCCTACAAGAACAGTGTTGGGCTCAACCCAGCTACAAACGGGCCAAATTCGTTTTATGACGCAAATGGTTTGTTACAATTGGCATGCCACATCGGATGCCACATCAGATTATGTCCAGCGTGGCAAAGCTACAGGAACGAAGTTATGACGATTTGTATTGACGATTTTGCACGTGTCATTAAACTCATGACGCTACCAAATAAGGTCTCGTCATTAATCGTGGTTTATGACGCTCGATTAATGACGGACGGCTTTCATAACAACAGGCCTCATTAATCACAGTTTATGACGAGAAACGCCCTTTTTTGCGTCACTAGTCGGCACATTCCTTGTAGTGTTTTCTGCTCTGAGCTCCACCGTCGCCCACCCGTCGCGCACATGTCGCACTATGCCGATTCATCTGGAGGTGCGCATGTCAGGAGCAGGATTCAAGGTGGCTGAACCAGTCGCATTCACTGCATCGGTTTGGATTCAGTCAGTGAGCTAAGCGGCTTTCCACTGGTCCCTTGCCCGGACTGTGGTATGGCTCGGGTGGTGGAGGGGCGGATTTAGAAGGAAGGTGAAAACCGCGGTCGTCTTTATTTCAAGTGTGCGAGGAACTCAGTGAGTAGTCTGTGCTGTGATTCCCAAATCTAAGTTAGGGTTATTATGTGCTTTTGATTTGCAGTACACCAAGAATTGTGGATATTATCATTTCCACAAGGAGTATCTCCAGATGCTGAAGGATGCTAGCGTCATTGTTTTTCGACCGTCGAACTGAGCCGACGCGGTCGATGAAGTAGTTGATGCAGTGGATTGTCAAATTGGGAGCGTCGAGCAGAGGAAAGCATTGGACGACAAGCAGAGGAAGAAAGCACTGGAGGAAAACATGGACAATGTGATCTGGAAGATGAATTTGATTACTGTGGTTGTTTTTTGTGTAGTATTTGGATGTCTACTAGGGATGTATGCTGCAAAGAAGTAATTCTAATATGAAAAGTGGTGCTTTTGTTTCATCTGTGTGGATGAAGAATGAAAAATTTGTCACAAATGACAAACATAAATGTATGAATGAAGAATGGATGGAATGACAACTGGGTCACAAATCTTAATGTGTCACATATCACAAATTTCATCAATTCATTTGTGCTGACATTTCAGTGTGAAATTTACTTGAGCTCGACCGTGCAACACAAGGCAAAGGCGACAGGAATTAACCAACCCGCATCTCCAATGATTTTATACAGAGTTTTTTTTAAACATAGA
The DNA here is from genome assembly GCA_036936925.1 of Cenchrus fungigraminus. Lineage (NCBI taxonomy): Eukaryota > Viridiplantae > Streptophyta > Magnoliopsida > Poales > Poaceae > Cenchrus > Cenchrus fungigraminus. Next base: position 114,582,346 of record CM072768.1, on the reverse strand, counting down.
ATCTTTTCATTAACAAACAGAGTAACAAACTCTGGCATACACATTGCAATTCATTGTTAACTGCTGCCACAGACATTGCAGTGCGTTATAGGAGCTACGGATGGATCTACCGGTGTCTCTTAGATCTCCTAGTTCATCACAAGTTCAACAAACACATAGGAGGAACACATATTAACAGAGGAACATGTTCGTGACAAACAAGCAGAGAATGACAAACAGAGGAGGTACAAATTAATTAAGCAGAGGTAGAGGACGCGGCGTCACCGCCGTCGAAGCCCCCATCATCGCTGCCGTCGAAACCGCCGTCATCATCGTCAGCGCTATTGCCGTCATCGTCGGCGCCGACCATGACTCTCTCAAGGTCCTTACCCAACCCATGGATCTTGAAGGCGAAATCCTTCATGTTCCTCTGCAGCGGATCATTGGGTTTTGAGAGGCCGAGCTCAACAGCCACCCGTCGAAGCTTCTTGAAAGCTTCAATGAATATTTTGACTGACCAAAGGTTGTGCAAATGTAGTTGAGGAAGAGGGGCAACCTCCATGGGCGGCGGCGCTGGTGTCTCCTCGGGCGCCGATGCCTCCCCTCCTTGATGAGCTGACGGCAGCGGCTTTCGTCGTCGTCATCCTCCTCACTTCCCCGTTTCCTAGCGGCTCGCTTGACGATGCCATGCACGTGCTTGAGGAAGAAGAAGCTCTTTGATTCACTTCTTGGTGACCGGAGATGGTGGTGTTGGGGTTTTCTTGGTGGCGTGCTTGACGAAGTTCTTGGCCGGCTGGGGATATATAATGACAAGACGGGGAACCGTCAGGCAGCCGGTCACGCGCTACTATGCCTCGGGCGCCTCAGAATGCGTTTACGCTGAGGAGACTCTTGGCCACAAAGGAGATGTGTGGTCACAAGGAGACGTGTGACTATTGATATTATATTCAAATACTAAATGCCCAACTATGAATTGTTCGTATTTTTATTAATTTTTAGATGTTGTTTTATGGGCTCTAATTTTTTTAGGAAAGCAAGTTTCATTTCAAAAAAATAGTGTCGGGCCCACGTGTCAGCGTCAGCAGCCTATATAAAGAAGGTAATCGTTGCACGCCCGCCTGAACTTTCCTGCCAACAAAGAAGACGTAGGTTCGCTAACCTGCGTCGGCAATGACTATCCTTTTTGCAAAATGAATATTCATCTGCCCCGGCCCCATTTTGTCTCCCCTTCTTCTTTCCAAATGGATAAGCGCACCACATGACGCTTTCCTCATTTCTCACTAGGGTTAGCGGAGGTGAGCGGAGGCGGGGAGACGACGATGATCGTCGGCGAGGGGCCAAGAAGCGGACGACCCCCGCGCACCCTGGATCGAGGAGGAGAACCGAAACGTGAAGCGGTGCCTCAACTGGATCCGCGCGCGTACTGGCGAGATGGCGGTGAAGTGCGAGATGACGATGAGCGCCGGAGAGGGGCCAAGCGGCGGGGGAGCGAACCCGAAGCCGGAGATGAGGGTCCTTGACTGGATCCTCTCGGGTTCCGACGAGGGGCCAAGCAGCGGCAGGGAGGAGCGTGCCGGTGAAGGGGAAGCGAAGTGGGCGAGGCGCCTACCTCACGTCTGCGAGCACAAGTGTTTGGCAATGACGAAGAGGGGTTGAGGTAGCGGCGAAGGTGTAGAGGACCTCGTCTCCGACTCTGGCAACGACCACGAGGACGGTGAGGCAAGTTTCTCTGAACCTTAGTGCCTAAAAAAGAGTCACTGGAAACGTGTGTGATCCCCACAAACAGAGTCCCAAAGAAACTCATTCGAAGCCAAAAACTATGAATTCTTTCAGGGCGGCACCAAGAACCGCATAAAAGCAATGAGCTCAGGAATCAAAGAGGGCAGAGAGGATAAACATCAAACCTTCCATACAACCAAAGGAAAGATTCTTTACAAACAAGGCTAGCCTCCTCCCTTCATCCAACCCACTGAAAGGTGGAAGGAACAAGAAGTGGAGAGACCTCCTTTGCTCTTCCACACAACATGACGCACACGGCTAGCCTAGGGAACTGAAACAAACAGCTCAGAGTCCAAGAGCTCAAGACACTAATTCCTAAGCCACCATAGGCCTCCTCCTCTAGCACCTATTTATACAGACAACTGGTGGAGGCGGAAGCAAACTCCAACTCTACAACTTGAAGATAAGATACATACCCCCAGGGGTGAAGCAGAAAGTTGTAGATGTGTTTCCTTCGAGCAGACATGCATCCACCGTAGAATTGTCTCCTCCTTGGTCACAAGCTCTGTGGTCATGCCGCGTTTCCCCCGCTTCGAAGCTCCTCACCGCACTCGAATGTCGTCTTCGATGCGTTGAGTCTTGGATTGTTGATTTTGTGGAGTAAACCAACAAACCCCGTGTACACAACACAGTCTCACCTTGCCAAGCTTCGAGCACACCAAGTCTTTCGCTTTCGGCTCCCGGACAAACCTGCTCGAACTTGCCTCGTTCCTTGACTTGGCCGCCACCGTGTACCGACTAGATGTTCTCGACTTCTTCTTGCTCTTCTTGCACCATGTTGCACCACACTTGTTCCCATCATCCATCGGGTCCCTCGAACCAAGCCTACTTGTCTCTCCATCACCCGGAGGCCACCTTGGCTAACAACTTTCGCACTTGTTCTTCACCTGCAACAACGCAAAACAAGCCGCATCCAACACCTGCAGTACTAGGCCAAGAGTCAATCCACACACTGTTGTCAATCCCTCATCACTGAGGAGCGACCATCCACTAGTACTCGAACGCTCCTGGTTCTCAGCGGACAAGCGCTGATGTTTAGAGCAGGAGATGGAAGTTTGGGTTGAGGAGGCTGTCAATGACTCATCAAAGGCGATAGATTGGTTATATTCAGATTTTTTTGCTTTTTATTTCTTCTTTTTGTGAGAGGTCTGAGTCCATGGTTGGGGAAGAGTTGTCAGATGACAATATAAGTAGGGGTCTGCATCTTTGAAAGGGAAGCAAGAGTCTCATAGGGAAGGAGATCCTGCACTAACCAATCCCAATATGGAAGAGAGTCTTATTGAACAGGAGCCCTAAATCATAGTAAAATGACTTGTTGTCACAGTTACAATTAATCAATCTATGTTTCGATTTTGAAAACTTGATTAAACAAGACTCATGTCTCTAATGGCAGCGGATACTGAGTTTTGTTTCTGGTCCTAGCTCTAGAACATCGTCGTATGAGGAAGATATCGCCGAAACCATGCCAAGCAGAATCCGAACCGAGCACAACAGGCTTGTACAGCAACAGGAGCAAGATGGGTGATGGTTCAGTGCCTCCAAAAATTAGAGAACCGGCAAATTTTTAGTTAGTATTTTTTTTGAGAATTACACAGTACAACGCAGACGCTCACAACACGCGCACACACTCACCCCTATGAATACACGTACGCAAACCCTACCCCTATGAGCACCTCCGAAGGACTGCGCACCGGCAGATCTGGAGATTCCCGAAGTCACCAATGGCGTCTCGTCGTCGACGGGAACGTCGCTTACCACTTAACGCATAACGCCGATAAATACTAGAAAATCCAGGAAAAGGTGCGAGCATCAGGATTTGATCCTCGGTGGGTAGCGTCCCACTAGACCGTCCTACCATTGGACTATAAGCCCAATCGCGCCCAACAACTTTAAGACCAATAGCCAATACACAATCGCGCATATGCCCTTCAGCGTTTGAGAACCTTTTTAAGACGTGAAAAGCACATTTTTTATTAAAAGAAGGTAGAAAAGATTAACACAAGTACAAAAAGCGGCGCTGGCGAAACAAAGAGCAAAAAAGCTAAACGGGAGACCGAAGAGGAGAAAAACAGGAAAAAGAAGAGGAGGAAGAGGATTACAACGTCCTGTTAGGACGCTTGATTGAGGTCACTTAGTTGTTTCAAACTATTTTTTACTATTTTTCATTAATATTACATCCAGAAGTATATTAAGAAATAACATTTGTAGAGGTTTTATTTTTAAAGTCAAAGATGTTACCGTATTTTCAGTTTTCAAGGCCGATTTGGTTCTAAGGCCTACAATTCGTAGGTACAGGCCTCGTCATTAGATAAATCTGAAATGAAATCTGCATGGCGAAGATTGTAATTAGAGAAATACCAAGGGAAGTGACTTAACATTTCTCGCTTTATTTTCTGGTACCTTCTTCCCAGCAACAGCACAAAGCCCCCGCGTAGCCGCGTAGGAGCCGCGTCAAACTCCGCCGGCGCCCGCCTCCACCCTGTCAATTCCCACGCCATAGTCGCGATATGCTAACGAACTACTTGTTTGGATGGTGCTGTAAATTTTTTTCACAGATCCGTTAATTGGGAAAATAAAGTCAGTTTATAAAACTATTTCACATCCTTGCGCTAATTCGCAACACAAATCTAACAAGGTCTTTGGCCACATAATTAGATGATGGTTACAATAGCATTATTGTAACAAATCATGTATTAATTATGCTCATTAGATTCATCGTGTAAAGTTGCACTCATCTGTGAAATGTTTTTCAAATATATTTTATTTAGTGCTCCATACATACAAGATTCCATTTGTAAAAAAAATTCGAAGTGGGAGCTAAACGAACTCCATTCAAAAACCTCTCGTCTCCTCAGTCCTCTCCCCTTGGCATTGGCAGCAGGCTTGGTATCTCCCATTCGAGAAATTTGGAAGTTTGACACCCAATTCGAAGCCTCAATTCCTCTTGACACTCAATTCACGACCTCTTCAAATATTGGCATCGTGCGCATGAATTTCTTCAAATCAAGGGCATCTCATCTATTTTTGCCTTCAGCCCCTCGTGAAAAGATACTAGCGCCCTCTTCTTCCTCTGGGTCATCTTTAACCTTTGTCATGGCTGTGGGGCACGACAAGCCTATGGACCGGTGTTGAAGCTCGCCCGCGCCGGTGCGAAAGCTCGCCGCGGCTGGATCTCGCCTGCGCCGGCGGATCTGGTCCGCACAGAGGCGGAGCTCGCTCGCCGTGGCTGGAACTCGTCCGCACCGAGGCTAATGCTCGCCGCCAACGCTCGTCATCTCCTTTCTTCCTCGCAGGAGGTTGAAGATAACCAAGGAGGAAGAAGATGGCACTGATGTCTTTTCATTAGGGGCTAGAGAAAGAAATATGTGAGTCTATTGTTTCGAAGAAATTCGTGCGCGGTGTGTCATTTTTGTAACAGGCCATGAATTAGGCGTCACAAGGAATTGAGGCCTCGGTGTCAAATTTCCAAATTTTTCCTCTCGTTCATTCCCTCAATGACCATTAGTTAATTGAAGCAAGGAGACGGAGGAACAACGGAATCCATATCTGGAAAGGCCATTTGGATCCCTGGTTCCAGAGAAAAGAAAACGAGGCCCTGGTTTTTTGCAGCGCGGCGGTGGCGCGCCCACCAACACCCCTGGGTTATTATATATTTTTTTAGATCCCCAATCCACCAGCGCCATCTGATTTCCCTCCCTCCCTTCCCTTCCTCTGCTGCCGGGAGGAGGAGAGGAAAGAGGCGAAGGGCGCACCTGGAAGGAGGACCAGGAGGAGGCGCTTGCCGGCGGAGTTTTCTGGCCTCCTTGGCTCCGATTCCGGGTGCCAGAAAACGCGCGCCGGCGGCGGCCACCCGGCAGCCATGTCGCCCTTCTATCTTGCTCGCAGTGCTTCCAAGGTGCGTTTAGTTTGTGGGTACGATTTCATTGTTTCCGGGCCATTCGTTGCGAGGCCTCGCCAGATTCTTGTTGAGAGGTTTGATTGGGATATGGGGATGGGATTGGCGTGCAGCTAGTGAGGAGGATCACCTCAGAGGTATCGGTCGAGCTCAAGATCCTTTGTGAGAAATGGCGCCTCCTTCTCGCTGGCCTTGTTTTCCAGGTACTGTCCGATTAACTTTTATCGGTGTGGTTACTGTTACTCCTTCCAATGGATGATATATAGCAGGATCATCCATCCGGCTTTGCAATTGTAAATTCGGCCTCAAGAAGGAAGTGCTGTAAAATTCTGTTCTAAATGTTCACTAAAGTTGCGACGGCTTCTGCATTCTCTTTTCCCCGGAGTAACTCCAACAGTTTAACAAATCAACTTGACATCTATTTAATTTTGGCAAAATAAGAAAAATTGGTCTTCAAGCAAACCAACTTGGCAAAAATAGAAACTTGGTAAAACTCACCTCCCCGTGCGTATATATGCGCGCGCGGATCGTGGTTGCCATCGGTATTTCCCTGTAAGTGGGAGGGTGAAAAAAGAAATAAAGAATAGAGAAGGATTCCTGATGTAAGTTTTTAAGAGGTGGAAGGACATAAACAAAATTTTGTTTCTCTCAAGATTCCTGATGTAAGTTAGATCTGGGTTTGGCAAGTGAATTATGCCAAACTGTTGGAGATGAACTCTTTTTTTACTTGGCACATCTTTTTAGAAGTTGGCAAAACACAAGATTTGCCAAGTAAAATTTGGTAAACTCTTGGAGATGCTCTTTTTAATGCTTTCCTCACGGCAGAGCAAATTTTGGTGGAGTACCTTGATGGGTGACCAGCTGGGCGTTTGCTATTTTACATCCATATGTACTAATTCTTGTTTATTTTTGGAATAAACAGTACATTCATGGTTTGGCCGCACGAGGGGTTCATTATTTGCACCGGCCAGGGCCTACCCTTCAAGATCTAGGCTTTATAATTTTTCCGGTATGTACAACACGAGCCCTAGCTTCCAATCTTATCTGGCTACGGATTGATTGAGAACCAATCCAGAATATGTAATGGTAGAATTCAATACTGGAAATGCTTTCTTACTTGCCTTTTTTGATCTGCTTTTATTTGGCTACCGATTGATTGAGAACCAATGCAGAATATGTAATGGTAGAATTCAATACCAGAAATGCTTTCTTACTTCATTTTTTGATCTGCTGAATTCCTTGTAGGAACTTGGAAAAGAAAGGGGTTACATCAGTGAGACATTATTTACAATCATCTTCCTCTCCTTTGTATCGGTACACATCTTTACTGTCTTTCCTTTCTGTTTTGTGGGGTCGTGTGGCTCGTTTGATCACAAACCAGATGATTGCATATGAGGAAAATTGACTATTTGTTTTAAGCAAACTGATAATTCTGTGATGCATAGCAAACGGATAAATATGCCAAGCTTTATGTACAAAGTAAACATTACTCGTGCTTGTATGATTTCTGGTTCTTAGCCCACTTCTTCTATTGTTCCTCATTTTCTCTATTTTTTCTTGTTCTTTTCCTAAAACTGTCAATTTTGATCCTATCTGCAAGTTAACCTTACACATTTATAGCATTTATAGTATACCAATTTTTCTCGTGCCTGCTAATTTAACCATGGTCAATTGTAATTTGTAACAGCGTTGCTTTTGCCTTTGCAGTGGACATTTCATCCTTTCATCCTTCAGACCAAGCGCTTCTACACTGTTCTCATCTGGCGCAGGGTGCTTGCCTTCTTATGTGTAAGTGTGTTCCTTGGTTTGCATGTTTTCTTTTATGTGATTCTTCTGATCAGCTGATATCTGCGTTTGTATTCTACAATAAACAGGGAGTTAATTTTCATTTTTTTTGTCTTTTTTGGTTCTTCAGGCTTCTCAATTTCTACGGATAATAACATTCTATTCCACACAGCTTCCAGGTCCCAACTATCATTGTCGTGAGGTACGTGGCTTGTTGAGGCTAGCCCATCTTGTGCCAGATTTTGTTACAAGTTGGCTACTATTCTTTATGTGATTCTGAATGAAGATTTCGTCAAGTACATTCTACAGGGCTCACCTTTGGCCAGATTAACACCACCCCAGAATGCAGCAGAGGTGCTTTTAATTAATTGTAAGAGGCAACTACACTATGCTCCGAACTGTTATGCCATTCCTTTTGTTGGTCCAAATGTCTTAATCTAGCCTTGTAATTTGACAACAGTCCCAAGGGGAGTGATATATGGCTGTGGTGACTTGATATTTTCGTCCCACATGATTTTCACTCTAGTCTTTGTCATAACATACCAGAAGTATGGAAGTATAAGGTGAAGATATGTTCTTCAATTATTTTCTTGTTGAGGTCATCCCAACTGCAAAGGATATCCTAATTTTTGTTTACTCATGCCAGGTTTGTTAAGATGCTTGCGTGGTGCATAGCTGTTGTTCAGAGTCTTCTTATTATATCTTCTCGCAAGCATTACAGTGTTGATGTTGTTGTAGCATGGTTAGTACCTATTCTATTGCATTGTGGAATTATTACCATGCTTCGTTTTCCCGTTGTTGATATATCTTTGCTGCACAGGTATACTGTGAATTTGGTTGTTTTCTTTGTGGATAAGAAGCTTACAGGTGAAAAATAATCCCTTTCCATTGTTGGGAATTATTTATCTGAACGGTTTCGAATGTTAGTAAACATTGTTCATTCTGCAGAACTTCCCGACCGATCAGCAGGGTCTGCATCAATACTGCCTGTTAGTGTGAAGGACAAAGATGCCATGTTGAAAGAAGAGAGTACGAGATTGCTGAATGGTAACTCTGGGGATTCAGCTGACCGGGTATGAAATAACAAGTGTTTATCATGACATGATGGCTACATTTTTGTTAAAGTACCCTGCATATTCTTTGAACTAAGCAGTGGCGTTATGTTGCGGTGCAGAGACCACGAACACAAATGAACGGAAAGCATATTGAGAATGAAAGTCATGTTGATAGTGAAAGCGTGAAAACATGATGAATGCGATGGAGCGATTTTTGTTAGTTGAAAGACCTTTCAGAGAAGGAAGGAACATATGGGATGACACGTGCGTTGGTGCATAGCGGCTTCATGACATAGCTATGAAGGAAATAGTTTTTTGATCCCTGTTAGGAATCGGATGCTCAAAGCCTAAGAGGGGGAGGGGTGAATTAGGCAACTTAAAAACTTATCCTAAGGCTTCCACTAGTAAACTAGATCAAATCTATCTAGATGTGCAATTTAAGGTTGATCTAGTGTGAAACCCTCATCCCAAAACAAGTTTTGCAACCTATAGCCAATCATAACATGATACTACTCTAGGAAAGTAAAGGTAAGTAAGGATTGCTAGGAAAGTAAAGGTAAGCAAGGATTGCAAGAGAGTAATGCGGAAACGTAAAGAGGGATGAGAGGAAACAAACTCTTGACACGTGATTTATCTTGTGGTATCGGTAGTCACTGAGCCGCCCCTAGTCCACGTTTTTGAAGCACTCATACAAGAGTATTGATTCCCCGTCACCAAGTCTCTCACAAGAGCACCACTTGACTCACCACAAAGGCTCGCCACTTAGGCACTCGCCAAGATCCCTTGGTCACCTTGATGCCGCCTCCACTAAGGAGCTTATCCACTTAGGAAGGGGGTCTCCATGTCCCCCGCACAAAGTGTCCTCGCCGCTCCACACCAAGCTGGAGGGTTGAAGACGATTGCCGGTGAGCCACTTAGGCCCCAAGGCTTCCGGCACACCTTGTACAACTTGATTCACTCAAGAATCACCTCACAAGGTAGGCACACCTTGCACTCAGCTCTAAGCTAAGCCTAGCACTAAGCACACACATAAAGCATGTGCAAGTCTATGGATGAGCAATTTAACACTTGTATGGCTTGGATATGATCTTGTATGTGTCTCACACTCCTCTGCACTTCCACACAATCCAGTTACCTCAAATGGGTGAGTGGAGGGGGTATAAATAGCCCAAGGCGTCCAAAGAGCCATTGGCTAACAACCACTGAAAACACTACAAGAAATATGCCGACTAGTGATGCAAAAAAGGGTCGTTTCTCGTCATAAATCATGATTAATGATGCTGGTTGTCATGAAAACGCTCCGTCATTAATCGAGCGTCACAAACCACGATTAATGACGAGACCTTATTTCGGGGCGTCATGAGTTTAATGACGCGTATAAATTCGTAAAACTAAGGCGTCATAAGCTACATGCCACATCGGACCAAAATCTGACGTGGCACGGCGTTATGTGACAAACCGTTTCGTGATTAAGTGAATTCAGCTCATATTTTGTTGGGCCAAGCCCCAAATTCCTTGTCGTCATAGATTGAATTTAGCCCACTTAATGTTAAGCTAAGTCCAATTTTTCGGTCATCATAAATTGGTTTTAGGCCTTGTTAAGGTTTAAATGAGCCCAATAAATGTGGTCGTCATAGATTGTATCAAACCTTGTTAAGGTTGGATGGAGCTCAATATTGTTATCGTCATAGATTGTTTAAGGTCTTATTCTGGTTGGATGGAGCCCAATAATTATTGTCGTCATAGATACTTTTAGTCCTAATTCTGGTTGGACCGACCCAATAATCGAAGTCGTCATAGAATGTTTTAGGCACGATTTTATTATGACCGAGCCCAATAATTGGGCTCGTTGTTAATTTGTTTTGGGTCCAGTACTGGTTGGATCGAGTCTAATACTCGATGACGTCATAAAATGATTAAGGCCCAACTGATATTGGACCTAGCCCACCAATCGCTGACGTCATTTTTGATACGACCCATTTTATTAATAAATCATTTTTGAATTCGTAAAAAAATAATGGGCCGAGGGGGTAAGCCCACATTATTTTTTCCCTGTTATTTTGGGCTGCACTCCAGGTAGCACTTAATTAAATATAATTCAATCTCATATTACATGCTACTCAATTCACTAATTGACATCACATATACTATTTCCATACCACTGATCAAATAAATGTTTCGGATCACACATGACACATTATTATCAATGAACACAGAACAACCACAAGCAGCTTGTCAGTAGGAGCTCACAAACCAATACACATGATGTCTCCCAACTCACAAATAAAGTTGGTCTTGAAATAGAACCCACTAAAATAACAAAGCTCAGTACTCACAAACCAGCACAACTAGCTGGGAGGACACAAGCAGAAGACTAAGAAACACAGTGACCTTACCCAAGGCGCCAGCTTAGCAATTGACGAAGGAGGGTCTCAGTAGTTTCTACTTGTTTCTTCAACCTCTCAATCTCATCGGTTTGCACTTTCAATGCTACATCTGATGCTTGTACCTTTCAAATCTGTCAAAACTTGGTCCTATTCAACAAAGATTTCACCAAGGTCAGCAGCTTCATCTAGCCCTCCCAACAAAACTTCAGGTCTTGAGCATGTAACGAAAGTTGGATAATCTCGAGGCATGTAATCAATGAATGGCTTTGACTTCACATTGGAGGGACAGGAATTTGGTATTTGAACCGCAAGAATTGTCCTCAATATTTGAGCCTAAAAATGAAAGGAGAAGTCAAACTTGAACCTTAGACGAAGCAAGCAAATAAACTTAAGAATAATCCTAAGAATAAAGTAGCAGGATAATCATGCGTTCTGTTACAAACCACGACATGTGATTGAATCTCAGCAATGCAGGAGTGGGATGCTAGCCCTGCACAATAAGTTACAAATCAGGAACTGGATCTAGAGTGGTCAATGTAAGAGAAGGATCTAAAATCTAACACAATAAACAAAGTAAATTACTTTATAAGCATGGCTCATCTATTAAGTTTTGTTACAAATCAGTAACTGCATCTAGAGCGGCCAAGGTAAGAGAAGAATCTCAAATCTAACACAATACACAAAGCAATTTACTTTTAACGCATGGCTCATCGATTAACTTGTGTTACAAATCAGTGACTGGATCTAGAGCGGCAAAGTTAAGAGGAGAATCTTAGAACTAACACAATACACGAAGCAATTTACTTTCTGTCGGTGTTAGGATTAGTTCCGACACTAACTAGTGAATTGCGCTGTGATTAGCCTCTCGATGGTTGGTGCAAATGACAACACAGGGACACGAGTTTATCTGGGTTCCGGCCACGGGGCCGTACGTCCAGCAGAGTGTGCTCACACACTATATTGATTTGCATCGGTGGTGCTCGTAGAGGGGGGCTACAAGCAAGGCGGGAGAGGAGGAGGGGCCTCTAAGTCCCTGCTAGGATGATTGAGGCAAGTGCCAATATCGTGGAGTGTGAGAGCGGTGTGATGTTGCGAGAATGTGGGATGAGATATCAGATGCCCGCAGCTGGGCATCTGTCTCCTCCTTTTACAGGCCAAGGGGAGGCAGCTCACAAGCATGCTGCATAGTGTTGTGTACAGAGGTGGTGTACCAGCGTACAGTGCACATGACGTGATGGTTGTCCTCATGAATCTTTGCTTTTGGGGCGAGTTGATGGCAAATTCCGGCTTCCGCAGGCGGCGTGGCGACTCCTGTACTTGTCGGGGAACGGCTTCGAGGGTGGTCTTGACCGACATTCGTGCTTGGTCGTCATCCGTATGCCGATCGAGGGTGCGCCTATGCCTGTTCGAGGGTCCTGCTGTGGGGAGAGCTCTGGAGGCACAGGCGCCGGCGTGGTGATGTCCCGTCAGCACAGGGCGCCACATCACCGGGGATGGCTCCACAGCGCCGGGGATGGTCGCACAGTGCCCGGGATGGTGGAGAAGACGTGTTCCGCGCAGTTCGCACCACAACGCCGCCCAGAACGTGCGCTTGGTCACGCCCATACACCTTTCGAGGGTGCTCCCATGCCCTTTCGAGGGGCTCGCCATGGGAGAAGGATGGGAGCAGGCGGTACAGTGTTTTGGAATGACGTCAGCCTCTCCGCACAGGGCTGTGCAGTGCCTGTACAACGCCGGGGATGGCTGTATAGTGACGGATTGGCCGCAGTGACGGGGCCAGATTCTCGGGCGGTGTCAGTGGAGCGGCATGGGGGAGATTTACCTTTTGACCATGGTGCCCGTGGCGGGCCGGAGCATTTAATGCCCTTATCGGACGGGGCGAGCGGGGCGCCGTTGGTCGAGGGTTAGCCTCGAGCGAGGCGGAGATCCACTCGAGGGGTGCTGGACCCTTGAGCGAGGCGGAAATCCGCTCGTGGGTTGCTGAACCCTCGAGCGAGGTGGAGATTGGCTCTAGGGCAGAGATCTGCTGCGTGGGCGAGAGCCCTCGTTAGATGGGCTCGTTCAGCTGCTGGGTCGTGGCAGGCTGTGGGCCTTGTTCATGTTTGTCCCTTGTTGGCCCGTGGGGTTTTTTTAGGAGTGATGTGTTTTGAGAGGGTGGTTTTCCCCTTAGTTAGGGGACCCCTTATGGCAGTCCCCGACAGTAGCCCCCGAGCCTTTGCTGAAATGGCGATCAGTTCCGCAAAGGCTGGTAGCTTCCTGGAACTTTTCCCTTTGAGTGTGTGCAGTTTTTCCGTGGGGCGCGCTAGCGCACCCGCGGGTGTAGCTCCCGAAGCCTTAGAGGAGTGTGTGCACTCGTGCAAGGTTTTATAAATGTTAAGTGACGAGCTCGTGATGCGTTTATTTCAACCGGCCTCGACAATCTACGCGTGCGAGGCAGCGTCGACCCTGTCCATAGCGAACTTTGGAGGGTTTGCTAGTTGTCTTTTGGGAGGGGGTGACCCTTCACGGATTTTGCGACCGTGTGACGCATTCAGAGGGTTTGGCCGTGTTGCAAGGAGCCCCCGAGCCCTGGCCCAGGTGGGGACGATCAGGGAGAGTCCCTGGCTTTGCATTACGACCCTCATTGCCCTTCTGCAGGGAGGAGGGGTGAGGCGATCCATGCTTCCCTTCGAGCGGGCTGCGAGTCATGGGTGCCTCGTTGAGCTGTTAACGAGTGGTTCAAGTGGGCGTCCGTGCCCCGTTCGATAACAGTCGGCTCGTGGTCCGGAGACACGTCCATAAGAGTGCTCGCAGAGGTTTGCTAGGTAGGGCTCGGTACCATTCGATTGGGACCAAGGGTGCGGAAGCTCTCCCTCGATGGGATCCCCCGACTAGCTGCCTTTGTCTGGCCTTGAACACGAACTATGAGGCGCCCCCGAACTTCTCGTTCGAGGATAGGCTCGATCGCGTGCGCCCTGGTCGTCCCTGACTCTGTTGATCTGAAATGCATGTTCGAACCTTTCGCAGGTTAGGGCTCGAATATTTGATTAGTAGGGCCTTACGGGGAACGCCGTGCGTCCCCGTCTTTGATGATCTGTGGTGCCTGTCGAACCCTTGTTGGGCCAGGCTTCGAACCACTGATCAGTAATGGCCTCGTTAGGAGGTGCATCTGTGGTGCCCGTCGTACCCTCAGCGGGCTGGACCTCGAGCCACTGATCAGTAGGTATTTCGGGGAGAAGCCCTGGATGTCCCTCGAACCTCGCTTTCGAGGGCAGTCTCGAGCAAGTGTGTTCAGGGACACCCCTGCCCCCCTCGATCTGGGTGCTCATTCGAATCCCTTTCGAGGGGTCGGGCCTCGATCCCCTGTTTAACGGGACCTGAGGAGTTGCCTTCCTTTGGAAGGAACTCTCATCCTTTGGTCTCCGGTCGTTGACCGGATTGTGGCCACGCGCGTGCGGTTGTGGCTGACGTGGCATTTAATGGGCGTGATGGGCATGCCTTTTTAGGCGAGGCCGTGCGGGCGGCTGACGGTTTGAGGTGACGTACGACAGTTTGCTGTTTTACCGCGCCGTAATGATGGCGTGCGCGCGTGCGCGTGCTGGTTTCAGGACGGTGGGGCCCTGCCGTCAGTGACGGGCGGCACCCACCTCATTTACTGCGGCTGTACGTCACGCCACCGACGGCTCGATTCCCCCCTTATTCTATATAAGATGGGAAACGCAGGGGAGAACCTTACCTTTCCCATTTGCCTTCGCCGCTCTTGCCTTCGTCTTCCTCCCACACCCTTCGAGCTCTGCCGTGTGTAAGTGCAATCATGCCCTAAGTGGGTTTTGGGGAGTTGAGTGACAACTTGATTAAATCACTAACACTCTTGTCAAGTATGTGAGCAGGTTGTTGATTATTGATAAATGATATTCGTATGTAAGATCATGCATTTGGCTTATATTGCAAAGAAGACAAATGTGGATCATGACATTATACATGGAGAACATGCAAGCTTGCTATAGATGAATGTCATGATGTGGATAAGTTGTTCTTCCCATTTGAGTTTACATGAGACATACAACAAGTGATCCAAAGCAAAAAGATAAACTAAGATAGAATCATGTTTACAACATTACTACTTGGTTGGCCTCTCTATGTTAAGCAAAGCATATTGTGAAGAAAGGAGAAGCTTGTGATATAAAAAATGGGAGAACTAAGCCAAAGATGAGTATGGCATCAAGGGGATTTCATTATTGATACAGCATGGAACTTGATGAACTATACAATGAGTTTACCGAGTACAATATTAAATGGATTTCACTCTTACATCAAGTCGAGGATATTGACTCATGCAAAGAAGCTAGTTGCAAGACTTCAAGTAGAGCGTTGACAAAGGTCATGTGGTTACCTCTATTATAATGGACCTATAAATGGAAGTTTGCAAAGCAAGGATATTTCTTATCAATCAAAGGACAATTATTTGAGTGCCATCTCAAATGGAATTCTCTCTATGGTGCAAGGCTTGACACAATAGTGGCAAGGATAAGTGATGAAGAAATCAAGATGGCTAAAACGAGAAACTAAGCAAAAGCTATGCATAGCGACCATGAGCAAAGTTGCTAGGGTGAAGTTGAGAGCATCAAGGGATTTCGAAGTATCATATCCAAGTCTACCGAGGAAAGCAATGAATTGCATCTAGTGTCATGATTGATAAATTGGAGTGGCTCTAGAATTCAAAGTGGTTGACTCTCTACTCTATGGAAGAATTCTAAGTCACTAGCTCAAGGTGGATATGCTCAAGCACATGCATATATTTACTTATCCATTACATGTGCTCAGTTGGTATACAACATTGGAAGCCCTCGAATCATTGAAGATCAAATACCGGCGTACCTTGGTGGTTCAAGCTCAAGTAGATTAATTAGGGATTTATCTTTTATCTTGAGTTTAGGTATGCCGTACTATCAAGAGGGATGAATCATTGGTTGGACAACAAAACATCAAAAAGTGCTCAAGTGAACCCATGAGAGACTAACCCGTGAGATCTAAACCTTGTTAGGGTTCCCTGGCCCAAACCAGTCTGACCGGTTTGGCAAACCAGTTTGACAGGTTTTGGCATGACACCGTCCAACGGCTAGTTGGTTTGAAAACCGGTTTGACCGGTTTGGCAAACCGGTCTGACCGGTTTTGTCTGACAGACTAACGGCTAGTTTTGTGGAAGTCGTGTATTTATACCCATGAGCTCCTCTTTGAGGGGCTGCTGGTTCTCCACACTTCTAACACCTTCCAGAACTCCAGCTGAGCTCTCCCCAACCTCTCTAAGTGAGATTCAAGCCTTTAGTGTCCTATCCTTGAGTTGGGTTGAGAGAGTGACCTGTGTGAGAGCTTAGAGAGCTTTGTGAAGCCTAGTAAGCATCCCACACTTGAGCACCTGCTGATCTTGTTGAATATCTTGTGAAGCATCTTTTACTCTTGGATCCCTTGGCTCCTAGACGGCTAGAAATCGCTTGGAAGCTCCCGATCATTGTGTGGCAGCTCCAAGAAGTTTGTAATTGCAAATCAAAGATAGTGGAACACTCCATCTATTGCCTTGGAGATAGGTGTGAGGGAGGAGCGGATTGAAAGAGATCCCAAAGCCCTTGTGGCTTACCTCAACAACATGGACGTAGGCCAGCCTTAGTAGCGAGCTGAACCACGGGATAAATCCGGTGTCTTTGTGCTTTTACTTCCTTTACATTTGCTTGCATTACCTTGAGTTGTTTCTAGCTTAATCTTTGTGCTTCCGCTTCGATCTACTTTGTTGTGCTTGTATTGTGTGCAGGGACTTCATTGACACTCTTAGAAACACCCATAGAAGTCCTACACCAAGTTTGGTTTGTGCTAGAACTTGTAGAGGGTATTTCATATTCTGTTGGTGTTCTGTCTAGCAAAACCGGTCTGACCAGTTTTGGAAACCGGTCTGACCGGTTTTGGTACTAACAGAGGGTTGAAGTTTTAATAAGTGCAGATTCGTCTATTCACCCCCTCTAGACGACATCAAGATCCTTTCAATTGGTATCAGAGCGAGGTACTCTGATTCGAGCTTAACCACTTGGAGAAAAGATGTCGACAACATATGAGGTATCTTTTGAGCCATTGACTCTAGGTGGCTCAAACTATGATTCTTGGTCAGCTCATGTACTTAATGGAATTAGGACCTTTGGTCCACATGCTGAGCAGGTTGTAGTTGCTAGCATTCTTTCTCCTCACACTAGAGTAGACAACATTGACTTGTCGAGCTTATCTCTAGAGGATTTAGGATGTTGGCAACTCAACGCTCAAGTTACTAATTATATTTGTAGTACCTTAAGTTGTGATGTGCAGGAATTAATATGTGATGACATAGTTGATGCACATGACATTTGGAAAAAATTTCAAGATCTTTATGACTTGCCCAAATGTGAAGATCAAGATCGAAGAGCAAGCATGCAAAGTGAAGCCACAGCTGCAAACCACTCATCTTCATGTGCTTGTGATGGCATCTTGGCCAAGGATGATGAAAGAAGAGAAACCAAGAGCCAAAATGAAGATTTAGGGTTTGAGCAAGACAAGCCGTCAACAAGTGAGGATCAAGTGGCAAGTGTGCTTTTAGAAGAATGCTCAACCTCAGAAGCACACACTGATCCTCTAGTGATCTCACCCGTGGATCAACAATTCAAGAAGAGCAAGTCGGGTGACCCTGTGGGGAAACCGGTCCAACCGATTTCCAAAAACGGTTTGACCGGTTTTCACAGGATGAACGCAGTCAAGGGCAACTAGCGTTCAAGAAGGCGATCAAGACAAGCATCTGTGTTTTCTAGGTCCTCAACTCCCAGTGTTGATGATCACAAGTGCTTGATGGCCAAGAAGAGCAAGGAAACCAAGGAAGATCAAATGGCAAAGAGAGTTGAAGATCAAGTTGACATCATCAAGTCCTTAACTCAAAAGCTTGAAACCTTCAAACTCTCACACTCTACCTTGGTCAATAAATATGATGTCTTGCTTAATAAAGTTGCTTGTGCTACTAACTTGTCTACATGTGTAGCATCTTTGGAGAAAGAAAAGAAGGTGCTCAAAGATAAACTTGAAAAGCTCACTAGCGAGCATATGGCTTTGCAAGCATGTCACAAGGAGCTTGAGTGCTCTCATGACAAGCTTGTAGAATCATATTCTTGTCTAGAAGTAGCTCATGAGGTTGTGCTTTCATCAGTAACATCCACTCAACCTCTCTCACACACATGCACATGCTCACATGTCAATATTGAATTGTCTTGTACTAAACCTTGTTGTTCTCAAGCAAGCCAATCTAGTATTGAGCATGTATTTGTAGAGACTTGTGATGACCTCATTGCGAAAGAAAATGATCAACTCATGCAAGAGGTTGAAAAGCTTAAAAAAGACTTGAGTAAGTTGAAGGGAACGAGTCAAGTGCAACCTTCTCAAGATAACCATGACAACATGGTGAAGAAGCTTGAGAAGGGTTCAAACCGCGCTAGCTCAACCCTCCGACCAAAGAAGCAAGGCAACAATCTCAAGGCTCAAGAAATCAAGAAAAAGAAGCTTGATCACATACAATGCTTCAAGTGCTCAAAGATGGGGCACTGTGCATCCATGTGCTCTCCTCAGCTCGAAGGCAATAAGAAAAGGCAAAGGAAGCTAAGGAGAAGGATATGCTACAAATGCAAGCTGCATGGACACTTCATTGAGATGTGTCCACAGGTCACAGGGGTGCTGCCTGCACCAAACTGGTCTGACCGGTTTGGGAAACCGGTTCGACCGATTTCGGCAGCTGTAGTGCCTCCCGAGCATATCAAGCACCAACAAGCTTCTACAGCAAGCCACAAGACCAAGAAGCAACAAGTGAGCAAAAATAAGAGCAAGGCTTCAGCAAGCAAGATCAAAAGCCATATTTGCTACACTTGTCGGTCAAAGGGACATGACAGTAATGATTGTCCAAATGGTAACATTCCTAAGTCAAAACTCGTTGATTATGCATTTTCTAGACTTAGGGATGACAAGAATGGTATCTATGCTACTAGAGTGATTAGTTCACCTCAAACTAGCATAAGAGCCATTTGGATTCCCAAATCTCTTGTGACTAACCCTAAAGGGCCCAACATGGTTTGGGTACCAAAAAGAGCGTGCTAGAATCGCAGGAGCATGGAGATGCATTGGAGGCTTGGCAAAACTCGAGAGAAGGACTATGAGCTAGAATAATGCCAAGCATCAAGTCTAAACCTTTATATTCCTATTCCAATGACATCTTGGTAACATACGCTTTATATCTCATCTTAGTCAATTGATCCTAAGTGGATACTTGTGCTACAAGGCCTTGGTTTTGTGCACTTGGCTTGACTAAGTAATTTGGTGTTCATTTATGCTCCTCTTACCATATGATGTTTGTAACCGCTCTCTAGTAGAGCAAGTTGGTTTAAATGGTGCAGGTAAAAGAAAAAGTGAAATTGTAAGTCAATCAAGTGTTTGGCCAAAGGTGATGTTAGACCAAGTTGAAGCACAAGAAAAGATGATGAATAATTCCAAGCTTCAACACCAACTCCAAGGGCCAAACATCCCTGATTTAGTGGAAGTGCGGACCCCAGAGGTTCTGGGAAATTCTCCAGAGGTTCCGGGAATTGCTGCAGGAACTCAACCTCCGAGAAATCCCTCAGAGGTTCCGGATCTGAGAATTAAGACCTATAGAGCATCAAGAATCAGGATGATTGTCATCAATTGAAGATTCATGAAGATATGCCTGCATCGTGAGCTGTTGGAGACTTGAAGGATTGCTTCTCTTGGGCTCACTGGCAAAACCAGTCTGACCGGTTCTGGCCCAGTGCTGCCCAACTGAGTGATATACTTCAAGATTGATTCAAGAAATTCAAATGATTATCCTCAACTCTTAATAGCATCATACAAGTACTATCTTGATGATAGTAAGTATACTTGGCACAATTTCAATATTTGTAAATTATCTTCTCTTGTGCCTTAACCAAATTGTGAAGTGACCTCTCCAAAATCATTAAATTGACTAAGTGCTCGTTTCATGCAACTCAAATCCATGATGCACCTATTTAGGGGGAGATCACTGTACAATTTGTGTTTTTTGAGACTAATACTTTCATCTAGTGATTTTTGTAGTCTCAAAATGAGAGCTCGTCTCTCTTCCATGGAGTATGCTATGACATTGAGTCCAAAGTGGTAAAACTAGTGTAATCTTTCTCTTTGGATTATGAAACTAACCTTAAGCATAGCTACTCACCACAATATATTTTAAATTCCTCGAGTTGGACTTAATTGACCAAATTGGGGCATGTGACCTTAGTTGTTCACATTTTCTTTCATATGCTCCACAAACAAAGGGAATTTGATCTATATTGTGAGGTTTCAATTTTTAGTGGACCTCTTGTCTCTCTAACCCAAAAGGTCACTAAGGATTGAAACTAGTGCTTGTGCTTTTTAAGTGCCTATCTCGTGTTGTGTTTAAAAGGTTTATCAAAATGAGAGCTAGAACTTGGAATTAACTTGGAAATGCACAAGTCAAGGAAAACCACAATTCACCAATGTGAAAAAGTGATAAGCTAAAGGCAAAGGTATGGTTCACACTCACTCTTTTTCTTACCTTTGTCATTTAGGATTTATTCATGCTAGTGTGTGCATTTTCTTAGCATGTGGTCTATTCAAGGTTCTCTCTTGTGTGCCTATTGGATATTTAATTGATGCCTACCGTTATATTGACTTTATGTCAAATGCGTGTTATAATATGAGAGGCATGAATTAAACATCCCAATATGGTCCTAAAATTTGTTTAGCCACATGTTTGTGTGACATAGGTTAGATTTTGGAAAATTGAACTAGCATGATAGGATATGTGTGATTTTTGAAAATATTTGGTTTGTGGTCTTAATGACCCAATGGACCCACTTGTGACTATAGTTAACCTTGCTTGATTAATGGCTAGTCACAAGTGGTGAAATTTTCTTAAGTCCAACATATTCTTCATATATCTCTCCCTCTCAAAATCTCTTGGAAGTATCAAAGAGCCTTTGGACCTAATTGGAAAAATCTTTCTATGGGAGTCATCTAGTGACTAAAGTTCATCTCTTTATCTCCTTATCTCACTCGATCTATCTCAAACGGAAAAAGAGCAAAATTCTTTCAAATATCTTATCCTTCCTTCTAATCACCACTCGCGGAGAACAAGAGGTTTTTGGAAAAGAGTTGAAGCTTCAGGTTTTTCAGAGAAGAAACTAGTATTTGGACATATCTTGAACATATTTCTCATATTAGTTCTAGAAACAAGCTTCAAATCTCATGATCTTAACTTCAGCTGGTTTCCTGAGGGAAACCGGTCTGACCGGTTTCTGAAACCGGTCTGACCGGTTTCTGAAACCGGTCTGACCGGTTTTACCTCGGGTCCACCTCTTTAAGGGTATCCCGTGAGGAATCTTTCTCTCACCTCTCACATTCATCCCCACCATACCAGGCCCGTGGTCCTCATCTCTCACCCGTGCTCTCACTCTCCTCTCACTTCCCCACCATGGAATCTTGAGATTGAACCAAGGAGAAGGTTTCCCCTTTGGAGTTTAAGAGTTTGGAGTGCTAATCTTCGGCTTGACCGGATTGGAGACCGTTTTTTGAGGCTTTACTCATCCTCTCCCATCCTCTCAAGGTATTCAAAGTTCTCTTTGCACGATCTCTTAGCTCCATGCATGTCTCTCGGATTCCTTTGAGCAATCATCAACTAGTATGCCCAGGAAGCTATCCCTAAGTTTTGAATCAATTTGGATGGCTACATTTTGAATTCTACAATCTAGGGTTTCAGGCGGCGAAACCGGTCTGACCGGTTTCTAAAACTGGTCTGACCGGTTTTATTAGGCAGCAAACCCTCACTTTGTCCTTAACTTCAATTCCAATTCTTGTCGAGTCTCGAATCAATTCCTATGGACCTTATATATACTTTGTCACATATTTGTGGTCAGGAATCACATGTCGGACTTCTCGAAGACCTACTCGAGGACAAGGAAGAAAAAGAGGGTTGATGAGCCGGAAGATGATCCCGATCCAATTGAGCCCTCCAATACCTCCAGTGGCCCTATCTTGAGGCCTAGGATACCTAGAGCAGCTCAGCCAAGTGTTGTGGATGAGATTGTGGAAGAAGGGCATGAGACTTATAGTGAGGATGATCAAGAGATTGATGAGAACTACAGAATGCAATTTAGGCATGGGAAAGGACCAGCAGATGTTGATGATGATGATGACGACGAGGATGAAGAAGAGGATTATGGTGGAAGGGAAAGAGGAGCATAGGAAGAAGAAGAAGAGGGTGGAGCAGTTTTTGCTTGAGATGAGGGGGCCAGTCAATCCAGGCACTCACCGCATAGTGAATTATCTTGGCATGGGTAAGACTGAGGCAGCGAGGAGGAAGAGAAGGGAGTGGCCCTATGGTGAGCCCAAGGATATGGCTAGTGGGATAGATTACAGATTTCATACCTTCTTTCAGCAGGACTACTATTCCACCGCTATCATAGCCAAGAAGAAGGGCATTGTTGCAGAGGCTCGGTGGATAGATTGGGGCTATATGGAGAAGACAAACAATGTGATTTTCAGAGATATCATTGAGGTTTGTACTACTCTGAGGATTAAGCCTCTTATGGGCTTTAGGCACAGTTGGAACACCGAGATCATTGCACAATTTTATGCCACTGTTGCTTTTGAGGAAAATGAGGGTGCAAGGAGAATGCATTGGATGACCGAAGGCACTAGATACAATGTCACTTTCACACATTTTGCTAGATTGCTTGGAGCTAGCCCGACGAATGTGACTCTCCCTTGTATTCACCGTGGCACTCGTCCGATGGATCCTAGAGAGAAGTTCATGTACCCGAGAAACAAGCAAGGAAATGTGGGTTATGCTACGGGGCTTTACACCTACTATAGTGTGCTTAACCGCATGTTTCGGATGACACTAACACCTACAGGCGGAAACCCAGCGGATATCTCCAACTATGCTAAGGACTTGCTCGTTCACACAAGGCCTCCCGGACTTCCATTCTCAGTGAGTGAGTTTACCTAGGAGGAGATCAAGACCATTAGCGAGAGCCCCCAGAGGTTGTGTGGCTATGCACCGTATATTATGCATATCATTGAAAAGGTGTCAAAAAGGAAGTTTCTCAAGCATGCTAAGCATGAGCCCTTTAGAGTCCCGGCACCCAAGAAGATAAGGACTTCCTCACCCGAAAGATATGATGAGATACAAATGGATGAAGGAGAAGAGCAGCGGGAGGAGCAGCAGCAGCCAGTTGGAGCCACTGGACAGGACCAAACCGGTCTGACCGGTTTGGAAAACCAGCCTGACTGGTTTGGGGCTGGCAGCTGTCAGCCATGGGACAAGCCACCCTCTCCAATACGCTGACTCTTGAACTTTTTCACATCTATGTGTAGGAGTCAGAGGGACATAATGGTTGAGCAGCAGAGGTCTAGGAGAGAGAGGAAGCAAATGAAGGACAGGCTCAAATTGTTGCACAATCACCATGGCTTCGAACCTCCTAGATCTCCACCCTCTCCCGAGACGGAAGAGCCCGAGATTCCTTCAGTGGATAGCATGGTTGCTCAGCTGGGCTCCGACGGTTATTTTCAACAATATGCTCATCACTATGGATATCAAGTGCCTCCTCCTCCACCTCCTCCTATGGGTCCTTCAACTAGTGGACAAAGTCTTGTATCTCAAGCTTATCAGTCGCTCTTTGGCAATCTCGATGGTATGATGGATCTCTAATTCTTATACTTTAGCATCTACCATTTCTTCTCAAGTTCTTAACTCTAATCCTTACAAATTCTCTATTAGATTACCCTCCTCCGCACGGTGCTCCTCCGGAGTATGGTGGTCAGTGAAGCTCAGCAGCACATCTTCTCCAAGGTTTTAGTGATAGATGACAAAGGGGGAGAAGAAAAGAAGATTAAAGCTTTATCTGTCTGTGTGCTGTGTGGTGAAACCGGTCTGACCGGTTTCTCAAACCGGTCTGGCCGGTTTGTGCTGAGCACACCCAAGCTCTTGTATCCAGTTATCTTTTTATCTTAAGAGACTTGTTGAGAGATTTGGATCTGTAATAATCATCTGTTGAACCTTATCTATGTGTTGGACTTGAGAATTCTTGTAATGTGTGCTACAATGTGTGTAATGTACTCTAAATGTTCTAAGTGACTTAATGTTAGTTTGTGATGCATGTTTGTATGGTGAATGAGTTGTTTTTGAGTTTTTCCTGTCTTTGTGTACTGACTGGATGAAACCGGTCTGACCGGTTTGTAAAACCGGTCTGACCGGTTTTACCCAGACAACACACATCTTTGTTCAGTGTTGTCTCTTGAATGTGTTAACTCATGTCATATGCATCACACATTTATTTTATCTTGTCACACACACTTATTGCACCCCACTTTGCTAAGATTTAGGGGGAGCTCTATGTTTTTCTTAAATATGTGCAAATTGGCATTTTGAGGCCAAATTGATGAATTCCATTCATTGCACACATTGAGGGGGAGCTTTGCCTAAATCTTAGTCTTTATGAGCTTCATTTACATATCCTTTGTAAGCTTTAATCAAGGTTGTCATCAATCACCAAAATGGGGGAGATTGTAAGTGCAATCAAGCCCTAAGTGGGTTTTGGTGAGTTGAGTGACAACTTGATTAAATCACTAACACTCTTGTCAAGCATGTGCGCAGGTTGTTGATTATTGATAAATGATATTCGTATGTAAGATCATGCATTTGGCTTATATCGCAAAGAAGACAAGTGTGGATCATGACATTATACATGGAGAACATGCAAGCTTGCTATAGATGAATGTCATGATGTGGATAAGTTGTTCTTCCCATTTGAGTTTACATGAGACATACAATAAGTGATTCAAAGCAAAAGGATAAACTAATATAGAAGCATGTTTACAACATTACTACTTGGTTGGCCTCTCTATGTTAAGCAAAGCATATTGTAAAGAAAGGAGAAGCTTGTGATATAAAAAATGGGAGAACTAAGCCAAAGATGAGTATGGCATCAAGGGGATTTCATTATTGATACAACATGGAACTTGATGAACTATACAATGAGTTTACCGAGTACAATATCAAATGGATTTCACTCTTACATCAAGTGGAGGATATTGACTCATACAAAGAAGCTAGTTGCAAGACTTCAAGTAGAGTGTTGACAAAGGTCATGTGGTTACCTCTATTGTGATGGACCTATAAATGGATGTTTGCAAAGCAAGGATATTTCTTATCAATCAAAGGACAATTATTTGAGTGCCATCTCAAATGGAATTCTCTCTATGGTGCAAGGCTTGACTCAATATTGGCAAGGATAAGTGATGAAGAAATCAAGATGGCTAAAACGAGGAACTAAGCAAAAGCTATGGACAGCGACCATGAGCAAAGTTGCTAGGGTGAAGTTGAGAGCGCTAAGGGATTTCGAAGTATCATATCCAAGTCTACCGAGGAAAGCAATGAATTGCATCTGATGTCATGATTGATAAATTGGAGTCGCTCTAGAATTCAAAGTGGTTGACTCTCTACTCTATGGAAGAATTCTAAGTCACTAGCTCAAGGTGGATATGCTCAAGCACATGCTTATATTTACTTATCCATTACATGTGCTCAGTTGGTATACAACATTGGAAGCCCTCGAATCATTGAAGATCAAATACCGGCGTACCTTGGTGGTTCAAGCTCAAGTAGATTAATTAGGGTTTATCTTTTATCTTGAGTTTAGGTATGCCGTACTATCAAGAGGGATGAATCATTGGTTGGACAACAAAACATCATAAAGTGCTCAAGTGAACCCATGAGAGACTAACCCGTGAGATCTAAACCTTGTTAGGGTTCCCTGGCCGAAACCGGTCTAACCGGTTTGGCAAACCAGTTTGACCAGTTTTGGCACTGACACCGTCCAACGGCTAGTTGGTTTGGCAAACCGGTTTGACCGGTTTTGTCTGACAGACTAACGGCTAGTTTTGTGGAAGTTGGGTATTTATACCCATGAGCTCCTCTTTGAGGGGCTGCTAGTTCTCCACACTTCTAACACCTTCCAGAACTCCAGCTGAGCTCTCCCCAACCTCTCTAAGTGAGATTCAAGCCTTTAGTGCCCTATCCTTGAGTTGGGTTGAGAGAGTGACTTGTGTTAGAGCTTAGACAGCTTTGTGAAGCCTAGTGAGCATCCCACACTTGAGCACCTGCTGATCTTGTTGAATACCTTGTGAAGCATCTTTTACTCTTGGAGCCCTTGGCTCCTAGACGGCTAGAAGTCGCTTGGAAGCTCCCGATCGTTGTGTGGCAGCTCCAAGAAGTTTGTAATTGCAAATCAAAGATAATGGAACACTCCATCTATTGCTTTGGCGATAGGTGTGAGGGAGGAGCGGATTGAAAGAGATCCTAAAGCCCTTGTGGCTTACCTCAACAACGTGGACGTAGGCCAGCCTTAGTGGCTAGCTGAACCACGGGATAAATCCGGTGTCTTTGTGCTTTTATTTCCTTCACATTTGCTTGCATTACCTTGAGTGGTTTCTAGCTTAATCTTTGTGCTTCCGCTTCGATCTACTTTGGTGTGCTTGTACTGTGTGCAGGGACTTCATTGACACTCTTGGAAACACCTGTGAAAGTCCTACACCAAGTTTGGTTTGTGCTAGAACTCGTAGAGGGTATTTCATATTCTGTTGGTGTTCTATCTAGCAAAACCGGTCTGACCGGTTTCGGAAACCGGTCTGACCGGTTTTGGTACTAACAGAGGGTTGAAGTTTTAATAAGTTCAGATTTGTCTATTCACCCCCCTCTAGACGACATCAAGATCCTTTCACCGTGAGAGATCCGAGCGCACTCGTTCGCCTTAATCCACCCCTGTTCCCCACTCTTCGTTCTTCTTCGGCGATGGTGAAGTAAGTTGAAGCTTCGCCGTGGAGCCGGTCGAGCATGGACGAGCACACCCTCAAGGGGCTCGTTGCGGGAGGGCAGTTGGCAGATAACACCAACCCAGATAGGCCGGTGTGGATCGTGCCACCACCGCTGCACCGAGAGCCGAACCCCCCGAGGGGTATGTGGTGAACTTCGCCCGCCTACACGAGCGGGGATTCAATGCCCCGACGAGCAAGTTCCATGCAGGGGTTGTGCTACCACTATGAAGTGGAGCTCCACAATTTCGCCCCCTACGCCATTTCGCAGGCGGCGACCTTTGTCACAAATTTTGAGGGGTTCATGGGAGTCCACGCCTCGTGGGACTTGTGGGTTCACCTCTTCCGGGGTGAGCTTCAAACGATGTCCACCGGGGTGAAGGGCACATGCAGGCATGTTCGTGCCGGCGGCCTCACGTTCGCGCTGCGAGACAGGGGGAGTGACCTGTATCCGCCCTACACCATGACGACCAACAACGCGGAGTGGGATAAAGGCTGGTTCTACCTCCGCAACGACGGCAGCGGACTCCCGACGTACACAGGAAAGGTGCTGACGGAACACCCAGTGAGCTAGTCGTATGGAGTATCACACCCCGAGTGGCAGAAGAAGCTCGAGCCCTACTTGGAGGCCCTACGGACTCCGACGCTGGCGGGGCTGACTGCGGCGGCCGTCATCGCGCAATTCCACCGATGACGGTTGATCCCCCTCATGGAGAGGGCGCTCCCCATCTACGAGATGGCGGAGGGCGCAGATCCCGATGTGCTGGCGTGCTCACGGTTGGTGGCCGAACCTTTCCCCCCCGGTGTACGCGACCCAAAGGGTGAGGCGCGCGGTGGACACCAAGAAGGTGTCGTGTGACCAGGATGACGAGTTGTGGTCATTCAAGATGCGCCCCGAGGGTGGATACATTTTGCTGGTAAGAAACTTCCCCAATGTCGTCAATTTCGGCTTATTTGATTTCGGTTGCTGATTGTTAGTGGTTGTTGTGGTGGCAGGGATTGACTAGCAAGGGTGCCTACTGCTTGGATCCGGTTACGCCCAACTCCCGCGCGGCCAACCGTGCGTGGCAGCAGGAGGAGAAGGCGAGGGTGGACGCCCTAAAGGCAAAGAAGAGGCGGAAGGAGCGCCTTGAGGCACATAATCTGAAGTGGACGCAGCGGGAGAAGGCGGTTCGCTTCCTCCCGCCGACTCCAGAGAACACAGACAACAGCAACAGCGACGGCGAGGAGCTGTGTGTCAGCGAGGATGAGGAGGAAATGCCCTTGGCCCCGGCGGCCAAGGGGAAAGAAGTCATTGCCCAGTCTGCGCCTTCGACGGCGCGGGCTCGCGTTGCGCCTGCCTCCGCGGCGGGCGCGGCATCAGTTGGTGGAGGTGCCCCTTCGTGGGGTGCGCCGCCCCCGGGCGCCTCGAAGAAGCGCAAGTGCCAGGTTGCAACCCAGCGGTAAGTCGTGTGCTGATTTCGTTTTGCCTAGTCCTATTGATCGGGTTTTTGATGGCCCTCAATTCGTGGCCCATTTTTGGAACAATTGCACAAATCTTTGGGAACCAAGCTGATCCGTAGCTCATGCTACCACCCTCAGATTGATGGTCAAACGGAAAGGGTGAATCAAGTTGTGGCAGATATGCTACGAGCTTGCATTATCCATTTTGACAAAAGTTGGGATAATTGCCTAGCTTTAGCAAAATTTTCTTACAATAACAACTATCAAGCTAGTTTGAAGATGGCACCATTTGAAGCTCTATATGGGAGAAAGTGTCATACCCCCTTGAATTGGTCTCAAGCGGGTGAAAGAAAATTCTTTGGTCCTGACCTAGTTAAGGAGGCCGAAGAAAAGGTGGAAGTGATAAAGGAGAACCTGAGAGCGGCTCAGATGAGACAAAAGAGATATCATGATGAGGGAAGAGCTTTCTGACAATATGACGTGGGAATCTATGTTTACTTAAAGGTATCCCCCACTAAAGGTGTGCAAAGATTCGGCGTGAAAGGGAAGCTAGCACCACGCTACATTGGTCCCTATGAAATCACTCAAGTGTGTGGACTCGTTGCTTACCGAGTCCGACTACCTGACCGGTTCTCTGCGGTTCATAATGTGTTTCACGTTTCCCAATTGAGGAAGTGTGTACATATCCCAGAGACGGAAATAATCATGGAAGCAAATGCTTGGTGAAGGACCGAACTAACGACCAGAGGGGGGGGGGAGGGAGTGAATGGGAGCCGATAAAAATTCTTCTTGAAGGAGATGACTTCTCCAACAAGATGAACTCGGTCGGATACCCAAAATCACACGCTCCATACTCAACCTTCCATTTGCCAAAACCACATAGCCACTGAAGTGTTACTGGTCCTAGAAACAAAC
Source organism: Cenchrus fungigraminus (assembly GCA_036936925.1). Taxonomy (NCBI): domain Eukaryota; kingdom Viridiplantae; phylum Streptophyta; class Magnoliopsida; order Poales; family Poaceae; genus Cenchrus; species Cenchrus fungigraminus. The sequence continues at coordinate 114,553,190 of CM072768.1, read as the reverse complement.
ACTACCTGCAACCACAGCTCCTACACACACACGGCAGCGGAAACAACCCGGAAGCTGTTTGGCCAGCAGGGGCGGTTTAACCGGGGTATGGGGGCAGTTAGACCGCCTACTCCTGGGCAGCCAAGAAATCCTCCGAAACACCTCTTCCGAGCTCCAAAACTCCTTACGGTTTCAACCACTGGATCCTCTGGTCAAGGCCAAGCTAGCTACTAGAGAATCCAGGCGAAAACCAAAACTTCACCCAGGGGCCTAGGGGTGGTTAGACCGGCTACAAGGGGCGGTCTAACCTCCTGTACTCAGCAAGAAACTAACGGCAAGAACTCCAAGCAAACAGCTCTGAAACGAGCCAAGATTTCACCAGAACGCTCCTCTGATCAAGGCGAACGAACTCACAGAGAAAGATCTGGCAAAATCAGACTTTCCACCTGGGAGACTCAGGGCGGTTAGACTGCCCCCCTATGGCGGTTAAACAGCCCCTTCCAGAAAACTGGCCGCGGGTCAACCCTCAACTTCCCATCGCCCGATCTCCCGATTCACCCCACAGATTGCAGCGAAGCTTAAGGGATACCTTGATTACCTCCTGGGCAACCTCTCCACCAAAGGAATTGCACCGAAACGCTCTCAATCAAAGGGAATCACGGATCTTGGCCCTCTAGGTCATGAACTCGAGCAACTCGAAAAACCACCAAATCGAGGTCGATTCAAGGGGGTTCTTGGGGCAAAGTCACCAGCCAAAGAGGCACTAGGTCCTCATACGTGACACCCAACAAGAATCCCACAAGAAATCACCCTCTTCCGCCACGAAAATCACAAGAAGGAACCCCGAAAATCACCAAAAAGACAAACGGGAGAGGCAACACAAGGCCTTGAGGAACCACGCTGAATCATCTATACATACCATGAAGGTTCATACAAGGTCTAGCTTGCCACCCGGTCATCCATCCCTCTCTCAAGATCTCACCATGAAGCTCTCAAGATAGTTGAGGACCAGAGCGTCCGAGGACCGGTGGATGGTCGCTCCTGGCTGTGATGAGTGATTAACAATGTGGTGTAGACTGACTCTTGGCCGAGTATAGCATGTGCATGTTGCGGCTTGACTCGTGTTGGTGCAGGTGAAGAGTGGGCGCGAAAGGTCTTAGCCTTGCGGGGCCTCCGAGGAGTGGAGAGACAAGTAGGCTCGGCTCGATGGACCCGGTGGCTGAACGGGGTCAAGTGCGGGCCGCATGGTGGCCAGAAAAGCAAGACAAAGTCGTCGACTGGAGCCGGTGCAGGGTAGCGGCTCACGACCGGAGTCTGCACGTGGGGTTTGTGGTGGTTCACCACAAAACCGTCGGGTTACTTGGTTGAGCCACAAACCAAGACCGGAGACTCGGTGGGCGGAGACGGGATCCAGGCGCAGCGAGAAGCTTTGATGTCGGAGGACACGCGGCAGGATCGCAGGGCTTGCGTCAGGAGTACGCGGACTGCGGCAAAGGTGTGGTCGTCCGATGAAGAGGAGTGCTAATTGACCACATTGCCCCTGAGGGGTTTGTATCTTAGTTTTAGGTGCTAGGGGTAGCTTGGTCATTTGCCAACCCAGAGGGACTCATATATATAGCTCTAGGGTTTCTGGGCAAACGATCTATCCGGACTACTTCTCATTTCCCTGCTCCATAGGCTTAGATTTTTTTCACCGTTTTATAGAGAATCTGACCTCCGAGTATATGGAAGCTTTCATGGTTGCGTCGATTTCCTTCTTGTAGCTCGTGTGATTTTCGTGTCTTTTTCTGGCTATTTTCGTTGGATTTTCGTGCGCGGCTTGTTCTTCGAATCCTGAGGTGTTTGGGTTCGGATTTCTTTGTGGGGATCATGGATAGATGCCTTGTGCATCTTTGTGCTTGATCTTGACCCCTCAAACTCTGGATTTGGCCTTGGATTTGAGGATTTCAGGTGGAACCCTAGCTTTTTGGTAGAGCTCGGTTGCGATTCGATTCCCGGTGATTTAGTTGGTTTGAGGTCTCAAGTTTTGGGGCATAGGATTCCCTAGGGACGCTTCACATCTTCCCCAAATCTTGTCTCAAGAGCTCAAGCCGTTTGGGAGATCCATGGATGGATAGGAGAGGTTGTCTTGCAGTTTTCAAGCCGAGCTGTTCTGTTCGTGAGGGACGGATAGTCCGTCGTGTCCTCACGGATAGTCCGCGAGGAGGCTTGTTCTTCGGTGTTCATCCAATTCTTGAGCGCTCGTGTTTCGATCCGTGGAGTCGGTTGGTTTTTGTTGGAGGGTGTTTGCGGACAGTTCGCCAGAGGGGGTCGGATAGTCCATCTGGCTCGGACAGTCCGAACTGAAGTGTCGGACGGTCCGTGAGGAGAGGGTGCGTCTCTGGAGGTTCTGTCGACATTTTTGGACGGTCCGACCTGAAGTAACGGACAGTTCGCAAGGCCCAGGCGGACGGTCTGTGGTGCCCATATGGACGGTCCGTGTGAGGCTAGTTGGGGTGTAGGCCTTCTGGTGGTTCTGTCCAATAATTCGGACAGTCCGTGGTGTCCATACAGACAGTTCGTAAGGAGGTGTCGGACAGTCCGCCGGTCCAATTTGGACGGTCCGTCCCTGGCGCTGCAGATCAGCCTAAGTCCCTAGCTCTTGAGTTGTGCTTCCGCTTTGACTTAGTTTGGGACTTGTTCTTAGGGTTGGTAGGTCCGTTGTGACTACGCGACCTTGGCAAGCTCGTGTGGGAATCCTTGGTTGTGGATTTGGGGCATAGGCCGAGTTCATCCTTCGGGAAGAATTTTTATCGGCTCCCATTCACTCCCCCCTCTCTGGTCGCCTAATCGGTCCTTCAATTGGTATCAGAGCCGGTTACGGATCTTCGTGATTCTAACCAATCTAAAATCCAAAGATGGCGTACCAGCAACGGGGTTCGGGTCCACCACACTTTGATGGTAAGAACTACCAGATGTGGTAGAGGCAGATGGCTGCTTTCCTCCGCGGCAAGGGTCAGATCCTTTGGGTTGTTACGGTGAACACAGCTTATGTTCATCCGATTAACTTCCTAGCTCCAGCATCGAGGGATATGCACAACGCCAAGAACAAGGCGGTCGATTTCTTGTTTTGTGCTCTGTGTCAATCCGAATTCGATCGGGTTCAGACAGAGGACTAGGCTTGTAGGATTTGGGAGCAGCTGAAGAATGCTCATGCTGGGAACGCATAGGTTCAGGCTCAGTTGTTCGCGACCTACCAGAGATAGTACGAGAACTTCACTCATCTCCCCGGTGAGTCTATTGATTCCATGTTCCAGCGGTTCACTGTGATTGTGAACAATATGAGGGCTAATGTGGCCGTGCTCCCGTACGATGATCATGACAGGGCTGTGAAGCTCTTGCACGGTCAGGATCGTACCATGTGGAGTGAGAAGGTTGAGGCCATTCTTGAGTCGGAGAAGTATGAGACACTCACGGTGGACGAGCTATTCTCCAAGCTCAAGTCGTCCGAGGTGGACCGTGGGGTGCGAGCAAGGATCGAGAACCCGAATGACCCTCATAGTCTGGCTCTCGTTTCTAGACCAAGGACTAACGCTAACACGTCTTCGAGACAGTTCTCTTTGTCTAGTCTTGTGTCCATGCCAGATGAGGAGTTCGACGTGCTGGGCGAGGAGGATCTCACATTGCTGAGCAGGCGGTTCGAGCGCATGTACATGAACCGGAAGAATGCTTGGAGGAGCTCGGGCATGTGCTACCAGTGCGGGAAGCACAGGCACTTTATCACTGAGTGCCCAGAAGCCATGTTGGTCAAGCCCAAGCACAAGCACCGTCTGAGGACCGACCACAAGCATTGCTCGAGGGATGACCACAGGGCAAGAACAAGTTCGAGCGGAGGCCGAGGAGGAGTGGTGGTCACAAGAAGGAGCGTGCGATGGTTGCCAGAGCAAGCGACATCGACTTGAGCTCCTGCTACTCTTCATCGAGCTCAAGTGATGAAGAAGAGAACCGGCACAAGGGCAAGCGGTCAAGCAAGAACATCAATGGCTTGTGCTTCGCCGCCCAAGGCTTTTCCGGCATGGCACATAGCTCCGCAAGCAAGAAGAGCAACAAGGATGACTCGGACTCCGACTCCGAGGATGAGGTAAGCAATGATCCATCCTTCTTGGTAGCGGAGAATGCTAGGTTGAATGAATTGCTTGACAACCATGATGATGTGCTTAGAAAGACCAACAAGGAGAAGAGGGAGTATATGTCTTTGCTTGGAGAGGCTAAGGAGAAGGTGGTTGAGCTAGAGTCTTTGATTGTTGATGCTAGGGCTCAAATAGATTCTCTGAAGTCTGCTCCTATTGTGACCGATGAACCTGAATGCACTGATTGTTCTACTTTCCTTGGTTATTTGACTGTGCTTCCAAGGTTGAGGAACTAGATGTACTTAGGGTTGAGCTAGATGAGATGAAATCTAGGCCCTCCTTACTTGGTGCTTGCACTTCTTGTCCTGTTTTGCTTATGTTAGATCTCTAGAAACTGCTTTGAAAGCTTCTATTCCTATATCATGCTCTACTTGTGAAGTAAATGCTGTGAAGAATTTCGAGCTTGCACACTATGTTGATCGTTTGCAGGATGAGAATGATGATTTGAGAAAGATGATGGGTTGGTTGTCAGGTCATGAGCCTCAGCTCAGATTGATGATTGAGGCATACAAGCGCTATGATGGGCAAGCGCTTGGGTCAGATAAGGTTGGTGAGGGAAGTGGTGAGAATGAGGGGAAGATCAGTGATATCCCAGAACCACAAAAATCCTATCACAAAAATGCATATGCTCCTAAGCCAAACCCACTTAGGAACCGACTAGACACAACCCTAGCTCCACCCTTGTTTCCTCCACACACCGACAACTTCCAGAAACCCATCAAGTTCAAGAGTGACTTGAGGAATGAGTTCTTTGGGAGGAAGGGAGAGAAACCGAGTGAGGAGAAGCCAGAGCCCAAAGAGAGTCCAAAACCAAAGCCAAAACCAAAATCCTTCCATTGTGAGCATTGTGGGAGGGATGGGCACCTAGTTGAGTTTTGCTTCAGGAGGAAGCGTGAGGAGAGGTTTGCGAGGGAGATGGTAAACAAGGACAGGTACTGCCCTTCTCGTGGTGTGCCTGAGCCTCGTATGGTGCCTAGGGGTGAGGGTGTTGTGCGTACCATTTACCCTCGAGAGAGGCGTGAGTTTGTGCCTCGAGGTGAGCCACCACAGAGAGATGTTGGTAGGCGTGTTGGGTTTGGGCATGGTGAGTTTGCTGGACGTTCCTTCGCTCGTGGCCAATACGAGTATGGGGGGAACGATCGCAGCTTTAGGTCTCAGAGGAGCTACGAGCCACAGTCTCCACCTCGTGGTACGCGTAGTCCTCCAAGGAGACATGTGGGTGTTCCACCTAGGAGTGATAGGATGGATTTTGCTAACCCAACTTTTGAGCAAATGGCACGACACCGGTTTGATTCATTTTGTACTAACCCCAGTGCTGAGTCGTTTGCTCACTCTCGCTCTCATTTTTGATTTTCAGGTGGGAGGCTTGGAGGGCTTTTGGTTGATCGACTCCGGTTGCTCTCGACACATGACCAGAGATCGAAGGTGGTTCTCCAGCCTCACCCCGGTGATGACCAAAGAGTACATCACTTTTGGGGACAATGGGAAAGGTAGTGTGCTTTTAGTGGGTACGGTGAAGGTGAGCGAGTCTGTGACTCTTAGGCGTGTTGCTCTTGTCAAGTCTTTGGGGTTTAATCTTCTTTCGGTTTCCCAACTTCTCGTGTTTTGGATTCTCGAGGAGATCTTGTGTGCATGATCATCCCCGATGGTCAGATTTTCAGAGCTGATTTTTCTCAGTGTGTCAGCTCTTCTCATTGTTTGGTTGCTGGTGTTTCGGCGGAGCTTTGGAAATGGCATAGGAGACTAGGTCACTTGAGTTTTGACTTGTTGTTATGCTTGAGTGGGCTAGGTTTGGTCTGAGGATTGCCTAGGTTGAAGTACCAAAAGGATTTGGTATGTGCTCCATGTAGGCATGGTAAGATGGTCGCCGCCTCTCACCCGCCTCTGACATCCGTTATGACAGAGAGGCCATGCGAGCTATTCCATATGGACTTGGTTGGTCCAGCTCGTGTGTGCTCGGCCAGGTGGGAAATGGTACGTCCTGGTGATAGTGGGTGACTATTCTCGCTATGCTTGGGCCTTCTTTTTGGCTGACAAGGGGGAGACGTTTGGTTTTGTCCGAGATCTAATCTTGAGGTTGAAGAATGAGAGGAATGGTGATGCTATTCGAGCTATTCGTAGCAACAAGGGCACTAAATTTAAAAACTCTCATTTCGAAACCTTTTTTCATGATTTGGGTCTCGAACATCAATTCTCTTCTCCCTATGTGGCTTGTCAAAATGGTGTGGTTGAGAGGAAATAATCGTTCCATTTGTGAGATGGCTCGGACGATGCTCGATGAGCATAGGACTCCGAGGAGATATTGGGCTGAGGCGGTGAATACCGTGTGCCATGTTGGGAATTGGATTTTTCTTCAGGCCTTCTTGAACAAGACGTGCTATGAGCTCTTGCACGGGCGAGCACCTAGAGTGAGCCATTTCAGGGCTTTTGGTTGTCGGTGCTTTATTCTCAAGAAGGGTAGGCTTGATAAGTTTGAGTCGAGGTCTTCCGATGGGATCTTTTTGGGTTATGCGAGTCATTCTCGAGCATTCCGTGTGCTCAACCTTGATACTAACCTAGTCATGGAAACTTGCGAGGTTACCTTCAATGAGACCCAACCATGCAGTTCGTCTGTTTTTGAGTGTGCAGGTGACGGCGAAATTGGCAAGAAGATCTTTGAGGACGAGGAGGATGATGCTGGAGAGGATGATGGTGATGATGGTGAAGCTCCAGCCGAGCATGTACCCTGTACTTCCACTACGACGACTATGGTGCAGAATGGCTCATCCCCTACACCGACTTTGATCCAGTAAGATCAAGTGGAAGCTGCAGCTAAGGGGGAGGTCGTCTCCAGGTGAGAGGCACCGAGGCGCGTTCAAATTGATCATCCTCCCGCAAGAATCATCAGCGACATCAACGAGTGTACGACACGGTCAAGGTCCAGGAATGTTTCTCACTTTGCTCATTCGCCTTTTGTTGCTACCTTTGAGCCGAAAGACATTCGACATGCCCTCTCTGATCCTAATTGGGTGAACGCAATGCATGAGGAGTTATAGAACTTTGAGAGTGAGAGCCTGTGTGGTTCGAGGACCAGTGGATGGTCGCTTCCTGGTGTGATGAGTGATTGACAACGTGGTGTGGACTGATTCTTGGCTAAGTATTGCAGGTGCAGGTTGCGGCTTGACTGGTGTTGGTGCAGGTGAAGAACAAGCGCGAAAAGTTGTTGCCGGTGAGGCCTCCAGGTGTGGAGAAGACAAGTAGGCTTGGTTCGAGGGACCCGGTGGCCAGCGGGGTCAAGTGCGGGCCGCATGGTGGCAAGAACGACAAGATGAAATCATGGACAGTTTCTTGGTTGAGCCTCAAAACCAAGGTCGAGCCGGAACTATGTGGGAGCCGAGTCATGAGTGGTGATTGGCGGAGGCTACACCGAGTTCGCGGGGTTTACGGTGGTTCACCAGAAACTGCTGGGTTCCTTGGTTGATCCACAAAGCCAAGACCGAAGACCGAAGACGGAGGTGCAGCAGCATCGGACCGGTCTGACCGGTGGGTCTGACCGGTGGGTACCGGTTTGACCGGTGAGGAGCACCGGTCTGACCGGTGTGGGACGACGCAGTCCGGAGACTTCGAAGCGGAGGACACGCGTCGGGATCGCAAGGCTTGCGTCGAGGCTAAGCAAGTTTGCGGTCGCTGGGCATCCGTCCGATGGAGCGATGACAAAGTTTTCCGAATTCGCCCTTGAGGGGCATGTATCCCTAATTAGCTAGTAAGGGTATTTTAGACTTTCGGCTTGCCTCCATATAACCCAAGTGGTGAGAGGATGGCAGCCATCTCTCTTGGAACCCTAGCTCATTTGTTTTCCTATTTTCCCCTTCCATTTTTCCTTTGGAATTTCTAGGACTAGCTTAAGAGCTTCATGGTGAGATCTTGTGAGAGGGAAGGATGATCGGACGGCAAGCTAGACCATGTATGAACCTCTTTGGTATGTATAGATGATTCGGCGTGGTTCCTCAAGGCTTGGATGTGTCTTTCCCGTTTCTCCTTTTTGGTGATTTTCGGAGCCCTTTCTTGGTGATTTTCTTGGAGTGATTTCGAGGCCTTTCTCTTTGGGATTTGGTGGGGGATGTATGCTTGAACCCTTCGTGGTTCTTTTCCCTGTGATTCCCCTCCCAAATCCGTGAGCAAAGGGGCTCGATTTTGGGGTTTTCTTGGCTCTAGCGTTAGAGGCATTCTTGGTGACATTTCTTTGATTCCTCTCGATTTAGCAAGTTTTGGTGGACCAAATCTTGGCTATGGAGTGCCCATGAGGTGTTCCTACTATCCCCAAAGTCTTGCGCAAATCCGTGGAGCGATTTGGGAGATTGGGAGTTGGATTTGGGGGAGTTGACCCGCGGGTGCTGTTCATCCCGAGCATCCCAGCCTCACCGGTCTGACCGGTGCATCTCACCGGTCTGACCGGTGCAGAGGCCTTGTGGGGTTTGCCTCGGGTGAACGTCTTGGTGAGTTCCCTGTTGTCCCGTGTTGCTGCTGTTTCGAGTTTGGTTCGTTTTGGAGCTCGGAAGGTCAGGTTTGGGTTTTTGGGGCTTTCTGGCTTAGACCGGTCTGACTGGCGTGCTACACCAGCCTGACCGGTGTAGGAGCCTTCTGTGGAAGTTCTCAGGATCTGTTGGGGAGCTCCAACAGGGACAGGTCAGTGGTACTCGAGTTGCTAGTTCTGCTGCGTTCTCTAGTTGGTGTAGGTGGTTGTTGGTTCCTAGGACAAGTAGCACTCCAGTGGCTGCGTGGTCTTGGCCAACTTGGGTAGTTGAGTCGGAGACGTGTGTTGGAAGCCTTGTTCATCTTGTTGGAGTGTCTATCTCCTTCGAGAAGAATTTTTATCGGCTCCCATTCACTCCCCCCTCTCTGGTTCGCCGTTTCGGTCCTTCAAGTGGTATCAGAGCCGGTTACCGATCTTCGGATTCTAACCAGTCTAAGATCCAAGGATGGCGTACCAGGAACGGGGTTTGGGTCCTCCGCACTTCGATGGCAAAAACTACCAGATGTGGCAGAGGCGGATGGCGGCGTTCCTCCGCGGTAAGGGTCAGATCCTTTCGGATGTCACGGTGAACACAGCTTATGTTCATCCGATGAACTTCCTTGCTCCGGGATCGAGAGACATGTTCGACGCCAAGAATAAGGCGGTCGACTACTTGTTTCGTGCTCTGTGTCAGTCCGAGTTGGATCGGGTTCAGACAGAGGACTTAGCTTGTAGGATTTGGTTGGAGCTGAAGAATGCTCATGCTGGGAATGCTGAGGTTCAGGCACGGTTGTATGCGACTTACCGGAGAGAGTACGAGAACTTCACTCATCTCCCCGGTGAGTCTATTGATGCCTTGTTCCAGCGGTTCACGGTGGTTGTGAACAACATGAGGGCCAATGTCGACGTCCTCCTGTACGATGACCATGATAGGTACGATGACCATGATAGGGCTGTGAAGCTCTTACACACGCTGGATCGTACCGTGTGGGATGGAAAGGTCGAGGCCATTCTTGAGTCTGAGAAGTACACCACTCTGACGGTGAACGAGTTGTTCTCAAAGCTCAAGTCTGCTGAGGTTGATCGTGGTTTGACAGGCCGTCTTGAGAGCCCGACTAACTCCCATAGTCTTGCTCTCGTCGGTGGCAAAGTGGCTAAGTCTAACGCTAACGCATCCTCCAGGATGTACTCTCTGTCTTCTTTGATGTCTTTGCCAGATGAGGAGTTCGACGTGCTTGGAGAGGACGAGCTGGCGTTGCTGACCAGGCGGTTCGAGAGGCTGCACGAGAACCGGGTGAACACGAGGAGGACAGCACAGACGTGCTTTCAGTGCGGCAAGCCGGGACACTTCGTCGCCGACTGCCCTGAGAAGATGGAGAACAAGGACGGCTACAAGGACGGCTACAAGCACCGGTCGAGCAACTTGCACATTATGTGGATCGCTTGCAGGATGAGAACGATGAGCTGAGGAAAATGATGGGTTGGTTGTCGGGTCATGAACTGCAGCTTAGGATGATGATTGAGGCATACAAGCGCTATGATGGGCAAGCGCTTGGCTCGGAGAAAGTTGGAGAGTCTAGTGGTGAGGGAGGAGAGAAGATTGGTGATATCCAAGCTCCACCAAAAACCTTCCACAAAAATGCCTATGCTCCTAAGCCCAACCCACTGAGAAACAAACTCGACACAACCCCAGATCCTCCCATATTTCCCCACTCCACAAATGATTTCCAAAAACCCATAAAGTTCAAGAGCAACTTGGGGAATGAGTTCTTTGGGAAAGAGAGTGTGAAGCCTAGTGAGGAGAAACCGGTTGAGAAGCCGAGTGGAGAGAAACCGAGTGAGCAGCCCCATCCCAAGTCTAAGCCTAAGCCCATAAGGTTTCATTGTGACTATTGTGGGAGAGATGGTCACAAGGGCGAGTTTTGCTTCAAGAGGAAGCGTGAGGAGAGGATGGAGAAGGAGTGGGCTAACAAGGACAAGTACCACCCTTCCAATGGTGTACTTGAGCCTCGTATGCAGATGCCCAGGGCCAAGGCGATTGTGAGGACAGTTCCGGCTTGGGGAGATCGGAAGGTAGCAGGTGGTGCTGCTGGCCGGGCTACACCGGTCAGACCGGTGCACTACACCGGTCAGACCGGTGTAGGTCTGGGCAGACAGGGGTCTGGTTTCCGTGCTTGTACGGATGCTCGGTTCGGTTCTGGTGGTCGTGCTTCTGGTGGTTGGTCTGGAGAGTTTGCAGGTGGCTAGTTTGCTAGGCGTTCTCCACCTCGTGCTCAATACGAGGGTGGGAGGAGTCGTAGCTTTGAGATGGAGAGGAGGAATGGTCCACGGTCTTCCTTTCGTGGCTTTCGTCCTCCTCCAGCTAGAGAGGGTTGGTTCCCTCGTAGTGGTTACCGTGGTGGTGTTCCTGGTGGTAGCTTTGGTAGGAGAGATGCTTTGGTTGGTGCTAACCCCACTTTGGAGCAAATGGCTCGGCACTGGTTTTACTCTTTTGGTACTAACCCCAGTGCTGAGTCATTTGTTCACTCACGTGCTCGCTTTTGAATTTCAGGTGGGAGACTTGAGGAACGTTTGGTTGATTGACTCCGGTTGCTCGAGGCACATGACCGGAGACAAGGGGTGGTTCTCAAGTCTCGTCCCGGTGGTGTCCAGGACATACATCACCTTTGGGGACAATGGGCGAGGGCGTGTGCTATCAGAAGGTGAGATTAAGGTAAGTGACAAGGTCACTCTCAGGCGTGTTGCTCTTGTTCAATCGCTCGGGTTCAATTTGCTTGCCGTGTCCCAGCTTTTGGATGAGGGCTTTGAGGTGTTGTTTCGGCCTGGTGGTTCTCGGATTTTGGATTCTCGAGGGGACCTAGTTTGCATGGTCGTTCCCAAGGGTCAAGTGTTCCGAGTGGATTTTTCTCAGTCTTCTGGTGTGGAGCGTTGTTTCTTGGCTGGATCTTCGAGTGAGTTGTGGAAGTGGCATAGGAAATTGGGTCACTTAAGTTTTGACCTTTTTGTCTCGCTTGAGTAAACTTAATTTGGTCTGAGGATTGCCACGGCTGAGGTTTGAGAAAGAGTTGGTTTGTGCGCCGTGTCGGCATGCTAAGATGGTAGCTTCTTCCCATCCACCCCTCACCGATGTGATGACGGAGCGTCCATGCGAGCTGCTCCACATGGATCTTGTTGGCCCAGCTCGTGTGCGATCTGTGGGTGGGAAGTCGTACATCCTGGTTGTGGTGGACGACTACTCTCGGTATGCGTGGGTTTTCTTTCTTGAGGAGAAAGGGGAGACGTTTGGTTTTGTTCGAGATCTTGTCTTGAGGTTAAGAAACGAGAGGCACGGAGATGCCATACGAGCGATTCGCAGTGACAATGGCTCAGAATTTAAAACTCTCGCTTCGAAACCTTATGCCATGACTTGGGTCTTGAACACCAGATTTGGAGTCCGTATACGCCTCCCCAGAACGGCATGGTGGAAAGGAAAAACAGAACCTTGTGCAAGATGGCTCGGACAATGCTCGATGAGCATAGGACTCCGAGGAGGTTTTGGGCTGAGGCGGTGAATACCGCGTGCTATGTGTCGAACAGGATTTACCTCAGAGTTCACAAGAAGAAAACGTGCTATGAGTTGATGCACGGGCGCACACCCAAGGTGAGTCACTTCCATGTGTTTGGGTGCAAATGCTTCATCCTGAAGAAAGGTAAGAAGTTGGACAAGTTCGAGGCTAGATCTGTCGATGGTATTTTCTTTGGTTACGCGTCTCATTCTAGAGCCTTTTGGGTGCTCATCCTTGAAACTAACAAAATCGTGGAGACTTGCGAGGTTACCTTCGACGAGACACAGCCACGTAGTCAGCTTGTTTTTGAGTGTGCAGGTGACGACGAACTTGGCGAGGAGATTTTCCAGGGGGAGGAGCATGAACATGGAGATGATGAAGATGGCGGTGTGGTGCCCGCGGCTGAGCATGTACCTACTACTTCGACTATGGTGGTGGACGGCCCCTCTCCCACACATACAACGACAAACCCAGTTCAAGAAGAAGCTGCTGTTGAGGGGGAGGTAGCATCAGGGCGAGAACCTCCCCGGCGAGTGCAAGTGGATCACCCAGCTTCGAGAATCATCGGCGACATGAATGAACGTACTACACGGTCGAGGGTTCAGAACAATTCTCATTTCGCTCATGCTGCTTTTGTTGCCACCTTTGAGCCCAAGGACATTGGACACGCGCTATCTGATCACAATTGGGTTAATTCGATGCATGAAGAGTTGGAGAATTTTGAGAGGAACCAAGTTTGGGAATTGGTTGACCCTCCCCCAGGGTGTAAGCCAATTGAGACAAAATGGGTGTGGAAGAACAAAGAGGGAGAGAAAGGAGAAGTGGTGAGGAACAAGTCAAGGCTTGTTGCTCAGGGGTACTCACAGAAAGAGGGGATCGACTACGAGGAGACCTTTGCTCCTGTAGCTCATTTGGAGGCGATCAGGATCCTTCTAGCCTTTTCCGTGGCTAAAGGTTTCAAGTTGTACCAGATAGATGTCAAGAGTGCTTTCCTAAACGGTGTTTTGGAAGAAGTAGTGTATGTGAGGCAACCACCGGGGTTTGAGAGTGAGAAGTACCCCCACCGGGTGTACAAGTTGAGGAAGGCGCTGTATGGGCTGAAGCAGGCGCCTAGAGCTTGGTACGGTAGGTTGAGGGAGTTCCTGTTTGAGAGAGGGTTTGAGATGGGGAAGGTCGATCAGACCTTGTTTCTCCTCAGGTAGGGCAGAGATATCCTGATTGTGCAGGTATACGTGGATGATATTGTCATTGGTGGCTCATCTAACTCTCTTGTTGCAAGGTTTGCAGAAGACATGAGCAGGGAATTTGAGATGAGCATGATGGGTGAGTTGCAGTTCTTCCTCGGGCTACAAATCAAGCAATCAAAGGAAGGAACATTCGTGCACCAAGCTAAGTACACCAAGGATATTGTGAGGAAGTTCAAGATGGAGGACTCCAAGGCCATGGCGACGCCAATGAGTACGACTACAGCTCTTGATGCGGACGAGGAAGGAGAACACGTGGACCAGAAGGAGTACCGGAGCATGATCGGGTCACTCCTCTACTTGACGGCGATGAGGCCGGACATCCAGTTCTCGGTATGTCTGTGTGCTCATTTTCAAGCGTCTTCGAGGACTTCGCATCGGCAAGGAGTCAAGCGCATATTCAGGTATTTGCGACACACTCCCGACTTCGGCCTTTGGTACTCCGCGTCTTCTTCTTTGGCTCTTCATGGATTTTCAGACGCGGATTTTGTCGGGTGTCGGTTGGATAGGAAGTCCACTTCTGGGACTTGCCAGTTCTTGGGTTCTTCTTTGGTGTCTTGGTCTTCCCGCAAACAGTCGAGTGTTGCTCAATCCACTACCGAGGCAGAGTATGTGGCCGCAGCTAGTTGTTGCTCTCAGCTCCTTTGGATCACATACACCATGAGTGTCAGGGTTCTCTACCGCCGGACAGTAAATTTCTATCGATTGTGTGTCGGGCTCGGATGGTTAGCGCAGGAGACAACGGGATTTATACTGGTTCGGGCCTCCGAGGAGTAATACCATACGCCTAGTGTCGAGCTGCCGTGTTCCCACGCCGGGGGTATTTGTAGTAGGGGTTACAAACTGGTCGGGAGAGGGTGTCGAGCCCAAGTCCCTGAGTATGAGTGTTCAGTTCGTCGGCTAACCCTTGTAACGGTTGCCCTCCTCTCCCTTTTATAGACGCAAGGGGAGGGGCAAAAAGGAGAACGAGATAAGAGTTACAGTGCTCGGCCGCTGGGATGTCCTTTCGTGTGTCACTGTCCACCAGGGTGCATTGAAGTAGAGTTGTGTTGCGTTGTCGTAGAAGCCGCCGCGTGGCCGGGCGGGGCTGTTCACTTCGGGACGCCTGGCGCCTTCTCTGAGTAGTTTGGTGGTGACTCAGTCCGCCCGAGCACAGGATGAGCCCGCCACATTACGGCCTAAGCATAGACCCGAGCTCGTCGTAGGGGGTGCTTGAGTGCCTCGGGTGGAGTTTGCGTGCGGTAGAGTTGGAGTTGATGGCGATTTGACGGCTGCGCAGCTGAGCAGAGCCGCATTAAGGCCCCTGTCGGGGCCAGCTGCCCGCGCAGGCCGCCAGCTGGTGTGTTTGCATGGCACGGGGAACCGGTCCCCCACGCATCGTGGTGGAGGTGTTCGTGCACCGAGATCGTGCCACGTGGTGTGGCTCGCGCCTCAGTCGGAGGCGGAAACTGCTCGTGCGAACGAGCAGCTTGTTGTGCGAGGCGGAGACTTGTCGTGTGAGGCGGAGACTTGTCGTGCGAGGCGGAGACTTGTCGGAGGGGGTCTTTCTAGTGGGGAACTGGTTGGAGAAGCTCCCAACTAGTCGGGAATAGGACGTCTTGCCAGTGATGGTCTTGGCCGTGGTCCTTAGTCCTCCTCGTCTTGAATCTTGGCCTTCACGTTGTCAATCTTAGCCTTCACATTGTCAATGGTGTCAGAAGACTTCACCTCAAGAGAGATTATCTCGCCGTCAAAGGGGCCCCTAATCTGGGCCCTCGTCAGTAGCCCCCGAGCCTGAGAGGGAGTCAAGGACTCGCGCATAGGCTCAGTCGAGAAGGCTTGGTGTTGATTCTTGTTCTTGGTCTTCCCGGTGGGTGCACGCGAGCGCATCCGCCGGATGTAGCCCCCGAGCCCGCGGGTGAGTTATAGACTCGCTCGTGGGCTTTTAAGCTTCATTACTGTCGTTGTGGCCCCAAATTGTTCCGTTGGGGTAGTCGTTGGCCTCGTGGGCGACGTGGATGACGCAGACGACGTGGGCGATGTGGATGATGCGGGCGGCGTGGGCGCCTCGGCCGTTGTGGCGGACGAGACGGTTTGAAGTGACCGCGCGGGGACGGTTCAGGCTCCCGGGCTCGGCGGGAATCGAGGCGTCGTGCGGGCGGACGCCAGTCACGCTGGGTCAGGCGCACGCGGGCGAGCGTTTCGCTGAAGCGGCGGGCCCGGCCGTAGATTTGGGACTTTACTCCCTCATCTTCTTCCTTCGCCTTTCCGCCTCGCTTCTCCTGCTTTCTTGCGCCCGCAGCACCACCACAGCTCGTGCCGTAGTTCCGCTCGAAAGCTCGCCGCCACTATGTCGAACTGGACGAGGTCCAATGTGTCCCGCGCGATGCTGCGCCGCCTTGTCGAGGCCGGACAGCTCCCTCCTCTCACCGACGCCGTGGAGTGGAAGGTGCCCGGGGAGGAGTCCGTGCCGCGCCCGCCCAAAGGGTACATCGTCTCGTTCGTGGCCTTCCACGAGCACGGCTTCTCCGTCCCCGCCGGGCGGTTCATCCGGGCGGTCCTCTACGAGTACGGGCTCCAGCTGCAGCACCTCAACCCGAACAGCATCCAGCAGATGGCAGCGTTCGAGGCGATGTGCGAGGGGTACTTGGGGATAAGTGCCCATTGGCACCTCTTCAAGTACTTCTTCATGTTCGCGTGCTTGAAGGATGGCTCCAAGGCGGCGACGATCGGCTGCGCCAACCTCCGGATGAAGCAAGGGCGTGGCGACAGCTACATCCCGTCCTCGCTGACCAGCTCGAACAGCGGCTGGCACAAGGGGTGGTTCTATCTGAGGAACGACCCCGAGTTCGCACTGCCGGCGTTCACTGGGAACTCCATCGGGCAGGGGCGGAGGAACTGGACCGACGGCCCCCCGAAGGTGGAGCAGGAGAAGCTGCTCAAGGAGCCCTGGGTGGTGCTGGCCCGCCTCCGAGGAGCTGGGGTCACCCTGGCGACCGTCATTGGCCAGTACCACGCCCGGAGGGTCGTACCGCTCCAAAGACGGCCGCTGCGCCTCTGCGAGATGACGTCCGATAGAGCCCCCTAGCTAGGGACCATGACCGCGCCCGAATTCCCATCGCTGAACGAGATCCAGCGTCGTGTGGCGCTGGCGATCGGGAAGTCGACCTTCACGTGGCCGCCGGCTCGGCTTCTTCCGATGCTCCCCAACGGGGAGACCGAAAAACTAGTGAGTTGCTTCTTCTTCCGACAAGTTCCTTGTAAACTTGGCTTCTTGGATTGGTTATCACCTTATCGGGGATTCTTGATGATCGCTGACCTGCCTCCTCGTTGCCTTTCAGTTGAAGTGCGCCCATCTCGTGCCGGCGAAGGCACCTCTCCCGGAGGAGGCGATCGTCAAGCGGAATCAGGCGGCCACAGAGAAGCGGCGGCTGCGCGCAAGGCGTAGCACAAGGAGCGGGAGATCGCCAAGTGCGATCGGAACGACGGCCGCATCAAGCGGCGCAAGGCGGGGGAGCGCGACGTCTCCTCCGATGAAGACCCGTCGCCGGAGCCGGCGTGGAGTGGCGACGAGCCCAGCGCCGCGGTGGACTGGAGTGACATGTCGGGGTCGTCCACGCCTTCGCCACCCCGAGCGGCGGAGGTGACCTCGTCACGGCGGCCGGAGCCGACCGCTCGAGGGAAGGACGTGGGCCCCAGTTCGCGGTCGGAGGCCCGCCCCGTCCGAGAAGACCAGCGGGTGACCCGCTCCCGCACAGCGCCCAGAGGCTCGGGCGCTCCCGAGGGGCAGAGGGATCCGCCTCGTCAGGACGACCCGCCCAGGCGGCCAGTGGAGCACGAGCCCTCGTCTCGCCATCTCTTCGATGGCTCCGACCGCCCGGACGTGGACTCCCTCCAAAGGCGTTCGTCAAGGGTGAGGTCGACGATGCCGGCGTCCACTCCGAGCGCGCCGCAGGGGGCAGGTACGAGTGCTCCCCCGCGGCGCCTTCAATCTTTAGTCATCCGGGGCGGCGGGGCCCCAGATGTGCATGTCCCCCTCTCCGTCGGCGGGAGTCAGGGGCCGGCCTCCAACGCGGCGGAGGTCGGGAGAACAGCCCCCGTGCAACTGGGGGGAGCGAAGCGCCGTCCCGAGCCGCAGGGGAGAAGCGGACCAGCCCCCGAGTTGGTGGAGCGCCGGGGGTCGGCCTCCGAGTTGGCTGGGGCCAAGCGGTCAGCCCCCGAGCAGGGTCTGTCGGATCGGCCGGTAAAGCGTGCCCGCGTCCGTTCCAAAATGTAAGTCCCCGCCCATCGTTTTTTCGTCGTCTTCGATTCTTTGTCTTGCTCATCTTCTAACCTTCATCTTTGCTTTTCCCGCAGCCACGCCGACACTGGTGTGCTCAGCCTCACGCCTCTGAAGCGTGTGGCGTTGAGTGCGCGTGGCCCATCCTCCGAGCCCCGCTCGCAGCCTCTTTACGCCGAGCCGTTGGCGGAGCAGACCCGGAGCGAGCTGGTCGTGGCCACCGAGGTGGTCGAGCCGGTGGCGCCCCCGACGTCGTCAGGCGCCGACAACTTGGGCGGGGGGCAGACGGTCGTGGAGACGGTAGCTTCCCAGGCAGCGACGGAGCCGCAGGTCGAGGCCGCCCCGGGGGGCGAAGATGTCGTGATGGTGTCCGGCGAGCGGACTGTTCTTCCGCCTCCGCCCACCAGGGACCACGAAGCCGTCGCGTCAGCGGTGATGGAGACTTCGGTGCCCGCGACAGCGTTGGCGGGTGGGGGCGCGACAGAAGCGTCGATGTCCGGCGCCTTGGCCTCCGTGAACTTCGAGATCATCGACCTTGACGAGACCGAGCTGCCGAGCAACGACCCCAAGATCTTCGAGGCCGTGCTGGAGCGCATGCTGGGCGATCCGGTGGGTCCGGAGGTTGAGGTCCCCGAGCCCGCGGCGTCTACTACCGCAACCTCCGCCGTAGCGGCGGTGCCCACCGGCGGGGAACCCATGTCAAGCGCCACAGCGGCGAAGCGATCAACGCCGGGCCAGGGTGAAGATGTAGGTGGTCCCGCACCTCCAACCGCGTCGGAGGCGGTGGAGGAGGTTCCCGAGGAGCCCGCAGCCGGCACGGAGTCGACCGCCGGTGTGCCCCCATCTCCGGCGACGGGGGCGGACTTGGCCACAGCTGAAGCGCCGGAGTCGTCATCTCTCCGGCTCGCCGCCCCTATCGTCGAGGCGGCGCCCGCGGTGAGCCCGTCCCTCGCGACTCCGCAGGAGCACGATGCTCTCGGGAGCGCAGCGAGGGCCGCCTCCCCGGAGATCCAAGAGGCCGGGGAGAGCTCTGGAGCGGCTCGGCCGGTGGAGCCTAAGGGAGGTGATGCTCGGATCCTCGACCTCGCTCACTTCTCGTGGGCGGCTGCCTTCGAGGCGGGTGATGATGCTGAAGAGGACGAGGAGTCCGCGGTGTGCCACACCCTCGAGCGCGGGTTGACGTGGGCGCGCTGCGCCTTCGACGAGCTTATTCTCCCCGCGACAACGGTAAGTTCTCTCGACGCGACGGCCCGTTCTTGTTTTTCTTCCGTTCTTCCGGTGTTCGTAGTTGATGTATTTCTCGCTTGGGGCAGACACTCGCGGCGTCTGGTCGGAGGAGGGCACGCGCAATCAGCGAGCTCCGTGCGGAGAGGGCTCAGCTGGAGATGTAGCTGGTAGTCGCCCGTGTGGCTGCTGCCGCGGCGGTGGCGAGCGAGGCGTCGACGAGGACCACGCTCGAAGCCGCCAAGCAGTCTGCAGAGGACCGTGCTACGGACGCACAGTCCGCCGCTGCCACTGCTACGACAGAGCGGGACTCCTTGGCGATGAGGTTGGCTCAAGCTGAGGCGGAGATCGAGAGGCTGCGGGCCACCGTGACGACTGCCAACGAGACCGCCGAGAAGGCCACCACCGCCGCCGCCGCAGCCGAGGCTACTGCCCGGGACGCCGCCCAGACCGCAGCTCGAGAGAAGGCGGCGCTCGAGGCGAGGGTGGCAGAGTTGGAGCAGGACCTGGCCACCGCCGGAGTGGACCTCTCGACGGCCAACCGTCAGTTCTCCGAGGTGACCAACAGGCTCCAGGTGGTCTCCGAGGAGGCGACGCGGCTGCGAGAGAGCAACTCCAAGTTGTCACAAGACCTCGAAGGTGAGCCGAATTGACACCCCTTCCCGCAGATTCTTCGCTTCTCGCCCGTCCTTTGTTCGTGCTGACTTATCTCTCCGTGTCCAAGGATGCACGTGTACCGCGCTGGGATGACCGCGAAGATGGCGGAGAAATCGAAGGAGCTGAACGTCGCCCTGCTCAAAATCATCGAGAAGGACGGCTCGATCGAGCGGCTGTCGGAGCAGCTCGAGAGTAAGCCCAGCATCTTGACCCCGTTCTTGCCTTTCTTTTGAGTTTGTCGTGACACATCACTCCGCCTGCTTTCTTCAGAGACGAAAGCCGAGCTCGAGCAGTCTCAGATGGCTCGAGAGCAGGTCGCAGTCGAGCTGGGGCAGGCCAGGAACACCCGGCGCGAGTCGGAGGAGGCTCGCAAGGCGAACATCGCAGACCTCGCCAAGCTCGCGAGAGCCATTGGTGTAGTCATGACCGGGCTCGGCGTACCCTTCGGGCCGATGCTGCCCGACAGGCTTGTCGAAGAGGTCGGACGCCTCCCGGAGGTGATCAGGGAGCTCGAACTATCGACGGCTCGGAGGGTGGTGCACCGAGTGCTCGCCATGTTCGAGTCGCATTACTAGGGGCTGGACCACAGGGCGCTGAGCGGTGGTTGGGCCTCCGGCATCTCCGACACGCAGTGTGACGAGCTCGAGGAAGACTGCGCCTCCTTCGCCCGCGACATGGCCGACGCCGCCCTGAAAGACCTGGAGCTGCTGCCAGAAGACACACCAGAAGACCCGGGGAGTTCCAGGCCCTCAGCTTAGATGTATCATTTCAATCGTATGTAATATCAAGAACGGTTCATTTGTGTGACATCACGAAATGAAATCGCGTTGTCGAGAACTTATTCGAGAGTCGTTACAGCTCGAGCATTCCCAAGCGCCCGGGGTCGACTGTCGTAACGTGTAGTTGACCTTAGGAACTCGAGACGACCAAGCTCTACTCTAGAGCCACGGAGGCGTAGGAGTCGAGAAGCTCGATCTTCTCGAGCCGCTTAGGACTGCCACTCGTTCACAGCCCCCGAGAACTTGGGGAGTTCGAGAAGTAACCTGCGCATTTTTGTCGTGAAAATTGTTTTTAGACCGGAGTCTAGGCGGTCACTTGAACGCTTTTGAAAAGAGGTCAGATGAAGGCCAAAGGGCTCAAGCTGTGCCCGCAAGTCTTCGCACCGTAGCCGCAGAGGCGTAGGTGCTAGGAGCTTTGAACAAGCAGCAACATCTTGCCCCACGCAGGCCGTCATCTTTACTTCTCGCGAGGTCAAGCTTTCCGTCAAAAAACCTTTCACTCGTGCGATCGGTCACGACACAGATGTCGGGATTTTTTTTTGAAAAATTGCAAAAACGGAAGGAGGGCATCATGTCCTAGGTAGCCCCCGAGCAGGGAGTGTTTCTACGTAGGTGCAGGGACGCTCGCTGCTCAGCCTTTAGAGGAGACGCACATTCAGAAGTACGGCAACCAAGAAGTTTTTCGAACTTATAGACATATGAACAAAGCATGCGGCATTTATTCATTGATGTATAAGATTCAAACAGTTACTCAAGGGTAAAATGGCCGCAGGTGTTCGATGTTCCATGCATTGGAGACGACTCGTCCGTCCTCGTATCGGATCTTGTATGTTCCGGGTCGAAGCACCTGGTCGACGATGAACGGCCCATCCTAAGAGGGTGAGAGCTTGTGTCGATCCTTGCTGCCTTGAACTCGTCAGAGGACCAGGTCTCCGACGTGGAACTCGTGGGAGTGCATGTTGCGCTCGTGGTATCGTCGCAGAGCTTGCTGGTACTTGGCGCAGTGCAAGAGCGCCACGTTTTGCGCCTCGTCGAGCTGGTCGATCGCATCCTCGAGGGCAACCTGGTTGCCCTCCTCGGTGTAGGCTTGTACTCGTGGGCTCCCGTAGTCGATGTCCATGGGTAGGACCGCCTCTGATCCGTGCACCATGAAGAAAGGTGTGAAACCCGTCGCCCGACACGGCGTGGTGCGCAGGCTCCATAGCACGGACGGTAGCTCAGCCACCCACCTTGCTCGGAACTTCTCGAGACGCTTGAAGATGCGAGGTTTTAACCCTTGCAAGATCATACCATTCGCCCTCTCCACCTGCCCGTTCGTCTTCGGGTGCGCCACGACAGACCAGTCCACGCGAATGTGGTTGTCGTCGCAGAAGTTGAGGAATTTCTTCCCTGTGAACTGGGTGCCGTTGTCGGTGATGATCATGTTGGGGATGCCGAAGCGGTAGATGATGTCGGTGAAGAAAGTCACGGCTTCTTCGGAGCGGACGTTCACAATAGGCCACGCCTCGATCCATTTAGAGAACTTGTCGACCGCCACGAGTAGATGCGTGAAGCCGCCGGGCGCTTGTCGGAGCGGCCCCACCATGTCGAGGTGCCACACGGCGAAAGGCCATGTGATGAGGATGGTTTGAAGCGCTTGCGCCGGGAGGTGAGTTTGTCGAGCGTAGAATTGGCACCCCTCACAATGGCGCACGATGTCCTTGGAGTCCGCCACCGCTGTGGGCCAGTAGAACCCTTGTCGGAATGCCTTCCCGACAAGTGTTCTCAGGCCTGCGTGATGACCGCATGTGCCTGCATGGATCTCGCGTAGCAGCTCTCGGCCTTGATCTCCGAGGATGCACTACATGAGTATGCCGGCGGCTCCCCGTTTGTAAAGGTCACCGTCGATGAGGACGAACGCTTTTGCTCGTCGTGTGATGCGGCAGGCCTCCGTCTGGTCGGAGGGTAGCTTTCCCTCAACGAGCCACTCGAGGATAGGGAAACACCAGTCAGGATCTTCAAGGTTCAGCTCGTGCGGCTGGTCGATCGCCATGACCTCTGGCTCCTCCACCTCGGGCGGCTTCTCCCCCTCTATTCGCACGGAGGGTGCATGCTGATCGCTCGCAAAAACCCCGTGTGGTACCGGCTTGTGGCTTGATGTAGTCTTGGCGAGCACGTCGGTGGCTTTGTTGTAATCGCACAGTACATGATGAAGCTCGAGCCCGTGGAACTTACCTTCTAGGTCACGAACGGCTTGACAGTATGCCGCCATCTTCGGATCTACGCAGTTCTTCTCCTTCATGACTTGGTCTACGACAAGCTTGGAGTCTCCTCTGATCTCAAGGCGGCGGATCCCGAGCTCAATAGCTATTCAGAGGCCGTTGATGAGCGCTTCGTACTCGGCGACGTTGTTGGAGGCCGGGAAATGTAGTCGGACCAAGTACTCCATGCGCACGCCCAGAGGCGAGATGAAGACAAGGCCTACACCCGCTCCTTCCTTCATGACCGAGCCGTCGAAGTACATGATCCACGTCTCGTGCTCGATCGATGCCGGCGGAGTCTGAATCTCCATCCACTCGGCAACGAAATCCGCCAGTACTTGGGACTTGATGGCACTGCGAGGTGCATACGATATGTTCTGCCCCATCAGCTCGAGAGCCCACTTGGCTATCCTTCCTTCGGCCTCGGGGTTCTGGATGACCTCCCCAAGCGGGTACTTGGACACCACGGTGATGGGGTGAGCATCGAAGTAGTGCCGGAGCTTGCGCTTGGTCATCAGGACAGCATACACGAGCTTCTGCATCTGTGAGTATCGTGTCTTAGAGTCGGAGAGTACCTCGCTGACGAAGTACACGGGGCGCTGCACCTTTTGTGACCTTCCGGGCTCTTCTCGTTCGACCACCAGCGCGGCACTGACTACCTGGGTTGTCGCAGAGATGTATAGGAGCATCGGCAATTCAGGTGTCGGAGCCGTGAGGATCGGCGGGCTCTTCAGCATATTCTTGAGGGAGTTGAGCGCCTCTTGTGCCTCGGGGGTCCACGAGAAGTGGTCGGACTTCTTCATCAATTTGTACAACGGCAAGCTACGCTCTCCGAGTCGCGCTATGAAGCGGCTCAGAGCTGCGAGGTAGCCTGTGACACGCTGTACGCCTTTCAAGTTTTTGATCGGCCCCATGTCCGTGATGGCTGAGATCTTCTCGGGGTTTGCTTCAATGCCGTGTTCCGACACGTCAAAGCCAAGGAGCATGCCCCTCGGAACCTCGAAAATGCACTTCTCGGGGTTAAGCTTCACCCCATGCTGTCTGAGCTTGGCGAAGACCTCTGTGAGGTCGGGGACCAGATCGCCGGTCTTTCTCGACTTGACCACGATGTCATCGACGTACGCCTTGATGATGCATCCTATCAGCTCCCCGAAGACACGTCACATGCATCTCTGGAACGTGGCACCCGCATTCTTGAGCCCAAAAGGCATCGTCTTGTAGTAGTACGCGCCGAACGGAGTGATGAATGAGGTTGCGAGTTGGTCCGCTATGCACATCGCTATCTGGTGGTACCCGGAGTACGCATCGAGAAAACAGAGGGTTTCGCACCCAGCTGTCGAATCGACTACCTGATCTATGCGAGGCAAAGGAAACGGATCCTTGGGACATGCCTTGTTAAGGCCCGTATAGTCAACACACATCCTCCATTTCTTATTCTTCTTCTTTACAAGTACAGGGTTAGCAAGCCACTCGGGGTGGAATACTTCTCGGATGAACCCTGAACTAAGGAGCTTCTTGATCTCCTCGCCGATCGCCTTGCACTTCTCGTCATTGAAGCGGCGAAGGCATTGCTTTACCGGCTTCGATCCCGGCTTGATGTTCAACTTGTGCTCGGCAACCTCCCTCAGGATCCCCTCCATGTCGGAGGGTTTCCACGCAAACACATCGAGGTTCGCTTTGAGGAAGTCGACGAGCGCGCTTTCCTATTTAGGATCGAGCGCCGTCCCGATACAGAGCGTACGGCCGTCGTCGGAGACAGCCGCATCCATGACGTCCTTGGCAGGCTCAAAAGAGCAGGCCGCTCGCTTGGATGACTCGGGGATATCCTGGTCCTCGGATAGGGGCTCGGCGTGGAGCCTCTCAAACTGGATCAGTGCCTCCGCAAATTGGAAGCACTCAGCGTCGCACTCGAATGCGCGCTGGTACGTAGTCCCTACTATGATGATCCCCTTCGGGCCGGGAAACTTCAGCTTCAGGTACGTATAGTTGGGCACGACCATAAACTTCGCGTATGCCGGCCTCCAGAGGATGGCGTGGTACGTCCCCGAGAACCCCACCACTTCGAAGGTGAGGGTTTCCGTGCGAAAATTTCGCAAATCCCCGAACGTGACGGGCAGATCGATCTTCCCGATGGGGAGTGCCTCCATTCCAGGGACGACCCCATGGAACAGTGCGGTCGACGGCCGCAGCTTGGATCGTGGGATGCCCAAGTCGTCAAGCGTGGACGCATAGAGCACATTGATCCCGCTTCCTCCATCCATCAGGACCTTGTGGATCCGTTTGGATTTGAATAGAGGAGCTACCACTAGTGGGTAGGATCCTGGCTGGGGCACATGGTCGGGATGGTCCTTGCGGTCGAAGGTTATCAGTACCTCCAACCACTTTAGGTAGGACGGCTTCGCAGAGTCGGCGTTGAAGACTTCTCGTCGGATGAGCTTCTCGCGCCGCCTTGAGGGTCGCGCCGGTGACCCGCCAAAGATCATATGGACCGCGCCATCTTCACCTGGGTACTGAGCCCCCGCGTCGTCGTCGTCGTTGTCGGGAGGCGGCGCCGCCTTCTTGGGTGGATCCTCCGCCCTTGGCTTGAGGGTGCCGTTGACATAGTTCTTGATCAACCGGTAGTCCTTGAGCGCGTGCTTGACGGGGACTTCATGGTGTGGGCACGGTGCGTCCAAAAGCTTCTCGAACTGGTCCTTTGGAAGACCGGGCTTGGACAGGTTGCCCTTGGGGCGCGACGCCTTGCGCTCGATCGCCGCAACCAGGTTGTCGTCGCGACGACGCTTGTCATTCTTCTTCTTCTTCAAGCGCGAGGACGTCCCCTCGCCGTGATCCATGACCTGCTTCCCCTTGCCCTGAAGGGCGATGAGCGTCGCTGCGACCGCCTCCTCGTCGTTCGCATGGTTGCTCGCTGTTGTGCCTATGCCGAAGCTTAGACACGAACAATGAAAGGAACGAAAGGGCTCAAGCAATGAACTCAAAAGAATGCCAAGCTAAAGGAAGACAAAAAGCAATCTTTCAACAGTGTAATTCTCAAAAGCCGATCCCCTTTACAAGTGTCGGTCGGCCTCCTTTTATAGGGAGATGAACGGACTTTTTGCTTACCGAAATTCACCTTGTATAGAAAGAATCTAACAAGAAAGTACTAGGCTAGTTTTGGCAGTCCTCCAAAAAGTCTTCACGTAATCGGCGCTTTCCTGATATCCCGCCGCATATCACGGTGCTTTTTCCGGCATCAGCATGTGCGCTTGTCGGGTGAAGACTTTCGACTTTCAGAGGCCACCCTTCACCTAGCAAATTTCACCACCTGAAACACAGCATAAACAAAAACATCGTGGAATCTTTCATTAGTCATGACGAAGTCCCGAACGAAAGAATAGCTGAGGTCATTTGTTCATCCTGAATTCGCGTCGAGACCTTCGTCCTGTAAAAACTAGTAGAGCTCATGTTACAGGTTATAAGTCAGTGCCTCTTGTGTCGCTACGGCTTTCGGCCGACGAAAGGTGTCCAGCGAAAGCTTGCGGGTTAAAGAAAGGAACAGACCAAATAGCTTCGAGGGCATCGCCCTTCGCTTGGGCTTTTGGACGACGAAAGGTGTCGGGCGAAAGTTAGCATGGAAAAGTGCAAACATGTTGATTGGTGTTGAAGGTTTCGGTTGTTTTGCCTTTCGAATTGCCCCCATCGTGCTACGTCAATCTTAAGGTTTTGGCTGTAATGGACTCGATTCCGAATCCCCCAACAGAAGCCCCTCGGTGACGAAAAGTTTGTGAGACCACAAACCTGAGCCATCGAAACTCACAGTTCGTGAATCGAGGCAAAAGAAAATGTCTTCCGCGGCGTCGACTCCCGAGACGACAACGCAAGTTACCAAAATGCCCCCGCTTTTTAACCGTTAGGCTCAGAATTTTGACCGTTGCCGTTCACTGCCTATAAATAGGGGGGGGGGTCGACGGCGCATTCTTACTGCTGTCACTTTCACCGCCCCCTCTCTCTTTTAGAATTTGCGATTGAGCTCTCATGCTTCGCTGCTTACAAGTCGCGCTCTACGAAAGTTGATCGTCTTTAAAGGTTAGCTCCTATCTTCGATGTATGATATTTTTGATCTCCTACCTTTCGCCATGGTGTATTTTGAGATTAAGGCTTTATAGATACATGGCTCGCGTTAGGCACACGGCGAAAGCAATGGAAGGCGACGGTTCCCCATCAAACCAAGAGGAGCGCCCTGCTTCGCCCCCGGCTGCAGATGCCGCTGCTGCTTCTTCGTCTTCTTCATCTAGCTCGGAATCTGGTAAGATTTCTGGCCTGGATGGATCTGCAATCTCTCGCAAGAGCGGCAGTTCCACATCTTCCTCGAATAGCGATGCAAGTAGCGATTCCGATAGCGAGGGTGATGTGGAAATAATGCTGAGCGACACAGATGCCAAGAAACGCGCCGCCGACGTTGAGGAAGGCAAAATTGGTGAAGGGGGTGGCGAGGCGGCAACTGAGGAATCTGGTGAAAACCTGGCAGGTGTGAACGCCGGCCCTCAAGATTTGGTCAAACTGAGCACTTGTTTCCTTGGTCGGTCCTTGATGACTCAGGCTGATTTGGACTCCATGGCTGCGGAAGGTTGCTTTGCACCTGGTTATTGCCGGTTGCCTGGACGGGAAACTACACTGAGGCCCCAGAAAAATGAAAGCGTTGTGTTTCGTGATTTCTTTACCGCGGGCCTGCGACTGCCAGTGTCGAAAAGATTTGCTGAGATCTTGGCAGCTTATAAGGTCCAGATTCATCAGCTCACACCAAATTCATTCCCTCAGATTATGAAATTTTTGTGGGCTTGTCGGACCTTTGCTGGTGATATTGATGTGGAGACTTTCGTTCGGCATTTTGAGATTCATTGGGCGAAAAGGGTCGTCACCATTGATGATGAGGACAAAGAAGCTCAATATGGCTGCTGTACGTTTCAGACCCGACGGGTCAACAAGAATCAAGTACCGGTGGAGCTAGCCCCTGCATACAAAAACAAATGGGCCAACCGGTGGAACTCTTATTGGTTTTATGCCACCATTCCGGTTGTCGGCAGGGATTCGAAACAAGAGGAGGTGATAACTTACAACCTGGCCAGTCGCATGGTTGATTTGGAAGTTGAACTAGCGCCGGAGCTGACGAAGGCGAGCCGCAGTTCCTCCAGCACTAGTGCTTTTTTCCAGGCCACTCACGTGATCACTACCCGAGACGCTCTCGAAGAATTTGTGGCCGCTGATATTTGGCCCTGTAAGCCTCGGTGGGGTTCGTGGGCTTTCAAGATGAAAAAACTGCCCGGATTAGATTTCGAAACCCACAACCCCAAATTCAACGTTAAACGCCCTGAGGGGAAAACTGATGAGGAAATCTTGGCTGAAATTGAGAGGAAGGTCGTTCAAATGATTGGCAACTACACTCACAAGGAGTGGGAGTGTGCCCAAAAGATTCTGAAGCACCAGGGCCGTGTCAATCATGTTCTGGAGGAAATGGGAGTGTCGTGCCCTCCGCGTCCGAAACCCGCAGCCCCTGTCAAGAAAATGCAACCGCCAGGGAACGTTGGATCTGAGCCAGCCAAAACCTCCAAGAAGAGCAAAACAGGCAAAGCAACTGCTACGACGGAGGGCACGTCAAAAGGTGCGAAAGCCACCGAAGTCTTGGCGCAACGCAAGGCTGAAGCTGCCAAAACTACGTTGCCTCCACTTGCTGAGAAGCCTTCCAAGTTAATGGAAGTTAATGAAAATTTGATCCGTCGAAAGACTGAGGCGGCGAAAGTGGCTGCAGCCGAAAAAGAAAAGAAGAAAATTCACGACGCATCCCCAGCTGCTAACCTAGAAAAGAAAACAACTTCCAAGAGGAAAGTCCCAAGTGCATCTGAATAAGAGAAAGGGATTGTCATTGAGGAGCGACAGCCTGAGGTTGCAAGACCTTCAGGAAAGAAAGCACGAAAGGACCCGTCTACAGAAATAGATGAGGATGTGGATGGCTTAGCTACCCCACGAGTTGAACTGTCAAGTCATTATCCCCCGAAGGCCAGAGAAGCTGAGGAGCCGAAACAATTGCCTGCGACTGCTCCGCTCGACCCCGTGGAGGCGGCGGAGCGTGAAGCCAGAAGTAAACGCGTGGCGGAGATGGTGCAGAAACAGCTCTCGATGAAAGGCCCCATTCCAGAGCACCACATTGCCGGTCTGATGGATGTTATTGACGAAACTGAAGAATTGTGCTATATCAACGATGGCACACCGATGGAAACCCCAAGAATGAATCCATCTGCTTCTGCGCTTGATGAGAACAAAACTGAACCAACACCGGATGAAGGACAAGGGTCAGGCTTGAAAGCAAATGACCCTATTGACCTGGTTTCAACCGACGTTGAGCAGGCCAATCCGGCCGCCAACCCAACCTCGGAGGTTTAGGATGATCGAAACTTTTAGGAAATTGATCGATGTAAACTCATTTGGGTTCTCGAAAACTGTGATGTAAATTTTGTGCGAATTGTTTTCGCAGACGTTGAACGAAGGTGTAGTATTGGATGTGACGCCTAAGACTTTCAACCGTGCCAACACCTGCGTCAGCGGTGCTTCCTGGAAAGTTTTCCAATGCTGATACCCCACTAAAACTTTCAAGGAATTTTGGGAATTTTGCTGTCAATACCATTCGTTGCACAGTTATCCCCTTCGCTTTTTTATGACCATGAATGACAATAGCAAAATTGCTCTAGTGGAACCGGAAGCTCACGAAGCCCTGGGGGTGAAAGAAGAGCCGTATGAAGAAGAAGATACGTATCATTGCTTCGTGTATGACATGGCTAAAAGTCGCGGGGGGTGGTACTCAGATGGTAGTTGCATAGAACTACCCTTCTCGTGAGAGCGATGCACTTAGATTAGCATTCTCGCAGGTTTCGATTGATGTTTCTGAAAGAAAATGTCTTCCCCCCTTCGAAAACTGGGAGAGTGCGGGTTGAACGTTTCAAGTTGTAATAAGCGAAAACTCGTACTGTAACTTCGTTTGCCAGTTTGTAATAAATCATGCTTTGCTTAAGAATTTTTGCGTTGACGAAAGACCTTGTGTCAAATTTTACTGATTGCTTCTTTCGTCATAGAACGACTAGCCTACTATGCGACGCCAAGGCGTGAAACGCATTGTAGGACTAGGTACTGAATGAAAAATGTCGAATATTGCAGCTTTGAAGCTGTTTTTCGACAACGAAAGCTTTTTATTAATTGACCTTGATGCCTCAGTGTGAAGCCAGGTTTCGCTTGCATGAAAACTAAAAATTGACCTAAGACCTGGCAAACTTTCGTTGTTGCTTTGATTCAAAGTTGAATCGCTTTTGATGCATCCTTTGCGGATGGGCTGTTGCGTGAACAGCTCTTTGAAAATATTGATTCTTGTGAATCATTTCTATTTCACCACTTGTGGGTGGGCTACTCTCGAGTAGCACTTCGAATCACTCGCTTTTGGAGTGGGCTATCCGTGGACAGCACTTTAAAACATGCATGAAAGTAAAAGGCACAAAATGTAGGGAGGAGTTATTCCATTCATTAAGGAAAGGAAATTTTACATCAAGGCTACCTCGTTAAAAACCTCACGCTCCAGGGTGGAGTCCTCCCTATGTGAGGAAAAGAGTACACGCCCTGTTATTGAATTTAAATTGCGCGAAAGTAAAGACTAGAAAAAGTAAAACTTACGAGTCCTTCGCATTTATAGTTCCATGCGACTGACTCTTACCAATTTACACTATGGAAAGAATTTGCACAAGTTATCCACATTCCACGAATGCGGTAACTCCACGCCTTCCGCGTCCTTGAGACGAAAGGCTCCATCTCTGACACTGCTCGCGACAATGTAAGGCCCTTCCCACACGAATTGGAACTTGCCCACTGAATCAGCGTTCTTCTTCCTTTTCAGTACGAAATCTCCGACCTGAATGTTCTTCAGAGAAACCTTCTTGTTTCTCCATTTTCTGGTTTCTTCTCGGTATTTCAACAGATTTGCGACTGCATCAAGCCTGTCAATCTCTACCAGGTCTTTATCCGCCTCTTCGTTGTCACGAGAGCTTCCCACCAAAACTCTAGCACTTTCATTGGCTAGCTCTTCTGGACACATGGCTTCGGCCCCGTAAAGCAGCCTAAATGGGGTAAATTTGGTGGTTCTTGACTCAGTGGTGTTGTGTGACTAGATGACTCTGGGTAACTCATCAGCCCACTTTCCTTTCTTCTGATCGAAGAGACACTTCTTTACAGCTGAAAAAATTTGACCATTGGCTCTTTCGACTGCGCCGTTGGATTGAGGATGATACACGGACGCAAAGCGAAGTCTTGTCCCAATTGTGCAACAGTACTCTCTGAAATCCTGGCAATCAAACTGCTTCCCATTATCAACTGTGAGTTCTTTGGGGACGCCGAATCTGCAGATGATTTGCTGCCAGAAAAACTTTCTGATAGTGGCTGAAGTGATGGTAGCGACGGGCCTCGCTTCAATCCACTTGGTGAAGTATTCGACCGCTACCACGGCGAACTTGAAGTTACCTTGAGCTGTAGGTAATGGTCCCACAATATCCATGCCCTAGCGCTGCAATGGCCAAGTAGGTGTGATAAGCTGCGAAAGAGCCCCTGGCCTTCGCTGATGCTTTGCCGCGAATTGGCATGCCTTGCATGTCTTGACAATCTGCTCGGCATCTCTTATTGCCATCGGCCAATAGAAACCTTGTGTGAAAGCCTTTCCAGCTAAAGCTCTCGCTGCGATGTGAGATCCACACATCCCACTATGAATTTCTTTCATGAGCTCAATACCTTGCTCCTGTGTGATGCACTTTAGCAGTGGTGCACACACTCCCAGCTTGAAGAGGTTGTCATCTTTGAGAACATAGCCTCTCGCTCGAGCTTGCATCCTTTTCAAATCGTGGGTTTCGACTGGCTCATAATGCCCACGAAGGAAAGCGATGATAGGAGCTCTCCAATCTATGCTTGCTATTGCATTGACTATGCTGAGGGGTTGCTTGTCTGGTTTGATAGATGGGGCAGTTAGAATTTCGAAGAATACATCTGGGGGCATCGCCTCCCCCCTCGCAGCTTTCTTTGCTAGCTCGTCGGCCTCCCCATTTTTCTTTCTCGGCAGGTGCTCGATAGTGAAACCTCGAAAGTGTCTTTACATTTTTCGTACCTCCGCCAGGTACTTGACAAGCTCCGGCTCTTTGGCCTCACTCTCCTTTTCAACATGATCCTTGATGACCTCAGCATCGCACTTGACCAGAAAGTTGTTTGCTCCCAAGGCTCGCACCTTTCTGAGGCCTAAAAGGAGTGCCTCGTACTCGGTGGTGTTGTTGGTGCACTTGTCGGATGGATCTAAATAATCCAGCCTCGCGGCGTATCTCAGCTTGACTCCTGCCGGTGAAGTGACAATAGCTGCAATTCCGGCGCCTTTGCGCCCCCATGCTCCGTCACACCTGATTTCCCACACAGGTACCAATTCCTCATCCCCAGTAGTGTTGCTTAGTGAGGTCCAATCCACCACGAAATCTGCCAAGACTTGGGATTTGATTGCTGATCTTTTCCCAAAATCGATTGTATGCTCCGACAACTCGGTTGCCCACTTGGCGATTCTGGACGAAGCTTCCTTATTGATGAAAAGATCATTGAGAGGCTGGTCAGTGAGCACGGTGACCTTGTGCGCTTCGAAGTAACGTCTGAGCTTTCTGGTGGCCATGACTACTGCATATGCAATCTTCTCTAGTTCCGAGTACAACAGTTTAGAACCTGATAAAGCCTCCGAAATGAAGTACACAGGGCTCTGGTATTTTCCTTTTTCACCATCGACCTCTCGTACGAGAGCTGCACTGACTGCTACTTTGGATGCGGCTACATATAGAAAAAGTGGTTCGGACGGGAAAGGTGGTGAAAGTATTGCCATCTCCTCGATGTAAGCCTTTAGCTCAGCGAAGGCTTTGCTCTGCTCGGGTCCCCACTCAATTTTGCCCTTGCCTTTCAATGCTTTGAAGAATGGAAGGCTTCGCTCGGCGGACCTGGAAATGAATCTATTCAGAGCCGCAACCCGACCATTCAACTTCTGAATGTCCTTCTTCGTTTTTGGCTCCTCCATTTCTCTGATGGCCTTTATCTTATCCGGATTCGCCTCAATCCTCTTGGCTGAGATTAGGCATCCCAATATCTTTCCCTTTGTGACTCCAAATACACACTTTTCTGGGTTCATTTTCAAGCCTGCTCTTCTCATGTTGGCGAAAGTCTCTGCCAGGTCGCTGATGTGATTGGCCCTTTCGCCGCTTTTCACTATGAGGTCATCGACGTAGGCCTGAATATTCCTGCCGATTTGCGGTTTGAATACTTCCCCAGTCATTCTAGTGAAAGTTGGGCTGGCATTCTTCAAACCCTCAGGCATTCGCACGAAACAGAAGGTGCCAAAAAAAGTGATGAAGCTAGTTTTTTCCTCATCCTCTTTCGCCATCCAGCATTGATGGTAACCAGAGAAACAATCCAAGAGAGACATGATAGCGGCACTGGCTGCTGAATCAATGACCTGGTCCATTCTCGGAAGTGGGTAATTGTCTTTGGGTGTGGCTTTGTTGAGGTCTGTGAAATCTATGCACATCCTCCATTTTCCATTCTTCTTTTTGACGGGCACGGTGTTCGCTAGCCATTTGGGATACATGACTTCGCGAATGACGCTGGCGTCTAGCAATCTCTGAACTTCAGACTTGACTGCTACCACTTTATCATCAGACATCTTTCTGAGCTTTTGCCTTCGCGGCTTGACCGAAGTGTCAATGTTCAACTTGTGCTCGATGAAATTTCGATCCACACCTGTGAGATCTTTAGCCGACCAGGCGAACACATCTTTATTCTTCTGGAGGAATTGGATTAATGCCTCCTCTTCGCTGGATGTAAGATCGGAGCCGATGACGACAGCCTGATCCCAAACCATCTCATCCAACAAAACCCTTTTAGTGTCACAGTCCGGCTGTACATTGATCTTTTCCCTGTCTGCTTTCGGCTGCTTCTCCACATCTTTGGCTTTGACTGCCTCGTCGAGAGCATTGACATTTCTTTGGCCTGGAGTTCTTCCTCTCTCTAGATTTCGGCCATCATTTTGGTGACCCTAGATTGTGATGACCCCCTGCGTCGCTGGTATTTTCACGCACAGGTAGGCTTGATGGATGATAGCTTCGAACTTGTTGAGAAATCCTCTCCCGAGGATTCTGTTGTATGGGTAATACATTTCCACCACATCGAAGGACAAGTACTCTGTTCTAGCGTTTTGAACAGTCCCAAAGGATATTGGAAGCGAAACCTTCCCTATTGCATGGATGACACGCCCTCCAAAACCATACAATGGTGTATCGGGAGGCTGCAAAAGATTTCTGTTCAACCCCATTTTGTTGTAGGTGTCGGCGAAAATTATGTCTGCCGACGAGCCGTTATCGACTAAGAGTTTTCCCAAAGTCCAGCTTGCTATGTTGGCTTCGATTACCAAGGCATCATTATGAGGAAAACCTTGTAATCTCACATCCTCCTCTGAGAAGGTGATCGGGATATGGGACCATCTTGTTCTTTCTATTCTCCCCTCCATGCAAATGTTCCGGACTTCGCGAAAGTAGTGCTTCCTGTCCTTCTTGCTATCAAACTCCAGAGAGGAGCCACCCGAAATAGGGAGGATGGTTCCAACAGATGGTAACAGGTCATTTTGGCCCTCAAGCTTTGTTGGTAACAGTGGAGCGGTTGGGCCTTTGTATGGGGGAGGAGGAGGAGCGATGGGGTGCTGATCGATAGGCCTGCGCTCAACATTTTGAGCCTGGAAAGCTTGGGATTGCCAGGGTGGCGGTTGAGTGTAACTTGGGATAGGTGGCGGGAAGTGAGGTGGCTGGAAAGGGTTAGCGAAAGGGTTCCTTCCAAAATTTGGATTTTGCCAAGCCGGGGCGGAATGGTTTACAGAGCTGTTCCTCTCTTTCTCCTTCTTCTCTTCTTCTAGGATAGCCTCAAACCTTTTCTTGTCTGGGCAATAATTTGAGCTGTGGTCATCGTTCTCCTTGTGGAAGATGCAGTACCACTTTCTTTTCTCTTGGTGGCCTCGGCCCCTGCCGCGACCTCTGCCTCTGCCGCCTCCCCTTCCACCTCTGCGGCCGCCCCCTTGATTTTGGTGTGGTGGGTTGGGTGGGCTGGGGTTTTGGTTTGGTGTATCGCTCTGAGGGTTCGAATTTTCTAGAGCATTTTCTCCCTCAAGGCCGAAAACATTTCTGGGGTTGGCATGCGAGGCGTTTCTGGGATTGGGCCATTCCCTTTCGCCGGACTGGTTAGCTTTGGCGGACTTCTTTTGAAGAGACTGCTCTTCCATGCACATCCTGAAGTCATTGTCTGAGCGACAATACTTCTCGAACTCCTCATACAAGCGTTGGATTGTTTTGGGCCTTTCGCGCATAAGATGTGAGCGAAACTGTCCTGCCCTCAAACCCACGATTGCAGCATTAATGGCGACGGCGTCCAACACATTTGGTGCCTGGGCTCTGAGGTGAACGAATCTTCTGAAATAGTTTTGAAAAGGTTCTTTGTCCTTTTGCTTACAAGAGAAAAGGTCGCTCTCGGTAAGCTCTGGACGCTGGAAACCCTGAAAATTCGAGAGGATCCACTGCTTCAAATCTTCCCATCCATGTATCACTCCAGGGCTCAGGAGAGAGTACCACTGTGCTGCCGCTTCATCTGCGGCGATGATGAAAGACTTTACTAGCACGGAGTCGTCGCCTCCGACAGAGAGGATGGCAGCTTCGTAGCTCATCAAGAATTGTCTAGGATCGGATTGACTGGAAAACCTAGGAAGTGGAACGGGCCTGTAAGACTGTGGCCACGGAGTGATTTGGATTTGTTGAGACAGAGGCGATTTAGGGTCCCAAGATCTTATGCGGATGGTGTGAATATCATGGTTCGAAGGACCAGACTCAAAAGGGTTGATGAAAGGATTACGGCTGAAAGTGGTGTACGGAGGGGGTTGAGTGAAAGGCATGTTGCCCTCCGTGAATGTGGATTGGTTGGGTACGGAATACTCAGGCGAGGGCTGGTTGAAACTTAAAGACTCTTTGGCATTTATGACGCGCAACTCTTCTTGCAATTTGGCGATCTCTGCCTTTTGCCTTTGGATTTCCTTGGCTGCTTCGGCCTCTTGTTGCACTGCCAACAGCCTCTTCTTGGTTTTGGCCAGCTCTTCAGCGTCCTTCCGCAGTTTGGCCAGCTCGGCCTCGTACGCTGCCTTGGCAGTGGCCGCAGTAGCATCCTGGTTTGGCCTAGGCTGGGTAACATTGGTTTCTGGGAGCTCCTCTCCCTGGGTGAGCAAATTGGATGGATTCAACTCCTCATCAAGGGATGATGAAGCCCCCTTGCTGGAATTAGCGGTAGTCCTCTTCCTCCTTGTGGACATCTTGGGTTTCTTACTCGAGCCAACCACAAACGGTGGGCGCCAATTGTTGTGCCTATGCCGAAGCTTAGACACGAACAATGAAAGGAACGAAAGAGCTCAAGCAATGAACTCAAAAGAATGCCAAGCTAAAGGAAGACAAAAAGCAATCTTTCAACAGTGTAATTCTCAAAAGCCGATCCCCTTTATAAGTGCCGGTCGGCCTCCTTTTATAGGGAGACGAACAGACTTTTTGCATACCGAAATTGACCTTGTATAGAAAGAATCTAACAAGAAAGTACTAGGCTAGTTTTGGCAGTCCTCCATAAAGTCTTCACGTAATCGGCGCTTTCCTGATATCCCACCGCATATCACGGCGCTTTTTCCGGCATCAGCATGTGCGCTTGTCGGGTGAAGACTTTCGACTTTCGGAGGCCACCCTTCACCTAGCAAATTTCACCACCTGAAACACAGCATAAACAAAAACATCGTGGAATCTTTCATTAGTCACGATGAAGCCCCGAACGAAAGAATAGCTGAGGTCATTTGTTCATCCTGAATTCGCGTCGAGGGCTTCGTCCTGTAAAAACCAGTAGAGCTCATGTTACAAGTTATAAGTCAGTGCCTCTTGTGTCGCTACGGCTTTCGGCCGATGAAAGGTGTCCAGCGAAAGCTTGCGGGTTAAAGAAAGGAACAGACCAAATTGCTTCGAGGGCATCGCCCTTCGCTTGGGCTTTCGGACGACGAAAGGTGTCGGGCGAAAGTTAGTATGGAAAAGTGCAAACATGTTGATTGGTGTTGAAGGTTTCGGTTGTTTTGCCTTTCGAATTGCCCCCATCGTGCTATGTCAATCTTAAGGTTTTGGCTGTAATGGACTCGATTCCGAATCCCCCAACACTCGCGATGTCGAGGAGTTCCCGCGTCGTACGGGGCATGCGGCTTCCGAGTCGGTGGATGAGGGAGGTGCAGGTCGTGTCGTTCTAGAACGCCGAGATGGTGTCGTTGTCGGTTGCGCCGGGAAGCTCACTGCAGCGCTTGGAGAAGCGCCGGATGTACTCGCGTAAGCTCTCCCCCGGCTGCTGCTTGCAGTTATGCAGCTCCCACTGCTTGCCGGGGCGGGTGTACGTTCCCTGGAAGTTTCCGACGAAGACCTAGCGCAGGTCGGCCCAGCTATTGATCTTGTCGCGGGGCAGGTGCTCGAGCCATGTCCGCGCGGAGTCTCCGAGGTAGAGCGGCAGGTTCTTGATGATGAAAAGGTCGTCTATTGCTCCCCTCGCATGGCACGCGAGCCGGTAGTCCTCGAGCCACACGTTGGGGTTGGTGTCCCCGTCGTACCTGGGTACGTTGGTCGGAGCCCAGAAACACGAGGGGACCTCGCATCCCGGACGCTCTGGCCAAAAGCTCGGGGACCGCTCTGGTTCGGCGACCAGCAGTAGTCACGGTCGTCGTCGCTGTCGTAGCGTCGTCCGCACCCCCGGTCATCGTGGTGGCGTGAGCGGTTGTCGTCGCGGTGGTTGTCGACACTCCCAGCCCGTCGGCGAGCCTCGATGGTGTTCCGGGTGTCGTGGTCGGGCCCGAGCCGACTCTTGACTGCCGCCGCCGCCCCGCCCCCTTCCCCACGATCCTGATGCCGGGAGGGAGGCGGGTTTGGGACGTGTGCGGACGGTGCTCCCGCTCTACCACGCTCCGATCGCTGGCGCGAAGCGGAGCTCTCTGCTTGCTGCGTCGCCGCAGCTTCGAGCAGCGCCTTGAGCTGCTGGCGCACTCTTCTTTCTTCGGAGGTCGCTGCCTCCGGGCAGCCGCGCAGCAACATGGCTGCGACGGCAAGGTTCTGCGACGCCCGCCTGAAGAGCGGCGGGGCGTCACCATCAGCGTTGGCGTCGACGTTCGCGCCCTCGTTGGCGCGTCAGTCGTTGTCACGCGCGCGGCCTCGAGCTGGCGGCGTCGGGGCGCGGGCTCGAGGTTGTTCGGCAGCAGGACGACGCTCCTGCCGCTCGCCGTTCCCCTCATGGGGCTGTTCCTGCACCGGGACCAGGTGAACAGCTGGCAACGGTGCGGGTTGCCGGTTGCGGGGCTCTGGGTCCTCCCCCAGCTCCCGGTGAAGGATGGCCAACTCCTCGTCGAGCTGACGCCTAGGTTCTGCGAGCTCGTCGAGGCGCGCCCTTCGTTGGGTGTCGGTGGCGCGGTGGCGTGGCGCTAGCTCCGGGTCGGAGCTGCTCGAGGCCGACGCCACGCAAATGTTGAACTCGCGCGAGGGGTCGCACGGCTGCGTCGTCGGTGGCCTCCGGGTCGTCGCGGAGCCAGAGGCGGCGCCAGTCGCGCGCAGATCGTTGATGTAGGCCGTCACCGGGTCGTCCGGGAGGCTGGACTGTCCACGGGGGTACATGGTGGTGTACCGCTCCATGAACTCCCCCCAGGCGAGCGGCTCGGCTCCGCTAGCCTGGAAGGCGAGGTCGGTGAGGTAATAGGCGGCGAGCCTAAAACGCTCCTGTGTTGGGTTTGGCCCCAACATGGCCATGATCGTCTCGTTCGAGTACCCTCGGACGAACACCGCGCATCCCGCCGCCCCTGTCAGGACGTTGGGACGGGGTGGCCGGGCGAAGGTACGCCCGGCAACGGACTCCGCCGGCCTGGTGTAGACGAAGCCGAGGGAGCCGAAGCGCAAGGTGGCCCCAGGGGTCAATGAAACCCTGCAGCCCTCCATCCGATCCGCTGGTGAAGTTCGTCGAGACACACGATGTGCCCCTACCTGGCGCGCCAACTGTCGAGGTTCTCTACCGCCGAACAGTAAATTTCTATCGATCGTGTGTCGGGCTCGGATGGTTAGCGCAGGAGACAACGGGATTTATACTGGTTCGGGCCTCCGAGGAGTAATACCCTACGTCCAGTGTCGAGCTGCCGTGTTCCCACGCCGGGGGTGTTTGTAGTAGGGGTTACAAACTGGTCGGGAGAGGGTGTCAAGCCCAAGTCCCTGAGTATGAGTGTTCGGTTCATCGGCTAACCCTTGTAACGGTTGCCCTCCTCTCCCTTTTATAGATGCAAGGGGAGGGGCAAAAAGGTGAACGAGATAAGAGTTACAGTGCTCGGCCGCTGGGATGTCCTTTCGTGTGTCACTGTCCACCAGGGTGCATTGAAGTAGAGTTGTGTTGCGTTGTCGTAGAAGCTGCCGCGTGGCCGGGCGGGGCTGTTCACTTCGGGATGCCTGGCGCCTTCTCCGAGTAGTTTGGTGGTGACTCAGTCCGCCCGAGCACAGGATGAGCCCACCACGTTACGGCCTAAGCATAGACCCGAGCTCGTCGTAGGGGGTGCTTGAGTGCCTCGGGTGGAGTTTGCGTGCGGCAGAGTTGGAGATGACGGCGATTTGACGGCTGCGCAGCTGAGCAGAGCCGCATTAAGGCCCCTGTCGGGGCCAGCTGCCCGCGCAGGCCGCCAGCTGGTGTGTTTGCATGGCACGGGGAACCGGTTCCCCACGCATCATGGTGGAGGTGTTCGTGCGCCGATATCGTGCCACGTGGTGTGGCTCGCGCCTCAGTCGGAGGCGGAAACTGGTCGTGCGAACGAGCAGCTTGTCGTGCGAGGCGGAGACTTGTTGTGCGAGGCGGAGACATGTCGTGCGAGGCGGAGACTTGTCGTGCGAGGCGGAGACTTGTCGGAGGGGGTCTTTCTAGTGGGGAACTGGTCGGAGAAGCTCCCAACTAGTCGGGAATAGGACGTCTTGCCAGTGATGGTCTTGGCCGTGGTCCTTACTCCTCCTCGTCTTGAATCTTGGCATTCACGTTGTCAATCTTAGCCTTCACATTATCAATGGTGTCAGAAGACTTCACCTCAAGAGAGATTATCTCGCCGTCAAAGGGGGCCCTAATCTGGGCCCTTGTCAATGAGCGACTTTGGTGAGGAGTATACCCGTGTCCCACTTCAATGTGATAGCACAAGTGCCATAAGCGTTGCAAAGAACCCAGTGCTCCACTCCAAAACTAAGCACATAGAAGTGAGGTATCATTTCCTGAGAGACAATGTAGAGAAAGGAAAAATCTCTTTGATCCATGTACCCACACATGACCAGCTAGCTGATATTTTCACCAAACCCCTAGATCAAGCAACTTTCACTCGTTTGCGGGGGGAGCTTGGTGTTTGTTTGATTTCTTGAGTTGGGTGTGTGGGAGCTCCTTTGTAGCATATGTATAGCTTTCGTTTGTGCATTTCTTGCATTTGCATGGCATTTGTATCATGATGTATAGTCATCTTTGTATGATAGCTTGCATGCATTTTGTATCATATGCATTGTTTAGGGAAAGCTTCTCCTATATACATTGTTCACCATGGTATGCTATACATGTCTTTGTGAGCTAGTTTGGTATGATATGGCTTAGTGTGGCTTAGCTCTTGATGATCTTGGTTTATATCCATGGTTGATGGCTACGTTTTTCAAAAATCTTATATGTATGCTCTCTTGTGAGTAAATGCCTTTATATGATCTTGACATGTTTTAGTGGCTATGCTATGCTTAATTTGTGGTTGGATAGCTTATTTTGATCATATGGGGCCAAAGGCTCATTTGCCATCATGAATGTTTAGCCCCCATGCTTCATCTTGTGGAGGGGCATAAGTTCCTTTTTGTCGCAAAGACATTTCATGTACCAATTTTAAATCTGAAAATAAAATGTAAATTGCTTAGAAAATGTGCTCCCATGTCATATGTGCTTAATTTACTTGCTTTTGGGTGCTAAACCGTTGCATGTTGCTTACCAATGAGAAGTCACATACATAGAAGTATGCACATGGCTCGGTATGCTTTGACATGACATGAGGTGCTTGTGGGTGTTTATGATGGTCTTATGCTTAAAATGGTTGTCCTAGCATGAAGTTTGTGTGGCTTTGCCATTTTGATATGTTTTGATCATGTTTAGGACTTTGCTCATGAGAGGGTGATTTTTCGCAAAAATAGTCAATTCTATCTTAGCGTCGTCCAATGGTTGTGAAACTTGGTGATCTTGTAGTTTTTGTCCATACGAAGCTATCGAGTATCTAACTTGCTCATTTGGAGGTGTGTAGCATGCTATGTTGAATTTTGTCTATTTGAGAAGCTCTAGGTTGCATTTATCGCATTTTTGGCTTGATTCATGCATTGTCAACAAGGGGGAGAAGTTTGAGCATGTTTTGGCTTGCTGCATGCATTTAGAAGGTTTCCAAGTGGTTTCGAACAAGTTTTGAGCTCGTGCAGTTCCCAGTTTTTCCCAGGTGTCATCGGCCTGACCGGTGGGAGGCACCGGTCTGACCGGTGTGAGTGTCTGGTTGCTGGGCGATCTTGCCCACCGGTCTGACCGGTGAGGCTGACCGGTCAGAGCAAAGCTGAAGCAGCTGCTCTAGTTTGTGAAGTGGTTTGCATGCATTCATCCAGGGGGAGTTGCATTGGTTTAGGGGGAGCTTGCATGTGTGCAGGGGGGAGCTCTTTGTGGTTTTCGAGCTTTGGATCGGTGGTTTGTGCTCTTTGCTTGAGCATGTTTTGTCTCGGATGTGTCGAGTCGTTGCTCTTGCCTAAGGGGTCCGAGACTTGTCTTTTTCAAGTGATCTTGCTCTTTGCCTTTCCTTTGGCTTTCGATCGCTTGTTGGAGTTTCTTTTAGTCGTTTCTTTTTCTTTTCCTTTTCTCTCTGGTTACCAAAAATGTGTGTGTTGTCAATGCACTCATCAAGGGGGAGATTGAGAGCCTGTGTGGTTCGAGGACCGGTGGATGGTCACTTCCTGGTGTGATGAGTGGTTGACAACGTGGCGTGGACTGATTCTTGGCTAAGTATTGCAGGTGCAGGT
Source organism: Cenchrus fungigraminus (assembly GCA_036936925.1). Classification (NCBI taxonomy): domain Eukaryota; kingdom Viridiplantae; phylum Streptophyta; class Magnoliopsida; order Poales; family Poaceae; genus Cenchrus; species Cenchrus fungigraminus. The sequence continues at coordinate 114,511,398 of CM072768.1, read as the reverse complement.
TGCGGCTTGACTGGTGTTGGTGCAGGTGAAGAACAAGCGCGAAAGGTCGTTGCCGGTGAGGCCTCCAAGTGTGGTGAAGACAAGTAGGCTTGATTCGAGGGACCCGGTGGCCAGCGGGGTCAAGTGCGGGCCGCATGGTGGCAAGAACGGCAAGATGAAATCATGGATGTTTTCTTGGTTGAGCCTCAAAACCAAGGTAGAGCCGGAACTACGTGGGAGCCGAGTCATGAGTGGTGATTGGCGGAGGCTACACCGAGTTCGCGGGGTTTCCGGTGGTTCACCAGAAAACCGCTGGGTTCCTTGGTTGATTCACAAAGCCAAGACCGAAGATGGAGGTGCAGCAGCATCGGACCGGTCTGACTGGTGGGTCTGACCGGTCTGACCGGTGGGTACCGGTCTGACCGGTGAGGAGCACCGGTCTGGCCGGTGTGCGACGACGCGGTCCGGAGACTTCGAAGCGGAGGACACGCGTCGGGATCGCAAGACTTGCGTCGAGGCTAAGTTAGTTTGCGGTCGCTGGGCATCCGTCCGATGGAGCGATGATAAAGTTTTCTGAATTCGCCCTTGAGGGGCATGTATCCCTAATTAGCTAGTAAGGGTATTTTAGACTTTCGGCTTGCCTCCATATAACCCAAGTGGTGAGAGGATGGCAGCCATCTCTCTTGGAACCCTAACTCATTTGTTTTCCTATTTTCCCCTTCCATTTTTCCTTTGGAATTTCTAGGACTAGCTTGAGAGCTTCATGGTGAGATCTTGTGAGAGGGAAGGATGATCTGGTGGCAAGCCAGACCTTGTATGAACCTCTTTGGTATGTATAGATGATTCGGCGTGGTTCCTCAAGGCTTGGATGTGTCTTTCTCGTTTCTCCTTTTTGGTGATTTTCAGAGCCCTTTCTTGGTGATTTTCTTGGAGTGATTTCGAGGCCTTTCTCTTTGGGATTTGGTGGGGGATGTATGCTTGAACCCTTCGTGGTTCTTTTCCCTGTGATTCCCCTCCCAAATCCGTGAGCAAAGGGGCTCGATTTTGGGGTTTTCTTGGCTCTAGGGTTAGAGGTATTCTTGGTGAGATTTCTTCGATTCCTCTCGATTTAGCAAGTTTTGGTGCACCAAATCTTGGCTATGGCACTACGTGAAAAACTCACTTTGGTAACGGGCATAGATGGCCTTTGGTAACGGGCAAAGCGCCCGTTACCGATCAAGTGTTACAAATGAGCCAAGAAAGGTAATGGGCAGATGCCCGTTACTGATAATAAATATTCGTAACGGGCATCAAACAACGACCGTTACCAAAACTAGCCACCGGTCACGTGAAATGGCTATTTCTTTGGGCCCACAGAGAACTTTGGTAATGGGCACCAAAACAGAGCCCGTTACAGTAACTCAACATCAGAGACGCGTTCTGTGAAACTGCGTCTCCGATGTCTCGACGAAATGAGACGCGTCTATTTCACGCGTGTCTCAGCACAACTAGGATTGGTAACGGGCATCAAACAACAACCGTTACCACAACTAGTCACCGGTCATGTGAAAATGACTGTTTCTCTGGGCCCACAGGTGAAGGACCAGAACGGCGAACCAGAGACGGGGGAGTGAATGGGAGCCGATAAAAATTCTACTCAAGAATTCGGCCTATGAACCCAATTTCACTCGGACACCTCCGCAAGCTTCTCTTGCCAAGTCCACGTAGCCACTAGAGTGCTACTAGACCTAGGAGCAAGATCCAACCAACAGCCACTCGAAACACACAGCGGAAAACAACTCGAAACTGCTGCTGGCAACCAAAACCGGTCAGGCCGGTCTCTGAAACCGGTCAGACCGACTTTCTGGGACTTAGCCTCACACAGGCAGGGGAAACCAGTCAGGCCGGTTTGGCAAACCGGTCAGGCCGGTTTTGTCTAGGAAATCCCCAAAAGACCTTCGAGACCAAAACTGCCCCAAAACACCTCAAGAACCTCTCCACCTTTGAACAAGAAAAGCCATAGCAAGAACAAGACTCTCCTACTCAAAAACCCTCACGACAGCCCACTGGGGCTAAACCGGTCAGACCGGTTTGAGAAACCGGTCAGGCCGGTTTTGCCAGGACAGTCGGGAAGAACTCAGCCCGCGGGAAAAACCTAGCCTTCACCTCAATCAATCTCCTGATTCGTTCCACGGATTCAAGTGAGACTTTGGGGATAGCTGGGGTACCTCGTGGGCTACCTTTGGCTAGAAGCTCGGTCCCCAAAACCTACTCAATCAAGAGGAATCAGAAGTCAACCCTCAAGAACACCTTCCCATGGACTCCACCGAAAACCACCAAATTGAAGCCGTTTCGGAGGGATTGTTGGAGCAAGATCACCAAGCAAAGAGGCACAAGGTCCTCATACGTGACATCCAACAAGAATCCCTCAAAGAAACGCCCCCAAAACTTCCCCACGGAAATCCCAAGAAAAGGCTCCGAAAATCACCAAAAAGGAAAAACAGGAAGAACACAAACAAGCCTTGAGGAACCACGCCGAATCATCTATACATACCATGAAGGTTCATACAAGGTCTAGCTTCCGCCCGATCATCCTTCCCTCTCACAAGATCTCACCATGAAGCTCTCAATCTAGTCCTAGAAATCCTAAGGAAAATAGGATGGGAAAATAGCAAAGGGAAAATGAGCTAGGGTTCCAAGAGATGGCTGCCATCCTCTCACCACTTGGGTTATATGGAGGCAAGCCGAAAGACTAAAATACCACTTAAGGCTAAACTAGGATACATACCCACCAAGGGCACTTTGGGAAAATGTCTTCGCAACACCATCGGACGGATGCCCGGCGACCGCACCTCGCTTAGCCTCGACGCAGGCCTTGCGATCCCGACACGTGTCCTCCGCTTCGAAGCTTCCAGCGCCCTGCGACCCCAAACCGGTCAGACCGGTTTCCCAAACCGGTCAGGCCGGTTTTGGCCTGACAACCACACCCGGTCTTCGGCCTCGGCTTTGTGGCTCAGCCGAGTAACCCGGTGGTTTTCTGGTGAACCACTGCAAACCCCGCGAACTTGATGTAGCCTCCGCCAATCACCACTCATGACTCGGCTCTCACGAAGTCCCGGCTCGACCTTGGTTTTGAGGCTCTACCAAGAAACCGTCCACCGACTTCATCTTGCTGTTCTTGCCACCATGCGGCCCGCACTTGACCCCGCTGGCCACCGGGTCCCTCGAACCAAGCCTACTTGTCTTCTCCACACCTGGAGGCCTCACCGGTGACGACCTTTCGCGCTTGTTCTTCACCTGCACCAACACCAGTCAAGCCGCAACCTGCACCTGCGATACTTAGCCAAGAATCAGTCCACACAATGTTGTCAATCACTCATCACGCCAGGAAGCGACCATCCACCGGTCCTCCAACCACACATGGTCCTCAACAGGGAACTTTGGTAACGGGCACCACAACAGAACCCGTTACTGTGAAATCAATATCGGAGACGCGTGCAGTGAACCTGCGTCTCCGATGTCTCGACGAACGGGCCAAGTTTTGGGGCCCACCGGTCAGTACTGGTAACAGGCTTTTACGGTGCCCGTTACATTGTTGGCATGTTTGTAACGGGTGTTCCGATTGAAGCCCGTTACTCAGTGATCAGTGTTTGTAACGAGTTTTAATTAACGCCCGTTACAGATACGTAGGCCACCCCTACAGTAACCTACTGCCTGCTTGCCGGCTGCATCCTGGAACCAGCCAGGATTTGGCAGCCATCAGGGGCTGCATCCTGGAACCAGCCAGGATATGACTAAATTCACAGAAATTAGATCCAGCATCCAAATTCACAGAAATCCACATAATTCACATGGATCATAAGACAAAATTCAGCATCATCATCTCACAAGTAAAGAAGCACCACTGGCTTGACAATAATATCACAGCCATAGTTAACTAGCTTGACAACAATATCACAAAATTCATGGACAAGGAGGAATGCAAAAATTTCCTAATCACCATGTATAATCTGAGCCCACACAGTTTCATCAGCATGAAATTTTCCTCCGACTGTGATCACCTGTTCCATGAGGAATGTGGCAATTCTTTTACGAACATAGACCAGCGTTGATTTGTCGAGAGGATGCTCATCTAGCCCTAATCTCTGGATATAACAATGTCACAATCAGCACACATATATAGGTGGTTACCAAACATGTGCAGTGCTAATAAGCAAGAACTGTGCTCAGTTGTAGGTTTTACAAATGAAGATCCCAAGAAAGTACCTCCATATCACTATGCCACAGCCTGTCTTCAACGACTACATTGTGGTCGGTATAAGCCTCAATACCAACAGACCATCCGTCGGTATATCGTTTTACCGACGGATCACATCAGTCGCAATAACTGGCGTCGGTATAAAGTTATACCGACGGACAAATTTATACCGACGGACTGTTCGATGCTCAGTAAAGATATACCGACGGACCCATAAATAACGATGGACCGTTAGTTACTGGTTTATAGCGACGAATGGTTCGACGACATAGTTTTCTATACCGACTAATAATCCAACGCTAATGATTAAATCAAAATTAAACAATAAAATCATATATAGATTAACCTCACATTGACAGTCCAATACTAATCTTTCAAACAATACTTGTCAAGCTGAACACAGCACATAAATTTTAATTGAACCGATGGATATCAAACACACACAAGTGAACATATATAATCTTAGTTGAGATTAAAGACATCAACAATTCTCTAGTCACTGAATTTAGTTCTCCACATACAAAATAGAGGAGGTAGCCAGGTATAAACAAAATCCGTCTCTAGCTACGCAGCCATAAGTTAGGCTTGTCACAACACACATATGAGATGTGGCTACACAAATTCACGTGACATATACAAATGGTCTCAAATCTGTCCAAAACAAAATAGCATCGGCAAGCACTGGTCCTCATGCTGCGGACATGATCGAGCATCATGCTTAGTTGTGATCTGCTACCTCTGGGACTTCCCACCTGAACAAAGTGAAAAGTGGAAATTTTAAACAAAATGCATTTAGCATTTCAGCAGCATTATAGTTGTTATCAGTAGTCCCTTGTTATACAGAGAGCGAGAGGATGGTACACATGCAGAGTAGTTGTCAATTTCAGAATAGTTGTTTACTTAAACTGAAATACAAAACATACCTATAGACTGCAGTGCCTCTACTAGATTGATGCCTCCTTTAACTGTCAGAAATATCAATGTTAGAAAATTGTCTCTCATCACACATTAAAAAAGAAATAAAGACAAGTATGTTACTCTCTTGTATGGCCATGCAAATAATCCATATGGTTCAGGGAAATGTTGTAATAACCCGTATGGTTCAGATAAAAAGATGTTTTCTAGTCACAGATAAAAAGACAGAATTGAAGTCAAGTGTAGGTCTTGTATGGACACAACAAATCAGAAGCTTAAAAGTTAGGATATTTACTTTCTTTGTCTAGATATCAACATACAAAGTAAAGCAAATCTGGACAATATTTATCTAGACTTGCCCTGTTCAGATTTAGCATCTAACTCAAATTGCCCAGAAAATAAACTTCAAGTTCTGAATATTTATCACTGGATTGGAAGCAAATCTTGACAATAATATATGGTAAAACAAAAGTTTATAAAATAGTAAGAAATTATTTGTTTGACATCTAAGGTTCAGTTGAGGTTCATAGTTATATTTCAAATTAGCATGGATGGTGACAGTAGTAAGCTTAACTGATCTGATAGGACATCAGTTATCCATGCATATAAAACAATTCAGCAACAATATAAGCAGCTTTCGGGATATCAGGAATGCAATGGTTTGTGAAGAAATGAATCAATGGACAGATAAGCAAAAAATATACCTAGTGTCATCTCATATCAGTTCTGAAATCTACGAATTTGCAATCTAACAGTAGTACCCATGCCAGTCAATTCTGAACAGCAATGGCATAAACAGTGATGAAAGAAAATATGACAACCAATTGATGGACAGAGAAACAAAGGTAAAGATGCAGGATTTTTATCACAAATGAACATAAGGTACCTATGCAATATATGCATTTATTACACTATAAACAGATTAGTTCAATTTGAATTGGAAGATAGCTCAATTTTGTTGACACTCGTTCAGGCTCTAGCAATGTTCCAAAACACAAAATATAAATAAAGACTACAGGCTGCTAGTCTTATTTGAGAAAGGAAGGGATTATACTCCTAGAATCTCAGCTTAAACTAATCTAAGTTTCAGGGTGTTTTTTTTCCACAACAAGAACACTGCGCTCATTCAAACCTCATGATAAACTAAGTTGTTGTGTTTATAGACAGACAATAAGATGTTCCATTACCTCCAGCACACCCTCAGTTCTATCAACGAGGATCATTTTATCGTCAGCGGCAATTGCAACAGCAGGGATGGATGTCTGAGACTTGCTATGGTTGGATGCTATTACCATGGGCTGCCATCTCAGCAGGTATAAAAGATGGACCAAATTAACTACAACTACCAGTCATCCCTGTACATAACTAATGAATTAGCAACAAGCAATAGCATCTGACAAAATCTAGGATAATAACATCAAACATCCATCGAGACCAGCGGTACCAGCCGAGCCTTATTATGCAACACACAAAACCTCTGACATGGAAGCAGTACCAGTCCTTATATGCACAAGACTTGCAACTAGTTTCTCTGCAATTTCACCAACATGTGTAACCACTAACCATAGTGAAGAGGAAGCCAGCAATGGCACGCTGTAGTTAAGAAGGCCATCACTTGCGAGGTTACGAAATAAAAGATTTGTTGAACCCATCTGCTAATAATTAAACAAGGAAACTGTATTAGCATAGAGGGGGAAGGGGACGCCCCTGCCAAGTGATGTTCCTCACAAGCCTTCCATGCCAGATTTATTCTCAGCACAAGATTCACTTCGTAGCCTCACCACCCCCAGATCTGACAACCTCCAAAACAGTCAGAGACGAGCCCCATAAGGTGGAAGATGAGGAACGGGTGATGCAAGTGAAGGAGAATCTAGGACTCACGCATTGTGGTAGGCTGTAGGTATGGAACGTCTCCAAGGATGGAGGATGGGGCGGTGCCTGGCTCTCCGGGCGGCGCTGGGCTACAGATTCAGGCAGTGCCGGGCTGGAGGTCGGGGCGGCGACAGGATGCAGGTCAGCACGGCGCCGGGCTGCAGGAGTAAAGGTCGGGGTGGCGTCGGGCTGCAGGTCGATGCGCCAGCCGTCGGGATGCAGGTCGAGGCACCGCGTTGGGCTGGAGGCAATCTGATGGCGGCGGTGGCAGAAAATGCCAGCAGCCAGGAATCTGGGGGAGATGGAGCGCGCGGAGGGGAGGATTTTGGGGGAGCTGCAACGGTGATTTGGGAGGAGAGGAGCTGGCAGCGGGTGACTGGGAGGAGGAAAAGATAAGGTAGGGTTCGGGGAGTTTGGTGCACGAGGATAATGGGCCGGAAGCATGTGCTGCGGTAAATGGGCTCGGGGAAGTATGCCGACGGATAGTTGGATGTATAAGTTGAGTTATACCGACTAATGATTAGATGGAACATCTAAATATATGTACCGTCGGATGATCGGTCCTCCTAACGTGATATACCGACGAATGGTCAGTTGCTCAACTATACCGATGAATGGTCTTTCGGTATTTTCGAACTTATACCGACTAATGTCCGACGGTATATTGGGGTTGTGGTATAGTGTATGTGGGCCTCTATCTTTTAATTTAAGCATGTGATAGGCACAATAGAAGCCGCAGAGTTTGGATCCAGTAGGTTGTTGGTGGCACTGCAATAAATGTACAAAGAAAAATAGTGGTGATCGAGAAGAAATAAACTCAGGCTTTAGTACTAGCATCCACAGGAAGGAAATAAGTGGTATGTACCTTAACATCTTTGACATGTTCCAAGGTGCTAAGGCACGACTTCTTATTGCGGTAGTAATGTTCCCAACCCTGAAGGACCGATTAGGCGACCAGAGAGGGGGGGGAGTGAATCGGAGCCGATAAAAATTCTTCTGAAGGATGAACTCGGCCTATGTCCCAAATTCACAACCTAGGATTCCCACACAAGCTTGCCAAGGTCGCGTAGTCACAACGGACCTACTGAGAGCCATGTGTGGTTCGAGGACCGGTGGATGGTCGCTTCCTGCTGTGATGAGTGATTGACAACGTGGTGTGGACTGATTCTTGGCTAAGTATTGCAGGTGCAGGTTGTGGCTTGACTGGTGCAGGTGCAGGTGAAGAACAAGCGCGAAAGGTCGTTGCCGGTGAGGCCTCCAGGTGTGGAGAAGACAAGTAGGCTTGGTTCGAGGGACCCGGTGGCCAGCGGGGTCAAGTGCGGGCCGCATGGTGGCAAGAACGGCAAGATGAAGTCATGGACAGTTTCTTGGTTGAGCCTCAAAACCAAGGTCGAGCCGGGACTACGTGGGAGCCGAGTCATGAGTGGTGATTGGCGGAGGCTAAACCAAGTTCGCGGGGTTTCCGGTGGTTCACCAGAAAACCACTGGGTTCCTTGGTTGATCCACAAAGCCAAGACCGAAGAACCGAAGATGGAGGTGCAGCAGCTCCAGACCGATCTGACCGGTGGGTCTGACCGGTGTGCGACGACGCAGTCCGGAATCTTCGAAGCGGAGGACACGCATCGGGATCGCAAGGCTTGCGTCGAGGCTAAGCAAGGTTGCGGTCGCTGGGCATCCGTCTGATGGAGCAGACAAAGATTTCCGAATTCGCCCTTGAGGGGCATGTATCCCTAGTTAGCTAGTAAGGGTATTTTCGTCTTTCGGTTGCCTCCATATAAACCAAGTGGTGAGAGGATGGCAGCCATCTCTTGGAACCCTAGCTCATTTGGTTTTCCTATTTTGGGGTTTCCGAATTCCCCTCCCAAATCTGTGAGCAAAGGGGCTCGATTTTGGGGTTTTCGTGGCTCTAGGGTTAGAGGCGTTCTTGGTGGGATTTCTTCGATTCCTCTTGATTTAGCAAGTTTTGGTGGACCAAATCTTGGCTATGGAGTGCCCATGAGGTGTTCCTACTATCCCCAAAGTCTTGCACAAATCCGTGGAGCGATTCGGGAGATCGGGAGTTGGATTTGGGGGAGTTGACCCGCGGGTGCTGTTCATCCCCGAGCGGCCCAGCCTGACCGGTCTGACCGGTGCTGCTCACCGGTCTGACTGGTGCAGAGGCTTTGTGGGTTTTGCCTCGGGTGAAAGTTCTGGTGAGTTCGTTGTAGTCCCGTGTTGCTGCTGTTTCGAGTTTGGGTCAGTTTGGAGCTCGGTAGGCCTGTTTGGTGGATTTGGGGTTTCCTGGCTTGAACCGGTCTGACCGGTGAGCTACATCGGCCTGACCGGTGTAGGGGCCTTCTGTGGAAGTTCCCAGGTTTTACCAGCAGGGACCGGTCTGACCGGTGCTGCTCACCGGCCTGACCGGTGTAGGTCAGTGGTGCTCGAGTTGGTGTTCCGCTGCGTTCTCGAGTCCGTGAAGGTGGTTGTTGGTTCCTAGGACTAGTAGCACTCCAGTGGCTGCGTGGTCTTGGCCAACTTGGGTAGTTGAGTCGGAGACGTGATTTGGAAGCCGTGTTCGTCTTGTTGGAGTTCTCATCTCCTTCGAGAAGAATTTTTATCGGCTCCCATTCACTCCCCCCCCCCCGTCTCTGGTTCGCCTAATCGGTCCTTCAATTGGTATCAGAGCCGGTTCGGGTCTTTATTGACTCTTACCAGTCTAAGATCCAAAGATGGCGTACCAGGAACGGGGTTCGGGTCCTCCGCACTTCGATGGGAAGAACTACCAGATGTGGCAGAGGCGGATGGCAGCGTTCCTCCGCGGAAAGGGTCAGATCCTTTGGGACGTCACGGTGAACACAGCTTATGTTCATCCGATGAACTTCCTTGCTCCAGGATCGAGGGATATGTTCGAAGTCAACAACAAGGCTGTCGACTACTTGTTTCGTGCTCTGTGTCAGCCTGAATTCGATCGGGTTCAGACAGAGGACTTAGCTTGTAGGATTTGGGAGCAGTTGAAGGATGCTCATGCTGGGAATGCTCAGGTTCAGGCTCGGATGTACGCGACTTACCGGAGAGAGTACGAGAACTTCACTCATCTCCCCGGCGAGTCCGTCGATGCCCTTTTCCAGCGGTTTACGGTCGTTGTGAACAACATGAGAGCCAATGTGGATGTGCTCCCATACGATGATCATGATAGAGCCGTGAAGCTCTTGCACTCGTTGGATCGTACCGTATGGGACGAGAAGTTTGAGGCTATTGTTGAGTCCGAGAAGTATGACACCTTGACGGTGAACGAGCTGTTCTCGAAGCTCAAGTCGGCTGAGTTGGACCGTGGTATGACAGCCAAGATCGAGAGCCCGACTGATTCTCATAGTCTCGCTCTCGTTGGTGGCAAAGGAGCTAAGTCTAACGCTAACGCATCCTCCAGGATGTACTCTCTGTCTTCTTTGATGTCTTTGCCAGACGAGGAGTTCGACGTGCTTGGAGAGGACGAGCTGGCGTTGCTGACCAGGCGGTTCGAGAGGCTGCACGAGAACCGGGTGAACACGAGGAGGACAGCACGGACGTGCTTTCAGTGCGGCAAGCCAGGACACTTCGTCGCCGACTGCCCGGAGAAGATGGAGAACAAGGACGGCTACATGCACCGGTCGAACAAGGACGGCAAGTACCGATCGAGGCGCGATAACAAGCACAAGAACAAGCACAAGGACGAGCGACGGTCGAGAAAGAAGGACGGCCGCGGCAGGAAGGCCCGAGCGATGGTCGGAGCGAGCGACGTCGACTCCAGCTCCGCCTACTCTTCCTCGAGCTCGAGTAGCAGTGAAGATGAAGGTGATCGGCGCAAGAACAAGAAGTCATCCACGAACTTAAGCGGGTTGAGCTGCTTCGCGGGAGATGGCTTCTGCGGCATGGCTCGTAGCTCCGGCAGCAAGAAGAGTCATCAGAGTGACTCGGACTCCGACTCTGAGGATGAGGTATGTGATGAGCTCTCCTCTTTGCGCAAGGAGAATGATGAGTTGGTTGACTTGCTTGATAATCGCGATCACATGCTTAGAGAGGCCAAGAAGATGAGGAAAGAGCTTAGGGCCTCACTAGAAGATGCTAGGAACCGTGTGGCTGAGCTAGAAACCCAGAACCTAGATGCTAAGCTTGAGATTGATTCGCTTAAGGCTTCTCCTGTGGTTTCTGATGAGATTGATTGCTGTGATTGTCCTGTGTACCTAGCTGATCTTACTGCTCTTAAGGATAAGCATGCTTCTACTTGTGATGAACTAGATATGCTTAGGGTTGAAGTGGCTGAGCTTAAGTCTAGACCTGCTTTGCTAGGTGCTTGCACTTCTTGCCCTGTTTTGCATGGAAAGATTGATGAGATGCATGCTTACACTGTTTCGCTTGAGGCTAAGTTGAAAGAGCCTATTCCCACTTCTTGCTCTACTTGTGAATTGCATGCGGTTAAGAATTTGGAGCTTGCGCATTATGTTGATCGCTTGCAGGATGAGAATGATGAGCTGAGAAAATGTATGAGCTGGTTGTCGGGTCAGGAGCCTCAGCTTGGTATCATGATAGCGGCTTTCAAACGCTATGATGGTCAGGCACTTGGGGCTGACAAGCTTGGAGAGAACAGTGGCGAGGGAGTTGAGAGAGTTGGAGAGATTCCTATCCCACCACCAAACAGATACAAGAACAAGTTTGAGCCCAAGCCTAACCATCTCAGAAACAAACTTGACACTACTCCAGATCCACCCATATTCCCTCACCCAACAAATGATTTCTAGAAACCAGTGAAGTTTGTGAGCCCAAAGGGAGGTGAGGAAGGAGAGAAGAAGGGTGAGAAACCGAGTGGGCAGCCCCAACCCAAGCCTAAGCCTAAGCCACAGCCCATGAAGTTCCATTGTGGGTATTGTGGGAGAGATGGTCACAAGGATGAGTTTTGCTTCAAGAGGAAGCGTGAGGAGAGAATGGCTAGAGAGTGGGCTAGCAAGGACAGGTACCACCCTTCTAATGGTGTACCTGAGCCTCGTATGCAGATGCCCAGGGCCAAGGCGATTGTGAGAACGGTTCCGGCTTGGGGAGACCGGAAGGCAGCAGGTGGTGCTGCTGGCCGAGCTACACCGGTCAGACCGGTGCACTACACCGGTCAGACCGGTGCAGGTCTGGGCAGACAGCGAGTTGGTTTTCGTGCTCGTGAGGATGCTCGGTTTGGTTCTGGTGGTCGTGGTGCTGGTGGTTGGTCTGGAAAGTTTGCAGGTGGTCAGTTTGCTAGGCGTTCTCCACCTCGTGCTCAATACGAGGGTGGGAGGAGTCGTAGCTTTGAGATGGAGAGGAGGAACGGTCCACGGTCTTCTTTTCGTGGCTTTCGTCCTCCTCCAGCTAGAGAGGGTTGGTTCCCTCGTAGTGGTTACCGTGGTGGTGTTCGTAGTGGTAGCTTTGATAGGCGTGATGATTTGGTTTGTGCTAACCCCACTTTGGAGCAAATGGCTCGGCACTGGTTTTACTCTTTTGGTACTAACCCCAGTGCTGAGTCGTTTGTTCACTCACGTGCTCGCTTTTGAATTTCAGGTGGGAGACTTGAGGAACGTTTGGTTGATTGACTCTGGTTGCTCGAGGCATATGACCGGAGACAAGGGGTGGTTCTCAAGTCTCGTCCCGGTGGTGTCCAAGACATACATCACCTTTGGGGACAATGGGCGAGGGCGTGTGCTATCAGAAGGTGAGATCAAGGTAAGTGACAAGGTCACTCTCAGGCGTGTTGCTCTTGTTCAATCACTGGGGTTCAATTTGCTTTCTGTGTCCCAGTTGTTGGATGAGGGCTTTGAGGTGTTGTTTCGGCCCGGTGGTTCTCGGATTTTAGATTCTCGAGGGGACCTTGTTTGCATGGTCGTTCCCGAGGGTCAAGTGTTCCTAGCTGATTTCTCTCAGTCTTCTGGTGTGGAGCGTTGTTTTTTGGCTGGTTCTTCGAGTGAGTTGTGGAAGTAGCATAGGAAGTTGGGTCACTTGAGCTTTGACCTTTTGTCTCGCTTGAGTAAACTCAATTTGGTCCGAGGATTGCCACGGTTGAGGTTTGAGAAAGAGTTGGTTTGTGCGCCGTGTAGGCATGCCAAGATGGTAGCCTCTTCTCACCCGCCTCTCACCGATGTGATGACTGAGCGTCCATGCGAGCTGCTCCATATGGACCTTGTTGGCCCAGCTCGTGTGCGATCTGCGGGTGGGAAGTGGTATGTCCTTGTTGTGGTGGACGACTACTCTCGGTATGCGTGGGTGTTCTTTCTTGAGGAGAAAGGGGAGACGTTTGGTTTTGTTCGAGATCTTGTCTTGAGGTTAAGAAACGAGAGGCACGGAGATGCCATACGAGCGATCCGCAGTGACAATGGCTCGGAATTCAAAAACTCTCGCTTCGAAACCTTTTGCCATGACTTGGGTCTTGAACACCAGTTTTCGAGTCCGTATACGCCTCCCCAGAATGGCGTTGTGGAAAGGAAAAACAGGACCTTGTGCGAGATGGCTCGGACGATGCTCGACGAGCATAGGACTCCGAGAAGGTTCTGGGCTGAGGCGGTCAATACCGCGTGCTATGTGTCGAACAGGATCTACCTCAGGGTTCATAAGAAGAAAACCTGTTACGAGTTGATGCACGGTCGCACACCCAAGGTGAGTCACTTCCATGTCTTTGGTTGTAAATGCTTCATTCTGAAGAAAGGGAAGAAGTTGGATAAGTTCGAGGCTAGGTCTGTCGATGGCATTTTCTTTGGTTATGCATCTCATTCTAGAGCATTTCGTGTGCTCAATCTTGAAACTAACCAAATCGTGGAGACTTGCGAGGTAACCTTCGACGAGACACAGCCACGTAGTCAGCTTGTTTTTGAGTGTGCAGGTGACGACGAACTTGGCGAGGAGATCTTTCAGGAGGAGGAGCATGAACATGGAGATGATGAAGATGGCGGTGTGGTGCCCGCAGCTGAACATGTACCCACTACTTCGACGACGATCATGAACGGGCCCTCTCCCACACCTACAACGATAAACCCAGATCAAGGCGAAGCTGCTGTTGAGGGGGAGGTAGCATCAAGGCGAGAACCTCCTCGGCGAGTGCAAGTGGATCACCCAGCTTCGAGAATCATCGGCGACATGAATGAACGTACTACACGGTCGAGGGTTCGGAACAATTCTCATTTCGCTCATGCTGCTTTTGTTGCCACCTTTGAGCCCAAAGACATTGGACACGTGCTATCTGATCATAATTGGGTTAATTCGATGCATGAGGAGTTGGAGAATTTTGAGAGGAACCAAGTTTGGGTGTTGGTTGACCCTCCCCCAGGGTGTAAGCCGATTGGGACAAAATGGGTGTGGAAAAATAAAGAGGGAGAGAAAGGAGAAGTGGTGAGGAACAAGTCGAGACTTGTTGCTCAGGGGTACAGTCAGAAAGAGGGGATCGACTACGAGGAGACTTTCGCTCCTGTAGCTCGTTTGGAGGCGATCAGGATCCTTCTAGCCTTTTCCGTGGCTAAAGGGTTCAAGTTGTACCAGATGGATGTGAAGAGTGCTTTCCTGAACGGTGTGTTGGAGGAAGAGGTGTTTGTGAGGCAACCACCGGGGTTTGAGAGTGAGAAGTACCCCCACCGGGTGTACAAGTTGAGGAAGGCGCTGTATGGGTTGAAGCAGGCACCTAGAGCTTGGTATGGTAGGCTGAGGGGGTTCCTGTTTGAGAGAGGGTTTGAGATGAGGAAGGTCGATCAGACCTTGTTTCTCCTCAGGCAGGGCAGAGATATACTGATTGTGCAGGTATACGTGGATGATATTGTCTTTGGTGGCTCGTCTAACTCTCTTGTTGCAAGGTTTGCAGAAGACATGAGCAGGGAATTTGAGATGAGCATGATGGGTGAGTTGCAGTTCTTCCTCGGGCTACAGATCAAGCAATCAAAGGAAGGAACATTCGTGCACCAAGCTAAGTACACCAAGGACATTGTGAGGAAGTTCAAGATGGAGGACTCCAAGGCCATGGCGACGCCTATGAGTACGACTACAGCTCTTGATGCGGACGAGGAAGGTGAACACGTGGACCAGAAGGAGTACCGGAGCATGATCGGGTCACTCCTCTACTTGACGGCGACGAGGCCGGACATCCAATTCTCGGTATGTCTGTGCGCTCGTTTTCAAGCGTCTCCGAGGACTTCGCATCGGCAAGCAGTCAAGTGCATTTTCAGGTATTTGCGACACACTCCCGACTTCGGCCTTTGGTACTCTGCGTCTTCTTCTTTGGCTCTTAATGGATTTTCGGACGCGGATTTTGCCGGATGTCGGTTGGATAGGAAGTCCACTTCTGGGACTTGCCAGTTCTTGGGTTCTTCTTTGGTGTCTTGGTCTTCCCGCAAACAGTCGAGTGTTGCTCAATCCACTACCGAGGCAGAGTATGTGGCCGCAGCTAGTTGTTGCTCTCAGCTCCTTTGGATCACATACACCATGAGTGACTTTGGTGAGGAGTATACCCATGTCCCACTTCAATGTGACAGCACCAGTGCCATAAGCGTTGCAAAGAACCCAGTGCTCCATTCCAAAACCAAGCACATAGAAGTGAGGTATCATTTCTTGAGAGACAACGTAGAGAAAGGGAAGATAGCTTTGATCCATGTACCCACACATGACCAACTAGCCGATATTTTCACCAAACCCCTAGATCAAGCAACTTTCACTCGTTTGCGGGGGGAGCTTGGTGTTTGTTTGATTTCTTGAGTTGGCGTGTGGGAGCTCCTTTGTAGCATATGTATAGCTTTCCTTTGTGCATTTCTTGCATTTGGCATGGCATATGTAACATGATGTATAGACATCTTTGTATCTTAGGTTGCATGCATTTTGTATCATATGCATTGTTTAGGAAAGGCTTCTCCTATATACATTGTTCACCATGGAATGATATATATGTCTTTGTGAGCTAGTTTGGTAAGCTATGGTTAGTTTGGCTTAGCTCTTGATGATCTTGGTTTGTATCCATGGTTGATAGCTATGTTTTTGAAAAACCTCATATGTATGCTCTCTTGTGAGTAAATGCCTTTATATGATCTTGACATGTTTTTGTGGCTTGCCTATGCTTAATTTGTGGTTGGATAGCTTATTTTGATCATATGGGGCCAAAGGCTCATTTGCCATCATGAATGTTTAGCCCCCATGCTTCATCTTGTGGAGGGGCATAAGTTCCTTTTTGTCGCAAAGACATTTCATGTACCAATTATAAATCTGAAAATGAAATGTAAATTGCTTGGAAAATGTGCTCCCATGTCATATGTGCTAATTTTAATTTGCTTTGGGTGCTAAACCGTTGCATGATGCCTACCAATGAGAAGTCTCATATCTAGAAGTAGGCACATGGCTCGGTGGCTTTGACATGACATGAGGTGCTTGTGGGTGTTTATGATGGTCTTATGCTTAGAATGGTTGTCCTAGCATGAAGTTTGTGTGGCTTTGCCATTTTGACATGTTTTGCTCATGTTTAGGACTTTGCTCATGAGAGGGTAAATTTTCGCAAAATTGCTCAATTCTATCTTAGCTTCGTCCAATGGTTGTGAAACTTGGTGATCATGAAGTTGATGTCATTACGAAGCTATAGAGTATCTAACTTGATCATTTGGACATGTGTAGCATCCTTTGTTGAATTTTGTCTATTTGAGAAGCTCTAGGTTGCATTTTTTGCATTTATGGCTTGATTCATGCATTGTCAACAAGGGGGAGAAGGTTGAGCATGTTTTGGCTTGCTGCATGCATTTAGAAGGTTTCCAAGTGGTTTCGAGCTAGTTTTGAGCTCGTGCAGTTCCCAGTTTTTCCCAGGTGGTCATCGGCCTGACCGGTGAGGTACACCGGTCTGACCGGTGTGAGGTTCAGGTGCTGGGCGATCTAGCACACCGGTCTGACCGGTGTGGTTGACCGGTCTGACCGGTCAGAGCAAAGCTGAAGCAGCTGCTCTGTTTTTGGAGGTGGTTTGCATGCATTCATCCAGGGGGAGTTGCATTGGTTTAGGGGGAGCATGCATGTGTGGAGGGGGAGCACTTTGTGGTTTTCGAGCTTTGGATTGTTGGCTTGTGCTCTTTGCTTGAGCATGGTTTTGTCTCGGATGTGTCGAGCCGTTGCCCTTGCCTAAGGGGTCCGAGACTTGTCTTCTTCAAGTGATCTTGCTCTTTGCCTTTTCTTTGGCTTTCGATCGCTTGTTGGAGTTTCCTTTAGTCGTTTCTTTTCTTTTCCTTTTCTCTTGGTTACCAAAATGTGTGTGTTGTCAATGCACTCATCAAGGGGGAGATTGAGAGCCATGTGTGGTTCGAGGACCGGTGGATGGTCGCTTCCTGGTGTGATGAGTGATTGACAACGTGGTGTGGACTGATTCTTGGCTAAGTATTGCAGGTGCAGGTGCAGGTGAAGAACAAGCGCGAAAGGTCGTTGCCGGTGAGGCCTCCAGGTGTGGAGAAGACAAGTAGGCTTGGTTCGAGGGACCCGGTGGCCAGCGGGGTCAAGTGCGGGCCGCATGGTGGCAAGAACGGCAAGATGAAGTCATGGACGGTTTCTTGGTTGAGCCTCAAAACCAAGGTCGAGCCGGGACTACGTGGGAGCCGAGTCATGAGTGGTGATTGGCGGAGGCTACACCAAGTTCGCGGGGTTTCCGGTGGTTCACCAGAAAACCACTGGGTTCCTTGGTTGATCCACAAAGCCAAGACCGAAGAACCGAAGACGGAGGTGCAGCAGCTCCAGACCGGTCTGACCGATGGGTACCGGTCTGACCGGTGAGGAGCACCGGTCTGACCGGTGTGCGACGACGTAGTCCGGAATCTTCGAAGCGGAGGACACGCGTCGGGATCGCAAGACTTACGTCGAGGCTAAGCAAGGTTGCGGTCGCTGGGCATCCGTCCGATGGAGCAGACAAAGATTTCCGAATTCGCCCTTGAGGGGCATGTACCCTAGTTAGCTAGTAAGGGTATTTTCGTCTTTCGGTTGCCTCCATATAAACCAAGTGGTGAGAGGATGGCAGCCATCTCTTGGAACCCTAGCTCATTTGGTTTTCCTATTTTCCTTCCTATTTTCCTTAGGATTTTCTTAGGACTAGCTTGAGAGCTTCATGGTGAGATCTTGTGAGAGGGAAGGATGATCGGGCGGCAAGCTAGACCTTGTATGAACCTCTTTGGTATGTATAGATGATTCGGCGTGGTTCCTCAAGGCTTGGATGTGTCTTTCCCGTTTCTCCTTTTTGGTGATTTTCGGAGCCCTTTCTTGGCGATTTTCTTGGAGCGATTTCGAGGCCTTTCTCTTTGGGATTTGGTGGGGGATGTATGCATGAACCCTTCGTGGTTCTTTTCCCATTGATTCCCCTACCAAATCCGTGAGCAAAGGGGCTCGATTTTGGGGTTTTCGTGGCTCTAGGGTTAGAGGCGTTCTTGGTGGGATTTCTTCGATTCCTCTTGATTTAGTAAGTTTTGGTGGACCAAATCTTGGCTATGGAGTGCCCATGAGGTGTTCCTACTATCCCCAAAGTCTTGCACAAATCCGTGGAGCGATTCGGGAGATCGGGAGTTGGATTTGGGGGAGTTGACCCGCGGGTGTTGTTCATCCCCGAGCGGCCCAGCCTGACCGGTCTGACCGGTGCTGCTCACCGGTCTGACCGGTGCAGAGGCTTTGTGGGTTTTGCCTCGGGTGAACGTTCTGGTGAGTTCGTTGTAGTCCCGTGTTGCTGCTGTTTCGAGTTTGGGTCAGTTTGGAGCTCGGTAGGCCTGTTTGGTGGATTTGGGGTTTCCTGGCTTGAACCGGTCTGACCGGTGAGCTACATCGGCCTGACCGGTGTAGGGGCCTTCTGTGGAAGTTCCCAGGTTTTACCAGCAGGGACCGGTCTGACCGGTGCTGCTCACCGGCCTGACCGGTGTAGGTCAGTGGTGCTCGAGTTGGTGTTCCGCTGCGTTCTCGAGTCCGTGAAGGTGGTTGTTGGTTCCTAGGACCAGTAGCACTCCAGTGGCTGCGTGGTCTTGGCCAACTTGGGTAGTTGAGTCGGAGACGTGATTTGGAAGCCGTGTTCGTCTTGTTGGAGTTCTCATCTCCTTCGAGAAGAATTTTTATCGGCTCCCATTCACTCCCCCCCTCTCTGGTTCGCCTAATCGGTCCTTCACCTACCAATCTTAGGAACAAGCCCCAAACAATCCCAAAGCGAAAGCGAAACTCAAGAAGCAAATGACTTAGGCGATCCGCAAAGTCCTAGGCGGACGGTCCGCAGTGACCGGGCGGACAGTCCGCGATGGGCTGGCGGACGGTCCGCGGGACCTCAGCGGACGGTCCGCAAATACTCACCGAGCAAACAGAATTGCACCTCGAAATACGGACGGTCCGTACCCTACCCGCGGACGGTCCGAGAGCAACTTGTACTGCGCGGACGGTCCGCGACACCCAGGCGGATGGTCCGCAAACCACTTGCAACGAAATGCAACCTCTCCGACGGATCGAACCACGAAGGCGCAAGAACAAGCGACGAACTGGACGAGCACAGGGCCGCGCGGACTGTCCGCGCCTACCAGGCGGACTGTCCGCCAGGTGCGGATAGAGCTGCTCGAGCCCGAAAACGAGAAGTCAACCCCTCCTATCCATCCATGGATCTCCCAAACGGCTTAAGCTCTTGAGTAAAGATTTGGGGGAGATGTGAAGCGTCCCTAGGAGATGCTATACCCCAAAACTTGAGACCTCAAACGAACTAAATCGCTGGGAATCGAATCGCAACCGAGCTCTACGAAAAAACTAGGGTTCCAACCGAAATCCTTCAATCGGAGGCCAAATCCAGAGATTGGGGGGTCAAGATCAAGCACAAAGATGCACAAGACATCTATCCATGATCCCTACCAACAAATCCGAACCCAAACACCTCAGAATCGAAGGAACAAGGCACGCACGAAAATCCAACGAAAATAGCTCGAAAAAGACACAAAAATCACACGAGCCACAAGAAGGAAATCGACGCAACCATGAATGCTTCCATACAGTCAGAGGTCAGATTCTCTACAAAACGGTGAAGAAAATCTACGCCTATAGAGCAAGGAAATGAGAAGCAGTCCAGATGGATGGTTTGCCCAGAAAACCCTAGAGCTATATATATGAGTCCCTCTGGGTTGGGCAAATGACCAAGCTACCCCTAGCACTTAAACTTAAGATAAAATCTCCTCAGGGGCATATAGGTCATGTAGCACTCCTCTTCATCGCACGGCCACGCCTTCGCCTCAGTCCGCATCCTCCCGACGCAAGCCCTGCGATCCCACCACGTGTCCGCCAGCATCGAAGCTTCTCGGCGCGCCCGGATCCTGTCTCCACCCGCCGAGCCTCCGGTCTTGGTTTTGTGGCTCAACCAAGTAACTCGACAGTTTTGTGGTGAACCGCCGCAAACCCCGCGTGCAGACTCCGGTCGTGAGCCGCCACCCTGCACCGGCTCCGGTCGACGACTTCGTCTTGCTTTTCTTGCCACCATGCGGCCCGCACATGACCCCGCTGGCCACCGGGTCCCTCAAGCCGAGCCTACTTGTCTCTCCACTCCTCGGAGGCCCCGCAAGGCATAGACCTTTCGCGCCCGCTCTTCACCTGCACCAACACGAGTCAAGCCGCAACCTGCACCTGCAATACTCGGTCAAGAATCAGTCCACACCACGTTGTCAATCACTCATCACACCAGGGAGCGACCATCCACCGGTCCTCGGACGCTCCTGTCCTCAATCTCCCCCTTGATGAGTGCATTGACAACACACACATAGTAACCAATTTAGAGAAAAGAGAAAAAGAAAAGAAACGACTGAAAAACTCAAGCAAGTGATCAAAAGCCAAACAAAAGCCAAGAAGAGATCACTTGAGAGAGAAAAATCTCGGTCCCCTAAGACAAGGGCCACGGCTCGATACAACCAAGATAAAATGCTCCAAAATTGCCGACTCCTCAAGGTGAGGCAAAAGGGCTCGACACCATCGGCAAAAGAGCACAACTAAAATTCAGGCGAAAAAGAGCTCCCAAATGCATATGAATGCAAGCTCCCCCTGAACAAATGCATTTCTCCCCCAAAACAAGAATTGGGTACTATCTCTCCCCCTTGTTGGTAATGCATGAATCAAGTCTACAAATGCAAGCATGTGCTTCTCAAATAGACATAGAACACTACAACATGCTGAAACGAGACATAGACAAGCTAAATTGCCACAAATTTAGCACAAGCATCGCCAACGAGATAGATAGGGACGTACAAGCATGTGACATAGCCATGATCAAGATAAAGCAATTTTTCACAAAAAAACTTCCCTCTCATGAGCATAGGACCTAAACATGATCAAAATGAGCACAAACAACATATAACTCACAAACTTCATGCAAGGTTACAAATTCTCATCACAAGATCATCATAAACACCTACAAGCTATCTCATGTCATGTCAAAGCCACCGAGCCATGTGTTCACTTCTAAATGTGAGACTTCTCAACGGTGAACATCATGCAATGGTTTAGCACCCAAGATAAGGAATTTAAAGCATACATGACATAGAAGCATATTTTTCAAGCACAAGCATTTCACATACCGATTTCAAGATTTACAAATTAAGCATGGTACATGAAGTGCCTTTGCGGCAAAAAGAAGCTTAGGCTTCTCCACAAGGTAGCATGTAGGCTAAACATCCATGATGATAGATGGGTCTTTGACCCCATATGAAAAGAACAAGGTTCCAAGCACAAATTAAGCACGCTATAGCCATAAGTGCACAAATTTAGCATGAAAGGCATTCAGCTCATAAGAGAGGAACATATATAGTATTTTCACAAAAATAAGCCATCCACAAGCACATACATCCCAAAACTATCAAGAGCATCGCTATCCACCGTATGAGCATCAAAAGCAAAGTCATAATCTCCTATCTAGCATATCATAGTGATCCAAGTATATAGGAGAAGCACATCTCATATGATACATATGCAGTCTATGATACAAAGATGCAAACATGATATGATACATAAATGAAAATGCAATATCAATATGTACATCAAACCCCCAACCAAAGCTCAAAAGGGGAAAAGAACACCAAGCTCCCCTCGCAAACGGGCAAATGTAGCTTGGTCCAAAGGCTTGGTTAGGATATCGGCAAGCTGCTTTTCGGTTGGCACGTGGATGAGGTCTATGTTTCCCTTCTCAACATTGTCTCTCAGGAAGTGGTACCTCACCTCTATATGTTTGGTTCTGGAGTGAAGCACGGGATTTTTGGCAACGCTAATGGCACTCGTGCTATCACACATGAGAGGTACATGGGAACACTCCTCACCAAAGTCACTCAGCGTGTATGTGATCCAAAGCAGCTGTGCGCAACAACTAGCGGCAGCAACAAATTCGGCTTCTATGGTAGACTGAGCTACACTAGACTGTTTGCGAGAAGACCAAGAAACAAGCGAAGATCCCAAAAACTGGCAAGTCCCCGAAGTTGACTTCCTATCGACCCGACACCCCGCAAAGTCGGCATCCGAAAACCCAAGAAGCGAAAGAGAAGAGGACGCCGAGTACCAAATACCAAGCTCAGGAGTGTATCGAAGATACCTGAAGATCCGCTTGACGGCCTGCCGGTGTGAAGTCCTCGGCGACGCCTGAAAACGAGCACACAGACACACAGAAAATTGAATGTCCGGCCTCGTCGTCGTCAAGTACAAGAGGGAGCCGATCATGCTCCGGTACTCCTTCTGGTCCACGGGCTCTCCGTCCTCGTCCGCATCCAACGCTATAGTCGTACTCATCGGTGTCGACAGGGGCTTCGAGTCGTCCATCTTGAACTTCTTGAGGATGTCCTTCGTGTACTTGGCTTGATGCACAAAGGTTCCCTCCTTCGCCTGCTTGATCTGAAGCCCGAGAAAGAACTGCAATTCTCCCATCATGGACATCTCGAATTCTTTGCTCATGTCCTCTGCAAACCTCGCAACCAAAGAGTGAGACGAGCCGCCAAAGACAATATCATCCACATACACCTGAACAATTAGGATATCATCGCCCTGCCTGAGGAGAAAAAGAGTCTTATCAACTTTACCCATCTCAAACCCCTTGCTGAACAAGAACCCCCTCAAATGGCCATACCAAGCACGGGGAGCTTGTTTCAGCCCATACAACGCCTTCCTCAACCTATACACCCGGTGAGGAAACTCAGCACTCTCAAAGCCCGGTGGTTGCTTCACATAAACCTCTTCTTCTAAAAACCCATTCAAGAAGGCACTCTTCACATCCATTTGGTACAACTTGAACCCTTTAGCCACGGAAAAGGCTAGAAGGATCCTAATTGCCTCCAAACAGGCTACAGGAGCAAATGTCTCCTCATAGTCTATCCCCTCCTTCTGACTATACCCCTGAGCAACCAACCTCGATTTGTTTCTCACCACCTCACCATTCTCACCCTCTTTGTTCTTCCACACCCATTTTGTCTCTATAGGTTTGCAATGTGGTGGTGGCTCTACCAACTCTCAAACTTGGTTTCTCTCAAAGTTCTCTAATTCCTCATGCATTGCGTTCACCCAATTAGGATCAGAGAGAGCGTGTCCAATGTCTTTTGGCTCAAAGGTAGCAACAAAAGCCGAATGAGCAAAGTGAGAAACATTCCAGGACCTTGACCGTGTCGTACGTTCATTGATGTCGCCGATGATTCTTGAGGGAGGATGGTCAACTTGAACGCGCCTCGGTGCCTCTCACCTGGAGACAACCTCCCTCTCAGCTGCAGCTTCCACTTGATCTTGCTGGATCGTAGTCGGTGTGGGGGCTGGGCCATCCTACACCGTAGTCGTCGTAGTGGAAGTAGAGGGTACATGCTCGGCTGGAGATTCATCATCACCATCATCCTCTCCAGCATCATCATCCTCATCTTCAAAGATCTTCTTGCCAATCTCGTCGTCACCTGCACACTCAAAAACAGACGAACTGCATGGCTGGGTCTCGTCGAAGGTAACCTCAAAAACAGACGAACTGCATGGCTGGGTCTCGTCTGAACCCGATCGAATTCGGATTGACACAGAGCACGGAACAAGTAGTCGACCGCCTTATTGTTGGCGTCGAACATATCCCTCGATCCTGGAGCTAGGAAGTTCATCGGATGAACATAAGCTGTGTTCACCGTGACATCCCACAAGATCTGACCCTTGCCGCGGAGGAAAGCAGCCATCCGCCTCTGCCACATCTGGTAGTTCTTACCATCAAAGTGTGGAGGACCCGAACCCCGTTCCTGGTACGCCATCTTTGGATCTTAGACTGGTTAGAATCACGAAGATCCATAACCGGCTCTGATACCAATTGAAGGACCGATTAGGCGACCAGAGAGGGGGGAGTGAATGGGAGCCGATAAAAATTCTTCCGAAGGATGAACTCGACCTATGTCCCAAATTCACAACCTAGGATTCCCACACAAGCTTGCCAAGGTCGCGTAGTCACAATGGACCTACCAACCTTAGGAACAAGCCCCAAACAATCTCAAAGCGAAAGCAAAACTCAAGAAGCAAAGGACTTAGGCGATCTGCAAAGTCCCAGGCGGACGGTCCGCAGTGACCGGGCGGACAGTCCGCGATGGGCTGTCGGACGGTCCGCGGGACCTCAGCGGATGGTCCGCAAATACTCACCGAGCAAACAGAACTGCACCTCGAAATATGGACGGTCCGTACCCTACCCGCAGACGGTCCGAGAGCAACTTGTGCCGCGCGGACGGTCCGCGACACCCAGGCGGACGGTCCGCAAACCACTTGCAACGAAACGCAACCTCTCCGACGGATCGAACCACGAACGCGCAAGAACAAGCGACAAATTGGACGAACATAGGGCCGTGCGGACTGTACGCGCCTACCAGGCAGACTGTCCACCAGGTGCGGACAGAGCTGCTCGAGCCTGAAAACGAGAAGTCAACCCCTCCTATCCATCCATGGATCTCCCAAACGGCTTAAGCTCTTGAGGAAAGATTTGGGGGAGATGTGAAGCATCCCTAGGAGATGCTATACCCCAAAACTTGAGACCTCAAATGAACTAAATCGCCGGGAATCGAATCGCAACCGAGCTCTACCAAAAAACTAGGGTTCCAACCGAAATCCTTCAATCGGAGGCCAAATCCGGAGATTGGGGGGGTCAAGATCAAGCACAAAGATGCACAAGACATCTATCCATGATCCCCACCAACAAATCCGAACCCAAACACCTCAGAATCGAAGGAACAAGGCACGCACGAAAATCCAACGAAATTAGCTCAAAAAAGACACGAAAATCACACGAGCCATAAGAAGGAAATCGACGCAACCATGAATGCTTCCATACACTCGGAGGTTAGATTCTCTACAAAACGGTGAAGAAAATCTACGCCTATAGAGCAAGGAAATGAGAAGCAGTCCAAATGGATGATTTGCCCAGAAAACCCTAGAGCTATATATATGAGTCCCTCTGGGTTGGGCAAATGACCAAGCTACCCCTAGCACTTAAACTTAAGATAAAATCCCCTCAGGGGCATATAGGCCATGTAGCACTCCTCTTCATCGCACGGCCACGCCTTCGCCGCAGTCCGCTTCCTCCCGACGCAAGCCCTGCGATCCCGCCACGTGTCCGCCGGCATCGAAGCTTCTTGGCGCGCCCAGATCCCGTCTCCGCCCGCCGAGCCTCCAGTCTTTGTTTTGTGGCTCAATCAAGTAACCCAACGGTTTTGTGGTGAACCGCCACAAACCCCGCATGCAGACTCCGGTCGTGAGCCGCTAACCTGCACCGGCTCCGGTCGACGACTTCGTCTTGCTTTTCTTGCCACCATGCGGCCCGCACTTTACCCCGCTGGCCACCGGGTCCCTCAATCCGAGCCTACTTGTCTCTCCACTCCTCGGAGGCCCCGCAAGGCATAGACCTTTTGCGCCCGCTCTTCACCTGCACCAACACGAGTCAAGCCGCAACCTGCACCTGCAATACTCGGTCAAGAATGAGTCCACACCACGTTGTCAATCACTCATCACACCAGGGAGCGACCATCCATCGGTCCTCGGACACTCCTGTCCTCAAACCCCTACAACAAAACATGCAACAATTGTTAGGGCACTATTAATTAATATACTCTGCACAGTTTGTTGAGGAACGTCCGCAGGTTAAGAAAGAAATAACTTACTCATTAATGATTTGTTCGAAAGGGTTAGTATCAGTCTTAAATGTCTTCAATGAATCAAGATAGTAGACCTTCCGCTGCTTCAGAACGATCGCCACTGCAATCCAGTGGTTCGTACTGAGATAAGCGGTAAGCATGAAATTCTTTTTAGCATATAGTTCGAAGGCATTGCACATATAGGACACAGAGAAAGCAAGAGTGTTTTTCGTGCTGTTCAACGTTGTCGAGCAAAGGCATTCAGGATCAAGGAAGGCAACTGCAGCGCACGTCTTCTCAACTTCTACAGCCATATTCCTATTAGTAAGAAAAAACAAAGTGTAAGGAGGCAAAAATACATGGTAAAGATGATGTGAGGCAAAAAGCACATTTCGATAGAGAATGATTAGTGAGAAGCAGATTAAATTTTTAAGCAACTTACAGGATGAAGCAGCGGAGAAGTGTCAGATCCAAAGCATCCAAGTTGAAGAGATTGTACAAATCACTGAGTTACAAGTGAGAAGCAGATTAAGTTTTTCTGTGTTTTCAGGATGACGAGGAGGTGGGGATGCAAGTTTTTCAGGACGAGGAGGAGGTCCGAATGGAACGTCTTGCGGATGTGGGGATTGAGGAGGGGGAGGAGGAGGATGTGGGGAACCATGTGAGGAAGGAACCTGTACCGTACTTTGTGAACTACAAGGAATCTCTACCGTAGCCTGTGAACGAGATTTACATATTGGTGCTCCCTTGATGTCAATCCGACACCTTCTCCACTGTAACCTCTGTCCTTCAGCTTGTCCGAGTTTCATCACCTCGTCATTAGGAGGGTATTCCACCAGTTCATCCGCAAAGATAGTATATACAGTGAGCACTTCAACCACAACACAGTCTTCATGAATCGGGACTGTTTGTAGTGTAGTGTGCTCTGGATGAACAAGACCAATTGCAGCCTCATATTGAAGACCCCTCCACGTGATCCATAGGCCACAGTGTGTGGGTTCAGTCAACATGCCTATAAGGTCTTCGTGTGTACGATCATCACAGCGCACCTCCGTCGCCAACTCTGCAGTGCCATCGATCAAACCTACATTATCTGCGGACGCACAACTGCTCTTCAGTGTGGCGGGTGAAGGGCTTGCGCGATTGGACACTGGTGACAACACCATCTGGTGACACCACCACCTCTGCATCTGCATGTTCTGCATCTGCATCTCAGCCACCAGTTCTTGCTTGATTTGTTCCTTTATCTTTTTCGTATCAACTGATGCGTCGGTCTTCGTCCTCTTCCTCTTCCTGTACATCTCGACGTGCTGAGGCCATGCATACTTCCAGCCCTGGTAGCTGGAGACACCACGCACACGACCTGGTTGTTCAGGGCGGCCCAAGCACTGACTTAGCACATCATACTCTCTCTGCCCTGCCATTCCTGAAGATTCTGCACATGCAATCTTCTCCTTGATGTCTGCAGCCAATTTTTCTGCTTCTTTGTTATTGAACACTATCACGGCAACACGGTCTTTAATCACTAGCTTACTCCTTGCTCGCAGCCAATTCTTGGAACGATCGTCAGGGTAGGCGTCATATGGGTTGGGGATACCAGCTGCAGCTAATTGTCTGTCCTCTTCCTCCCATTGTTCTAGTTTCACAGTATAACCAGCTGGACCCATGCTGTGCTCTCTTGTGTTCCGGCTTCGGAGTTCTTTGAACTTGACACTAACAGATGAGGCTTGCTCGGTTTCCTCCTGTTTCATGAACTCCTTCCACTGTTCTGGGACAATAAACGGGTGCCTTGTAAATGGCTCAAGTCCTTTTCTGTTAAAATCTCGCCTAAGCTGAAATCTGAATTGTCTCCATGCCTTGGCTGCCGTGTTCCAAAAAAGCTTGAATGCCTACGGTTTCGCGTCTTCCTGGAACTTCAAGTGTTTCTGCACATGCTTATCAAATAAGTCCCACTTTTCATCATTGCTTAGTTCTTTGAATTCTGGCAAGTGCAAAGGTATCTTTTGTCTAGCAACGAGCCCCGCAAGCGCCCTGAACCTGCGCTTTTGAGTCAATGGTACTGGCATCCCCCCTATGTCGACCTCAGTGACTATCATTGTGTCACTTGGCCACTTTGTGGATGTCCTTGGCGCTCTACCTCGGCACTGAGCCCCACCCACCTGGTCTTGTTGTGCACTAGCAGTGCCATAACCCTCTTCTTCATCTTGTGGCCCAAGTCTATAGTCCTCGTCAGATTTATCCTGTGAATTAATAGTCAAGGGAATTATAGTAACTACTTTAGCCCACTGTAATATCATTGGTTCTTGGTAAACCATTAACATAAATGCAAAATCCAGTAACCAAAAAATTAGTTTAGGCAATGCGACCTTACCATTTTAAAGAGGAAGATGCAGGCTGCCTCTGTTGCTGATGAGGTACTTATTCAACTTGGAGAGAATGTGCACATGTACATAGGAACAAGAGCAAAACCAAATATAAGAGTCAATCTAAAGGGAAATGCTAAGTATGTATACCATCAACAGCTAAGTATGTCCATATGTACTTATACAAAGGAGCCACGGCATACCCTGCAATTCCCACAAGTACAAGTATATTTATACGCATTTATATAAAAAGAAAAGCAAACGCACGCATATGTTGTATACTTGATTATCTGAACGCATGTGTGCTGCATACGCTCGCTTGGCCTAATTGCATAAACTCGAGCAAATATACCAAATTACGTTGTTAATTTTACAGTTATTACTGAATTGTTGTTAATTTTACAATTATTACCGAGTTGGTAGAATGCATTTACCGAATTGTATAAGACATTTTTAGAGCGGCATACCATAAACTCAAATCCTAGATTTGCCACTGATCTTGTCACTGTCGGAGCGGAGGGATCTCTACTCCTCGTCGCTGCCTGCTCGCCGCCACGTCCTCGTCCTCGCGTCGACCTCGTGGCTAGATCCCTCCTCCTCCTGGTCATCGTCGTCGTCGCTGGATCCCTCCTCTAGTCGTCGTCGTCATCACCGCCGCCGCTGCTGGGTCCCTCCTCCTCCAGATCTCGCTGTCAGAGGTGTGGTGCGTGTCGCGCCGAGCGTGGTGTGGTGCGCGTCTCAGCGAAGGGGTGTAGCGTGCGTCACGGCGTGGGGGGAGGTGAGGGGGACGAAGGCGAGGGGGAGAAAGCGGCGGCGGCGGCTGTTGACGGTCGATTTCCGTCAAAATCCTTGTTTGAGCCAAAAATATAGGATACCCATAACCTACCCTTAAACCTTGTTAGTTTGGTTGATTGATTCTTTTCGATGGGTGACTTCCTTGTTGACAATGCTTACTTCGTATGAAGTGTGAGATCAAGCTTTGTCCTTTGCTTATTGTAGACCACATCGAAAGTGTTTTTCAAACCTTGCTAATGTTTGTTTGTGCTAACTTTTTGCATTTGCATTTTGCATCCATCTCTTTGTCATCATCCACTTTATGTTAGCTTGGGACCTTTTTGTGAAACTTTAGGATGAATGCTTTCATATCTATGTTAATGCTTGCCGGCATGCGTTACTACTTTTTGCAATCTTGTGTAAACATGGTGTTTAGACATGATTGGAGACCACCATCATTTAGTCTTATACCCCGAGCTATCATGTTACATTAGTTGGTTTGAAAACTTTGCAATGTGTCCTACTTTTCTTGCACTATAAAGAATTGTTAATCTTGGGATGAACATGGTGTTTTGACCTTGGTTAATAAATCTCTATGGGAATAGAAAGTTTGGCAACCACTTTGTAAGCATGGAGCTTAGAATTTGGTGTAAACATTGTTTTGTTTTTATACCATCCTATCATTTGCATGCACGCTTGCACTCACGTACACCCATTAGGATTTTCGCTAGATTAACTATTCCACAAGTGAAGATCTTAGGGATGTCATGGTTTGTTGGCATAGGGTGAGTATTCCGGCCGTCACCTCGGGGGTACTTTGTGCATTATAGTTATTTTGCAGGCATGGCGAATCACTCCCATGAGTTTGTAATAAAAGCTGAAATCAAGATCATCAACACCTCCAAAATCCCGAAAGGAGCACTGCTGTTTTCATCAAGATTAAGCACATGTTCAGAGATGTACAAAAGGGGAAAATTGGATATTCAAGTGCTCCATTAAGTCTACTTTCCAATGCATCAAGAATCAACATTTTAGGAGACCCATGCAAGAAGTTACAACCAAATCTTTGGGCGTCACACATTCTGAAATCAGCCCGGGACAGCTTGCACCAACAAAGTAAAAATGGCGTAACTCTCTTGTTCGGAGTCCGATCGGGATGACTGACCACTCATTGGAAAGATAATTTCAAGCACTTTGCAATGGAGTGATGATTCAGTACATACTCAGTTCTGGAAGTAGAAGAAAAACTCGTGGAAGATGAACCAGCGATAAGGGACAACATGGAAGGAGAAGAAGATGGGATGAGAAACAATTGGGATCCAGGCTCGTGGCAAAGGGCGGACATTGAAGGATGAACAAGGGCAACAATGTGATGATGATCTCCTCACATGGTGGTAGGACTCCAAGAATTTTAAGATGGTTCATCATCTTTCGTGCCTAGCAACATGCTAAGCATGGGGGAAGACTTGGTGGTCGAAAGAAGACCGCATGGAGTTCAAGGATCACGGTTGCTGCAGATGCCGATCTTCCTTCTTCCATGCTAGGCACAATGCTTAAGCATGGGGGAGGGCGCGCTACATCACAAGCATCAAAGGACGGTAACAATTCCTCAACCCTCTCTTTGTCCTTGTCTTTCTAAATGCTTGTATATATGTATATGCCTTCAACAACCTTAGATGCAACTTTTGTATGTCTCTCTTGTTAAATAACATGGCTTCTAGGAGTACAACCTAGTTTTTGTTTTTGTTTATTGTCATCACCTTGTGCTCACCATGATGAAATAATTTTGGCTTGATCTTGCTCGTTGATATATGATGACCGTTGCCGCTTTGTTTAAACTTTGTGCTTGTTTATGCATGATTAAGCTATTGCTCTCTCTAATACAAATCTGAAATTAATTAAATGCTAGCTTAATCTTTTGTGGAGGTCATGATAAAAATAAAGACCCATGGTTTCTTTTATGCTCTCAACTTTGGATGGGTCGAAGGACATATTACTTTTTGCTTTTAAAAGTCATGCTAACCTTGTCATTAATACCTCTTGCATTTTGCTCTACCTATCCAAAGCCTTATATATTGAGTGCAACCATAGATTACAAGAGTTATTGTTGGGTGAATTGATTCAAGGATCGATTCTCTGGCTCGTGACTAAGAAGCTGGTCATTCCGTTTTTTGCGTAACTTGTCTTTTGCTAGCCTATTTTATCTGTGCATTGTGAGCTCCCACATCGGAAGTTTTGCAAACTTCGCCGGATATCCACCCTTTAAACCAACATCATCTTTTGTGTTAACCTCCTTGACCTACCTATCACTTGAGTATGGAGACGACACATCACAAGAAGGTGCTTCAAAGGGAAGACTCAAATTCCATCTCATCAAGACATCCGGTACCTACCTTAACACCACTTCCTCTTTGCTCGGGGATGAGCAAACGTCTAAGCATGGGGGAGGAGGTAGGTACTATGCAAATTAGAGTTCTAGGGGAGATAAAAAATGAATAAGATGAGAGGAGAAAATAAAAAAAAATTCAAAGCACCTCGCACCAGTGAAAGGAAAAAAGAGAGGAAAAAGAAAAAAAGAGAAGAAAAAGAAAAAGAAAAAAAAGAGAGAGTAATAATAATCTCCCCGGTTCTCTAGTTGCTTAAGGATTTTTCAAGGACTTCAAGATCAAGACCCATACTCATTTTTTTCCAACCACGTGCAATCCGATAACGAGGACTTCGTTGGGGCCTCGGGATCATTCTTTGCCATTTGCACATGTCCACCTATCTAAAAGTGTGAGTTCTTTCTCTCCCCCCTCCTTGTGAACATTATTTTTTCCAATGACCTTTTTGACGAGTCACGATAAGTCCATGAGAAGCTTGCCTTGTTTTGATAATAGTCTCGACTTTAACATCTTGGTAGGGATAAAAACTTTCCTATGAGCTCCAAATAAAACCCTTCCACCTACAAACATGAGAGGGAAAGGATATAGATCAAGTAGGCTTGAGAGAGTTGTGAGATGAGAGAGTTCATGAGCAAGATGCAAGAAGGTTTAAATTTTTGTACTTGGTTTAGCTCTTTTATTCACCTCGTTCTTCACTTCAAAAGTTTCTAAGACCTATTCGAATTTTGTGGAGCATGATTAATTACTTGTGAAAAGAGCTTAAATGATATATACCCTCCATAGAGATGAAAGCTAGCTACATTATGGAACTTTAACAAATATAAACTAGGAGAGCATTATGTTTTCTCATGTATGATCAAGTGCAAGGTATGAACATTGAAAGGCAATACTGACGTCCATTAAAGGCTTACTCGAGGACGAGCAAGGTTTAAGCATGGGGGTATGTTGACGGTCGATTTCTGTCAACCAAGAGCACTTGTTACACTTTGGTTTGAGCTTTGAATTATAACTAACCCGCCACTAGGCATACTAATGATGTAATAAGTTCACACTTGCATGTGGTTTTTGGAGTTTATTGTTTACGCAGGAAATCAACGTTAAAGAGGAGACTTTCGGGATAAGTTCATCAAGCACTTTATGAGAAGATCATGAAGCCCGTCACAAGTCAAGACATGAAGTGAACACGACTCCAAATGACCCAAGGACCGAAGCATCAACACGTGAAACTCCGGTGACTAGGAGGTTTACCAACGAGATCAACTCAGCCCGAGAGATATTCTCGCAGCCCAGAACATCACGATCTTTCGGTGCAGATTCAGAGACTTAAACGGCCTCTAATGGCAAAAGTTTGACTACCAAAGTTGTGGGCCTCGACGATACCTTCGATTTGGACATATGGAAGGCCCAATTCGGGTCAAGGAGCTAGGAGATATGACCCCCGAAATGCCAGCTGCGCAGACAAGTCCGAAATCAGACAGATTATCTTCCGAGACTGTTTTGGGGATGTTATCTTCGTTTCCAAGGAAAGCAATGAATACCAAAGTTGAAGATAATTTCGTGGCACACAACCTGGACACAGAATTTGCATTATTTGGAGTCCTGACGTGGGAGATATGGCGCCGGCAAGGAAGGGCTGCGAATCAGGAAAATCTGGACGAGGCTGATTTTATGGAAACCAAGTTTGCTTCTCTCCCAAGGAGGATCTCGTGCAAGGCAAGGTGGAGCACACCCCAAGGCACCCCAAGGGCATAAATACAACCCCTAGGCGCCCCAAGATGGTTACCCATCCATCCATTCATCAGAGAGTCGCCGACACGAAGGAGAAGCACCGGGAGGAAGACGACGGCCGCCGCAAGTCCTCGAAGTTGTCTAGGAGATGGCCTAGGCCTACCCTAGCCGCCATGGCCGCCTTGCACGGTTGAGCCATGGCGTAGTTCCGGAGCTAGTTGAGGTCATCAATGGTATGTACTCGGTGGAGATGATCTAAACGCATTTATTATGTGAGTAAAGTACTTCATGTCATCCGATCTTTTAGCGACTCGATTCCTCCTTTTATGATTTTGCTCTCGCTTGGCTATGCTTCGTCTTCAATCTATTCTATAGATAGATTGCTTGGGGTGCTCTTGTTGTCATGGTGGCTAGAGGTGCATACCGGATCGACCAAGTGTTTTCAACTTGTTCTTCTCGAACTCGCCCTAGGCTAACCCGCACGAATAGGAGTGCGTTGTGACAGGACGGTGGCTCCAAAAGGCGGGCGTCTTCGGAATCGGACCGGAGGATAGTAGTTTAAAGATGGCTTTGGATGAGATGCATGTCGCACTTGCTCTTTTGGCTAGAACTACGACTAGAAGACGATAGGCCTTAGTTTCCCTTGCTTGCTCCTTACCTTGTCGATGTTCATGGATGCGATCAACCTTATGCTATAACTCATATATCTTTAAGGTTTATCTTCTTATGCAATCAATGCTTCGTGTTAGGTTAGATCGATAGGTTAGATGGAGAATCCTGGGAGTTTGCTTCCGATCCTTGGATTGACAAATCTAGGGAGGACCCTCCTTGGTGAAAAAGGCACCAAGTCACCCGTAGGCTTGCGGTGAACTTGAGCACGGTTTTGAACCGTCAACAGCGGCTCGAGGGGAGAGTGGGAGGAGACTGCGTGAGGGAGGCGTCCTTCCCTACTAACCTAGCGCGAGTGGGCTTGTGTGGGCCTTAAAACGAGTAATGTAGTCAAGTACTACTCTGCTACTAGTATAGTATATCATAAACATGAGATAAAAAATCTAATTTTAAGAAATTTGGTTAAACAAGTGTGGCTGTTGATAAGACTGCATCAGCTGGGCGCATCACCAAACTAGATTGTAGCTGCAAAGGAACTAGTTAGCTAGATGGCTTCTTTTGTGCTGGTGCCTCAAGTTCAGCTAGCCTTGTCTCTAGTTTTGCAACTCTTTCTGCCAGCTCAGCATTCTTCTTTAGAAGTTCAATCTCCTGCCTCTTTGGTGCGGCTTTAAGCTGCTCATCCTGCTTGTCGATTCCTTTCTAGATGTAGTCAATGTCATCCTGAGTAACAGCACGTTCCTAAAACAAAGGAAAAAATTATATTGATGCAAGCTTCATAACAGTTGTAATTTACAAGAAAGATGTTTAGCTCTAACTAGTTTCAAAACTTGCCTGCTTCTCTTCAGCCGATTCCTTGAGCTTGTTGATTTTAGTCCAAATCCTGTCAATGTCATGTGCAGCAACTTCCTACAACAAATGGAAATTGATGCATTAGAACAATTGATCAGTGAAGATGTGAAGGTACAAGGACAAATCGTGAGTGATGGTTTCAGAACTTGCCTCATGGTCTTTAGAATCGTCACCAGAGTTGTTGCCAGAGTCATCGCCGGAGTTGTTGCCGGAGTCATCGCCGGAGGAGATGAGGTCTACCACCACTCTTCTGCCCGGGTCGTCGCCGGAGGAGTCCGCGCTCACCTCAATGCGCGTGGACCGCTACTTCCTTCGCGTTGAGGAAAAAAACCCTACCTCTCCATGGTGGGCATCGCTGGAGTCCGCCAACTTGGCCCTTGCGCGCGTGTACGGCTTCCTCCCCAAGGCTGACGAAGAACCAGCCTCTTCCATGGAGCGTCGAGGAAGACGCACGGGGGCGGCGCGCTGGGACGGCTCCTCTTCGTCGCTGCAGAACCTCACTCTCTTGGCGGGGGCGGCGGACAGCACCGAGGAAGACGGACGGGGACGTGGCCGCGGGGCCTCCTCCTTGCAGAACCTCCCCCTAGAGTCGCGGGCCATCCCTGCGACGCAGACGAGGCTGCGACGGAGACGAGGAAGGCGGAAGCCGGAGAAGGGGATAGAAGGCGGAAGGTGGGGCGGAGCGTTTATTAAAAAGGTTCGGATGCGCAAATGATACGATGATTAACAACCACCTGTCGCCAATGAAGGGGCGGGGCGAGGTCTATTCGAATGAAGAACAGTTTGCTTTTCCCCTTTCAATCTGCAATCAAATTTTGTATCACGTATCTCTCCGTCAACCGTAATCCAAATTTGATTATATTTGTTTCTGAATTTTTCTAAAATCTACATCTATTCATTTATGACATTTTTTCATATGTAATTCCATTTCTTGGATGTTGTTTATACACTTATATTGTTCCTTATAAGTACAACATAGAAATAATATTTGTTTTACACAACTATTACTAATGAAACTTTGCATTTCGTAATCTTATGGTGAACATAAGGTTATGTTAAAATTTTAAATGCATATGAGTTCGAACATGTTTTAAAGTGTGGAAAACTTCAATGTTGAAGTAACAATCTAAGAAACTATGTGAGAGATGTAGGCATTTGTACACAAGTATAATCTTTCGTTTTCGAAACCATTTGAATTTTTGTAGACAAGCTTAGGGACTTAAATTATGTTGCCAAGTCAATTTGTAGAATTTTTAGAACACACTAAGACGTTATTATAAATATTATATCGTAAACAAGAGATAAAAAATCTAATTTTAAGAAATTTGTTAGACAAGTGTGGCTGGTGATATTTTATTCAAATAGTAAATTACCAACTATGAATTGTTTGTATTTTTCACGAATTTTTTGGTGCTGTTTATGGGCTCTAATATTTGAGGGAAGCAAATTTCAATTCAGAAAAAATAGTGTTGGGCCCACGCGTCAGCGTCAGAAGCCTATATAAAAAAAAGATAACCGTAGCCTGCCCGACCGTCAAAGGCGATGCGGGTAGACTAACCCTCGTCGCCAACAAGTGCTCCATTGTCCGAAATGCTCCTGTCCGAATGAATATGCATCCGCCCCGGCGACGCTGGTAGACTAACCCTCGTCGCCAACAAGTGCTCCATTGTCAGAAATGCCCCTGGCCGAATGAATATGCATCCGCCCCGGCAGAGTGAAGGAGACGAGGAAGGCGAAAGCCGGAGAAGGGGATAGAAGGCGGAAGGCGGGGCGGAGCGTTTATTAAAAAGGTTCGGATGCGCAAATGATACGATGATTAACAACCACCCGTCGCCAATGAAGGGGCGGGGCCAGGTCTATTCGAATGAAGAACAGTTTGCTTTTCCCCTTTTAATCTGCAATCAAATTTTGTATCACGTATTTCTCCGTCAACCGTAATCCAAATTTGATGATATTTGTTTCTGAATTTTTCTAAAATCAACATCTATTCATTTATGACATTTTTTCGTATGTAATTCCATTTCTTGGATGTTGTTTATACGCCTTATATTGTTCCTTATAAGTACAACATAGAAATAATATTTGTTTTACACAACCATTACTAATGAAACTTTGCAATTCGTAATCTTATGGTGAACATAAGGTTATGTTAAAATTTCAAATGCATATGAGTTCGAACATGTTTTAAAGTGTGGAAAACTTCAATGTTGAAGTAACATTCTAAGAAACTATGTGAGAGATGTAGACATTTGTACACAAATATAATCTTCCGTTTTCGAAACCATTTGAATTTTTGTAGACAAGCTTAGGGACTTAAATTATATTGCCAAGTCAATTTGTATAATTTTTAGAACACACAAAGATGTTATTATAATTATTATATCATAAACAAGAGATAAAAAATCTAATTTTAAGAAATTTCGTTAGACAAGTGTGGCTGTTGATATGTTATTCAAATACTAAATTACCAACTATGAATTGTTCGTATTTTTTATGAACTTTTTAGTGCTGTTTATGGGCTCTAATATTTGAGGGAAGCATGTTTCAATTTAGAAAAATAGTGTCAGGCCCACGCGTCAGCGTCAGAAGCCAATATAAAAAAAGATAACCGTAGCCTGCCCGACCGACAAAGGTGATGCGGGTAGACTAACCCTCGTCGCCAACAAGTGCTCCATTGTCCGAAATGCCCCTGGCCGAATGAATATGCATCCGCCCCGGCGACGCTGGTAGACTAACCCTCGTCGCCAACAAGTGCTCCATTGTCCGAAATGCTCCTAGCCGAATGAATATGCATCCACCCTGGCGACGCTGGTACACTAATCCTCATCGCCAACAAGTGCTCCATTATCCGAAATGCCCCTGGCCGAATGAATATGCATCTGCCCCGACCCCGGCCCCCTTCTTCTTCCCCGATCTGAGCTCCACCGCCGCCGCCCGCCCGTCCTTCCCCGCCGTCGCGCACATGTCGCACTACGCCGATTCGTCTGGAGGTGCACGTGCGAGGAGCAGGGTTCAAGGTTGCCGGAGCAGCCGCAATCACTCCATCTGCTTGGATCCAGTCGGTGAGCTAAGCGGCTTTCCACTGGTCCCTTGCCCGGACTGTGGTATGGCTCGGGTGGTGGAGGGGCGGACGCAGAAGGAAGGTGAAAACCACGGTCGTCTTTATTTCAAGTGTGCAAGGAACTCGGTGAGTAGTCTGCTGTGTCTCCCAAATCTAAGTTAGGGTTCTTATGTGCTTTTGATTCTGCAGTACACCAAGAATTGTGGATTTTATTGTTTCCATAAGGAGTATCTCCAGATGCTGAAGGATGCTGGCGTCATTGTTTTTCGACCGTCAAACCGGGTAGACGCGGTCGATGAAGTAGTTGATTCAGTGGAATGTCAAATTGGGAGCGGCGAGCAGAGGCGAGCACTAGAGGACAAGCAGAGGAAGAAAGCACTGGAGGAGAAGATGGACAATGTGATCTGGAAGATGAACTTGATTATTGTGGCTGTTGTTTGTGTAGTATTTGGATGTTTACTGGGGATGTATGCTGGGGATGTATGCTGCAAAGTGGTGCTTTTGCTTCATCTGTGTGGATGAAGAATGAAAAATTTGTCACATATGACAAACTTAAATGTATGAATGAAGAATGGATGGAATGACAATTGGGTCACAAATCTTAATGTGTCACACATCACAAAATTCATCAATTCATCTGTGCTGACATTTCATTGCAGCACGAGGCAAAGGAAACGTGGATTAACACAAACAGAGTAACAAACTTGTGGCATAACTCTGGCATACACATTGCAATTCATTGTGAACTACTGCCATATAATGACACAAACAGAGTAACAAACTTCTGGCATACACATTGCAATTCATTGTAAGTTGCTGCCATAGACATTGCAATGCGTTAAAGGAGACATGGATTGATCTACCGCATCTCTTAGATCTACTAGTTCATCACAAGTTC
The DNA here is from genome assembly GCA_036936925.1 of Cenchrus fungigraminus. NCBI lineage: Eukaryota > Viridiplantae > Streptophyta > Magnoliopsida > Poales > Poaceae > Cenchrus > Cenchrus fungigraminus. The sequence goes on along the minus strand of CM072768.1, from coordinate 114,472,656 downwards.
AACATACACACAGGAGGAACATATTAACAGAGGATCTACTAGTCCATCACAAGTTCAACAAACACACAGGAAGAACACATTAACAGAGGAACAAATTAATTAAGCAGAGGTAGTTGCCGCCGGAGGAGCCCCATCGTCGGAGTCGGAGTCGGAGTCGGAGCCGGAGCCGGAGCCGTCGAGGCTGCCATCGTCGCCGCCGTCGTCGTCGACGGGGGCGAGCACTCCTCTCTCCAGGTCCCCAACCAAGATATTGATCTTGAAGGCATAATCCTTCACGGTCATCTGCAGCAGATCATTGGGTACTGGGACCCCGAGATGAACGGCCACCTTTCGAAGCTTCACGAAAGCATCGCGGAACAAGTTCACTGACCAAGTGGCTTCGTCAGCATTTAGTGGAGGAGCACGCACGACCGCCATGGGCTGCGGCGCTAGCGCCTCCTCGGGCTCGTCGGGCGGGGGCGGCTTCACCTCCTCGGGCTCGTTGGGTGGGGGCGGCGGCACCTCCTCGGGCTCGTCGGGCGGGGGCGGCGGCACCTTCTCCCTCCCCCGCTTCCTGGATGGCTCGCTTGACGATGCCATGCGCGCGCTTGAGGAAGAAGAAGCTCTTGGATTCACTTCTTGGTGACCGGAGACGGTGGTGCTGGGGTTTTCTTGGTGCCGCGGTTGACGAAGTTCTTGGCCGGTCGGGATTTATATTGACAAGACGGCGAACCGTCAGGCGGCCGGTCACGCGCCTCGGAACTCGTGTCCGCTCAGGAGAGCTCTTGGCCACAAAAAGAGTCATGTGGTCACAAGGAGACGTGTGACTGTTCATATTTTATTCAAAATACCAAATGCCCAACTACTCCTATGAGTTGTTCGATTCTTAAAAAAACTATGAATTGTTCGTATTTTTATTAATTTTTAGGTGCTGCTTTTTGGGCCCTAATTTTTTAGAGAAGCAAGTGTCATTTCAAAAAAAAAGTGTCGGGCCCACGCGTCAGCGTCAGTAGCCTAGTATAAAGAAGGTAACCATTTCCCGCCCGCGCACCAGCCAACAAAGCGACGCGGGTTTGCTAACCCGCGTCGGCATTGACTATCCATTTTGCAAAATGAATATTCAACCGCCCCCTTCTTCTTTCCGAATGGATAAGCGCAGCACTTTCCTTAAAAAACGCAGAGGAGGCGTGAGAGGAGGCGTGGAGACAGAGACGACGATGAGCGCCGGCGAGGGGCCAAGCAGCGGACGACCCCGCGCACCCGGGATCGAGGAGAACCGGAACGCGAAGCGGTGCCGCAACTGGAACCGCGCACGTGCCGGCGAGGTGGCGGCGAAGAGGGAGATGACGATGAGCGCCGGAGAGGGGCCAAGCGACGGTGGAGTGAACCCAATGCCGGAGACGAGGGTCCTCGACTGGATCCTCTCGGATTCCGACGAGGGGCCAAGCAGCGGCAAGGAGGAGCGTGCCGGCGAGGGGGCAGCGAAGTGGGCGAGGGGCCTGCCTCACGTTTGTGAGCACAAGTGTCTGGCAATGATGAATAGGGGTCGAGGGAGCGGCGAAGAAGGTGTAGAGGACCTCATCTCTAACTCTGGCAACGACCACGACGACGGCGAGGCAAGTTTCTCTGAATCTCACTGCCTTTTTACTTGTTCTATAGATGGAGCTTAAGCTAGCTTGAACTTGAGCTTCATAAAGTTAATTAGTGCCTATGATGATGTCTTCCATGCTTGTCATGATCTTATACCAAGTTCTGAGGCAAATCAGTTCTGAACTAAGTTCTGCTTTTACTTGTCACACCCTGCTATGAAGCCTAGGATAATTTTCAAGTTCTTATATAATTTTCCTATGACTGTTCCTATACTGCTCCAAGTTCTGAGGCAAATTAGTTCTGAATTAACTATGTTATTCTTATACCATGTTTAACCCTGTTTCAGGCAAAACTCTTTGAGTCGTGAGCAGAGCTTGAGTTACTTTTAAACCTTAATGTCTGGGATTATGTGAAACCTGAGTTTGAAAAAATTACGAAAGAAGTGAACATCCTCATCAAAAAGGCTAAGCACATAAGGAGGTACAAGTATACTACTGAACAAAATCTCGAGCCCCTTGAAGGTGCACTCGAAGGGCTTCAAGAATCCTTGGTTGCTTACGAAGAGGCTGCAAAAAGAGCCAATCTTGATGGGGCATGATCTAGTTCAAGCTTGTTGATGTGCTGGGTCAGTAGCCATACTTTTGTGGATGTTCAAGGGGTATGCCTTTGTTGATGTGTATGGTCAGATAGCACGACCATAGTAAATAATGTGATGGACAAGTTAAGTCCTAGCCTGATAGACAAGTTAACCTTTTGTAATAATTATCTTTATTCCTGTGGACAAGTTATCTTCATCTTTGTGGACAAGTTATCTCTCTTATGATGTCTGTTTTGTCTCAGAATATATGTGTATTGATTGTGCCTGTATGTCGAAATGGAAGCAATGAGAGATCGAGTTGACCTTTCAATGAGCACGGACTCAAAGGAGACGAGGATTCACAAACCTCCGTCTCCTTTCTTAACAAAGGAGACACGGATTAACAAACCTCCGTCTCATTTGTTCACTGCCGCCGTGCTCCCGCTTCACGGCAGTGAAGAGTGCTATTAGACTTTAATTATTGAGCTCTCAGTCTAGTAACGGGTGTCAAATGCTCATCAGTAACGAACTTTATAGCCCGTTACCAATACGGTAGTGATCAGTAACGGACTTAAACAGCCCGTTACTGTTAGGGCATTGATCAGTAACGGACTTTACGAGCTCGTTACCGATAGGTTTAACTTGTGTAACGGACTCGATTTAACGTCCGTTACAAAGAATTCGTGTAACGGGCGTTTAAGAAGACCGTTACTAGAAGTCCACTTTGGTAACGGGCATTGCGGAGGCCAACCCCGGGGTCGGCCTGCCACGCTTATCTGTAACGGGCGCCAAACAATAACCGTTACAGATGTGGGTGCATGCAACGGGTGTTAAGGGCCCGTTACAAATGCTGTGTGACCTATTTGAGGTTTTCTCGTAGTGTAGAGTGCCCATGAGGTGTTCCTACTATCCCCAAAGTCTTGTTCAAATCTGTGGAGCGATTCGGGAGATCGGTAGTTGGATTTGGGGGAGTTGACCCGCGGGTGCTGTTCATCCCGAGTGTCCTAGCCGCACCGGTCTGACCGGTGCATCTCACCGGTCTGACCGGTGCAGAGGCCTTGTGGGGTTTGCCTCGGGTGAACGTCTTGGTGAGTTCCCTGTTGTCCCGTGTTGCTGTTGTTTCGAGTTTGGTTCGTTTTGGAGCTCGGGAGGTCAGGTTTGGGTTTTTGGGGCTTTCTGGCTTAGACCGGTCTGACCGGCGTGCTAGACCGGCCTGACCGGTGTAGGAGCCTTCTGTGGAAGTTTTCAGGATCTGTTGGGGAGCTCCAGCAGGGACCGGTCTGACCGGTGCTGCTCACCGGTCTGACCAGTGCAGGTCAGTGGTACTCGAGTTGCTAGTTCCGCTGCGTTCTCGAGTCGGTGTAGGTGGTTGTTGGTTCCTAGGACCAGTAGCACTCCAGTGGCTGCGTGGTCTTGGCCAACTTGGGTAGTTGAGTCGGAGACGTGTGTTGGAAGCCTTGTTCATCTTGTTGGAGTGTCCATCTCCTTCGAGAAGAATTTTTATCGGCTCCCATTCACTCCCCCCCTCTCTGGTTCGCCGTTTCGGTCCTTTAGAGAGAAACTAAGTTTGGGAGTTGGTAGAGCCACAACCACATTGCAAACCTGTCGGGACAAAATGGGTGTGGAAGAACAAAGAGGGTGAGAATGGTGAGAAACAAATCGAGGTTGGTTGCTCAGGGTTATAGTCAGAAAAAGGGGATAGACTATGAGGAGACATTTGCTCCTGTAGCCCGTTTGGAGGCGATTAGGATCCTTCTAGCCTTTTCTGTGGCTAAAGGGTTCAAATTGTACCAAATGGATGTGAAGAGTGCCTTTCTGAATGGGTTCTTAGAAGAAGAGGTTTATGTGAAGCAACCACCGGGCTTTGAGAGTGCTGAGTTTCCCCACTGGGTGTATAGGCTGAGGAAGGCGTTGTATGGGCTGAAACAAGCTCCCCGGGCATGGTATGGCCGTTTGAGGGGGTTCTTGTTCAGCAAGGGGTTTGAGATGGGCAAAGTAGATAAGACTCTTTTTCTCCTCAGGCAGGGCGATGATATCCTAATTGTTCAGGTGTATGTGGATGATATTGTCTTTGGCAGCTCGTCTAACTCTTTGGTTGTGAGGTTTGCAGAAGACGTGAGCAAATATTCGAGATATCTATGATGGGAGAATTGCAGTTCTTTCTCAGGCTTCAAATCAAGCAGGCGAAGTAGGGAACCTTTGTGCATCAAGCCAAGTACACAAATGACATCCTCAAGAAGTTCAAGATGGACAACTCGAAGCCCCTGTCGACACTGATGAGTACGACTACAGCGCTGGATGCGGACGAGGACGGAGAGCCCGTGGAACAGGAGTACCGGAGCATGATCGGCTCCCTCTTGTACTTGATGGCGACGAGGCCGGACATTCAGTTTTCAGGCGTTGCCGAGGACTTCACATCGGCAGGCCGTCAAGCGGATCTTCAGGTATCTTCGATACACTCCTGAGCTCGGTCTTTGGTACTCGGCGTCCTCTTCTCTTTCGCTTCTTAGGTTTTCGGATGCCGAATTTGCGGGGTGTCGAGTCGATAGGAAGTTGACTTCGGGGACGTGCCAGTTTTTGGGTTCTTCGCTTGTTTCTTGGTCTTCTCGCAAACAATCTAGTGTAGCTCAGTCTACCACAGAAGCCGAGTATGTCGCTGCCACTAGTTGTTGCTCCCAGCTGCTCTGGATCACATACACGCTGAGTGACTTTGGTGAGGAGTGTACCCATGTTCCTCTCATGTGTGATAGCACAAGTGCCATTAGTCTTGCCAAAAATCCCGTGCTACACTCCAGAACCAAACATATAGAGGTGAAGTACCACTTCCTGAGAGACAATGTTGAGAAGGGAAACATAGATCTCACCCATGTGCCAACCGAAAAACAGCTCACCGATATCCTAACAAAGCCTTTGGACCAAGCTACATTTGCTCGTTTGCGAGGGGAGCTTGGAGTGGTTTTTCCTTTTTGAGGTTCAGTTGGGGGTTGATGTACATATACATGTTGCATTTTCATTTGTGTGTCATTTCATGCTTGCATCTTTGTATCATAGACTGCATTTGTATCATATGCCTTAGGAATGTGCTTCTCCAATATACTTTGATGACCATGATATGCTGGATATGAGCTTATGACTTTGCTAGTGATGCTCATGTGATGTATAGCGATGCTCTTGGTAGTGTTGGGATGTATATGCTTGTGGATGGCTTAATTTTGTGAAAATGATGTATATGATCCTCTCTTGTGAGTTGAATGCCTCTCATGTTCAAATTGTGCACATATGGCTATATCTTGCTTAATTTGTGCTTGGATACCATGTTCTTTTCATTTGGGGTCAAAGACCCATTTGCCATCATGAATGTTTAGCCTACATGCTACCTTGTGGAGAAGCCTAAGCTTCTTTTTGCCGCAAAGGCACTTCATGTACCATGCTTAATTTGAAATCATAAAATTGGTATATGAAATGATTGTGCTTGATAAATGTGTTTCCATGTCATTTATGTGATTTAAATTCCTTATCTTGGGTGCTAAACCGTTGCATGATGTTCACCATTGGGAAGTCTTATATTTAGAAGTGGACACATGGCTCGGTGGCTTTGACATGACATGAGATAGCTTGTAGGTATTTGTGATGATCTTGTGATGAGAATTTGTGACCTTGTATGAAGTTTGTGGGGTATATGTTGTTTGTGCTCATTTTGACCATGTTTAGGTCCTATGCTCATGAGAGGGAAATTTTGTGAAAAATGCTTCATTTTGATCATGGCTATGTCACATGCTTATATGTCCCTATCTATCCTGTTGGCGATGCTTGTACTAAATTTGTGGCTATCTTGCTTGTCTATGTCTCATTTTTAGCATGTTGTAGTGCTCTTTGTCTATTTGAGAAGCACATGTAGACTTGATTCATGCATTACCAACAAGGGGGAGGAAAGTACCCAATTTATGCATCCAGGGGGGTTTTGCATCACGGGGGAGAAAAATTGGGAGAAATGCATTTGTTCAGGGGGAGCTTCCATTTATGCATTTGGGAGCTCTTTGTCGCCTGTCTTTAGTTGTGCTCTTTTGCCGATGGTGTCGAGCTCTTTTGCCTCACCTTGAGGAGTCGGCAATTTTGGAGCATTTTATCTCGGTTGTGTCGAGCCGTTGCCCTTGGCTTAGGGGACCGAGATTTTTCTCTCTCAAGTGATCTTGTTTTTGGCTTTTGTTTGGCTTTTGTTTCTTTTCTTTTTCTCTTCTTCTCTGAATTGGTTACTATGTGTGTTGTCAATGCACTCATCAAGGGGGAGATTGAGGACCGGAGCGTCTAAGGACCGGTGGTTGGTCGCTCCTGGCTGTGACGAGTGATTGACAACGTGGTGTGGACTGACTCTTGGCCGAGTATTGTAGGTGCAGGTTGCGGCTTGACTCGTGTTGGTGCATGTGAAGAGCGGGCGCGAAAGGTCTTAGCCTCGCGGGGCCTCCGTGGAGTGGAGAGACAAGTAGGCTCGGCTCGTGGACCCGGTGGCTGAACGGGGTCAAGTGCGGGCCACATGGTGGCAAGAAAAGCAAGATGAAGTCGTCGACTGGAGCCGGTGCTGGGTAGCAGCTCACGACCGGAGTCTGCACGCGGGGTTTGCGGCGGTTCACCAAAAAACTGTCGGGTTACTTGGTTGAGCCACAAAACGAAGACCGGAGACTCAGCTGGCGGAGACGGGATCCGGGCGCGCCGAGAAGCTTCGATGTCGGAGGACACGCAGCGAGATCGCAGGGCTTGCATCGGGAGGACGCGGACGGCGGCAAAGGCGTGGCCGTCCGATGAAGAGGAGTGCTACTTGACCATATTGCCCCTAAGGAGTTTGTATCTCAGTTTAAGTGCTAGGGGTAGCTTGGTCATTTGCCCATCCCAGAGGGACTCATATATATAGCTCTAGGGTTTCTGGGCAAACGATCCATCCGGACTGCTTCTCATTTCCCTGCTCCATAGGCTTAGATTTTCTTCAACGTTTTGTAGAGAATCTGACCTCCGAGTGTATGGAAGCTTTCATGGTTGCGTCGATTTCCTTCTTGTAGCTCGTGTGATTTTCGTGTCTTTTTTGGGCTATTTTCATTGGATTTTCGTGCGCGGCTTGTTCTTCGAATTCTGAGGTGTTTGGGTTCGGATTTCTTTGTGGGGATCATGGATAGATGCCTTGTGCATCTTTGTGCTTGATCTTGACCCCTCAAACTCCGGATTTGGCCTTGGATTTGAGGATTTCGGGTGAAACCCTAGCTTTTTGGTAGAGCTTGGTTGCGATTCGATTCCCGACGATTTAGTTGGTTTGAGGTCTCAAGTTTTGGGGCATAGCATTCCCTAGGGACACTTCACATCTTCCCCAAATCTTGTTTCAAGAGCTCAAATTGTTTGGGAGATCCATGGATGGATAGGAGAGGTTGTCTTGCAGTTTTCAAGCTCAAGCTGTTCTGTTCGTGAGGGACGGACAGTCCGTCGTGTCCTCACGGACAGTCCGCGAGGAGGCTTGTTCTTTGGTGTTCGTCACAAGTTCTTGAGCGCTTGTGTTGCGATCCGTGGAGTCGGTTGGTTTTTGTTGGAGGGTGTTTGCGGACAGTCCGCCAGAGGGGGTCGGACTGTCCGTCTAGCTCGGACAGTCTGAACTGAAGTGTCGGACGGTCCGTGAGGAGAGGTGCGTCTCTGGAGGTTTTGTCGACATTTTTGGATGGTCCGAATTGAAGTGTCAGACAGTCCGCAAGGCCCAGGCGGACGGTCCGTGGTGCCCATACGGACGGTCCGTGCGAGGCTAGTTGGGGTGTAGACCTTCTGGTGGTTCTGTCCATTAATTCGGACAGTCCGTAAGGAGGTGTCGTACAGTCCGCCGGTCCAGTTCGGACGGTCCGTCCCTAGCGCTGCAGATCAGCCTAAGTCCCTAGCTCTTGAGTTGTGCTTCCGCTTTGAGTTAGTTTGAGACTTGTTCCTAGGGTTGGTAGGTCCGTTGTGACTATGCGACCTTGGCAAGCTCGTGTGGGAATCCTTGGTTGTGGATTTGGGGCATAGGCCGAGTTCATCCTTCGGGAAGAATTTTTATCGGCTCCCATTCACTCCCCCCTCTGGTCGCCTAATCGGTCCTTCACTAGTCCTAGAAAATCCTAAGGAAAATAGGAAGGGAAAATACCAAAGCGAAATGAGCTAGGGTTCCAAGAGTTGGCTGCCATCCCACAACTCAAGTGTTTATATGGGGGCAACCAAAAGACTAAACTACCCTTACTAGCAAGTAGGGATACAAGCACCATCGGATGGATGCGCATCCACCACAAGCCTGCGTAGCACCAACACAACTCTGGCGATCATGCCGTGTGTCCTCCGCTTCGAAGCTTCTCGGCGGCTGCGACTAGGGCGGTCAGACTGCCCCCTGGGCGGTTAGACCGACCCCAGGCGGTCTGACCATCCCTCCTTGGCGGTTGAACCGGCCTGGGCGGCCACACTCCTTCGTCGAGTCTTTGACCTCGGTTTTGTGGCTCAACCAAGTAAACCAGTGATTTTGTGGTGAACCACTGCAAACCCCGCAGACTTGGTGTAGCCTCCGCCAATCTCCACTCATGACTCGGCTCCCACCATGTCCAGGCTCGACCTTGGTTTTGAGGCTCAACCAAGAAACCGTCCATGACTTCGTCTTGCTGTTCTTGCTACCATGTGACCCGCACTTGACCCCGCTGGCCACCGGGTCCCTCGAACCAAGCCTACTTGTCTGCTCCACACCTGGAGGCCTCATCAGCATCGACCTTTCGCGCTTGTTCTGCACCTGCACCAGCACCAATCAAGCCGCAGCCTGCACCTGCAATACTTAGCCAAGAGTTAGTCCACACAATGTTGTCAATCACTCATCACACCAGGAAGCGACCATCCACCGGTCCTCGAACCACACAGGATCTCAATCTCCCCCTTGATGAGTGCATTGACAACACACATGATTGGTAACCAAAGAGAAAAGGAAAAGGAAAGAAACAACCAAAAGAAACTTCAACAAGCTATCGAAAGCTAAAGGAAAGGCAAAGAACAAGATCACTTGAAGAAGGAAAGTCTCGGTCCCCTTAGGCAAGGGCAACGGCTCGACACAACCGAGACAAAACGAGCTCACACAAAGAGCAAAGACCACCAAAGGCACACAAGGCCACAAACCACAAACTCACACAAGAGCTCCCCCTGCACATATGCAAGCTCCCCCTGAGCCAAAGCGCACTCCCCCTGAACTAATGCAACAATTCAACATGAGAATGCAAACAAGGAGCAAAAGCAGCTCACACCTGCCAGGGCGGTTAGACCGCATGCCCAGGCCGGTCAGACAACCCCTCTGGGATTTGACCGCCTGGGGGCGGTTAGACCGCCCCAAGAAACCGGCCCTGCACCAAATTTTTCAAAACCTGCCCGAACCACTTTGAACACCTTCCAAAAGCTCCCAAGTGCCCAAAACATGCCAAACTTCTCCCCCTTGTTGACAATGCATGAATCAAGGCATAAATCGAAAAGTTTCAACCTAGAGCTTCTCAAATAGATAAAGTTCATCACAAGATGATACACATATCCAAATGAGCAAGTTAGGTACTCTATAGCTTCGTATGAACATAAACTACAAGATCACCAAGTTTCACAACCATTGGGCAAAGCTAAGATAGAATTGATCATTTTTGCAAAAAATTACCCTCTCATGAGCAAAGTCCTAAACATGAGCAAAAATGTCAAAATGGCAAAGCCACACAAACTTCATGCTAGGACAACCATTCTAAGCATAAGATCATCATAAACACCCACAAGCACCTTATGTCATGTCAAAGCCACCGAGCCATGTGCCTACTTCTAGATACGAGACTTCTCATTGGTAGTCATCATGCAACGGTTTAGCACCCAAAAGCAATTAAATTAAGCACATATGACATGGGAGCACATTTTCCAAGCAATTTACATTTCATTTTCAGATTCATATTTGGTACATGAAATGTCTTTGCGACAAAAGGGAACTTATGCCCCTCCACAAGATAAAGCAAGAGGGCTAAACATTCATGATGACAAATGAGCCTTTGGCCCCATATGCTCAAAATAAGCTATCCAAGCACAAATTAAGCATAGAAATGCCACTAAAACATGTCATGATCATATAAATACATTTACTCACAAGAGAGCATACATGTAGCATTTTTCAAAAACATAGCTATCAACCATGGATATAAATCAAGATAATCAAGAGCTAAGCCAAACTAAACCATATCATACCAAACTAGCTCACAATATCATATATAGCACATCATGGTGAACAATGTATATAGGAGAAGCTTTTCCTATCAAATGCATATGATACAAAATGCATACAACCTAAGATACAAAGATGCCTATACATCATGTTACATATGCAATGCAAAATGCAAGAAATGCATAAAGGAAACTATACATATGTTACACAAGGAGCTCCCACCACCAACTCAAGAAACCAAACACACACCAAGTTCTCCCCGCAAACGAGTGAAAGTTGCTTGATCTAGGGGCTTGGTGAAAATATCTGCTAGTTGGTTTTGTGTGGGTACATGGATCAAAGTGATTTTCCCTTTCTCAACATTGTCTCTCCGAAAATGGTATCTCACTTCTATATGCTTGGTTTTGGAATGTAGCACTGGGTTCTTTGCAACACTAATGGCACTCGTGCTATCACAAAGAAGTGGAACCTGGGCATACTCACCACAGTCACTTATGGTGTATGTGATCCAAAGGAGCTGAGAGCAACAACTAGCTGCGGCAACGTATTCGGCTTCGGTTATAGATTGAGCAACACTCGATTGTTTGCGGGAAGACCAAGACACCAAAGAAGAACCCAAGAACTAGCAAGTCCCAGAAGTGGACTTCCTATCCAACCGACACCCGGCAAAATCCGCGTCTGAAAACCCATGAAGCTCCAAAGAAGAAGACGCGGAGTACCAAAGGCCAAAGTCGGGAGTGTATCACAAATACCTGAAAATGCGCTTGACTGCTTGCCGATGCGAAGTCCTTGGAGACGCTTGAAAACGAGCGCATAGACATACCAAAAACTGGATGTTCGACCTCATCGCCGTCATGTACAGGAGGGAGCCGATCATGCTCTGGTACTCCTTCTGGTCCACGTGTTCACACTACAAGAAACTATTTAATCTATGATGAAGTTTCTGCGACGTTCTCATAAAACATCACGAAGAGCACTGCGTCTATGACGTATTCCTGTTTTTCATCACGGATGTGCACTGATGGATATAGAAGCCCAGAACACTGTGGCGATTTGTTAAATTCGTCGCGATTCTACGACATATTCCTATTTTTCGTCACGGATGTGCACTGATGGATATTGAAGCCCAGAACACTGCGACGATTTGTTAAATTCGTCGCGATTCGGCCCACAACGCTACGATGTTACAACACTTTCGTCGCGATCAACAAATTTAAAAATAGTCAAATTATGAATGGAAAAATCGATATATTGAAAACAAATCTCAAAAAAACAATAAAAAAGAGAGACAAAGCTTGGAACCGAACCTGAGACCTCAAGTAGACCTAAAACCACACGTACCATTGAGCTACAAGTCTTACTATGTATTCTTTTGATCTTAAACTTATTTGTACACACATTTCTTCCCTGGCCGCCACATCCCTGCCACATCACCTGCCCACATACGCCACGTCAAGTGCCGATTCACTCCAGCCACCCATGGCCGCACCCCAGCAAGCCCCGGCCCGCCGCGCCCCGGCCACGGCAGCACCCCAGCCAGCTGCGGCCGGCCGCGCCCAGCCCGGTCGGGTCACCCGGCCACATCAGCCAGCCACGGCCACGTCCCGGCCACGGCCGCACCCCAGCTAGCCGCGACCGGCCGCGCCCCGGCCCGCCATGGTCACCTGGCGGATCAAACTTAGGGAGCACAACTCCCACCACTAGGCCACTCCACCAATTATAGTCACTTCGGGATAGTTTTCTTTATATATAGTTTTGTAACCCGGACAAAAAAATGGAAAATGGGGCGTGGGTGGGACTCGAACCAAGGTGGCGGAGACAAGGTTGCAGCGCCTTATCACTGCGCTACGACCACGTTGGTGATTTATAATGGCAAGTTTACTTCATATACAATGCCATGGAGCTTCAGGACCACGTGGTAGCACTGGGTTGGTCGAGTTGCTTCGCAGGGACCACATGGCGCACGGTGAGCTCGTTTCCCCATCGTTTTTTCTTTTTAATCTACAATTAAAATTTGAAACTAGTGTTTCTCAGTCATAGTAACTCCAAATTCATTGATTCATTTTTCTATTTTCTTGTAAAATCACGATCTTTCACGTAATATCGTTTGTTTGCATATTAATAGCTATTACATTTATGTTTTTTACTCAACTTCTTTTCTTCTACCGAAAGAGAATAAATAAAAGATATTTTTCAATAATAAATGGTAACATAACTTCATATTTTTTAATGTTATGATAAATATAAGGTTTTAGCCAAGTTTGAGATTCATACGACTTTGAAAATGTAAATCACCACTCAAATATCAAAGTTTGTGTTGAGTTATCTGAAACTATGTCACCCATGTATCCATTTGTGAGCAGTGTATGTCGTCACTTCCTTGAAATCACTTAAATTTTTTATGGCAAGATTGTGGACCAAAAGCATGTTGTTATGCCAATTTGTAGAATTTTTTGACCAAATTCAAATATTATTATGATTATTATGTTGTACTTTTGACATAAAAGTTTGAATGTTCCTTATAACTCAAATAAGATTGTGACCAAATTTTAGCTGCATACGACTTCAACAATGCTATGAGGTGTTCAGACTTCAAAAGTTTGAGTATAGTTATAAGAAACTATGTAAGAGATGTTACTATTTGTGAACATCTATAATCTCACTTTATTAAAATCATCTGAATTTTTTATAGCAGCATTATATGCTTAAAATATGGTTCCATGTCAATTTGTAGAATGTTTTGAACAAATTTAAATATTATTATCATTATTTTATAACAAGGTGACTGGTAGAAGTTCGAGTTTTCCCTACAAGTCAATTGAAGTTTTCGTCAATCTCATAGATGTGGCTGAGAATGGACCATAAACACCTAAGTATAATTTTTTTGAATTTGTTTGAATCTTATTGGAGGTACATATAAGTCAACTTGAAAATACTTTTGGTAAGCACGCAGAAATTCAATTAAATGATCAAAAATAGAAAATATGTTCTAAAATTCTATAAACTCCTACGGTACAACATATATGATGTATAGTGTGTATAAAAAATTACTTGGTGCATATATGATCATTAATTTTATGTGTTACTTCACAATTTTGAAATAAAAAGTAAAAGAAAAGAAAAATATTAAGCAAGCAAGGCCCATTTCGGCCCAAAGAGCCCGATTATCTCTAGCCATTCATCCTCGATCCGATGGCTCAGATCGTGCTCGTATAGTATATAAGCGTCCTCAACCCTAGCTCCCTCCTCTCCCCACCCAGTCCCCCGACGCCTCCCCACCCCTCCCAATCCCGCCGCCTCCTCTCCCTTCTCCCCTCGCAGCGCCGCTCCCCGCTACCTCCCCCACGCTGTTGCCTGCTCCATGGCCGCAGATGCCTTTGCTCACCGCCGCCTCCTCAGATCCGCCGCCAACCACCTGCCGTCCGCTGCTTCCTCCTCCTCTTCCAGCGAGGCACTCGGGCAAGCTTCACCTGCATGCCAGGCTCGGCGCTCAGATCCGCGGCGTGGACGGCCGGTGGCTCTCAGATTCGGCGTCCTCCCGGGCTTGGATGCGCTCGATGACCGGATTTGAGATAAGTCCGCCTCCTCACCCTACATCCTTCCTCTCCCCTTCTTCTTCTCGCTCCGACTACAAACCCTAGAGGCATGCCATGGCGCAGCGTCCTCCGCCACCAGCGCCTGCTGAATCATTTTTTATGCAGCCAGGGCCGGAGGCGAGCAGCACGCCAACATGGAGGCGAGCAGCAGCCGGGGCCAGGGCTTGAGCAGGAGAGCGGCGCTCAAGCTCATCCAGTCGGCGCGCCGGGTCTGGGGGTGGTGCGGTGCCGCTCCAGGTCTACCTCCACGACGTCGACGTCACCACCCCCCCCCCCCCCGCCGCCGCTTTTCTTGGTACACCTGCCTCCCCTCCCTCTGCTAAAATCACATTCCATCCATGACGGATGTCTTAGCGCTGCAGATCTTGTCTACACATATTTTGCTCTACATGTCTTAGATTACATACTTGTGTACAATGGTTTGATTATTTTAGTGCTTAGTAGCTAGATTCAGTAGATCTGTACCATCTCATGTCACTGACTGGAGTAATGAATCCTGTAATTGCACTTGCACTCTACTATAATTGATTATTTTCCAAACTGATAGTTCAAATCATAATCTAAGCTCTAGTTGTGCTGCTGTTTTCATCTGCTAGCATCCCTGTCTTTAATTCGGTAACCCGCACTGAGAGGAATTTATATAGTTCTTAGAGAGTTATGCTGTCATAGTTTCTAGGATTTCATATGCCCAAACTAAGTCCGATCCATGAGTTTGCTATGTTTCAATTGGGAACTTGGCATCTATTGTTGCAGTCCATGAGATTTGTTTCAGAATTAGGATCTGACAATAATTAGTCTTGAATATTTGTAAAACTGTATGAAAGTCCTGTATGATCTATAGTCTTATGGTCCAGATGATATGATATGATATGCTCCCTCTGCTAAATCAAGTTGTGCTCGCAAGGTGATAGAATCAGTTAGGACTAACAGTCTTTGACTAGATTTGGTAGTAAGTTTCCTCCCTCTGCTAATCAAGTTGTGCTCACAAGGTGATAGAATCAGTTAGCACTAACTTGTCGGCACAGGTCACACAAGTCAAACTTAAATTTGAGTACCTTTGATACTAGTGTTGTGACTTAATGCTTTTGTGGTGGTTATTTGCAGTAAACAACAATTGTTTTTTGGTTGCTTGTATATCTGCACATTGCGCATGCAAGTTTATAGCTAATGCTTTCCTTTTGTGTTGTCGTCAATCCCTTGGTCTATTCAGTTAGCTTCTTTATTAAATTGAGCTCAATGCTGAGTGTTAATTTAATCTTTGCCTAGAGCTTCGGTTAGTTTAAATTGTCCCTACACTGATCTCAATTTAGTAAAGAGGTCATTACTGTTCATTATTTTGTTGATTCTATAGCTGATCTCAGTTTAATACATGGTTGCTATAATTCTATCTGATATGATATGATATGATATGCTCACTAGTGTCAAGGCGGAGGTTTATGTACCATTTTTTGTATGCCATAGAGTAATTAAAATATGTTGTGTAGGTAAGTAAGGATGCAACTTGCCTGAGGAGTATCCGATGGCTGCTCCAAAAGTAATTTTCAATGAACCAGTACCCAAATTTTTAACTGGCATTTATATTTCCACATTTTTTCAATTGCACCATTGGCTCCATTGATATGAATTTCTGTTTGGTTGATTTGATGTTACTTGTATAGTTGTCTTTAACTACAAAAATCCTATCAAGAAGAACTTTATATGATGTTACTTCTCAAAGCCTAGGGGCAGGACTAGTAACATACTGATATTTAATTTTTGTTATAGTTGTCCCTTCCATATATGTTAGCTTGTAATTCAACTCCGTGTAGCTGTTCAGTAATGAAAACATCCATGCTCTATATTTGTCTGACCGGTTGTTCTTGCGTGTCTACAGCGTCGAGTTGGAGCCCTGCGGTCAAGCAAGGTGATGGCGTCCGTTGTCCAGGCTGCCAAACCCATGCAGGTAATCTGTTCGGCGGAGTGTCCTTGAAGGTGAAATAGTTGCTTGCTCCTACTTTGGTACATGATTACTGTAATTGTATCTACAGCATTGTATTATGTGTGCTCTCATTAGTCTAGCTATGGCGTGTTGTCTTTAGTGCTCAAAGAAGGTTAAACAATATTGTTTCATTTCTGAGCACCTGCACTTTATTTATTCCAGTTGATCTCTGCACTTTGGCTGAAGCAGCAATTTTAGGGGAGCAACAGTTTAGTTTTGCACCAGCAGTTATTTTCTTCAAGGTCGGTTTAGTTATGCAGGTAAGCTATGCAAGTCTCAGCCCATCTGGTTTGTCTAGAGATGAGTGATTTGATGAGAAGCAGCATGTGGTGAGCATTAGTGTTGAAGTAGAATGCGACCAAATGCCAACTGAATGTTTGAACCTCTGGGTTTTTACCTTGTTAAGTAGATGTAGTTATATGGAACTGAACCTGTTATGACCTGATTGGTTCACATGTAGCTACACATGTCCAATCGCTAAAAGAGTGATTATGTACCTCGATAATGAGAAATGCAATAGTGACTGAGAGATGCAATAGTGATTTGACTTTTATCTATGCCACTCAGTGCCAACAATAGAGATTATGTACTCATGTTGGTAGACTGTCTAGCTCTATTCCTCTGTTGCTCAGATGTCAACACATTATATTGTTCACTACTCTTTTATTTTCAACTTTCAGTATATGCTTGCCACCTGTAGCTTCTTTGGTAAATTACACAACTGTCTCATGGTGATACTCAAATTATTTAATGATTAGAATATTGGTGTTTGTTACCTGTCATAGTAGATCAGTTTGGTCCATGTTGATTTGATTCATCTAAAGCAAGAATCATGTTGATTGGAATGTTTGAGAACTTTAACATTGCCCTCTGACTAGTACCAATGTGCTCTTTCAGGCGAGGATCAGATCAGCAAGGAGGAAGCCACTAGAAGTGATTGGATGAGCATCAATTGCATCCAGTAAAAAGCAGTTAGAAGGAAACAGGATACTTGATTTTCTATGCTGCACTACTAGTGATTATCAAATGCTTGTGATATTACAAATGCATGTAATCTTTTTTTATTTTGAATCGAAACATATGTGATGTCGTTACTTGTGGGCTGGAATTACTTACTGTTAAATGTTAAAATTGGGATGTTGGGCTCTAATTGCTTACTGTTGAATGAATTGGGATGGGAAAATTATTGAAATTTGGTGTGTTAATTGCCACGTCATCGTCCACGTAGGATGCCACGTCATCGTCCACGTAGGATGCCACGTCATTATCCACGTAGGATGCCACATCATCATCTGCCACATCATCGTCCACGTTGGATGCCACATCATCGTCCACGTAGGATGCCACGTCATCGTCCACGTAGGATGCCACGTCATCGTCCATGTAGGATGCCACGTCATCATCCATGTCAGCAGCAATCCACGACGATTTATTTTGTCACAGATAGTGGGCTATGGGTTGGGCTGCATGGGCTTTGGGCTACTTCGTGACGATTCAGATATGTCACAGACCGTGACATTTATTAAGGAACGTCGACAAATTTAATCAATGACACTCATTCCACCACGAAAATTTAAATCGTCGCGAATGATTGAGTCACAGAATAAATAGTTTCTTGTAGTGTCACCTTCCTCGTCCGCATCAAGAGCTGTAGTCGTACTCATCGGCATCGCCATGGCCTTGGAGTCATCCATCTTGAACTTCCTCACAATGTCCTTGGTGTACTTGGCTTGGTGCACAAATGTTCCTTCCTTCGATTGCTTGATCTGGAGCCCGAGGAAGAATTGCAACTCACCCATCATGCTCATCTTGAATTCCCTGCTCATGTCTTCTACAAACCTTGCAACCAAAGAGTTAGACGAGCCACCAAAGACAATATCATCCACGTACACCTGCACAATTAGGATCTCCTTGCCCTTCCTGAGGAGAAACAAGGTCTGATCTACCTTCCCCATCTCAAAGCCTCTCTCAAACAGGAACCCCCTCAACCTACCATACCAAGCTCGAGGCGCCTGCTTCAACCCATACAACACCTTCCTCAACTTGTACACCCTGTGGGGGTATTTCTCACTCTCAAACCCCGGTGGTTGCCTCACGAACACTTCTTCCTCCAAAACACCGTTCAGAAACGCACTCTTAACATCCATTTGGTACAATTTAAACCATTTAGCCACAGAGAAGGCTAGACGGCCTAATCGCCTCCAAATGAGCCACAGGAGCAAATGTCTCCTCATAGTCTATCCCTCTTTTTGTATGTACCCCTGAGCAACCAACCTCGACTTGCTTCTCACTACTTCACCTTTCTCTCCCTCTTTATTTTTCCACACCCATTTTGTCCCAATCGGCTTACACCCCGGTGGAGGCTCCACTAACTCCCAAACTTGGTTTCTTTCAAAATTCTCCAACTCCTCATGCATAGAATTAACCCAATTGTGATCAGATAGCGCATGTCCAATGTCTTTGGGCTCAAAAGTAGCAACAAAAGCAGCATGGGCAAAGTGAGAGTCATTTCGAAACCTCGACCGTGTAGTTCGTTCGTTGATGTTCCCGATGATCGTTGAAGCTGGGTGATCCACTTGTACTCACCGGGGAGCTTCTCGCCTCGAAGCCACCTCCCCCTCAGCTGTAGCTTCCTCTCGATCTCGACACGTCATCGTAGGTGTGGGAGAAGGCCCGTCCTCGATCGTAGTTGAAGTAGTATGTACATGCTCAGCCGCAGGCGCCACACCACCATCTTCCTCATCTCCTTGCCGCTGCACCTCATCCTCGAAAATCTCCTCGCTAAGTTCCTCGTCACCTGCACACTCAAAAACAAGCGAACTACATGGTTGTGTCTCGTCGAAGGTAACCTCGCAAGTCTCCACGATTTGGTTAGTTTCAAGATTGAGCACCCGAAATGCTCTAGAATGAGACGCGTAACCAAATAAAATGCCGTTGACAGACCTAGCCTTGAACTTGTCCAAACTCTTGCCTTTCTTAATAATGAAGCATTTGCAGCCAAAAACGTGAAAGTGACTCACCTTGGGGGTTCTACCGTGCATCAACTCGTAGCAACTTCTCTTCTTATGGACCCGGAGATAAATTCTATTCGACACGTAACACGCGGTATTGACCGCCTCAACCCAGAACCTTCTCGGAGTCCTATGCTCATCGAGCATCGTCCGAGCCATTTCACACAGGGTTCTGTTTTTCCTTTCCACCACGCCATTCTGGGGAGGCGTATACGGACTAGAGAACTGGTGTTCAAGACCCAAGTCATGGCAAAAGGTTTCGAAGCGAGAGTTTTTAAATTCCGAGCCATTGTCACTGCGTATTGCTTGTATGGCATCTCCGTGCCTCTCGTTCTTCAACCTCAAGATCTCAAATAAAACCAAACGTCTCCCCTTCTTCCTCCAAAAAGAAAATCCAAGCATACTGAGAGTAGTCGTCCACCACAACCAGGACGTACCACTTCCCACCCACAGATCGCACACGAGCTGGGCCAACAAGGTCCATATGGAGCAGCTCGCATGGACGCTCCGTCATCACATCGGTGAGGGGTGGATGGGAAGCAGCTACTATCTTAGCATGCCTGCACGGCGCACACACCAAATCCTTTTCGAACGTCAAACTGGGCAATCCTCGGACCAAGTTGAGTCCACTCAAGCGTGACAACAAGTCAAAACTCAAGTGACCCGACCTCCAATGCCACTTCCACAATTCACTCGAAGAACCAGCCACGAAACACCTCGAAACACCCGAATTCTGAGAGAAATCCGCTCGGAATATTTGACCCTCGGGAACGACCACACAGACAAGGTCATCTCGAGCATCAAGTATCTGAGAACCACTATTGGTATTTCTTAAGCTCACCACTAGTGGCGCGTCTAGCATGAGTGTGTAAGGAACACCTGGGGGCACAGACGGGTGCGAACGAATCCGCAAGCGCACTTCTACGTCTGTCGACCCGTAGCAACACTATAGCACTCTATATAAATACGGAGTGACGAACCCGCGAGTACGGCTATACCTCGTCCATCATTGACCCGAGGTGGCGCGAGGTCGAATGACTAAGCACCAATGAATGTATTCCAATAAGATCTAATGAGATAACTCACACAAACGGAATGCAGAATTATTCATCTAGTCAACAAGATCAAAGGATCGTGTCACGAAGAACACGAGCCTCTAAATGATGAACAGATGAAGAACTCAAGAACATGTCACCCATGCATGAATATCACTTTAGTCTAAAAGAGAAATACAGAAATACTCACTTTGCTCTAAATGAAGAATAAAGAAGAACTCCTTCATCATCACCTTGACTTCTCTCTCTACCTAGCACTCACAGACACACACCCTACATGGGGAATGAGAGGAGAGGAGAGGATGGATGTGTCTCTCATTCTAGCCCCCTCCCCTCATATTTATAGGCTAGAGAGGGTAGGAGGAGCCTCCAAGGCTACTGGGCGTACGTAATGGCGTGTTGACACCTGTCCTTGCGAGAACCGTGCTTCTGGAGTCGAGAACCGTGCAGAACCGCGCAGAACCGGAGTATCCTAGGCGTCTGGGGGTGAGAACCGGCACAAAAGGGCCTGAACCGGTGGCAGACCGGGCGAACCAGCCAGCGAACTGGGGCGGACCCCGCGGGCCGCCCCACCGCCTCGCCTCCGGACCAACGCCGCGGCGCCACGCGTCCCGGCCGGGCTCCTTCCCGTGCCATGGGTGCGCGTGCGCGCGTGTGGTCAACTGGGCTGAGGCTGGCCACTCGGATGCGGATGCGTGGCCCGGCGGGAGCGGTCCTGCGCTCGCGCATGCGCACGTCACCGATCCGCGGGGCGGCCTCCCGGCCAGTGTTGCGGCGCCACGTGGCCCGGCGGTCCCCGCGCGCCTGCCAGCGGGAGGATCCGCGGCAGCTGTGGGGCGCAAGTGGCAGCCCGCCACATGGCATGCATGTACACGTCGACGCAGCGCTTGTGGACCCCACGATGACGTCAGCTATTCTGTCTTTTCCATATCTTGCGCATATGAACTCCGATGTAGGCAAATAATATATCCATTTTGATCGTCTCGACGAGCCCGTCGCAATGGCGGAGTCCAATTTGTCATTTGGCACTGTTTCCAATGTCGCCCTATATAGGCCTTCGCTCTCTTGCTCGGTGAATACATCGTTTGACACGTATTTCCATGCTTCCTGCAATAAAAGCTAGGAACACCAACACTTGTGAAAATTGTCAGTATAAACCCCTATTCTAGTGTTGATGGTCATTTTCCAATTATTTTATGCAGGAATTGATGGCATAAAAGTGGTTCTTAATAGCCGTCAACAACTCCCCCACACTTGACCTTTGCTCGTCCCGAGTGAAGGGAGTTAGATCAAGGTGGTACATGATATCCAAAGGTATGAAGCCAGCATAAGAGATATTGCAAACCATACCTTGCACCTGTGAACTATGTGGAGTGTCTATCGTGCCATCTTGGGTAGTTGAAGAATGGAACGGTCATGAATCAAGTCGCTCCTGCTCATCATGTCAAGTAACTTGGGATTTTGCAATGATTTTCAAAATAAACCTTTCTTAGCTCCTCATTTGATTCTCTCAGATCACTCAATGTGTATATGTCCTCACCAAGGCATTATATTGCCTTTATTCTTCCTACTTCTAATGATAGCTTATATGGAGCTCAAGGTAGGTATGAATGATAAGGCATACTTGCATCAGATGTATTGCAAAGTCAAAAACTAGATCCACAGAGAAAATCAAATCACACAATCAGATCAAGATGTGCACATATATTGGTATGGTGAGTATGGTAAGGTGGATACTAGGCCCGGAATGGGTGCTAGATATTACCATATATATATATGAGGAAAAATATTGGTTGATGGTAAGGTGGACACTAGCCCCGGAATGGATACTAGTTATTACCATCTAAGATATGTAACTTATGACCATCTCTCTCCTTTTTCTCCTTTATTTGGGACATGGGCTATCCTTCCCCTTTTTTTTGTTTTTTTTCATCATGCTTTGAGCATGTGTCTCTTTTTTTCTTTTCTTTTCTTTTTTTTCTCATAGCCCATGTCTCTTTTTGAAGGATACTTTTGGAGAGAGATGTCACACCACATATGGAGCTTTATTTTTACGAAATGGACGAATGGTACAATGCTATCTTCCTTTGTAGAAGCATAGCAAGGGGAATATGGTGGTGTGCACATGAATCTTGATCATGAAGGCATGGAAAGAATTCTCATAAGGGTCGTAGAATTTGACAAAGCTCAATGCAATAGCAAGCAGCATATGAGTATAAGGTTTTCAACTAATAACATCATATGGCCTTGGTAGGACTGTGACATATCAAAGAGGAGCTTTGCAAAGGGTTTTCATGTTTGTAAATAAATTCCCAAGCACTCAAACATTTAGAGTGAAGATCATATCATCAAACCATATCACAAACGTCAACTACTTAGATGAGCATGAGTTCCCTAATGATATTTGTTCACAAGCATCAAGATAATAGGTGAGGAATAAAACATATGCAAGCCCTCCATAGGAAACTTGTAGAGCAAGCATAACACAAACCACTGAGTTGATATAAAGGATATGAATTGAGATTAATCAAACTCATGGATAACGGAGAGTATGGTAGAGGGTGCACATACCATCACTTCTGAAGGATAAGAGATCAAGGAAGACCAGTGGTGATTTGGCTGACCAGAAGGCAGCCGGGTCACTCTAGTTTACCTTGCTCTTGTCATGAGGGCGTAGTCGATGTTGTGCAGCGCCTGTGTGGGAGTTCTCGAGTGGATATGTCGATGATGAGCTCGAGAGAACTCCCCCACACTGGTGGTTGAATCTGGTGTTGTTCTTCATACAACAAGTGGAAAGCAAAGATGGACTCTATTGGTTTGAGAACCATAGATCCTTTATTCAAAAACAAATATTGGGGTTTTTTTGCGTCACCATGTCATTTACTCAAGCAAAGTTAGATCAATATTGCACTCAATAAACAAGTGAGGATATACTTACTTTGGACCTTCGAGAGGTCATATGCACCTTATTTGTATGTCGTGCAACATGAATCCAAACCTTTACTTATCTTTCCATTTGAATCTAACTTGATGACTTTACCCATTTGAATTTGACGATTATCTGCAGGGGTTAGTCGTCATACATGCAACCAATATCTATGAGAGCATAACTCTAAGGTTCATCAATCAAAACTCGACACCATGTCTTGTTTTGACGGAAGAAGACAATTTTAACCTAAGCACCACGCTTAATCTAAAACAGTCTATGAATGTATGACATGAACATACAATCAAACCTGAGCATATGAACAAAGACAAAGGGAGCATGTAAACATAATCAAGCTATACATCAAAAGGGGCACAAGCATGAGCACAAGACGGTGAACCTCGGGCAACCTCCCGGAAGGGCTTTGTTTAAAGTCAAAAGCAGGACATACCTAGCTAGTTGGGGCAAGATGCCAGAGCTTATATCATCTTCACACCAGGATAAGATTTGGTAGAGGAGGAACTTTACTCAGGATGCTCACATACCTCCCCCACACTTGAAGTTCGCATTGCTAGGCAACAAAACTCAAGTGTGTGGAGATCAAGCTTCCTTTTGTAAATGTTCTCCCACCAAAACTTACCTTAGGTGTTGCATATGATGTAGCTCACATGTTCGTAGGCGTCACCTGTCCATCTTTCTTTTCAATCTCCACCTGAAAGGTTAGTGACCAAAAATACCCGAAGGACAACTTATGCCAAAAACATGTTCTTGCTTTTATTCGAAAGGGAAATAAAACCTATGCTAATCCAGGCTATCTCCTGGTAGTGCTTTGTTTATTCAAGGTCATAAGCTCGACCAGGGGAACTTTCTCTTGCAGCTACATTGGTGGTGTCCTTCCCATCTCACCACCAATCATCGATGAATCAGTGAAGCTCTAGCTGCAAGGTTAGTGCCATACACGAACATGAGTCCAAAAGATAGCAAAGCTAAAAGCAGACATGATCATTCCAGGGAGGCTAAGATAGCTCCTAGGACGATCACGGGGCTCGAGAAGCTATAGCACCAGGGTGAACCTCGGAGGCGGAAGGTTGAGCACTGAGGCTAGCACTCTCGCAACTGATCTCCGACTGAACTCAGCTCAGGAAAATACTTGGCCTCCAAAAGAGGATAGAGTAGAAGCTCGAAATGCCGGTGTACATTCAGGAGCTAGAGTTCGGGTGAAGGGTGAGGTTAAGCTCATCCTTCCTTAGGTAGATGGATCGATGTTCTCATCAAAATGATGAGCCATCCCGGGTCTACCTAAGCTTCCAATAGGAGGTTATAGATAAGCTGGAAAGTGCAACTCCCATTGGGCATCAATCAAGTCAAGCATAAAGTTTGAAGTTTAAGCTTCTCCTGACTGATCGGCATCGATCGATGGGATTAAGATATGAAGTGAATGTACTCCATTCGATCGGTAAGTGATCGTGCTCCTTCGGTCTGATAAATGAATCCACTGGATTATAAAGCAGAGACTGATGTCTTGGTTTATACGAAACTTCAGTGCAAGGCACTTCAGCTCAAACCTCAACGTAGGAACATGATAGGCCAATCGCACTCTCCTTAGGAGATCATAACTAGGACTTTACAAGTCATCCCGGTCGAGAATGATTCGTCCTTTCCTAACTACTTTCTCCATCCTCCCACGAGACAAGGCCTTGGGGAGAAGGTCTAAGAAGAGGTACGAGAGGGGAACCCGAGGGTAGACTCTGCGCTAAGTAATCTTTCCCTTAGATTCCTGCTAATTAGGATTGGTATCTTCAACCGGAGCTTAAAGCCTCAGCTCGGCTGACGATGAGTCTAGGTGGCTCAACATTTCTTCTGACAGGCACCTCATTGACCAGGATGCAATGGGAGCTGAAATCCCGGAGATATTCCACGATCTCTATTCCCTTAGCAGCATCCAAGTGCACAGAAGAGCCTCTGGAGAGAGCATTAAGCCGCATGGCATTGTCCTTCCGTTACCCATACCAGAAGTGCCGAAGCAGCTTCCGATCGGGCACGTGGGGGACTAGGCAATCTTCTGCCAAAAAGGCAAAGTGATCCCATACCATTCCTAGTGATTCCTCCTCACCCTTGCTCGAGACTGAGAATCCTTATCCTCAACGAGATGACACATCGTAAATAACGGTGCCAATCCCGTGCTTCCCCAGAG
The DNA here is from genome assembly GCA_036936925.1 of Cenchrus fungigraminus. Lineage (NCBI taxonomy): Eukaryota > Viridiplantae > Streptophyta > Magnoliopsida > Poales > Poaceae > Cenchrus > Cenchrus fungigraminus. The sequence goes on along the minus strand of CM072768.1, from coordinate 114,447,532 downwards.
AGGGATAGCGGGAAAGATTCCCTTTTCCGAGCATCTGATGATTCTTCGATTTCACTCGGAGTTTCAATCAGACACTCGTAGTCTCTCACATGATCGAGGGGGTTTTCATGAATTGACCCTGAGAAGGAATGATCCTAAATTAGCTTCATGAGAGAGGGGTGAATCCGACAGCCAGATGAAAGAAAGAGTTCTGAAAGGGTGGCTCTGAGGGTTCACTCCTCGAAGGTGGAACGTGTTTACAAGGATAACCTTCCAAGGGTAGTGGAGGCAAAGGTAGAAGTAAAGAAAACGGGAAAGGATATCTCGAAGGGTAACGGGGGTAAAGGTAGAAGAAAAACGAAAAAGATAGATACGAGGACCACAAGGTTCGAAGATAGGTACAACAACCGTTCCCCGGCAACGGCGCCAGAAATGCTTGTTGGTATTTCTTAACCTCACCACTAGTGGCGCGTCTAGTGTGAGTGTGTAAGGAACACCCGGGTACATTGACGGGTGCGAACGAATCTGCAAGCGCACGGATACACCGTTGTTGCACTTCTCCCTCGAGAGTATTCCAAAGGGTATCGAATCCAAGGAACGGTGTGTACTACCTTCTATCCTAGAAGAACAGTCCAAAGACACCAAGCCCCTGCTTGGGTAGAGAGATGATGGGGTGCTCGGTTCTAGAGGAGTAAAGCTGTAGGATCTCGCTTCGGACACCGGACCCTCCTGGCTATAACAGTCGGCTCACGGCAAAGGGTTGCCTACACCTGTATCCGAACGTGGGGGATTCCATAAGGGTCTAATGGCTGTCACCACCGCGGCCTACCCCAAGACAAACCGTGGGATACAGGGCAATCGAAGGATAACCCGTAGTTCAGACACCATGTCCGCACCACCGATTACTACAATAGCACGGATACGTCTGTCGACCCGTAGCAACACTATAGCACTCCGTATAAATACGGAGCGACGAACCCGTGAGTATGGCTATACCTCGTCCATCATTGACCCGAGGTGGCGCGAGGTCGAACGACTAAGCACCAATGAATGTATTCCAATAAGATCTAACGAGATAACTCAAACAAATGGAATGCAGAATTATTCATCTAGTCAACAAGATCAAAGGATCGTGTCACGAAGAACACGAGCCTCTAAATGATGAACAGATGAAGAACTCAAGAACATGTCACCCATGCATGAATATCAGTTTAGTCTAAAAGAGAAATACAGAAATACTCACTTTGCTCTAAATGAAGAACAAACAAGAACTCCTTCATCATCACCTTCACTTCTCTCTTTACCTAGCACTCACACACACACACACCCTACTTGGGGAATGAGAGGAGAGGAGAGGATGGATGTGTCTCTCATTCTAGCCCCCTCCGCTCATATTTATAGGCTAGAGAGGGTAGGAGGAGCCTCCAAGGCTGCTGGGTGCACCTAATGGCGTGTTGACACCTGTCCTTGCGAGAACCGGGCTTCTGGAGTCGAGAACCGTGTAGAACCGCGCAGAACCGGTGTATCCTAGGCGTCTGGGGCGAGAACCGGTACAAAAGGGCCTGAACCGGTGGCGAACTAGGCGAACCAACTAGCGAACCGGGGCGGACTCCGCGGGCCGTGCCACCGCCTCGCCTCCGGACCAACACCGCGGCGCCACGCGTCCCGGCCGGGCTCCTTCCCGCGCACGGGTGTGCGCGCGCGTGGTCAACGGGACCGACGGCTGGCCGCTCGGATGCGGACGCGTGGCCCGGCGGGAGCGGTCCTGCGCCCGCGCAGGCGCACGTCACCGATCCGCGGGGCGGCCTCCCGGCCAGTGCTGCGGCACCACGTGGCCCGGCGGTCCCCGCGCGCCTGCCAGCGGGAGGATCCGCGGCGGCTGTGGGGCGCCAGTGGCAGCCCGCCACGTGGCATGCATGTACACGCCGACCAGCAGCTTGTGGACCCCACGGTGACGTCAGCTATTCTGTCTTTTCCATATCTTGCGCATACGAACTCCGATGTAGGCAAATAATATATCCATTTTGATTGTCTCGACGAGCCCGTCGCAATGGTGGAGTCCAATTTGTCATTTGGCACTGTTTCCAATGTCACCCTATATAGGCCTTCGCTCTCTTGCTCGGTGAATACATCGTTTGACACGTATTTTCATGCTTCCTGCAATAAAAGCTAGGAACACCAACACTTGTGGAAATTGTCAGTATAAACCCCTATTCTAGTGTTGATGGTTATTTTCCAATTATTTTATGCAGGAATTGATGGCATAAAAGTGGTGCTTAATAGCCGTCAACAACCACCCGACTTAAACAACACCTCAAAACCTTCCTCAAGAAGCTGGGAAACAGAGAGCAAATTAAACCCCAACGACTTGACCAAGGCAACACGCTTCAACACCACTTTGTCACTTACCCTCACTTCACCTTCAGCAAGTAGACGCCCTCGTCCATTGTCCCCAAATGCGATGTATGTCCTGGACACCACCTGGGTGAGACTGGAGAACCAACCCCGATCTCCGGTCATGTGCCTCGAGCAACTAGAGTAGATCAACCAAACGTCTCCCAAGCCTCCCACCTGAAACTCAAAAACGAGCACGTCAGTGAACAAACGACTCAGCACAGGGTTAGTACCAAAAGAGTAAAACCAATGCCGAGCCATTTGCTCTAAAGTGGGGTTAGCACCTTCCACTCAATCACGCCTACCAAAGCTACCACCACGTGAACCACCACAGGGAAACCACCCCTGTCTCGCTGGAGGAGCACGAAAGCCATGAAAGGAAGACCGTGGACCGTAGCTCCTCTACAACTCAAAACTGCGACCTCTCCCAGACTCGTATCGACCACGAGGGGGAGAACATCCAGCAAACTCAACACCACCAGACTCACCATGCCAACCACCAATACCAAGGCCACCAGAACTGAACCCACTCGAATCGCCACCTCGAAAACCAAACCGCCCAGAATTTTGGGGGGAGGGGGCGGTCTGACCGCGTAGCCAGGCCGGTCTAACCGCCCCCCTCTGGGTAGGGCCGGTCTGACCGCCCCTCCAGGACGGTCTGACCGCCCTCTCCGGAAAACCCCTTCGACTGCGAAACTCGCATCTCCCCATGCCGGAATGCTTCTCACAATCGCCTTACCCCTAGGCAATGGCATACGAGGCTCAGGCACACCATGAGATGGGTGGTACCTGTCCTTGTTCACCCACTCCTTAGCCATCCTTTCTTCTCGCTTCCTCTTGAAGCAAAACTCACCCTTGTGACCATCTCTCCCACAATACTCACAATGGAACCGTATGGGTTTTGGTTTAGGCTTAGGTTGGGGCTGCTCACTTGGCTTCTCTTTTGGTTTCTCCTCACTAGGTTTCTCTCCCTTCTTCTCTCCAACCACATCTCCCTTTGAGCTCACAAATCTCACCGATTTTTGGAAGTTGTTTGTTGATTGAGGGAATATGGGTGGATCTGGTGTTGTATCAAGTTTGTTTCTGAGATTGTTAGTCTTAGTCTCAAACTTGTTCTTGTGTGTCGTTTGTGGTGGAATGGTAATCTCTCCAATTTTCTCATCTCTCTCACCACTGCTCTCTCCAATCTTGTCAGCCCCAAGTGCTTGACCATCATAGCGTTTGAAAGCAGCTATCATGATGCCAAGCTAAGGCTCCTGACCCGACAACCAACTCAAACACTTTCTCAACTCATCATTCTCATCCTGCAAGCGATCAACATAATGTGTAAGTTCTAGATTCTTCACAACATGCAATTCACAAGTAGAGCAGGAAGTAGGAATATGAGCTTTCAAATCAGCCTCAAGTGAAACAATGCGAGCACGAAGTTCATCAATCTTTCCATGCAAAACAGGACAAGATGTGCAAGCACCTAGCAAAGAAGGTCTAGACTGCAGCTCAGCCAACTCAACCCTAAGCACATCTAGTTCCTCACACTTGGAGGCATGCTTTTCCTTAAGAGCAGTAAGACCAGCTAGGAACACAGAGCAATCAGCACAATCAACCTCATCAATAACAACAGGTGAAGCCTTAAGCGAGTCAATTTCAAGCTTAGCATCTAGGTTTTGTGTTTCTAGCTCAGCTACTCTACTCCTAGCATCTTCAAGCGAGGCCCTAAGCTCCTTTCTCATCTTCTTAGCCTCTCTAAGCATGTCGTCACGATTATCAAGCAATTTTTCCTAGTTCCTCATTCTACTGGTGCAAGAAGGAAAGCTCGTCACATACCTTGTCCTCGGAGTCGGAGTCCAAGTCATCCTTCTGGCTCTTCTTGCTGCCGGAGCTGTGTGCCATGCCACAGAAGCCGTCTCGCACGAAGCAGCTCAGCCCGCTCAAGTTCTTGGACCCCTTCTTGCTCTTGCGCTGATCACCTTCATCTTCACTACTACTCGAGCTCGAGGTAGGGTAGGCAAAGCTGGAGTCGACGTCGCTCACCCCAACCATCGCTCGGGCCTTCGTGCCGTGGCCGTCCTTCTTCCCCGATCTCCGCTCGTCTTTGTTCTTATGCTTGTGCTTGTGATCGCGCCTTGACTGGTACTTGCCCTCAGTCCTCAACCGGTCCTTGTAGCTGTCCTTGTTCTCCATCTTCTCAGGGCAGTCGGCGACGAAGTGTCCTGGCTTGCCGCACTGAAAGCATGTCCTCGTGTTCCTCCTTGTGTTCACCCGGTTCTCGTGCATTCTCTCGAACCTCCTAGTCAGCAGCGCCAGCTCGTCCTCTCCAAGCACGTCGAACTCCTCTTCTGGCAAAGACATCAAGGAAGACAAAGAGTACATCCTGCTGGATGGGTTAGCGTTAGACTTTGCACCTGAGCCACCGATGAGGGTGGGACTATGAGACTCAATCGGGCCCTCAATCCTGGCTGTCACACCACGGTCCACCTCAGTCGACTTGAGCTTCGAGAACAACTCTTCTACTGTCAGAGTCTCATACTTATCAGACTCTAGAATGGCCTTGACCTTTTCGCCCCAGATCGTACGATCCAACAAGTGCAAGAGCTTCACGGCTCTCTCATGATCATCGTACGGGAGCACGGCCACATTAGCCCTCATGTTGTTCACAATCACCGTGAACTGCTGGAACATCGTATCGATGGACTCACTGGGGACATGAGTGAAGTTCTCATACTCTCTCTGGTAAGTTGCAAACAACCGAGCCCGAACCTGACTGTTTCCAGCATGAGCATTCTTCAGCGTTTTCCCAAATCCTACAAGCCAAGTCCTCTATCTGAACCCGATCGAATTTGGACTGACACAGAGCACGAAATAAGTAGTCGACCGTCTTGTTGTTGGCGTCGTGCATATCCCTCGATCCCGGAGCAAGGAAGTTAATCGGATGAACATAAGTTGTGTTCACCGTAACATCCCAAAGGATCTGACCCTTGCCGCGGAGGAACGCAGTCATTCGCCTCTGCCACATCTGGTAGTTCTTTACATCGAAGTGCGGAGGACCCAATCCCCGTTCCTGGTACGCCATCTTTGGATCTTAGACTGGTTACAGTCCCAAAAGACCTGTTACCGGCTCTGATACCACTTGAAGGACCGAACTGGCGACAAGAGAGGGGGGGCGAGTGAATGGGAGCCGATAACAATTCTTGTCGAAGGAGATGACTTCTCCAACAATATGAACTTAGTCAGATACCCAAAATCACACGCTCTGTACTCAACCTTCCGTTTGCCAAAATCACGTAGCCACTGAAGTGGTACTGGTCCTAGGAACAAACACTACCTGCAGCCACAGCTCCTACACACACATGGCAGCGGAAAAAACCCGGAAGCTGTCTGGCCAGCAGGGGCGGTTTAACCGAGGTATGGGGTTGGTTAGACCGCCTGGTCCTGGGCAGCCAAGAAATCCTCTGAAACATCTCTTCCGAGCTCCAAAACTCCTCACGGTTTCACCCACTGGATCCTCTGGTCAAGGCCAAGTTAGCTACCAGAGAATCTAGGTGAAAACCAAAACTTCACCAAGGGGCCTAGGGGTGGTTAGACCGGCTACAAGGGGCGGTCTAACTGTCGTACAGACATCCCTGGGCCCACTACTCAGGTGGACACTAGGACCGACTACTCCGTGGGCCCCTGGGACTACTCGACTTGGGAAACACGACACCTGCTGGCGTGGAGCGCAAGGCCTACAGAGGATTAGTACTCGGTTAGGAAGCTGGACATGCCCGGATCCATGTTGAGTACTCCTAGTCGTACACGACTAGTACTCCTCTGACAAACCGACTTGTAACCCTGCCTCCCGGACTATATAAGGCGAGGCAGGGGCCCCTATCTCTTGATCCGCATCATCTTGTAAACACACCCAATCAATCCAGAGCTACGCAGCATACAAGATGTAGGGTATTACGCACCTCGCGGCCCGAACCTGTCTAAATTGTGTGGCACGTGTCTCTCCTTCGGGTTCCCGATCTCGGCGAGGCCACAAATATCTACCTCGGGTACTCCCCTTGGTATATTGCTGGTCTAAAACACTGACAGCTGGTGCGCCAGGTAGAGGATCTCGCCGAAGATCACATGGCGAACTCGACGGCTTCAATCGTCATCAAGCCAACCGCCGCCTTCAACCGCGACGACACCTTCGTTTTCGGCTCCTGGGTCTGCACCGCTGACGGCGCTGGATCGTTCCAACGCTACCTCACCATGACCTCGGACTCGGAGACCGAACTCGTGACGCTTCCCGAAGTCGTCACGGGCCAACTCGTTGAGAAATTTGACGAATTTTCGCTCTGCAACCAAGTCACTGACTTCGAGATTGGATCCGCCTCCAACTCGAACTTGACGTCACCATGGATCGAATCATGCGAGCCGGCTCCTCAGCCATCGTGTGGAACAGTCCTCCTCCATGAGCACTTCCCATACGGCCTCTGCAACTCCAGTAGGGCCCACACAGAACCTCTCACCGTGCGTCGGGCAGGCAAGGAGATCGTCTCCGAGTCCTCCTCGGACTCCAACACCGTCCCTGACTACAACTCGGACTCCTACGAGTTCGACTTCGGTCTCGACCCGATCGAGTCTGAGTTCGAGCTCAACTCCATCGAGGAACCACTGTTAGGTCATGCTGCTGGCTTGGTCATCACGTCTACTCCTGCCGGCAGATTTGTCTACTGGCCCGACCGCAAGCCCGCAGACCTGATCAACGACAACTCATGATGCGTCGCCTACCTCGAGACACTCCCCTTCCAGGAGGGGACACCGCTGACTCCGGCTGAGGAAGAGCACACGCCAACCGAGGTGGTGACTACCGATTCTGGACTCTACACCCCCGATTGCGAAGTATTCATGGCTGCCGGAGAAGTTGGAACCTCAGGCAACCAAGTCGATCGGTACCTGGACGACATCTCAGTAGACGAGGAATCAGCCAATGCTCCTCCAGATGAGACTACGGAGGCCAAGAATGCTCGGCGCGAGCGCAACAGAAGACGAGCTGATCGGCGCAGGCGGCTCCGAGAAGCTTTTCCCATCCGGAACCTCACAGAGGCTCTGGATCAAGTCGAAAACCGGGTACACACCACCCCTGAGCAATGCCTCATCGCCAAGCTTGCTGAAGACGCCTACTTCATGCGGGTCGACAACAGAGTCGCCCCTGTCCCCCCACTGGAAACCACGAAGCCACTAGTTGCAGCCCAGCAGACGGCGGACGCAACCACGTTCGTGGCGAACACCAGCCAAACCCCAACCGCTTTAGAGCCTCGGCGGGAGGACCCTCATAGGGCGGCAACAGCCAGGCAGGCGCCGGCGGTAGTCGCGGCGGCACCGGTGGTAGTCGCGACCGCGGCGGTGGTGCCGGCAGCAGCGGTGGAAGTTCATCCCACGACGCTGGCAGAAGAGCTGGTGGCGGCGGCGATCGCGGAAGCCGAGGCCACGCGAATAGCCACGCCACCGGCAACGCACGCGGTGGCTATGACGCCCGCCACAGGATCGACGAGATTCGCCGCAAGAAGGCTAATGAAGCAAGCGACAGCGGCGGCTTCCCTGCCTACTCTGCACGACTTCGCAACCTGCTCCTTCCTGAGAAATTCAAACCTCTCGGGATCACCAAGTACGACGAGAAGCAAGACCCAGTTCAATGACTCAGGTGCTATGCCCTGGCCATCGAAAACGCTGGTGGCAACAATGACGCAAAGTGCCTCTTCTTCCCTTTCTGTCTGGATCAAGCTCCACTCACATGGCTCGAGTCACTCGAAAAGAACTCGATAGACGAGTGGGACCAGCTGAAGACTCAGTTCACCAGCAACTTCACAGGTGCCATGGGGCGCTCGGGTACCCGCATGGACTTGGCGATGGTCACGCAGGAACAAGGCGAGACGCTCCGCCAGTACATGCTGAAGGACCGATTAGGCAACCAGAGAGGGGGGGAGAGAATGGGAGCTGATAAAAATTCTTCCCGAAGGATGGACTCAGCCTATGCCCCAAAATCACAACCCAGGATTCCCACACGAGTTTGCCAAGGTCGCGTAGTCACAACGGACCTACCAACCCTAGGAACAAACCCCAACTCAAAGCAACACAGAAGCACAACTCAAGAAGCAAATGACTTAGGCAATCTGGAAAGCCTGGGGCAGACCGTCCGCATGGAGGGGGCGGACTGTCCGCGGGGGTCAGGCACAGGGCGGACCGTCCGAAAATAGCCCCCGAACCTCCAGTACTGCACCTCGAATAACGGACCGTCTGTACCCTACCCGCGGACCATCCGCGCGGAGAAGACTGTCCGCACTCACCTCGCGGACCGTCCGGCAAACTCCGAGCAATCAAAAGCACCAGACAAAACGGATTGAAAAGAAGCGACGCAAGAACTCGTGAAGAACACGACGAACACCTGGTCAGCCGGCTCCTCGCGGACCGTCCGCGAGCACCTGGCGGACTGTCCGCCACACGCGGACGGAGCAGCCCGAACTCGAAAACGAAAACGCAACTTCACCTATCCGTCCATGGATCTCCCAAATGGCTTGAGCTCTTGAGGAAAGATTTGGGGGAGATGTGAAGCGTCCCTAGGAGATGCTATACCCCAAAACTTGAGACCTCAAACGAACTAAATCGCCGGGAATCGAATCGCAACCGAGCTCTACCAAAAAGCTTGGGTTCCAACCGAAATCCTTCAATCGGAGGCCAAATCTGGAGATTGGGGGGTCAAGATCAAGCACAAAGATGCACAAGACATCTCTCCATGATCCCCACCAACAAATACGAACCCAAACACCTCAGAATCGAAGGAACAAAGCGCGCACAAAAATCTAACGAAAATAGCTCAAAAAAGACACAAAAATCACACGAGCTACAAGAAGGAAATCAACGCAACCATGAATGCTTCCATACACTCGGATGTCAGATTCTCTACAAAGCAGTGAAGAAAATCTACGCCTATGGAGCAAGGAAATGAGAAGCAGTCCAGATGGATGGTTTGCCCAGAAAACCCTAGAGCTATATATATGAGTCCCTCTGGGTTGGGCAAAAGACCAAGCTACCCCTAGCACTTAAACTTAAGATACAATCCCCTCAGGGGCAAATAGGTCATGTAGCACTCCTCTTCATCGCACGACCACGCCTTTGCCGCAGTCCGCGTCCTCTCGACGCAAGCCCTGCGATCCCGCCACGTGTCCGCCAGCATCGAAGCTTCTCGGCGCGCTCGGATCCCGTCTCCGCCCACCGAGCCTCCGGTATTGGTTTTGTGGCTCAACCAAGTAACCTGACGGTTTTGTGGTGAACCGCCGCAAACCCCGCGTGCAGACTCCGGTCGTGAGCCGCTACCCTACACCGGCTCCTGTCCACGACTTCGTCTTGCTTTTCTTGCCACCATGCGGCCTGCACTTGACCCCGCTGGCCACCGGGTCCCTCGAGCCGAGCCTACTTGTCTCTCCACTCCTCGGAGGCCCCGCAAGGCATAGACCTTTCGCGCCCGCTCTTCACCTGCACCAACACGAGTCAAGCCGCAACCTGCACCTGCAATACTCGGCCAAGAGTCAGTCCACACCACGTTGTCAATCACTCATCACACCAGGGAGCGACCATCCACCGGTCCTCGGACGCTCTGGTCCTCAATCTCCCCCTTGATGAGTGCATTGACAACACACACATAGTAACCAATTCAGAGAAAAGAGAAAAAGAAAAGAAACGACTGAAAAACTCAAACAAGTGATCAAAAGCCAAACAAAAGCCAAGAAGAGATCACTTGAGAGAGAAAAATCTCGGTCCCCTAAGACAAGGGCAACGGCTCGACACAACCGAGATAAAATGCTCCAAAATTGCCGACTCCTCAAGGTTAAGCAAAAGGGCTCGACACCATCGGCAAAAGAGCACAACTAAAATTCAGGTGAAAAAGAGCTCCCAAATGCATATGAATGCAAGCTCCCCCTGAACAAATGCATTTCTCCCCATTTTTCTTCCCTTGATGCAAAACTCCCCCTGGATGCAAGAACCTTCTCCCCAAATCAAGAATTGGGTACTATTTCCTCCCCCTTGTTGGTAATGCATGAATCAAGTCTACAAATGCAAACATGTGCTTCTCAAATAGACAAAGAGCACTACAACATGCTAAAATTGAGACATAGACAAGCAAGATAGCTACAAATTTAGTACAAGCATCGCCAATGAGATAGATAGGGACATATAAGCATGTGACATAGCCATAATCAAAATGAAGCAATTTTCACAAAAAATTCCCTCTCATGAGCATAGGACCTAAACATGATCAAAATGAGCACAAACAACATATAACTCACAAACTTCATGCAAGGTCGCAAATTCTCATCATAAGATCATCACAAACACCTACAAGCTATCTCATGTCATGTCAAAGCCACCGAGCCATGTGTGAGAGCCATGTGTGGTTCGAGGACCGGTGGATGGTCGCTTCCTGGTGTGATGAGTGATTGACAACGTGGTGTGGACTGATTCTTGGCTAAGTATTGCAGGTTGCGGCTTGACTGGTGTTGGTGCAGGTGAAGAACAAGCGCGAAAGGTCGTTGCCGGTGAGGCCTCCAGGTGTGGAGAAGACAAGCAGGCTTGGTTCGAGGGACCCGGTGGCCAGTGGGGTCAAGTGCGGGCTGCATGGTGGCAAGAACGGCAAGATGAAGTCATGGACGGTTTCTTGGTTGAGCCTCAATATCAAGGTCGAGCCGGGACTACGTGGGAGCCGAGTCTTGAGTGGTGATTGGCGGAGGCAAAACCGAGTTCGCGGGGTTTCCGGTGGTTCACCAGAAAACCACTGGGTTCCTTGGTTGATCCACAAAGCCAAGATCGAAGACTGAAGGCGGAGGTGCAACAGCATCGGACCGGTCTGCCCGGTGGGTACCGGTCTGACCGGTGGGGAGCACCGGTCTTACCGGTGTGCGACGACGCAGTCTGAAGACTTTGAAGCGGAGGACACGCGTCGAGATCGCAAGGCTTGCGTCGAGGCTAAGCAAGTTTGCGGTCGCTGGGCATCCGTCCGATGGAGCGATGACAAAGATTTCCGAATTCGCCCTTGAGGGGCATGTATCCCTAATTAGCTAGTAAGGGTATTTTAGACTTTCGGCTTGCCTCCATATAACCCAAGTGGTGAGAGGATGGCAGCCATCTCTTGGAACCCTAGCTCATTTGTTTTCCTATTTTCCCTTCCTATTTTCCCTAGGATTTTCGTAGGACTAGCTTGAGAGCTTCATGGTGAGATCTTGTGAGAGGGAAGGATGATCGGGCGGCAAGCTAGACCTTGTATGAACCTCTTTCGTATGTATAGATGATTCGACGTGGTTCCTTAAGGCTTGGATGTGTCTTTCCCATTTGTTCTTTTTGGTGATTTTCGGAGCCTTTTCTTAGCGATTTTATTGGAGCGATTTCGAGGCCTTTCTCTTTGGGATTTGGTGGGGGATGTATGCTTGAACCCTTCGTGGTTCTTTTCCCTGTGATTCCCCTCCCAAATCTGTGAGCAAAGGGGCTCGATTTTGGGGTTTGCTTGGCTCTAGGGTTAGAGACGTTCTTGGTGGGATTTCTTCGATTCCTCTCAATTTGTTGAGTTTTGGTGGACCAAATCTTGGCTATGGAGTGCCCATGAGGTGTTCCTACTATCCCCAAAGTCTTGCGCAAATCCGTGGAGCGATTCGGGAGATCGGGAGTTGGATTTGGGGGAGTTGACCCGCGGGTGCTATTCATCCCGAGCGTCCCAGCCTGACCAGTCTGACCGGTGCAGAGGCCTTGTGGGTTTTGCCTCGGGTGAACGTCTTGGTGAGTTCCCTGTTGTCCCGTGTTGCTGCTGTTTCAAGTTTGGTTCGTTTTGGAGCTTGGAAGGACAGGTTTGGGTTTTTGGGGCTTCCTGGCTTAGACCGGTCTGACCGGCGTGCTACACCGGCCTGACCGGTGTAGGAGCCTTCTGTGGAAGTTCTCAGGAACTGTTGGGGAGTTCCAGCAGGGACCGGTTTGACCGGTGCTGCTCACCGGTCTGACCGGTGCAGGTCAGTGCTACTCGAGTTGCTAGTTCCGCTGCGTTCTCGAGTCGGTGCAGGTGGTTGTTGGTTCCTAGGACCAGTAGCACTCCAGTGGCTGCGTGGTCTTGGCCAACTTGGGTAGTTGAGTCGGAGACGTGTGTTGGAAGCCTTGTTCATCTTGTTGGAGTGTCCATCTCCTTCGAGAAGAATTTTTATCGGCTCCCATTCACTCCCCCCCTCTCTGGTTCGCCGTTTCGGTCCTTCAAGTGGTATCAGAGCCGGTTATGGATCTTTGGATTCTAACCAGTCTAAGATCTAAGGATGGCATACCAGGAACGGGGTTCGGGTCCTCCGCACTTCGATGGCAAAAACTACCAGATGTCACAGAGGCGGATGGCGGCGTTCCTCCGCGGTAAGGGTCAGATCCTTTGGGATGTCACGGTGAACACAGCTCATGTTCATCCAATGAACTTCCTTGCTCCGGGATCGAGAGACATGTTCGACGCCAACAATAAGGCGGTCGACTACTTGTTTCGTGCTCTGTGTCAGTCCGAGTTCGATCGGGTTCAGACAGAGGACTTAGCTTGTAGAATTTGGTTGGAGCTGAAGAATGCTCATGCTGGGAATGCTGAGGTTCAGGCATGGTTGTATGCGACTTACCAGAGAGAGTACAAGAACTTCACTCATCTCCCCGGTGAGTCTATTGATGCCTTGTTCCAGCGGTTCACGGTGGTTGTGAACAACATGTGGGCCAATGTCGACGTCCTCCCGTACGATGACCATGATAGGGCTGTGAAGCTCTTACACGTGCTGGATCGTACCGTGTGGGATGGAAAGGTCGAGGCCATTCTTGAGTCTAAGAAGTACACCACTCTGACGATGAACGAGCTGTTTTCTAAGCTCAAGTCTGCTAAGGTTGATCGTGGTTTGACAGCCCGTCTTGAGAGCCCAACTGATTCCCATAATCTTACTCTCGTCGGTGGTGAAGTGGCTAAGTCTAACGCTAACACATCCTCCAGGATGTATTCTCTGTCTTCTTTGATGTCTTTGCCAGACAAGGAGTTCGACATGCTTGGAGAGGACGAGCTGGCGTTGCTGACCAGGCGTTTCGAGAGGCTGCACGAGAACCGGGTGAATACGAGGAGGACCGCACGGACGTGCTTTCAGTGCGGCAAGCCGGGACACTTCATCGCCAACTGCCCGGAGAAGACAGAGAACAAGGACGGCTACAAGCACCGGTCAAGCAAGGATGCCAAGTACCGATCAAGGCGCGATCACAAGCACAAGAACAAGCACAAGGATGAGCGACGGTCGAGGAAGAAGGACGGCCGCGGCAGGAAGGCCCGAGCGATGGTCGGAGCGAGCGACGTCGACTCCAGCTCCGCCTACTCTTCCTCGAGCTCGAGTAGCAGTGAAGACGAAGGTGATCGGCGCAAGAACAAGAAATCATCCAAGAACTTGAGCGGGCTGAGCTGCTTCGCACGAGATGGCTTCTGCGGCATGGCTCGTAGCTCCGGCAGCAAGAAGAGTCACCAGAGCGACTCAGACTCTGACTCCGAGGATGAGGTACGTGACGAGCTCCCCTTCTTGCGTGAGGAGAACGAGCGTCTTGGCAAGTTGCTTGATAATCGTGATGACATGCTTAGAGAGGCCAACAAGATGAGGAAAGAGCTTAGAGCCTCACTAGAAGATGCTAGGAACCGTTTGGCTGAGCTAGAAACCCAAAACCTAGATGCTAAGCTTGAAATTGATTCGCTTAAGGCTTCTCCTGTGGTTTCTGATGAGATTGATTGCTGTGATTGCTCTGTGTACCTAGCTGATCTTACTGCTCTTAAGGATAAGCATGCTTCTACTTGTGATGAACTAGATGTGCTTAGGGTTGAAGTGGCTAAGCTCAAGTCTAGACCTGCTTTGCTAGGTGCTTGCACTTCTTGCCCTGTTTTGCATGGAAAGATTGATGAGATGCATGCTTATACTATTTCGCTTGAGGCTAAGTTGAAAGAACATGTTTCCACTTCTTGCTCTACTTGTGAAGTGCATGCTTTGAAAAATCTGGAACTTGCACATTATGTGGATCGCTTGCAGGATGAGAACGATGAGTTGAGGAAAATGATGGGTTGGTTGTCGGGTCATGAACCGCAGCTTAGGATGATGATTGAGGCATACAAGCGCTATGATGGGCAAGCGCTTGGCTCGGAGAAAGTTGGAGAGTCTAGTGGTAAGGGAGGAGAGAAGATTGGTGATATCCAAGCTCCACCAAAAACCTTCCACAAAAATGCCTATGCTCATAAGCCCAACCCACTGAGTAACAAACTCGACACAACCCCAGATCCTCCCATATTCCCCCACTCCACAAATGATTTCCAACAACCCATAAAGTTCAAGAGCAACTTGGGGAATGAGTTCTTTGGGAAAGAGAGTGTGAAGCCTAGTGAGGAGAAACCGGTTGAGAAGCCGAGTGGAGAGAAACCGAGTGAGCAGCCCCATCCCAAGCCTAAGCCTAAGCCCATAAGGTTTCATTGTGACTATTGTGGGAGAGATGGTCACAAGGGCGAGTTTTGCTTCAAGAGGAAGCGTGAGGAGAGAATGGCGAAGGAGTGGGCTAACAAGGACAAGTACCACCCTTCCAATGGTGTACTTGAGCCTCGTATGCAGATGAACAGGGCCAAGGCGATTGTGAGGACGGTTCCAGCTTGGGGAGATCGGAAGGTAGCAGGTGGTGCTACTGGCCGAGCGCCACCGATCAGACTGGTGCGCTACACCGGTCAGACCGGTGTGCTACACCGGTCAGACCGGTGCAGGTCTGGGCAGACAGGGGTCTAGTTTTCATGCTTGTATGGACGCTCGGTTCGGTTCAAGTGATCGTGGTTCTGGTGGTTGGTCTAGAGAGCTTGCAGGTGGTCAGTTTGTTAGACGGTCTCCACCTCGTGCTCAATACGGGGGTGGGAGGAGTCGTAGCTTTGAGATGGAGAGGAGGAACGGTCCACGGTCTTCCTTTCGTGACTTTCGTCCTTCTCCAGCTAGAGAGGGTTGGTTCCCTCGTAATGGTTACCGTGGTGGTGTTCGTGGTGGTAGCTTTGATAGGCGTGGTGATTTGGTTTGTGCTAACCCCACTTTGGGGCAAATGCCTCGGCACTGGTTTTACTCTTTTGGTACTAACCCCAGTGCAGAGTCATTTGTTCTCTCACGTTCTCGTTTTTGAATTTTAGGTGGGAGACTTGAGGAACGTTTGGTTGATTGACTCCGGTTGCTCGAGGCATATGACCGGAGACAAGGGGTGGTTCTCAAATCTCGTCCCGATGGTGTCCAAGACATACATCACCTTTGGGGACAATGGGCGAGGGCGTGTGCTTTCAGAAGGTGAGATCAAGGTAAGTGACAAGGTCACTCTCAGGTGTGTCGCTCTTGTTCAATCGCTCGGGTTCAATTTGCTTTCCGTGTCCCAGCTTTTGGATGAGGGCTTTGAGGTGTTGTTTCGGCCTGGTGGTTCTCGGATTTTGGATTCTCGAGGGCACCTTGTTTGCATGGTCGTTCCCGAGGGTCAAGTGTTCCGAGTGGATTTTTCTTAGTGTTCTGGTGTGGAGCGTTGTTTCTTGGCTGGATCTTCGAGTGAGTTGTGGAAGTGGCATAGGAAGTTGGGTCACTTAAGCTTTGACCTTCTGTCTCGCTTGAGTAAACTCAATTTGGTCTGAGGATTGCCACGGCTGAGGTTTGAAAAAGAGTTGGTTTGTGTGCCGTGTCAGCATGCTAAGATGGTAGCTGCCTCCCATCCACCCCTCAACGATGTGATGACGGAGCGTCCATGCGAGCTGCTCCATATGGATCTTTGTTGGCCCAGCTCGTGTGCGATCTGTGGGTGGGAAGTGGTACGCCCTGGTTGTGGTGGACGACTACTCTCGGTATGCGTGGGCTTTCTTTCTTGAGGAGAAAGGGGAGACATTTGGTTTTGTTCGAGATCTTGTCTTGAGGTTAAGAAACGAGAGGCACGGTGATGCCATACGAGCGATTCGCAGTGACAATGGCTCGGAATTTAAAAACTCTCGCTTCCAAACCTTTTGCCATGACTTAGGTCTTGAACACCAGTTTTTGATTCCGTATACGCCTCCCCAGAATGGCGTGGTGGAAAGGAAAAACAGAACCTTGTGCGAGATGGCTCGGACGATGCTCGATGAGCATAGGACTCCGAGGAGGTTCTGGGCTGAGGCGGTGAATACCGCGTGTTATGTGTCGAACAGAATTTACCTCAGGGTTCACAAGAAGAAAACGTGCTATGAGTTGATGCACGGGCGCATACCCAAGGTGAGTCACTTCCATGTGTTTGGGTGCAAATGCTTCATCCTGAAGAAAGGTAAGAAGTTGGACCAGTTCGAGGCTAGATCTGTCGATGGCATTTTCTTTGGTTACGCGTCTCACTCTAGAGCCTTTCGAGTGCTCAATCTTGAAACTAACCAAATCATGGAGACTTGCGAGGTAACCTTCGACGAGACACAGCCACGTAGCCAGCTTGTTTTTGAGTGTGCAGGTGACGACGAACTTGGTGAGGAGATTTTCCGGGAGGAGGAGCATGAACATGGAGATGATGAAGATGACGGTGTGGTGCCCACGTCTGAGCATGTACCTACTACTTCGACTACAGTGTTGGGCGGCCCTTCTCCCACACCTACAACGACAAACCCAGATCAAGGCGAAGTTGCTGTTGAGGGGGAGGTAGCATCAAGGCGAGAACCTCCCCGGCGAGTTCAAGTGGATCACCCAGCTTCGAGAATCATCGGCGACATGAATGAACGTACTACACGGTCGAGGGTTCGGAACAATTCTCATTTCGCTCATGCTGCTTTTGTTGCCACTTTTGAGCCCAAGGACATTGGACACACGCTATCTGATCACAATTGGGTTAACTCGATGCATGAGGAGTTGGAGAATTTTGAGAGGAACCAAGTTTGGGAATTGGTTGACCCTCCCCCAGGGTGTAAGCCGATTGGGACAAAATGGGTGTGGAAGAACAAAGAGGGAGAGAAAGGAGAAGTGGTGAGGAACAAGTCAAGGCTTGTTGCTCAGGGGTACTCACAGAAAGAGGGGATCAACTACGAGGAGACCTTTGCTCCCGTAGCTCATTTGGAGGCGATCAGGATCCTTCTAGCCTTCTCCGTGGCTAAAGGATTCAAGTTGTACCAGATGGATGTCAAGAGTGCTTTCCTAAACGGTGTCTTGGAGGAAATAGTGTATGTGAGGCAACCACTGGGGTTTGAGAGTGAGAAGTACCCCCACCGGGTGTACAAGTTGAGGAAGGTGCTGTTTGGGCTGAAGCAGGCGCCTAGAGCTTGGTACGGTAGGTTGAGGGGGTTCCTGTTTGAGAGAGGGTTTGAGATGGGGAAGGTCGATCAGACCTTGTTTCTCCTCAGGCAGGGCAGAGATATCCTGATTGTGCAGGTATACGTGGATGATATTGTCATTGGTGGCTCGTCTAACTCTCTTGTTGCAAGGTTTGCAGAAGACATGAGCAGGGAATTTGAGATGAGCATGATGGGTGAGTTGCAGTTCTTCCTCGGGCTACAAATCAAGCAATCAAAGGAAGGAACATTCGTGCACCAAGCTAATTACACCAAGGATATTGTGAGGAAGTTCAAGATGGAGGATTCCAAGGCCATGGCGACGCCTATGAGTACGACTACAGCTCTTGATGTGGACGAGGAAGGAGAACACGTGGACCAGAAGGAGTATCGGAGCATGATCGGGTCACTCCTCTACTTGACGGTGATGAGGCCGGACATCCAATTCTCGGTATGTCTGTGCGCTTGTTTTCAAGCGTCTCCGAGGACTTTGCATCGGCAAGTAGTCAAGCGCATATTCAGGTATTTGCGACATACTCCCGACTTCGGCCTTTGGTACTTCGCGTCTTCTTCTTTGGCTCTTCATGGATTTTCAGACGCGGATTTTGCCGGGTGTCGGTTGGATAGGAAGTCCACTTCTGGGACTTGCCAGTTCTTGGGTTCTTCTTTGGTGTCTTGGTCTTCCCGCAAACAGTCGAGTGTTGCTCAATCCACTACCGAGGCAGAGTATGTGGCCGCAGCTAGTTGTTGCTCTCAGCTCCTTTGGATCACATACACCATGAGTGACTTTGGTGAGGAGTATACCCACGTCCCACTTCAATGTGATAGCACAAGTGCCATAAGTGTTGCAAAGAACCCAGTGCTCCACTCCAAAACCAAGCACATAGAAGTGAGGTATCATTTCCTGAGAGACAACGTAGAGAAAGGAAAAATCTCTTTGATCCATGTACCCACACATGACCAACTAGCTGATATTTTCACCAAACCCCTAGATCAAGCAACTTTCACTCGTTTGTGGGGGGAGCTTGGTGTTTGTTTGATTTCTAAAGTTGGGTGTGTGGGAGCTCCTTTGTAGCATATGTATAGCGTTCCTTTGTGCATTTGGAGGTGTGTAGCATGCTATGTTGAATTTTGTCTATTTGAGAAGCTCTAGGTTGCATTTTTTGCATTTTTGGCTTGATTCATGCATTGTCAACAAGGAGGGGAAGTTTGAGCATGTTTTGGCTTGCTGCATGCATTTAGAAGGTTTCCAAGTGGTTTCAAGCTAGTTTTGAGCTCGTGCAGTTCCCAGTTTTTCCCAGGTGTCATCGGCCTGACCGGTGAGGTACACCGGTCAGACCGTTGTGAGGTTCAAGTGCTGGCCCACCAGTCTGACCGGTGAGGCTGACCGGTCTGACTGGTCAGAGCAAAGCTGAAGCAGCTGCTCTAGTTTGTGAAGTGGTTCGCATGCATTCGTCTAGGGGGAGTTGCATTGGTTCAGGGGGAGTTTGCATGTGTGTGTTGACACCGTTTTTTGGAAAAACAGGTCAAAAAAGGATAAGAAGAGGTAGCCGATGGAAACAGAGTGCAATCGACCGATTGAAGGAGAGAGAGAGATGGTCAACAGGACTTGTCGATGGTCAAGGAGATTCAACCCTGACAGTGGGCCAGCGGGTCAGAGCGATCGGCCGATGGCTAACCAGAGGATCGGCCGATGGGCATGAAGAAGGCGGTATTCAAAGAAATACGCCAGATGGAATGCACGGTGGAGGCGGGTCAATCCACGATTGGCAACGGGTCAAGAATCAGTTTTTAGAAGGTCTTTTGACTCCTGCGAGAGTCCTTTTCTATTTTTAGTCTTTAGATGCAAGTAAACAGTGCTGTGATCGGCTAAGAGTCTGGGTTGTCCTCAGGACATAAATAGCGACCCTGCGTGGTCGGAAAAAGTGTACACACCAATATCAAACAAACCGCCTCCGGGAAAACCCTTTACTTTACTACATCTACTTTACAGCATCTACCTTTATAGCATCTACTTTTCGGCGACTTCGCCATTGCGTTTTTCCCTTTTCTACAACGCCGTGCTTCGAGTTTGTCGGGCTGCATCAACTGATCTCCGGCAAGCTTGTGAGTACCGTTTTACCAAATAATCCTAGGCTTTAACCTTCGGGCGCATCGCTGATGTTTCGTGTAGTTCTTTATTCACCCCTTACCGATATTAGCTAGATCTACAAGTTTTCGTACCAATTCTTGTGGTTTTACTTATTATCATTATCCTCCGCTCGATCTAGATCCTATCGGCTTCTAACACCGCAGCCGATTCCGACCTACTCGAGCGCTGACGTCACGATCGGTCGATCCAGCCGATCTATCTACTTACGCACCCGCGCTTCGGTCACTCTCGAGCCGGCTGTTCCCGTTTTACCCGTATCGGCCGATTGGCTGGTACACGTGTCGCTGAAAGGCCATCGGTTCTCTAGCCGATCCCTAATATTTTCCATTGTCAATCAACAGGTCAGATTGGCTGGCACGCCTCGCTACAGACCGGGGAGTCACGTGTGCTGCACGCGGAGGTGACGTCCTATTTTCGTGTCAACACACTTTTGGCACGCCTGGTGGGACACGAAAAGGTCAACAATGACGAAAACTGCGAAGACTGGTCCTCATGAAGTTGATCCAGAGAACGTCCAACCAATCACCAAGGATCAGCTGAAAGATACAGACAAAGCTGAGCTTGAAGCTCACATGAAGCATTATGAAGAGCTTTGCCTGGCATCATATGGTCAGACTAAAGGTGGAGTCTTCAAGAAGAATCCTTTGCCAACACCTAAGCAAGTCACCTTCTCAGCCGATCCTGAAGGGCTTCAAGACATGATGACCAAGGCGATGCATCAAACAATGATTGATCAATCTAAGGTATTCGCAAACACTATTCAGAATGCCATAATTGATGCACTCAAGCAAGGAGCAGAAGGAGGATATCTGGGGCCTGCATATTTTCAACCAAGGCGAACTCCTCCAATGTTCCAGCAAGATCAATCGGCTACACCGCCGATTGATGATTCAACAGTAAAGATTACACCATCTCCACAGGCTGCTACTGGTTCTTCATCGGACGTCCAGCCGATTCAGAATCAAAGTGGTGATGGAAAAGCTAAATACCCTGCCGTCACAACATCAGCCCAATCCAACGTCCAGGATCAGGTGTTTCCAGTGCAGAATCAGCAAAAATATCTTGCGATGAGAGATCAAGACGGAAGGCTTGCAGGATGGGATTTGCCTCGTGATCACTTTGAGACTGATATCTCAAATTTTCTTGGGCCTCAGCCTGAAGAAGTTTCGGAAGTGAAGTACCCACAATCTTACCAAGCCATGTTTGGAGGTACTCCAGGGACGGTGCACATGAATGGGGATGGAGTTGAATTCGTCTACTTCAATCATGGGAGCAAGAACTTTGAGAGAGTCAAGATTAACCCAGCTCATGCTCATATGGTCATACCAACAGATAAAAGAGCTCCTATTCCACCTCAGAGGCCAAATCCCACTCCACATCAGAGATTGGCTCAACAGCCGATACTCGGGATGCCTGTGCAAACTGCTCCATTACAGCAGCCAACGCTAGGGATGCCTGTGCAGACTTCCCCACTTCAACAGTCAACGACAATGCAGGCTGTCTTAACCCCGGCTAATACAGTGACTCATACAAGATCATCGCCTCAGCAACCGATCAACCAAGGGGTAACAGGACAGCCAGTATTTCCACAAGTGGATTCTGCACAACTACTGCAAACACTTCTAAATCAATTGGCTATCTCAAGCCAATCGAATTTGCAGCAGCCAACTCCATCGGCTAGTCAGCTGATCGGACAAGCTCCACCTGTTTCAAATGTGCAGGCTTCTTCTAGAACAGGGGCGTCAACAGTAGCAAATCCACAGCCAAGGATCTTAGAAGAACGGCCTCCAGAAACTCCAGCTGAGATACAAGCAATTGAGCAGGCGTCTGCTGAATTAAAGTCTCATGTGAAGCAGGAGTTGATCGACCACTTCTCGGAGATGCTACTGAAACAATATGGGATAAAGCCCAAGCAACAGTCTTGCATGTACAGGACACCGTATCCCTCTGGCTATGATCAGATACCGTTCCCGCCAAGATTTAAAGTGCCAGACTTCACCAAGTTCTCTGGGCAAGATGAAACATCCACTATGGAGCATATCACTCGATTTATCATCCAATGTGGAGAAGCAGGGAACGTTGATGCACTAAGGATACGACTGTTCTCTTCATCCCTATCAGGGCTAGCATTTTCATGGTTCACATCATTGCCAGCTAACTCTATCATCAAGTGGTCTGATTTGGAATAGCAGTTCCATAACTACTTCTTCTCTGGCTTCCATGAGATGAAAATCACTGATCTGACAAGGCTCAAGAAAAGGAACGATGAAACAGTAGCTGGATTCGTTCAAAGATTCAGAGAGGTCAGAAATAAGTGCTACAGCCTAAATCTGGGAGACAAACAATTGGCTGAGCTAGCCTTCCAGGGTCTCTTGCCGACCTTGAGGGAGAAATATGCATCACATGACTTTGAGAGCCTCAGCCAGTTGGTCAGTCGGATGAGTCAAGAAACTGCAAAGTCCTATGAGCCTAGAAGAAACTTTCAGAAGAAGGTGTCTTATGTGGACTACTCTGACTCAGAAGATGAAGACAATATGATAGGGCTCGCAGAATGGGTCAAGGGCAAGAAGACAGTGTCCTATCCCTTTGGCAAAAAGGAGCCTGAGAAATTCGGCTTTGATATCACTAAGGCCGATAAGATATTGGATCTGTTGCTTCAGCAAGGGCAGATTAAACTGTCCCAGTTCCATACTATACCATCTGCAGATGAGCTGAAGAGAATGAAGTATTGCAAGTGGCACAATGCAACTTCGCATGATACCAATGATTGCAAGATCTTTAGACAACAGATCCAATCAGCTATTGAGCAGGGAAGACTTAAGTTTGAAACTCCTGCCAAAGCTGAGAAGCCGATGAAGACTGATCAGCACCCCTTCCCAACTAACACAGTTGAGGTGTCTAGCAAAGGCACATCACAAGTTAAGTTGCTGACATCTGATTCGTCTCAAAATAAAGGAGCCGTTGATCCCAGAGTACAAGTAACCACTGCCGATGTCAAAGGAAAAGGGTTACTACTTGAAGAGGGAGACTTGAAGTCACGCTGACCTGTCACTTCCCAGATGCTAATCAACAAGTTCCAGCGCCGACAAGAGAAAGCAAGGGGAAGAGAAGAGTGGGTACGACGTAATGAGGGACATTGGAGATGTCCATTCTTCAAGTACTGTTGGGAAGAAGGAATCAAACTGCCGACGGCAGAAAACTGTCCAGAGTGCAATGGGGCTTACAACAATAACAACTCATCCAAAAGGGTTTGCTTTAATGACAGAAGACCTTCAGCCGAGGATCACCGTGAATTCAGCAATCAACGGGTCTCAGTCCACGATCGGCTGGGGGGCAAAGCCAGCGTCCACGATCAGCTCGGGGGCAAGGCCAGTGTTCATGATCGGCTGGGTGGCCGAGTCAATGAAAAGTCAAACAATCGGCTGGAAGAGATGGCCGATTCTCTGGTCCCTGACGAAGATATCATGTGCCGAGCTCCTGAACGTCGACGCACGCTACAACTGGACGATGAAGGGTCAAGCCAAACACGTAAGAAGCCCAATCCACAGTGGTGTCTAGATGGTTTGACCAAATCCCAGAAAAGGAGAGTCCAGCGCCTACGTCAGCTAGAATAGCATGAAGAAGCAGAGAGACGTGTGCTGAACAAGAAGAAAGTTCGGTCTAAAGTTTGGCGCCCAAAGCCTAAGGCCAATGAAGCAAAAGATGACAAACCACATGCTGATATAAATATGGTTGTCTTCCTACCAAAAGAGTTCATGGCTCCGATTGATTCGGATCTGTCCGATGAAGAACTTGGCATGGCTCAATTGACACTGGAACCTAGACAAGCCATCTTCGAGAAGCCAGATGATGAGAAGAGACAACATTTGAAGGCTTTGTCAATGGCAAACCGGTCACTAGGATGCTAGTGGATGGAGGAGCAACAGTCAACTTAATGCCATACACAACAATGTTGCGCAAGATTGGGAAATCTGATGAAGATTTGACCCAAACCGACATGATGTTGGTGGACTTCGAAGGCAACGTCTCTCCAGCTCAAGGAGCAATCTACGTGGAGCTCACCATTGGCAGTAAGACCCTTCCGACCGCTTTCTTTGTCATTAAAGGGAGGGGATCTTATAATCTACTACTGGGTCGGGATTGGATACATGCCAATTGTTGCATACCATCTACAATGCATCATCCAATGGATCAGAGATTCAGTGGAAGTGGTTCAAGGAGAAACCTCCTTGACAGTAGCAGCTACAGAAGCACAAGGATGGACTTATTATCAAGTGAGCTGCATATCTGGAAAAGCCTGGGATACCAAATATCTCAGAGTGTCTGATTTTGGACTAAAGCCGGTTCAAGCAGTCGGCTCTGATAATGAGGCTTAATGGATCAATTCATTGAAGACGAAAAGAAGCTCGGGCTTGGAATCACAGCAGCTGATGGATGGGTCGCCCAAATATATCAACAGTTCTACAAGCCGATTGTCTTATCGCGCCTATCGGCCGATTGAGTTTTCGAGCTACAGCCGATTGCAAATGTAATCATAGAATAGCCGATATCTGTAAAGAATCACCTTTAGTACAAAAAATGTAAAACCGATGTATAAAATCACTATATTCGGTTATAGCCGATACATGTATCGCCTCCAGAACAAAATGAATATAATTTTCATTTCCTTTGTCTTGGAATACAGCAATAATATTACAACTCAGAGCTACGGATTACATGTGTTCTCAAAAGGTTATAAGAGATGTGCTGCCCTAACTCCTAGTGTGATGAGAATATTGAATCGATGAATGGGAGAAAGACACACGCAAAGAGGAAACGAAAGATTAAGATCTTCACCTGATTCTGCAATCTTCTGCCGAAAGGAGCCCGAGTTGATGACCAAGATGGCCGTTCCTTCAGCACGCTCTTCCTCTGATAAATGTGTAGCAAGACACCCTACCTGTGTTCTTTCCCCAAAGCCAGATCCTCACAAGGATTCTTCTAGCTATGGTACCTCCTGGTTTTTCAAAAGGAGGCAAAGAAGAAGAGGGGTCGCCACACTACATCACAAGAATTCTTCTTGCTATGAAGGAGAGAAGGAAGAAAAGAACAGTCATACAGCAAGAGCCTGTAATCTATCTGAGTTGGTTGCGCCTTGGCCGATAGATGGGTTTCCTCATTGAGCTTCAGGCCTATTTATAACCTCAAGATTCAGAAGGGATAACTACAAGAGGGAATTAAAAAAGGGAAAATGAAGAGCATCCGATGCAGTCAGGGCGAGAACAGTTTCCCTGTGAAAGTCTCAGACTGGACAGTGGGCAGGCATGCAGTGATACGTTTCCCAAAAATCAGGGGTTGGCTTTGAAAGAGTATTGAATAATGATGTGTGGCCCTACTCTGTACTCCAGAAGAAGAGACTATCAAGATTCCCCTCTCTCTAAATTTCCAGCAACGACGACAAGCTTTGATGCATCATTAGGATACAAGAAATCTTTGAAGAGAAACTTGTCAAGGAGTGGAGATAGCTACATTTTCCTGAAGGCACTCTAAAAGAGGTTTGCCTCTTATTCCTAATGGATAATTCGGTCTGGTTCATAGTCAAGGATTATGGTGCTACATGAGGAGTGGGCTACCATTTTATAGTAGAGAAATTTAACCAGATCGTAATAGCAGTACCTATAAATATGGGTGGAAATTCATTGCTAAAAGCTGGTGCTCAAGATAAAAATCCAGAAGTGGTGATTTTCATTCATAAAAGCCGATCACATCGGCTGATAGAACATCAGAGTTTAAAGAAGGCTCTTGGCCTTGTGTAACTCTACCCTGGTTTGGGCTATTTCTTCACCTACGCGATCCAGTTCTTGAAGAAGAGCTGTCCTCCTGGCTTCAAGGACCTCCAACTTCTCCTCCTTATTGGCAATCACCAGACGGAGACCACGTTCTTTGTCTAGATGGGTGGTTCGGCTGATTTGCACCAAAAGCGTTAATATTCGAGACGATCCTCTCCACAGTATCACGATTTGGAGACTGAGAAAAGGAAAGACGTCAGGAAAAAGGGATCGTGAGACAAGGAAAAGAAAGAAGAAATCAACCTGATTCACGGAAGAGGAGGAAGAAGAAGAAGCCATCGCAAAAGGAAGATGATAGTTCCAAAAGACTGAAAGATGCTAGCAATATATAAAGACCGATTGAAACGGTCGGTCAAAGCCACTAATACGGAGCGTTGGGGGTTGGCCAAGAAAAGGCCAGTCACAGCTTACAAAATTACAAATAAAAGTTTAAACTATGCCAAAAAGATGGATGGCATTGATGAGATCCAGGCGCAGCTGGTCAACCGCTTCTATCTCCTGACGATCGGCATCGGCCGAACCAGGAATTGGCTGTTCTTGTCCACGTAGAACTTGAGCTTGGTGTGCAACAGAATCCCTCTGTTCTTGCATGGCAGCAATGGTACCTGGAAGATCTGTGAGCTTCTGCTCTTCAGTTTTTAAGTCCTGATCAATTTGACTGAGTTCTTTCATAAGATCAGCACGACGCCTCTTCAAACGGTCAATGCTGTTGACGATGCTAGAGCGAGAAGAAGCCAGAACTTCAATTCTATTATCTAGATCGGCCATACTGCTATCCAGTTTCTCCCTGTCCTGAGTAAGTTGCTCTTGGCGTCTTCTTTCTTCCAGCCGATCTTGGGCTTCCTGGACTACGAGCTGCCGATTCTCGATGAAAGCGACTTGGAGCATCTTTGCTTTAAGTTCTCTAGGCAGCTGACCCTGAATTTGTTTAAAGATGGCTCTGATCGGCTCGTCATCTTGTACAAGTTGATCAATGTCCTGGTTTAGCAATGGCAATACCTCGGACAGCTTGACCTTCACTTCATCTGGGAGAATAATTGCCAATGTGCCCTGAACAGAAGGCAAGTTTGTTAAAAAATCTGCAAAAAAGGCGAAAGAACTAAAGATGTGAAGAAATCAGGAAGTTTACCTCTACAGTGGAAGGTGTTGCTCGAATCTGGGCAAACGATTTTCCAACCGATGATGATTCAGGAACTTCAACGATCGGTAACTGTGGTTGATCATGAACCTCAGATAATATATTGACAGTATCCTGGAACAAAGATAGAGAGTTAGAAGATAAAAGTGATAAAGAAACAACCGTCGGAGATTGTACCTTAGATGGTTGAAGATCGGCTTGTTCAAGAAGACGCTTAGGCTGACCAATAGGAGAATCTGAGACATTAACTCTTTGAGGATCAGGTTGTTCAATCAAGACATCATCAATTGGATTCTCCATGGCTTTATCCGACTTAGGTTTTTAAGATGACTCAATCAAGATATCATCGGCCAAGACTTCTTGAATTGGCTCCAATACTGGACCTCTATCAGAATCAGTGACATTGGCCTGTCTTGATCGTCCAATTAATCCCGAATACTGTGCAAAGGAGTGAATTAATGAAAAATACAAAAAGAAAAGGGATGAATTGAGCAAAAGACATACTTCAAAAGCACCTGCTAGTTTTTCAGCTAAGTCGGGGATGTCAACAACCGTAGAGTCAATCTTCTTCTTCTTTCTGCGAGCAAGAGCTTTATGAGGCATATCTTTCCTTTTGAGGGTCCACAGAAGCAAATTGTCCGGAGAAGGATTGATCTTGGGGCCCTGCATGACTGAAGAGATTGAAGGGGCATTATAGCCAATATATGGAGTTCGTCTTGGTGGCCAATAATAAATCGGATTTCCACTTCTGCTAGTAGCAGGGGGCTCAGTGGTGTCAGGCTGAAAAAGAAAGGGAAACAAATCAGCATATTCATAATATGTTGAAAAATACACAAGGCAGTCGAGAAAAAATACCTCATTAGCTGATGCCACATAATCAGGATCCAGCTTTTCACAGTAAATCTTTGGGGATACATAGAAGAGATGATCATACCATTCTGCCCATCAGATATTTAAAAGAGGAGAAGAAAAGCTAGAAAACTTCCAGGAGTTAGGATCAATGGTGGCAGAATCAGGAACTCGGTCCAGGAGACGCCGGTAATGCATATTATCAGGAATAATTTCCCGTGGCTTGATCAAATCAGAGAAATAGAGACCAATCGGTAACTGACCAAACCCCAACTGACGAGCACTCGTTGAGGGGTTATAAAATTCATAAGTAGCCGATTGATCTTTGCCAAAGACACAAGCAGGAAGAAGCCCTGGTTTGATTATTTCTACAAAGGCAATCCTGTTCTCATCATCTCTATGGATATCATCAAAGCTAAACAAAGTCTCAAAGTTGTTATCATCATCTCTATACGCAAACCAGATGATGGATCCCGAGTTGAAGCCAAGATAAAAGCTCCTAAAATGTTTTGCTATGCGGGATGGAGTCTTCTTATGTCCAGGAAACATAGAAACAGCTTCTCCAAAGTTCATGCATCGGCGTTTGACGACTGGAACGCCATCTGGTTGATCTCCCAGAAAACGCATGTTGAAAATATCTTGCTCCAGTTTATCTCGAAGGTAAAGATTCAACCACATGTTGATAAACCACCAAGGACCCCCTAGGGTACCTATTGGGGAATTGGTTGACAAGCTTACAGCCACTTGATGAAGGAGATTGTATACAGCCCCAAAAGGTATTTGCCAAGAGGGATGGAAGAACCAATGGCCAATCGTTCGGCCGCAATCTGACAATTAGAGGTGGGGCCAAAAGATTTTCCGCAGACGACGAACTTTTCAAGCCACATGTTCAGAAAGGCCACATGTTCCCTGTCACTAACGGTACCATCCTTCATATGCTCAACGATATATCCGGCCCAGCCACCCACATTTTTAGTCTTCAGACGGTGGGAAGGTTTGGCGTCACAATAGCTAAAAAGAGTATCTGAAGAAGATATGTCCAAGCCAGTCAACAGAAGTACATCAGCCAAAGTCGGGGCCATCGGCCCATGGCCAAATAAGAAGGCATTGAGCGCATCGGACCAAAAATAAGAGGCAGCTATTAGGAGAGATTCGTTCCGGGACATATCAGACAGAGACAGGGTAATACATTGATTGATCTTATACTCCTCCCAGAGACCTCTGTTTTTAGCAGATACCCTACGGTACCAATTTCTCCACCCTTTGACATAACCTGTCCAAGACCTAAAGCAACCGTCCCAATCAGTCAAGTTCAGAGAAGCATGCTTGAAAGGAATTCGGCCGGTTTCAAGGTTGATCATCTCGGTGGGGTCAGTATCACCCATTGGTCCGAGGAAGGTGAGCCCGGGCTTATCGTCAACGGGAATGGTGAGATGAGATCTAAGTTCCTGGAGAGATGGATAAATCTAGGCTTCAGGCGAAGAGGGACAGCGGTATTTAACAACAGATAAAAGCGAAAGATTGAGAGAAATACCGGGGGAACTGAAGAAAGAGACGCCTTCGGAGGTGCAGAAGCAGAGCCAGAACCTCCAACAGAGCTTGAGGATGCCATGGATCAGCAAGAGCTTTGGAGCTTAGGGTTCGTCGCTTGAAAGCTCGGGCTGCTGGAACAACAAGATTTGGGGAGAAGAAAGAACCAGGGCGATTGTATTTATGACCCCTGAAGATTTGTTGAGATTCTACGGCCGACTTCGAATCAAGGAAGATAACGGATTCGAGGAAATTTTGGAGCAAAAGAGATTATTTAGTCTGAAACTGGGGGGCATGTGTTGACACCATTTTTTGGAAAAACAGGTCAAAAAAGGATAAGAAGAGGTAGCCGATGGAAACAGAGTGCAATAGGCCGATTGAAGGAGAGAGAGAGATGGTCAACAGGACTTGTCGATGGTCAAGGAGATTCAACCCTGACAGTGGGCCAGCGGGTCAGAGCGATCGGCCGATGGCTAACCAGAGGATCGGCCGATGGGCATGAAGAAGGCGGTATTCAAAGAAATACGCCAGATGGAAAGCACGGTGGAGGCGGGTCAATCCACGATTGGCAACAGGTCAAGAATCAGTTTTTAGAAGGTCTTTTGACTCCTGCGAGAGTCCTTTTCTATTTTTAGTCTTTAGATGCAAGTAAACAGTGCCGTGATCGGCTAGGAGTCTGGGTTGTCTTCAGGACATAAATAGCGACCCTGCGTGGTCGGAAAAAGTGTACACACCAATATCAAACAAACCACCTCCGGGCAAACCCTTTACTTTACTGCATCTACTTTACAGCATCTACCTTTACAGCATCTACTTTTCGGCGACTTCGCCATTGCGTTTTTCCCTTTTCTACAACGCCGTGCTTCGAGTTCGTCGGGCTGCATCAACTGATCTCCGGCAAGCTTGAGAGTACCGTTTTACCGAATAATCCTAGGCTTTAACCTCCGGGCGCATCGCTGAGGTTTCGTCTAGTTCTTTATTCACCCCTTACCGATATTAGCTAGATCTACAAGTTTTCGTACCAATTCTTGTGGTTTTAGCTATTATCATTATCCTCCGCTCGATCTAGATCCTATCGGCTTCTAACACCGCAGCCGATTCCGACCTACTCGAGCGCTGATGTCACGATCGGCCGATCCAGCCGATCTATCTACTTACGCACCCGCGCTTCGGTCGCTCTCGAGCCGGCCGATCCCGTTTTACCCGTATCGGCCGATTGGCTGGTACACATGTCGCTGAAAGGCCATCGGTTCTCTAGCCGATCCCTAATATTTTCCATTGTCAATCAACAGGTCAGATTGGCTGGCACGCCTCGCTACAGACCGGGGAGTCACGTGTGCTGCACGCGGAGGTGACGTCCTATTTTCGCGTCAACAGTGTGCACGGGGAGCTCTTTGTTGTTTTCGAGCTTTGGATCGGTGGTTTGTGCTCTTTGCTTGAGCATGTTTTGTCTCGGATGTAGCGAGCCGTTGCCCTTGCCTAAGGGGTCCGAGACTTATCTTCTTCAAGTGATCTTGCTCTTTGCCTTTCTTTTGGCTTTCGATCGCTTGTTGGAGTTTCTTTTAGTCGGTTCTTTTCTTTTTCTTTTCTCTTTGGTTACCAAAACGTGTGTATTGTCAATGCACTCATCAAGGGGGAGATTGAGAGCCATGTGTGGTTCGAGGACCGATGGATGGTCGCTTCCTGGTGTGATGAGTGATTGACAACGTGGTGTGGACTGATTCTTGGCCAAGTATTGCAGGTGCAGGTTGCGGCTTGACTGGTGTTGGTGCAGGTGAAGAACAAGTGCGAAAGGTCATTGCCGGTGAGGCCTCCAGGTGTGGAGAAGACAAGTAGGCTTGGTTCAAGGGACCCGGTGGCCAGTGGGGTCAAGTGCGGGCCGCACGGTGGCAAGAACGGCAAGATGAAGTCATGGACGGTTTCTTGGTTGAGCCTCAAAACCAAGGTCGAGCCGGGACTACGTGGGAGCCGAGTCATGAGTGGTGATTGGTGGAGGCTACACCGAGTTCGCGGGGTTTCCGGTGGTTCACCAGAAAACCATTGGGTTCCTTGGTTGATCCACAAAGCCAAGACCGAAGACCGAAGACGGAGGTGCAGCAACATCGAACCGGTCTGACCGGTGGGTCTGACCGGTCTGACCGGTGGGTACCGGTCTGACCGGTGTGCGACGACGCAGTCCGGAGACTTCGAAGCGGAGGACACGTGTCAGGATCGCAAGGCTTGCGTCGAGGCTAAGCAAGTTTGCGGTCGCTGGGCATCCGTCCGATGGAGCGATGACAAAGATTTCCGAATTCGCCCTTGAGGGGCATGTATCCCTAATTAGCTAGTAAGCGTATTTTAGACTTTCGGCTTGCCTCCATATAACCCAAGTGGTGAGAGGATGGCAGCCATCTCTTGGAACCCTAGCTCATTTGTTTTCCTATTTTCCCTAGGATTTTCATAGCACTAGCTTGAGAGCTTCATGGTGAGATCTTGTGAGAGGGAAGGATGATCGGGCGGCAAGCTAGACCTTGTATGAACCTCTTTGGTATGTATAGATGATTCGGCATGGTTCCTCAAGGCTTGGACGTGTCTTTCCTGTTTGTTCTTTTTGGTGATTTTCAGAGCCTTTTGTTGGCAATTTTCTTGGAGCGATTTTGAGGCCTTTCTCTTTGGGATTTGGTGGGGGATGTATGCTTGGACCCTTTGTGGTTCTTTTCCCTGTGATTCGCCTCCCAAATCTGTGAGCAAAGGGGCTCGATTTTGGGGTTTGCTTGGCTCTAGGGTTAGAGGCGTTCTTGGTGGGATTTCTTCGATTCCTCTCAATTTGGTGAGTTTTGGTGGACCAAATCTTGGCTATGGAGTGCCCATGAGGTGTTCCTACTATCCCCAAAGTCTTGCACAAATCCGTGGAGCGATTCGGGAGATCGGGAGTTGGATTTAGGGGAGTTGACCCGCGGGTGCTGTTCATCCCGAGCGTCCCAGCCTGACCGGTCTAATCGGTACTGCTCACCAGTCTGACCGGTGCAGAGGGCTTGTGGGTTTTGCCTCGGGTGAAAGTCTTGGTGAGTTCCCTGTTGTCCCGTGTTGCTGCTGTTTCAAGTTTGGTTCGTTTTGGAGCTCGGAAGGACAGGTTTGGGTTTTTGGGGCTTCCTGGCTTAGACCGGTCTGACCGGCGTGCTACACCGGCCTGACCGGTGTAGGAGCCTTCTGTGGAAGTTCTCAGGAACTGTTGGGGAGTTCCAGCAGGGACCGGTCCAACCGGTGCTGCTCACCGGTCTGACCGGTGCAGGTCAGTGGTACTCGAGTTGCTAGTTCCGCTGCGTTCTCGAGTCGGTGTAGGTGGTTGTTGGTTCCTAGGACCAGTAGCACTCTAGTGGCTGCGTGGTCTTGGCCAACTTGGGTAGTTGAGTCGGAGACGTGTGTTGGAAGCCTTGTTCATCTTGTTGGAGTGTCCATCTCCTTCGAGAAGAATTTTTATCGGCTCCCATTCACTCCCCCCCTCTCTGGTTCGCCGTTTCAGTCCTTCAATGTATCCACTTCTAAATGTGAGACTTCTCAACGGTGAACATCATGCAACGGTTTAGCACCCAAGATAAGGAATTTAAACCATACATGACATGGAAGCATATTTTTCAAGCACAATCATTCATATACCAATTTCAAGATTTACAAATTAAGCATGGTACATGAAGTGCCTTTGCGGCAAAAAGAAGCTTAGGCTTCTCCACAAGGTAGCATGTAGGCTAAACATCCAAGATGATAAATGAGTCTTTGACCCCAAATGACAAGAACATGGTTCCAAGCACAAATTAAGCAAGCTATAGCCATAAGTGCACAAATTTAACATGAAAGGCATTCAACTCATAAGAGAGGATCATATATAGCATTTTTACAAAAGAAAGCCATTCACAAGCACATACATCCCCAAAGCTATCAAGAGCATCGCTATCCATCATATGAGCATCACTAGCAAAGTCACAATCTCATATCTAGCATATCATAGTGATCCAAGTATATAGGAGAAGCACATCTCATATGATACATATGCAGTCTATGATACAAAGATGCAAGCATGATATGGTACATAAATGAAAATGCAACATGAGTATGTACATCAAACCCCCCAACCAAAGCTCAGAAAGGAAAAAGAACACCAAGCTCCCCTCGCAAATGGGCAAAGGTAGCTTGGTCCAAAGGCTTGGTTAGGATGTCGGCAAGCTGCTTTTCGGTTGGCACATGGATGAGGTCTATGTTTCCCTTCTCAACATTGTCTCTCAGGAAGTGGTACCTCACCTCTATATGTTTGGTTCTGGAGTGGAGCACGGGGTTTTTGGCAACACTAATGGCACTCGTGCTATCACACATTAGAGGTACATGGGAACACTCCTCACCAAAGTCACTCAGCGTGTATGTGATCCAAAGCAGCTGTGAGCAACAACTAGCAGCAGTAACGTATTCGGCTTCTGTGGTAGACTGAGCTACACTAGACTGTTTGCGAGAAGACCAAGAAACAAGCAAAGATCCCAAGAATTGGCACGTCCCCGAAGTCGACTTCCTATCGACTCGACACCCTGCAAAGTCGGCATCCGAAAACCCAAGAAGCGAAAGAGAAGAGGACGCCGAGTACCAAAGACCGAGCTCAGGAGTGTATCGAAGATACCTGAAGATCCGCTTGACGGCCTGCTGATGTGAAGTCCTCGGCGACGCCTGAAAACGAGCGCACAGACACACAGAGAACTGAATGTCCGGCCTCGTCGCCGTCAAGTACAAGAGAGAGCCGATCATGCTCCGGTACTCCTTCTGGTCCACGGGCTCTCCGTCCTCATCCGCATCCAACGCTGTTGTCGTACTCATCGGTGTTGACAGGGGTTTCGAGTCGTCCATCTTGAACTTCTTGAGGATGTCCTTTGTGTACTTGGCTTGATGCACAAAGGTTCCCTCTTTCGCCTGCTTGATCTGAAGCCCGAGAAAGAACTGCAATTCTCCCATCATGGACATCTCGAATTCTTTTCTCATGTCCTCTGCAAACCTCGCAACCAAAGAGTGAGACTAGCCACCAAAGACAATATCATCCACGTACACCTGAACAATTAGGATATCATCGCCCTGCCTGAGGAGAAAAAGAGTCTTATCAACCTTGCCCATCTCAAACCCTTTGCTAAACAAGAACCCCCTCAAACGGCCATACCAAGCACGGGGAGCTTGTTTCAGCCCATACAACGCCTTCCTCATCCTATACACCCGGTGAGGAAACTCAGCACTCTCAAAGCCCGGTGGTTGCTTCACATAAACCTCTTCTTCTAAAAACCCATTCAAGAAGGCACTCTTCACATCCATTTGGTACAATTTGAACCCTTTAGCCACGGAAAAGGCTAGAAGGATCCTAATCGCCTCCAAACGGGCTACAGGAGGAAATGTCTCCTCAGAGTCTATCCCCTCCTTCTAACTATAACCCTGAGCAACCAACCTCGATTTGTTTCTCACCACCTCACCATTCTCACCCTCTTTGTTCTTCCACACCCATTTTGTCCCGATAGGTTTGCAATGTGGTGGTGGCTCTACCAACTCCCAAACTTGGTTTCTCTCAAAGTTCTCTAACTCCTCATGCATTGTGTTCACCCAATTAGGATCAGAGAGGGCATGTCCAATGTCTTTCGGCTCAAAGGTAGCAACAAAAGCTGAATGAGCAAAGTGAGAAACATTCCTGGACCTTGACCGTGTCGTACGTTCATTGATGTCGCTGATGATTCTTGAAGGAGGATGATCATCTTGAACGCGCCTCGGTGCCTCTCGCCTGGAGACAACCTCCCCCTCAGCTGCAGCTTCCACTTGATCTTGCTCGATCGTAGTCGGTGTAGGGGCTGAACCATCCTGCACTGTAGTCGTCGTAGTCGAAGTAGAGGGTACATGCTCGACTGGAGCTTCATCATCACCATCATCCTCTCCAGCATCGTCCTCCTCGTCCTCAAAGATCTTCTTGCCAATCTCGTCGTCACCTGTACACTCAAAAATAGATGAACTGCATGGCTGGGTCTCGTCGAAGGTAACCTCGCAAGTTTCCATGACTAGGTTAGTATCAAGGTTGAGCACACGAAATGCTCGAGAATGACTAGCATAACCCAAAAAGATCCCATCGGAAGACCTCGACTCAAACTTATCAAGCCTACCCTTCTTGAGAATAAAGCACCGACAACCAAAAGCCCTGAAATGGCTCACTCTAGGTGCTCACCCGTGCATGAGCTCATAGCACGTCTTGTTCAAGAAGGCCCTAAGAAAAATCCGGTTCCCAACATGGCACGCGGTATTCACCACCTCAGCCCAATATCTCCTCGGAGTCCTATGCTCATCGAGCATCGTCCGAGCCATCTCACAAAGGGAACGATTTTTCCTCTCAACCACACCATTCTGACAAGCCACATAGGGAGAAGAGAATTGATGTTCGAGACCCAAATCACGACAAAAGGTTTCGAAATGAGAGTTTTTAAATTTAGAGCCATTGTCGCTACGGATAGATCGAATGGCATCTCCATTCCTCTCATTCTTCAACCTCAAGATTAGATCTCGCACAAAACCAAATGTCTCCCCCTTGTCAGCCAAAAAGAAGACCCAAGCATAGCGAGAATAGTCGTCCACTATCACCAGGACATACCATTTCCCACCCGGCGAGCACACACGAGCTGGACCAACCAAGTCCATATGGAATAGCTCACATGGCCTCTCTGTCATAACGGATGTCAGAGGCGGATGAGAAGCGGCGACCGTCTTACCATACCTACACGGAGCACATACCAAGTCCTTTTGGTATTTCAACTTAGGCAATCCTCGGACTAATCCTAGCCCACTCAAGCGTGACAACAAGTCAAAACTCAAGTGACCTAGTCTCGTATGCCATTTCCAAAGCTCCGCCGAAACACCAGCAATCAAGCAACGAGAAGAGCCGACACACTGAGAAAAATCGGCTCTGAAAATCTAACCCTCGGGGATGATCGTGCACACAAGATCACCTCGAGAATCCAAAACACGCGAAGCGCCCATTTTGAAATGGGCCTCAAAACCCTCATCAAGAAGCTGGGAAACTGAAAGAAGATTGTACCCCAAAGACTTGACAAGAGAAACACGCCTAAGAGTCATAGACTCGCTCACCTTCACCGTGCCCACTGAAAGCACTCTGCCTTTCCCATTGTCCCCAAAAGTGATATACTCTTTGGTCGTCACCGGGGTGAGGCTGGAGAACCACCTTCGATGTCCGGTCATGTGTCGAGAGCAACCGGAGTTGATCAACCAAAGACCCTCAATGCCTCCCACCTGCAAATCAAAAACGAGAGCGAGAGTGAGCAAATGACTCAGCACTGGGGTTAGTACAAAATGAATCAAACCAGTGCCGTGCCATTTGCTCAAAAGTGGGGTTAGCAAAATCCATCCTATCTCCTCTAGGTGGAACACCCCCACGTCCCCTTGGAGGACTTCGCGCACCATGAGGTGGAGACCGTGGCCCGTAGCTCCTCTACGACCTAAAACTGCGATCGTTCCCCCCATACTCGTATTGGCCACGAGCGAAGGAACGTCCAGCAAACTTACCACGCCCAAACCCAACACGCCTACCACCTTCTCTATGTGGTGGCTCACCTCGAGGCACAAACACACGCCTCTCTTGAGGGTAAATGGTACGCACCATACCCTTGCCCCTTGGCACCAACCTAGGCTCAGGCACACCACGAGGAGAGCGGTACCTGTCCTTGTTGGCCATCTCCCTAGCCAACCTCTCCTCACGCTTCCTCCTGAAGCAAAACTCAGCAAGGTGCCCATCCCTCCCACAATGCTCACAATGGAAGGGTTTTGGTTTTGGCTTTGGTTTTGGGCTCTCTTTGGGCTCTGGCTTCTCCTCACTCGGTTTCTGTCCCTCCTTCCCAAAGAACTCATTCCCCAAGTCACTCTTGAACTTGATGGGTTTCTGGAAGTTGTCTGTGTGTGGTGGAAACACGGGTGGAGCTGGGGTTGTGTCTAGTCGGTTCCTAAGAGGGTTTGGCTTAGGAGCATAGGCATTTTTGTGGTGGGTTTTTGGTGGCTCTGGGATATCTCCGATCTTCCCCTCATTCTCACCACTTCCCTCACCAGCCTTGTTTGCCCCAAGCGCTTCCCCATCATAGCGCTTGTATGTCTCGATCATCATCCTAAGCTGAGGCTCTTGACCAGACAACCAACCCATCATCTTTCTCAACTCATCATTCTCATCCTGCAAGCGATCAACATAGTGTGCAAGCTCCATATTCTTCACAGAATTTATTTCACAAGTAGAGCATGATGTAGGAATAGGAGCTTTCAGCTGAGCCTCTGGTGATCTTGCATAAACAAGTGAAACATCTAGCTTCTCATGCAAAACAGGACAAGAAGTGCAAGCACCAAGCAAAGACGGCCTAGATTTCATCTCATCTAGCTCGACCCTAAGCACATCTAGTTCCTCGACCTTGGAGGCATACTTTTCCTTAAGCACAGTCAATTCACCAAGAAAAGTGGAACAATCAGTTTGAGCCCTAGCATCAACAAGCAAAGACTCTAGCTCAACCACCTTCTCCTTAGCCTCTCCAAGCAAAGACCTATACTCCCTCTTCTCCTTGTTGGTTTTTCTAAGCACATCATCATGGTTGTCAAGCAAATCATTCAACCTAGCATTCTTCGCTATCAAGAAGGATGGGTCATTGTTTACCTCTTCCTCGGAGTCGGAGCCCGAGTCATCCTTGTTGCTCTTCTTGCTTGCGGAGCTATGTGCCATGCCGCAAAATCATTGGGCGCCGAAGCACAAGCCATTGATGTTCTTGCTTGACCGCTTGCCCTTGTGCCGGTTCTCATCTTCATCACTTGAGCTCGATGAAGAGTAGCAAGAGCTCGAGTCGATGTCACTCGCTCCGGCTACCATCGCTCGCTCCTTCTTCTTGTGACCACCACTCCTCCTTGGCCTCCGCTCGGACTTGTTCTTTCCCTTGTGGTCGTCTCTCGAGCGGTGCTTGTGGTCGGTCCTCGGACGGTGCTTGTGCTCGGGCTTCACCTCCATGGCTTCCGGGCACTAAGCGATAAAGTGCCCGTGCTTCCCGCACCAGTAGCACATGCCCGAGCTCCTCCGAGCGTTCTTCCGGTTCGTGTACATGCGCTCGAACCGCCTGCTCAGCAACGCGAGATCTTCCTCGCCAAGCACGTCAAACTCCTCATCTGGCATGGACACAAGACAAGACAAAGAGAACTGTCTCGAAGACATGTTAGCGTTAGTCCTTGATCCAGAAACGAGAGCCAGACTATGAGGGTCAGTCGAGTTCTCGATCTTTGCTCGCACCCCATAGTCCGCCTCGGACGACATGAGCTTGGAAAACAGCTCGTCCACCGTGAGGGTCTCATACTTCTCGGACTAAAGAATGGCCTCGACCTTCCCACTCCACACGGTACGATCCAGAGAGTGCAGGAGCTTGACAGCCCTGTCATGATCATCGTATGGGAGCACGGCCACATTAGCCCTCATGTTGTTCACAATCACCGTGAACCGCTGGAACATGGCATCTATGGACTCACCGGGGAGATGAGTAAAGTTCTCGTACTCTCTCTGGTAGGTCGCAAATAGCCGAGCCTGAACCTGAGCGTTCCCAGCGTGAGCATTCTTCAGCTGCTCCCAAATCCTACAAGCCAAGTCTTCTGTCTGAACCCGATTGAATTCGGATTGACACAGAGCACGAAACAAGTAGTCAACCGCCTTGTTGTTGGCGTCGAAGATATCCCTCGATCCTGGAGTTAGGAAGTTCATCGGATGAACATAAGCTGTGTTCACCGTGACATCCCAAAGGATCTGACCCTTGCCGCGGAGGAAAGAAGCCATCCGCCTCTGCCACATCTTGTAGTTCTTACCATCAAAGTGTGGAGGACCCGAACCCCATTCCTGGTACGCCATCTTTGGATCTTAGACTGGTTAGAATCACAAAGATCCGTAACCGGCTCTGATACCAATTGAAGGACCGATTAGGCGACCAGAGAGGGGGGGAGTGAATGGGAGCCGATAAAAATTCTTCCCGAAGGATGAACTCGGCCTATGCCCCAAAATCACAACCGAGGATTCCCACACGAGTTTGCCAAGGTCGCGTAGTCACAACGGACCTACCAACCCTAGGAACAAACCCCAACTCAAAGCAACACGGAAGCGCAACTCAAGAAGCAAAGGACTTAGGCAATCTGGAAAGCCTGGGGCGGACCGTCTGCATGGAGGGGGCGGACTGTCCGCGGGGGCCAGGCGGACCGTCCGTAAGCACAGGGCGGACCGTCCGAAAATAACCCCCGAACCTCCAGTACTGCACCTCGAATAACGGACCGTCCGTACCCTACCCGCGGACCGTCCGCGCGGAGAAGACTGTCCGCACTCACCTCGCGGACCGTCCGGCAAACTTCGAGCAACCAAAAGCACCGGACAAAACGGATCGAAAAGAAGCGACGTAAGAACTCACAAAGAACACGATGAACACCTGGTCAGCCGGCTCCTCACGGACCGTCCGCGAGCACCTGGCAGACTGTCCACCACACGCGGACAGAGCAGCCCGGACTTGAAAACGAAAATGCAACTTCACCTATCCGTCCATGGATCTCCCAAACGGCTTGAGCTCTTGAGGAAAGATTTGGGGGAGATGTGAAGCGTCCCTAGGAGATGCTATACCCCAAAACTTGAGACCTCAAATGAACTAAATCGCCGGGAATCGAATCGCAACCGAGCTCTACCAAAAAGCTAGGGTTCCAACCGAAATCCTTCAATCGGAGGCCAAATCCGGAGATTGGGGGGTCAAGATCAAGCACAAAGATGCACAATACATCTATCCATGATCCCCACCAACAAATCCGAACCCAAACACCTCAGAATCGAAGGAACAAGGCGCGCACGAAAATCCAATGAAAATAGCTTGAAAAAGACACGAAAATCACACGAGCTACAAGAAGGAAATCAACGCAACCATGAATGCTTCCATACACTCGGAGGTCAGATTCTCTACAAAGCGGTGAAGAAAATCTACGCCTATGGAGCAAGGAAATGAGAAGCAGTCCAGATGGATGGTTTGCCCAGAAAACCCTAGAGCTATATATATGAGTCCCTCTGGGTTGGGCAAAAGACCAAGCTACCCCTAGCACTTAAACTTAAGATACAATCCCCTCAGGGGCAAATAGGTCATGTTGCACTCCTCTTCATCGCACGGCCACACCTTTGCCGCAGTCTGCGTCCTCCCGATGCAAGCCCTGTGATCCCGCCACGTGTCCGCCGGCATCGAAGCTTCTCGGCGCGCCCGGATATCGTCTCCGCCCGCCGAGCCTCCGGTCTTGGTTTTGTGGCTCAACCAAGTAACCCGACGGTTTTGTGGTGAACCGCCGCAAACCCTGCGTGTAGACTCCAGTCGTGAGCCACTACCTTGCACTAGCTCCTGTCCACGACTTCGTCTTGCTTTTCTTGCCACCATGCGGCCCGCACTTGACCCCGCTGGCCACCGGGTCCCTCGAGCCGAGCCTACTTGTCTCTCCACTCCCCGGAGGCCCTGCAAAGCATAGACCTTTCGCGCCCGCTCTTCACCTGCACCAACACGAGTCAAGCCGCAACCTGCACCTGCAATACTCGGCCAAGAGTCAGTCCACACCACGTTGTCAATCACTCATCACACCAGGGAGCGACCATCCACCAGTCCTCGGACGCTCCGGTCCTCACATGTGTCGCTTCTTCGACAAGCGCGCGACCGTAGTCGACATCACCGACAAAGAAGTCATCGACCTCTTCCAAGACGGGCTCTATCACCGTCGCACCTTCGAAGACTTTGGTCACCGCCGCCCGAGTTCCATCACCAAGCTCAAGGACATGATCACTTCATGGGCCGACGAAGAGGACAAGGCGAACGCCAAGTATGACTCCATTCGCGGCAAGAGCAAAAACAACACGGGCGGC
The DNA here is from genome assembly GCA_036936925.1 of Cenchrus fungigraminus. Classification (NCBI taxonomy): domain Eukaryota; kingdom Viridiplantae; phylum Streptophyta; class Magnoliopsida; order Poales; family Poaceae; genus Cenchrus; species Cenchrus fungigraminus. The sequence continues at coordinate 114,406,408 of CM072768.1, read as the reverse complement.
AATAAAAACAACAAGGATCAAGGGGGTCGCAACAACAACAACTACTCGGGTTCCAACCGCAAGCGCAAGCCAGACAACACAGTCGCGGCTATACAGTGCCCTGCGAAGGACAACTCGAAAAAACCTCCAGCGGCTTCAGAGACTTGCTCAAAGAGAAGTGCCCGTGGCATCTGGACGGCAATCACACAACCGACCAGTGCTACCAACTCCAGCGAGCACTCAAGGATATTCCTGAGCCATAGCCTCCTCACGACAAGAAGGGCAAAAAGAAAGTCGACGAAGGTAATGGCGACTTCCAAGAACCCGATAAGACGGTGAACGTCCTCTTCAGCGGACTACCCACCAGATGATCTCAGAAGCTCACCCGACGGGAAGTCTTGAGCATTGAACCAGCGGTACCGACACCACTAAGGTGGTTGGAGGTACTCATCACCTTCTCCCACGCGGATCAATGGACAAGCTTCTCGGAGCCAGGATGTTTCCCACTCATCCTGAAACCTGTAGTCGCGGGCTCCAGACTCAACAAGGTACTCATCGACGGTGGGAGTGGACTCAACGTCCTCTTCACCAAGACCTTGAAGAAGATGAAGCTCGACATCACCGACATGCTCACAAAGAGCGCATCACCCTTCTACGGCATCATCCCTGGTAACGCGTCTATACCACTGGGCTCAGTGGTCCTGCCAGTTACTTTCGGGGACTCAAGGGAGAACTACCGCACCGAGTATATCAAGTTCGAGGTTGCGGACTTCGAGACCTCCTACCACGCCATCCTCGCCCGACTAGCCATCGCCAAGTTCATGGCGGTGCCTCACTACACCTACTTGGTACTCAAAATGCCAAGTCCTGCCGGAGTATTCACGCTGCAAGGGGACTTGAAGATTTCTTTCGACTGCGACACCGAAGCCGTGGAACTCGCAGGAACCAATCAAGTACCTAAGGCAATGATGGAAATCTTCGCTGCGTCCAAGAAGCTTGCCCCAACCAAACTCGAGATACCTGAGAAGACCGACACTGCAAACAAGCCTCAGCCAACAGAGGAAGTACAGGTAAAGGCCATCGACCTCGGGACGGGCGACAGCAGCAAGACTACCATGATCGGGGCGGGCCTCGACCCGAAAGAGGAAGACGCGCTCGTTAGCTTCCTCCGGGCTAACCGAGACATCTTCGCGTGGAAGCCAGCGGACATGCCAGGTGTGCCCAGGAGGCTGATCGAGCACTCACTCAATGTCGACCCTAAAGCTATCCCCAAGCGACAACACCTCCACCGTTTTGCTGACGACCGACGGGATGCCATCAAGAAGGAACTCGCCAAACTACTCGTGGCTAGCTTCATTCGAGAAGTCTTCCATCCTGAGTGGCTCGCCAACCCCGTCCTCGTCCGCAAGAAGAACACGAATGAGTGGAGGATGTGCGTCGACTACACTGACCTCAACAAGCATTGCCCAAAGGACCCCTTCGGGTTGCCGAGGATTGAGCAAGTCATCGACTCCACGGCGAGCTGCGACCTGCTCTGCTTCCTCGACTGCTACTCCGGGTACCACCAAATCGCTATCAAGGAAGAAGACCAGGAGAAGACCGCGTTCATCACCCCGTTCGGCGCCTACTGCTACACGACAATGTCATTCGGGTTGAAGAACACCGGCGCTACTTACCAGCGAGCTATCCAGACCTGCTTCAAGAAGCAGCTCAACAAGGACGTCGAAGCCTATGTGGATGATGTGGTCGTCAAGACCAGAAACTCCGACACGCTCATCACCGATCTTGAAGAGACTTTCGCATCCCTACGAGTGTACCAATGGAAGCTCAATCCCAACAAGTGCGTCTTCGGCGTATCATCTGGGAAACTACTTGGCTTCATCATCAGCCATCGCGGCATCAAAGCCAATCCCGAGAAGATCTCCGCCATCACCAATATGAAAGCTCCAACCTATATCAAGGATGTCCAGAAGCTGACCGGGTGCATGGCGGCACTGAACAGATTCATCTCGAAGCTCGAAGAACGGGGACTACCCTTCTTCAAACTACTCAAGCATCAAGAGAAGTTCGTGTGGACCGCGGAGGCTGATCAAGCTCTGACGCAGCTCAAAGACTTCCTGTCCAAGCCACCGGTCCTCACAGCTCCTCGCAAAAAGGAGCAGCTACTGCTCTACCTCGCTGCGACTACTCACGTGGTCAGTACTGCCATCTTTGTCGAGCGGCAGGAAGAAGGCCACGCCTACCCAGTCCAGCGACTAGTCTACTTCGTCAGTGAGGTTCTGTCAGAGTCCAAGTCAAGGTACCAGCCGTTCCAGAAGCTACTCTACGCAGTACTCATCACCTCGCGGAAGCTACGACACTACTTCCAGGAGTACTCGATTGTCGTCATCACTGACTATCCGCTCAGTGACATACTTCGCAATCAAGATGCTACTGGAAGAATCTCCAAGTGGGCGGTCGAACTTGGCGCCCTCAACATCGACTTCAAGCCACGCACCGCTATCAAGTCTCAAGCACTAGTCGACTTCATGGCAGAGTGGCGGGAGAATCAGCTACCAACTCCTATAGAGCGACCAGAGCATTGGGTGATGTACTTCGACGGCTCACTCAAGCTCGAAGGCGCGGGTGCAGGAGTACTCCTGATTTCTCCAAAGGGCGAACAACTCAAGTACGTCCTGCAGATCTTCTGGAAGGTCTCAAACAACGAAGCCGAGTATGAAGCCCTACTGCATGGGCTCTGCCTCGCAATCTCACTGGGCATCAAGCGACTACTAGTCTATGGTGACTCCGCAGTGGTCATCAACCAAGTCAACAAGTCTTGGATCGCAACAAGGAGAACATGGATGCCTACTGTCTTGAAGTCCGCAAGCTCGAGAACAAATTCTAGGGTCTCGAGTTCCATCACGTCGTTCGCGACAACAACGTTGCAGCGGACGTCCTGTCGAAGCTTGGTTCTACTCGCGCGCAAGTACCCGTCGGAGTCTTCGTCCACGACTCGGAGCCGGCGCCAGCGACCACTAACCCCGTGCCACCACTGCCCGGTAAGGAGGTCATGATGATCGACGTGGACTAGAGACAACCCTTCATCGACTACATCCACGAGCAGAAGGTCCCCTTCGACAAGAACATGGTTGAACAACTCGTCCGCCGAGCCAAGACTTACGTACTAGTCGGAGACAAGCTCTACAGGCATGGTGCCGCTTCTGGAGTACTCATGAAGTGCGTACCTCGGGATGAAGGCAAGGACATCTTGGAGGAGATCCACAAAGGCGTCTGCGGCAACCACGCGTCTTCTCGCACGCTGGTGAGCAAGGCTTTCCGACGAGCTTTCTACTGGCCCACAGCTCTAGCCGACGCTGAAGAACTCGTCCGAAAGTGCCAAGGATGTCATTTCTTCACCAAGCAGCAACACGTCCCCGCCTACAAGCTAGTCACCATACCACCAACCTGGCCCTTTGCCTGCTGGGGGCTCGACATGATTGGGCCTCTCCCAACTGCGCCAGGAGGATTCAACAGAGTCCTGGTGGTCATCGACAAGTTCACCAAGTGGATCAAGGTCAAGCCGGTTACCTGCCCAAAGGCCGACAGAGTACTCGACTTCTTGGATGAACTCGTGCATCGCTACGGGCTACCACATCGCATCATCACAGACTTGGGTTCTAATTTCAACAACCATCAGTTCTGGGAATACTGCGAGAACAGCGGGATCGACGTCCGGTACGTCTCAGTCGCCCACCCCCGCACCAACGGCCAAGTTGAGCGCGCCAACGGGATGGTACTCGACGCCCTGAAGAAGCGATTGCATGACGCAGCTAACACCAAAGGGGGCAAGTGGATCAAGGAACTACCCAATACACTCTGGGGGCTTCGTACTCAACCTACCAAGCCAATGGGGCAGTCGCCCTACTTCCTGGTCTATGGCTCCGAAGCTATTCTACCCGCTGGCGTGATGTGGGAATCCCCGACAGTAGAACATTATGAGGAAGGCATCTCAGAAGACAGCAGACGAGTTGACATCGACAGCCTCGAAGAAGCTCGCTGCGCTGCCCTCATCCAATCAGCAAGGTACCTGGAGGGTATCCGACGCTACCATGATCGCAACGTCAAGGAACGCTCCCTCAACATCGGTGATCTAGTCTTCCGTCGTATACAGAACATGGGCGGACTACACAAGCTCAGCTCGCCATGGGAAGGTCCCTTTTCAGTCTCTAAGGTGACCTGACCAGGCTCCTATCGCCTCCAAACACTTGAAGGCGACGACATCAGCAACTCGTGGAACGTCGACCAACTGTGTCGCTTCTACGCGTAGTCGTTCGACTACTCCTCTACGGGTCCAGCCTATACGGCTACTCATGGACTCTTCACTGTAAGCGGCCTCTCGGTCCTAGCACTAGTCTCCGGACTACTCTTCTCCAAGATCCAGCTTCAACGGCTACTAAAGGATCTTGGGCTGCTCAGAGCAGAAGGACTCTGGCGGCGGTCTACAGACCATGTACTCTAAGATCTAGCCTATACGGCTACTAACGGATCTCCAGCTGTAAGCGGCTCAAGGGCCCTAGCAAACACTTAGCCGTAGGCGGCCTACGGGTCCTGGCGACTACTCATTTGTAACGGCCCTGGCCATCCAGGTATACTTCTTCATCAGTAATAAAGTTTGATTTTACTCAACTCATTTACTGTACCTTCTAACCAGGCAGACTCTACCGAGTACTACTACTCGCGACCTCTCCCACGGCTTGGTACTCTGCGCACTTCGCTACAAGTGGCGGCCATGAGTATTCATTACATATACAAGCTGTGGATAATTTTCATTGATTTTTCAAACAAGTCACTGACTAGTTTGTTTGTTTTACATCAACTACCCTAAGCTATCTCTACAGATACATTCACTGGAGATTCAGCTTCTCCGCCACCTGCTTAGCAATGGGCGCCATTGAGGACCGGAGCATCCGAGGACCGGTGGATGGTCGCTCCCTGGTGTGATAAGTGATTGACAACGTGGTGTGGACTGACTCTTGGCCGAGTATTGCAGGTGCAGGTGGTGGCTTGACTCGTGTTGGTGCAGGTGAAGAGCGGGTGCGAAAGGTCTATGCCTTGCGGGGCCTCTGAGGAGTGGAGAGACAAGTAGGCTCGGCTCGAGGGACCCGGTGGCCAGCGGGGTCAAGTGCGGGCCGCATGGTGGCAAGAAAAGCAAGACAAAGTCGTGGACAGGAGCCGGTGCAGGGTAGCGGCTCACGACCGGAGTCTGCACGCGGGGTTTGCGGCGGTTCACCACAAAACCGTCGGGTTACTTGGTTGAGCCACAAAACCAAGACCAGAGGCTCGGCGGGGGGAGACGGGATCCGGGCGCGCCGAGAAGCTTCGATGCCCGCGGGCACGTGGCGGGATCGCAGGGCTTGCGTCGGGAGGACGCGGACTGCGGCGAAGGCGTGGCCGTGCGATGAAGAGGAGTACTACATGACCTATTTGCCCCTGAGGGGATTGTATCTTAAGTTTAAGTTCTAGGGGTAGCTTGGTCATTTGCCCAACCCAGAGGGACTCATATATATAGCTCTAGGGTTTTCTGGGCAAACCATCCATCCGGACTGCTTCTCATTTTCCTTGCTCTATAGGCGTAGATTTTCTTCACCGTTTTGTAGAGAATCTGACCTCCGAGTGTATGGAAGCATTCATGGTTGCGTCGATTTCCTTCTTGTGGCTCGTGTGATTTTCGTGTCTTTTTCGAGCTATTTTCGTTGGATTTTCGTGCGTGCCTTGTTCCTTCGATTCTGAGGTGTTTGGGTTCGGATTTGTTGGTGGGGATCATGGATAGATGTCTTGTGCATCTTTGTGCTTGATCTTGACCCCCTAATCTCCAGATTTGGCCTCCGATTGAAGGATTTCGGTTGGAACCCTAGCTTTTTGGTAGAGCTCAGTTGCGATTCGATTCCTGCCGATTTAGTTTGTTTGACGTCTCAAGTTTTGGGGTATAGCATCTTCTAGGGATGCTTCACATCTCCCCCAAATCTTTCCTCAAGAGCTTGAGCCGTTCGGGAGATCCATGGATGGATAGGAGGGGTTGACTTCTCGTTTTCGGGCTCGAGCAGCTCAGTCCACACCTGGCGGACAGTCCGCCTGGTGGGCGCGGACAGTCCGCGCGGCCCTGTGTTCGTCCAGTTCGTCGCTTGTTCTTGCGCGTTCGTGGTTCGATCCGTCGGAGAGGTTGCGTTTCGTTGCAAGTGGTTTGCAGACCGTCTGCCTGGGTGTCGCGAACCGTTCGCGCGGCACAAGTTGCTCTCGGACCGTCCGCGGGTAGGGTACGGACCGTCCGTATTTCGAGGTGCAGTTCTGTTTGCTCGGTGAGTATTTGCGGACCGTCCGCTGAGGTCCCGCGGACCGTCCGCCAATCCATCGAGGACTGTCCGCCCGGTCACTGCGGACCGTCCGCCTGGGACTTTGCAGATCGCCTAAGTCCTTTGCTTCTTGAGTTTCGCTTTCGCTTTGGGATTGTTTGGGGCTTGTTCCTAAGGTTGGTAGGTCCATTGTGACTACACGACCTTGGCAAGCTTGTGTGGGAATCCTAGGTTGTGAATTTGGGACATAGGCAGAGTTCATCCTTCGGAAGAATTTTTACTGGCTCCCATTCACTCCCCCCCTCTCTGGTCGCCTAATCGGTCCTTCAATTGGTATCAGAGCCGGTTACGGATCTTCGTGATTCTAACCAGTCTAAGATCCAAAGATGGCGTACCAGGAACGGGGTTCGGGTCCTCCACACTTTGATGGTAAGAACTACCAGATGTGGCAGAGGCGGATGGCTACTTTCCTCCGCGGCAAGGGTCAGATCTTGTGGGATGTCACGGTGAACACATCTTATGTTCATCCGATGAACTTCCTAGCTCCAGGATCGAGGGATATGTTCGACGCCAACAATAAGGCGGTCGACTACTTGTTCCGTGCTCTGTGTCAATCCGAATTCGATCGGGTTCAGACAGAGGACTTGGCTTGTAGGATTTGGGAGCAATTGAAGAATGCTCATGCTGGAAATGCTCAGGTTCAGGCTCGATTGTTTGCGACCTACTGGAGAGAGTACGAGAATTTCACTCATCTCCCCGGTGAGTCCATTGACAGCATGTTCCAACGGTTCACGGTGATTGTGAACAACATGAGGGCTAATGTGGCTGTGCTCCCGTACGATGATCATGACAGGGCTGTCAAGCTCCTGCACTCTCTGGATCGTACCGTGTGGAGTGGGAAGGTCGAGGCCATTCTTGAGTCGGAGAAGTATGACACCCTCATGGTGGATGAGCTGTTTTCCAACCTCAAGTCATCTGAAGTGGACCGTGGGGTGCGCGCAAAGATCAAGAACCCGACTGACCCTCATAGTCTAGCTCTTGTTTCTGGATCAAGGACTAATGCTAACATGTCTTCGAGACAGTTCTCTTTGTCTTGTCTTGTGTCCATGCTAGATGAGGAGTTTGACGTGCTAGGCAAGGAGGATCTCGCGTTGCTGAGCAAGCGGTTCGAGCGCATGTACATGAACCGGAAGATTGCTCAGAGGACCTCGGGTATGTGCTACCGGTGCGGGAAGCACGGGCATTTTATCGCCGAGTGCCCGGAAGCCTTGGAGGTAAAGCCCGAGCACAAGCACCATCCGAGGACCGACCACAAGCACGGCTCGAGGGACGACCACAAGGGCAAGAACAAGTCCGAGCGGAGGCCGAGGAGGAGTGGTGGTCACAAGAAGAAGGAGCGAGCGATGGTTGCCGGAGCGAGCGACATCGACTCGAGCTCTTGCTACTCTTCATCAAGCTCAAGTGATGAAGATGAGAACCGGCACAAGGGCAAGCGGTCAAGCAAGAACATCAACGGCCTGTGCTTCGCCACCCAAGGCTTTTGCGGCATGGCACATAGCTCCGCAAGCAAGAAGAGCAACAAGGACAACTCAGACTCTGACTCCGAGGAAGAGGTAAACAATGATCCATCCTTCTTAATAGCGGAGAATGCTAGGTTGAATGACTTGGTTGACAACCGTGATGATGTGCTTAGAAAGACCAACAAGGAGAAGAGGGAGTATAGGTCTTTGCTTGGAGAGGCTAAGGAGAAGGTGGTTGAACTAGAGTCTTTGCTTGTTGATGCTAGGGCTCAAATAGATTCTTTTAAGTCTGCTCCTATTGTGACCGATGAACCTGAATGCACTGATTGTTCCACTTTTCTTGGTGAATTGACTGTGCTTAAGAAGAAGTATGCCTCCAAGGTTGAGGAACTAGATGTGCTTTGGGTTGAGCTAGATGAGATGAAATCTAGGCCCTCTTTGCTTGGTGCTTGCACTTCTTGTCCTGTTTTGCATGAAAAGCTAGATGTCTCGCTTGTTTATGCTAGATCACTAGAGGCTCAGCTGAAAGCTCCTATTCCTACATCATGCTCTACTTGTGAAATAAATGCTGTGAAGAATATGGAGCTTGCACACTATGTTGATCGTTTGCAGGATGAGAATGATGAGTTGAGAAAGATGATGGGTTGGTTATCTGGTCATGAGCCTCAGCTCCGGATAATGATTGAGACATACAAACGCTATGATGGGGAAGCGCTTGGGGCAAACAAGGTTGGTGAGGGAAATGGTGAGGATGAGGGGAAGATTGGAGATATCCCAGAGCCACCAAAAACCCACCACAAAAATGCCTATGCTCCTAAGCCTAACCCACTTAGGAACCGACTAGACACAACCCCAGCTCCACCCGTGTTTCCACCACACACAGACAACTTCCAAAAACCTATCAAGTTCAAGAGTGACTTGGGGAATGAGTTCTTTGGGAAGGAGGGAGAGAAACCGAGTGAGGAGAAGCCAGAGCCAAAAGAGAGCCCAAAACCAAAACCAAAGCCAAAACCAAAACCCTTCCATTGTGAGCATTGTGGGAGGGATGGGCACCTTGCTGAGTTTCGCTTCAGGAGGAAGCGTGAGGAGAGGTTGGTTAGGGAGATGGCCAACAAGGACAGGTACCGTCCTTCTCGTGGTGTGCCTAAGCCTAGGTTGGTGCCAAGGGGCGAGGGTAGGGTGCGTACCATTTACCCTCGAGAGAGGTGTGTGTTTGTGCCTCGAGGTGAGCCACCACATAGAGAAGGTGGTAGGCGTGTTGGGTTTGGGCGTGGTGAGTTTGCTGGACGTTCCTTCGCTCATGGCCAATATGAGTATGGGGGGAACGATCGCAGTTTTAGGTCCCAGAGGAGCTACGGGCCACGGTCTCCACCTCGTGGTGCGCGTAGTCCTCCAAGGGGAGGTGGGGGTGTTCCACCTAGAGGAGATAGGATGGATTTTGCTAACCCCACTTTTGAGCAAATGGCACGGCACTGGTTTGATTCATTTTGTAATAACCCCAGTGCTGAGTCGTTTGCTCACTCTTGCTCTCGTTTTTGATTTGCAGGTGGGAGGCTTGGAGGGCTTTTGGTTGATCGACTCCGGTTGCTCTCGACACATGACCAGAGATCGAAGGTGGTTCTCCAGCCTCACCTCGGTGATGACCAAAGAGTACATCACTTTTGGGGACAATGGGAAAGGTAGAGTGCTTTTAGTGGGCACGGTGAAGGTGAGTGAGTCTGTGACTCTTAGGCGTGTTTCTCTTGTCAAGTCTTTGGGGTACAATCTTCTTTCAGTTTCCCAGCTTCTTGATGAGGGTTTTGAGGTCCGTTTCAAAACGGGTGCTTCGCGTGTTTTGGATTCTCGAGGTGATCTTGTGTGCACGATCATCCCCGAGAGTCAGATTTTCAGAGCCGATTTTTCTCAGTGTGTTGGCTCTTCTTGTTGCTTGGTTGCTGGCGTTTCGGCGGAGCTTTGGAAATGGCATAGGAGACTAGGTCACTTGAGTTTTGACTTGTTGTCACGCTTGAGTGGGCTAGGATTAGTTCGAGGATTGCCTAAGTTGAAATACCAAAAGGACTTGGTATGTGCTCCGTGTAGGCATGTCAAGATGGTCGCCGCCTCTGACTTCCGTTATGACAGAGAGGCCATGCGAGCTGTTCCATATGGACTTGGTTGGTCCAGCTCGTGTGTGCTCGGCGGGTGGGAAATGGTATGTCCTGGTGATAGTGGACGACTATTCTCGCTATGCTTGGGTCTTCTTTTTGGCTGACAAGGTGGAGACATTTGGTTTTGTGAGGGATCTAATCTTGAGGTTGAAGAATGAGTGGAATGGAGATGCCATTCGAGCTATCCGTAGCGACAATGGCTCTGAATTTAAAAACTCTCGTTTTGAAACCTTTGGTCGTGATTTGGGTCTCGAACATCAATTTTCTTCTCCCTATGTGGCTTGTCAGAATGGTGTGGTTGAGAGGAAAAATTGTTCCCTTTGTGAGATGACTCGGACGATGCTCGACGAGCATAGGACTCCGAGGAGATATTGGGCTGAGGTGGTGAATACCGTGTGCCATGTTGGGAATCGGATTTTTCTTAGGGCCTTCTTGAACAAGACGAGCTATGAGCTCATGCATGGGCGAGCACCTTGAGTGAGCCATTTCAGGGCTTTTGGTTGTCGGTGCTTTATTCTCAAGAAGGGTAGGCTTGATAAGTTTGAGTCGAGGTCTTCCGATGGGATCTTCTTGGGTTATGCTAGTCATTCTCAAGCATTTCGTGTGCTCAACCTTGATACTAACCTAGTCATGGAAACTTGCGAGGTTACCTTCGACAAGACCCAGCCATGCAGTTCGTCTGTCTTTGAGTGTGCAGGTGACGACGAGATTGGCAAGAAGATCTTTGAGGACGAGGAGGATGACGCGTGGAGAGGATGATGGTGATGATGAAGCTCCAGCCGAGCATGTACCCTCTACTTCCACTACGATGACTACGGTGCAGGATGGCCCAGCCCCTACACCGACTACGATCGAGCAAGATCAAGTGGAAGCTGCAGCTGAGGGGAGGTTGTCTCCAAGCGAGAGGCACCGAGGCGCGTTCAAGTTGATCATCTTCCCTCAAGAATCATCGGCGACATCAATGAACGTACGACACGGTCAAGGTCTAGGAATGTTTCTCACTTTGCTCATTCGGCTTTTGTTGCTACCTTTGAGTCGAAAGACATTGGACACGCTTTCTCTGATCCTAATTGGGTGAACGCAATGCATGAGGAGTTAGAGAACTTTGAGAGAAACCAAGTTTGGGAGTTGGTAGAGCCACCACCACATTGCAAACCTATAGGGACAAAATGGGTGTGGAAGAACAAAGAGGGTGAGAATGGTGAGGTGGTGAGAAACAAATCGAGGTTGGTTGCTCAAGGGTATAGTCAGAAGGAGGGGATAGACTATGAGGAGACATTTGCTCCTGTAGCCCGTTTGGAGGCAATTAGGATCCTTCTAGCCTTTTCCGTGGCTAAAGGGTTCAAATTGTACCAAATGGATGTGAAGAGTGCCTTCTTGAATGGGTTTTTAGAAGAAGAGGTTTATGTGAAGCAACCACCGGGCTTTGAGAGTGCTGAGTTTCCTCACCGGGTGTATAGGTTGAGGAAGGCGTTGTATGGGCTGAAACAAGCTCCCCGTGCTTGGTATGGCCGTTTGAGGGGGTTCTTGTTCAGCAAGGGGTTTGAGATGGGCAAGGTTGATAAGACTCTTTTTCTCCTCAGGCAGGGCGATGATATCCTAATTGTTCAGGTGTACGTGGATGATATTGTCTTTGGCGGCTCATCTCACTCTTTGGTTGCGAGGTTTGCAGAGGACATGAGCAAAGAATTCGAGATGTCCATGATGGGAGAATTGCAGTTCTTTCTCGGGCTTCAGATCAAGCAGGCGAAGGAGGGAACCTTTGTGCATCAAGCCAAGTACACGAAGGACATCCTCAAGAAGTTCAAGATGGACGACTCGAAGCCCCTGTCGACACCGATGAGTACGACTACAGCGTTGGATGCGGACGAGGACGGAGAGCCTGTGGACCAGAAGGAGTACCGGAGCCTGATCGGCTCCCTCTTGTACTTGACGGCGACGAGGCCGGACATTCAGTTTTTTGTGTGTCTGTGCGCTCGTTTTCAGGCGTCGCCGAGGACTTCACACCGGCAGGCCGTCAAGCGGATCTTCAGGTATCTTCGATACACTCCTGAGCTTGGTCTTTGGTACTCGGCGTCCTCTTCTCTTTCGCTTCTTGGGTTTTCGAATGCCGACTTTGCGGGGTGTCGAGTCGATAGGAAGTCGACTTCGGGGACTTGCCAGTTTTTGGGATCTTCGCTTGTTTCTTGGTCTTCTCGCAAACAGTCTAGTGTAGCTTAGTCTACCACAGAAGCTGAATATGTTGCTGCCGCTAGTTGTTGCTCACAGCTGCTTTGGATCACATACATGCTGAGTGACTTTGGTGAGGAGTGTTCCCATGTACCTCTCATGTGTGATAGCACGAGTGCCATTAGTGTTGCCAAAAACCCCGTGCTCCACTCCAGAACCAAACATATAGAGGTGAGGTACCAGTTCCTGAGAGACAATGTTGAGAAGGGAAACATAGACCTCATCCATGTGCCAACCGAAAGGCAGCTTGCCGATATCCTAACCAAGCCTTTGGACCAAGCTACATTTGCTCGTTTGCGAGGGGAGCTTGGTGTTCTTTTTCCTTTCTGAGCTTTGGTTGGGGGTTTGATGTACATACTCATATTGCATTTTCATTTATGTATCATATCATGCTTGCATCTTTGTATCATAGACTGCATATGTACCATATGAGATGTGCTTCTCCTATATACTTGGATCACTATGATATGCTAGATAGGCGATTATGACTTTGCTTTTGATGCTCATATGATGGATAGCGATGCTCTTGATAGATTTGGGATGTATGTGCTTGTGGATGGCTTATTTTTGTGAAAATGCTATATATGATCCTCTCTTATGAGTTGAATGCCTTTCATGCTAAATTTGTGCACTTATGGCTATAGCTTGCTTAATTTGTGCTTGGGATCGTGTTCTTTTCATATGGGGATAAAGACCCATCTATCATCATGGATGTTTAGCCTACATGCTACCTTGTGGGGAAGCCTAAGCTTCTTTTTGCCGCAAAGGCACTTCATGTACCATGCTTAATTTGTAAATCTTGAAATTGGTATATGAAATGCTTGTGCTTGAAAAATATGCTTTCATGTCATGTATGCTTTAAATTTCTTATTTTGGGTGCTAAACCGTTGCATGATGTTCACCGTTGAGAAGTCTCACATTTAGAAGTGGACACATGGCTCGGTGGCTTTTACATGACATGAGATAGCTTGTAGGTGTTTGTGATGATCTTGTGATGATAATTTGTGACCTTGCATGAAGTCTGTGAGTTATATGTTGTTTGTGCTCATTTTGATCATGTTTAGGTCCTATGCTCAAGAGAGGGAAGTTTTTGTGAAAAATTGCTTTATGTTGATCATGGCTATATCACATGCTTGTATGTCCCTATCTATCTCGTTGGCGATGTTTGTGCTAAATTTGTAGCAATCTAGCTTGTCTTTGTCTCTTTTTAGCATGTTGTAGTGCTCTTTGTCTATTTGAGAAGCACATGCTTGCATTTGTAGACTTAATTCATGCATTACCAACAAGGGGGAGAGATAGTACCCAATTCTTGTTTTGGGAAAAATGCATTTGTTCAGGGGGAGCTTGCATTCATATGCATTTGGGAGCTCTTTTTCGCCTGAATTTTAGTTGTGCTCTTTTGCTGATGGTGTCGAGCCCCTGAATTTTAGTTGTGCTCTTTTGCCGATGGTGTCGAGCCCTTTTGCCTCACCTTGAGGAGTCGGCAATTTTGGGAGCATTTTATCTCGGTTGTGTCGAGCGGTTGCCCTTGTCTTAGGGGACCGAGATTTTTCTCTCTCAAGTGATTTCGTTTTGGCTTTTCTTTGGCTTTTGATCACTTGTTTGAGTTTTTCAGTCATTTCTTTTCTTTTTCTTTTTTCTCTGAATTGGTTACTATGTGTGTGTTGTCAATGCACTCATCAAGGGGGAGAATGAGGACCGGAGCATCCGAGGACCGGTGGATGGTCGCTCCCTGGTGTGATGAGTGATTGATAACGTGGTGTGGACTGACTCTTGGCCGAGTATTGCAGGTGCAGGTTGCGGCTTGACTCGTGTTGGTGCAGGTGAAGAGCGGGCGCGAAAGGTCTATGCCTTGCGGGGCCTCCGAGGAGTGGAGAGACAAGTAGGCTCGGCTCGAGGGACCCGGTGGCCAGCGGGGTCAAGTGCGGGCCGCATGGTGGCAAGAAAAGCAAGACGAAGTCGTGGACAGGAGCCGGTGCAGGGTAGTGGCTCAGGACTAGAGTCTGCACGCGGGGTTTGCGGCGGTTCACCACAAAACCGTCGGGTTACTTGGTTGAGCCACAAAACCAAGACCGGAGGCTCAGCGGGCGGAGACGGGATCCGGGCGCGCCGAGAAGCTTTGATGCCGGCGGGCACGTGGCGGGATCGCAGGGCTTGCGTCGGGAGGACGCGGACTGCGGCGAAGGTGTGGCCGTGCGATGAAGAGGAGTACTACATGACCTATTTGCCCTGAGGGGATTGTATCTTAAGTTTAAGTGCTAGGGGTAGCTTGGTCATTTGCCCAACCCAGAGGGACTCATATATATAGCTCTAGGGTTTTCTGGGCAAACCATCCATCCGGACTGCTTCTCATTTTCCTTGCTCTATAGGCGTAGATTTTCTTCACCGTTTTGTAGAGAATCTGACCTCCGAGTGTATGGAAGCATTCATGGTTGCGTCGATTTCCTTCTTGTGGCTCGTGTGATTTTCGTGTCTTTTTCGAGCTATTTTCGTTGGATTTTCGTGCGTGCCTTGTTCCTTCGATTCTGAGGTGTTTGGGTTCGGATTTGTTGGTGGGGATCATGGATAGATGTCTTGTGCATCTTTGTGCTTGATCTTGACCCCCCAATCTCCGGATTTGGCCTCTGATTGAAGGATTTCGGTTGGAACCCTAGCTTTTTGGTAGAGCTCGGTTGCGATTCGTTTCCCGGCGATTTAGTTCGTTTGAGGTCTCAAGTGGTTTGCGGACCGTCCGCCTGGGTGTCGCGGACCGTCCGCGCGGCACAAGTTGCTCTCGGACCGTCCGCGGGTAGGGTACGGACCGTCCGTATTTCGAGGTGCAGTTCTGTTTGCTCGGTGAGTATTTGCGGACCGTCCGCCGAGGTCCCGCGGACCGTCCGCCAGCCCATCGCGGACTGTCCGCCCGGTCACTGCGGACCGTCCGCCTGGGACTTTGCAGATCGCCTAAGTCCTTTGCTTCTTGGGTTTCGCTTTCGCTTTGGGATTGTTTGGGGCTTGTTCCTAAGGTTGGTAGGTCCGTTGTGACTACGCGACCTTGGCAAGCTTGTGTGGGAATCCTAGGTTGTAAATTTGGGACATAGGCCGAGTTCATCCTTCAGAAGAATTTTTACCGGCTCCCATTCACTCCCCCCCTCTCTGGTCGCCTAATCGGTCCTTCAGCCATCTCTTCGAGAAGTGCCTTGTACTGCTCATCGGTGCAGTTCGCCGCCAGACCGCCTGCTACCACATCCATTGGTGCTTTCGGGAAATAGGACTTCATGTACGCCGTCACCTGGTTCGGGATTGACTTCGCCAGATGTTTTACGTATGTCGCCAAGCGCCCGGGTGCTTCCTTCAGCCTGTCTACCAGCGGGGCTATCTTGGGTCCTCCTGGATGTGGCACCAGTAGCCTCGCAATGGGCAGTGCGGCTTCTTCAAGTTCTTTCAGCTGGCCTCGGAGCTTCTCGCAGTCTTTATTGAGCATCTGCAGAGATTTATAACAATTGACAAGGTCACGATCTGAGGCTTCACGGAGCTCCATGTGCTTGATACACTCATGGCGCAACTGAGCGTACTCATATTCAAGTACCTCTCTCTTGTCGGTTTCACGGTACACAATGTTCTTGAGGTCCGTCTCCGACGCCATCAGCTGGTCAACCTTTGCCTCAAGATCTGCAGACAACTCATTGCAAGGTCAGACTACTCACACGCACTACAATAAGTACTCGATGGCTTCGGCGGAAGATGTACCTTTGTTCTTCTGCGCAATGACTTGTTCTTCCGGATCAAGTCGTCCCTCTTCGCCTGCATCTCTTGTACCTCGTTGTGGTACTGGGCGAAGGCGCCATCAACCTTGGACTGGAGCAAGGCTGCATGCTTCCTCGACTTGTCCAGCTCCTTCTCTAGGCCCTCGGCACGAACAACCGTGTCGCCATACCCCTTCAGAAGTTCGGACTTCTGTCGGGACCTTTCGACCACATCCTGCGCAAGACAGAACAGTCAATGGGTACTCAGTATTCAACAAGGCAAGACTACGCAGGGTACACGCAACGTACCTTGACCCACTGCTCGGTGCGGTGCCATGACTCCATGCTTAGAGCGACAACGGCCGGGTCAACAAGGTTGTCCTCCAGCAACTCAAGGCCTCCACGGCTGGAAGATGCCGCCTCGGGCATGGGCGCCGAGCGAAGCGGCGCAGCTTCTTCTATGATCGCCTCGCGGACGACGACGTCAGTACTCGCTTCGAGGAGTGGATCAATCCACGCTTCCGCACTCGGCTCGGGGGCTACCGTAGTCCCCGGCCCGGGGGCTGTTGCTGTCGCCGCATCAATGACTGGCTCTGCGGCCATTGTCTCCACAGCAGCCGTCTCAATGGCTACTGCCTCAGGGACCGTGGCCCCCTCCGCTTGTGCTCCTGTCAGGATCAAATCAACAAGTCAGCAACGGCTACGACTGCCCTCCATGATGACCACTCGTGGTGGCAGGAAGCATACCTTCGACCAAGGTGGCTTCTTCAAGTGCTGGCTCTACTGCGGCACCAGCTTGTGGTGGTGGTGTGGGTTCGCGCACCTCCGCCGAGCGGTCTTCTCCATCTGCCGGAGTGCTGGTCTCCCCACCATCCCACGACAAGTTCGTGGATTTCCTGCATCACGAAGTACTCGGTCAATCACAATAAGCTTGACGACTACATGACTACTCGAGAAGTTCAAAAAACTTACAGAGTTGACCGCACGACGGTCACGGTCGGAACGCCTAGTATCCTGGCAATATCAACTATGCCGGCTTCGCTTGTGGCTCCGGCCTCCACAGGAGCCTCCTCTGGCTGCTCTACAGTTACGGCCGCAGCTGGAGGAGGGCCCTGTCCTTCCTCAACCGACGCCTGTGGCTCCACGGCGCTGGTCTGTTGTTGCGCCTCCTCTGGCACGACGTCTTCAGTGGCTGGAGGCGGGCTGATGCTTCTCTCAGCTGCCGCCCCCACCGTCTCCCAGGCATCCTCATCACCCTGTTCAGCGGGGTCCGACGGGGGGATGTCCTGCACCAACACAGTTATACAGTCAGCCACAGAGTACTCATCGGCGGTACTCGACTACTCTGGTGATGGTACTTACCTCTTGGCTGGTCGCCTCCGAAAGCTTCAACTTCTTCACGGCGCGTTTCCGCGCCGCGTTGCGCGGCTTCCTGGGTGGCACCGGCAAGCTAGCCTCGAGGCTAGATGGCTTCTCGATGACGGGGATATTAGGCATCCCAGCCCGGCTGAACCTTGAGCGGAACTGGAAGCGCTGCTACAGCGTCTCCTCATCCTCGTCATCAGAGCTATCCTCGATGACGATGGCATCGTCGCCCTCACCGACTTCGCGACGTTCCTTCCCCTTGGGCTCCACCTTCCCCTGCGCTTGCCCTTCAAGTCGTGGAGGGGAGGGCGGAACGGAGACATACTTCGTCACATCGTCCTGCAACATCAAGCAACGCATCAGTACGACTACGTCAAGCAAATCAGTACTCGGGGCTTCTGCCACGACTACTGAACTGGTTTGGCGGCCGTGCCATGGAGTACTCTGGTACCGGACACGGCGTGTACGGGGCATATCCTTGAAGATCCTGCCCAGCCTCTCGATGATGACATCATCATCGATCTCTTCGCCAGGCATCCAGGATGTGTCTTCGTCACCGGTGTACTGGTACCCGAGGGTGTCTTGCGCCATCAGTGGCTGCACCCTCCTCTTCATGAAACTGAAGGCCACATGCTCGGCCCTCAGTCCAGCCTCCCGCAGGGCCTTGATCTTCTTCAGCAGGAGAGGTAGCTGGATACCTTCCTGCATGGTGGGCTCCATGTTCCACCACAGCACGTGCTTCGGTTGACGCCCGCTCGGCTTCGGCAGCTCGGGATGGTGGTTGCTGATGTAGAACCACTTCGCCTTCCAGTCCTGATTGGAGTCGATGAGCTTGTACGGCAGGTACTGGCCGGCGGCGTCTTTGCGCATCTGGATCCCGGTGCCTCCGACTACCCGCGGATCATCTGTGCTTGGCTACGGCTTCACCCGGAAGAACTTTCAAAACAAGATCCAATGGGGCTTGATCCCCACGAACACGTCACAGAAATGTATGAAGATGGAGACGTGGAAGATACCGTTGGGGTTGAGGTTGAGGTACTCGATGCCATAGTACCTGAGCATCCCCTTGAAGAAATCGCTGGCCTGCAGCGCGAGTCCACGCTCCACGAACCGCGCGAACATCGGGATCTCATCCGGGTTCTTCTCCATCGGGTATGGGTCGCCGGTGGCAGTGCGCCACAGATCCATCTCCTTTTCGGGGAGGAACCCGCTGTTGACTAGGGCGAGGAGGTCCTCAGTCTTCAACTTCGCCTTCTTCCACTCCTTCCCCGGATTGGGGTGAGGGGAGGAGGGTGGCAACGATGATGCCTGGCCGGCATCTCCGGCCTCATCACGGCTCCTTTTCTTCGACGCGCCGGTCTTCGAGCTCTTCGCCGGGGATCCCTTCATCCTCCAAGTCACGGGTGTTTTCACTCGCATTCGCTCGGGGGCTATGGAGGTGGGTGGACTACGGTGGTGCACTGGTGTAGATCCAAACTACTTGGTGGTGGCGGCGGCGACAGAGGAGCAGAGGAGCAGGGGCGCAGATCTAATCTGTGAATGCAACTGCTGGGAGTGCAAAAACCCTAAGGGGCTCACCACTTATTTATAAGCCATCGAGCGGATCAGTTCCGAACGGGCAGATAAGCGCTAGGCGGGTGACTCAGCGACAGCAGCCTGACTCTTCACATTCCAGTACTCAACGCTCTCAGTCTCGGGGGCTCGACTATGCCAGATGGACTCAGTGGGTTACATCAGATCCAGATCCCACTCAGGACACATTCTACAGTCAAGATGACCCTTCAATTCGAGAGAAAAGTACTCGACTCAAGGCTCGGGGGCTCCATGCCACGTGTCCTTCGGTTTTTTCTCCGGATTTTTCGGGATAAGATTGGCAAAACTTCAGATTGACCCTCAGCTTGAATCTGCGATTCGACCTAAGGCTCGGGGGCTACATTCCATATGGAATGCGATTCGCCGAATCGCATTTTCCATATAGTTCTTTCATCAAGACAACACGAGTACTATTGAAGACCTTCGAGAGAAGCACTCGGGGATGCTTGGGAACTACTCGAGAAGACTTCAAGACTACTCAAAGATCAGCTGGAGTACCTTCCAGCCTCAGGATGATTCAAGCATTCTTGAGGACTTTCGGTTTGTGGAACTCGAGGACGCTCAAGGACTACTCGCCAAGGCCATCAAGACTAATTGAAGACATCCTGCTCGACTACAAAGTACTCGGGGTCTTGTCGTACAGACATCCCTGGGCCCACTACTCAGGTGGACACTGGGACCGACTACTCCGTGGGCCCTTGGGACTACTCGACTTGGGCAACACGGTACCTGCTGGCGTGGAGCGCAAGGCCTACAGAGGATTAGTACTCGGTTAGGAAGCTGGACATGCCCGGATCCATGTAGAGTACTCCTTGCCATACACGACTAGTACTCCTCTGACAAACCGACTTGTAACCCTGCCTCCTGGACTATATAAGGTGAGGCAGGGACTCCTATCTCTTGATCCGCATCATCTTGTAAACACACCCAATCAATCCAGAGCTACGCAGCATACAGGACGTAGGGTATTACGCACCTTGCGGCCCGAACCTATCTAAATTGTGTGCCACGTGTCTCTTGTTCGGGTTCCCGATCTCGGCGAGGCCACAAATATCTACCTCGGGTACTCCCCTTGGTAGGTTGCCGGTCTAAAACACCGACACTAACCTCCTGTACCCAGCAAGAAACAAACGGCAAGAACTCCTAGCAAACAGCACCGAAACGAGCCAAGATTTCACCAGAATGCTCCTCTGATCAAGGTGAATGAACTCACAGAAAAAGATCTGGCAAAATCAAACTTTCCACCTAGGAGACTCAGGGCGGTTAGACCGCCCACTATGGCGGTTAAACCGCTCCTCCCAGAAAACTAGCCGCGGGTCAACCCTCAATTTCCCATCGCCCAATCTCACGATTCACTCCACGGATTGTAGCGAAACTTCGGGGATACCTGGGTTACCTCCTGGGCAACCTCTCCACCAAAGGAATTGCACCGAAACACTCTCAATCAAAGGGAATCGCAGATCTTGGCCCTCTAGGTCATGAACTCGAGCAACTCGAAAAACCACCAAATCGAGGTCGATTCAAGGGGGTTCTTGGGGCAAAGACACCAGCCAAAGAGGCACTAGGTCCTCATATGTGACACCCAACAAGAATCCCGCAAGAAATCTCCCTCAAAACTCCGCCATGAAAATCACAAGAAAGGGCTCCGAAAATCACCAAAAAGACAAACGGGAGAGGCAACACAAGGCCTTGAGGAACCACGCCAAATCATCTATACATACCATGAAGGTTCATACAAGGTCTAGATTGCCACCCGGTCATCCATCTCTCTCTCAAGATCTCACCATGAAGCTCTCAAGATAGTACTAGAAAATCCTAAGGAAAATTGGAAGGGGAAATAGCAAAGGGAAATGAGCTAGGGTGCCAAGAGTTGGCTGCCATCCCACAACTCAAGTGTTTATATGGGAGTAACCAAAAGACTAAACTACCCTTACTAGCAACTAGGGATACAAGCCCCTCAAGGGCAACTTTAGAAGCTTCAGTTCAGCACCATCGGACGGATGCGCATCCATCGCAAGCCTGCGTAGCACGAACGCAACTCTTGTGATCATGCCGCGTGTCCTCCGCTTCGAAGCTTCTTGGCGGTTGCAACCAGGGCAGTCAGACCGCCCTCCCTGGCGGTTAGACCGGCCCCAGGTGGTCAGACCGCCCCTCCTGGGCGGTTGAACCGGCCTGGGCGACAACACTCCTTCATCGAGTCTTCGGCCTCGGTTTTATGGCACAACCGAGTAACCCAGTGGTTTTGTGGTGAACCACTGCAAACCCCGCAGACTTGGTGTAGCCTCCGCCAATCTCCACTCATGACTCGGCTCCCACCATGTCCCGGCTCGACCTTGGTTTTGAGGCTCAACCAAGAAACCGTCCACGACTTCGTCTAGCTGTTCTTGCTACCATGCGACCCGCACTTGACCCCGCTGGCCACCGGGTCCCTCGAACCAAGCCTACTTGTCTGCTCCACACCTGGAGGCCTCACCGGCATCGACCTTTCGCGCTTGTTCTTCACCTGCACCAGCACCAATCAAGCCGTAGCCTGCACTTGCAATACTTAGCCAAGAGTCAATCCACACAACGTTTTCAATCACTCATCGCACCAGGCAGCGACCATCCACCGGTCCTCGAACCACACAGGCTCTCAATTGGATCGAGCCTGATCTTTCCCTAGTCGAACATCCTATGCGGGTACTCAATCGGAATGAAAGGAAGACTCGACACCACACCGTAAAAATGTACAAGATACAGTTTAGCCACCACACGGAGGAAGAAGCTACTTAGGAGACTGAGCATTATCTCAACAACAAGTATCCGGGTTTTCTGCAAGCCCGAAATCGTAGGTGCTTTTTCCCTAGCTTTGTCTTTTAAATTCGAATCTCGGGACGAGATTCTTTTTAAGGGGGTAGGATGTAACATCCCTGATGTTTTTGAATAGTAATTGAGTTGATTAGTGAACCCTAAGTAGAGTTGACTAGTCAAATCCCCTTTTGTTTGGTCGAAACCCTAAATCTCTAACACCTATCTAGAGTACTTTGGCCATATCTTAAGATTTTCCCTAAACACCCAAATTTATGCTAATATGAAAAGTTATTCCTCTTTTCCAGGAACACATATTTCATAATTGGCGGCATATCAAATTTTGAGTGGAAAATGCTCAAAATCTTGGTCAATGCAATTTGGAACAGTTTCACAGCACTCTGCAACATACCAACTTTCGTAGGTGTTCCCAGCCGAACCCTTGCTCAAACACCATGTCGACCTTTGTGAAAGTTGTAGCCTATACTTCAATCTACAACTTTGCTTTTTGGAGAAATTTGAGTTCCATTTGGAATTATCGAGTTTGAACGTCGTGAAGTCGCGTTGACTGGATGGGCCGGTGAGCCTTGCCGCTACAACGCGTCCCGACCGACATAGCGATGTGGGACCCACGCATGGCCCGGATCCCACACTCTACGGGCGAAAATCCCCCGCCGCACGCGCGCGCACGCCACGTGTTCGCCGCAGAACCGTGCCGCCGCCGCCGCCCAACCAGAGCCGCTGCCCCGACCCAACAACTTGGCTTCAAGCCTTGGCGGCCACTCCTCAACCTAGGGACGTCCATTAGGAGCCTCGACATTCCTTGTGTCGCGCGCAACCCGCCTGCGCGGCAGCCACGCGGCGCCCGCCGGTGAATGCCCACGGCCGAGCTGTCGGTGTTTTAGACCGGCAACCTACGAAGGGGAGTACCCGAGGTAGATGTTTGTGGCCTCGTCCAGATCGGGAACTCGAAGGAGAGACACGTGGCACACAATTTAGACAGGTTTGGGCCGTGAGGTGTGTAATACCCTACGTCGTGTATGTTGCGTAGCTCTGGATTGATTGGGTGTTGTTACAAGATGATGCAGATAGATAGATAGGGGTCTCTGCCTCGCCTTATATAGTCCAGGAGGCAACGTTACAAGTCGGTTTAGAGAGGAGAATACTAGTCATACACGGCTAGGAGTACTCTACATGGATCCAGACATGTCTTGTTTCCTAACCGAGTACTAGCCCTCTGGTTGCCTTGTGCT
This sequence comes from Cenchrus fungigraminus, assembly GCA_036936925.1. Classification (NCBI taxonomy): domain Eukaryota; kingdom Viridiplantae; phylum Streptophyta; class Magnoliopsida; order Poales; family Poaceae; genus Cenchrus; species Cenchrus fungigraminus. The sequence continues at coordinate 114,383,478 of CM072768.1, read as the reverse complement.
CCACGCCGTCTTGCACTGTGTAGCCCAAGTCATGTAGTCTCGGGGGCCCATGCAGTAGTCGGTTCCAGTACCCGCCTGGGTAGTGGGCCCTGGGATGTCCATACGACAAGCCCCTGAGTACTTTGTAGTCGAGCAGGATGTCTTCGAGTAGTATTGATGGCCTTGGTGAGTAGTCCTTGAGCGTCCTCGAGTTCCACAAGCTGAAAGTCGTCAAGAATGCTTGAATCATCCCGAGGCTGGAAGGTACTCCAACTGATCTTTGAGTATTTTTGAAGTCTTCTCGAGTAGTCCCCAAGCGTCCCCAAGTGCTTCCCTCGAAGGTCTTCAATAGTACTCGTGATGTCTTGATCAAAAACCATATGGAAAATGCGATTCGAAGAATCACATTCCATATAGAATGTAGCCCCCGAGCCTTAGGTCGAATTGTAGATTCAAGTTGAGGGTCAATCTGAAGTTCTGCCAATCATATCCCGAAAAATCCGGAGAAAAAACTAAAGGACACGTGGCACAGAGCCCAAGAGCCTTGAGTCGAGTACTTCTCTCGAATTGAAGGGTCATCTTGACTATAGAATGTGTCCGGAGTGGGTCCTTGATTTGTTGAGCGTTTTTCTTCAAGGGGATGCTCTGGTACTATCGGATTGAGTTGAGTACATCAATCTCAACTCCAATGGTATCTTTCACATTTCCATCTTCGTCCATTTCTGCGAGGCGTTCGTGGGGATCAAGCCCCACTGGATCTTGTTCCGCAAGTTCTTCCGGGTGAAGCCCCTGCCGAGCGCAGATGACCCCCGAGTAGTCTGAGGTGCTGGGGTGCAGATGCGTGAAGATGCCGCTGGGCAATATTTGCCATACAAGTTGATAGATTCCAACCAGGACTGGAAGGCGAAGTGGTTCTATGTGAGCAACCACCACCCATCGCTGCCGAAGCCGAGTGGGTACCCGCTGAAGCACGTGCCGTGGTGGAAGAACCCACCATGCAGGAATGCCTTCAGCTGCCCGCACTGCTGGAGAAGGTGAAGGCCCTGAGGAAGGCCAGACTGAGGGCCGAGCATGTGGCCTTCAGTTTCATGAAGAGGAGAGTGCAGCCGCTGATGGCGTGGGACCATCTTGGCTACGAGTACACCGGAGCCAAAGACTCTTCACGGATGCCTGGTGAGGAGATCGACGATGACGTGATCATCGAGAGGCTAGGGAAGATCCTCAAGGATATGCCTCCATACACGCCTTGCCCCGTCGATGAATACTCCGCGTGACGCCCGCCGAAGGAGGTTAGTAGTCGTGGCCAGAGCCCCTTAGTACTAATAGCTTGTGTAGTCGTACTGACGCTTGCTTGGTCTTGTAGGACGACCTCTAGAAGTTCGTCTCCGTGCCGCAATCCCCCCCTCAGGTTGAGAAGCAACCTCAAGGGAAGCCAAAGCTGAAGACGAAGGAGCGTCGGGTAGTCGGTGAGGACGATGACACCGTCATCATTGAAGATTCGTCTGGTGACGAAGATGAAGAGACACTACAAGAAAATCGTTGACTAGTAACGCAACCACATTTTAGCGTCATTGATTTATGACGTTCCTGGCTGATCTCGTCATAATATTTCACTTCCGAGCAAATTTAGTGACAAAAAAAACTTTCATCATTACGGTTGGTACTGTAGCCGGGCTTTCACTGTTCCATGCTATTTTGTGACGCCATAAGCTCTGCAAAAACGTCATAAACCAACATCGGTCCCACATGTAAGCATTATTTTAAAAATAGAGTGTTCCAAGTCGTCATAAAATTTAGTTGGGTCCCACATGTAAGCATTTTTTCGAAAATAGAGTGTTCCAAGTCGTCATAAATTTTTCGAGGGTCCCACATGTAAGCATTTTCGCCATGTCAGCGGCGTCATAAACCAACTATGGTCCCACATGTAAGCATTATTTTAAAAATAGAGTGTTCCAAGTCGTCATAAAATTCAGTTGGGTCCCACATGTAAGCATTTTTTCGAATCTTTAATATAAATCAGTAATTCGCAGGTGAAACACTTCACTGCCTTCGCAAAGACTCTCGACTTTTGCTACGCGCAGATCTGTAACGGCTCGTGGTAGGAATGGCGGATTCTAGCGGTGATGAGAGGGTGGTTTATGTGCCACCTCCCAGCTACGAGTTCAAGAAACAGGACGACAAGGTAAATCCTCTGGTTTGAGCCACTATATTTTCCCCTATCGACCTAGGGATGGGGATTTCTAGATTTGGAGATCTAGAGGATGGATGACGATATACAATAGATTCATATTTCATCGTACACTCAGATTTGAATTGCAATTGGTGTTAGAAGTTGATTCAGTTAGTTTTCAGTTTGCATCGTTTGATGGATTGATAGGTTCTTGTATTTTTCTAGCTTCTAGAGGTGCTTGAATCCACTGAAGCTGAGCTGATTTCATCATACACTCAGATTTGAATTGCAATTGATGTTAGAAGTTGATTAAGTTAGTTTTCGGTTTGCATAGTTTGATGGATTGATAGGTTCTTGTATTTTTCTAGCTTCTGGAGGTGCTTGAATCCACTAAAGCTGAGCTGCAGAAGGTGAAGAGAGACCTGCAAGAACAACAAGTCAGCGAGCTCAAGTCACTGCAAAAGGTTCTAAATTACAAGCACCTGTATGAGCAATCGTTACAGTAGCAGAATGAACAACTGAAAGAGATAAATCAATTGTTACGGCAGGAGAATGACCAACTGAAAGAGATTCAGCAATTGTTAGCAGAGAATGCCCTGTTGAAAGAAAGAGCAATCGAACTCTGACTGAGCTGCAGACGATCGATAAAACATGTCTGGTGTTACTGCTAGCTAGACGGTTCATAGGTGGTGTGTACTTTGTGGTGATGAATTTGTTTGTATTTTTGTGTTTGCTACTTGCTGGTGGTGTGAACTTTGATGTGATGAGTGCTATGAGATTCCATCTTATTATGTTGATTTGGTTTAATCTGTTTCAACTTGAGTTGAGCATACTCACCATTCTGAATTAATTTTGCTGATGTTTTGCTGGTCCGTTCTGTTGATGTTTTGCTGGAAGGACCTTCCTGAGTAATGATCGCGAAACTGCTTGTTTCCTATTGTCGGTCACGAAATGTTGCAAAAACAATTTGCCGTAGCAAGGGTTCGAACTAGAGACCTAAAGGAACGAGACAACACTACGTACCACTGCACCACCTCTTGGTTGAGTCAATTTAACGAGAAACACTTTCCACCCTAACCACAGCACGGAGCGGTTGTTCTGATAAGTTGGCGGGAGAAAAGCCCGCGCTGTAGCAAAAAATAGTTTTCCCGCAGCCCGCTGCCCCGAAACGGGAAAACGAAGAACGGAGAGGCGAGTAGGCTACCAAAATGGATCATTCCGGCGGTGATTTGCGACTTCCAACGGCTGCTCACTCCTACGGGCGCAACCTGGGTGATACTTGCTGCAGCGGTGTGTCAATCTGGTAAGTAATTTTGTGTTCAATCCGAAAAATTTAATTTTGCAGAATGTTCTCCTTTTCGATTCGTTCTGTGGTTAGTAATTTTGAGTTGGATTCGCCAAAAACTTTCCAGATGGATAGACGCTGGATAACCAGTTGTACTGGTTTTACCACCGATCATGAGAAAGGGGTCCAGGATTTCTTGGCATTTCTTCGGACAAGATACGCTGAGAACAAAGAAATACTATGCCCGTGTCGCCGATGCCTCAATAACTCTACAGGGACTATAGAGCGAATTGGAGTTCACTTACTTGTGAGTGGGATGGCAACCACTTACACTAGGTGGATCAATCATGGACAAGCTTTGGAGGATATGGTTGACGATGATGAAAATGTACAGGATAACGCAATTCTGCCGGATGCAGAGGCGGATGTGGATAATGCAGCTCCACGGGATGGTGGTGATCAGGAAACAGTCCAGGAAAACCAATACATATCGGGTATGGAGGAGGATGAAGGCCCTGGAGACAATGGGATGTCTGAATTGATTGCTGACTTGGGCAAGGGTCAGGTGCTCGGTGAGAAAATGTATGAATTTGTAAAGGAACATCTGAACCGTAAGGTGTCACCGACATCTTCATATGCACAATTTACATTTGTTGTGAAGTTACTTCATATAAAGTCTTTCAGTCGGATGAGCAACGTTGCATTCAATACAATGATGAATTTGTTACAAAAAGGATTCCTAGAAGCGTGTCTTCCAGACACTTTCGATGCAGCAATGAAGTACATACGTTCCATGGGACTCGGCTATGAAAAAATCCATGTTTGCAAAAATAATTGTATATTGTTTCGCAAGGATAAGTATGTCAAACTTGATGTGTGCCCAGCATGTTGTGAAGCGGATTCAAGATGGAAGGATGCAGACACCAACAAGCGCGTTCCTCAAAAGGTATTGAGGCATTTTCTGCTGATTTCCAGGCTGAAGAGGATGTTTCTTTCATCAAAAATAGCAGAGTATGCACGATGGCACGAGTCGAAGCGAAAACCTGTGAACAATGAGCTTAGCCATCCAGCTGATGGTGACGCATGGAAAGAATTCAATAAAAGATGGAAAAAATTTGCAAAAGATGCTAGGAACCTTAGACTTGGTCTTGCAACCGATGGTTTCAATCCATCTGGCAACATGAACAACTCATATAGTATGTGGCCAGTATTTGTTGTGCCGTATAACATGCCACCATGGGTATGCATGGAAGAATCAAACTTCATGATGGCCTTATTGATCCCTGGGCTGAGTTCTCCATCAAAGGATTTTGATATCTTCATGGAACCTCTCGTCGAAGAGCTGCAGCAACTTTGGAAGGGTATCTGGGCAATCGATGCTGTTGAGGGTAAAGGATTTAAACTGCATGCTGCGGTTCTTTGGTGCATACATGATTATCCAGCATTGAGCACGTTGTCTAGGCGAGTCACGAAAGGCTATTTTGCCTGTGTGCATTGCGACAAGGATCCTTGCTCAAGGAGATTGAAGAACAAGATATGTTACATTGGGCATCGTCGTTTCCTTCCAACTGACCATCCATGGAGAAGAAAGAGAGCAGATTTTGATGGTACTATTGAAAACCGAGAAAAGCCAGAGTAGTTTACCCATGAGGAGCTGAAGCAGCAACTGGAGAAGGTTAAAGACGTTAGACCAGGAAAGCATCCTCTACCTCAAGAAAACAAAAGGAAGCGGGAATCCGAATAGTGCTGGAGCCGAAGGGTTTGTTTGTGGGACTTGCCGTACTGGTCATCTCTGAAGTTGGCACATAACCTTGATGTGATGCACATTGAGAAAAACATATGCGAAAACCTTATTGGGACGTTGCTTAAAATTACTGGGAAGACAAAGGACACCATCAATGCTAGGGTTGATTTGGAAGAGATGGGCGTAAGATCAAATCTACACATGGTGGCAACTGAGGATGGTGAGTCATGCAAAATGCCAGAAGCTCTGTATGTACTTTCAAAAACGAAACAGAAGCTGTTTTGTGATTTTATAAGTTCGGTGAAGTTCCCAGATGGATATGCTTCAAACTTAGCTAGGTGTATTGCTGCAGATGGATGCAAACTACAAAGACTGAAAACTCATGATTGTCATATCCTACTCCAAAGGGTTTTGCCGGCTTGTCTTCGTGGTTTAGTGGACAAAGAGTTATACACATCTATTGCAGAATTAGGAAACTTCTTTCGGCAACTATGTTGCAAAACTCTGAAGTTGGATGTCTTGCAAAAACTGAAAACAGATATCCCAATAATTTTGTGCAAGCTTGAGAAAATTTTCCCTCCAGCCTTCTTTGATGTTATGGTCCACTTGGCTGTCCATTTGCCTGAGGAAGCAATCCTGAGAGGTCCAGTACAATATGGATGGATGTATCCCATCGAAAGAAGGCTATGCACATTGAAGCGTTCAGTGAGAAACCAAGCTAGGCCTGAAGGATCCATTGCAGAAGCATATGTTGCTAATGAGGCCTTGACATTTTGCTCTAGGTACTTTGCGGCTGATGATGTGGCCACACGATTCAATCAGGTTGGAAGGAACAGAGAGAATGCTGATTTGTCTGTAGATGGAACATCCTGTTTCGATCACAATGTTCAAGTACTTGGGGCAGGGACCACTTGTTAGCTTGGGTCAAAGTACGACAAGGTGGTTTAGTATGTGCTAAACAATTGCGAAGAGGTGAAGCCATATATCAAGTAAGTAAATCACCATTGCAATGATAGAACTACAATTAATTCGTTCTAACTTTGAGATGGTACTGCTTTGCAGTGTGTTCAAGAATGAATTAAAAGCGAAAGGTGTGTCGGACGAGGATATTGATCGTCGAATTGCTACAGAATTTCGGCACTGGTTTAGATCGCATGTTAGTATTCATTTTTTTATTTGGTAGCTAGCTTATATTACCTTGTGAGGACCTTTACATAAGACTATATTAAAAAAAAACTATGGCTCTTCTATACAGATTACAAACAATCCAGTGAGCGACGACAACCTATATGCATTATCAGCTGAGCCAAACCGGTGAGCAAAAACTTACACAGCATGTATTGTAGGCGGTGTCCGGTACCACACCAAGGCCCAAGAGGCAAATAGGAAGACACAGAATAGTGGAATCATGACTACAGGATCACATAAAGACATTGCAGAAATTGAGTTTTATGGTTCACTAAGAGACATTATTGAGCTGCGGTACAACTCGGGGCTTGACAGAGATCAAACTGTTGTTTTATTTTAGGTTGACTGGTATGATCTGGAAGGGACCAAGAAGGAACCGAAGATTAGAAATGATGGTTACTTCACAAGCGTCAATACTGGAGATTACTGGTACCAATATGATCCCTACATTCTTGCTGAACAAGCAATGAAGGTCTTTTACTTGCCAGACACCCTACTACAACACCCATGGAGAGTGGTGCAAAAATTTGAGCACATGCATTTGTGGAGGTATAATGAAAATGAGGAGGACATAGCTCCCACGGGCATGGTACTTGCATATCAAGATGATGAAATTGACCAAACCTTGCATGATGTTATACTTGATGATGGTCTCGGTGATGGTTCGGAGGTTCCGGTGCCTATTACTGGCGAGGAGACTGTGGTTGCAGCCGCTGAAGTTGACGCAATTCGCCAGTAGGAGCTGTCTGATGTGGATGGATTCAATTCTGAAGACGAGGACGACGACACTCTATGGCAATACGTCGATGAAGATGAAAATGTTGCCGATGAAAGTGACGACGACTACGATATCAAATCAGTAAATGTTTAAGTCGATCCGAACTGAAATCATGTGGACCTTATGATTTATATGTAATTTATATGTAGTTGAAGTGGACTTTCCTGAATATTAAACCTGCCGTAGGTGCCTACTATCCGGTTCACTGTATTATGTAGCATCGGAACTTTCTGTTGCGTCTTTACAAAATATACGATCGCGCATGGGGATGCCGATTATCTGATACGTTGTATTATAAAACAACAGAACGTCCTGTTGGGCTACGTGAATGTGTTGATATCCAATGTGGGCATGATCGAGGATTATGCAACGTGACGTGCTCATTATCATGTAGTACTAGGCGAACGAATCGACGAAGGAAGGGATGTGTTGATCTCCAATGTGGCAATGATCGAGTAGTATGCAACGTGACGTGCTCATGATCATGTAGTACTAGGCAAACGAATCGACGAAGGAAGGGATGTGTTGATCTCCAATGTGGGCATGATCGAGTAGTATGCAATGTGACGTGCTCATGATCATGTAGTACTAGGAGAACGAATCGACGAAGGAAGAGATGTGTTGATCTCCAATGTGGCAATGATCGAGTAGTATGCAACGTTGAGAGCCATGTGTGGTTCGAGGACCGGTGGATGGTCGCTTCCTAGTGTGATGAGTGATTGACAATGTGGTGTGGACTGATTCTTGGTTAAGTATTGCAGGTGCAGGTTGCGGCTCGACTGGTGTTGGTGCAGGTGAAGAACAAGTGCGAAAGGTCGTTACCGGTGTGGCCTCAAGGTGTGGAGAAGACAAGTAGGCTTGGTTCGAGGAACCCGGTGGCTAGCGGAGTCAAGTGCGGGCCGCATGGTGGCAAGAACGGCAAGATAAAGTCATGGACGGTTTCTTGGTTGAGCCTCAAAAACAAGGTCGAGCCGGGACTACGTGGGAGTCGAGTCATGAGTGGTGATTGGCGGAGGCTACACCGAGTTCGCGGGGTTTCCAGTGGTTCACCAGAAAACCATTGGGTTCCTTGGTTGATCCACAAAGCCAAGACCGAAGACCGAAGACGGAGGTGCAGCAGCATCGGACCGGTCTGACCGGTGGGTATCAGTCTGACCGGTGAGGAGCACCGATCTGACAGGTGTGCGACAACACAGTCTGGAGACTTCGAAGCGGAGGACACGCGTCGGGATTGCAAGGCTTGCGTCGAGGCTAAGCAAGTTTGCGGTCGCTGGACATTCGTCCGATGGTGCGACAACAAAGTTTCCCAAAGTGCCCTTCGGGGGCGTGTATCCTAGTGTTGGGCCTTAGGGGTAGTTTCGTCTTTCGGTTGCCTCCATATAACCCAAGTGGCGAGAGGATGGCAGCCATCTCTTGGAACCCTAGCACATTTTGTTTTGTTATTTTCCTCTTCCATTTTTTCCTTTGGAATTTCTAGGACTAGCTTGAGAGCTTCATAATGAGATCTTGTGAGAGGGAAGGATCATCGGGCGGCAAGCTAGATCTTGTATGAACCTTCATAGTATGTATAGATGATTCGGCGTGGTTCCTCAAGGCTTGGTTGTGTCTCTCCTGTTTTTCCTTTTTGGTGATTTTCGGAGCCCTTTCTTGGCGAATTTCTTGTGGCGGTTTTGAGACCTTTCTCTTTGGGATTTGGTGGGGGATGTATGCTTGAACCCCTTGTGGTTCTTTTCCTTTTGATTCCCCTCCCAAATCCGTGAGCAAAGGGGCTCGATTTTAGGGTTTTCTCCTCTCTAGGGTTAGAAGCGTTCTTGGTGAGATTTCTTCGATTCCTCTCGTTCTAGCAAGTTTTGGTGGACCAAATCTTGGCTATGGAGTGCCCATGAGGTGTTCCTACTATCCCCAAAGTCTTGTGCGAATTCGTGGAGCGAATCGGGAGATCGGTAGTTGCATTTGGGGGAGTTGACCCGCGGGTTGCTGTTCATTCCGAGCTGCCTAGGCGTGACCGGTCTGACCGGTGCTCTTGACCGGTCTGACCGGTGCAGGCCTTCGTGGGATTTGCCTCGGGTGAACTGCTTGGTTCGTGTGTCTTTGGGCTGAGTTGTTGCTGGTCAATTCTTGGCAGGTTTCGAGGAGTTTGGCTAGGCTTTGTGAAGGGTTTTCTTCCTGAGCAGTTTCAGTGTTGGAGGTGGTTTTTGTTCCAGGGCCTAGAGGAATCACTGAGGCTTCCTTGAACGTTTTCTGTGCAGCTGATATAGCCACCGGCCTGACCGGCTCTGTCCACCGGTCTGACCGGTGTCACCGGTCTGACCGGCGCGGGCCATCGGTCTGACCGGTGTAGCACAGGCAGCAAGCTGTGCAAATTTCCGCTGTGCGTTTGGTGTGTTTGGTTCGGAAGGTTGTTGTGTTGGTTCCTAGGACCAGTAGCACTCCAGTGGCTACGTGGTCTTGGCCAACTTGGGTAGTTGAGTCGGAGACGTGATTTGGCTAGCCGTGTTCGTCTTGTTGGAGTAGCCATCTCCTTCGAGAAGAATTTTTATCGGCTCCCATTCACTCCCCCCCTCTCTGGTCGCTAGATCGGTCCTTCAATTGGTATCAGAGCCGGTTCGGGACTTTCGAGGCTCTAACCAGTCTAAGATCCAAAGATGGCATAACAGGAATGGGGATCGGGTCCTCCACACTTCGATGGGAAGAACTACCAGATGTGGCAGAGACGGATGGCTGCGTTCCTCCGTGGAAAGGGTCAGATCCTTTGGGACGTTACGGTGAACACAGCTTATGTTCATTCGATTAACTTCCTTGATCCAAGATCGAGGGATATGTTCGACACCAACAAAAAGGTGATCGACTACTTGTTTCGTGCTCTGTGTTAGTCCGAATTCGATCGGGTTCAGACAGAGGACTTAGATTGTCGAGGCTATTCTTGAGTCGAGGCACTCGTTGGATCGCACCGTATGGGACGGAAAGGTCGAGGCCATTCTTGAGTCCGAGAAGTTTGACACCCTAACCATGAACGAGCTGTTCTCGAAGCTCAAGTCAGCTGAGTTGGACCGTGGTGTGACTGCCCGTCTGGAGAGCCCGACTGACTCTCATAGTCTTGCTCTCGTCGGTGGCAAAGGTGCTAAGTCTAACGCTAACGCATCCTCCAGGGTGTACTCTCTGTCTTCTTTGATGTCTTTGCCAGACGAGGAGTTCGACGTGCTTGGAGAGGACGAGCTGGCGTTGCTGACCAAGCGGTTCGAGAGGTTGCATAAGAACTGGGTGAACACAAGGAAGAATCCACGAACATGCTTTCAGTGCGGCAAGCCATGACACTTCGTCGCAGACTGTCCGGAGAAGATGGAGAACAAGGACGGCTACAAGGACAGCTACAAGAACCGGTCGAGGATGGACGACAAGTACCGATCAAGGCACGATCACAAGCACAAGAACAAGTACAAGGACGAGTGACGATCGAGGAAGAAGGATGGTCGCGGCAGGAAGGCCCGAGCATTGGTCGGGGCGAGCGACGTTGACTCTAGCTCCGCCTATTCTTCCTCGAGCTCGAGCAGCAGTGAAGATGAAGGTGATCGGCGCAAGAACAAGAAGTCATCCAAGAACTTGAGCGGGCTGAGCTGCTATGCGAGAGATGGCTTCTGCGGCATGGCTCGTAGCTCCGGCAGCAAGAAGAGTCACCAGAGCGACTCGGACTCCGACTCCGAGGATGAGATACGTGACGAGCTTCCCTTCTTGCGTGAGGAGAACGAGCATCTTGGCAAGTTGCTTGATAATCGTGATGACATGCTTAGAGAGGCAAAGAAGATGAGGAAAGAGCTTAGGGCCTCGCTAGAAGATGCTAGGAACCGAGTAGCTGAGCTAGAAACCCAGAACCTTGATGCTAAGCTTGAGATAGATTCGCTTAAGGCTTCACCTGTGGTTTCTGATGAGATTGATTGTTGTGATTGCTCTGTGTACCTAGCTGATCTTACTAGTCTTAAAGATAAGCATGCCTCTGTTTGTGAGGAACTAGATGTGCTTAGGGTTGAAGTGGCTGAGCTTAAGTCTAGACCTACTTTGCTAGGTGCTTGCACTTCTTGCCCTATTTTGCATGGAAAGATTGATGAGATGCATGCTTACACTGTTTCTCTTGAGGCTAAGCTGAAAGAACATGTTCTCACTTCTTGCTCTACTTGTGAATTGCATGCTTTGAAGAATCTGGAACTTGCACATTATGTGGATCGCTTGCAGGATGAGAATGATGAGTTGAGGAAAATGATGGGTTGGTTGTCGGGTCATGAACCACAGCTTAGGATGATGATAGAGGCATACAAGCGCTATGATGGGCAAGCGCTTGGTTCGGATAAGATTGGAGAGTGTAGTGGTGAGGAAGGAGAGAAGATTGGTGATATCCATGCTCCACCAAAAACCTTCCACAAAAATGCCTATGCTCCTAAGCCCAACCCACTGAGAAACAAACTTGACACAACCCCAGATCCTCCCATATTTCCTCGCCCTACAAATAACTTTTAAAAACCGGTGAAGTTTGTGAGCTCCAAGGAGAGTGAGGTTGGAGAGAAGAAGGGTGAGAAGCCGAGTGATGAGAAACCAAATGAGCAGCCCCAACCCAAGCCAAAACCTAAGCTCATACGGTTTCATTGTGACTATTGTGGGAGAGATGGTCACAAGGGTGAGTTTTGCTTCAAGAGGAAGTGTGAGGAGAGAATAGCTAAGGAGTGGGCTAACAAGGACAGGTACCGCCCCTCAAATGGTGTACCTGAGCCTCGTATGCAAATGCCCAGGGCTAAGGCGATTGTGAGGACGGTTCCGGCATGGAGAGATCGAAAGGTGGCAGGTGGTGCTGCTGGCCAAGAACCACCGGTCAGACCGGTGCACTCCACCGGTTAGACCGGTGCTGGTCTGGACAGACAGCAGTTCGGTTTCCGTGCTCGTGCGGATGCTCGGTTCGGTTCTGGTGGTCGTGGTTCTGGTGGTTGGCATGGAGAGTTTGCAGGTGGTCATTTTGCTAGACGTTCTCCACCTTGTGCTCAATACGAGGGTGGGAGGAGTCGTAGCTTTGAGATGGAGAGGAGGAACGGTCCACGGTCTTCCTTTCGTGGTTTTCGTTCTCCTCCAGCTAGACAGGGGTGGTTCCCTCGTGGTGGTTCCCGTGGTGATTTTCGTAGTGGTAGCTTTGATAGGCGTGATGATATGGCTTGTGCTAACTCCACTTTGGAGCAAATGGCTCGGCACTGGTTTTACTCTTTTGGTACTAACCCAGTGCTGAGTCATTTGTTCACTCACGTGCTCGCTTTTGAATTTCAGGTGGGAGATTTGAGGAATTTTTGGTTGATTGACTTCTGTTGCTCGAGGCACATGACCGGAGACAAGGGGCGGTTCTCAAGTCTCGTCCCGGTGGTGTCCAAGACATACATCACCTTTGGGGACAATGGGCGAGGGCGTGTGCTTTCAGAAGGTGATATTAAGGTAAGTGAGAAGGTCACTCTCAGGTGTGTTGCTCTTGTTCAATCGCTCGTATTCAATTTGCTTTCCGTTTCCCAACTTTTGGATGAGGGTTTTGAGGTGTTGTTTCGGCCTGATGGTTCTCGGATTTTGGATTCTCGAGGGGACCTAGTTTGCATGGTCGTTCCCGAGGGTCAAGTTTTCTGAGCAGATTTCTCTCAGTCTTCTGGTGTGGCTCGTTGCTTTTTGGCTGGTTCTTCGAGTGAGTTGTGGAAGTGGCATAGGAAGTTGGGTCATTTAAGCTTTGACCTTCTGTCTCGCTTGAGTAAACTCAATTTGGTCCGAGGATTGCCACGGTTGAGGTTTGAAAAAGAATTGGTTTGTGCGCCGTGTAGGCATGCCAAGATGGTAGCCTCTTCTCACACGCCCCTCACCGATGTGATGACGGAGCGTCCATGCAAGCTGCTCCATATGGACCTTGTTGGCCCAGCTCGTGTGTGATCTGCGGGTGGGAAGTGGCACGTCCTAGTTGTGGTGGACGACTACTCTCGGTATGCGTGGGTTTTCTTTCTGGAGGATAAAGGGGAGACGTTTGGTTTTGTTTGAGATCTTGTCTTGAGGTTGAGGAACGAGAGGCACGGAGATGCCATACGAGCGAACCGCAGTGACAATGGCTCGGAATTTAGAAACTCTCGTTTCGAAACCTTTTGCCATGACTTGGGTCTTGAACACCAGTTCTCTAGTCCGTATACGCCTCCCCCGAACGGCATGGTGGAAAGGAAAAATAGGACCTTGTGAGAGATGGCTCGGACGATGCTCGATGAGCATAGGACTCCGAGAAGGTTCTGAGCTGAGGTGGTGAATATCACGTGTTATGTGTCGAACAGGATTTACCTCAGGGTGCATAAAGAAAACTTGCTATGAGTTGATGCACGGTAGAACCCGCAAGGTGAGTCACTTTCATGTGTTTGGGTGCAAATGCTTTACCCTGAAGAAAGGTAAGAAGTTGGACAAGTTCGAGGCTAGGTCTGTCGATGGCATTTTATTTGGTTATGCGTCTCATTCTAGAGCCTTTCGAGTGCTCAATCTTGAAACTAACCAAATCGTGGAGACTTGCGAGGTTACCTTTGTTGACGCTCCTTAGCCTCACTACTAAGGTTGCACTTACGGTGACAGCGCTAGGAATGCTCGAGGCACTCGCGAGCGTCGCTACCGGGTTTACACCCCTAGTAACGGGGCTAGGGAACGTCTTTGGTAAAACACACGATCACAGAATGGTTCGCAAGCGCACGGATTACCGTTGTAGCACTTCACCCGGTGGTATTCGGGTTATCGTATTTATATTTTCCCAAGGGAGGCACTACGGCAAAGATGATCGAATAAACGGTGGAGATTAACAAGACTTGGTAAAGAGCTATAGCGGGGGTAACGAATAAAGATATTCGGGGATAACTTGACACACACAAGGAGATCTTGATAAAGGGTTAGAGAGGACCTAGCGAGCTGGGAGGACAACGAGACGAGAAAGGATCCTAACACAATCTATCTATTCTTGTCAACACTAGGCAAAGAACTAAAGCAAAGGATAACCAAGGCAAGCTAAACTCGGCAAGCTCTTCTAGTGCTGCAGGGGCATGCAAAGCCGCACTCTCAGACTGGGATGAGAAGGGAGAACGACGACGCGCTGAATCCTACCGGCCCGAACTAACGTGGTGGACTACAAAACCCGTCCGGAGCTGTCACCTCCTTAGGGTACCACAACTATTCCGTTGAATGGGACACCAATCTAAGACTAAGGTAAGCTCTGAGCACCGTGCTCACAACGAACCAAAGAACCTTTCCCCGAATATCATGAAGGAAGGTCTCTCTCTCCCGTGAAACACCGGAGATCAAGCGAAGAATGACCACAACACTATAGGGTACAAGAGAGCTATGCTAACCAAGACCAAACTAACTTTAGTCTAAACCAAGAATAAAGCTTCTAGAGCAAAGTAAAAGCTAAATGTAATTGACTCGAAAGGTAAGATAGAAAGATAACTTGAATTGTACTTGAGTCTAAACAAAGAAAGGATACAAGAGTAATACCGAAATTCTGAAGAAGACTCCTCCGGAACCCCGAGACTAGCTCGACTCGACTCTAACTCCCAAGCTACACTAATCCTACTCTATGTGAACAAAAGAGAGAAATGGAGATGCTCCTGCGTTGTGTGTCTAATCCAGCGAGTGGGAGGTGGCTTTTGTAGGCAAGGAAGGTCGGTGGAGCACAGGAGGGCCACATGCCAGGTGCGGCCGGCCGTGGGATGTGCCGCCTCTCGCCTTGGACGCCCCTGATCACTGCTCCTGAGGCGGTTGTAGGTCGGCTCCTTGGGTCAGTTTCGCCCAGCACGCGAGTAGATAGGTGCGGCCGGCCCTCTAGGTGCGGCCGGCCCACCCCCGTGCCGTGTGATGCACCGACCATGCTCGGGGACGCTTAGGATCGCCTCTGGATGACGGTTGTGGCGGTTGAGTGATCGGATAAGTGGACCCATTGATCCAAGTGATCCTAGCCTCCACCATTTGATCAAACTGACGTTTCCTTAGTGAATCTCGTTCATCCAAGTTGTGCTCGAGGGAGAGGCTGTCCTTAGGACCAGGGACACGCCACGGGGCAGGGCCGGCCGCACCAGGCAGGGCCGGCCGCACCTGCCAGGCCGGCCGTGCCTGGTGGTAAAGCCGTGCCTAGCACGTGTGGTGTGTTGGTCCCAAATTCTCCCAAAATGTGTACCTGCATATGAAAATCAAAACACAACTCGTGGAACTTTATTAGTACTAAAAATGTGCATGAAACTTGCCATATACTCCTCTTGAACCTGAGGTTTTGACGGTCGAATCTTTGTTGTAAGGACCGTCAACAAACTCCCCCAAGCTAAACGTTTGCTCATCCTCGAGCAAAGCCTAGACTTGGCCTCAGCGGATCAGGAGTTGCATGATGTTACCACTCGGCAAGTACCTGTGCACAAACTCATGCTCTTCTTGCTATTTGAAAAGATTGGTACGAGAGAAACTTAGCCTTATCTTACCTGTGGGGCTTGTAGCTTTCCACCTAGCCTTCGGAGGTTGAAGAGTAGAATGGTTTTGACTTTGCATCACTCACTCTTCTTCTTTTCTGGATCCTATCTCGGAGTTTTTGAAAATTTTTCAAAGAAAGACAAGGTTCCTCGGATGGTTCCCTCGATCGCTCAAGTGGTATTTGTTACCTCACCAAAGGCTTTTGAGCGAGCCTCAACTTCCTACTCTATGGCTTGTATGTGGAACTTTGGGTAGGACAAGCATGAGACTCACTTGTGCCACATGATGTTGTTGAGCCAAAGACCGGATCCAAGAAGAAACTAGTCATGCAACTTGATCGAGATGTGCAAGTGTGTGGAATATTTTTGTTTGTTTTTCTAAGTACTCCTTGCTTTGAGATTCTCCTCTTGCTTTTATTTTGGAGGGGGGTCATGCTTCATTTTTTTTCTATGCTCTTTGATTGGAGCACACTTTTTTTTCTATGCTTCTTGAGCATATACTCTCTTTTTTTTCAATGACCCCTCTCTCCTTTTGCAAGAATACAAGAAGAGAAATCTCTTTGGAACTTTGGAGTATTTATTTTTGGTGGGTGGATGGCATGTTTTGCGTAACTCCCGGTGTGGAAGTTACCATGTATATGTGGGTGTACATGATCTCGATCATGGGAGCATGAAAAGATTCTACCAAGGGTCACAACAATTTGGCAAAACTCAATGGGTCACAAGCAAGCATATATAGAAGGTTTAAACTTTGATATCGACATATGGCTTTGGTAGGTGATATGACCATTGAGGAACTTGTCTTGTTTTATTTTCAAAAGAAATTCATCCGAGATTTTCACCATACTATGAGACAGAGCAAGATCAACATTGCCTCACCATATCATACTAGTCAACACCCTAGGTTTGGTCATAAGCATTTGCTTCCCACAAAGTTTTATTTCAGGCTCTTGTCTCAAAATATACCAACAAATTCAAATGCTCATAGAGCACAAGGTTGTACACTAGGTTCTTGCAAAGTTTTAACATAGCAACTTTTCATCATTTCCAAGGTGAGGATATAGACAAGATTTCAAGCACATGGTTGAAGCAAATATTTTTGTTGTTTTTCTTTTATTCAAAAGTGATAAACAAGATGTTGAAAATCGGTTTGGATGGACATACCTTCCTTCATTGAAAATAGGGTCTCCCCCGAGCTAATTTTTGGCTACCTGGTTGGCGTGTCTTCATTTTGGTGATGAGTTGAGCACTTGGAAGCTTGTAGTAGTTGACTTGATGGATTTGTGAAAAATCATAGGTACGGCCGTATCACTTGGTTCGGCCGGCCCTACTATTTTTTCTCCAAGCACTCGTGTCCCCTTCTGTAAACATCCTGCACAAAAATTTTGTCGAGGGGAGGTACGGCTGTACCTCTGGGTTCGGCCGTATCACCAAAAATCTCCAAAACTATTTTTCTATGTCTTGTTTACTTACTAATGCATTAGTGAAATTAAATTTGAAACTTAAATATGCCTGATGCACGAAATAAAAAGGTTGAAAGGGAAATATGAGATAAATGCCAGTTTACCTCTCGGTGAGGGCTCGTGGTTTAGAGTCCGTGAGCGGGACTCCTCCGTTCGCTCAATTGGTCTTGGACTCGTCTGGTCCCGGAGTGGAAGACTCGGACGATGCTCTCTTCACACGCCACACCTTCTTCGTTTTCTTCGGTGGCGCTGAAGTTGGTGAGGCTTTTGCGGGGGTGTTCTTGATTTCCGTCTTCTTTTCCCCCTTAGCCTTGTTGATTGCCTTCGGCTTCTTTGGTTGGTGGCGCCCTTTGAATGCTTTCACCTTGGCCGGGGCCACCTCCTCTTCCTGCACATAGTTAGAGTTTTTTCTATCGACCATTCGTACCTGTGAGCATTGCTCCACCTTTGGTTTAAAGGTGAATCGTTCTTCCTCGCCGTTGATGATGAGGCGGATTTCTCCGGCGCCTACATTGATGTTAGCATTGGCGGTGCTCAAGAAAGGTCTCCCGAGGATTAGAGGCGTCCTTGTATCGACATCCATGTCAAGGACGACGAAATCCACGGGTACGAAGAAATCCCGAACTCTCACCGGAATGTCCTCCGCTATCCCCGCCGGGTAGCGGACCGATTGGTCCGCTAGCTGCAAGCACATGGTTGTAGGCGACAAGGAAGTGTAATTGAGTTTGTCGAAGACTACCTTAGGCATGACGCTAACGCTGGCTCCAAGGTCGCATAGTGCATTCTCAAAGTGTTCGGACCCGATAGAGCAGCTGATTGTAGGGCACCTGGGGTCTTTCTTCTTTAGAATGGCCGCACTACATTCCTCCGTAAGCTTGACCATATCCGTGGTGGGTAGAGGTCTCTTATTGTTGAGGATGTCCTTGAGGTACTTGGCGTAGGTTGGTACCTGCATAGCCTCAAGAAATGGTATGTTGACATTGAGTTTCTTGATTACCTCAACAAACTTCCCGAATTGCTCATCCACGGTAGGCTTCTTGATTCTTCGGGGAAATGGAAGTAGCGTGGTATCGTAGAAATCATGGGGTGTCGTCTTCTTTAACTTTTCCTCATTGGGAGCTACTTTCTCAGTGTCCTCTTCTTCTTCCGACTCGGTGATCACTTCCTCTCATGGTCACCGATTTTAAATTCTCTCGGGTAGGCTCGGGTTGCCCCGGGATTCCACCCGACTCAGAAGAAGGCAAAGAAGCAGCAAGCTGAGAAAGTTGAGTTTCCATCATTTTATTAAAGCTTAGCTGATTCTTCATAGCAGTGGCGAAGGATTCTATGGTGGAATTTAGATTTTCAAGAACTTTATCATTGGCGGCTAGCTTCTTGTTTAAATTTTCATTAATTCTAGCTTGGCCAAAGACAAGATCTTTAATGGAAGGCTGATTATTGAAATTGTTAGAATAGTTACCTCCATTTTGATTGTTGAACGGGAAGTTGGGCTTTGAGTTCCACCCTTGATTGTTGTAGTTGTTGTTGCGGAACCCATTGTTGTTGCCATTGTTGATGAAGCTGGCTTCTTCCCTTGTCTCGGGACAATCATTTCCCGAATGACCCACATTACCGCAAACCTCGCACGTCATGCGAGCGTCCATGATCTTGGCGGTCTCCATATTGCTTGGTGCCTCCAATTTCTTCATTAGGAGGTCCATCTTGGCGGCGAGCATGTCGATTCCATCGACTTGGTGTACACCGCGGGTACGGGGTTGGAGACGATCTCCATCCCAATCTTGATTTGCCACCATCTTCTCGATCAATTCCTTGGCGGCGGGTACTTGTAGCGAGAAGAAGGCTCCTCCAGCGGCTGCATCTAGGTGCTCATGGGCGGTACTCTTGAGCCCGTGGTAGAAGGTTTGAATCAAGAACCACCCCTGCATGCCATGATGCGGACACACGGTGATGTACTCCTGGAAGCGTTCCCACACCTCCGGGATACTCTCATCATTCTGCTGCTGGAAACCCGAAATTCTTGCGCGAAGGGCATTGGTTTTGCCCACCGGGAAGAACTTTGCGAGAAATGCCTTTGAGCACTTATCCCATGTGTTGATGGCATCTCGCTCCGCATAAAACCATTGCTTCGCCTTCCCGAGTAATGAGAACGGGAATAGGCGAAGACGGATTGCTCCACGGATAGTGAAAGTCCTGCACACCTCCAGAAAATGCTGGAGATGTGCATTGGCATCTTCATTAGGCTTGCCGAAGAACGGATTTGCTTGCGCCATGTTGATCAACGCCGGCTTGAGTTCAAAGTTTCCGTCTCCCACCGTTGTGTTTGGTCCGGTAGGGACATTGGTGTTGGAGGGAGCGGAAAACTCGCGGATCGTCCTCTCGGCCATCGGTGCTGACGAGGTGCTGTCTACGGAATCGACGGTGTTCGTCTCTTGATTCGAGAGAAACTTCTGAGGAATGAGGACGCGAGGTCGTACTCTCCTCACAAGTGACTCCGGATTGTCGTTAAAGTTGGACGGTAGGTCGAAAGCGGTCATGCACTACTCTGCATACACGAGAGTAGAGCAAGGGTAAACCTGCTTAAATAGCGGTTCACCGAACCTTGATAATTCTACCACAAAGTTTAAACGATATCTTATGCCTATTGTCTCCCCGGCAACGGCGGCAGAAATGCTTGTTGATGCTCCTTAGCCTCACTACTAAGGTTGCACTTACGGTGACGGTGCCAGGAATGCTCGAGGCACTCGCGAGCGTCGCTACCGGGTTTACACCCCAAGTAACGGGGCTAGGGAACATCTTTGGTAAAACACACGATCACAGAAAGGTCCGCAAGCGCACAGATTACCGTTGTAGCACTTCACCTGGTGGTATTCGGGTTATCGTATTTATATTTTCCCAAGGGAGGCACTACGACAAAGATGATCGAATAAATGGTGGAGATTAACAAGACTTGGTAAAGAGCTATAGCGGGGGGTAACGAATAAAGATATTCGGGGATAACTTGACACACACAAGGAGATCTTGATAAAGGGTTAGAGAGGACCTAGCGAGCTAGGAGGACAACGAGACGAGAAAGGATCCTAACACAATCTATCTATTCTTGTCAACTCTAGGCAAAGAACTAAAGCAAAGGATAACCAAGGCAAGCTAAACTCGGCAAGCTCTTCTAGTGCTGTAGGGGCATGCAAAGCCGCACTCTCAGACTGGGATGAGAAGGGAGAACGACGACGCGTTGAATCCTACCGGCCCGAACTAACGTGGTGGACTACAAAGCCCGTCCGAAGCTGTCACCTCTTTAGGGTACCACAACTATTTCGTTGAACGGGACACCAATCTAAGACTAAGGTAAGCTCTGAGCACCGCGCTCAAAACGAACCAAAGAACCTTTCCCCGGATATCACGAAGGAAGGTCTCTCTCTCCCGTGAAACACCGGAGATCAAGCGAAGAACGACCACAACACTATAGGGTTCAAGAGAGCTATGCTAACCAAGACCAAACTAACTTTAGTCTAAACCAAGAATAAAGCTTCTAGAGCAAAGTAAAAGCTGAATGTAATTGACTCGAAAGGTAAGATAGAAAGATAACTTGAATTGTACTTGAGTCTAAACAAAGAAAGGATACAAGAGTAGTCCTGGAACTCTGAAGAAGACTCCTCCGGAACCCGAGACTAGCTCGACTCGACTCTAACTCCAAAGCTACACAAATCCTACCCTAAGTGAACAAAAGAGAGAAATGGAGATGCTCCTACGTTGTGTGTCTAATCCAGCGAGTGGGAGGTGGCTTTTATAGGCAAGGAAGGTCGGTGGAGCATTGGGGGGCCATATGCCAGGTGCGGCCGGCCCTGGGATGTGCCGCCTCTCGCCTGCGATGCCCCTGATCACTGCTCCTGAGGCGGTTGTAGGTCGGCTCCTTGGGTCGGTTTCGCCCGGCATGCGAGTGGATAGTTGCGGCCGGCCCACCCCCGTGCCGTGTGATGCACCGACCATGTTCGGGGACGCTTAGGATCGCCTCTGGATGACGGTTGTGGCGGTTGAGTGATCGGATAAGTGGACCCATTGATCCAAGTGATCCTAGCCTCCACCATTTGATCAAACCGACGTTTCATTAGTGAATCTCGTTCGTCCAAGTTGTGCTCGAGGAAGAGGCGGTGCTTAGGACCAGGGACACACCACGGGGCAGGGCCGGCCGCACCAGGCAGGGCCGGCCGCACCTGCAGGGCCGGCCGCACCTGCAGGGCCGGCCGTGCCTGGTGGTTCGGCCGTGCCTAGCACGTGTGGTGTGTTGGTCCCAAATTCTCCCAAAATGTGTACCTACCTATGAAAATCACAACACAACTAGTGGAACTTTATTAGTACTAAAAATGTGCATGAAACTTGCCATATACTCCTCTCGAACCCGAGGTTTTGACGGTCGAATCTTTGTTGTAAGGACCGTCAACAACCTTCGACGAGACACAGCCACATAGTCAGCTTTTTTTTGAGTGTGCAGGTGATGAGGAACTTGGCTAGGAGATTTTCCAGGAGGAGGAGCATGAACATGGAGATGATGAAGATGGTGGTGTGGCACCCACAGCTGAGCATGAACATACAACTTCGACTACGATCGTGGACGGTCCCTCTCCCACACCTACAACTACAAACCCAGATCAAGGTGAAGCTGCTGTTGAGTGGGAGGTAGCATCAAGGCGAGAACCTCCCCGGCGAGTTCAAGTGGATCATCCAGCTTCGAGGATCATCGGCGACATCAATGAACGTACTACACAGTCGAGGGTTCGAGACAATTCTCACTTCGCTCATTCTGCTTTTGTTGCTACCTTTGAGCCCAAAGACATTGGACACGCGCTATCGGATCATAATTGGGTAAATTCGATGCATGAGGAGCTAGAGAATTTTGAGAGGAACCAAGTTTGGGAGTTGGTGGATCCTCCACCGGGGTGTAAGCCGATTGGGACAAAATGGAGAGGTGGTGAGAAACAAGTCGAGGTTGGTGGCGCAAGGGTATAGTCAGAAAGAGGGGATCGACTACGAGGAGACCTTTACTCCCGTAGCCCATTTGGAGGCGATTAGGATCCTTATAGCCTTTTCCGTGGCTAAAGGGTTCAAATTGTACCAAATGGACGTGAAGAGTGCTTTCCTGAATGGTGTTTTGGAGGAAGTAGTGTATGTGAGGCAGCCTCCGGGGTTTGAGAGTGAGAAGTACCCCCACCGGGTGTACAAGTTGAGGAAGGCGTTGTATGGGTTGAAGCAGGCGCCTAGAGCTTGGTACGGTAGGTTGAGGGGGTTCCTGTTTGAGAGAGGGTTTGAGATGGGGAAGGTCGATCAGACCTTGTTTCTCCTCAGGCAGGGCAAAGATATCCTAATTGTGCAGGTATACGTGGATGATATTGTCTTTGGTGGTTCGTCTAACTCTTTGGTTGCAAGGTTTGCAGAAGACATGAGCAGGGAATTTGAGATGAGCATGATGAGTGAGTTGCAGTTCTTCCTCGGCCTCCAGATCAAGCAATCCAAGGAAGGAATATTTGTACACCAAGCCAAGTACACCAAGGATAGTGTGAGGAAGTTCAAGATGGAGGACTCCAAGGCCATGGCGACGCCTATGAGTATGACTATAGCTCTTTGACATGACATGAGGTTCTGGTGGGTGTTTATGATGGTCTTATGATTAGAATGGTTGTCCTAGCATGAAGTTTGTGTGGCTTTGCCATTTAGACATGTTTTGATCATGTTTTGGACTTTGCTCATGAGAGGGTAATATTTCGCAAAATTGATCAATGCTATCTTAGCTTCGTCCAATGGTTGTGACACTTGGTGATCTTGTAGTTGATGTCATTACGAAGCTATAGAGTATCTAACTTGCTCATTTGGACATGTGTAGCATACTATGTTGAATTTTGTCTATTTGAGAAGCTCTAGGTTGCATTTTTTGCATTTTTGGCTTGATTCATGCATTGTCAACAAGGGGGAGATGGTTGAGCATGTTTTGGCTTGCTGCATAAATTTAGAAGGTTTCCAAGTGGTTTCGAGCTATTTTTTAGCTCGTGCAGTTCCCAAATGGTCATCGGCCTGACCGGTGTCACCCACCAGTCTGACCGGTGTGAGTTCCCAGGTGTAGGGCGAACTAGCGCACCGGTCTGACCGGTGAGGTTGATCGGTCTGACCAGTCAGAGCAAGGCTCAAGCAGCTGCTCTGTTTTGCGATGTGGTTTGCATGCATTAGTCCAGGGGGAGTTGCATTGGTTCAAGGGGAGCTTCCATGTGTGCAAGGGGAGCTCTTTGTGGTTTTCGAGATTTGGATCGGTGGCTTGCGCTCTTTGCTTGAGCGTGTTTTGTCTCGGATGTGTCGAGCCATTGCCCTTGCCTAAGGTGTCCGAGACTTGTCTTCTTCAAGTGATCTTGTTCATTGCCTTTCTTTTGGCTTTCGATCACTTGTTGGAGTTTCTTTTAGTCGTTTCTTTTCTTTTCCTTTTCTCTTTGGTTACCAAAACGTGTGTGTTGTCAATGCACTCATCAAGGGGGAGATTGAGAGCCATGTGTGGTTCGAGGACCGGTAGATGGTCGCTTCCTGGTGTGATAAGTGATTGACAACATGGTGTGGACTGATTCTTGGCTAAGTATTGCAGGTGCAGGTTGCGGCTTGACTGGTGTTGGTGCAGGTGAAGAACAAGCGCGAAAGGTCGTTGCTGGTATGGCCTCCAGGTGTGGAGAAGACAAGTAGGCTTGGTTCGAGGGACCCGGTGGCCAGCTGAGTCAAGTGCGGGCCGCATGGTGGCAAGAACGACAAGATGAAGTCGTGGACGGTTTCTTGGTTGAGCCTCAAAACCAAGGTCGAGCCGGGACTACGTGGGAGCCGAGTCATGAGTGGTGATTGGCGGAGGCTACACCGAGTTCGCGGGGTTTCTAGTGCTTCACCAGAAAACCATTGGGTTCCATGGTTGATCCACAAAGCCAAGACTAAAGACCAAAGACGGAGGTGCAGCAGCATCAGACCGGTCTGACTGGTGGGTCTGACCGGTCTGATCGGTGTGCGACGACGCAGTCCGGAGACTTCGAAGCAGAGGACACGTGTCAGGATCGCAAGGCTTGCGTCGAGGCTAAGGAAGTTTGCGGTCGCTGGGCATCCGTCCGATGGTGTGACGACAAAGTTTCCCAAAGTGCCTTTCGGGGGCATGTATCCTAGTGTTAGGCCTTAGGGATAGTTTCGTCTTTCGGTTGCCTCCATATAACCCAAGTGGTGAGAGGATGGCAGTCATCTCTTCGAACCCTAGCTCATTTTGTTTTGTTATTTTCCTCTTCCATTTTTCCTTTGGAATTTCTAAGACTAGCTTGAGCTTCATGGTGAGATCTTGTGAGAGGGAAGGATGATCGGGCGGCAAGCTAGACCTTGTATGAACCTTCATGGTATGTATAGATGATTCGGTGTGGTTCCTCAAGGCTTGGTTGTGTCTCTCCCGTTTTTCCTTTTTGGTGATATTCGGAGCCCTTTCTTGGTGAATTTCTTGTGGCGGTTTTGAGATCTTTCTCTTTGGGATTTGGTGGGGGATGCATGCTTGAACCCCTTGTGGTTCTTTTCCTTTTGATTCCCCTCCCAAATCCGTGAGCAAAGGGGCTCGATTTTAGGGTTTTCTCCTCTCTAGGGTTAGAGGCGTTCTTGGTGGGATTTCTTCGATTCCTCTCGTTCTAGCAAGTTTCTGTGGACCAAATCTTGGCTATGGAGTGCCCATGAGGTGTTCCTTCTATCCCCAAAGTCTTGTGCGAATCCGTGGAGCGAATCAGGAGATTGGTAGTTGGATTTGGGGGAGTTGACCCGCGGGTTGCTGTTCATTCCGAGCTGCCCAGGCGTGACCGGTCTGACCGGTGCAGGCCTTTGTGGGATTTGCCTCGGGTGAACTGCCTGGTTTGTGTGTCTTTGGGCTGAGATGTTGTTGGTCAGTTCTTGGCAGGTTTCGAGGAGTTTGGCTTGGCTTTGTGAAGGTTTTTCTTCCTGAGCAGTTTGAGTGTTGGAGGTGGTTTTTGTTCCAAGGCCTAGAGGAATCACTGAGGCTTCCAGGAACGTTTTCTGTGCAGCTGCTATAGCCACCGGCCTGACCGGCTCTGTCCACTGGTCTGACCGGCGTAGGCCATCGGTCTGACCGGTGTAGCACAAGCAGCAAGCTGTGCATATTTCCGCTGTGCGTTTGGTGTGTTTGGTTCGGAAGGTTGTTGTGTTGGTTCCTGGGTCCAGTAGCACTCCAGTGGCTACGTGGTCTTGGCCAACTTGGGTAGTTGAGTCTGAGACGTGATTTGGCTAGCCGTGTTTGTCTTGTTGGAGTAGCCATCTCCTTCGAGAAGAATTTTTATCAGCTCCCATTCACTCCCCCCTCTCGGTCGCCAGATCGGTCCTTCAAACATGACGTGCTCATGATCATGTAGTACTAGGCGAACGAATCGACGAAAGAAGGGATGTGTTCATCTCCAATGTGGGCATGATCGAGTAGTATGCAACGTGACATGCTCATGATCATGTAGTACTAGGCGAATCGAATCGACGAAGGAAGGGATGTGTTGATCTCCAATGTGGGCATGATCGAGTAGTATGCAACGTGATGTGCTCATGATCATGTAGTACTAGGCGAATCGAATCGACGAAGGAAGGGATGTGTTGCTCTCCAATGTGGGTATGATCGAGTAGTATGCAACATGACGTGCTCATGATCATGTAGTACTAGACGAATCGAATCGACGAAGCAAGAGATGTGTTGATCTCCAATGTGGGCATGATCGACTAAGTGTGCGAATGGATTGTCCGGTTCTTTGTATTATGTACGATAGGGCCATCCTGTTATGACTTTCATACTCATCGACATACGTACGGAGTATGGTCCGGTCTGGTATACATCGGAACAGAGGAACTTCCTTGTAAACTACAGGTACGAAAGGCGCTTCCCATTTCCTGGTCACAGGGTGCCAACAGCCCACTACACACACCTTTATGGCTTTATCCAACGGTGTGTCACTCGTGCTGACCCGCCATCCCCCCATTTACTGTCTCTTCACTTGAGCCGCAACCCCTTGGTAGGGTTCCACCGCTGCCGCCGCCGAATTCTTGGAATGGCACTAATTCGAGAAATTCATTGCAGATGGGCCGAGATGGTGGCAAGAGAGATGGAAAGGCGCTTGATCCTCCTCCGGCGAAGCGACAACGAAAGTTGCAGCTGACTTCTGCAGGCACGTCTGGTCGTCAGACGAGGCTAAGGTGCAGGCCTGCGGCACAGGATTCTTCCTCTGCCCCTACACACCGCACACGGGGTGGGACAACCTCGGTGCCTTCCTGCCGCACACGGGGTGGGTCAAGCTCAGCGCCTTCCTGCCGCACACGGGGTGGGTCAAGCTCGGCGCCTTCCTGCCGCACACGGGGTGGGTCAATCGCGGCGCCTTCCTGCCGCACACAGGGTGGGTCAACCGCGGGCCGTCACCCGCCCGCCCTTCAGATTTTCCTGCGCCAGATCCGAGGAAGGAGAAACATGTACAAGTTCACCCTCCACCGGAGGAGCCGCTTAAGATGATGGACCTGCGCAATCACACCTACCAAATGATTAAAGGTCTTAGATGAGTGCCTGAGAAGCAGTGGTGGGACAAAAGCAAGGACAAACGGGTCGAACCAAAATTTAGGAATGTCCTTCAACAAACTTTCTATTACAACTACAAATACCTGCCCATGAAACTATACCAGCACGGGGTTATAAATTGGGATCATATGACGCTGGCCGCGGGAGGAGATGTTAAGGCATACTTCGATGATCATCCCGGATTGGCTGATTTGGTCTCAATGCGTCATAAGTATGTTGAGGATTGGGTGAGAGTTTTTTATGCTACTGTTTACATTGCCGATACTAGGGAGTACATCATGTTCATGTTTCAGGGACGCCAGGTTACTCTTTTCCGACACCATATTGCTGACAAACTCGGATTGAGGGATTTTGAAATAGGAAAGTACGACCATAAGACATCCCTACATAATATTGTCTACAGGGACCGTGAACCACCTCGGCGTAGTTTGCTCGGTGGGTCGTTCCCGTTCGACGAGGAGATGGCCGGACTTTTTGTTGAGTTGTTCACAGGTAGGCGAGCATATCGCACGCCTGACATGCTTAACCCTGAGGCAAATGTGGTTCACCGGGCACTACGGAAGACATTGTTACCACGGATTGGCAATGCAGAGTCGATCACTAGTCTTCAGCAGTGGCTTCTCCTTCACATCATGACTAGCCGGCCCTTCGACATCGTGGACTTCATTTTAGCCGAGATTGAAGATGTTATCTTTGATGGGTTGACCGTGGCCCGAAATATGCCGTATGCTCACTGGATCTCCTTCATGCTAAGTAGTGTTACCAGAGTAGATGAAGACGGGGAAAGGGTGCGAACCGAACCCAAAGATTGGCATCCTGAGTACATGATGTCCGAGACACATTTCAAGGAATACAGGCCTGCGAGACCAGGAGACAGACGTCGTGGCCTAAGGGCTACAATTGAGCCATCTCCTGATGACATTTGTTCCTCAGACAGTGAAGGCAATGAGGTGTCTCCAGTGAGACATCTCCGAGTACATGATGGTGCATCACTACCCACTAATAAAACAGAAACAGTTCCAGTCACTCCAGCAACAACCAGTGAGCCAATGGACTCTTCCTTCTTTATGAAACTGATCCTTGAAAATCAGCGCGACCAGAGAAAGTTCCAGTCAATGATGGAGATGAGGATGGCACAGCAGGAGGAGTTAAACCGCTCACACTCGGAGCAGATAGCACAAATGGTAACACAGCACCAGCGCACTATGGAGAATCTTGAGAATGCTTCACTCAGTCACCTTCACCAAGTTAACAGCTCACCACCACCGCCTGCTCTACTCGCACCTATTGGTCAGACTCCCTTGCAACTCATGCCTCCTGCTAACTTGGCTAAATCATTTGAAGTCTATGAGCTGCCTCACAGTTCAGCAATTTGTTCTCAATGGATTACATAAAAGGATTCCAAAGAAGAAAAGGAAGCAGATGCAACAATACTCAAGGTTCTATCTGATATTGCAGCAGAGGAAACAAACAAGGAAGATCCTTTGGCGGCAACAGAAAATGGTTCGGAAGATCCTGCTCCAGCTACCTCGGAAGGCTCTCGTGCAGCTGATCCTGCTCCAGCTCCTACTACGTCGGAAGGCTTTCTTGCTCCTGTTCCTGCTCCTGCTACTTCAGAAGGCTCTCCTGCTCCATCTCCTGCTACCTCAGAAGGCTCTCCTGCTCCTGCTCCTGCTCCTGCTACAACAGAAGGCTCTCCTGCTCCTGCTCCTGCTCCTGCTACCACAGAAGGCTCTCCTGCTGCAGCTTCTGCTACCTCAGAAGGCTCTCCGGCTCCAGCTCCTGCTCCTGGTACCGAAGAAGGCTCTCCTGCTCCTGCTCCTGCTCCTACTCCAGCTCCAGCTCCTGATGACCCTCTTCACAATCCTGTTACATCGGCTCCTTCGAACACCGACGAAAAAGAGGTAGAATGTTAAACATTCCTTTTATTGTCATTGATTCCATTTGATTGTTATATTCGAGTTGAACAATACATTTTTCTTCACGTGTGCGAACCAGCCATAAATAATCGTTTTGCCTGGGCTTTGTGCTCAGGTCTTCACAATTGCTGACCAAGATGAAATTGTACCGGAGTCAGAAGACTCCCAATACTCTTGTACCGGGTTGCAGAATGAGATACATGTACCAGCACTTTGTTTCCAGAATAGAACATCATACTTGTGTCGTGACGTTGAAGACTGCGACTTCCATACGATTGAATCCTCCGATTGGATTAATGGCTTGGATCAATGCGGGATTCCTACAACCAAAACAGAGAGTTCTACGGCCTCGACATCACGCAATGCATGAGTCGTGCTATGCATAAAACGAATCCAACACTCCCTACACATGCTTTTGTTTGTAATTTTCAATGTAATCCTTGAATCATGTCACAATACCAATGTTTGATGAGAGGAAGGGTTGTGTTGATCTCCAATGTGGGCATGATCGAGGAGTATGCAACGTGATGTGCTCATAATCTTGTAGTACTAAGCAAATTGAATAGACGAAGGAAGGGATGTGTTGATCTCCAATGTGGTTATGATCGAGGAGTATGCAACGTGACGTGCTCATAATCTTTTAGTACTAAGAATTGAATCGACGAAGGAAGGGTTGTGTTGATCTCCAATGTGGGCATGATCGAGGAGTATGCAACGTAACCTGCTCATAATTTTGTAGTACTAAGAATCAAATCGACGAAGGAAGGGATGTGTTGATCTCCAATGTGGGCATGATCGAGGAGTTTGCAACGTGACGTGCTCATAATCTTGTAGTACTAAGCCAATCGAATCGACGAAGGAATGGTTGTGTTGATCTCCAATGTTGACATGATCGAGGAGTATGCAACGTGACGTGCTCATAATCTTGTAGTAGTAAGACAATTGAATCGACGAAGGAAGGGTTATGTTGATCTCCAATGTGGGCCTGATAGAGGAGTATGCAACGTTACGTGCTCATAATCTTGTAATACTAAGCCAATCGAATCGACGAAGAAAGGAATGTGTTGATCTCCAATGTGGGCATGATCGAGGAGTATGCAACGTGACGAGCTCATAATCTTGTAGTACTAAGAATCAAATCGACGAAGGAAGGGATGTGTTGATCTCCAATGTGGGTATGGTCGAGGTGTATGCAATGTGACGTGCTCATGATCATGTAGTACTAGGCGAATCGAATCGACGAAGGAAGGGATGTGTTGATCAATATAAGGGGAGCAGTACATAAACGAAATGAGTAGTTCCTAGTCAAGGAATATCCTATCTAGTAGTATCTTGCTTGGAGGAACATCCTTTGCCGCAGTATATAGCGTCGACCAGCCCTCAGAACAAACCGGCGCGCGATTCAAATATTCGGAATTTCAGACGCCCGAGCAAAGCAGATGTTAAATGTCCTTTTTGCTTCCCCCTTCCGAATGCACCCCGTTTCAGTAACCACCATAATGAAAGGGTATATTGGTAATCTGACAAGGCCCTCCACCGAAATGGATAAATTACCCCTGCCCCCGTCCTTTCCCTCCCTTCTACTCCTCTCCTCGCCATCTCAAATCTTTCCGCCCCCATTTCACCTTCCCTCCTCGCCGGCAGCCCAAATCTTCACCTCCTCTCCTCCATCATCTCAAATCTACCACTCATAGCTTCAGCCCCTTTCCCATCTGCCTCTGTAGTAGCAGCTGAGGACCGGAGCGTCCGAGGACCGGTGGATGGTCGCTCCCTGGTGTGATGAGTGATTGACAACGTGGTGTGAACTGACTCTTGGCTAAGTATTGCAGGTGCAGGTTGCGGCTTGACTCGTGTTGGTGCAGGTGAAGAGCAGAC
The DNA here is from genome assembly GCA_036936925.1 of Cenchrus fungigraminus. Taxonomy (NCBI): domain Eukaryota; kingdom Viridiplantae; phylum Streptophyta; class Magnoliopsida; order Poales; family Poaceae; genus Cenchrus; species Cenchrus fungigraminus. The sequence continues at coordinate 114,352,990 of CM072768.1, read as the reverse complement.
GTGAAAGGTCTATGCCTTGCGGGGCCTCCGAGGAGTGGAGAGACAAGTAGGCTCGGCTCGAGGGACCCGGTGACCAGCGGGATCAAGTGCGGGCTGCATGGTGGCAAGAAAAGCAAGACGAAGTCATGGACAGGAGGCGGTGTAGGGTAGCGGCTCACGACCAGAGTCTGCACGCGGGGTTTGCGGCGGTTCACCACAAAACCGTCGGTATACTTGGTAGAGCCACAAAACCAAGACCGGAGGCTCGGCGGGCGGAGACGGGATCCAGGCGTGCCGAGAAGCTTCGATGCCGGTGGACACATGGCGGGATCGCAGGGCTTGCGTCGGGAGGACGCGGACAGCAGCAAAGGCGTGGCCGTGCGATGAAGAGGAGTGCTACATGACCTATTTGCCCCTGAGGGGATTGTATTTTAAGTTTAAGTGCTAGGGGTAGCTTGGTCATTTGCCCAACCCAGAGGGACTCATATATATAGCTCTAGGGTTTTCTAGGCAAACCATCCATCCGGATTGCTTCTCATTTCCTTGATCCATAGGCGTAGATTTTCTCCACCGCTTTGTAGAGAATCTGACCTCCGAGTGTATGGAAGCATTCATGGTTGCGTTGATTTCCTTCTTGTAGCTCGTGTGATTTTTGTGTCTTTTTCAGGCTATTTTTGTTGGATTTTCATGCGCACCTTGTTCCTTCGATTCTGAGGTGTTTGGGTTCGAATTTGTTGGTGGGGATCATGGATAGATGTCTTGTGCATCTTTGTGCTTGATCTTGACCCCCCAATCTTCGGATTTGGCCTCCTATTGAAGGATTTCGGTTGGAACCCTAGCTTTTTGGTAGAGCTCGGTTGCGATTCGATTCCCGATGATTTAGTTCGTTTGAGGTCTCAAGTTTTTGGGTATAGCATATCCTAGGGACGCTTCACATCTCCCCCAAATCTTACCTCAAGAGCTCAAGGCGTTTGGGAGATCCATGGACGGATAGGTGAACTCGTGCTTGCGCTTTCAAGTTCGGGTTGCTATTCCCGTGCCAACCGGACAGTACGCCAGGGGCACCCGGATGGTCCGCGAGGAGCCGACAGATCTGGTGTTCGTCGTGTTCTTCGCATGTTCTTGCGTGCTCGCGTTTCGATCCGTTTTGTCCGGTGCTTTTGGTTGCTAGAAGTTTGTCGGACGGTCCGCGAGGTGAGTGCGGATGATCTTTTCCGCACGGACGGTCCGCGGGTAGGGTGCGGACAGTCCGCCCGGCCCCCGCAGACAGTCCGCCCCCTCCACGCGGACGGTCCGCCCCAGGCTGTGCAGATTGCCTAAGTCCTTTGCTTCTTGAGTTGCGCTTCCGTGTGGCTTTGAGTTGGGGTTTGTTCCTAGGGTTGGTAGGTCCGTTGTGACTACGCGACCTTGGCAAACTCGTGTGGGAATCCTTGGTTGTGAATTTGGGGCATAAGCCGAGTTCATCCTTCGGGAAGAATTTTTATCGGCTCCCCTTCACTCCCCCCCCCCTCTCTGGTCGCCTAATCGGTCCTTCAATTGGTATCAGAGCCGGTTACGGATCTTCGTGATTCTAACCAGTCTAAGATCCAAAGATGGCGTACCAGGAACGGGGTTCGGGTCCTCCACACTTTGATGGTAAGAACTACCAGATGTGGCAAAGGCGGATGGCTGCTTTCCTCTGCGGCAAGGGTCAGATCTTGTGGGATGTCACGGTGAACACAACTTATGTTCATCCGATGAACTTCCTAGCTCCAGGATCGAGGGATATGTTCGACGCCAACAACAAGGCGGTCGACTACTTGTTTCGTGCTTTGTGTCAATCCGAATTCGATCGGGTTCAGACAGAGGACTTGGCTTGTAGGATTTGGGAGCAGCTGAAGAATGCTCACACTGGGAACGCTCAGGTTCAGGCTCGGCTATTTGCGACCTACCGGAGATAGTACGAGAACTTCACTCATCTCCCCGGTGAGTCCATTGATGCCATGTTCCAGCGGTTCACGGTGATTGTGAACAACATGAGGGCTAATGTGGCCGTGCTCCCGTACGATGATCATGACAGGGCTGTCAAGCTCCTGCACTCTCTGGATCGTACCGTGTGGAGTGGGAAGGTCGAGGCTATTCTTGAGTCAGAGAAGTATGAGACCCTCACGGTGGACGAGCTGTTTTCCAAGCTCAAGTCGTCCGAGGTGGACCGTGGGGTGCGTGCAAAGATCGAGAACCCGACTGACCCTCATAGTCTGGCTCTCGTTTCTGGATCAAGGACTAATGCTAACATGTCTTCGAGACAGTTCTCTTTGTCTTGTCTTGTGTCCATGCCGGGTGAGGAGTTTGACGTGCTTGGCAGGGAGGATCTCGCGTTGCTGAGAAGGCGGTTCGAGCGCATGTACACCAACTGGAAGAATGCTCGGAGGAGCTCGGGCATGTGCTACCGGTGCGGGAAGCACGGGCACTTTATCGCTGAGTGCCCGGAAGCCATGGAGGTGAAGCCCGAGCACAAGCACCGTCCAAGGACCGACCACAAGCACCGCTCGAGGGACGACCACAAGGGCAAGAACAAGTCCGAGCGGAGGCCGAGGAGGAGTGGTGGTCACAAGAAGAAGGAGCGAGCGATGGTTGCCGGAGCAAGCGACATCGACTCGAGCTCTTGCTACTCTTCATCGAGCTCAAGTGATGAAGATGAGAACCGGCACAAGGGCAAGCGGTCAAGCAAGAACATCAATAGCCTGTGCTTCGCCGCCCAAGGCTTTTGCATTATGGCACATAGCTCCGCAAGCAAGAAGAGCAACAAGGATGACTCGGGCTCCGACTCTGAGGAAGAGGTAAACAATGATCCATCCTTCTTAATAGCGGAGAATGCTAGGTTGAATGATTTCCTTGACAACCGTGATGATGTGCTTAGAAAGACCAACAAGGAGAAGAGGGAGTATAGGTCTTTGCTTGGAGAGGCTAAGGAGAAGGTGGTTGAGCTAGAGTCTTTGCTTGTTGATGCTAGGGCTCAAATAGATTCTCTTAAGTCTGCTCCTATTGTGACCGATGAACCTGAATGCACTGATTGTTCCACTTTTCTTGGTGAATTGACTGTGCTTAAGGAAAAGTATGCCTCCAAGGTCGAGGAACTAGATGTGCTTAGGGTTGAGCTAGATGAGATGAAATCTAGGCCCTCTTTGCTTGGTGCTTGCACTTCTTGTCCTGCCTTGCATGAGAAGCTAGATGTTTCGCTTGTTTATGCTAGATCTTTAGAGGCTCAACTGAAAGTTCCTATTCCTACATCTTGCTCTACTTGTGAAATAAATGTTGTGAAGAATATGGAGCTTGCACACTATGTTGATCGATTGCAGGATGAGAATGATGAGTTGAGAAAGATGATGGGTTGGTTGTCTGGTCATGAGCCTCAGCTTAGGATGATGATCGAGACATACAAGCGCTATGATGGGGAAGCGCTTGGGGCAAACAAGGTTGGTGAGGGAAGTGGTGAGAATGAGGGGAAGATTGGAGATATCCCAGAGCCACCAAAAACCCACCACAAAAATGCCTATGCTCCTAAGCCAAACCCTCTTAGGAACCGACTAGACACAACCCCAGCTCCACCCGTGTTTCCTCCACATACCGATAACTTCCAGAAACCCATCAAGTTCAAGAGTGACTTGGGGAATGAGTTCTTTGGGAAGAAGGTAGAGAAACTGAGTGAGGAAAAGCCAGAGCCCAAAACCAAAGCCAAAACCAAAACCCTTCCATTGTGAGCATTGTGGGAGGGATGGGCACCTTGCTGAGTTTTGCTTCCGACGGAAGCGTGTGGAGAGGTTGGCTAGAGAGATGACCAACAAGGACAGGTACCGCCCTTCTCGTGGTGTGCCTGAGCCTAGGTTGGTGCCGAGGGGCGAGGGTGTGGTGCATACCATTTACCCTCGAGAGAGGCGTGTGTTTGTGCCTCGAGGTGAGCCACCACATAGAGAAGGTGGTAGGCGTGTTGGGTTTGGGCGTGGTGAGTTTGCTGGACGTTCCTTCGCTCGTGGCCAATACGAGTATGGGGGGAACGATCGTAGTTTTAGGTCCCAGAGGAGCTACGGGCCACGGTCTCCACCTCGTGGTGTGTGTAGTCCTCCAAGGGGATGTGGGGGTGTTCCACCTAGAGGAGATAGGATGGATTTTGCTAACCCCACTTTTGAGCAAATGGCACGGCACTGGTTTGATTCATTTTGTACTAACCCTAGTGCTGAGTCATTTGCTCACTCTCGCTCTCATTTTTGATTTGCAGGTGGGAGGCTTGGAGGGCTTTTGGTTGATCGACTCCGGTTGCTCTCGACACATGACTGGAGATCGAAGGTGGTTCTCCAGCCACACCCCGGTGATGACCAAAGAGTACATCACTTTTGGGGACAATGGGAAAGGTAGAGTGCTTTCAGTGGGCACGATGAAGGTGAGTGAGTCTGTGACTCTTAGGCGTGTTTCTCTTGTCAAGTCTTTGGGGTACAATCTTCTTTCGGTTTCCCACCTTCTTGATGAGGGTTTTGAGGTCTGTTTCAAAACGGGCACTTCGCGTGTTTTGGATTCTCGAGGTGATCTTATGTGCACGATCATCCCCGAGGGTCAGATTTTCAGAGCCGATTTTTCTCAGTGTGTCGGCTCTTCTCGTTGTTTGGTTGCCGGTGTTTCGGCGGAGCTTTGGAAATGGCATAGGAGACTAGGTCACTTAAGTTTTGACTTGTTGTCACACTTGAGTGGGCTAGGTTTGGTCCGAGGATTGCCTAAGTTGAAATACCAAAAGGACTTGGTATGTGCTCCGTGTAGGCATGGCAAGATGGTCGCCGCCACTCACCCGCCTCTGACATCCGTTATGACAGAGAGACCATGCGAGCTGTTCCATATGGACTTGGTTGGTCCAGCTCGTGTGTGCTCGGCGGGTGGGAAATGGTATGTCCTGGTGATAGTGGATGACTATTCTCGCTATGCTTGGGTCTTCTTTTTGGCTGACAAGGGGGAGACGTTTGGTTTTGTGAGGGATCTAATCTTGAGGTTGAAGAATGAGAGGAATGGAGATGCCATTCGAGCCATCTGTAGCGACAATGGTTCTGAATTTAAAAACTCTCGTTTCGAAACCTTTTATCGTGATTTGGATCTCGAACATCAATTCTCTTCTCCCTATGTGGCTTGTCAGAATGGTGTGGTTGAGAGGAAAAATCGTTCCCTTTGTGAGATGGCTCGGACGATGCTTGATGAGCATAGGACTCCGAGGAGATATTGGGCTGAGGCGGTGAATACCACGTGCCATGTTGGGAACCGGATTTTTCTTAGGGCCTTCTTGAACAAGACGTGCTATGAGCTCATGCACAGGCGAGCACCTAGAGTGAGCCATTTCAGGGCTTTTGGTTGTCGGTGCTTTATTCTCAAGAAGGGTAGGCTTGAGAAGTTTGAGTCGAGGTCTTCTGATGGGATCTTTTTGGGTTATGCTAGTCATTCTCGAGCATTTTGTGTGCTCAACCTTGATACTAACCTAGTCATGGAAACTTGCGAGGTTACCTTCGACGAGACCCAGCCATGCAGTTCGTCTATTTTTGAGTGTGCAGGTGACGACGAGATTGGCAAGAAGATCTTTGATGACGAGGAGGACGATGCTGGAGAGGATGATGGTGATGATGAAGCTCCAGCCGAGCATGTACCCTCTACTTCCACTATGACGACTACGGTGCAGGATGGTCCAGCCCCTACACCGACTACGATCCAACAAGATCAAGTGGAAGCTGCAGCTGAGGGGGAGGTTGCCTCCAGGCGAGAGGCACCAAGGCGCGTTCAAGTTGATCATCCTCCCTCAAGAATCATCGGCGACATCAATGAACGTACGACACGGTCAAGGTCCAGGAATGTTTCTCACTTTGCTCATTCGGCATTTGTTGCTACCTTTGAGCCGAAAGACATTGGACACGCCCTCTCTGATCCTAATTGGGTGAACGCAATGCATGAGGAGACATTGCAAACCTATAGGGACAAAATGGGTGTGGAAGAACAAAGATGGTGAGAATGGTGAGGTGATGAGAAACAAATCGAGGTTGGTTGCTCAGGGATATAGTCAGAAGGAGGGGATAGACTATGAGGAGACATTTGCTCCTGTAGCCCGTTTGGAGGCGATCAGAATCCTTCTAGCCTTTTCTGTGGCTAAAGGGTTCAAATTGTACCAAATGGATGTGAAGAGTGCCTTCTTGAATGGGGTTTTAGAAGAAGAGGTTTATGTGAAGCAACCACCGGACTTTGAGAGTGTTGAGTTTCCTCACCGGGTGTATAGGTTGAGGAAGGCGTTGTATGGGCTGAAACAAGCTCCCCGTGCTTGGTATGGCCGTTTGAGGGGGTTCTTGTTCCGCAAGGGGTTTGAGATGGGCAAGGTTGATAAGACTCTTTTTCTTCTCAGGCAGGGCGATGATATCCTAATTGTTCAGGTGTACATGGATGATATTGTCTTTGGTGGCTCGTCTCACTCTTTGGTTGCGAGGTTTGCAGAGGACATGAGTAAAGAATTCGAGATGTCCATGATGGGAGAATTGCAGTTCTTTCTCGGGCTTCAGATCAAGCAGGCGAAGGAGGGAACCTTTGTGCATCAAGCCAAGTACACGAAGGACATCCTCAAGAAGTTCAAGATGGACGACTCGAAGCCCCTGTCGACACCGATGAATACGACTACAGCATTTGATGCGGACGAGGACGGAGAGCCCGTGGACCAGAAGGAGTACCGGAGCATGATCGGCTCCCTCTTGTACTTGACGGCGACGAGGCCGGACATTCAGTTTTCTGTATGTCTGTGCGCTCATTTTCAGGCGTCGCCGAGGACTTCACATCGGCAGGCCGTCAAGCGGATCTTCAGGTATCTTCGCTACACTCCTGAGCTTGGTCTTTGGTACTCGGCGTCCTCTTCTCTTTCGTTTCTTAGGTTTTCGGATGCCGACTTTGCGGGGTGTCGAGTCGATAGGAAGTCGACTTCGGGGACATGTCAGTTTCTGGGATCTTCGCTTGTTTCTTGGTCTTCTCGCAAACAGTCTAGTGTAGCTCAGTCTACCACAGAAGCCGAGTATGTTGCTGCAGCTAGTTGTTGCTCACAACTGCTTTGGATCACATACACGCTGAGTGACTTTGGTGAGGAGTGTTCCCATGTACCTCTCATGTGTGATAGCACGAGTGCCATTAGTGTTGCCAAAAACCTCGTGCTCCACTCCAGAACCAAACATATAGAGGTGAGGTACCACTTCCTGGGGGACAATGTTGAGAAGGGAAACATAGACCTCATCCATGTGCCAACCGAAAAGCAGTTTGCCGATATACTAACCAAGCCTTTGGACCAAGCTACATTTGCCTGTTTGCGAGGGGAGCTTGGTGTTCTTTTTCCTTTCTGAGCTTTGGTTGGGGGGAGTTTGATGTACATACTCATGTTGCATTTTCATTTATGTATCATATCATGCTTGCATCTTTGTATTATAGACTGCATATGTATCATATGAGATATGCTTCTCCTATATACTTGGATCACTATGATATGCTAGATATGAGATTGTGACTTTGCTAGTGATGCTCATATGATGGATAGCGTTGCTCTTGATAGCTTTGGGGATGTATGTGATTGTGAATGGCTTTCTTTTGTAAAAATGCTATATATGATCCTCTCTTATGAGTTGAATGCCTTTCATGTTAAATTTGTGCACTTATGGCTATAGCTTGCTTAATTTGTGCTTGGAACCATGTTCTTGTCATTTGGGGTCAAAGACTCATTTATCATCATGGATGTTTAGCCTACATGCTACCTTGTGGAGAAGCCTAAGCTTCTTTTTGCCGCAAAGGCACTTCATGTACCATACTTAATTTATAAATCTTGAAATTAGTATATGAAATGCTTGTGCTTGAAAAATATGCTTTTATGTCATGTATGTTTTAAATTCCTTATTTTGGGTGCTAAACCGTTGCATGATGTCCACCGTTAAGAAGTCTCACATTTAGAAGTGGACACATGGCTCGGTGGCTTTGACATGACATGAGATAGTTTATAGGTGTTTGTGATGATCTTGTGATGAGAATTTGTGACCTTGCATGAAGTCTGTGAGTTATATGTTGTTTGTGCTCATTTTGATCATGTTTAGGTCCTATGCTCATGAGAGGGAAATCTTTGTGAAAAATGCTTTATTTTGATCATGGCTGTCACATGCTTGTATGTCCCTATCTATCTCATTGGCGATGCTTGTGTTAAATTTGTGCAATCTTGCTTGTCTATGTCTCTTTTTAGCATGTTGTAGTGCTCTTTGTCTATTTGAGAAGCACATGCTTGCATTTGTAGACTTGATTCATGCATTACCAACAAGGGGGAGGAAATAGTACCCAATTCTGGATTTGGGGAGAAGGATCTTGCATCCAGGGGCAGTTTTGCATCAAGGGAAGAAAAATGGGGAGAAATACATTTGTTCAGGGGGAGCTTGCATTCATATGCATTTGGGAGCTCTTTTTTGCCTGAATTTTAGTTGTGCTCTTTTGCCGATGGTGTCGAGCCCTTTTGCCTCACCTTGAGGAGTCAGCAATTTTGGAGCATTTTATCTCGGTTGTGTCGAACCGTTGTCCTTGTCTTAGGGGACCGAGATTTTTCTCTCTCAAGTGATCTCTTCTTGGCTTTTGTTTGGCTTTTGATCACTTGTTTGAGTTTTTCAGTCGTTTCTTTTCTTTTTCTCTTTTCTCTGAATTGGTTACTATGTGTGTGTTGTCAATGCACTCATCAAGGGGGAGATTGAGGACCGGAGCGTCCGAGGACCGGTGGATGGTCGCTCCCTGGTGTGATGAGTGATTGACAACGTGGTGTGAACTGACTCTTGGCTGAGTATTGCAGGTGCAGGTTGCGGCTTGACTCGTGTTGGTGCAAGTGAAGAGCGGGCGCGAAAGGTCTATGCCTTGCGGGCCTCCGAGGAGTGGAGAGACAAGTAGGCTCGGCTCGAGGGACCCGGTGGCCAGCGGGATCAAGTGCGGGCCGCATGGTGGCAAGAAAAGCAAGACGAAGTCGTGGACAGGAGCCGGTGCAGGGTAGCGGCTCACGACCGAAGTCTGCACGCGGGGTTTGCGGCGGTTCACCGCATAACCGTCGGGTTACTTGGTTGAGCCACAAAACCAAGACCGGAGGCTCGGCGGGCGGAGACGGGATCCGGGCGCGCCGAGAAGCTTCGATGCCGGCGGACACGTGGTGGGATCGCAGGGCTTGCGTCGGGAGGACGCGGACTGCGGCAAAGGCGTGGCCGTGCGATGAAGAGGAGTGCTACATGACCTATTTGCCCCTGAGGGGATTGTATCTTAAGTTTAAGTGCTAGGGGTAGCTTGGTCATTTGCCCAACCCAGAGGGACTCATATATATAGCTCTAGGGTTTTCTGGGCAAACCATCCATCCGGATTGCTTCTCATTTCCTTGCTCCATAGGCGTAGATTTTCTCCACCGCTTTGTAGAGAATCTGACCTCCGAGTGTATGGAAGCATTCATGGTTGCGTTGATTTCCTTCTTGTAGCTCGTGTGATTTTCGTGTCTTTTTCGGGCTATTTTCGTTCGATTTTCGTGCGCACCTTGTTCCTTCGATTCTGAGGTGTTTGGGTTCGGATTTGTTGGTGGGTATCATGGATAGATGTCTTGTGCATCTTTGTGCTTGATCTTGACCCCCCAATCTCCGGATTTGGCCTCCGATTGAAGGATTTCGGTTGGAACCCTAGCTTTTTGGTAGAGCTCGGTTGCCATTCGATTCCCGACGATTTAGTTCGTTTGAGGTCTCAAGTTTTGGGGTATAGCATCTCCTAGGGACGCTTCACATCTCCCCCAAATCTTACCTCAAGAGCTCAAGCCGTTTGGGAGATCCATGGACGGATAGGTGAACTCGTGCTTGCGCTTTCAAGTTCGGGTTGCTGTTCCCATGCCTGGCGGACAGTCCGCCAGGGGCACGCGGACGGTCCGCGAGGAGCTGACAGATCTGGTGTTCGTCGTGTTCTTCGCGTGTTCTTGCGTGCTCGCGTTTCGATCTGTTTTGTCCGGTGCTTTTGGTTGCTAGAAGTTTGCCGGACGGTCCACGAGGTGAGTGCAGACGATCTTTTCCGCGCGGACGGTCCGCGGGTAGGGCGCGGACGATCCGTTATTCGAGGTGCAGTACTGGAAGTTCGGGTGCCTTTTTGGGACGGTCCGCCCTGTGCTTGCGGACAGTCCGCCCGGCCCCCGCGGACAGTCCGCCCCCTCCACGCGGACAGTCCGCCCCAGGCTGTGCAGATTGCCTAAGTCCTTTGCTTCTTGAGTTGCGCTTCCGTGTGGCTTTGAGTTCGGGTTTGTTCCTAGGGTTGGTAGGTCCGTTGTGACTACGCGACCTTGACAAACTCGTGTGGGAATCCTTGGTTGTGAATTTGGGGCATAGGCCGAGTTCATCCTTCGGGAAGAATTTTTATCGACTCCCATTCACTCCCCTCCTCTCTTGTCGCATAATCGGTCCTTCAGCAGCGGCGACAACACAGTGGCACCAGGAGGGAAGGTCGTACGAAGGAAATATCCAGAATAAGGTACAATGTTTTCCTCCTCGGTTCAGCTTCCCCGGTGGATTCGTACTTGCGTGTTTTCCCATGTGGCAGATCCCATGTGTGCACTAGTTTTTTTTTGATCAGGTAGATCCCATGTCTACACTAGTTCTTTTCAGGATCTTGTTTTGACTAGGAACATCCTTTCAGGATCTTGTTCGGCTAGGAACATCCTACTGGTTCTTATACAAGTTTTTAGATCTGACAGATCCCATGTCTACACTACTTCTTAGGATCTTGTTTCGGCTAGGAACATCTTTTTCAGGATCTTATTTCGGCTAGGAACATCCTACTGGTTCTTATAGAAGTGTTTAGATCTAGTTTTATGTACAGTGGTAGGCCAACCTTACAGAAGTTTCTCTGCTTTCCTAACAGAAGTAGACGAGTGCGGCGATTACAAGCGGCAGAGGGACATGAATGTTTTGAAGAATCACAATTTCTTCTCTAGTCTTGGCATCGTGAAAATAAAAGCACTTTTAGCAGCTAACCGACCAAGCAGAAAGGGTACCAACGATACAACAATACACGATTCGGATCTGGAGTACAACCCTTCTGATGAACATGAATCTGACCCAGAGACATGTCAACAAGAGGTAGTCTTATCATGAACTCATTTCATGTACTAGTTATGCAGGATTGCTTCTGATCTTCTCTTTCTTTGTTGAATTTTGTGTTATCAGGTCACTCATAGCATACCTGTCAGTGGAGGAAGAGGGACCAAGAGAATTCGGGCACCGGATGACCCTACCAGAATGCCTCCTAGACTGACTAGGACCAAAGCAAGGGAATTGGCTTTAGCTAATGGGAGTGGGACAACTCTTGATACACAAGAATTGCCCACTGAAGGCAAGCAACAGCTACCCACGATGAGAACATCATCGACATGACGACTGCAGAAGGCAAGTCATTTGATCTCATATTCGAATGTCCTAATTACCAACCGAATAATTATTAACTTGTATGGTTGTAACAAACTTGTTTGGTGATGCACGCCCTTCCAGAGCACAACGGGGGCCGCGGGATTCAAGAAGATTGGGCAGAGATCTGGGCCGAATTAGCCTTGGCTTAAATGGCAAGATCCCTATACACATTCAAGAAGGGCTCAAACGCCTAGAGGCACCAATGCAAGCTGCAAAGTTTGCATCAGAAGGTGGGATCATAGTGCGTGGGCACATACCGATCCTTCCTAGTTGGAAGGACTACAAGCCAAAGAAGAACCAGCAAGATGGTGAAAAGACTGAAGACCATCTCAAGAACTACATGGGCAAACTAGCGGTGTGCATATGTCCACTCATCTACTACCATAGTTCTTTGCATCCATTCTTGTCATCCATTTTTCTGATAATTGTCTTGTGCTAGGGGCAATTTGACATTGACACCAGTGAGCCTGTAAGTGTGGCATGCACTGACATGCTAAAGTCGATACAGAGACAGGCGAGGTATCGCCTGAAGCAAAAGTACTTCAATGATGTTCCAACAAGTGCAGTCCCAACTAAATCTCCTGTGCCCAATCTGACCGACACCCAATGGAAGGCACTGGTTAACATGTGGTCTTCCCCTGAGCACAGGGTATGATAGAACTTCAACTTGCCACTTCCACATTTTCATGTACTTATATATTGTTCTTAATCTTATTTCTTACACGAGTTCTTATTATTGTAAAGGTGAGGTGTAGTACAAACACCGGTAATCGAGGAAAGGTCAAGTACCATCAGCGCACGGGATCTCGAAGCTACATTGTACAAGCTAATCTTGTGGTAAGCAGATGAACAAGTCATGTTTTTGCTCTGTAGTTCATTTCATGAACCATTTTACAATGCTAGCACTTTGATAATTATGCTTGTTTTCGAAACATATTTAGAGGCAGAAGTATACTGTTGAAGGAGAAGGGCTAAGTCCACTTGATTATTTAAGTCCTTCCACTGCAACAAGAATGGCTTCACCGCTCCAGTATAGGGAGCCATTGTAAGTACTTGTCTGCTTTTGCATTTTTCTTTGCAACAATACTAGAAACATGTGTGACTATTTTATTTTAAACCTTTCATTTTATTTCCTTTTTTAGGCTCGCATGGAACAAATTGTCGCTGAACCTCAAGGCGACCAACCAATAAAGACTGCTACTGAAGCAGTGGCGGAAGTTGTCCAATCTAGGACTCTTCGGGAGGTTGTTGGCATTCGCCCGCCCTCCATGAAAAAGACTAGGGTTACTACTGCACTTCAGGTTCAGGAAATACGAGCTGGACTTAACAATGAGAAGCAAGGGGGGCACAACTGCGGCAGAAGATTGTTGAACAGGAGGCCGAGATGAGCGAACTGAGATTGAAGGCTTAAGAACAGGAGACAACATTGAAGTCTCAAATAGAAGCGCTTGAAGCTTTGAAGAAGAGCACAACTGACATGCATAATCTGATCTAAGGCTTGATAAATTTCAGCCAGGTTTATCCTCCTCTCAACTGAAGTGTGGTCCTGGTGAACTTGTGTTGCTGATGACTTGTTGTATGTTGATTTGATTCGATGCTAACTTGATGAATATTGCACAATTGTACTGGTTGAACTATTCCCTGAATGTGGTGTGAATTATATGGAAGTGGGAAATGTTTTGTTTTGTTGTCTGATTATGTGCTGACGATCAGCAGCAGCCAGAACAGTATACAGTGCCCTGCGAAATGCAATGTGGGCTGATCTAAAAAAAGCAATATGGGCCGAGGCCCAGGAAAGACCCTGTGGATAATGCCCAAAATCAAATGTCCAAGCATAATGCAATATGGGCCAAGTTCGTTAGATTGCTAGGGCCCAAAATAAAATAGCCCAATATACTGTGCAACAAACATTTCGAGAATGGCCAAAAAAAATAACATGAAAACCTGAAACGAGCTAAAATTGGCCCAACAATATTAGGCGTACAAAGGCTCTTACATGGACCGGGCCTCAATTTGTGACGAACCGAAATCATCATAACCCCTGCCACGTCGGAGCCACGATGGATCTCGGTCCGACGTGGCAGGTAGCTTATGACGCCTTGGTGTTACGAATTTATACGCGTCATTAAACTCATGACGTCGGGAAATAAGGTCTCCTCATTAATTGCGGGTTGTGACGCTCGATTAATGACGGAGCGTTTTCATAACAACCGGCGTCATTAATCGCGGTTTGTGACGAGAAATGGCCTTTTCTTTGCGTCATTAGTCGGCGTTTTTCTTGTAGTGAGACGCTGCAGCAGCGCTTCCAGCTCCGGATTTCACCGAGCTGGAATGCCGCATGTGCCGGTGGTGGAGCGACCGGCTAGTCTTGAAGCTGACTTGCCGCTCCCGCCGAGGAAGCCTCGCAACATGGCGCGCAAACGTGCCGTGAAGAAGTTGAAGGTGTCGGAGGACACCAGACAAGAGGTTGGTACCATGACTTGAGTAGTCGAGTACCTAGCAAGTAGTCTGTTACTGACGACTTAAGTTGTTTTTGCAGGACATCCCTTCCCCAGAGCGCACTGCCCGAGATGAGGAAGGAGAGTGGGACATAGTGGGGGCGGCGACTGGAAGAAACGCCAGCCCGCCTCCAAGTGTCGGAGGGGCTGTGCCCGGAGAGGCACATGAGCAAACGACGACTGTGGAATCGAACCCGCAGCCGTCGAATGAAGAAGCCCAAGGGCCTGCTCCAGCTGCGGTCGTGGCTGTTGAGCAACTGAAGGAGAGGGAGCAGGAGCCTCCCATTGGAGTTGGTACTGCCGGGAACTCGACATTGTAGATATAGCTAGTTTGCTGGGCACCCCGTCCGTCACGGTAGTGCGGTCGACGCTGTAAGTACCCGAATACTTAGAGTAGTCATTGAGATGAGTTTTCGAGTCACTGACATAGTACTTCTTGATGCAGGAAATCCACCGACTTGTTGTGGGACGAGGCGGAGACTAGTGCGTCCACCGATGGTGGAGACCGCTCGACAGAGGCGCGAGAACCCACACCGCCACCACAAGCCGAAGCTAGAGTTGGGCCGATGGTTGAAGAGGCCACCCTTGTAGAAGGTATGTATCCTGCTGACTTGAGTACTTGTCGTGTAGAGTAGTTGTTGTAGTCATATGTTGCTGACTTGTTTTTGACATGGCCGCGAACTGAAGAAGGGGTTACCCCCGAGGCGGTAGCCATTGAGGTGACTACTGTCGAGGCGACTGCTACCGAATCAGCCAAAGCTAAGGCGACAACTACAGCCCCCGAGCCCAGGGCCTAGACACGAGTTGATCCGCAGTCGGGTTCGAGTACTGAAGTTATTGTGCGTGAGCCGGTGATAGAAGACGCAGCACCACTGCGGTTGGCACCGATGACGGAGACTAGAACCTCAAGCCGCGGAGGGCTCGAGTTGCTGGACGACGCGCTGATCGACCCAGCCGTCGTGTTGCTGAATATGGAGTCATGGCGCCACACAGAGCAGTGGGTCAAGGTACATTGCGAGTACCCTGAGTAGCCTTGCAGTAGTGAGTACTAAATGCTGATGAAGCTCTGATATTGTGCAGAACCTTGTGGAGAGATCCCAAAAGAAGACCGAGCTCCTGAAGGGATATGGTGACACGGTCATCCATGCTGAAGCCTTGGAGAACGAGCTGAACAAGTCAAGGAAGCACTCTGCGCTGCTCCAATCTAAGCTTGACAGTGCCTTTGCCTAGTACCACAACAAGGTACAAGACATGGAAGCGAAGAGGGATGACTTGATCAAGAAGAACAAGTCTCTGCGGCAGAAGAACAAAGGTATGGTTCCTGCCAAGAGCACTTGAGTACTGATTTTGTTGCTTATCTATGGTTTGACGTTGTTGGCGAGTTGTCTGCAGAGCTTGAGGCTATTGTTGAGCGGTTGAAGGCTTCCGAGACAGATCTGAAGAACATCGTGTACCGGGAGATAGACGCCCGAGAGGTAACCGAGTATGAGTATGTGAAGATGCGCCATGAGTGCATCAAATGGATGGAGCTTCGTGAAGCCTCCGATCTTGACCTTGTGCGTTGTTACAAATCTCCGCAGAAGCTCAACGAAGATTGTGAGAAGCTGCGGGCGTCATTGAAGGAACTCGAAGAAGCCGCGCTTGTTGGTCCCACATCCAGGCGGTCCTCAGATAGCCCCTCTTGTGGACAGACTGAAGGAAGCCCCAGGCGGTTGGCGACATATGTCAAGCATCTGGCGAAGTCGATCCCCAACCAGGTGCTCGCCTTCTTGAAGTCGTACTTCCCCAAAGTGTCCGTGGATGCGGTGGCTGGAGGACTCACAGCGAACTGCATGGATGAGCAGTACAGTGTTCTGCTGGAGGAGATGGCGCCCATTGTAGAACAAGTCATCGAGAAGCTCAATCTCCAGTAGATGTACCTGTAGGAGTAGTTCATGTACAGGATGGGTGATGTAAGATAAACAAGTTAGCTAAGAACTCATTTGAATGTATCGAAGTTATTTCACACACTAGTAGGGATGTTGGCATCGGTGACGTTCACCTTTAGTCACTGAAACACCATTTTCGTCATAGATATTCATTTGTGACGAATTAGTGAAGATTTGGGTTTCGTCATTATGGTCGCACCACATTTATCCATCGGTGACGAAATGCAAATTTTTGTCACAGATGTGTCGCTATTCTGTGACGATTGACACTTTTGGTCATGAATGAAACACCATTTTCGTCATAATCTCCCGTTTGCCGGGCGTCTTAACGGCGCCGTTAACGACATTTCTTGTTCTGTGATGATCCGGTTACGTCATCGATAGTCTTATTTTTCGTCATTACCGGCCGTTTGGAAGCATTTCAACGCAGTATGCCACACTGGTAGATGACGTGGCAGCTGACATGACAGATGACGTGGCTGCTGACGTGGCATTTTTAAATGACACGTGGCCAAATTAGGTTCCACCACGTGTCCTCTATTTATTGGGCCACGTGGCATGCTATGTGCTATGATTGGTTAGGATTTTCAGATGTTATTACCAATTCGTCGTAGAAATAATTATATATTCGTCACTAATACTCATCAATTTCATTAGAAAGATGCATATGGTTTCATTACTATTTGCAAATAATATTGAAATGATCAAGCTATTCCACAGATAAACAGATCAAGTATCCGGTGCTCCACAAAAATTGCACTCGTTCCAAAGACAAAAAACATCTATTACAGCCAAAGTATGTACTATTATAGCCCATACTTCATGATAGCAACTTGTATCATGGCATGCTTGACAACTGTGATAAAGTGACTCTATGACCACCAAAGGGCAAATGCGGATCCTTATTCCTGCAGAAAATAAAGCAATAAAGTCATTGATTTATTTTATTATCATATTATTACTGAACACAACTATTTTTACCTAATAAACATGATGAAGCAAACTTTACATGAGGTCCAGAATATACACCAACTTTACAACGATAAGAAAGCAAATGCGCTACCGAGTGCGCATGATAAATGAATTCATAGAGAATAAACAAGCAACAAACAATATCCCTACAGTGAAGGTAAGCATATATAAGAGCAGCCAAGTAGTGCATTATTGGGTTTGCAAGAGCAGTCAAGCAGAACATTACCCCATCTGTGCAGTTGCCTTTGCCGAAGCAACAATGAATTTTGGCTTTCTTGGGATATCAGTGAACGGAGTATCTAAACCTACAGTACATGCAACATTCAGGTTAGATACAAATATTGCATGGTACCTGATGCCAAATCTCCTTGCATAGTTTCTTTCAAAACACTATGTTTACATTTCCCGATATCCTTGATTATGATTGCTGATCAACAAGATTGATAGTGAGTTAATACAAGTATCATGATACACGGTAACTGATATAGGAGCTATGAAGATTAATGCATTTTCTAGAAACTAGAATAAATAAGGTACAAGTCTATATATATACAACCAGACAATGCCAAATTACACGCAAGTAGGCATTACCGAGAACAGTGCACAACACAACTCCAATTATGCACCAACATATAGCAATTAGTAAGTAAAAATATTTCCATTGAAAAATAAAAGATCATTAGTCAATTAGATAAGATAATTACCTTCAAAGTTACACTCTTGAGCTTCAGACTTTAGGAATTATGAATGAGGAACACGAAGACAGGAATTATAAATGGGACACAATCCAGATTCCTGGCTTACATAACAATAAATATATGTTTTCAAAGATTGGGAAATTAAAAATATATCATTGGATAAAAACAGTTACCACATCATCATGTTGATGTTGTGTATCATCATCTTATAGTCTGTACACCAATCCCACCATACATATGACTGTTCCTTCCATAAAGATTTTGTAACTTGCAGCTAAATCATAGTACACGACTTAGCTGTACATAAAAATTTACCTCTTTAGCCTTGTGTAGTACTCCCTCCGTCCCTTTAAAAGAGTCGCCGGCTGAAGAGAACAACAACCAATGCACAAGGAAAACAAGACTCTGATACCCCTAAAGAGCAATGATTTCTATTTGGAAGGACATGCAATTAATGGCCTGAAACTTCACGCTGCGTGCCACACACAGCATCAATAAACCGGCTAGTCCCAGCTCCCTTGCCGCCTGTCATCCAAGGATCACCTGCAGCACAAGAAGACAGGTTCAAACTCATCTATAAAGAGGCAGACACCTTTCTTCTGAATATTTCACCATATCTCCTGACTATTTATTTTTAATCGTGTCCTGTTGATTTTGGTTGATTCATCAAGATTAAGTTATTGGTGTTTCACATAGTTCAGGGTCTCGTTGTGCCTTTTTATAAAGCTAAACTAAATTGGAGAATTATACTATCACTTTAATTTACAGAGTTGCTGCACAGCCACCTTGAGATGTCGAGACACACAATAAGCGAGATCCAAGCCAATGGTGCCTATCCTGAAACCTTCTGTACTATTTTTTCTTTGCTGCATGATTCTAGAAAACCACCAAAATCTAAATTTTTTCCTTGGAAAGCTCTCTTTTTCTCATATTGCCATCTACGAGTACTACTAGCAAAGCATGTACAGAGTGCAGGAGCAAGCACGTACAGGATTGAACTGCAACAGGTCGGAGCGGACGCCGTGCTTGGATCCTTCTCCGTCCGATGGGTCTCTAATGTGTCGCGTGGAGGGACTGTGCTCCCGTTGCCCGGCGCAGGATGGTCGGCCTAGCTGGTGGAGGCGGACGCCATGCTCCCGTGGCCCCGCACTGGCCTCGTCAGAGGATGCGTATGCCGTGCGCCGGCGCCGGCGCACGGAGTAGGAGCGAGGAGCCTGCGCTCCCGGCTCCCGTGGACCACGCATGATCCACCGAAGAAGAACATCACCGGAGCAGAGGGTGGCGCTTGGGCGGATAGGTGAGGCGGGGAGGGATGGGCGGAGCAGGGCGCAGCAGTGGGAGGGTCGTGCGGCGCTGAGCCGGACGGTTGCGGCGCACGGGCGCAGGGATGGAGGACCTTAGGGTTATAGTGTTAAATGGGTGGAGAATGGACATAGTGGGCCAGCTTCCATGGGCCTTATTTATTTTCTTTTGCTTTTGTTTTTCGCTTTTGTTTTTCTTTTTTTATTTTCTGTTTTTTTGTTTTCCAACTCTCATGGGTGAAAGATGTATAGTAACAGTTTGTCAAAATCATTTGAAAGTTTTATGGGATGGTTGCAGAGCCAAAATATATTGTTTTGTATATTTGTGCAATTGTTTTACCAAGTTTACCTATTAATGTAATTATTTGTTGATTTAATAAAGAATGATTGTTAAGATCATCAAATCTACCTTAAAAAATCTGAAAACTTGCATGGTTTGGTGTATTATGTTGACAAAAAAGTTTCAATTGATTTTGATAAAGTGGTGATGCACATCCCTACGAAACCATACATGTCTCACACATGCCATTGTCACTTAGCGAGAGATGTTCATCCTTGTGTGGGATGTATAGTACCCATTTCTCCAAATCATTAAATTCTAAGAAAAAAGTTTCAATTGATTCTGAGAAAAAGTGCATAAAAAGAATATAAAATAGCTAGAGAAAGCAAAAAAAAGACATTAATGTTTGTAAAACAAAAAAAATTGACTCCATTTGGGTTCGAACCTAGGAGCTGTGTATTAAACTCCAAGTGTGTTACAACTGGGCTAGTTAGAGATTTTTGTTAGCAGTCGACTAGTTCTATTAATCAATACTGATCCATCTTCAAATCCTTTCACATATGTAGGTGTGAATTGTTTCCAAAAATCTAGCTTCTATTCATATGTTTTCACAAACAAAACAACCCTTTTACTAAGTCCCTAATTGAGATTAAACTAAAAAAAATGCTAACACAGATCAAGGCTCGGCCCATAACGTGTGAAAGGACATGTAGTGCAGTTAAGGGTTATTACTCAACTTACAAATAGAAAACTTCATTTCTTCAACATGAAAGGACATGTAGTGCAGTGGTAGCGCTCCTACTTGTGCAATGCCTGGTCGCGGGTTCGACGCTCCGCGGGAGTAGGTTTTTTGCACTACAAGGTTTTGTGTCAATTTCAACACCGAAAAAGTGTAGCAAAAGACCCAAAAATGGTAGCAATAGTACTTTTGCTACCTTTTATTTTTGGTTAAATGTTGTTGCACTTGTGACTGTAGCAATAGCATAATGCAACGGGTTACGTTTTAGTTGCGACACACAACATATCTATTGCCACACTTTTGACGCTTTTGCAACACTTGGTGAGTGTTGTAACAAAAGCAATTGCAACCACTATGAGTGTGGCAATAGTATCAATTGCAACGATCTAGACGTTGCTAGTGACACGTATGGCAACACGCTGGTTGTGTAGCAACACAATGTAGTCGCAACGTAATATAGGTGTTGCAAGAGTGGTTATTGCTACGCGGAAAAGCATTGCAATAGAGCTTCTCTATTGCCACGTCACCTAAATGATTGCTAAAGGTGGTTTAGGTTATCGCAACGTCTACGTAGGTTGGTTGCTACAGAGAGGTCCTCTATTGCCACATTACTGAGTGGTGCTATAGGTAGATTCCTCTATTGCCACCGTCATCTTTTTTTTAGTTGCAAGAGATAATTTTTCTATTGCCACGATTATCGCACCTATTACCACGATTAAACGTGGTTGTTATTTGTGCAATTGTTGCAACACAATTTGGTTTGATTCATATATTGCAACACCAAATTAATATATTAATAATTCATGTTGGGACGCTTTTTTGGTAGCTTAAATGAATAATCACAAAACGATAAATACATAATGAATGAAGCATCGACATCCATTAAAATGAAATATAATTTGTTCGTACAAATCTTTAATGAAACACACCCAATGCCGAACTAAACTTAGGACACGACCATTGGTATAACACATAATGTATCTAGCGCAAAGTTTGAACTCGTTCGAATTATATGACCTATGTCTATTGCAGCAGCAAAGGTTGCCATCATGTTCACCATCGTTCACCATGCGCATGCTCCACCTCAAACTCAAGCTTCCTCCTGAAATGACATTCTTTAGATGCCAAGATTTGTATTGAACATCTCGAAAATAGAAATGGTAGCTGATATAAATTAAATTTGTAGTTGATATGCTCCAAACAGGGTCATCTCAAGAGTCATATACTACATCACCGAAACAAAGAGGTTAGTCTCTGACAGCTAAAGAAAGTAATGCATATTTGTAGCAAATACTCAATTCATAAGCATTCAAACAATTCGAGCCATGGATTCATCCAGAACTAACAACTCACATTTACCAGCAGCTTGTCCATTCATAGTATCAACTAAATATGTCAGCGTCTCGATCTCTGAAAACTGATTGTAGTAAGGCAGCTTTTATATCTCCAAGGCTTGATTGTAATAATTTTGATAGCTTGTGAAGCAATCAGTACAACCAAAATAGAAATTCATATATGTTGATTACTGAGATTGTATTAGCCACAAACCTGGGAACCCAAACAAAAGAACACTCAGAGGGGGAACCTCAAATCTGTTCCTTACAAAGGATCTTGAGTGCAGCCTCCTTTGCTTCATCAATATCTTACCAAGTAAAAGAATTCGGATAAAAATCAAAAAGGTATCAAGTGAACAGTCAATAAATCAGAAGAACAAACCAAGAAAATTGATACATATATACATTGGAAAGTTTGCAGACAGATCATGATAAAGAGCATAGCATAACTGAGTCTTTCCTAGTTAAGTGCAATGTAAAGCTAGTGGCTGGACCACATTAAAACATGCCACCATGCAAGGTGAATCCTTTATAAAATTTCCAAAATCCCAATATTATTAGTTTAGGTGCTAACATAAATAAAGAATGAAACTAAATGGTAACATAGGTTTCAACCAGCAATCACAAAGTGCACTGAAAGAATAGAGGCTGGTAGGGTCTAACAATGTTCTGGAGCATTTTACAAATGAAGTATTATATTATACATATTTTACAAATTAAGAATATAGGTTGGTAGGGGCTGAGTCTGACAAATTCATGTATAAGAACACATTGTACAGGATAACTACAGAGTTTATGTAGACAACAATTTTTTTTTACAACATGTAGACATAAACTCGTGTAAAATGACTCTGGTTGTTCTACACATGAAACATAACCCAATCAAGAGTAAAGAAAGAGATTGAGATTGGTAATTATGCAATCTGAGAATTGGCAATTGCACACTCGCACCTCGCACACCTGCCACTGGATGTTCCTGGCCCGCCCTGCTGCTCACAGCTCGCGCACTTCTCCTGCCTGTCCCTGATGAGTTACATGATGAGTAAAGAACTGCTTAACGGAGGACTGCTTAGAAGAATTGCTTACAAAAAAATCCTCTGTTTCTCCGCTAGGGTTGTAACCCATTTTAATTTCTTAATGGCGAATAACAGAAACGATCCTTGGAACGAAAGAACTGCTTAATGGAGGACGGCTTAGAAGAACTGCTTACAAAAAAATTTCCTTTGTTTCTATGCTAGGGTGGTAACCCATTTTAATTTCTTAATGGCTAATAACAGAAACGATCCATGGAATGTGACACTGCGACGTGGTTACCTGACGGAGGAGAGGGGAGGAGGAGATCCGAATACGGAGAGGCGGTGGAGGTTGACGGGGAGGCCCCAGGTCGGGTGAGCCGAGGAGTACACGAGGCGCACCATAACCACCACGAGGAGCAGTCGAGGCAGTGCCGGCGTGTAGCGCGGGGAGGATGAACCCAGGACGGCGCGGGCGTGGAGTGCGTGGATGTCGTCACGCGTCGCTCATCCTCGTCGTTGGATCCCGTGCCCGCCGTCCCTGTCACCCCGAAGCCGGGATGGATCGGGATCCAAACGGTCCTACGATTGAGGATTACGGGAGGGAACCGCGGAGAGGCGGACGCGCGGGGCGGGCAGGCAACCCCCATGGCGGCGAAGGGCGGCGGCGCGCGAGGGGTGAGGCAAGGGGTGGCAGCACGGGGGGGAGGGTGTGCGTGGTAGGTTAGAGCATCTCCAGCAATGGCCCCTATTTGAAGCCCCTACTTCTTTGAGTAGGGGCCTTCTTACTTGTTAGGGGGTGTATATTTTGCTTCCAACTCCAGTAATAGCCCCTACTTACCATATGACACGTGGGACCAATATGTCAGTGGCTCAGGGGCCTTATCTTCAAGCTACCTCCCTCTCCCCGTCCGCCTGGGTCCTCTCCCCCCATCCGGCCGTCAGCTCCACGCGGGGGAGTGAGCGCGAGCTCGGGTCGGCGCGGCGCCGAGCTCTTTGCCGCGCGCCCGCCGCCTCCCCTGCCATGATTTCTTGCAAGGACTGCACGGCGGCGGCCGCCAGCGCCGAGGGGACGCAGCAAGGGGGTGGGCAGCCCACACGGCCGGCCTGCAGGGTGGCGCTGACGAGGCCCGAGCTCGACCTGCCACTCGCTGGCGCGCGGCGCCCTTCGGCCGGCGATCTCGACCTCTTCGCCGTGGTGTCTCCAGGTGGCATACCCTGTTGGTGGGTCCCTTCAGAATTTAATGCCCTGCACTGGGTTCAACCAATCACAGCTGCACTCACACATTTGCGCCGACGCTGAGCGGGCTTCTCAGAAATCGCCCGATTCTTTCTCTTTCCTAGTTTCTCAATCCACCACGTCGGACGCAGCCCGCTCTTCGCCATTCATTATACTTGCTCTTAGACGCGCGAGTGGAAGGCGGAAGCACGGTCGCGACAGGCAGGTGGGGTGCGAGGTGCCGAGCGGAGGCAGAGGAGCCACGGGAGGGCGGAGCCACAGGAGCGGATGGTTTTACGTACCAGGTTTTTTTCTACACTTCATACTTTTTAGGAGTAGAGATAGAGATAATATAATATATAGATGTATAGATATATAGAGATAGAGAAAGTATGTGAGTAGAGATAATGTATATTGTAAGAAAAAATTGAAAACACCGGTATATATTTTCGGTACCAACTGAACTCCACTGGCTGGAGTTTCATAATGATGTGCTTCTCGTGTAATAAGAAAGTAGACTCCTATCAAACTGTCATCCTTTTCTATTCTCGGGCATGGCTTCAAAGCTTCCCCTGTTATGTAACGATGGCGCTATAAACTCTTTTGAATGGTCTTTCTATAAGTAAGACTGGGGCATGGCCCTAAGACTCTAAAAATATATTTTAATTTATAAATCAAATGTAAAATCGAGATTATGCTAAAGCTTTTCAAAAAACACACCTATAATTTGTACAATAAATAAGTTTAGATAAAAATATATACGTGAATATTCAAGTGTACCTAAGTGAGATGTTCCTAGTTGTGAAAGATGTATAGTATCACTTTGTCAAAATCGTTTGAAACTTTTATGGATGGTTATAGATCCAAAATATGTTGTTGTGTGAATCTATGGAATTTTGAGATCAAATTTTGTTATTACTGTAGTTATTTATTGAATTACTAAGGAATAAATGTTAAGATATCATCAAGTGGCTAGAACATCTAAAAAGTTGCATAGGCACATGATTTTGGAGTTTAAGCGTCGTATAAAAAATTCAAGTGATTTCGTAAATAGTTGATGCATATCCCTCATAAACGCATATATGACTCACATAGTTCTACGTAGGTAAGTGAGATGTTCGTAGTTCTGAAAGATTTATAGTATCACTTTATCGAAATAGCATGAAACTTTTATGAGATGATTATGAAGCCAAAATATGTTGTTGTGAAATTTTCTGATCAAGTTTTGCTATTACTGTAATTATTTATTAAATTACTAAGGAATAAATGTGAAAATATCATAAAGTGGCTAGAAAAATCTAAAAAGTTACGTAACCACATGATTTCGGTGTATGAGTGTCACATAAAAAAATCAAGTATTTCGATAAAGAGTTGTTGAATATCCCTCACAAAGACATATTGGCTCACACAGTCCTATGTAGCTAAGTGAGATATGTTTTTAGTTGTGAAAGATGTAAGTATCACTTTATCAAAACCGTTTGAAACTTTTATGGGACGGTTATGGAGCCAAAATATGTTGTTGTGCGTATCTATGAAATTTTCTAATCAAGTTTTGGTATTACTGTAATTATTTATTGAATTACTAAGGAATAAATGTGAAAATATCATAAAGTGGCTAGAAATATCTAAAAAGTTACGTAGCCATATGATTTTGGTATATGAGAGTCACATAAAAAATTCAAGTGGTGTCGATAAAGAGTTGTTGAATATCCCTCACAAAGACATATATACCTCACATAGTCCTGTGTAGCTAAGTGAGATATGATATCACTTTGTCGAAATCGTTTGAAACTTTTATGAGATGGTTATGGAGCCAAAATGTGTTGTATGGCCACATAAATTTTTCAAATTTTTTTTAAAAGATTTATTGCAGTTCAATTAATAAAAAGAAATAAAACACCCTAATACAACATAGACTAATGCTTATCCTAGTGGTTTGCACACGTCACTTTTGTTCCAAGGTCTCAGGTTCGATCCCTAAGCAAGCATTTTTTTTGCCAATTAAATTCTTGGCATTGTGTCTCTTGCAACCATTTTAGGATTATTGTAACACTTTTTCAGTGTTGCATTAGACAGAAAACAAAAATTTTACATCTCACTCGTATGGTTTCATAAGTATAAGTGACATATGTAAATTTTGTGAACAATGGTATTACCATTTTGTTGGATGAACAAATGACCAAAATAAGAGTAGTCCAATAAATCTTAATGAACTTCATGAGTGGATTGTGGGAGCTCGGCCAGCCACGGCCTTGGTGCAGCCGGCCGCGGCCAGGGTGTGGCCAGCCACGGCCTTGCTGCAGCTAGGGCGCGGCCGACCGCGGCCAGGGCGCAGCTGGTCGGGGTTCGCGCGGCTGGCTGTGGTCGGCCGGGGCCGTGGCGTGGGTGGCTAGAGGGCGGCTACGACCGGCCGAGCCACGAGCGCAACCATAGTTGGCCGGTGCTAAAACCAAGTACAAAACTGTTGAATGCAATAGAAAAACACAAAATGTTATGTAGTGTAGTGGTAAAAAGCTTTAGTTGAAGTAGGAAGTGCATAGTTCAAACCGTAATCCACACAATTTTTATTTTTTTGATTTTTTCTTGCCTACCATACATATTTAATTACTATTTTTTGAGGGGGGCCGTTGGTAGGACCGCATCACCACGTCCTCAAGGTGGGACCGCATGGACACATCCTCAAGGTGGGGCTGGGTGACATGGCAATCGCGGCTAGTGACAATTTAAAATTGTTTGGTTTTCTGGCATTGTGCCTATTGCAACCATTTTAGGCCTATTGTAACAGTTTTTCGGTGTTGCATTAGACAGAAAACAAAAATAATTTGAAACCATCTAGGGTTTCAAAAATTGATTTTTCTTTGTAAATTTTTGAAATTCAAATTTGAATCGTTCAAAATCTGTCAAATGCAAAAATGATCATGATACAAAGTGTATATCTTGATGAGTTCTATAACTCTTATGTTTATGACTTTTCCATCTAAAATCATTTACTGCTTCAAATGTTGTTAAAGTAAGACTGCAGTGCCACGTGGTCTAGGTGGGACCAGCTGGTGGGACCGTACATAGAATACTGTAAAGTAACTTTTCTATTTTAATATCTATGAGGTTACTATAAGCTGACCACATAGAAACATGAAAAAGACTTGAACGATGCTAGCTAACACTAACATTATAATGGTGTAGTGGTAAGTCATATACTAGTGTAGTATTGAGGTCCTTGTTTCAATTCCATACCATGGTGCTTTTTTTCTATTTTGTCTCTAATGACAAATTGTTTCCCCACCAATTCAAACTTCTTTCTCAAAATTAATAATTAGAATAAAATTTAAATTCAAAATTAGCCAATTTCTATTTTTACTATGAATTGTATGTTTTCATAATATATCATATACAAGGCCCGATCCAAATCAGCCGCGGCTACAAGTTCTGGTTGCAATAAGCATGTAACATTTGGAACTCCCAAAAAGCGTTGCAATTGAGAATCACTTTTGCTTCGCCCCCTAGAGTCCTCGTTGCAATAAGTTGTAGCAGTTACAACCCCAAAACAGTGTTGCAATTGCGAACCACTTTTGCTTCGCCTATCAAAATTCTCGTTGCATTAAGCATCTAGCATTTGCAACGCTTGTGAAATTTTATGCAACACAAAACAAACGTAGCAATAGGCACAACCAAATGCAACTAACGCAAACGTGGTTGCAATACTACCACATAATTGCAACCAAAATCAATTCTATTGCAACCATTTTTCACCATTGCAATATCATCCACCAAATGCAACAAAGGTTCGCAACGACTTGAAAACCGTTGTATTAAAGGCACGTATCACTACCATTTTTTAGAATGGTTGCAATACAATGATCTCTAGCAACCAAATTTTAGGTGTTGCAATTCAGAAGCGTTGCATTTGACCTAAAACCTTGTAGTGTTGCCAAATACAATTTAACAGCAGCACAATGTAGTCAGGGGGACCCACGGGTGGGAACCAAAATCAACATGTCGACCTGTGGCTCACTTTTGCAAAACAAAATTGGAGCCAGAAAGGTGGAGTGTGGCCCACACATCGCGCACGCCGTCAAGTGCTACACGTGGGGGAAACATACACGTTATCTTTGACGAGTACTAAACTGATATGTGACCAATTTGTTTCATCATTATAGGTGTGCCAAACAAGTCAAATAAACAATGACGATGTTAAATCTAATATATGATGATTATGTTTCGTCACTACAATACGCCATACGAAAACACAATCTATGATGATTTCCTTTTGGTGTTCTATGACGTTATTTTCATTTTCGTCATTAATGTTCAAGCCAAATCTTCGTCACTTGTAACTTATGATGAAGATGAAAATATCGTCATAGAAAGATAGCATTCTGTGACGAAAGTAACCAGCGTCACGAGCAAAATGTCATGGATGATCATATTTCTACTAGTGACATTTGTGATGTGATGAGTACTCGTTGCCACGGCTTGCAACGAAGCCCGCGGAGTACCAAGTTGTCGAAGATGCGATGAGTAGTAGTACTCAGTAGTGATATGTTTAGTAAGAGACGCAGTAAACAAGTTGAGTATGATCAAACTTTATTACTGATGAAAGATTACACCTGAAACGACCCGGGTTTTCGGTGAGGAAAACCCGACTCCCTGTACCCTTGTGATAGTCCATGGATCAGTAGCTATCACGTACAGAACTCATTACAGATTAATATCATTTCCATACAACGAAATCAGAGTACAAAACATAATATTTACATCCGAAGCATCTCGGTATACGAAAATAGTACAAGCCCCTTAGGCTAAGCGACAAGTGGAAATCCTGCGTCGCGGTAGCTAGGGCTTCAAGTCTTCATCTTCAATCTTCACCACAGGCATCCTTGAGCGAAGCAACACAACCCTTTTCTTCACGAATGGACTTTCACTCCAAGTCTGATCCTGCACACTCACAAACTATCCCCAAGGAATGGGATAGGTTCACGTCACCGACTGCATGCAGCTTTAAGTGGCCTAACTCTAAAGGATATGAAAAGTGGCAAGGTAACAGCTCAGGTTTCCTATGCAGCAGCAGCGAAGCATAAGAAGAAAACATCTCCATAAAAGTCCCAATCCATACTCTCATCACAACTCGGGAACACCTGGTACTCCAGGGACCCGTCTCCACATCCTATCTCCATCTAGGGTCGATGCGATAACTTCCTCTCCTCGCACCTCAATGATTGCAATCGGATCTGCGAGGTAGAGGGAGCAACTCTCCTCTCCCCGACCGCAACCACGGCTCACCACACTCTCAAACTACAGGGGGAGGTATAAATCCCAAAACATGAGAACCAACAATCCACTGGGCTCGTCCATGACCGAGGACGCGGCTATAGATATAGATCGAACAACTCTGCAGAGCGTGTACACCTATACCCAACTCGGAATGGAACCCGGCCGGTGGCCGACCGACCGAGCCCATCCTACCGTGCGAACTCTCGGTAGTTACGGTCCCATCCTGCATCCGGCCCTCAAAACGATTCCCCCTCAGAAGGAATTGCACCGGAACTGTGAAATGCTCCCGTGTGGCCACACGGGAGTCGCTCTGAGAGAAGGTGGTCTCTCTCCCACCTCTCCCCCACTGATACCCCGCTATCCTGCTGGCAGGTATGGTTCCGCACTTGCCGAGCTCAACTCGGCCCTAACCCCACGCTCGGCGAGGTGGTGTGTACGTAAAGTCCCGTGAAGCGGTTGGCCCACTCGGTTTCAGACCGGGGTGAGCTCATGTCCTCCAAGTGTAAGTAAAACTCCAACACCTGTGCTCCAAAAACCGTAAAAGTGGGGACACACTGAGGAGTGCACCCCCATCCCCGATCCCAGATCGGTTGTTTCGAGCTCACACCCGCCAAAGCACCCAAAATGCCTTCTCCTGCCGGTTTTATCCCACTCATGCCAAGAACCTCTATTCCCATCCCAACACATGCATCGCGAAGCTCAGCGTATATACACGCTTATAAACATATATAGTAGTAGTAGGGCAATCAAGGACAGGGTAATTAAAGTAGGCAGTGCAAGGTTCATCATCATGCATTTAAAGTAAAGCGCTAGCATTCTACATAGCAATGCCTAATAGGTATTCAGAATCAGTCGGGCGTGAACACCTGTGTGCAAGTAGTCGTAGTAGTTTCCGTAGTTGTTCTCGAGCTTCTGGCTTGACTCCTCAGCTTCAGGAGTTCCTAGATTCGCAAAGATAAATAAACACGGTGTCTAGATGCAAATAACTCCAAAGAGAAGCAATAAAGAACAAATAACTCCAAAAGCTAGTCTAACGGGTGCTTCATGATTTTAGAAGAATAAAGAAACTTATTTCATAATTTTCTAAGGTAGAAACAAATTATTATGGATTTTCAAATAAAGAAATATTGTATGAATTTAATTAATTGTGATAAAGCATAGAAAACACAAGTCAGCAAGTTAGAAAACCATAAGCTAGGTTTTGGGTTGGTCTGCAAGCTCATTTGACTAGTCAACGGTCATTGTTGACCAAGTCGAAGGAGAAGACCAAAGGTCAACCGTAACCCCACAAGTCATCCTGTGGGTCCCGTATGCCAGATGGGACTAGATTGGACAGTTAGCGACCCCACATGTTAGTGGGAGCCAATGATAAGTCTGTAGACCCCTTTGGTCAGATTGGAGAGATTGTGCAGGATGGTTTCGCTATAAGCGATGTGGTGTGGCTGAGAAACTTGGCTAACCTAGCTCAAGCTGGAACATGGCAGAAGTGTGGCAAGGTTGATGGTTTAGTTAGTGCGCACGTTGTCCATGACGAAGACATGGCACGGTCGCAGCGAAAGGTATGGTCGGAACTTGAAAGATTGTGAATAGGGTACTTGGAACTAAGATTAAGGCTCGGTGGAAAAAGGATATGTGCTGCTGTTTAGCAAAGCAACGCACATACTAGACCAAAGCTGAGAGGTGGATTGTTTAGAACGATTAACGGTGGAAGGTAGATGGTAAGTGGCGATGGATGGTGGGTGTGAGCACACAGGTTGGACAGAAAGACAGTGAGGCGATGGGCGGAGCGATTGCCCGATCGGCGAGGCGCACGAGCAAGGGTAAGGGATTAGCAACAACATTAGATTGTGCTTCCCTTGCTAATGCAAACACGCAGAGGGCTCACGAAACCAAGATATTGGTCATGGTGGAGATAGCACACATGGCCTACGTGGTCACAACTTGCAACGTTTAAGCATGGCTGTGTCAGGCACACTCGCTAGCACTATGGGTTGAGCAAAAGCGGCTCCCAAGTTGCTTGCAAGGAGTTTTGGTGAAAAGCCCGAACGGCAGCGCGGCTGCAAGGTCTCCATAGAGGAGCAGCACCGCGGCTCAGGCGAAAGTTCAATCGCAAACAGGGCGCGAGCTGGCTCGGGCCAGCTCGCGCCAAGGTTGGGTTCATGACCAAGGCGCATGTGCCAGGTGCTTGATGATATGCTCCAAAGGCACTCTGTGATGGCATCGGCTGGCCAGCGACGAGTTGGTGGCGGCTGGCATGATCGGCGTGGTCGTCCCAGTCGGCGGCTTCAGCTTTGTGTAGACCGTGGCAGCAGGCAGCAGAAGGTGCTGCCGACATTCACCATCACCGGCTCATGTTCCTCGCGGTGCAGCTCCCAGCTTCTGCAGGGCAGGGGCGAGAGCACTCGCCACGCCTGCACTGTTGCTGGCCGGCGGCACCGGGATCTTGCATGGAAGAACCAGAGCTGTCGTTTCTAGCGCGTGCTTGGTGGAGCAAAGATAAACTGATGAGAGCCATTGCTGGTGCTCTGATCGTGCTGCTCTATCGTTTGCTCTTGCTGCCTCTTGGTGGAGATCAGAGAGCCAAGCTGACTGCTTGCTGGTTCAGCGGAGACAAAGAGGAGTTGCAGGCTATGGCTTAGAATTTGGAGCTCGTGGATGCTAGCTGATCTAGGAGAGAAAGGATTGGTGGTTGGTAGTGAATGCTTGCTTGGTGGATAAGGAAGTCAGAGGAGTTCAGAAGAGATGGATGGATTTGCAGAGGGATTGGGGAATACTGCAGCAGATTGCTGCTTGCGTCCCTCGATTGGAGAAAGGAGTAAAGGAAAGATAGCAGGAGGCGTGCTAGGCTGGTTGCTTCGATGGAGAAAAACAGAGAAAGGGGAAAGAGAGTGGCGGCGGCTTGGAAGAGAGATGGAGAGGAGTGATGAGATGTGAGGGTATTTAAGGGATGTAGCTAGGGTTAGATTAGGTGGACTTTGGATGGGTTTAGGTTTTGGGCCGAAACAAAGTAATCCCGCGAAATAAATTGACATCAATTTATTTCGTAGGATGAGAACAAAAGGATTACAATAATTTTCCGGAATGAATTAAATAGCAAAGTATTAATTTGAGAAGCCGGAAAACATTGTCGTATTTCAAATGAGCTCTTGGAGATTTAATTCAAATGAATTATAGTCTTTTCCCCAAAATCGAACCAATTGCAAAGGATCAATTCGAAGAGTCAGAAAATAGTTTCATAATCCATTTAAGGACTTCCAGAGCACTTTTGAAGAGATTGGGCTAAGAAAGATTAGAGGGCCGACTGAGAGGTTAAAAGAGCTCCAGGTGGCTTAGGGATGCACCTAGGGTTTCGAACTTGGCACAGAAAGGATCGGTCTTTGGCCGGAATCCGGCTCAACGGTGGCGACAGGTTTCCAGGCGGCGAAGCAAAGCAAGACGACGTCGCTGGCCAGGGTGTCAGCGCCGGCGTGCTTGCTCGCGTGCATGCGTGCGGATAAACGTGTGCACAGGTTCATGCTGGGGCTCGCGCGTGTATGCCAAAGGGAGACCCTCGGCAGTGAGCTCCGGGCAGGACGGAAAGGGTGACAGCTCAACCTTGCGTGCGCGTAGGTCTGTGCACAACTAGTGGTTGTGCACGGCGAAACACGACAAGGTCTAGGTTCTTGGTTTGGGTGGTTAAAGAAGGAACCTTGGGCGGCAACTGGGTGTAGCTCACACGACGGCGAGGTTCCCGGGCGGCGCGCATGTGAACAGGTCGGCAGCGCCGGTCTGGGTGCTAATGCCAGCATGCTCCACGCGTGCTTGAGAGCGAAGGCGTGCGTCAGAAACGTGCAAAGTCGGGTGCTGCGCTCAGGTTGCAAGACGGTGGTTTGGGTCGGCACGCATGCTTGCAGGCCAAGGAGAAGCCCCCGGCGGCGAGCTCGATGTCGGCACGTGCGCAGAGCTCGCGACGGCGAACTGGGAGCTCGGCAAGGCGAGATCAGGGTTACGGCCAAAGGTTCGGCCTTGGCTCCGATTGCACGACGAACGCGTGTGTGCAGGCTCGTGGAGGATCACGGCCGTGACACGGCGGAGCGACGCGCGGGCAACAGGAGACACAGCTAGGGACGGCGGCTAGGTCGGTCTCATGCGCACACAGATGAGCTCAAGGGTGAAGATCAGGTGCGGCGAGCTAAAAGGCAAAACTTTCGCCATCCCCGCGTGCATGCACGAGCGTGCAAACCGGCGCTACGCTGCGACAGCGCGGCAGACAGGGTGGCGTGTTCATCAGCAAAAAGAACGGGAAGGTCGGTCAAGTGATGGCGCACGCGCGGATCGTCAGGAGCGGCACCTGCAAGTGTAAAGCACGGCTCGATGGCCGGCACACAGACGACGGCGGTCACGTGGCGGCGCTGAGCAGAGCAGGCAAAGGAGATGGCTTGGTCCCTCGGGCTTGGCCCGGTTCTCCTCTCTCGGCATGAAGGCCGGTTCCATCACAAGAAGGTGGGCACAGTGCTCACCTGGGTTCCTGGGTGCTGCGGTGAATGGCGGTGAAGAAGTGGAGCAGAGGCAGCGGCTCGGCGCAGAGGTTGCAGAGTAGGGAGAACTGGTGCAGAAGCGTGGCGGCGTTTCCCCCTGGTCTTCAGCGGCTCCGGCTCCTGGCGTCGCAGTCCATGGCTCGAACTACTCCGGCTCCTTCAGGACGGCGGCGCCCTCCGGTGTCGACGCTGAGGTCCACGCACGGATAGCTCCGGGATTGGCGTGGTCGTCGTTCCCGACATCATCCTCAGCACGGCATCGGCGTCGTGGTCTCACACGGGCGCGGCGACCTGTGGCTCCACGGCACGACGACACCGGCTGCAGGACGACGGCGCCGGTCTTCTCAGGTCAGCAGCGCGGGCAGTTCCGCCGTCGCGGCGGCAGCTACCTCTGGCGGACGCCCATCTTCCCCTTCTCTTCTTCTTCCCCCTCCTTCTCCTCTTGCGATGGACAGGAGGAAATCCCCAAGGACGGCTGCAGAACCGAGGGGAGCTCCCACGGCGCTGGCGGCTAAGACGCCTCGGCATCCGGGGTGGTGGCCCGGCATTCTTCTTTTCCTCCTCTCCCCTCACTCCTCCTCCTCTTCTCTGAAACCGGGTGGTGGCGGCGGATTTGGATGGGGATTCACCCCAAGCGGCGGTGGAACAGGGAGCTACGGCTGGGGATGGGATTTAAAGGGCAACCGGCTAGGGTTTGGGGCGCGGGTGGATGACGATGATCTCCGGCATCCGTGCCCAGGGGCACGCGGTGTGCATCTGGCGGGCACAGGTGAGCACGGTGCGGGGCAGAGGGACGACAGCGCCGCGGCACCTGCGTGCGTCACGGGAGAAAGAAAGGAGAACAGGAGAAAGGATGGTGGCTGGCGCGTGGGGTCCACATGGCGGTGACTTAAGGAGAGGGGTAGGTGGGAGGCAGGCCGGCGGGCTGAAAGGCCTATTGGGCCGCGGGTATCGCTGGCCGACGGTGAGAGAAGGAGGTGTTCGGGTGAACTTCTGCGAGAAGCTCAGGGGCCTCCTGCGGACTTGACAAACCAGATAGGAAAACGGATTAGGCCCAGCTGCGAAGGAGGTTTTTCCTATTTCTCTTATCCGTATACCTTATATATTCACAACTCAAATTTGAATTTAGAATTCAAATTCGAGTCACACTCAAGTAAAATCCAAATAAATTTCAATAAACTCCAGAGTTCTCACACTAACAATTTGTAATTCCTAAATTTATTATTTTGCTCAAAATAATTCTAAGAATTTGGGGAAGGCACAAAGAAGACATCCTTACAAATTAAATGAGCACTCATACTCAAACAAAAATTTTGAAATTCACATTTTTGCAAACATTAACATTCCGGAAAAATCTGGGATGTTACAACACCTGGATGGCTAGGGCCGTTACAGATAGGTAGTCGCCAGGACCCGTAGGTCGCTTACGGCTAGGTAGTTGCTAGGGTCCGCATAGCGCTTACAGCTAGAGATCTGTGAGTAGCCGTTGAAGCTGGATCTAAGGGGTAGATGGTCCGTAGACCGCTGCTAAGGCCCTTAGGCCATGTACAGCCCGAGATTTGTGAGTAGTCGTTGACGCTTGATCTTGGTTGGGACAGGTCCGTAGACTAGTGCTGGGACCCGAGGGCCGCTTACAGCGAGGAGTTCATGAGTAGCCGTATAGGCTAGACCCGTAGATGAGTAGTCGAGCGACTATGCGTAGAAGCGACACTGCTGGTCGACATTCCAAGAGTTTCTGATGTCTTCGCCTTCAAGTGTTTGGAGACGGTAGGAGCCCGGGCCGGTGACCTAGGATACTGAGAAGGGACCTTCCCAGGGCGAGCTGAGCTTGTGTAGTCCATCTGTGTTCTGGATACGACGGAGGACTAGATCACCGACGTTGAAGGAGTGTTCTTTGACATTGCGATCATGGTAGCGTCGGATACCCTCCAGGTACCTTGCTGATCGGACGAGGGCGGCACAGCGGGCTTCTTCGAGACGCATTCGTCATATTGTTCTGCTGAGCCCGTCTGCTGTTTTCTGCTGTCTTCTGAGACGCCTTCGTCGTATTGTTCTACCGCCGGGGATTCCCACATCACGTCGGCGGGTAGTATAGCTTCAGAAACATATACCAGGAAGTAGGGCGACTGCCCAGTTGGCTTGGTAGGTTGAGTACGAAGCCCCCAGAGTGCGTTGGGTAGTTCCTTGATACACTTGCTTCCTTTGGTGTTAGAAGCATCGCGCAGTCGCTTCTTGAGGGTGTCGAGTACCATCCCATTGGCGCGCTCCACCTGGTCGTTGGCGCGCGGGTGAGTGACTGAGACAT
Organism: Cenchrus fungigraminus; assembly: GCA_036936925.1. NCBI lineage: Eukaryota > Viridiplantae > Streptophyta > Magnoliopsida > Poales > Poaceae > Cenchrus > Cenchrus fungigraminus. The sequence goes on along the minus strand of CM072768.1, from coordinate 114,317,462 downwards.
ACCAAACGTCGATCCCGCTATTCTCGTAGTACTCCCAGAACTGGTGGTTGTTGAAGTTGGAACCCAGGTCTGTGATGATGCGATGGGGTAGCCCGTAGCGATGCACGAGTCCATCCAAGAAGTCGAGTACTCTCTCGGCCTTTGGGCAGGTGACCGGCTTGACTTCGATCCACTTGGTGAACTTGTCGATAGCCACCAGAACTCTGTTGAATCCTCCTGTCGCAGTTGGCAGAAGCCCAATCATGTCGAGCCCCCAGCAGGCGAACGGCCAGGTCGGCGGTATCGTGTCTAGCTTGTAGGCTGGGACGTGTTGCTGCTTAGCGAAGAATTGGCACCCTTGGCACCTTATGATGAGTTCTTCTGCGTCGCCCAGAGCTGTAGGCCAGTAGAAAGCTCGTCGGAAGGCTTTGCTCACCAGTGTGTGAGAGGACGCGTGGTTGTCGCAGACGTGTTTGTGGATCTCCTCCAAGATGTCCTTGCCTTCATCCCGAGGTACACATTTCATTCGTACTCCAGAAGTTGAACCCCGCCTGTAGAGCTTGTCTTCGACTAGTACATAAGTCTTGGCTCGTCTGACGAGTTGTTCTGCCTCGTTCTTGTCGGGAGGAACCTTCTGCTCACGGATGTAGTCGATGAAGGGTTGCCTCCAGTCCACGTCGATCATCATGACCTTCTGACTAGGCTGGGATGGCCCAAGATCAGTGGTCGTTGGTGGCGGCTCCGGGATGGATGGCGTGTGAAGTTCGTGGACGAAGACTCCCGCTGGTACTTGAGCGCGAGTAGAACCAAGCTTCGATAGGACGTTCGCTGCAACGTTGTTGTCGCGGACGACGTGGTGGAACTCGAGACCATGGAACTTGTTCTCGAGCTTGCGGACTTCTAGGCAGTAGGCGACCATGTTCTCCTTGTTGCGGTCTCAAGAGTCGTTGACCTGGTTGATCACTAAAGCGGAGTCGCCGTAGACTAGTAGTCGCTTGATGCCTAGTGAGATTGCGAGGCGGAGCCCGTGCAACAGAGCTTCATACTCAACTTCGTTGTTTGAGACCTTCCAGAAGATCTGCAGGACGTACTTGAGCTGTTTGCCCATTGGTGAGATCAGGAGTACTCCTACACCCACACCCTTGAGCTTGAGTGAGCCGTCGAAGTACATCACCCAGTGCTCTGGTCGCTCTGTTGGTGTGGGTAGTTGATTTTCCTGCCACTCTACCATGAAGTCGACTAGTGCTTGAGACTTGATGGTTGTTTGTGGCTTGAAGTCGATGTTGAGGGTGCCAAGCTCGATCGCCCACTTGGAGATTCTCCCGGTTGCATCTTGGTTGTGGAGTATATCGCCGAGCGGGAAGTCAGTGATCACGGTGATCGAGTACTCCTGAAAGTAGTGTCGTAGCTTCCGCGAGGTGATGAGTACTGCGTAGAGTAGTTTCTGGACTGGTTGGTACCAGGCCTTGGACTTGGATAGGACCTCGCTGACGAAGTAGACTAGTCGCTGGACTGGGTAGGCATGACCTTCTTCCTGCCACTCGACGACGATGGCAGTACTGACCACATGAGCAGTTGCAGCGAGGTAGAGCAGTAGCTGCTCCTTTTTGCGAGGAGCCGTGAGGACCGGTGGCTTGGACATGAAGTCTTTAAGCTGTGTCAGAGCTTGATCAGCCTCCGCGGTCCATGCGAACCTCTCCTGGTGCTTGAGTAGCTTGAAGAAGGGTAGTCCCCGCTCTCCAAGCTTTGAGATGAATCTGTTCAGGACCGCCATGCACCCTGTGAGCTTCTGGACATCCTTGATGCAAGTCGGAGCCTTCATGCTGGTGATGGCGGAGATTTTCTCAGGGTTGGCTTCGATGCCACGATGGATGATGATGAAGCTGAGTAGTTTCCCTAAGGGTACACCGAAGACGCAGTTGTTAGGGTTGAGCTTCCACTGGTACTCTCGCAGAGATGCGAAAGTCTCTTCAAGATCGGCGATGAGCGTGTCTGAGTTCCTAGTCTTGACGACCACGTCATCCATGTAGGCTTCGACGTTCTTATTGAGTTGCTCCTTGAAGCAGGCCTGGATAGCTCGCTGACAGGTAGCGCTGGCGTTCTTTAACCTGAATGACATCGTCGTTTAGCAGTAGGCGCCGAATGGGGTGATGAATGCAGTCTTCTCCTGGTCTTCTTCCTTGATTGCGATCTGGTGGTACCCTGAGTAGCAGTCGAGGAAGCAGAGCAAGTCACAGCCCGCCGTGGAGTCGATGACTTGATCAATCCGCGGCAACCCGAAGGGGTCCTTGGGGCAATGCTTGTTGAGCTCGGTGTAGTCAACGCACATTCTCCACTCGTTAGTGTTCTTCTTGCGGACGAGGATGGGGTCGGCGAGCCATTCAGGATGGAAGACTTCTCTGATAAAGCCAGCCGCAAGTAGTTTAGCGAGTTCCTTCTTGATGGCGTCCCGTTGGTCGTCAGCGAAACGGCGAAGATGTTGTCACTTGGGGTAGCTTTAGGATCGACGTTGAGTGAGTGCTCGATCAGCCTACTGGGCACACCTGGCACGTCCGCTGGCTTCCACACGAAGATGTCTCGGTTAGCCCGAAGGAAACTGACGAGTGTGTCTTCCTATTTGGGGTCGAACCCCACACCGATCATGGTAGTGTTGCTGCTGTCGCCGGTCCCGAGGTCGATGGCCTTCACCTATACTTCCTCTGTTGGATGAGGTTTGTTGGAGGTGTCGGTCTTCTCGGGTATCTCGAGTTCGATAGGAGCGAGCTTCTTTGATGTAGCGAAGATCTCCATCATCGCGTTGGGTACTTGATTAGTTGTTGCGAGCTCCACGGCTTCAATGTTGCAGTCGTAGGAAATCTTGTAGCGCGAGTACTCCGGCAGGACTTGACTTCTTGAGTACCAAGTACACGTAGTGGGGGATCACCATGAACTTGGCAAGAGCTGGTCTGCCGAGGATGGTGTGGTATGGAAGTCTCGAAGTCCACAACCTCGAACTTGATGTACTCGGTGCGGTAGTTCTCCCTTGTCCCGAATGTAACTGGCAGGACCATTGAGCCAAGTGGTATAGCCGCGTTGCCTGGGACGATGCCGTAGAAGGGTGACGTGCTCCTGGTGAGCATGCCGGTGATGTCGAGCTTCATCTTCTTCAAGGTCTTGGTGAACAGGATGTTAAGTCCGCTTCCACCATCGATGAGTACCTTGGTGAGTCTGGAGCCTGCGACTACTAGGTCCAGGACGAGTGGGAAACGTCCTGGCTCAGAGAAACTTGTCCATTGAACTACGCAGGAGAAGGTGATGGGTACCTCTGACCACTTGAGGGGTGTCGGTACCGCTGGTTTAATCTTTAAGAGTTTGCACAGAGTTAGCTTCTGCGCTCGCTTGGTGGGGATGCCACCGAAGAGGATGCTGACCGTCTTGTCGGGTTCTTGGAAGTTGCCGTTGCCTTCGTTGACTTTGGCTTTGCCCTTCTTGTCGTGAGGGTGACGTGGCTCAGGAGTCTCCTTGAGTGCCCGTCGAAGTTGGTAGCACTGTTCAGTAGTGTGGTTGCTATCCTGGTGCCACGAACACTTCTCTTTGAGCAATTCCTTGAAGCCGCCAGAGGTCTTCTTGCTGGTATCCTTTGCAGGGTGCTGAACAGCCGCGATGGTGTTGTCTGGCTTGCGCTTGCGGTTAGGACCCGAGTAGTTATTGTTGTTGTTGTTGTTGTTGCGACCCCTTGATCCTTGTTGTTGTTGCCGCCCGTATTGTTCTTGCTCTTGCCGCAATTGGAGTCGTACTTGGCATTGGCCTTGTCTTCCTCATCGGCCCATGAAGTGATCATGTCCTTGAGCTTGGTTATGGAACTTGGGCGGCGGCGACCGAAGTCTTCGAAGGTGCGACAGTGGTAGAGACCGTCTTGGAAGCAGTCGATGACTTCTTTGTCGGTGACGTCGACTATAGTCGCGCGCTTGTCGAAGAAATGGCGCATGCACTGGTGGAGCGTCTCGCCTTGCTCCTGCTTGACCATCGCCAGGTCCATGCGAGTCCCCGAGCGCCCCATGGCGCCCGCGAAGTTTCTGGTGAAATGTGCCTTCAGCTGGTCCCACTCATCGATCGAGTTCTTGTCGAGTGACTCGAGCCATGTGAGTGGAGCTTGGTCCAGGCAGAAGGGGAAGTAGAGGCACTTCGTATCATTGTTGCCACAAAAGTTCTCGATGGCCAAGGCATAGCACCTAAGCCACTGTACTGGGTCTTGCTTCGCGTCGTACTTGTTGATCCCGAGAGGCTTGAACTTCTAGGGAATTAGCAGAGTGCGAAGTCGGGAGGAGTAGGCGAGGAAGCCATCGCTGTCGCTGACGTCGGTAGTCTTCTTGGCGCGACGTATCTCATCGATCCTGTGGCGGGCATCGTAGCCGCCACGTTCGTTGCTGGTGGCGTGGCTGTTCGCGTGGCCTCGGCCTTCGCGATCGCCGCCGCCACCGCGTCTTCTGCCATCGCCGTGGGAGGAGCCACTGCTACTGCCGCTGCCGCCACCGCCGCTGCCGCTAGCGCCGCCTTGTGAAGGTCCTCCCCCGTAGCTCTAGAGCGATTGGGGGTCGGCTGGTGTTCGCTGCGAACGCGATTGGGTCTGACCTCTACCGGAGTGCGGCTGCGGCTGGTGGCTTCTTGGTTTGCGGCTCTGGCGATCCTGTAGTCGAGCCACATGAAGTAGGCATCCTCCGTGAGTCTGGCTATGAGGTCACCCGCACGATGCCCCCGAACTGCTCGCCCTATCCTGTTGATGGACATAAGGCATTGCTCAGGGGTAGTGTGGTTCCGGTTGGAGATTTCGTCTAGAGCGTTGTTGAGGTTGCGGATGGGTAGGACCTCCCGAAGCTGCCGGTGTCGATCTGCTCGCTTCTTGTTGTGGTTATGCCGGGCATTCTTGGCCTCAATAGTCTCGCCCAGGGGTGCGTTGGCTGATTCTTCATCATCTGAGATGTCGTCGAGGTACCGATCAACTCGGGCCTCTAAAGTGCCGGCTTCAGCAGTTGTCACGAATACCTCATTGTCGGGTGTGCAGAAGCCAGAGTCAGTAGTTGCCACCTCGGTTGGTGAGCACTCCTCTGCTATGGGAGTCAGAGGTGTTTCTTCCTGGAAGGGGAGTGTCTCGAGGTAGGTGATGCAGCGTGAGTTGTTGTCGGTCAGGTCTGCGGGCTTCTGGTCGGGCCTGTAGACGAATCTACCGGATGGAGTAGACGTGATGACCAAGCCAACGGCAGGACCTGACAACGGCTCCTTAGTAGAGTTGAGCTCGGACTCGGGCTCGATCGGATCCAATCCGAAGTTGAACTCGTAGGAGGAGTCCGAGTTGTAGTTGGGGACGGCGCTGGAGTCCGAGGAGTACTCGGAGGCGACCTCCTTGCCGGCCCGACGCGGGATGAGCGCATCCGCATAGACCGCGCTGGCGCTGCGGAGGCCGTACGGGAAGTGCTCGTGGGGGAAGACCGGTCCACACGATGGCTCCGGAGCTAGCGCCGTCAGCGGTGCAGACCCAGGAGCCGAAGACGAAGGTGTCACTGCGGTTGAAGGCGGCGGTTGGCTTGATGACGATTGAAGCTATCGAGTTCGCCATGAGATGTTCGGCGAGATCCCCTACCTGGCACGCCAGCTCTCGGTGTTTTAGACCGGCAACCTACCAAGGGGAGTACCTGAGGTAGATGTTTGTGGCCTCGCCGAGATTGAGAACTCGAAGAAGAGACACGTGGTACATAAATTAGACAGGTTCGGGCCGCGAGGTGCGTAATACCCTACGTCTTGTATGCTGTGTAGCTCTGGATTGATTGGGTGTTGTTACAAGATGATGCGGATAGATAGATAGGGGGTCCCTACCTCACCTTATATCGTCCGGGAGGCAGGGTTACAAGTCAGTTTAGAGAGGAGAGTACTAGTTGTACACGGCTAGGAGTACTCTACATGGATCCGGACATGTCTAGTTTCCTAACTGAGTACTAGCCCTCTGGTTGCTTTGTGCTCCACGCCGTCTTGCACCGTGTAGCCCAAGTCGAGTAGTCCCGGGGCCCCACATAGTAGTCGGTTCCAGTACCCGCCTGGGTAGTGGGCCCTGGGATGTCCATATGACACGAGCCCCGACCGCCTTTCGGCCATTGGCCAGAGCAGCGGCGAGCCTTATGGGCTAAGCTTCGCCCTGCGTCTGTCCCTCCCCTTCTATAAAAGGAGGCACAATGCTCCCCTCGCGCACACGTAGCTCCGCCGGTCGCCATTGACGCCGCTGTAGCCGAGCTCACCCACCTGTGCCTTACCGCCATCGTCCAAGCACTCCTAGACCTCCGCCATATCTCACTGCAGCTCCCCGAGCCACTCTTCACCATGAATTGCCGTTGCCCACGCCGGAGTTGGAGCAGAGGCGGACTGCGTCGCCCCTGTCTCGCCGCCGGCCATCGCCGGAGCTTTCTCCGAGCCTCCCGCCGCCGGCAATCGAACCATGGTGAGCTTCTTGTCGGCCCCGTGTCACTCCCCGACCGATTATGGCTGGCTATCACCGCCGGCGAGCCTCCCCTGTGTCGCCAAGCGCACGGATGTGAGGATTGAACTCTTTCCAGGGACTTAGTTGTGAACCTGAGGGCATGGTTGTGAAGTCTAGATTCTTTCTAAGGACCTCGCTGCAAATAGATTCTTCCAGTTTTGGTTCAAAAAGCTGAAACTTGTAAAATGCCTAGAAAATCGTAAAAAATCAGAAAAATGCAACTAAATATGTTTTGGAATCCTTGTGCTGAGTACTACCTTTTCTAGAAGAGCTGTATAGTGTTTTTCTGTTTAGTTTTTGAATTAAATTTGAATCTGTTTTTGAGATAGATTTGATGTAGTTTAAAATATACAACTGCTCCAGCTCTGATTTTTGGATATGTTTCTCGTCATGTCATAACTAGGCTCTGCATGAAAAATGGCACATATTGATGGGGTAGATCTTTAGTTATGATTTATTTCTTATTTATGATAAATTTGTTTTGATGCTTTTGATAGCCCTTTATATATAAATGTTGTAGCTCATATTTGGCACTTGGCTTTGTCATGCTTTGATGCACCTCAGAAAAATAGGATGCAATTTTATGACCTGTTTTAATATCTGTTTTTGATTTATGCATGCTTAACTTGTTAAATGCATAGTTTAAATTTTGTTCAGGATCAGAGCTTGCATTTTGGTGTGCGCTCTGTTTATGCTGTGCTAGGCTTGTACTAGAAAGTTCAGCCCTGAATTCCTTATGGTTTGCTCTGAATAATTTCTGTTTGGTAAATTAGGCTGAAATTTGTTATTTTTCTATAAATTAATCTATATAGCTTCTGGAGCTAAATTTTGGTGTGAAGTTGTGTTTTTGTCATATCTGCATGTGTACCATTTATAGGACCAGTGCATGTGTAGATTCTGCAGAATAAATTTATCTTGATTTTGGTTGCTTCCTCTTGTTGTATTTTGCATGCCTAGTATATAGATTTGTTTGTGGTGAGTTTCACTCCGTAAATCTGTGGTCGAAACATGAGCTTGTATAAAATATACTCATGTTTGTTTGATGCACGGTTTATAAGTTTTCATAGATGTGCACACAATCACCATCAAAGGAACTGACACCTTTTTCTTTAATAAAGATATGTTGCTTAAGGTTTTATCAAGGTGTATATGGCCAACCATACACCATGAGCTTTACCTTAGTTTTCAGAAATGTAATCTTGTTGAGATTCACCAAATAATGTTGCATATGCATGCTTCGTGTAGAACTCCCCGACGGTAGCTACGCTCTCGTTCCCGTTGGTGACGAGGAACGATCCGAAGGAGAGTTGAACTAGTTGGAGGTGAATCAAGACCCGGACTGCTTAACAAACTGGCTATTATGATCCCTAATGATGGAATAGATGGATAATATTTATGTTTGCTTAATTGCATGTACAACTGCTTGTTTAGCACAGATGCTTACCTAGAATGATTAATAAACTAGAACTGGAGCTAAATTGTTTGAAAGTAAGGACCTACTCTTTGTTGCTTTTCAGCAAAAGAACCCACTGGCCAAAAAGCCTTTTGAGGACCGAAGCGTCCGAAGACCGGTGGATGGTCGCTCCTTGGTGTGATGAGTGATTGACAACGTGGTGTGGACTGACTCTTGGCTAAGTATTACAAGTGTAGGTTGCGGCTTGATTTGCATTGGTACAGGTGAAGAGAGGGCGCGTAAGGTCTTAGCCTTGCGGGGCCTCCGAGGAGTGGAGAGACAAGTAGGATTGACTCAATGGACCCGGTGGCCGAACAGGATCAAGTGCGGATTGCATGGTTGTTGACGGTCCTTACAACAAGGATTCGACCGTCAAAACCTCGGGTTCGAGAGGAGTATATGACAAGTTTCATGCACATTTTTAGTACTAATAAAGTTTCACGAGTTGTGTTGTGATTTTCTTGGGCAGGTACACATTTTGGGAGAAATTGGAACCAACGTGCCACACAGGCTAGGCACGGCCGAACCACCAGGCACGGCCGACCCTGCAGGTGCGGCCGGCCTGGCAGGTGCGGCCGGCCCTACAGGTGCGGCCGGCCCTGCTAGGTGCAGTCGGCCCTGCCCCGTGGCTCGTGCCTGGTCCAATGCACCTCCTCTCCCCCGAGCACAACTTGGATGAACGAGATCCACCAAGGAAACATCGGTTTGATCGAATGGAGGAGGTTAGGATCACTTGGATCAATGGGTCCACTTGTCTGGCCGATCAACCGCCACAACCGTCATTCCAAGGCAATCCTAGGCGTCCCTGAGCGAAGGCGGTTCATCACACGGCACGGAGGAGGGCCGGCCGCACCTAGAGGGCCGGCCGCACCTCCCAACCGACGTGCCGGCCGAAACCGACCCAAGGAACCGACCCTCAACCGCCTCAGGAGCAGTGATCAGGGGCGTCCAAGGCGAGAGGCGGTGGATCACAGGGCCGGCCGCACCCTTTGATCCGGCCGCACCTATGATTTTGGGCCCACGCACCCAACCGACCTCCCTTGCCTATAAAAGGCACCTCACACTCACTGGATTGGACACACGACGCAGGAGCATCTCCATTTCCCTCTTTTGTTCACTTAGAGTAGGATTAGTGTAGCTTGGGAATTAGAGTCGAGTCGAGCTAGTCTCGGGGTTCCGGAGGAGTCTTCTTCAGAGTTCCGGTACTACTCTTGTATCCTTTCTTTGTTTAGACTCAAGGACAATTCAAGTTATCTTTCTATCTTACCTTTCGAGTCAATTACATTTAGCTTTTACTTTGCTCTAGAAGCTTTATTCTTGGTTTAGACTAAAGTTAGTTTAGTCTTGGTTAGCATAGCTCTCTTGAACCCTATAGTGTTGTGGTCGTTCTTCGCTTGATCTCCGGTGTTTCACGGGAGAGAGAGACCTTCCTTCGTGATATCCGGGGAAAGGTTCTTTGGTTTGTTGTGAGTGCGGTGCTCAGAGCTTACCTTAGTCTTAGATTGGTGTCCCGTTCAACGGAATAGTTGTGGTACCCTAAGGAGGTGACAGCTCCGGACGGGCTCTGTAGTCCACCACGTTAGTGCGGGCCGGTAGGATTCAGCGTGTCGTCGTTCTCCCTTCTCATCCCAGTCTGAGAGCGCGACTTTGCATGCCCCTGCAGCACTAGAAAAGCTTGTTGAGTTTAGCTTGCCTTGGTTATCCTTTGCCTTAGTTCTTTACCTAGAGTTGACAAGAATAGATAGATTGTGTTAGGATCCTTTCTTGTCTCGTTGTCCTCCCAACTCGCTAGATCCTCTCTAGTCTTTTATCAAGATCTCCTTGCGTGTGTCAAGTTATCCCCGAATATCTTTATTCGTTACCCCTGCTATAGCTCTTTACCAAGTCTTGTCTTTCTCCACCGTTTATTCGATCATCTTTGCCGTAGTGCCTCCCTTGGGAAAATATAAATACAATAACCTGAATACCACCGGGTGAAGTGCTACAATGGTAATCTGTGCGCTTGCGGACCTTTCTGTAATCGTGTGTTTTACCACCAAACGTTCCCTAGCCCCGTTACTAGAGGTGCGAACCCGGTAGCGACGCTTGCGAGTGCCAACAAGCATTCCTGGCGCCGTCACCGTAGTGCAACCTTAGTGGTGAGGCTAAGGAGCGTCAACAATGGTGGCAAGAAAAGCAAGACGAAGTCGTCGACTGGAGCCGGTGCAGGGTAGCGGCTCATGACCGGAGTCTGCACGCGGGGTTTGCGGTTGTTCACCACAAAACCGTCGGGTTACTTGGTTGAGCCACAAAACCAAGACTGGAGACTCGGCGGGCGGAGATGGGATCCGGACGCGCCGAGAAGCTTCGATGCCAGGGGACACACGGCGGGATTGCAGGGCTTGTGTCGGGAGGACGCGGACTGCAGTGAAGGCGTGGCCTCCCGATGAAGAGGAGTGCTACTTGACCATATTTCCCCTGAGGGGTGTGTATCTCATTTTAAGTTCTAGGGGTAGCTTGGTCATTTGCCTAACCCGGAGAGACTTCATATATAAAGCTCTAGGGTTTCAGGGCAACTCATCCAAATAGGCTGCTCATCATTTCCCTGCTGTTTAGGCTTAGATTTTCTTCACCGTTTTGTAGAGAATCTGACCTCCGAGTGTATGGAAGCATTCATGGTTGCGTCGATTTCCTTCTTGTGGCTCGAGTGATTTTTGTGTCTTTTTCGGGCTATTTTTGTTGGATTTTCGTGCATGGCTTTACCCTTCGATTCTGAGGTGTTTGGGTTCAGATTTCTTTGTGGGGATCATGGATAGATGTCTTGTGCATCTTTGTGCTAGATCTTGACCCCTCAAACTCCAGATTCGGCCTCCGATTGAAGGATTTCGGTTGGGACCCTAGCTTTTTGTGTGAGCTCGGTAGAATCTCGATTCCTCTCGATTCAGTGGGTTTGAGGCTACAAATTCGTAGGTATAGCTTCTCTTAGAAATGCTTCATCTTCACATATGATCTGGTAGCAATCCCTTGGTTGATTCGGGAGATCGGGCAAAGGGGAGGTGGTGTTGACTTTGAGCAACTCAGGCTCGAGCTGCTCTGTCCACACCTGGCGGACCGTCCGCGCGTGGTTGGCGGACCATTCGTGAGGACTTGAGTTCGTCGTGTGTTCTTCAGTTCGTGAGCACGAGACGTTACGATCCGCGGAGAGTCAAGGGTTTGGTTGCGTGGTGTTTACGGACCGTCCGCCAGCTGCTCTCAGACTGTCCGAGTGGGACGGGTTGTCCGCGGACCGTCCGTGGGTAGGGTACGGACCATCTATTTTTTGCCGGTGCATACTGGTGGTTCGGGACGTTTTTGCAGACTGTCCACCGTGGTCCTACGGTCCGTCCGCACGGAGCTCGCGGGCTGTCCACCCGGTCACCACGGACCGTCCGCCCAGGGCTTCGCAGTTTGCCAAAGTCTTTAGCTTCTTGAGTTGTGCTTCCGTTTTGGGTTGTGTCAGGACTTGTTCCTAGGGTTGGAAGGTCCGTTGTGACTACACGACCTTAGCAAGCTCGTGTGGGAATCCTTGGTTGTGAGTTTGGGGCATAGTCGAGTTCGACTCTTCGGAGAAGAGTTTTTATCGGCTCCCATTCACTCCCCCCTCTCTGGTCGCCTAATAGGTCCTTCAAATGGTATCAGAGCTGGCTACGGATCTTCGTGATTCTAACCATTCTAAGATCCAAAGATGGCATACCAAGAACGGGGTTTGGGTCCTCCACACTTTGATGGTAAGAACTACCAGATGTGGCAGAGGCGGATGGCTACTTTCCTTCATGGCAAGGATTAGATCCTTTGGGATGTTACGATGAACACAGCGTATGTTCATCCGATTAACTTCCTTGCTCCAGGATCGAGGGACATGCACGACGCCAACAACAAGGCGGTCGACTACTTGTTTCGTGCTCTGTGTCAATCTGAATTCGATCTGGTTCAGACAGAGGACTTGGCTTGTAGGATTTGGGAGCAGCTGAAGAATGCTCACGCTGGGAACGCTCAGGTTCAGGCCCGTTTGTTTGCGACCTACCGTAGAGAGTACGAGAACTTCACTCATCTCCCAGTGAGTCCATACACACCATGTTCCAGCGGTTCACTGTGATTGGAACAACATGAGAGCTAATGTGGCCGCGCTCCCGTACGATGATCGTGACAGGGCTGTGAAGCTCCTGCACTCACTGGATCGTACCGTGTGGAGTGAGAAGGTCGAGGCTATTCTGGAGTCGGAGAAGTGTGAGACGCTCACGGTGGACAAGCTATTTTCCAAGCTCAAGTCGTCCGAGGTGGACCGTGGGGTGCGAGCAAGGATTGAGAACCCGACTGACCCTCATAGTCTGGCTCTTGTTTCTGGACCAAGGACTAACAACAACCTGTCTTCGAGACAATTTTCTTTGTCTTGTCTTGTGTCCATGCCAGATGAGGAGTTCGATGTGCTAGGCGAGGAAGATATCGCATTGCTGAGCAGGCGGTTCGAGCGCATGTACATGAACCGGAAGAACGCTCGGAGGAGCTCAGGCATGTGCTACCAGTGCGGGAAGCATGGGCACTTTATCGCTGAGTGCCCGGAGGCCATGGAGGTCAAGCCCGAGCACAAGCACCGTCCGAGGGCCGACCACAAGCACCGCTCGAGGGATAACCACAAGGGCAAGAACATGTCTGAGCAGAGGCCGAGGAAGAGTGGCGGTCACAAGAAGAAGGAGCATGCGATGGTTGCCAGAGTGAGCGACATCGACCCAAGTCCCTGCTACTCTTCATCGAGCTCAAGTGATGAAGAAGAGAACCGGCACAAGGGCAAGAGGTCAAGCAAGAACATCAAGAGCTCGTGCTTCGCCGCCCAAGGCTTTTGCGGCATGGCACACAGCTCCGGGAGCAAGAAGAGCAACAAGGATGACTCGGACTCCGATTCCGAGGATGAGGTAAACAATGATCCTGCCTTCTTGGTAGAGTAGAATGCTAGGTTGAATGAATTGCTTGACAACTGTGATGATGTGCTTAGAAAGACCAACAAGGAGAAGAGGGATTATAGGTCTTTGCTTGGAGAGGCTAAGGAGAAGGTGGTTGAGCTAGAGTCTTTGCTTGTTGATGCTAGGGCTCAAATAGATTCTCTGAAGTCTCCTCCTATTGTGTCCGATGAACCTGAATACACTAATTGTTCTACTTTCCTTGGTGATTTGACTGTGCTTAAGGAAAAGTATGCCTCAAAGGTTGAGGAACTAGATGTGCTTAGGGTTGAGCTAGATGAGATGAAATCTAGGCCCTCCTTGCACTACAAGAAAAACAACGACTAGTGACGCAAAAAAGGCCGTTTCTCGTCATAAACCGCGATTAATGACGCCAATTGTTACGAAAATGCTTCGTCATTAATTGAGCGTCACAAACCGCAATTAATGATAAGACCCTATTTCGTGGCGTCATGAGTTTAATGACGCGTATAAATTCGTAACACTAAGGCGTCATAAGGTACTTGCCACGTCGGACCAAAATCTGACGTGGCACGGCGTTTTGTGTAAGTGAATTCAGCCCATATTTTGTTGGGCCAAACCCCAAATTTCTTGTTGTCATAGATTGAATTTGACCCACTTAATGTTAAGCTAAGCCCAATGTTTCGGTCGTCATAAATTCGTTTTAGGCCTTATTAAGGTTGGATGGAGCCCAATATAGTTGGTGTCATAGATTGTTTAAGGCCTTATTATGGTTGGATGGAGCCCAACAATTGTTGTCATCATAGATACTTTTAGGCCTAATTCTTGTTGGACCGACCCAATAATCGAGGTCGTCATAGAATGTTTTAGGCCTGGTTTTAGTGTGATCGAGCCCAATAATTGCATTCGTCATTAATTTGTTTTGGGTCCAGTACTGGTTAGATCGAGTTCGATATTCGATGACGTCATAAAATGATAAAGGCCCAACTGATATTGGACCCAGCCCACCAATCGCTGACATCATTTTTGATACGGCCCATTTTATTAATAAATCATTTTTGAAGTCGTAAAAAAATAATGGGCCAAGGGGGCAAGCCCACATATTTTTCTCTGTTATTTTGGGCTGCACTCCAGGTAGCGCTTAATTAAATATAATTCAGTCTCATATTACATGTTAATCAATTCAGTAATTGACATCACAGATAATATTTCCATACCACTGATACAAATAAATGTTTCAGATCACACATGACACATTATTATCAATGAACACAGAACAACCACAAGCAGATTGTCAGTAGGAGCTCACAAACCAATACACATGATATCTCCATGCTCACAAATAAAGTTGGTCTTGAAATAGAACCCACTAAGATAAGAAAGCTCAGTACTCACAAACCAGCAACACTAGCTGGGAGGACACAAGCAGAAGACTAAGAAACACAGTGGCCTTACCCAAGGCGCGAGCTTAACAGTTAACGAAGGAGGGTCTCAGTAGTTTCTATTTCTTTCTTCAACCTCTCAATCTCATCAGTCTGCACTTTCATTGCTACATCTGATGCTTCTGCCTTGATCTTCAAGTCTTTAAAAACTTGGTCCTATTCAACAAAGATTTCACCAAGGTCAGCAGCTGCATCTAGCCCTCCCAACAGAACTTTAGGTCATGAGCATGTAGCGAAAGCCTGATAATCTCGAGGCATGTAATCAATGAATGGCTTTGACTTCACAATGGAGGGACAAGAATTTGATATTTGAATGGCAAGGATTGTCCTCAACATTTGAGCCTAAAAATGAAAGGAGAAGTCAAACTTGAACCTTAAACAAAGCAAGCAAATAAAATTAAGAATAATCCTAAGAATAAAGTAGTAGGATAATCATGCATTCTGTTACATACCACGACATGTGATTGAATCTTAGCAATGGAGGAGTGGGATGCTAGGCCCTGCACAATAAGTTACAAATCAGGAACTGGATCTAGAGCGGTCAAGGTAATAGAAGGATCTGAAATTTAAGACAATAAACAAAGTAAATTACTTTCTAAGCATGGCTCATCTATTAAGTTGTTTTACAAATCAGTAACTGCATCTAGAGCAGCCAAGGTAAGAGAAGAATCTCTAATCTAACACAATACACGAAGCAATTTACTTTCAACGCATGGCTCTTCGATTAACTTGTGTTACAAATCAGTGATTGGATCTAGAGCAGCAAAGTTAAGAGAAGAATCTCAGAACTAACACAATACATGAAGCAATTTACTTTCTAAGCCAATGAAAATACTACTAGGGGACTAGAAAGAAAAGGAAATGAGATTCTCACTTGTGAAGCTCCAAGATTCAGGGGCCCATGATTGAGGGGGCATCGGGAGCCGGTACTTGCACCGTATCCTCGCTCAACTGCTCAACTTGGCCAGCACAGCAGATGCAAGCAGAACACCGATATCTGCCGCCCACCATCTCGCTGAGTAGAGTATTTATTATTTCGGGGCAGAGAGGGAATACAGAATTTGAAAATCCCGCTTTCGACTTCCTGACCGTGAAATGAAAATTTGGTAAGCTGCACTTGCTTCGGGGCCACTGACAAGTGAAGCCGTGCAATCGCGGCCGCATATTGTCAGCGAGATCGGGTGGGATTCCGGTGGCGTACAATATAGGCGGGAGACGGATATCTGGAAGAGGCCCACGCTTCAGTGAAGCTGGGTGCGTTTCCAGTCGAAGATCACAAAGCCTAACAGCTGCTTCTACCACTACAACGCCTACACATCTATTTTTTTAAGTCATACAGATATAAGGATCTTCCTTCTGCGTTCTTATCCGGACCAAAGCACACTCGTGTACCCACCAAATATTTCGCATGCCTACCGGGGAAAAAGCCTGCATATTCCGCCCTATACTTTGACAGGATTCCTGAGTAGTGTAGGCCTTCGTATTCCGAGCATCCCATGTATTTCATGGCTACTGTAATCCTGTGAGGCATGCTCTGCCATGAGGTGCACGCTGCTTTATTATCAGTCATGGTTCGATAAATAGGCGTGCCCCCAAGGCCTTTGCTCATCGCCTCTTCATCCTCCACGCATTGTGCTAGCAGACCTCTCTATTTGGTTTTGCACGCTGTGAAAAGAGGTAAGCTGTTAGCTTCCGCGTCGTGTTTTTACAGGTTACAGTCATTGTTTCTGGTCAGTGCTTATCATGTTTACGTTGTTGGTGAGTGTGTAGGAGGATGGCTTCTGATGCGAATGGAGGAACCGCCAACTTCCATGTTGTGCTACCTCCGCAGATGCCAGGATACATTGATCCATATGATCTGTACGACATGGACGAAGTGGACGAGGAAGAAACGGAGGAGATGAAGAAAGATGCTTTGGCTTGGATGCAGGAGCAGGGTTACACTCGTGTGCTTCGCCATGGTCGCTGTGTGTGCCCGTAGTGCAATCCTGCTCACCGGCAGTGGGGTTTTCGTGACATCCTACACCATGCTTCTGGCATTGGTCGCCCGGGACGTACCATGAAGTCGAGGGGTAGGCATCATGCATTGGAGGAATATCTCCGCACAGATCCTCGTTATGCTACATTCCATCGTGCATTAGGTATAGAGGGATAGGCGTGTGTCGTATCCATCTTCATGACCTTGTTTGTTGTCTTCCTCGTTGCCAAGTCCGAAGATTTCATTGTTGGGTGTGTATTTGTGCGCGCCTGTGCCAGTGCCACTGTACGGGTGTAGGTTTATGGGGATGTATCATGTATGTGCACATTTAAGTTGAATAATTTGGGCAAGGTGTCCATCATTTACGTTCTGTATATTCTTGGCAAAACAGTGAATTTAGTCAAACGGTAAATTTGGAAAATCGGTCATCATTTATCTGTGTATCTGCAATGCGGTGTGGTGGGATAAGAATAAAATATCACATGACAAGACATTACATCTCAGACTATGGCAACGCATCATGACCAGGGAAATCCACTAAAGCAAAGAAGGTGATCATGGAAAAGAAGAACACCCATGTTCTTCATGGATAACAGGGGATACAGGAGATTTTCCTACCACAACAAGATTCACAGAGCAGGAAAATAGGGGATCGATCTTTTCCATCCAAAAGAAAACATACCATTGATCTTTCCATCCACAAGACCACCTATTTGAACATGAAAAAGAAAACTCAAATCCGAGTAATCTAAGACGACTTCTCCGAGGAGTTCCCCGATGACTCTAGCATCGAGGGAGCTTCATTGGCTTGGGAAGCCACGAGACCGGGATTGGCATGGCCGGCATTTGAAGGACCAGCGCCGACGTCCATCTTCTTCTTGGTCCTCTTCGAGTCCACCTCCTCCTCCTCCTCCGCACCCTTCTTCTTCTTCGCCGATGGAATGTCCTTGAACGAATCAAGCTTACCGGCCTTGTCTTCCTTCAAAAGCTACCTCACAAACGCCTCCGTCTGTTGATTCCTCTTATTGGCCTCCACCTGCTTCCTCTTCTTGGCCGCCAATCGCTTCTTCTCAATGGCCGCCCACGTCTCTTCCTCTTCCTCTACATCCTCTTCCACGTAGTCGTACTCGTCCTCACTGTCCTCGCTCTCCTGCCTTTCCATGTCTTCTACATCAGATTCACTTAAGGAGGGCTCAGATGGCTCGCATGCGCTTGGTTGGGGGGAGTCGGGTGGTGTCTCGATGGAGGAGGGGTTGAAAGGGAACGGGGAGGAGGGAAGTCGAATCGGAGAAGAAGGCATGGTGGTTGTGGTTTTCTGGAGGAAGTGAGTTTGAGACAAGGCAATGGAGGGAGTTGGGAGAGTCCGGTATATTAATAGATCTCAGTTTCAGGGAAAGTCGGGGTGTCTCTTCGGGAGTTGTATCACGCTAATGCAAGGAGGCGCCTCGATCTCTAATAATGTAACAGTCTTTTGCAAAGAAAAGAACTATGTAAATTTGTAATCTCAGTGAATTTGGAGAGATGAACTGTTTACTGCCATTAAACTAGATGTTCGGGTTTGGGATAAATTAACAGACCGGATGTTTCGGTCTAGAAAAATATACAGAAAGGACAAATATTTCCGGACCTGTAAAAGATGCTTGTTTTGATTTTGGGCAAAGGTGATCTATGATTTCATAGTTTATGAGAGCGATAAAATAGGATAACATTTATAGGGAGACAAGGAAGAGAGATGGTCAGGGAAACAAAGCAGAAACAACTTCAAACAAGGGGATTGATCAACAAACAAACAATAACCAAAATCACAAACATGGTTTGGGTTTGGGATGCATTAGCATTTCGGATGTTTGGCAATAACCGGATGCTTGTTTTGAATTTGGTCAAGGTGAGCAACGATCACATTGCTATTTCTTATTAATCGTGCATTATTGATCTTCAACCTCTCCAAATCATGTGTCACGCTAGGAAACACGATCATGTAAGTACAATAAGAGCAGATGTTCTTGTCTACGAAACACGAATAAGCCGAACAAACATGAGACCATGTTTCATGGAAATGTAAAGTTACTAATTAACATCACAATGTCCACATACATAAGAGAATGTTCCCACGAAATCTAAAGATACTAATTAACATCACAGATAACATATTGGCATTGGTCTTCCACTGGCATGGCTCGCTGACTCCATCTACATCCATCCCTCGTTTCTGGCCAGGACGCGGTGGCGGCTCCACTTCTTCATGTTGTACTCCCTCATGGCCTCAGACCTGGCCATCCCAATGATGTGGTCCTTGATCTCCTTCAGGTTCCTCCACCGGTGCATACAGTTGGGGCAGACAAGGCACCCGTAGGTGTTGGTAGTGCGCCGTAAGACGCGCAGAGCAAAGGTCTTAAGATGGTCTATGTCAGTTTGGGTGTCGGAGTTGGAGTCGGAATTGGAGTCGGAGTCCAACTTTGCAAGTGGTGGAGGAGGCTGGGAATCCGCCGGTGACGTACCAGCGGCTCCGAGCATTGGCGGGTCGACGTTGGCGGCATCGCAGCGGGGCAGCTCCGTGCCGTGGAATTGACGCCCTTGCCACTCTGAGTAGGCGCAGATGAAGTGGAGGCCGCGCGGTGACGGCTAGGACCCGGATTCGGTTCTTTAGGAGGCAGTGGGCGAGAGGCTGGCAACACCGCCGAACCGACGAGCAGGGCGGGTATGGCCATGTGCCTGAGCTCTCTGTGTTTGGGGGAGACTGATTGCTTCATTGAGTCGAACAGGCAGTAGGACTGAAACGCGAGTGTTTGGGAAGAGAACTATGGGTAGAGTGGTTCGAAACTGGAGAGGACGCCGATTGTGGTAGGAATACAATGGCAAGCTTCCATGAGAAGTTGTGCAAGCTTATGTGACAAGCTAAGCAACGGGCCTCTAGATCGAGTGGCTGCTATTCATCTTCAAGCTTTCAGTGGCTGACATGTGGGTACCATCTGGGTATACCCACACGTCCCTAACCTCTTGATGATGGCAACCACCTTCCATGGGGCGTTGTGGCAAGCTTGCATGGGAAATTAGGCAACAGGCGCCTCGTCCTGTCGAGGAAGGCTACGGCCGGATGTTACTAAAAAGAAAAGGTGACCAGACCGGACTAAATTCAATGTTGATTTTGTGGGCAAAATAGGAAGACAACGACCGGATCTTACTGATCAGCAAAAGTGACCGAATCGGACTAAATGGTTCGTTGAATTGTTATTAGAAAAATACGATCACATTATTCGAATAAACATCCATCCAAAGTAGGAAACAGAGTCCATTCTAAAATGACTAATTAAACTTCACAATTTCCACATACATAAGACAATGTTCCAACGAAATCTAACGATACTAATTAACAGCACTTATAACATAACATCACAAAGTTCACATACATAAGACAATGTTCCAACGAAATCTAAAGATACTAATTAACATCATAGATAACATAACAGCATAGATCTTCCACCGGTGGTGTGCACATGAATCTTGATCATGAAGGCATGGAAAGAATTCTCGCAAGGGTCACAGAATTTGACAAAGCTCAATGTAACAACAAGCAGCATATGGGTATAAGGTTTTCAAATAAAAAACATCATATGGCTTTGATAGGACTGGGACATATCAAAGAGGAGCTTTTCAAAGGGTTTTATGATTTTTCAAATAAAATTCCCAAGCACTCAAACATAAAGAGCGAAGATCATATCATCAAACCATATCACAAACGTCAACTACTTAGATAAGCATGAGTTCCCTAATGATATTTGTTCACAAGCGTCAAGATGATAAGTAAGGAATAAAACATATGCAAGCCAATCATAGGAAACATGTAGAGCCAGCATAGCACAAACCACTGAGTTGATATAAAGGATATGAATTGAAATTCAATCAAACTCATGGATAACGGAGAGTGAGGTAGAGGGTGCACATACCATCGCTTCTGAAGGATAAGAGTTCAAGGGAGACCAGTGGTGATCCGACTGACCCGAAGGCAGCCGGTCACTCCAGTTTACCTTGCTCTTGTCATGAGGGCGTAGTCGATGTTGTGCAGCTCCTGTGTGGGAGTTCTCGAGTGGATATGTCGATGATGAGCTCGCGAGAACTCCCCCACACTAGTGGTTGAACGGGTGTTGTTCTTCGAACAAGTGAGAACAAAAGATGGACTCTATTGGTTCGAGAACCGTAGAGCCTTTATTTGAAAGCAAATGTTCTTGGGTTTTTTTTATCGTCACCATGTCATTTGCTCAAACAAGGCTAGATCAATATTGCACTCCATAAATAAAGAAAGTATACCTGAGACCTTTACGGGGTCAAATGTTCCTCCTTCATATTGTGCAAAATAGATCTGGCACCTTAACTTACCTTCCCAATCGATATAGCTCAACGACTTACCCTTTTGAATTTTGTGATTTCCTGCAGGGGTTAGTCCACATACATGCAACCAAGATCTTGTGAAAGCATAACTCTATGGTTCATCAATCAAACTTGACACCATGTCTAGTTTGGTTGAAGAAGGCATTTTAACCTAAGCACCACGCTTAATTTAAATGGCCTATGAATGTATGATGCCTAGAACACTCAAACCAGAACATACGAGCAAAGATAAAGGAAGCATGTAAACATAATCAAGCTATACATCAAAGGGGCATAAGTATGAGCAAAGACGGTGAACCTCGGGCAACCTCCTGAAAGGGCTTTGTTTAAATTCAAAAGCAGGACTTACCTAGCTAGTGGGCAAGATGCAAGAGCTTACATCATCTTCACACCATGATAAGATTTGGTAGAGGAGGAACTTTACTCAGGATGCTCACATACCTCCCCCACACTTGAAGTTCACATTGCTAGGCAACAAAACTCAAGTGTGTGGAGATCAAGCTTCCTTTTGCAAATATCCCCTCGCCGAAACTTACCAAGATACTACAGCTGATGTAACTCACATGTTATTGGGCATCAATTGATCGTCGTTCTTTTCAATCTCCACCTGAAAGGTTAGTGACCAAAAATACCCGAAGGACAACTTATGCCAAAAACATGTTCTTGCTTTTATTTGAAAGGGAAATAAAACCTATGCTAATCCAGGCTATCTCCTGGTAGTGCTTTGTTTATTACGGTCGTAAGCTCGACCAGGGGAACTTTCTCTTGCAGCCACATTGGTGGTGTCCTTCCCATCTCACCACCAATCATCGATGAATCAGTGAAGCTCCAGCTGCAAGGTTAGTGCCATATACGAACACAAGTCCAAAAGGTAGCAAAAGCAGACATGATTATTCCAGGGAGGCTAAGACAGCTCCTGGGGCAATCACGAGACTCGAGAAGCTATAGCACCAGGGTGAACCTCGGAGACGGAAGGTTGAGCACTGAGGCTAGCGCTCTCGCAACTGATCTCCGACTGAACTCATCTCAGAAAAATACTCGGCCTCCAAAAGAGATAGAGTAGAAACTCGAACAGCCGGCGTACGTTCAGGAGCTAGAGTTCGGGTGAAGGGTGAGGTTAAACTCATCCTTCCTTAGGTAGATGGACCGATGTTCTCATCAAAACGATGAGCCATCCCAGGTCTAGGCTAAGCTTCCAATAGGAGGTTATGGATAAGCTGGAAAGTGCAACTCCCATTGGGTCATCGATCAAGTGAGGCATAAAGTATGAAGTTTAAGCTTCTCCTGACTGATTGGCATCGATCGATGGGCTTGAGATATGAAGTGAATGTACTACATTCGATTGGTAAATGATCGTGTTCCTTCGGTCTGACAAATGAATCCACTGGATTATAAAGCAGAGACCGATGTCTTGGTTTATACGAAACTTCAGTGCAAGGCACTTCAGCTCAAACCTCAACGTAGGAACATGATAGGCCAATCGTACTCTCCTTAGGAGATCATAACTAGGACCGAACAAGTCATCCTGGCCGATCGAGAATGATTCGTCCCTTCCTAATTACTCTCCATCCTCCCACGAGACAAGGCCTCGGGGAGAAGGTCTAAGAAGAGGTACAAGAGGGGAACCCAAGGGTAGACTCTGCGCTAAGCAATCTTTCCCTTAGATTCCTGCTAATCAGGAATGGTATCTTCAACCGGAACTTAAAGCCTCAGCTCGGCTGATGATGAGTCTAGGTGGCTCAACATTCCCTCTGACGGGCACCTCATCGACCAGGATGCAAAGGGAGCTGAAATCCCGGAGACATTCCACGATCTCTTTTCCCTCAACAGCGTCCAAGTGCACAGAGAGCCTTCAGAGAGAGCATTAAGTCGGATGGCATCGTCCTTTCGTAACCCATACCAGAAGCGCTGAAGTAGCTTCCAAACGGGAACGTGGAGAACTGGGCAATCTTCCACCAAAAGGTGAAGTGATCCCATACCATCCCTAGCAATTCCTCCTCACCTTGCTCGAGACTGAGAATCCTTATCCTCAACGAGACGACACATCGTAAATAACGATGTCCATCCCGTGCTCCCCCAGAGAGGGATAACGGGAAAGATTCCCTTTTCCGAGCATCTGATGATTCTTCGATTTCACTCAGAGTTTCAATTAGACACTCGTAGTCTCTCACATGATCGAGGGGGTTCTCATGAATTGACCCCGAGAAGGAAAGATCCTGAATTAGCTTCATGAGAGAGGGGTGAATCCGACAGCCAGATGAAAGAATGAGTTCTGAAAGGGTGGCTCTGAGGGTTCACTCCTCGAAGTTGGAAGGTGTTTACAAGGATAACCTTCCAAGGGTAGCAGGGGTAAAGGTAGAAGTAAAGAAAACGAAAAAGGATATCTCGAAGGGTAACGGGGGTAGAGGTAGAAGAAAACGAAAAAGATACATACGAGGACCACTAGGTTCGAAGATAGATACAGCAACCGTTCCCCGGCAACGGCGCCAGAAATGCTTGTTGGTATTTCTTAAGTCACTACTAGTTGTACACCTAGCGTGAGCGTAAGATCCACCTGGGTGTACCGACGGGTACGAAAGAATCCGCAAGCGCACGGAAATACCGCTGTAGCACTTCACCTCATGAGTATTCCAAAGGGTATCGAATCCAAGGAACGGTGTGTACTGCCTTCTATCCTAGAAGAACGGTCCAAGGACACCAAGCGCCTGCTAGGGTAGAGAGATGATGGGGTGCTCGGTTCTAGGGGAGTAAATCTGTAGGATCTCGCTTCGGACACCGGACCCTCCTGGCTATAACAGTCGGTTCACGGCAAATGGTCGCCTACACCTATATCCGAACGTGGGGGGTTCCAAAAGGGTCCAACGGCTGTCACCACTGTGGCCTACCCCAAGACAAACCGTGGGATACAGGGCATTCGAAGGATAACCGTAGTTCAGACACCATGTCTGCACCACCGATTACTACTATAGCACGGCTACGTATGTCGACCCGTAACAACACTATAGCACTCCGTATAAATACGGAGCGACGAACCCGCGAGTACGGCTATACCTCGTCCATCATTGACCCGAGGTGGCGCGAGGTCGAATGACTAAGCGCCAATGAATGTATTCCAACAAGATCTAACCTGATAACTCACACAAATGGAATGCAGAATTATTCATCTAGTCAACAAGATCAAAGGATCGTGTCACGAAGAACACGAGCCTCTCAATGATGAACAGATGAAGAACTCAAGAACATATCACCCATGCATGAATATCACTTTAGTCTAAACAGGAAATACAGAAATACTTACTTTGCTCTAAATGAAGAACAAAGAAGAACTCCTTCATCATCACCTCCACTTCCCTCTCTACCTAGCACTCACACACACACACCCTACATGGGGAATGAGAGGAGAGGAGAGTTGGATGTGTCTCTCATTCTAGCCCCTCCCCTCATATTTATAGGCTACAGAGGCTTGGGGGCTCATGCAGTAGCTTGGGACGCAGCTATTGGCGTGGTGACACCTGTCCTCGAAGAACCGGGCGAGAACCGGTCAGAACCGCAGAGAACCGGGGCATCCTATGCGTCTGGAAGCAAGAACCGGCACTAAAAATGGAGAACCGGGCGAACCAGGCCGGCCGACCGGGCCAAACCAGCGGGAACCCCGGCACCACCTCAGCCCGCTCCTCTCCGCGCGCGACACGTGGCCCACCGACCGCTCCTTCCCGCACACGCCTCTGCGCGCGTGAAGCCGCGCCAGGCGCGATCCGCGGCAGGGCCTGTGAGCCAATCAGCGGCTAGCGGCCAGCAACAGTGGCGATCCGTGGTGAGGCCCCCGCGCCAATCACTGGGCGACACGTGGCCGCCTGACCCCGCGCGCATGCGGCGCGCCGCGCCTGGGCGTTGACCCGGCCGGACGCTGTGCTGCGATGTGGGTCCCCAGGCCCGCGTGGGGTAGCCACTTAGAA
Organism: Cenchrus fungigraminus; assembly: GCA_036936925.1. Classification (NCBI taxonomy): domain Eukaryota; kingdom Viridiplantae; phylum Streptophyta; class Magnoliopsida; order Poales; family Poaceae; genus Cenchrus; species Cenchrus fungigraminus. The sequence goes on along the minus strand of CM072768.1, from coordinate 114,292,829 downwards.
GCTGACACGTGGTGTCCTCTGATGCGGTTGCACGGTACTGTAGCTTGCTGACGTCATCACTGCGTCACCTTTTGTCTATTTCACATCTTGTGCATACGAACTCCGATGTAGGCAAATAATATATCCATTTTGATTGTCTCGACGAGCCCGTCGCAATGGTGGAGTCCGATTTGTCATTTGGCACTGTTTCCAATGTCGCCCTATATAGGCCTTTGCTTTCTTGCTCTGTGAATACATTGTTTAACACGCATTTCCATGCATCCTGCAATAAAAGCTAGGAACACCAACACTTGTGGAAATTGTCAGTATAAACCCCTATTCTAGTGTTGATGATCACTTTTCACTTATTTTATGCAGGAGTTGACGGTGTAAAAGTGGTACTTAACAGCCGTCAACAACCTCGGACCTGACCCGGAGGAACTCCCGCCAGTCGTTGTATTCCGCGAACGCGCGGTCCACCGTCTCCCATGGGACCTCGGGCCGTTCCAGCCCGGTGCACCAATCTCCGAGGAAGCCGTCGTAGCCGGGCTGGCACGATGAGGACGCACCGGCCCCCTGCGGGCCCCCGGGCCACTCCTGCGGCGCCCCAGGCGCGAACCTGAGCGTGGCGTCCTCCCGCACTCCGTCGTCCTCCACCGGGGCCCCGTCCCGCGCGCGGGCCACATCCGCTCTGCTTGTTAGAGGGGCCTCACCCATCGAACCACCTCCCGTCCCGGACTTGGCCGCACGGGCCCACTCCTCCCCCCGCAGGACGCCCTGCGACGCCACCATCTGAAGGGGCGGCGCTGTCGCCGACCGCGGTGTCCACGCCGAGCGAGGCCGCATTGTGTGGACCGCGTCGCGCGCCCCCACCCTCAGCGCCTTGGTTGGTGCCAGCTCGGGTGCAATGGGGCCGCCAGTGCGGCTGGGAGAAAGGGAAAGGAGACATCAGGAACTCGATTGAGCGAAATCGGGCAAAATAAGTTCGATTCGATGCTTACCCTTCGAGGCCTGCGCGGACGGCACGCCCTCCGTGCCGTACGCGCCCCCCGCCGCAGTGCCCTCGCCAGCCGAAGCCGCACCCGCCGTGGAGGCAGGTGTGGTGCGAGCCCGCGTCGCCGATGGTGTGGGCTGAACAACAACATCCTTGCCTTTGGCCCCCGCAGCCAAAGGCACTTCGTCCCCTTCCTCTTCCTCCTCTAGCTTCGACCAGCCCACGCCGCCGTCGCTGTCGCTACTCGTGTTCTCTGGGGTCGGCGGGAGAGAAAGGCCTTCTTTCTCCGGTTGCACCCATACCAGGCTGTGCGCCCAGCAGCGTTCCTCGCGCCTCTTCCTTCTCGCCTTCTCGGCGTCCGCCCGCACGTTCTCCTCTTGCTACCGCCCGCGGTTGGCTGCGTGGGAGTTTGGCGTGGGAGGATCCGAGCCATAGGCGCTCGTTTCCATCACCGGCTGCCACCGCCGCAATCGTCAAGAATCAGCCATCGAGATCAAAATCAATTCGAAAGCTAGCGAGATTGGCAGAAATTCCTTACCAACTCGATGTACCCGTCGTCGGGACGCATCCTGGGCGACCACAGCACCTCGTCGGGGTCGCACACCATCTTCTTGGTGTCCACTGCACACCTTGCCCTCTGGGCTGCGTACACCGGGGCGAAGGGTTCGGCCAGCAGTCGTGACCGCGCCAGCGCGTCGGGGTCCGCGCCCTCTGCCACCTCATAGATGGGGAGCGCCCTCTCCATGAGGGGAATCACCCGCATTCGGTGGCATTGCGTAAGGTTGGCCGCCGAGGTCAACCCTGCCTCCGTCAAGGTCTTCAGGGCCTTCATATAGGGTTCAAGCTTTGTCCGCCTCACGGAGTCCGACACCCCCAGCGCCCAATGGAAAGAGCGGCTGTCCAGGACCTTGCTAGTGTAGGGCGGGAGGTTGTCGCCATCGTTGCGAAGGTAGAACCACCCTCTGTCCCACTCCGCATTGTTGGTCGTCATGTTGCAGGGCGGGTATACGCCGCTCCCCTTCCCCCGCATCGCGTACGTGAGCCCGCCGGCGCGAACGGGCCGGCGCTTGCCCTTGCCTCCGGCGGCCAGCGTGAAAAGCTCGCCCCGGAAGAGGTGGAGCCACAGGTCCCATGAGACAGGGACACCTAGGAAACCCTCGCAGACACCCACGAAGGTTGCCGCCTGCGAAACGGCGTTGGGGGCGAAATTGTGCAGTTCCACGCCGTAGTGGTAGCACAATCTCTGCATGAACATGCCGGCGGGGGCATTGAATCCCCGCTCGTGCAGGCGAGCGAAGCTCACCACGTACCCCTCCGGGGGCTGCGGCTCCTGATGCCACGTCGGCGGAACGATCCACGCCGGCCTGTTCGGGTCGGTGTTGGCCGTCAGCTGTCCGCCGGCGACGAGCCCTTGGAGGGTGTGCGCATCCACGTTGGACCGGCTCCACGGCCCGACCTCAAGATACTCGACCATGGTGGGCACGGAGCAAAGGACGAGCGCAAAGGCCGAAGCTGCAAGTGGGCGCGAGCTCGGAGGGAGAGAAGAAGAAGAAGAAGGCGAGCGCGGTGCGAGCGAATGGCTAAGGTAAAAAATCCTCCCCTTCACTAGTTACCTTTTATGGAGCAAGAGGTGGCGGGGGTATCGAACGGATGGGGGCCGGGGTGGACAGCTGCAGTTAATGCGATAGACGTTACTCGGCCCCCACTGTCCCGAAATCACCACGCGCACACGCAGGCGCCATCATTACGGCGCGGTAAAAACGTGCACCGCCGCGCATCACCTCCACACCGCATAAAATGGCGCGCGCATTGCCCTCACGAAACGCCATGTGGGCCACCACCCCACGCGCGTGGTCAATCCGGGTCCACGGCTTGAAACGAAGGGGCAGGGGGATTCCTTCCAAGAGAAGGTGGCCCCCGTGGTCCCATCAAACAGGGGCTCGAGGCCTGACCCCTCTAGAGGGCCCGGGCGGGTGCTCCAGGAGTCAGAGGCAACCTCGAATGCGCTTGCTCGAGATAGCCCTCGAAGGCATGATTCGAGGGACGCCTGGCGCCTCGCTCTAAGGCTCTTACTGATCAGCGGTTCGAAGCTCAGCCCGCTGAGGGTTCGATGGGCGCCGCAGATGCACCTCCTAACGAGGCCGCTACCGACCAGTGGTTTGAAGCCCGGCCCAGTGAGGGTACGATGGGCGCCACAGGTCAACAAAAGACGGGGATGCACAGCGCTCCCCGCAAGGCCCTACTGATCAGAGATTCGAGCCCTGACCTGCAGAAGGTTCGAACAGGCGTCTCAGATCAATGGAGTTAGGGACGACCAGGGCGTGCGCAACCGAGCCGATCCCCGGACGCATAGTTCGGGGGTGCCCCATAGTTCGTGTTCAAGGCCAGACAAGGGAAGCTAGTCGAGGGATCCCATCGAGGGAGAGCTTCCGCGCCCTCGGTCCTCATCGAACAGGACCGAGCCCTACCTAGCAAACCCATGAGAGTGCTCCCATGGACGTGTCCCCGGACCACGAGCCGACACTTATCGAATGGGGCACAGAGGTCCACTTGAATCACCCACTAACAGCTCGACGAGGCATCCATGACTCGCGGCCCGCTCGATGGGAAGCATGGATCGCCTCACCCCCTCCCCCCCTGCGAAAGGGCGGCGAGGGTCGCATGATTAAGTCAAAGGGCTCACCCTGATCGCCCCTATACGGGCCCGGGCTCAGGGGCTCCTTGCACGGCTACACCCTCTGGGCGCGTTGCACAACTCCGTGAAGGGTCATTCCCCCTATGTGAAGAAGCAATGAGCAAAACCCTCTAGGACTCGCCCTAGACGCGGTTGGCGTCGTTCCACACGTGTAGATCGCCGAGGCCAGCTGAAATAATGCCGAGGCCGACTGAAACAGATGCTCTATGGACCCGTCGCTCAGCATAAAAACTTTGCACGAGTGCATGCACTCCTCCAAGGCTTCAGGGGCTACACCCGCGGGTGCGCTAGCGCGCCCCCATAGAACGTTGCACATGCTCGAGGGGAAGAAAGGTCCTACCAGAAACTTCCAGCCTTTGCGAAACTTTCTCACCGTTTCAGCAAAGGCTCGGGGGCTACTGTCGGGGACAGCCATAAGGGGTCCCCTAACTAAAGGGAAAACCACCCTCTTAAAACGCAAACCGCAAAAACACCACCCAAACCAACCACGGCCCAAACACGAATAAAGCCCACGGCCTGCTGCGGCCCAATGACCTCCACAGCCCATCAAACAGCCGTCACCAGCCGCCCTCGAGCAAACCTCCGGTTCACTCGAGGGTCGGACGCCACGCGGTGAACTTCCGCCCCGTCGAGGGCCCGGCACCCCTCGAGTGGGTTTCCGCCTCGCTCGAGGCTTCCCCTCAGCCCGCGGCACCTCACCTGCTCCCCCCGACCGGAGCATTAAATGCCGTGACACGCCGCGGGCGCCCGGGTCAAAGGGCGAATTCTCGCCACGCCGATCCCTGGCACCGCCTGGGAATCCGACCCCGGCGCTGTGCGGCCATCCTCGGCGCTGTGCGGGTGCTGTGCGGAGTGGCCGGTCTCATTCCACGGCATTGTGCTACCCGCTCCTGTCCTTCCTCCACGTCACGCCCCTCGAAAAGAGATGGCAACACCCTCGAGGAGCGTACAGCCGCCGACCTGACGCTCGCCTACGACGGCGCCGTGACGCGGGGTGAGTGGAGCATGTCCCCTCCGTCACCTCCGGCCCTGTGCGGCCATCCCCAGCCCTGTGCCACCATCCCGGGCGCTGTGGAACCATCCCCGGCGCTGTGGAGCCCTGTTCCGATGGGCCCCGCCACGCCGGGCCCTGTACCGCACAAGCGCCCCCGTCAGAAAGACCCTCGAATTAATGTACGAACGGCGACCAGGCGTGGACGCCGGCCGGACTACCCTCGAAGCTACTCCCCGGCAAGTACGAAAGCCGCCACGACGTCTACGAGGGCCGGGATTCGCCAGGACACTCGTCAAATCGCAAGCACTACACGCCGGTACTACGATACTGTACAAAGAACCATGCGGCACGTCTGTAAGCCGCCTCCCCTTGGCCCATAAAAGGAGGAGGCGTCCGCCCGGCCACAGGCATGGCATCGCTTTCCATCCGCATTCACCGACCCACTCACTCTCCTGATATTGGCACTTCGCCTCAATCACCTAGCAGGGACTTGGAGGCTTTTCCTCCTCTCCCGCCTTGCTTGTAGCCCTCCTCTACAGGCACCCTTGGTGCAACGCAATACAGCGCACACACGCAATCTGCTGGACGTACGGCCCCGCGGCAGGAACCAGGATAAACCTGTGTCCCCGTGTTGCTTAGCACCGACCATCGAGAGGCTGATCACGGCGCATCTCACTAGTTAGTGTCGGGACTAATCCTAACACCGACAGGCAGCGCGGAGGCGGTATCCCCCGAAAAGCGGTGACTCGACCGAGGGAGACCCTGCCTAGGTAGTTGCTCTGGCGCGCCCGCATCGGCTCCCGGTGAGCTCCGGGCACAGGGCCTCACGGCGACGACCCATCAGCTCCGGGTAGGCGGTGCGGTGCAGGCGATGACCGGCTCATTCCCAGAGGAGGTGGTGGCCGGCCCCTGACGTGTGTGCATGGTGGCGCGTCGGCAAGGAGGTGCTTCCCCCATGCCCTTTCCTCCTCTGCTTGCAACATGTTCGATGCATTGCCTCAGCCAAGCACCACTTTTTGAAGATTTAGTTCTGCGTCTTGAGCTTTGTTCAATTCTGCAGGCGAACGTGCAGCCCCCACCAAGACCAAGGTCACATTTTGGGGGCCATGGCCACTCCTCCGACCACCTCCGCGACATTGGCTACATCCTTCATGTCACCGGTTAGCCGCCAATGACAAAAGCTTCCACCTTTTCCCTTCCTTGCAGCGTTCTTGCTCATGGATGGTACAGTAGAACCTTGTGTTGATTTGCATAGAAATCAACCTCGTGCAGGATTGTATGATTGTATTGACAGGATTCTATGACTGTTCTAACAGGATTCTATCACATTCAGTTGATTGCTGGTTCTTGATCTTGCACTTGTAATGGGTCATTCCATCAGTTAGGGCCTGAGTTTTGGGATCTTGTATAACTACATGTTTATACAATAATTTGTATGACTGGCAACAATGCTTTCTATGGTCCTTGGGCATAGAAATTGCATAGATCTAAAAATAGTTGTGCATGGACGTAAATTCTATGTTTATATGATGATCCTCACTATGTTTGTATGATGGTTCTTACTTGTTAAATGACTACCAACACTTGTATTCAAAATTCAAACTTTGTGGCTGCATTCGTCAAGTTTATATGACTGCATGTGTCAGGTGGCATGTGTCATTTTCTCTCCACTTGTATTCACATTTCAATTCTAGAAAAATGAGCAGGTCAACATCTAGGTTTATATGCTCATTTCTGTATGTTTGTATGCTCGAATACATTTATTTTTATGACTCGGACAAACATGTGGTCGAAGTCATACAAATCACGAAAAAACTAAAAGAAAAAAGCGGGATTACATGCATGAATGTGTGAGGTTGGAGGAAGGTGGATGAGTTGTGGTCCTAGTCATACAAACTTGTGGTCTAAATTGTAGCTTTCTATGCTCGAAACCATTTATATGCTTGTAACCCTATGTTTCTATGCTCGCGCATCATGCATAGAAACTTATGCATCCAATGGGAACATATTTAAAGGTACATTTTTCAATCATAGAAACCCAATGACATGAGTATAGAAATGTTAACCAGATATTTTTCATTTGAATTAAAATTTTTGTTGAACTCATGCATGCGACCTATATTTTCTTCATGCAATGAAACCTCAACATTTCTAAAGAATGCTCATGTGAAGAATTATCGCGAAAAAATTGAGAAACATTTCGTCACGGGTCATAGAAACATGTAGTCCGGATCATATAAATCCGACGTCGTGGGTCACACAAACTTTTAGTCCGGGTCATACAAATCGGCAGTTCGGATCTTCAAACCTGCAGTCCGGGTCATACAAACCTGTCGTCTGGGTATTTATGGTCATGTAAAATTTTGAATTTGAAAAATTGAAAAAAAACCAGAATGGTTTGTATGACCCAGGGGTCCGGGGGTCTCTGGGGTGCACAGGGCGCGGCGCGTGCAGGTCTCATGGCGGGCACGTGGTGGGGCGGGGTTGGTGTGACAACCCACCCAGGAAAATACCGTACTATCGTCTAAACCAATCCACTTTGGTCATTAAGCGATAGTAAAGTATCATCCTGTCATTAGTTGCCGGGTTAACGCCCGGTAAATCACTTGGATATCAACAAAGGATCGAACATATGCATTAAAACTCACGCGAAGGCGAGTCCAGAGTACACTATACAAATTAAATTCAAATCTGCCCCGAAGGGCTCAATTATTACAAACCATTGTTCATGACAAGAAAGTAAAGGTTCAGAGTTTGAAAACAGTGGAATAAAATAAACTAGCGCAACGGTAAACATCACAGGAGGCCGTCCGTGATGCCATCACTCGTCGTCAACCACCCATCCCTGCTCCCAGCCGGGTGGAATCTCACCAGGTCAGACAACACCTGCAACAACATTTTTAAAGCAAGGCTGAGTATACTAATACTCAGCAAGACTTAACCATCGAGTGATAACTACATCACCAAACTCTAGACATGAGAGGCTTTTTGGCCAGTGGAGTTCTTTTGCTGAAAAGCAACAAAGAGTATGTCCTTACTTTCAATATTTTAGCACAGATTCTAGTTGATTACCATTTCTAAGTGTGCCAACTAATTCAATCAAGAATCGTACAATACAATTAATTCAAGCAGTAATATTCACAATGTTCCATCATTAAGGGATATCATGGCCAGTTGATTAAGCAGTCTCGGATAACGGTGAGAGGCCGACAATCGATTGAATTAAACCTTGCAAGGTAAACCTAAACACACGGTAGGGTGCCCCCGCGAGGACAACCACCAGGCGGTTCCCATCTTTCTTCGGTTCGGGATCGGAACCTACAATCCTTGGTACAAGGCTTACTGGACCGCTCCCACACGAACGTCTAGACTCATGCAGGTACCCCACTGTTGCAGGCAGGGGGACACATTAGGTGTCCTAGGGTAGTAGGGAAAGGTTCCCTTGCCGCGTCAATCAGGTACTAGGCTTACTGGTCCCATTCCCGACAAGTGCTTAGTACGTTCAAAAGCTTAGCCCACGAAAGCCACTGGACCGGAGCCCACATCCCATGCTCTTACCACATGAACAATCCATTTATAAAGATCTTATGATTCCAACATAAGAACCTATTCTCGCGAGTGACGAACATCACTCGACTTCTACCGGGTCCTATAGCATAGCAGCTATCGACCTAGCATACTAGTAAAGGAGCATAGGTACCTAGGGATCATGCATCTAGGGTTTCATTCAACTCCTGAAACGTAAATGCGCAATCATAGCAAAGATAATTGCATAATTTTTAACAGGAAGGGTTAATGATCCGGGGCTTGCCTTTGCTGGCAAGGTTGGCCTTGGGCCCTTCTGGACCTTGGTCCAGGTCTTGTTCTACAGTGACGTAGTGCACGTCTCCGTCAGCTCCTCCGTCTCCTCCTTCCGGCACACGCGTACAGCTACCGTCGGGAAGATCTACACGAGGATGCAATGCAAGATTTAATTGACGGTTTTTAATTTAATTAATTACAAACAACAAATGACAACCATGAAGAGTATGGTTGGCCATATTCACCTTGACAAACACACATTTGGTAAATTATTTCTATTAAAGGAACAACATGTGGTGCTTTATTACTTATTCCTTTTTGATAGTGACTGTGTACATATTTATGCAAATTAATTAATTAAAATCACAAAACAGCAAGGAGGTGGTCTCAACCTTCTTAGAATGTTTTTCAACACAGGCATAAGGTTATTAGGTGTGGCAAAGGTGATTTTCCAATTAATCTTTATATTAAGCTTAAATGGCCTACAATGCTTTTATTCATAAAATAAATTAATGAATTTCAGTGGGGTGTTTTAAGAAGCACTACAAACCTAAACAAAGTCACTGCACACACATGCACACTTAGGAGAGCTATGAAACTAAATATACCGAAAAGAACAAAAGCTAGCTACCAAAACAAGATAAATGCATACAAAAATAAATAAGCATCAAAAGGATCCCAACTTCCTCACACATGGCCTCTGGTCCAAAGCTAATCTAGGCATGCAACATATACACCTAGAGCTACTATAGATCTTGGGTTATGCATTTACAAAGAAAAACAAGCATATTTCAAGAATAAATATTTCTGGCAGATATAAAATTGTAATTAATTCACCAGAGGTGCATTTTGGCATAACAAGATCACGTGCAGAAGTTGAGAACAAAAATCTATTTAATTTTGGCTACCAAAATCACTTAGACAGATTCTGCATAAATACAAAACAATTCATAATACAAGATGTACAGCATAACTTTGTGCAATGTTAGGTACAGAAGCTAGGCATGACATAACACACAACATATCCAAAAATTAGCTACAGAGCACTTGTATATTTTGAGATATAACAGATCTAGGTTTATCAGTTTTCTATTTTTCAAGCCAAAACTATCAGGAAAAACTATGGTCATGCTTTACAAAAGTTGTAGTGTTTTTCACAAAGAATCCAAAAAAATTAAGTTTGCATTTTTATGATTTTTCTATGATTTTCTACAGATTTTACAAGAATCAGCAAAACTGCTATACTATTGAAGATCATATTTTACATCGAGGCCCCTGGAAATTTCTTAGGATTCACAACTAAGCCCTTGCTTTACACTGGGGTCCCTAGAAAGATTTAAATCCTTGCAATTGGGTCCTTGGCCCAAGGGGGCGGCGCGGCTTGCCGGATTCCGGCGAGCCGGCAGCGCTCTCGGCCGGGGAAGGTGCGGAGGAGGGCTAGGGGATCACCTTGGTTCGATTTGCGCCGGATTTGAAGGTCGGGACGGCTCCGGCGAGCTAGCTCGGCGGTGACGGGCGGCGCCGGCCGCTGGAGCTTCGGCTCCGGCGAGGCTGCGGCCCGGCCAAGACAACACGTGGGCCGAGGAGCTCTAGGGGTGTGAGGGGAAGGCTTCGGAGGACTTTAGGGTTGACGGTGCTGGCCGGTAGGGGGAGCTCGCCGTGGAGGCGGCAATGGTGGGGGCGGCTGGCACTGCGTTCGTCGGCAGCAGCCAAGGCTCGGGCGCGCGGGGAGGCAAAGGCCTTTTATAGATGCGGCGAGCGAGCAGGCGCTCTCATCCTTCGTTCCGAAGGCAAGGGCGCGCGGGGATGGGGACCCCGGCACGGCTCGGCAGCAGCGGCGGGCGCGGGTAGGGGCCGGTGGCCAGGGCGCGGCGCGCGGCCCACCGAGGGACGTGCAGGAGGGGGTCTGGCGCCTTGGTCTGCGTGCGCGGGACCCAGAGCTCGAGGCGTGCGCCAGGGGGGTCCGGACGCCGAGGTACGGCGGTGGCCGCGTGGCAACACGTGCACGCGCGTGGACGCGCCCGGCGCGGCGCGCGCGCGACGTCGCCCGCTCGGCTCTCGTTTGCCCCTGTTCGACTGCAATTAACTCCAAATTTTTGAACTGCGCGACAAAAACGCTAGATACGAAAGTTGTAGATGGGACATCCCTCTACAACATTTGCAAAGGCCGACATATGTTTTGAACAACGGTTGGAGCATGAACTGCTGGTGAAGATGATGTCTTTCATGGCACCGATGAATAGGAAGAAATGTAGTTGACCGGGTTTTTCTCCATTTTCCACTCCAAATCTGCAATGCCACCCAACAGCAAAGTTGTGTTTCTCGAAAAACTAGACAACTTTTATATTGGGAGATTTTGGAGTGTTTAGGTGAAATTTGGAGAACGCGACAAAAGTTCTGGAGGAAGTTCAAGGACAAAGGGATTTGACCGGGGTTTTGACCAAGGGTTGACTAGGGTTTGACCACAAGGGTGTGTGGACTTGATTATGAGGGTCATTAGTGATTGTTTGGTGAGGTTTTCGAGGTGATGACCCAGGTTGACCAAGGTTTGACCACTGTAAATCGTGTTTGACTCGGTTGATTCGGTCATTAGCATTAATGATGCTAATTAAAAACCTGGGGCGTCACAGTTGGCGCGGGGCGCGCGGGTCCCGCGGGGGGGGGCACAGGGAGAGGCGTGGCGTGGCGGGACTGGCGCGCGGACGGGCTGGCGCGCGGCCGGGCTGGCTGGTGCGCTGGTTGGTCGGTGCGCTATTGGAAGCCCTAGACTCCATTAGTCATATATATATACATATATATATATACACACACACACAGCGAGGCAAAAATGCAACAAGGTATAACTAGTATAGGAAATACACAGACCCTATTTTGCTTCCAACCATCCGACCCGCACTCCTCCCCCTTCCACACTGGAGGCCCAATAACCAACCATTCACCAGACCGAATCCCCCTTTCCATCCTGCGGCGGGCGCGAGCCGTGAGCGCGCGGAGCGCGGCGAGCGTCAGCCTAGTCCGGCGAGCTGCAAGGGATGCGGCGGGCTCGAGCGGTACTAAGCTGTTGCAATGCGCGGCGCTCGGCGGGCCCCAAGCTGCTTGCGGGTCAGAGCCGGCGGCATCCATGCGGGCGAGCGGAGATCTAGCAGCAAGCACAACACGGCCAGCTGCGAGCGCAAGGTGCGCTAGGCGCGGTTGGCTGCAGACCTGAGCTGGCAGCGCGCGTGGAGCACGGAAGGTGCTCCTGCCGCGGGGCAGCTACGCTCTGCCCTGAAATTATTTCAGATGCGCTCCCCTGCTGCTGTGAAATTGGAGTGAAATTATTTCAGATGCGCCACACTTTGCTGCTCGCGAAATCACGAAGACTCGGCTCTATTCGCCTTGGTCGGGGCCGCGCTGCCTGCGAGGCCAAGTTCCAGATAGAGGTAGAGCGGAAGGTGGAGGTCGAGCACCAATCAGATTTGATCAATTTCAATTTTTACTACCAGTTGGTAATTGGGAGATTCATCAATTTGATGTTCCGATTGGTAGTTTCTACTTCTGATGCTGTACGAGCATCAAAAGGGCAGCGAGACTCGTGACCTCGAGGCGGCCGGTAACTCCGGCCTAGTCAGCAGCCATGGAACCCCCGCAGGCCACAGCCATGCAGCTCCGCCCGAGCAAGGACGTGTAGCAGCTTCAAGCCGTGCCGCCCTTTCGCGCCATGTGTCTGCGGAGGCTCCTGTTCGTGCCGCCGTCTCGCGCCACGCACCTGCGTGGGCTCCTTGGCGCGGTCCTCATGGACGCAGAACTTTGCTGATGCTGCTGGCCGGCTGCGGCCCATGGGGGAGCCGGGGATGCAAGCGCTGCCTCTGACTCACGCCCGCTGCCGCAAAGAGAGAGAAACAAATGGAGACAGACACCTAGGCCCCATTTACAAGGGTATTAAAAGACAACTGCAACTAAGACAATAACCCAATTACAAGATAATAAAATAGTTTCAACGACACTAGGAAATCATGCACATGTTATCACAATTATAATCGGGACACTAATCTACCTACAACTAGATCAGACCACTAATCTAGTTACAAGTAGAGCAATTGCAACTTATCAAGACCTCCAATTGCAACTTGGGGAATATCCCAGTTACATCTAAGATAATTAGCTAGTTACAACTATGACAATAGTCCAATTGCAACTAAGATAATAAGACAATTGCAATTAGTCAAATCCTCCACACGAATGGCATGCAATTTCAATAATAGTCCAATTACAACTTAAACAATAAGCTAGTTACACAAATCATCACAATTACAACTGGAGTACTAATTGAGTCACAACTGAAGCACTAATCAGTTTCAACTGCAACAATTGCAATTGGTTGGGAGGTCCAATTATATTTAGCATAATAATCCGGTTACTACACACTAAAGGAACTTTATGGAGCAAATTAAACCAGATTGGAATAAAAAATTATACAAAACAGGTAGAGTTTCCTAGTAAAAAAATAAGTGCATACACCATCACAAATTGCAACTGGTCGGGTCCTCCAATTGCAACTAGGACAATATCCCTGTTACAACTTACAACTGAGATAATAAGCTATTTACATATGTCATCACAAATTGCAACCAGAAAACCAATTGAGTTACAACTGGAGCAATTGCAATTAACTGGTACATCCAATTGCAGACAACCAAATTGCAACTAGTAGGGTCCTCCAATTGCGCGGAAGGCCGGACCCCGCGCCGTCGGGGAGAGCGCTGGGCCGCGGCTGCTGGGGTGACCTTGCCGGAGGGCGCGCCCAGACGAGCTAGCCTGGGAGGCGTCGCCGCCAAATTTGTGGATCCTGCCCCACCGGGGCCGCAGGTGTGCCGCTGTGCACTACTGGGAGAGATCTGGCCGGGGCGTGCGCTGGTGACTGAGTCTTGCTGCATGAGGCCAATCGGACACAAATCATCATATCCTATTTATTAAAAAGATGACTGAAAATAGTTGTGTTGAGGAGCCTGTCACAGTTTGCGTTGCCAGAAATTATCAAACATAAGAACAATTGCCAGCAAGCCTAAAGAGATCAAAACTACACATAAGCATGTCATAAAAAAGAATAATTCTAGTGTTTCTACAGCTAGTTCAGGAAAGGAAGCGAACGTTTTTATTCACGAGATTATGCATATACTGCCTACAGAAGAGAAGCATGCACTGTATGAAATTTAATTACAGGTTGGTCTGTATGCGCCGGCGCTTGCTAATTTGGAATTTATAGAATGCTTAGTAATTATTAGTAAATATGTACGAGGAGCATTATAATCAGCACCAATCTTATTCACAAACCAGGGAAATTACGACCTGGTACAAGTACTAGCTAATAGCTCGTAACATCAAATTATATATGTTATATAAAAAATCAGAATATGGACTAGGGGCATGAAAAATATGAACCTCTCATGCTTCTTTGTCCATGGGTTCACCGTTGCTGTTTTTCGACTTGAACACAACGGCCGCTGCCATTATCTGAGTGGATTCACATGTTGGTCGTTGTTTGATCTGGGATTCTGGGTCACCACTTGCCAGCATCACAGCAGCGGGGGCATCAGCTTGCCCTTGTATAGCTGCAACAGCCACTAGTCCACTATAGCGGCTGCTGGCAGGCAACAACAGCTGCAGCCAGCATGAAAATGCATGTAACAGCAGCTCGCTGGTAACACAAAACATCAAAATCGGCATCAGTTGATGGTTACATCCATTACAAAATCGGCATCAGTTGATCAGTAGACCACACACCATCCAAATCTGATGTGGGACCTACAAAAAATGCATATAAAAATGTGGGACATATAAAATTTGCATATAAAAAATGTGAGATCTATAAAAATGTGGAACAATTTAAAAAACAATGTGGGACCTATAAAAATGCATACAGAAAAAAGTTGGAACAATTGCAACATGTCATGTCTTCCGGTTGCAACTAGATCAATAATCCGATTGCAACCACATAAGAAAGCTGTGCACATGCTACATAATTGCGAATAGAGCACTAATCTGGTCGCAATTCGAGCAGTTGCAACTAGTGGCATCCTCCAATTGCAACTAGGCTAAGTTGCGGCACGAGAAAGGGTGTCTGTTTTGCAAAAATTATGATAAAAAATAAAACAAGTTGCTACTGATGCAATGGTCTAGTTGCAACAATAATCTAAATCAATTGCTACTGTGCATATGGGCTACATGAGTGTATGGGTTGAGCTTCGGTACAAAAAATAAGTCAAATTGAAATGAATTTCCATGATGCAATTGCCAATTGCAAACAATAAATCTAAACTATTTACTAATGTGTATATGTGTACGCAGTTGCAAACAATAATGCAAACAATGGCCAGTTGCAAACAATAATGGATCAGAAATTATTACCTTAGAGTAGAGTTCCATGCTACAATGGTGGTCGCAGCTGATCGCAGTGACGTTGCAGGGGAACCAGCCATGGCACCCATGTGCAAACTGAAATGAAATGGAAAAAGAAGTTTTCAGACTAATTACCATTACCATTTTGCATTGCATCAATTGCAACAAAGCTACTGGAACAATTACTACTATGTATATAGGCACATTTACAACACATGAATGTGTGGGTTGAGCTCTGATTAAAAAATTAAGTCAAGTTAAACCAAATTGCAACTGGTGCGATGAGCCAGCTGCAACAAAAAAAATAAACCAATTGCTCTAATAAAAAATAGTGAACCGAATTGCAACTTGTGGCATGAGCCAGTTGCAACAAAACTACTAAAACAAATACCATTATTTATATGGGTATAGTTGCGACATATATGAATGTCTGAGTTGAGCTCCGAGAAAAAATAAGTCAAATTAACTCAGACTGCAACACTTGCTACAGGTCGATTGCAACAGAAAAACCAAACCAATTGCTACTAAGTATAAGGGTACAATTGCAACGATATAAAAAACAGTGCTTGAATAAAAATTGGCACTAGTAATAGGGGAAGGGACCAACCATCATAAATATGGATGGGAATCAATCGGCCTAGACCGGGTCTTGGACCTGGCTCCAATGGCCTCAAGTATACTGATCCTGCCCATCAACTCCTGCTCGCTCAGCCTCCTCGCCTGGATTCATTAGTAGATCAAATTAGAGGTGTGGGTTAGATTTTGTTGTGAAAGGCCTCATATCATCAGAAGTAGTGAGTAGCTTGCAAAATGAAAGCATAAACACAAATAGGTGCCAAGCTACATAATGTAACCAGGGCACCATAGTACATGAAGGTTCATAAATCAGACGTGAAGGACATGCCAAGACATAACTAGGAAATTAGCATAAACAAAATATGTGAAAAGCAATAACTCATCAACATGTGAAGGTTCTTAATTAGGGATACAACATGCAATTTTTTTTCTACCTACATCGCTCTTCCAACATACCACCACTTGAGGCCAATTGCAACAACCGAGACAACACAATTGCAAGTCCTGTGACAACTCAATTTCTACATGAGGTCAATCAGAAAGGGTGTGATGACAAATTCGGGACAAAGGGTGATGCTAGCATGTTGATAAAGCAAAATTTCAAATCTCAACATGTGAAAAAAGGACACGGGTGACCGTAGGAAATTTGCAGCCCCAAAAACTCAAGGGCGTAACTACAACATGAATCAAACATCACTAAGCATTCATGATGTACAGTTTGCATTCATGTGGTACTGTTGCTTATTGCTTAATTCCATTCCCAGTTTGTTTTTCCCATGAGATCATTTATTCTCTCTTATTTTTCCAGAATGTACCGAGTTACTTGGAGAAATAATTAATTATTGCAAAGAGTTATAAGTACCCACTTCCATCCTAACTGGCAGCTACCGTGAAGCTTTCTCATTCTATCAGTCAGATCCTCCGTACCTAGTTCTAGCATGATATCACTAGTTAAACTTGCAAATCCTGAAACTCATTTTTTTTATTGCTAGAATGACACAAATACTCTTGAGATACAACTAGAATTAAACCCCCGTCAGGGTCAAATCCACATCTGTAAAGGAATTGCACAGGGGAAGGAAGGGAGGGTGGCCAGATTGAAGACAACTTGCCTCCGATGGATCAAGGACGAGGATGCGAGACGATGGATGGGCTCAAAAATTGACGGTGATGCTTGGCGATGGCAACGAAGCCTCAACAGGAGGCCTCCTCCACTCGCGCGGGCTTGGACTTTGATCGAATCAGAAGCAGGGAGGCCACACAGTCGCTTTGGAGTCATCGTGGCAGCGGCGCGGCGGATCAGAAAACAAAAAAAAGGAATCCTCGCCACACAGCAGGGCGCTGCTGACCGCCGCTCCCTGGGAGAAGCTTGCCAGGGTGCCGCGTGCCGCCGATCTCTGTGGGCTGGGCTTGCTCTGACCTGGTGCCGAAGCTCCCCGCAGGGGACGTCGTCCCGGTGGTTGTAGCGCCGCTGCTCCCTGCCGGCCGAGCTCGCCTAAGCCTGGCGCCGCAGCTCCCACGACGAACGTCACCTCGGTGGCTCGAGCACCGCCGCTCCCTACAGTTCGAGCTCGTCCCGATGTGGTTCCGAAGCTCCCCGCGGGGGACATCACCTCGGTGGCTCAAGCGTCGCTACTCTCGATCCACGTCACAGGGAAAACCAAGAGAAGGGGAAAAAGGTGGGGATGCGAACGGAAATTGAGAAAGCAACGAAGTGGAAGGGATAAGGTATTCGTGAAGGTGGGGTGGGATATATATATATATATATATATATGTACGACGACACTAAAATGTTCGCAGAAGCACAGACTGAACTGGTTCAGCCCAACTAACTACTCCCGACCCAACCGTCCGCCGGCCCCCGACCTTATCTCGAGCGCGAGAGGGGAGACGAGCGGAGTGAGGCGACCCGCGAGCGCGAGCCGTCCCAGCGCGCCGACTCCGTCGAACGCGGCGCGGAGGCCGCGCGCTGGCAGCCCGGCATCCGTCCTCTTGCCGCGCTTGCCCTGCCTGGCCGGGCGCGTGCGCGAACCATTGCCCACTCGCATCTGCCGTCGCCCCATGCACTTCTGTTTCTCAGTCCGATTCGCAACCACAGAATGCCACCAGGAGCTGGACGTCCGCCTCCTTGCTCTAAGCTAGAGCAAGCCTGTACGAGTGCAGACTGCAGACTTTGGTTGGGCAAATCTGCCACAGGAAATCAATTGTTGGGAACCAATTCACTTCAAGGACTCAATTTCTGAAAAATGGAAGAACAAGAAGAAGTCAAACCGAGCAAAGGGAAGAGACAAAGGGGAGATGCTTGGATGGATAATGACGACAGAGAAATATTGGCAACAATGGAGCTGCGCTCCTGGAACAGCTACTGGATTCTCTGCTGGGGAGTCCTAGTCGCCCGCCGCCGCTGGAATCCGCCTGCCAGTGCCTCTGGTCAACGTGACCGCGCCGCCAGTAGTGGCTGCGGGGAGCGCTGGGGGCCGGGCTGTGTCGCAGCCATGCCGACGTGTGTTGCTGGGGGTGCCGCTGGGGATGCCGTTGCCGGAAGCCGCGCAGTGGACCGGGCTAGCCTGGGAGCCGTCGCGGCCTTCCGTGGGTCATGCCCCGTCGTGGCCACAGGCGTGCCGCCTTGCGCTGCTGGGAGACCTGAGTGCTAGGCCAGATGGGAGAGGGGCCACCTCTTCCGTGGGTGCTACACCAGGACCGTGGCCGTGCCGCCGACTGCTGTGGCCTATGGGGGCACCGTTGGTCGCATCGTGGCGAGCAGGCAGGGGCTACTGCGCCGCCAGCTGCTGTGAGGAAGGGGTGGAGCGGATGAGTATGAAAGGAAGGAATGGATGCAAATGGATGATGGATGGGAGCCTGGGAGGGCCCGCCAAGTGAATGCATAGCCCCGGTGTGTTTTAGCTACCAAGTGATTTGCAGTGACCCGCAATGGCCACTTGCCATCACATTTGCAACTCCTCGACCCTCTCATTTGCAACTAAGAAAATAATCCTGTTACAACTTCACTAGAAAAATTATGCGCACACACCATCCTTTTACTCCTTGGTTATAATAACTCTGTAAGGTTTCAAAATCTGAAACTAGTGGAGGCTAGAACATTTTCCTTAATAAAAAAAACAACCGGGACAATTGCAACATGTAACAGCTACCAATTACAATTAGTATAATATACTGGTTACAACCACATAAGAAAGGCAAAATTGCAAAATTGTCTCACGCACCAATTGCACTATATGATTAAGTACGGTTTCAACTAAAATCATGTTGCTCCCGCGTGCGCTTTCCCTGCACGCTTTTCCGCCACCACCACCTCGTTGTTCTTTGGCACGCCGACACCTCACCTCCGACGTGTCCCCCCAGCGCGTGTGGCGAGCGGGGCACTCGCCGCTGACATGTACCGATCGTCGTCATCAGGGCACTCACCACCGGTGTTCTAGGACATGTACCGGGCCAGCTCGTCCCAGGCATCTCAATTGCAATTCCTCAAGCACCTCAATTGCAACTCCTCAAAGCACTTCGGTTGCAACTCTGGACATTATAATTTTTATAATTTTTATTAGATGAATTGCAACTCAATCAACGCTCCAGTTGCAACACGCCAATCACTTCAATTGCAACTCCTCAATCACTTCAATTGCAACTCCTCAATCACTTCAGTTGCAACTCTAAACATGTAATTTTTTATAATTTTTATCAGACGAATTACAACTCAAACAACCCTCCAGTTGCAACTCGATAAGCACTTCAATTGCAACTCTTCAGGGCACTTCGATTGCAACTCCGCATGCACTCCAGTTGCAACACGGCAATCACTTCAATTGCAACTCCTCAATCACTTCAGTTGCAACTTTAAACATGTAATTTTTTATAATTTTTATCAGACGAATTACAACTCAAACAACCCTCCAGTTGCAACTCGACAAGCACTTCAATTGCAACTCTTCAAAGCACTTCGATTGCAACTCCGCAAGCACTCCAGTTGCAACACGGCAATCACTTCAATTGCAACTCCTCAAGCACTTCAGTTGCAACTCTAAACATGTACTTTTTTATAATTTTTAGCACATGAATTGCAACTCGGCAACCCTCCAGTTGCAACTCTACAAGCACTTTAATTGCAACTCCTGGAGTAATTGCAACTCTTTCCCTACTTTTTTCGGCCAATTTTCCTGGTTGCAAGTTGCAACTGTAATAATATACTGCTTGCAACTATAATGATACACTGGTTGCAACTCGTCAACTTCTAAAACATAATTGCAACTTGCTTATCCCTGAAATTTCTAAAGTAATTTGGGTGTCCGATGGAAAGCTTTTTCGTTCCTCTTTCCAAACCTTCTCGGCATAAATTCAATACATGAATGATTCACGCATTTATCGAGCAAAAAATGGTACCCATATTTCAGTTTACTGAATTACCTAGTCAAGTGCACACACCATCACAAATTGCAACTAGTAAGGTCCTCTAATTGCAACTAGGACAATACCCTAATTACAACTGAGATAATAAGCTAGGTACATATGGCATCACAAATTGCAACTGGAACACTAATTGAGTTACAATTGGAGCAATTGCAATTAATGGGTACCTCCAATTGCAACTAGGACAATATCCCAGTTAGAACTGAGATAATAAGCTAGTTACACACACCATCACAAATTACAACTGGATCACTAATTGAGTTACAACTAGAGTAATTGCAATTAAACAGGTACGTCTAATTGCAACAATGACAAAAACCAAATTGCAACTGGTCGAGTGCTCCAATTGCAACTAGGACAATGGCTCAGTTACAACTAAGATAATAAGCTAGTTACACACGTCATCACAAATTGCATCTGGAACACTAATTGAGTTACAACCGGAGCAATTGCAATTAACGGGCACCTCAAATTGCAACAAGGACAACAACCAAATTGCAACTGGTAGAGTCCTCCAATTGCAACTAGGACAATAACGCAGTTGCAACTAAGATAATAAGCTAGTTACACACGCCATCACAAATTACAACCGCAACACTAATTGAGTTAAAATTGGAGTAATTGCAATTAACAGGTTCGTCCAATTGCAACAAGGACAACAACCAAATTCCAACTGGTCGGCCTGTTGTGAAGCCTGATTAGAACCAGCAGCGGCAATTCCCCACGCGTGCAGTGCGGCCGAGCTCTAACGAATGCAAGCAGCTGGTTAACCCTAGCAATAATTGCCGCATCAATGCAGTTGCTAGCTGTCGAGCCAGAGCAGAGAATAGTGCGTGGGAGACTGGAACATGGTTGTTGGGTCCTGCTCGGCGTGGAAACTACAAGTTTAATGTACCGGATGTGTTCCAGTTTAATGTACGGAAAAAG
Organism: Cenchrus fungigraminus; assembly: GCA_036936925.1. Classification (NCBI taxonomy): domain Eukaryota; kingdom Viridiplantae; phylum Streptophyta; class Magnoliopsida; order Poales; family Poaceae; genus Cenchrus; species Cenchrus fungigraminus. The sequence goes on along the minus strand of CM072768.1, from coordinate 114,272,063 downwards.
AATCCCCCACGGTTTTCACATTCTTTCTAGGGTAAAGTTCCATTTCCCTAGAAATTCGATCTCTAGGGAAACCAAGGAAGTCTAGTAGTGCACCCTTGCCGTACACTCAATCTACGTGCCGCAACTCCGACACCCAATTGCAACTATGATTACTTTCCCGTTACAACTGCGAATGATACACTGGTTGCTAATCGTAAAAAAAAGCACTTCAGTTGCAACCACTAGAAAATATTCAATTCCAACTTGTCAAGAAAGTCAAGTGATTGCAACATTTGATATTTTTTAAAGGGTAAGCTGCAACTACGATTACTTCCAATTACAACTCTTAAGATACACTGGTTGCGACTACAATATATACTGGTTGCAACTCGTAAAAAAATAAAGCACTTTAGTTGCAACCACAAAAAAATCAGTTGCAACTCGTCAAGAAAGACAAGTGATTGCAACTTTTGATATTTTTTAAATGTAAGTTGCAAGTACGATTACTTCCCAGTCACAACTCTAAAGATACACTGGTTGCAACTGCGAATGATACACTAGTTGCAAATCGTCGAAAAAAGCACTTCATTTGCAACCACTAAAAAGATTCAGTTGCAACTCGTCAAGAAATTAAAAGCCAAAGTGATTGCAACATTTGATATTTTGTAAGGGCAAGTTGCAACTACGATTACTTCCAGTTACAACTATAAAGATACATCGGTTGCAACTACAAAATATACACTGGTTGCAACTCGTCAAAAATAAAGCACTTCAGCTGCAACCCAAGAAAGTCAAAGTGATTGCAACTTTTGATATTTTTTAAAGGTAAGTTGCAACTACGATTACTTCCTAGTTACAACTCTAAAAGATACGCTAATTGCAATTGCAATTGCAATGATACACTGGTTGCAACTCGTCAAGAAAGCCAAGTGAGTGCAAATGTGATATTTTAAAATGCAAGTTGCAACTACCATTACTTCCTAGTTACAACTCTAAAGATACACAGGTTGCAACTGCAATGATACACTGGTTGCAACTCATCAAGAAACCAAAGTGATTGCAACATTGGATATTTTTAAAAATGCAAGTTGCAACTGCCATTATTTTCCAGTTGCAACTGTAAAGATACACTAGTTGCAACCACGACCGAGCCCCATACGCCCCGCCGACTACCCGAACAGCTCGCGGTTCTTCTCGCCGCAACCGAACCGAAACTACTTGAGGACGTCATGGGCGAGCATGAGAGTGTCCTCCGCGTAGAAGCCGATGTTTTAGGGGCCATCGCCGTACTGGTTGCCATAGAGGCAGTGGCCACCGTCACAGTCGCTCACGTCAAGGTCGTCGTAGTAGGAGGAGCAAGAGATGTTGCGCGAATAGGTGGACGACCTAGACAGGTTGAATAGAGGCTCCTGATGCCTGTAGCAGTATGCCATGCATGGCCGGGAGGTTTGCCGACGTCGCGTGGGAGGTAGGACCACAAGGTTGACGAGGCCGGAGTAGGGGTCGCCAACACCACGCCGGGTCGGAGCTGGACCGGTGTCGCACCGTGCTTGAGCCTCGCCGCGCGGCCGGTGCTCTCAGACATAGTTTATAATTTATTTCAATCGATGAAGTAGTGGGAAAATCAAAAACACCTAATACTTCCTGATAAAAAAGCACAGTAAAGAAGCTCATACGTAGATGAAGCGAATTGCAATCATGTCTGGAGTGTGATTGCCAGTCTAATAATAACCTAATTTTTAACATCAAAAAGTTTAATTGCTACTCAAAAAATAGAAAAGGTAAAAATACACTACCAAAATCAAAATATGAGGTCAATTACTATTATGAATACAATAGAATTGCTCAATCGAACAAAAAAATATAATAATTACTACCATGACATAAGACTAATTGCAATTGTGAAGACACAGCAATTGCATGTTATGAAATAACCTAATTTCTTTCTAAGGCAAATCGGATTAGCGAGGCCACAGGAACGAAGCACCAAGAAAAAAGCAAGATCGAATTTATTTTCTCTCAAAGCGAGAAGCGCATCAAAATTGAACTCCGCACAGCTGGCAATTGCCAATTTACGTCATGCATCATTTTTCAATTCAGTCAAAGCTCCTCGCCGTGCCTGCCTGGCTTCCCCCGCCGCTGCTGTGGCTTTGCTTTGTAAGCGTCTCCCCTGCCGCCGCCGCTCAATCTCACACGCGCTCGCGGTTGCAGGGCTGAAGCCTGCCGCCACCGGGGCCACATCGACAGTACGAGGCCTACCACTGGCCGGCACTGGCGAAGGACGGAAGGAGATGTCCATGCTCCTGGACCGTGTGGAGCACAGCGTGGGCTCGCTGTCCGCTCTAACGCCGCAGCAGAGCCGCCCTTCCTCGACCTCGAGACCTCCGTAGCCCGCCACTGGAGCACCCAGTCAGTGCCGCTTGAGGCTGCCGTGATTCGCTCCCTCCTGTGAATCGCACCCACACCGCTGCTCCCGAGGGAACTTGCCCCGGGTGCCGGCTACGCCACTCCCAGCGGGCTGAGCTCGCCTCGGCCTGGCGCAGCTGCTTCCCGCGGGGATGTTGCCTCGGTGACTCGAGCGCCGCCACTCACCATGGTTCCTGCGTGATTGGGAGAGAATAAGCCGCCCGCGCAAATGGAGGTGGGGCGCGCGATGGAAGGGAGTACCTACCAGCGTCGCGGCGGCTCGCTTGTGATTAGACAGTCGGGCCCGAGATTCATGCGCCCCTTCCTCCCAAATCAACTGCCTCCTCCTTCCGGCGCCGAGATTCATGCGACCCCTCCTGCAGCGAAACTGCCCGCGTTAGTCAGCGAGATACCTCACATCGCAGCCTGCCATCGCAGCCTGTGCTTTTACCTCAGCTTGCCGTGACCGTGCGCGGAGGTCCTAGCGCCATCCCCGCGCGGCCGCGCCGCTCGCCAATCGCTGGATCAAAGAGCGATAGAGATAGAGAAGGAAAGGGTGGGATGAGAACGAGGAGAGAGAAGAGAAACAGAGCGGATGGGATAAGGTGCTATCACGAAGCGGTTTATGGTACGCCGTACGCGCGATTAGTTGGTTGGTTGGGCCAGTGTTGGCCGGACCAGGCGCGTCGGCTGGCCTGGGTGTATATATATACAGTATATATATATATATATAAAAGTATACTCTGCGGTCGGCCACAGAATAGTTATTCTGCAGTCAGTCCACTAGGCGCGCTATGATTGGTCAGCAGAGGTTTCATTTACCACATCCGTGGCCCGCGGCTCCCAATCAATGCCGCCCTCACGTTCGAGCCTTCCAGGACTCCAGGAGCGAGCCAGCCCCCTCCGAACGTAGAGCCAACATGTAGCAAGCTAGCCGGGCGCGTCATTTATGGTCTGGCCCGTAATCAGCGGCTCGGTTGCATTAGCTTCTTTGTTTTTGCTGCTGGTTGACTACTATTATTAGTAATTGGAGTATACGACAAAGGCGCAAGGCTGACTGCTGTGGTGAAAGAGTTACGATAATTTAAATAGCCTGAAATGATGAGGATATGGGGTTACCATAATTTTACCATAAATAGAGACCAATTTGCCGTGACACAGTTACTATAATTCGAAAGCTCAAGGCAACAATATAGACTATTTACTAGAGTCAATATGTCGTAGACTACGCTGTCGTAATTTACTATAACTCATCCTGTATACTTTATAATATATGGTGATTTACCACAATACAAATTGAAACAATTGTTTTTTTTCATGAATGGCTCGATGACAAGTGACACTGCAGAGTCATAACAATCATAATACAACATGACACTACGCATTGCAGAACATGATATAGTATCTAAAATGCTTGCTTCTGCAATATCTGGCACTGTTCCTACCATACAATCTGAATTTTGACATGGATATAATGACGCAACCTGAGGTTGGGCGAAATGGAGTCTGTTTGTTCCTGGCACTTCAAACCTTTGGCCTCAGAATATAGGAAGTCGTGAGCCCATGCAGGTAGGCACCAGAATGGTGGAGAGAAGGCACAAGTGCCCAGGTGCTGCCCAATAGACTTCCACGAGGCATCATCACCTGGAATCATTAGTGAACAATATGATCATTTAACAAGCATGAGAAACTGGAACTATAGATAACAAGCATGCTGGAAAGAGCCTCAGTCGTATGTCCAGGCCGCTGACAACTGAAGATAATAAGGAAGCAAATTTTTTGATAATCCCATGTTCACTAGGTAGTAAAGCATGTAGAAGCGCAGCTCTAACCTAAACTGAGTCAGCTTTTACTGCATTTGTAGTAAAATAAATTAGAAAGGATAATGAAACAAAAAGGTAGCTGACAACGAAATTGACTTAGCTTGACAATAAGTAATGGTCAGAGATGTTTTGGTGAACTACAAGGAAATTATCTAGCAGGCACTAGCAAAACAAGGTTACCTTCGTATTTGAAAATGAGACTGGTTCAACCATTCGAGGATGAACAAAGCCAATTATAAGCAACTGATTTACCAGACAAGGCACCCATGATTTTCATAGTTTCTTGAGAAAACAGTAGTAAACTACACAATGTATTCACAACCGTAAAGGGACACTGAGGGCCTGATGATCAGAACGAATAATTGATTTTCCATAAGAACTAACTGATTAAATAATGCTGCAGAAAACTATCGCATTGCTCGTCTATAAGCAGTGACATTTAATGGATCAAAAAAATGTATAAGATGAAATTACCATAAAGGCATAAGACACCAATGGTTACCATCATTTTAATGTATATATGATATACTAGTTAGTAGTTACTACAAACATAATTTACTGAAATCCAGTAGCATGAATACAAAAATCACTATAGTAGAGGTGTAAAGTTTACGTTATGGTATTAATCTCAAATTACTAGCAAATCACGACTGGTGAGTGGTGACTCAATATCAAATCTATGTGCCAGTGGAAAACAGATCCCTTAATACGGAGTAGTAGCATGAATTGATTTAGGGAAATTGATGTCCAAAGGTATAGGGTTGCGCCCAAAATCATAGATCGGATTGGAAAGATAACGAAACATACAATTGAATAGGAAATCTAAAATCGCAATGAATATTCAAAGCAACGAATTTAAAACTATAACAGGTTCGTACAGGCCTACCAATCCTTCGTGCGTCCACGCCGGCGAACAGGAGACCCGATTGCCGCAAAGGCAACCTCTCCCGTGAGCAGACCTGGTCGGGATCTTTCCATGGATAGCTGCCGCCTGCAGGGATCTGATGATGCCATCAGCAGCCCGCTGCACCAGACGAGGTCGTCGAGCGGCGGTGCCGGAGGGTGCTGCTTTAGCGAAGAGGGAAAGGACCGCCACTGGGCCACCGCCGGGTCGTCGCCGCTCCCACCGACGGGACCAGCCGTTGCGTGTGGAGACCCATGGTTGCGAACGAATGGGGAGGGAGGCTGTTATCCGACGTCATGGTAGATCGGGTTACTGTCGAAGCCAAGCCGGAGTGGATGGAGGGCAAGATCGCCGAAGCACCCGAGGTCGCGGATGTGACCGGGACGGGATCGCCTCCAGACGTCCGGCGGCGCATCTGGTACCGATGGGGAACGGCTCCTTGATTGACTCTCGCTGTCCCGCATGTGTAGAGCCGAGGCGGATGAATAGGGAATAGCTGGACGAGCCGAGCCACATGCTGCTGGTCGGGTGGCGCGACACTGAGTAGCTGGGGCGCGGTAAATTGGACTCAGCCATATATATATATATATATATATAGGCTAAAATGCAACAAGGTGCAATCTGTATAACAAATGCACAGACCCCGCAGATTCAACCAATTGCAACAGGTTTACTAGAGCAATTGCAACTGTAACACCATACCAATTGCAACTCGACGGAAAAACATTTTGCAAAACAAACGTACAGACTCCCGCAGTTAGGAATGTGCGACTACACTAATTGCAACTAGACGGACCAGTTGCAATTGGATGCAGACCAATTGCAATCAGACCCAAGTAGTTGCAACTAGGCGCTCACTGCGTGTAAACCAATTGCAACAGTGAGACTAGATCAATTGCAACCATAACACTATACTAATTGCAACTCGACGGAACTAATTACAACAAATCTGGCCCGTTGCAACTAGATACGAACCAATTGTAACTAGACCACTCAATTGCAGCCCGACACGAACCAATTGCAACCAGGGTAAGTCCAATTGCAATTGAGCAAAAATCGAATACAATCAGGATGGGTGCATTCTCTATACAGAATACACCCAGGTGCATTATAGCAAAACACTATACATACATACATACATACATATATATATATATAGCTATTGGAAGCCCCGGCCAGCCCCGCACGCCACCCGTGCCCCGCCCGCCCCACGCGTGTCGCGTCGCGCGTAGCGCCCACCCCCGCGGGCCCCGCGTGCCGCGCCCCCCCGGACCCTGTGCACCACCGCGCCCCCGCGTGCTGCGCCGCCCCCCCGGGCCCCGCACGCACCGCGCCTGATTTTTTTTTCAATTATTAATCTATCGGAACGCAAGTTTGTATGACCTGAACCGCAACTTTGTATGATCCCGGATTGCCAATGGTATGACCTGGACTGAAGGTTTGTATGATCCGGACTTTATGTTTGTATATGAACCGGACTGAAGATTTGTATGACCCACAACAACATGTTTCTATGACCTGGGCTACAAGTTTCGAAGACCCGTGACGACAGGATTCTATGGCTAGGACTACGTGTTTCTATGACCCCGCAATGACAGGCTTCTATGACACGAACAACAAATTTCTATGACACAGACCATAGAAATCTGTCTCTCAGTCATATAAACCTACCATAGGGATGATAGAAATATATGGATTCGAGCATAATAACATACATAAACGAGCATATACACCTATATACATGAGCATGTAATGTTGAGTCGTTCATTTTTTCCCTAGACTTGTATTTTGAATACAAGTACACAAACGACAAGTTCATTTTTTTCCTAGATTTGTATTTTGAAAACAAGTACACAAACGACAAGTTTATATGAGTTAAATGGCAGGTTTGTTTGACTCGGACAACGGGTTTGTATCATCCGAACGACAAGTTTCTATGACTCGGATGATAAGTTTCTATGATGCGGGTCATAGAAACATGACGTCCAGGTCATAGAAACTGCATTAGGGTTATATAGACCTACCGTTTGGGTCATATAAACTTGATGTCATTTTTCCAACATTTAAAGTTCGAATCCTAGTGAATACAGGTGACACATGCCACCTGACGAATGCATACATATAAAATGTGGTTTCACCAATCAATTGAGTCGTATAAAGTGTTGAAGTTATTTCCTTTCCTTGTAAAGTATAAATTTGATTTCCTTTGAAGTATAAATTGAAAGAGTTCAAGTTCTTTCTTTTTTCTCTAAAGTGTAAAGTTTGATTTCTTTTTCCTCTATAAAATTTAAATTTCGAAATTGATGAGACCTCAACACATAATATGCAACGTACCACACATCAACAGTCATAGAAACAAATGTTGGGAATCATATAAACCAGTGAAGACCGTCATATACACATGTAATTTACATTCATGCACAAGAGTTTCGAGGACTATGCCAAAAAAGACAATTTCAATACTCGGAAACAATCAAAAGGAGAGTTCAAAATTTGGAATTCGCTGGAAGTCATATGATGTCTAGCGCCCACACGACAGAAGTCATAGAAAACAGTATTGATAGTCATATAAAATAGTGAGTCATAGAAACATGTCATCTGGGTCATAGAAACCCGTAGGCTGGGTCATAAAAACCTGTCATCAGGGTCATAGGAACTTTTCATCGGGGTCATACAAACCTGTTTAGGGTCTATAACCCGAACGATTTGATCTCATATGGGTCCTAGAAACATTGTGATACGAGCATATAAACATATGGGTACATTTTTTCCTAAATTTGAAATTTGAATATAGGTGGGCAAAACTCCAATTATGTTGATCCACTATTATTTTCTTTTCCAATTTGAAATTTGGTTACCACCGATTCGCAGTTAAAATTTCATCACCTGTCATCATAGCACGCATGCAAACCTCCAATTATGAGGAGCCACTATTATTTTCTTTTCCAATTTGAAATTTGGTTACCACGAATTCGCGGTTAAAATTTCATCATGCATAAAAACCTATGCTTGTAAGCATACAAACCAATTTGCGTGTAGAAACCTATCGTCCAAATCATATAAATCTACTGGTCGGGTCATAGGAACTTATCAGTCATGGAAACATGTCATAGAAACTTTATGTCCTGGTTCACACTGATTCACGATTAAAATATCATAGTGCATAGAAACCTAAGCTTGTAAGCATATAAACAAATTTGTGTATAGAAACATATCCTCCAGATCATATATATCTACCGTTCAGGTCATAGAAACTTGTCGGTCATGGAAACATGTCATTCAAGTCATAGAAACTTGACGTCTAGGTGATACGAACTAATTTGATTTTGTTTATAAATTTTCGAATTGATCACAGTAATATCTACCACACCACACATCACCACACTGCACATCAGAAGTCATAGAAAGCAATATTCGAACATGTTATCTCTTCCTGAGCATTTCGTCGAACATGTTGCCTGCAGCTCGGGGTGTTTTGGCTGCTGTCATACATACCTTGGAGAGGGAGGGCGTCGTCGTTGTCTCCACGCTGCATCGTCGAGAGGAGCATGGAGCCGCTCCCAGAACCCGCGGCGGCTGTCTCGCCCCCGTGCTGTAGGTCGTCGGATCCCGGGCCGATGTGGTGGAGCCGTGGAGGAGAGGATGATGAGGCCATCAGAGAGCAGGTTCATGGTGATGCAGAGGCTCTGATCCTTTGGGCCTGCTCGCAGTTCGGCAACATCGGCGACGTGCAGGAGCCGACGTCTGCGTGGAGGACCAGCATGGGAGCCACAATCACCCCGCACCGCCTCGAGCTCGTCGTGGATCTGCACCTTCACCGAGAAGCCTGGTCGACCTGTGGAAACAAATTTAGAAAACCGCTAGAGGGCATCCGCTGCTCCTCTGAGGCGAGCCGCGCGTCGCTGCTCCTCTCCACACGGCGAGCCCTCACCGTGACTGCCCGCCGGTCGGGCAGGCGCTCGCCGGGGACCCGTAGGGCCGCGGCTCGCCAGGCCTCCACGCCTCCAATCGTAGGGGAAGCGGTCAGCCTCGCTGGGGCCCGCGGCCCGCCTCGCGCGCGCCGACGTGCGCCATCGCTGGGAGCCCGCTGCCACTTCATCCGCTAGGGAAAGGCCGCGCCGGAGCGGAGGTCAGATCCGCGATGGGGGAGGCAGCTCCTGTGGTGGCGCGGTGCTGGTGAGGAGCACCGACAAGGAGTCGCGCTCGCCGCTCGACGAATCCTCCCGGTACTTGGCTCGAGCACCCACGCAGAGGCACGCGCCCGCCGACCGCTCGCCATGGACCAACCGCTCCTCCTCCTCCTCGCTGCGCTGTGCACCCGCAAGGTCCTGCACGGGGAGCCGGACCAACCGCCGTCCGCCGGGGGGTCGCTCCCGCGTGCCGTTGCCCCCCCGGTCGGCAGCTCGGTGGGTGGGTGGGGGGATTCGAAATGGGATGGGGAAGGTGGGGAGTGAGGGGAGGGGGGAGATAAGATGGGGCCCGCGCACGTGGATGAGTAGCGACCTGGTGGTTCGATGGGCGGGCCGGAGGGAGCTGGTTCGGTTGCACCTCATGGTCAGGGCTTCCAATAATATTGGAAGCCCTAGGCTCCCAATATATATATATGTATGTATGTATATATATATATGTATATATATATGTATATATATATATGTATATATATATATATATATACTAGACCCAGCCAGGTTGCAAGTAGGCGCAAACCAGTTGCAACTGCGCGCGAACCAATTGCAACCACGAGACTGGCCGATTGCAACTGTGACACTATGGTAATTGCAATTCGACGTGAACCAATTGCAACCAGAGTGATCTCAGTTGCAACTGGGCAAAAACTAGTTGCAACCAGGGTGAGTGCATTCTCTACATAGAATGCACCCAGGTGCATAATATATATATATAGAACCACTACACTATAGCCAGCTATAGAATAACTTATTCTATAACCGGGCCAACCGGTTGAACCAGTATGTGCAGCGCGCCCCCTCTAGTTGTTAATTGTTTGAGTAATGAGCACTAATTATGTTGACTGAACCAGCCATTTACTAGCCTATGGAGCCGAGAGAGGCAACCGGACTATTGAGCTGACCTTCCTAAAAACAGGCAGCATTATTTACTACACAAAACATGCCTGTCCATTCTACACACATGCATACGAGAGAGCACTGCATGAAGTACACGGTTACTAGAGAATATGAGCTATGCTCTCTACAATATCTCGTAGCTGACTCCTTGGATAAGTTTGAAACCAAATTGTGGCAACTCACAAAATCTCGTAACTATTTTACGCGAAACGCATGTTTGTCTTTAGTAATTGTTTTACGCTACATTCCTCTCGCCGATATGGTAATAATTAAATTACTTGAAACAGTGTGAGGTCATTTTGTGATAACTCCGTAACTTACTTGTCATATGGAGTACCTGTTTTATGATCATGGGTACACGTAGTAACCGGGTTTCCACTTGTGGTAGATACCTTTGTGGTAAATCAATGACATTATTCTGGTAAATATTTTACGGTAAAACGATGATGCTATGATGGTAAATATATTCTGATACTTTTTATTCACTATTGCCGGCTCTTGTAGGCAGAATAGTAAAATAGTAGTTTAATCTGGTAACCATAGTGCACTTCCCTGCACGTGTAGACAACCCAAGACAATTTGTGCATTCTCGTAACCCCCGTTGGGGATCTGGCATTTGCATGCACACATATAAAAATGAATAGGGCAGGAATGTTTTGTTTAGTAGTACATCGTGCATGAAGCGGTAATTGCGGACTCGCTGGACTCTCGTACGGCTTGATGGCTTGCATGCTGGCTCCATCGCGTTTACTACGGTAATTAAAGCCGAATGGGACCGGGACCGGTTGACGCGTTAGATTAAACATGACCGAAGAAAATGGAGACGCATTAAGCCGGTTGGTGCAGTAAATTGACCTAGCCACAAAATAAGCTATTCTATGGGTGTGTGTGTGTGAAAAGTCAAACGACAAGTAATTTGGAACGATGGAATATCTCGTTAATATTTTAACACTTCAAAATTACAGTGGCAGGGATAACTTATGCTCAAGCCTGATGACATGAAGAAGAAAATGTAAACTGCAACCATTAAAAGCTTCAAGGATTTCGAACCTAATTGCATAAAAGTATAAAGAAATAAGAAATGGAAATCTAGATGTACCACATTATTACAATTGACAGATTATAGATGATGTTCCAATTGAATTGACAGATTTATAGCATCTTCAGCAGATTCTCCATTTTTTACTATCCATACAGATTTCATTCTGTATTGAGCATCTCACAGACTCTCCATTTCCCACTATTCAAATTGCAACAACTTCATTCAACTGCCTCTCCACACACTGAGACGTGGATCCCATTCGTCATCCCACATTTGGCAAGCTAGTTTGGCTAGCCATGTTTGGCTAGCGAGGGGGTCCATTTGGAAAGCCGGATGGCATGCCAAGTTGGATGGCTAGTTTGTTGACGGGCTATTTTGGTTCTTTTGGAGATGTTCTTAGTCTTGCGGATCTTGGGTTGTACATAGTACCTGTACCTGAATAGGATTTAGATTAAGCATCATTCTTGTCCCCTGTATAATCGATGGAAATAAGGTCTTGAACGGTTGGAAAGTAGCTTGGCTGAAGCCTTGATGGCAGCCTCCAATGCATGCACCTCGTCAGCCCTCGCATCTACACAATCAATCCAGACACAGAGATCACTGAGGGAGGAGAGGTGGCAGATGCCAAGATCAGGAGCGCTGGTGCACATGGATCTCGCTTCATTTGCTATGATTTGAAACTCCAGAGCTTGCAGCCTTGGTGCGGCTCCTGCTTCAAACATCAAAAGACCCACTTCACACCACAAGAGGAGCCGTTTCAGACATTGGAACATGGTGTTGCATACAACAAGCCTTTCCTTGGGGTCAGTTTCATGTGAATATAGTGTCAGAGATAGCAATGTGGGCAAGCTCCCAAGGACGTGGAGGGTTTCCTGTCTCAACGTATTAATGCTGATCTGAAGATAGTTAAGGTTGACTAGTGATGTTAGCCACTCTGGAATTTTGCAGATACAGAAACTAGAGGTGTGTACTAATTCATGCAGCAGTCGAGGAGGTGGGGACCAAGAATCCAATGGGATGTGAACCGGGCGACCATCCGTTTTCACATGTAAATGCCGGAGGTTGGAGCTACCAAGTTTGCCAAGTGATGAAACTAAGTTATGCACATAGGCTATTTTCTGAACATGTGAGTCACTCATGCACCACTTTATACCAAGGATTCTCAGTCTAGTCAAACATCCCAGCTCCAGCAGAGAATCTAAGGGGGCATTCTCATCAATAGCTATGCTTAACAATTCCTCAAGACCTTGCATTTTCCCAATACTCTGGGGCAATTTCACACCATCTGTGAGCATCCATTTCAATTGTCGAAGATTAACAATTCTTGTCGGAAGTTCTCTTATACCAGTGCCATGTAGATCCAGTATTTCCAAACACTTTAACTCCCCTATCTGTTCTGGAAGTTGAGTAATGTTGCTTCCTTCAATCCTTAGGTACCTCAAGAGAATCAAATTCCCTATATTTTTAAGATAACTACTTTCTAACTTTTGGCATCTATCTAGAGCAAGCACTCTCAGGGCTGGAAATTCCAAAACTGGCGGCATTTGTTCGGCACATCCAAATATGCTAAGGGATCGGACATGAGCAGTAATCATGGTAGACACTGGCATCACATTTTCTTGGCCACAGTAGTCAACTGAGAGTCGACGAATCTTATCCTTGGAGACCAATATATGTTCATCACCACTAAAGGAGATAAAATTTTCTTCAACTGCCCTGGATTTGATAAGATCAAGGATCATATCATGCACACGGCATCCCTTTGCTTGACCATTATAGTTGATATCTAACGGCTGGATCATACTTCTATTTATAAGTTCATTGAAATACAGTTTACCTACATCCATTAAATTTCTTCTACCCTCAACCTTGATGAATCCTTCAGCTATCCACCTCCTCACCAAATCTTCCATTTGGATCTCATAATCTTCAGGATAAATGGACAAATACAATAAACAGGTCTTCAAATGAAATGGAAGATCATTATAACTAAGAGATAAAATCACTCGCATGTCCTCCACATCAGGATTTTCCTCAAGTCCTAAACCAATTGAATTTCTAACAGTGATCCACTCTTCTCTGGTATCTGGTTTAGTGCTTAACAAACTGCTCATTGTGATGATTGCCAACGGTAAGCCACCACACTTTTTTATGATTTCAGTAGAAACTTCCTTCAGGTGAAGTGGGCATTTATCCTCAGAGCCAAAAACTCTTCTATAGAATAAAGTTTCGGAATCTACTTCACTTAGTAGCCTTACCTTGTATGCGAAATCATGGTAAGGTGAGCAACACGATTTGGCGACACTAATGTTTCTTGTTGTCACTATTATTCTGCTGCAGAAGGAATTCTCAGGCAGAGCACATTTGATAGTCTTCCATGCTTGTATACTCCAGATATCATCAATTACAATTATATACCTATTACAGGAAAAGATTCTAAAGTTCAGTCGGACCCAATTAACTGAATGCAAATAACATATGCTATGAAAAGTATTTTTCATTGCTATTAGATAGAACCTGAAGTTCCAACTAATGAATACAAAATGGCAATGTGAGCAAAGAGTATTTTTAGCAGGCTGACTACAATCATTGTAGTTTACCTCTTGTCCTTGAGAAAGTTCCTCAGTGCGTTGATAAGTGACTCCTCATCAATCTGTTTGGCGATTTCGTAGTCTTCTTTCTTCACTTGAGCCAGTAAAGTCCGCAGAATCTTTCTTATATCAGGATTTTGTGACACTGAAACAAACGCTTGGCACTTAAATTGACCACCTACTTTTTTGTACACTTGGTTAGCTAGTGTAGTCTTGCCAGATCCCCCAAAACCTACAATAGAGACCACCTTGACAGAGAGCTCATCAATGGTGACCATCTTAATAAGATCCTCCCTTGGACCATCAATTCCGACAAGGTTGGCTGCCTCCACATAAAGGGCAGGCAAACGAGGTTCAATTGACACAACATTTGCGCTACCAGAACAAACTGCCACCTCATCCAGCTTGTATCTGTCACGACGCTGGCTTACTACAATGATGCGGGCCTTAATCTCTTGGATCTGCCCTGCAATCACACGTTGAGCTCCAAAGTCCTTCACCTTTTGGACACTCTTGCGGAAGAACTCCTTCACACCAGTGGGCTTGCCCAGCTCACAGTGGAGGTGGAACATGTGGCAGTCAATGTAGTCCTCGATGTCGTAGGCCATCTCCCTCACCTGGTTCCTCCACTCCCTGACCTGAGGGTCGAGTGTCTCCACCCCTGCCAACTTCTCCAGGAGCACGTACATGCTGCTCAGCTCGTCTCTAAGGAAGGCGATGTCACGGCATAAGCCCTTTTGTGCCTTGTACTCCTCCATGAGAGCAGTGAGCTTGGTGAGGAGGGAGTTCACCGCCCCTGTGGCGGCACTCACCATGACCCCTTCCATCTACTGAACTCCTTCCAGTGCCTAGTGCTGTTGTGCAGAGTCGATACACTAGCAATCAGTTGTTCAGAACCAGTCCCTTGCTGCTACCAGGAACTACCATGGCGATGCAGGAAATCGTCAGGTCTCCTTTTTTCAAGTCCCAGATTCAGGTCTGTGAGTCCTACAAAATCCAAGTGCGACAAATAATCAAGAAAGGTCCATGAGGCATCAATAGGAAATGAGAATGCGTGCGTGCCGCAGTGTCATACCCAATCGGCGACGCTCCACTAGACCTTGAGAGCAACCGCGCGCGCAATGAGGCTCCTTACCGATATGCGCTCGCCCAAGCTCGTCGCCGCCCGCTATCAGCACCCTTCTCTCCGGCGAGTTGACCGCGAGCCCCGCCCGTCCTTCCTCCCCGTTCTTGCCCGATGTACTTCCCCAGCTAGATCATTGGCGTCCCCAGACTCAGCAGATCTGCTAGCGCTACGGCCTACGGCCTCCCAAGTCCTCGCTCTCCGTCCGGCAGCCCAATCAACTGCGGATTCACTGGGTCGGCTGTAGGCTCACTAGCAGTCCAAGAAGCCGCATGGAATTTTGTTGAATCGTAGCTATCTACTGTCGCAAATCAATTGAAAAGTCAATGGCTACTTTAGTGTTCGGCTACTTTTAGTTGAGTGATCGGAAACGCATTGTGGTTGCTTGTTGAAGAATATGTCTTGTAAAATTGGTTGTATACTTGAAGAGAAATTGAAGAGAAGAAGACTGTGGTTGTAAATTTGCCAACACCTATTTGCTATGGAAAAAAAAATTCTATCCTTCGCAGTTTGGATGCTACAGATTTCAGAATTTTAACTCTCAGCTAGAGGGGGGCAAATGTTTTATAACACTATATTATCAACACTGGTAAAATAATTCCACTCAAATTTTGCTAAAATATGGCCGTGATAGAAGAAACAGATGTAATAATTTAGCAAATTAGAATTCCCTATTAGCAATGCCAGCTTTTCGTCCGATGTCCTAAATCCAGACGCACAACAGTTAGGAAGGTACTTAATTTTATTTCAATCTGATGGGAAAAATAAATTGTTTTGCAGTCAGGATCACAGTTGGTGGTTTTTGAAGAAATTGGTGTGGCTCTTTGAACTTCCACGTCAATTTCGTATTTTGGAAGCACTACAAATAATTCATTCAGCCACAAGCTAATCCTGCCAAGGCACAATGGGCATTTCTGGATCATCTCACAACGTCAGCATGAGCAAGAGCATAACCAACTAAGGTTCCACAAAGGCACTTCAATAACAAGTTCCCAAATGCACCAAAAAAGTTTCGTACAACTCGAATTAGGTAGCAGTATGCAGACAACAGGAATCACATGATTAGGCTGCTACAATTATTCGTTCATCACAGGCTTGTTCTCGTTGGCCTTCGGCCTCTGCTCCTTGGGCTTTTGCTCTTCCATTTTCCTGTCACACAAAGTGCAAAGAGTCAATGGTGCGTGGTTACGGTCCGAATTCACCAGACTGAACAGAAAATACAATTACAATGAAATAGGATTCAAAAAATTATTTGAAGGCTCTGTGAACATAGACAGGGTCATGAATTAAGAGAACAGAAAAACAAATCATTACATCCTTTAACACTGCATATCCTGTAATGGGATGTTATCTCAACAAAATCACAGCAAAATAAATTTCATGTTTCAATAGAAATACTACAAACTATTCCTCGGGAATTGCATCCCACAAATTGACATGGGCTCCCTTGAAGCTGGTAGTCAAGATGAACCTAGTGCTGTCAACAAACTGTGGGAAAACATTTTTTTTTAACTGAGCACAGAACTGTTCTGCACACAAATAGAAGCATTCAATTGAGTGCAATCAAGTTATCATTTGACAATTTTAAAGTTCTAATACTCCTCCGTAGTTTTTATACAGTTAGTGATCATGTCAACATACTCCTAGACATTTTAATCACCATCTTCTACACAAAACACACAACTCAAGAATGACTCTGTGTGCAGTTTAGGTACATCAACACCCGTTAGTATAATAGAAAACATAGAAACACCCATGACTGCAAACAATTGAGCAGACATAGAGGAATAGGTTCAGGTTAGATATTTGGACATAACCAGGGCTGCTCAAATTAAACAATTGGATATTCTATATTGCTTAAATTGAAGAGTAAATTTGAAAATACTCCCACAACAACGTATTGCTATAGTTTCTAGCTGATTTAAGTTATGAGTCACCAATGATAAAAGCTTCATCAAATAGAACTCTAAAAAACATGCAATAATCATCACTATCCGAAAGAAAGTATATAATGCATAACCTTGTATCCAAATAATAACCATTATCAAACCCACAACAGAAACATCCACACAAAATTATAGTCTATATGAATGCTTGGACAAGTTTGCTAAGCATAACTTCTAGGTTCTGCAATAAAAAGAACACGCACCCTAGTGGTAGTTTTTGAGATTGGAACTCGTGACGCTTTACTTAAAAAAAACACTTGTGACGCTAGCAATCATGCAAAAGTAGGTCATTGAGTGCATACTGAGCTACTATGTTCCAGAAATTACAAATCCAACTGAATAAACTCATGATACTACTGGGTACATACTGAGCTAATATGTTCCAGAAATTATAAATCCAACTTAATAAAGTAGGCTTAAATTTGATGTCACACTTAGAATTGTACTCTATGTTCACCTGCAGTTCTTTGAATGGTTCATATGAAAGCTAAACAACTATCTAGCAGTCTACACCTTTAATGATGAAAATAAGAGAGCTGAGAATATGTAGATCTCATTTTCTAATGACCTGGATGCAAATAGCTGCACCATTCATTCCAATTTAAAGAATTAGTTTTCTAGATCAAGAAGGGAAAAACTTGATAACTACGAAGAGCAACAAAGTGCTCAACAGAGTCACAGGGGGTTGTAAGATTGACACATTTTTCAGTTATACTTTTGACAAACCCCCAACCATTTTAATTATAGAAATTCCTAATGTCCCAATCAGCTACTGTTTTGTGTATAATATTCTCCTGCAGTTAAACAGTTTTTAAAATGTTGTCAGACCCTCTGCATAAACCCAGTAAAGGAGTTTGGGACCTTTCTGCAGAATTAGCAGTTATCCACCACGCACTGAACACTCAAATTATTCTTATGGCAAATTCAAAACCAATACAACACTACTCAGTAATTCGCACGATACCCTACATAAACTTCATCTGCCTCCCAATAACTCACACGATTGTAATGATGCCCTACAAAACGTTCACCTGTCTCCAATCACCCCCTACAAGCTTAATCGAGTTCAATAAAGCCATAAATCCTCTAATACCAAGGACTTGTGATAGAAACACACTTCCTTATCCGAGACACAGGCCACCCAACCATTCTTAGTAGGAATAATCTAGGGCTTATTTTACAACGATTAGTAAGGTTCAACAGCTCCCGTTGAAATCGAATCCAGCAACCAACAAGGAAAATAGAAGGGATTCGCAAAAACGGGAGCTTCTGGTATGAGACGGAGGGATGGGCCGATAAGTACCTCTTGTCGGATGCGCCGCCCTTCTGGCTGAGGAAGGAGCGGAAGAGGGGTGAGTTCACGTCGTAGATCATCTTGCTTCTCCTTTCTTCTTCTTCTTCTTTGCCGCCGCCGCCTGGAGTTATGGAGCTAGGGTTTGCGTGAGGTTTCGATTGGAGTCGCGAGGAGATGCTTGGACACGTCTCCGTGGGCCGGAATGCTTCCCGAATTTTTTTATATTTTTTAATCATTTTGCAAAATTATACAACTGTTTGAAAATTTAGCAGATTTGGCAACCAACTGCCGTGCGCTAACCGCCGTGGCGCACGGCGGTTGGAGGCCGGCCACGGCGGTTGGCGGCGGCCCACGGCGGTTGGTCCTAACCGCCGTGGGCCATGGCGGCTAGGCTCAAACGCCGTGGCCCACGGCGGCTAGGGTTATTTAAATTTTTTGATTTTAATAAATCTAGTAGAAAATTAACAAGGGAAATTCAGTACACGATCTCCAACCTAATACCTATCGTACCGCGGTTGTTTTTGTTTTTTAATTTAAGGAAAAACACTAGGTTGTAATAAAGAAAAGCAAAGTGACATATTAAAAAATAGTCATGATCACATATAACAGTGCTCTTGTACAAACAATATGCGACCTAATCTAGCATCGCCTGGTCTTCTTGAGCAGCCTGGCAGCTCGGGCTGCGGCGTACGTCTGCTCGCGAGGGTACGTCAACGGGTCAGGAGGGTGGATCTGCCGACGCCTAGCATCACCAGTCGGCTGCGGTGTCGCCACCGCCGCCGTCGACCCTGCAACCTCGTGGGACGACTCTGGCAGCCCTCCGCTCGCGCCTGGCAGCTGCGAGCCTCCTGGAGACTGCAGTGCCCCACCGCTCGCGCCTGACAGCTGCGAGCCTCCTGGAGACGACTGCGGCCCACCGCTCGCGCCTGGCAGCTGCGAGGCTCCTGGCTGCGCCCCACCGGTCGCTCCTGGCAGCTAGGAGCCTCCTGGCTGCGTCACTGCTCCCTCCTGAGTCCACGTGGGTGGCGCGCCTCCAAGCTGCGACCATGCGAGCTCGTCCTGCGACTGCAAACCCTGCAACCAGTCGAAGTCGATGCCCAAGTCGTCGAAGCCGGACCGGGACGCTCCGGCCTGGTCCCCTAGGGTGGAGTCAGGAGTGTGGACGCTGGAGTCAAAAACTGGAAGAAATAGTATTATTAAATCACATTTCCTAATTAATACAATCTAGTATTTGTATATGGTTCGACATAGAGTAGTGGTCAATACCTGACGGAAGAGCAGCGCCAAGGGACGAGGAAGGAACCGGTGCTGCTGCTGCTAGTACTGGTGCTGGTGCGGGTCCTCGTGGTGCCGGTCCTGGCCCTCCTGGTGCTGGTGCACGTGTAGGCGTAGGACCTCTGAGAGGAGGCCCCCCTAGTGGAGACATCCTCAAGGGAGGATGCGCCGGAGGGCGCACCGGGTAGAAAGCTGCCTGGTAGGGTGGTCGTGACGAGGACGACGGTGCCGCGTGGGAACGACCAGTCGAGGTGGAGCTGGAGGACGACTAGGGGTACCGTGGAAACAGTGGTAGAGCCGGGTTGCCGCGGTAGTTGACCGCGGCAAGGAACCTCGTAGTGATGGCACCCATCCTGTGGAACGTCTCCGCGATCTCCTGGTGTGACATCTGGGTCAGCCTCGCCGTCGAGTCCTCCATAATATGTGAAAGGTCCGCAATCACGTCGAACTGCAAAAGAAATTATTAGTAAATGGTAGAATGTAAAGTACCATAAGGGAAAGGCGGTGCATTTTCAAACTCACCGCCGCGTCGTAGTGCAAATCCCGTCGCACCGGGTACGCGGTACTAGAAACGAGCGCCCTCGCCGCGTCCGGAACCGGCGCTGCTGGCTGTGGTGGGACGTACATCACACGCGACCGAGTTCTCGGGGTGTACCACTTGATGTACGCCTCCCTCGCCGTGTCGTCGTGGGGTCGGTCCTCCGTGACGACGTTCTACAACGTGGTAGCCCAACCGTCCACGAACGGCTGCACCCTCTGAACCCAAGAAACACGGCCCGCAACTCCCCTCCGCGACCACCTACGACGAATTAAATATATTTGTCAGCGTCTGAAATCTTCGAACGCTGAATTAAATTTAAAAATTTATGAGAACTCACCTATGGTGGGCGCTCGGAATAGTGTGCACCACAGGCACAGGCCACTCCTGGTAGCGGCCGAACTGCCTCAGCACCCTGTGGATGGCGTACTCCTCCACGTACATGTCGAACAGCAATGGCGACCTCATCATCCAGTACTGGTGGTCTCGGAAGCACAAAGTCGAGAGCCCCTGTGGTGCGCGGGCCGCGACAGCCTCCTCTGAGTAGGGCGTCCACCTGACGTCTGCGTCCGTGAGAGCGTCGAACTGCCCGACGAAGTCCTTGTACGCCCTCTTCGTCTGGTCGTGGGCGTACGAGGTCTGCATACAAACCAAATGTGAACCCTAAATGTCGATTGAACAAACTAGACGAAATGGAAAGACAAATTGAAAGTGAAAGGTAAGAAATTACCTTCCGAAGGCACCACAACGAGCCCATGGTGAAACGGTCGCGCGGGTCGTGGCCCTCTGGCAGGGGCTCGTACGAGTAGAGGGGAACGACTGGCCGACCAATCGCAAACCGCTCGTGGCACCAGAGCTGAAGAAGGAGAGGACAGCCGAGAAGGATCGGCTCCGCCGAACGACCCTTCAACACCCCCGAGCACAGGCCCCTGTACGCGCTCGCAAGAACAGAGTTGCCCCAACTGATCTGGGGCACGGTGTCCAAGGGCGCGTCGGCGATCCTCCGAGCGTGGGGGATCAGGTACCTCACCACCGCGTCACCCTGGGAACTGCAGAACAACACGAACCCAAATAGCCACAACAGGTACACCTCGAAGAACCTGTCGACTGTCTCCTGCTCGGCGTCATCTGCTAGGTAATCAGCCTGCACAAGCAAAATCAAACGTTAGTTTTATTGTCTCCATATAATCAAAACCGAAGAGAAATATGAGGTAAAGATACGTACGCTAAACTGCTGCAACCAAGTCAAGGTGGGTCCGTGAGGGTTCGCGAACTCCTGATACGGGGCGGGGGCGCGATCGTTCCGAGGAACGTTCGCGAACCGAGCCAGGAACTCCGTACGCCACTCGGTGGAGATGTCCGCATGCCCCAGCGGCTCGCCCTCACAAGGAAGGCCCATCAGCAGCGACGTGTCCTGAAGAGTCACCATCATCTCGCCGACGGTGAAGTGGAACGTGTGGGTCTCCGGCCTCCAGTGGTCCAGAAGCACGCTGAGGAATCACGTTGCGCTGGCTGTTCCCCTGGACTAACCGCGCTACAGGCAGGAGTCCTGCAGCGTGTAGCCTGAAACAAATAACGTAATTTATTAGTTACAACAAAAGGATAAATGAAGGTACAAACAATAACATAGTCTCAGTTCACGTACTTGGGAACCCAAAGGTTGTGGATCGGCAGCAACGTGCGCGTAGTGCGGGAACGCACGTGTCCAACATCCTCTCCGAGGACGGCGGACAAGAACGAGCGGTGCCTGCGGTCGATATCCCTGTCCAGCAACTGAGGCGTCACGTACGCCTCAAGCTCAGCACGAGCAGCATGAGCCTGAGCCTCAGCCTGAGCCTCGACCTCAGCCTGAGTCTGAGCCTGAGCCTGAGTCTGGTCCATAGCTGCAGCTGCATACAAAAATTAAATATACAATTAAAAAAACCAGATAAGGAATTTTCTACAATTTCTAAAATTTGTAAACGAGATAAATTCATTTTCTACATTTTCTAAACAAACTAAAGTAATTTAGATAATTTCAACAATATCTAGAACACCTAAATTAGTTTTCTAGAATTTCTAAACGAATTAAAGTATTTTCTACAATTTCTAAACGAGATAAATTAATTTCTAGATTTTCTAAACAAAAAAATGTATTTTCTACAAGTTCTAAAACATATAAACTCATTTTCTACATTTTCTAAACAAACTAAAGTAATTTCGATAATTTCTACAATTTCTAAAACAGATAAACTCATTTTCTACAATATCTAGAACAGATAAATAAGTTTTCTAGAATTTCTATACGAATTAAAGTATTTTCTACAATTTCTAAACAAATAAAAGTAATTTATACAATTTCTAAACAAACTAAAAGTATTTTTGACAATTTCTAAACAAATAAAAGTAATTTCTACAATTTCTAGAACTGATAAACTAATTTTCTATATTTTCTACACATGCTAAAGTAATTTCTACAATTTATAGAACTGATAAACTAATTTTTTATTTTTTCTAATCTATAAAACTAATTTTCTAAAGCTAAACTAATTGAATTAACTAATTTCTAAATTTTCTAATCTATAAACTAATTTTCTAAATCTAAACTAATTAAATTAACTAATTTCTAAATTTTCTAATCTATAAACTAATTTTCTAAATCTAAACTAATTAAATTAACTAAAAAATAAAGGAGAGAAAACTTACCAGAGGAGAGGAGGGGAGGGGGGGGCGGCCGGAGAGGAGGAGGCGGCGGCAGGGGTGAGGGGGACGGCAGCCGTCGTCGCCCCTTATATAGGCGCGGCTGCCGCCCGTGGGCCACGGCGGGCGCAGCACTTACCGCCGTGGGCCACGGCGGTAGGTTGCCGCGGGGCCCGCTCCCAACGGTCGGCCCCCTTACCCCCGTGGGTCACGGCGTTTGGAGATGCTACCGCCGTGGCCCACGGCGGCCGCCGTGGCGCACGGCGGTTGGTTGCCAAATCTGCTAAATTTTCAAACGGTCGTATAATTTTGCAAAATGATTAAAAAAATATATAAAAAAAATTCATGCTTCCGCCATGGGCCACGGCGGTTGGTTGCCAAATCTGCTAAATTTTCAAACGGTCGTATAATTTTGCAAAATGATTAAAAAAATATATAAAAAAAATTCATGCTTCCCACTAAATCCCGAACTGTCCGCCGGCGTAATCCCTCATTACGCTTTCTCACTGTTAGAAAAATAAAATTTTTGTGGATAAATAAAAGTGCATGTGCGTTGCTACGGCGGACTCCAAAATCTTCATACATTTTTTAGTTATTTGATCAAACTTAAACACATTGAATTGAATAAAATCTAGATATAGCTTTTTTTATATTACATTGCCCATTTTGTAAGCACCTCTGTATACACAATGCTTGTTGTGTATGTCTCGCTTGTGATTTTATTTTCTTGCTTCTTTTTATTTATTTTCTTCCCTCTTTTTCCTTTCTTTTTCTTCTTATTTCCTACTCCTCTCCCTCATCTTCATCTTCTTGTTCTTTGGTCAGTATCCTTATGTTCTTTCTTTGATGCGGTGGCTCTAAAAAGCATGACATATAGTTGACCATATTACCTGAAGGGTTGTACGAGGGTCCCCTGTAGTTTTAATGTTTTGTTTAAGTGTTTTTAGTCATGTAATAAACAGTTGAAACGGTACGTTAATTTGTTGCAGTGAGTACATTTGTAATGCAAAAATCGGATCATTTGTAAGGTCACTGACGTTTGGGTCTGACACCCAAGCGGCCTTTCGTTTGGGTCACTGACGTTTAGGTCCATGATCCAAAGTCATTCTTTTCGAGCATATTCATCATTCGGAATTCATACGCGTTGCAATGGAGGTAGAGGAAGAACAATGGAGGTATGGTGATAATTGATAGAGAAGGGGGAAGTTATGATTGAGGAAACTCCGGCCCGTTGATGTTTCGTAAGGAGGACCTTCCTAGTGGTAAAAAGGGAGGAAAAGCTAAGATGCTATTTGTTTGGATTGATCCTAAATCGGATGGTCTGTCCTTTTGATTGGTTTGCAGGAAGGACCTTCCTGAGAAATAATTGTGTAACTGCTTGTTTCCAAGTGCCGACTATTCCATGTGGCCGGCCGCCGCGCGCCCGGAAACTGGACATGTCTGCCCCAACAACAGCACAGAGCGGTTCTGGTAATTTGGCGGGAGAAAAGCGCGCGACAGCCAAAAAAAAGTTTTCCCACAGACAAGTGTATATATCTCATTTCTCTCAATGATGCGGCGTACACTACTGCAACTCTGCAAGAGACTCGCTAGCACCACGCTCCTTTTCCTTGTGGCAAAGACTAGAGCTAGCATCGGTGCTTAGATCTGTTGTTGCCCGTGGCGGGAATGGCGAATCGTAGCGGCCCTAGCAGCGAACGGAGAAGCAGGACTCACTCCGGTCAGGTCAGTCCTCTGTTTAGCCATGCTACTTTGATCTGTCATACTAGTTAAGGGAATTCTGGATTTGGGGATCTGGGTTAACAGACTATATTCATGTATTTTAAAGGTGTTTGGAGTAGACTTTGAAAGCTCCAGATCGCCGACGCCTGGTCCTCGTGAAGTTATCGTTATAGATCCTAATGAAAACGAGTGCAAGGACGTGTTGCCTGTCCATCTGAGGTATGACTGGACAGGCGCCAACCTTGGGCGTCGATATGTATGCTGCTGCGAGGTAAACGATAACCTGTATCACTTCTAATAAATGTTGCTTCTGCGTTTGATGTTAGTGTGGTCAATCGCTAATTATATGAATGAAATCGGTGACTGCAGATTGATAGCATGAAGTGCGCGTCGTTTAGGTGGATAGATCCTGAATGGGATATTAGGACTCTAAAAGTTCTAGAGAAACTGATGGAAATGAAGGGAAAAGCAGAAGAGGAAGCAAGGTCGTGGAAAGAAGCATGTACAACTGCTAAGGAGGAGGCCAATGTCAAAACAATTGAGCTGCAGACGATAACACGATACTACGGGGAGGTAACCCATAACCTATTTGAGACCAGAAAGAAAATGAGAAATGATGCTCTGTTGTCTCCTACAGAAAAGGGTGAAGCCAACAGGTACCTAAAAGCTGAAAGCGAGGCAAGGATGTGGAAGGAATAATGTGCAAAGTCTAACAGGGAGATTCAAGAGACTGCCGCTGAGCTGCAGACGGTCCAGCAGCTCCTGGATTTTGCAACAGTTGTGGTGAAGAAGGTGAAGGAATTGCTGAGACAAGGCTCATATAAGAGGTCACTTAGCAAGGACAACAATGAGGCATAATGTGATTCGTGGTGTTATTGCTAGGTAGACGGTTTAGAGGTGCTAATCATGCTTGTATTTTAGCATTTGCTACTTGTTGGTGGTGTGAACTTTGTCGTGATGAGTAGCTGTGAGATGTCATCTTATGATGTTTGATACTTGTCCGCTCTGTTGATGTTTTGCGGGAAGGACCTTCCTGATTATCGAATGCGTAACTGCTTGTTCCCTTCAGTGATTGTGGTAGAAACTCATACATATGCGCTGAATAATTGACGAAGATTGATAATATAGATATTTGTATATTGAATTGCATTACAGGTGGTACACAATCAAAATTCCTCATTACGGATAGCTAGGCAACAGCCATGTTCCTCGCGACCAAATCCAGTCCCCACGAACCTGCTTAATGCGGATAGCAGGAGTAGTGTTGACGCATGGAACAATACATATTCCCTGCTGGTAGATCCAGTACTCATTCTTTTCTTCATGATGATAAGTTCATAGGAAGTAAATGTGATTTTCCCTCAGGTCAGGCAAACCAGAAATGGCATGCTCTTCTGTAACAATGCACTTGCCAGGACCAAACAAGATGATCTTATTCCGGAACTCAGGAGCTCTCTCCCAGGGAATAGGCTGCCAAATGTCCGCGGCGAATGAATGCAAAGTTAATTCTACCACCTCAGTTTCTTTCTCCTCCAGAACAACAAAGAACAATCGGTCTTCACCTTCGAGTAGAGAAGAGTTGCCCATGCCAATAACCCATGACAACCGAAGTCCAACAGGATGGGGAGGTGCTGAAAGATCTTGCCCCAAGTAGATCCGCATGTGTTCAGAAGAACTGCACCAGAAATCTTCCGAAGGTAGTGTAGTCCACTCGGATTGGCTACCCAAATGCCACATGAAAACGGGCAATGACCCAAGGGCTGCAAAAAAATTCTCTGGCCAAAAGAAAGTAATCACGACAAATGACTCTGCACCAGCTGCTATTTTAAGGCACAAGATACAAGCTTGGAGAGTAGCCATTTGGCTCCATTTTGGAAGTCGAGGAAGGCGAATGTGCTTCCGAGGAGACAAAGGATTCAGCATGAGCACATTTCACCAATCTCTGCAATCTAAGGCGACTAGGGTTCCAGATCCGCCGCAACCAATCAATCTAGTCCTTTTCCCAGTCAATGCAGGAAAGGAGACCTCAAAAAGTCGTATATCAGCGACGGATGCGAATGTCACTGCTCCAGATTCACCGATAAATTCAGATTTCAGAATCCAAGGGTCAAACGGGCGTGCCTCACCTGAACAAGTGCAGTTCCAACCCTTGCAGACAGCTTTGAACATGATGAAATCTCTTGCAACACTGATCTTATTGGCAACGCTCACAACAATGTCAGGAATAAGATTTACCCAGGGACGAGGCATCATTGCCAAGATAGCCAAAGAACAAGATTGTGGGAGAACAATGAAGGAGTTACAGCTCCAACAAAGACAAATGAGTGGAAAAGGTAGTCCAGAAGGTCTGGTATACTGATGTATTACTAAAAGGACCTTCTGGACTACTATTATTTCTTCCGGTCCGTTAATAATCCGCTGAACGGTCTTTCCCCCTTCCTTAGAACGTACTCCCTCCGTCCACAAAAGAATGCAATTCTCACTTCCCAATAAGTTTATATGAAGATATAAGTGTTACCACAATTTACTGTAAATTTGGTCAAAATTGAATTAGTTTTACCAGAACGGATCCCACATTATAGAAAACTACTCTAATCTTTTCGGGAGCAGTTTTTTCAATAATGGCTGAATGGGTTCCTCTAGCCGTAAATATCCCCCTTCCTCCCAGCGCCCTCTTCCTCTCCCCACTCTCCCCATTCTCGCACAACACCCTCTTCCTCTCCCAACTCTTGCAACCAACAAAAAACCCCATCCTCGCACAGCGTTCTCTTCCTCTCCCCATGGAGCCATTGTCTCCTAGAGGTGCGGCGCAAGCCACATCCTCCTCCTCTTCTGATGAAAGGGAGGATCCTCAGTGGTCTGATGAAGAGGAGGTAGAGCGAAGGCCCATTCGGGTGGTGGTTGACACATCCTCTGATGATTCGGAGTTAGTGGAACAAAATAAAATCCAAGATCATGTGCCTCTGAGACATTGCACCCCTCGCAAGTCAGCAAGAGGTGCCAGGGGTAGGGGCACGGAAGCACCGCCACTCGCTGGGGAACTGTCGTCTCCAAGTGTCGTCATCTTCTCTCATCCTCATCGGTTGGCGGCAGTCGATCTCTGCCATCATCGCCGAGCAGAGGCCATCATCGACCAGCCGTCATCATCCGCCATGGTGCAGTGCCAAGGCCGTGCTCGACCGGCCGCCATGGAGCGGCGACATCGTCCTCTGGCGGCAGCATTGGAGGGACGACCTCATCCACGGGCGGTGCCCTGGGAGATCCACCACCATCTTCCATGGGCGGCGGCAACAGAGTGACATCCTCGTCCGTGAGCAACTGCAACACGGCGCCGGGTACACCATCGACAAAGAAGCGGTGCCTTGATTAGTGGATTAGTGGTAACTGCTACTAGTAGAAGTAGGAGTAGAAGAAGCAGAACGAACATTCGCCTTCTGTTCATCTGGTCTGATTGAATACTACTACTACTACTACTGTTTTTTCCTTGTAAGATGTTGGTTTTCTCATTACGTAGCAGTGACAGTTTAATCCGGTCCGACTGAAAACTACAAACCAGACTTTCATCCTGTGTTCATCCGGTATTTAAGAAATGAATGGAACGGACTTTCCGTATACAACGAATTTATACCGAGGGAGTACACACACATTACCATTTTATTAGAAACAACACAATCCAAATACAAACGACACAAATGCATGCATACGCATTGATTACACATAAGGATGGATCGATCCACCATAGTTGGAACTACAACGACATACTCTGAACGACATACTACTAGCATCTACCACCACGGCTCATACTACTACCATCACGACATACTACTACCATCACGGGCTCATGGAAATCCAGCCGCTGCACGGAGTGCAGCAAAACGTGGCTCCTGGATCAGATACTCCTCCAAAGCGCGATGCCTCGCCCTTCTATCCCAAACCCAGGCAGGTGAAACGGCGATGTTATGCGTGTGTAACAACAGGTCATGAATGGTCCATTGCCTGTGACCCCTGTGGCAAAAAGGGCACACCCACATACCTTCGTGATAAACACGGGCGGGCCCGCCCTGTTGAAGCCAAAGCAACACAGACCATTTCAGGTCATGCGATTCATCTTGTTCAATGAGCACTGGCCGCGGGGGTGGCATTTCAACGGGCAACAGCAGAGGTGGCGGCCTGGGCCGTGGGCGAAAAGGTGGTGCCATGAGGTTCAGCTGATCCTGAGCTGCCGTTTCCAGCGGCTGAACTGGAGGTGGCATCACCCCCGGGTTTTTCTGAGGTGCCGATGCTAGCGGAAGTGGAGGTGCCATTAGGGCCGAGTGCTGCTGAGGTGCCGATATCAACAGAAGTGGAGGTGCCATTGGGGCCGGCTGCTGCTGCGGTGCTGATGGCAACGGCTGAACCGGGTGGTGGTGAGGTGCTATTGCGCCCGACAGCTCCCCCTTCCCCGACTCCTCCAAGTTCCATGCTCTGTCCCTTACTTGCCCGGCCATTCCCCACGTACTGCATGCACAAACGAAGAACAAACCCTACATAAGCTAACAATGTGACCGTCTCGATGCCATGCATACATAAAGTAAACAAGATTATCCAACAAAATGATCTCACCCTTGTATCCCACTGAAGTAGAGAAATGCAAGATTGGGAACCGATGAGTGTTGGCCTTGCCTTTCAAGAACGCTGTGTTGTACTCGCCTATTTATCGAGGACTACAGCGGTCACGTGAGCTCGGTGTAGCATTGCTAAAGTTACTATGAAAAACGTGAGATGCTCGGAATATAGTCAGGCCTACGTGTGATAGGAATCTATCTAGGTCAGAATCTTCAGTGGCGTGCATCGATTACATGTGTGTACGATGGGTATCACGGGATTAGCCTGACGTGTCTAGGTATGTGTTTACTTCCGGACTTTCCTCTCTAGAGCACAAGAAAGTCCTGCAGACAAATCACGCCGCATCAGTTGCATCTAATGGCCATCTCACTGCATCAGCTCATGTCGCATCAACAACGAGACAACTCTCTACCGTTTATTTATGTAATGGTTTAGGCGTCAATTGCATCTGGAGAACAAGATTGGGTGCTATAATCAGATGGACCGGATGCTCCTTACGTTGCAACACGCAGGGTGCGGGATGACTTGACAAGTCCTCCTCGATTAGGTACGCTACGTGAGTCGTGACTGTAAAGGTCTATGAATGGTCTAGATTCGCACTTGATGATTCCCGCAGGCCTTGGAGACTGAGAAACATGATGAACTTTTTGACGTGACAAGACTAAAATGGAATAAGCTGGAATTAGAATAGCAATATATGTTTTTGTGTATGTGTGTTTGTGTGTGTAATATTAACATGCATATAAGCACAGAAGGGCATCTCGAATGGGCGTTTGGGAACGACACGCTCTCACAAGTTGATCCATGTGTCGATCATGGGAATTGCAGTTAAGCACTGGCACCGGACGTTAATCGACGAACTTGTGTGCACACCCCCTCTGAACGGATGTGTCGATCATTGTGAATCGCACTTAAGGACTAGAACCGGGAAGTTCATGACCCGAACATGGCCACACCCGCACTGAAGGGACGCGTCCATTCCGGGTGGTAACTGATGTCCACGAATGGACATTTCAGAACGACACATTCACTCCCACTATAATAAGAGACAGTTTAGGCACAAGACGATCATTGCAGGCCATTTGTGTTAATGGCTTTAGACGCTAAAATGATTCCTTCCATGCAAGTCGACTTCTCAGTCTCAAGCCAGGAAGCGAAAGCAGAAGGAACTGCGGGCCAGTACAAGGAATCCGGTACGTTCATGGTGGGAGGCCGCCAATGGAAGCTACGTTGCTATCCTATAGGTATGAATGATCATAAATGGATGGATGTTCTAGACGGCATTGCCGTCGTCCTCGTTCCTGTGCACAAATCCCAAATGGTACGTGTCTCGTTGCTGCTATGAATACACACACTCACACATGGCGATACGATCGCATTCTGTTATTGTTTGTCAAGCCTGTGACTGCTTCCACGTAGGTGCGAGTATTGTTGCGTGCGATGGCTGGAGACCCAAACGATAAAGATGATACGTTTTGAGTTCAAGCTATAAAAGAAGTTTATTTCATGAATCGAGATCTACAAGAAAGAGGATTTGAATGTCTGGTGGAGCATCATGACATTGAGCGTGTGACATCCAATGAAGATTGCATACACATATCATGTGTTGTTTCAGTACTGGAGGACAACTGCATTGAAGTTCCTCCTCCATCAGTGCAAAGAAGCATATGCGAAAGTGTTGCAGCCCAAGCCCCTGTGGAAGTTGTCTTCCACGTAGGTGCAGAATGCCGGGTGATACGAGCGATACGTGCCGATGTGGCGAAAGTATCTTGTGTGATGGAGGCAATGCTCTACGGCCCAGGAGTGGAGTCTAGCTCTGAAACTGTTACAATTATTAACACACACCCTGATGGCTTCTCGGTCCTGATCAAATATGCTAGTGAAGGATCACTCCCGAAGGAGGCTGATTTATGGGACACTCCTGCCAATGCATGACCTTATTTACCCTTGGTCGCCGACATGCACCAAGTCGAAAGGTTGAATCTGCACTGTGCATCAAAGATGTGGGACATGGCAAGCGAGGAAATTGTGACTTCATTTCTACGATGGGCAATTCAGGCTAACTGCACACAATTGCGGGACAAGTGCATGTCTCTCTTAGAGCGAATCTTTCCTCACGGATGTTGACATTCCTTAGCCTCACTACTAGGTTTGCACTCACGGCGACGGCGCTAGAAATGCTTGTTGGCACATGCTAGTGTCGCTACCGGGTTTATACCCCTAGTAATGGAGCTAGGAACGTCTTTGGTAAAACACACGTCACAGAAAGGTCCGCAAGCGCACAGATTACCGTTGTAGCACTTCACCCGGTGGTATTCGGGTTATCGTATTTATATTTTCCCAAGGGAAGCACTACCGCAAAGATGATCGGATAAACGGTGGAGAGTAACAAGACTCGGTAAAGAGCTATAGCAGGGGTAACGAATAAAGATATTCAGGGATAACTTGACACACACAAGGAGATCTTGATAAAGGGTTAGAGATGACCTAGTGAGCTGGGAGGACAACAAGACGAGAAAGGATCCTAACACAATCTATCTATTTTTGTCAACTCTAGGTAAAGAACTAAGGCAAAGGATAACCAAGGCTAGCTAAACTCGACAAGCTCTTCTAGTGCTGCAGGGGCATGCAAAGCCGCGCTCTCGGACTGGGATGAGAAGGGAGAACGACGACGCGCTGAATCCTACCAGCCCGAACTAATGTGGTGGACTACTGAGCCCGTTCGGAGCTCTCACCTCCCTAGGGTACCACAACTATTTCGTTGAACGGGAGACCAATCTAAGACTAAGGCAAGCTCTGAGCACTGCGCTCACAACGAACCAAAGAACCTTTCCCTGGATATCACGAAGGAAGGTCTCTCTCCGCTACTAAGCACAAACGTACTCGGTAGAAGATCAAGCGAAGAACGACCACAACACTATAGGGTTCAAGAGAGCTACGCTAACCAAGATTAAACTAACTTTAGTCTAAACCAAGAATAAAGCTTCTAGAGCAAAGTAAAAGCTGAATGTAATTGACTCGAAAGGTAAGATAGAAAGATAACTTGAATTGTACTTGAGTCTAAACAAAGAAAGGATACAAGAGTAGTACCGGAACCCCGAGACTAGCTCGACTCGACTCTAACTCCCAAACTACACTAATCCTACTCTAAGTGAACAATAGCGAGAAATGGAGATGCTCCTGCGTTGTGTGTCCATTCCAGCGAGTGTGAGGTCCCTTTTATAGGCAAGGGAGGTCGGTGGTGTTGACACCATTTTTTGGAAAAACAGGTCAAAAGGGATAAGGAGAAGCAGCCGATGACGGCCGATTGAGGAAAGAGATGGATGGTCAAAAGGCTCAAGTTTGTCGGTGGACCAGCGGGTCAAACCAATCGGCCGATGATCAAGCAGAGGGTCGGCCGATGGAGAAGAAGGCGGCAATCAAGAAGGTGCGCCAAAAGGAAAGTACGGCGGAGGTGGGTCAATCCACGATTGGCAAAGGGTCAAGAGTCAGTTTTTAGAAGGTTTTTGACTCCTACGAGAGTCCTTTTCTATTTTTAGTAGTTTTTATCTTTCTTTAGATGCAAGTAAATAGTGCCGTGATCGGGTAGGAGTCGGGTTGTCCTCAGGACATAAATAGCGACCCTGCATGGTCAGGAAAAAGTGTACACACCAATATCAAACAAACCGCCTCCGAGCAAACCCTTTACTTTACAGCATCTACTTTTATAGCATCTACTTTTATAGCATCTACTTTTCGGCGACTTCGCCATTGCGTTTTTCTTCTTTTCTACAACGCCGTCCTTCAAGTTCGTCGAGCTGCATCGATCGATCTCCGGCAAGCTTGTGAGTACCGTTTTACCGAATAACCCTAGGCTTTAACCTCCGGGCGCATCGCTGAGGTTTCGTCTAGTTCTTTATTCACCCCTTACCGGTATTAGCTAGATCTGCAAGTTTTCATACTAATTCTTGTGGTTTTAGCTATTATCACCATTATCCCACTCGATCTAGATCCTATCGGCTTCTAACACCGCAGCCGATTCTGACCTACTCGAGTGCTGATGTCACGATCGGCCGATCCCAGCCGATCTATCTACTCACGCACCCGCGCTTCGGTCGCCCTCGAGCCGGCCGATCCCGCTTTACTCGTATCGGCCGATTGGCTAGTACACGTGTCACTACAAGGCCATCGATTCTCTAGCCGATCCCTAATATTTTTCCATTGTCAATCAACAGGTCAGATTGGCTGGCACGCCTCGCTACAGACCGGGGAGTCACGTGTGCTGCGCGCGGAGGTGACGTCCTATTTTCGCGTCAACACACTTTTGGCACGCCTGGTGGGACACGAAAAAGTCAACAATGACAAAAAACACGAAGAGTGGTAGTTTCGAGGTTGATCCGGACAACGTCCAAGCAATCACCAGGGATCAGCTGAAAGATGCAGACAAAGCTGAGTTCGAAGCTCACATGAAGCATTATGAAGAGCTTTGCCTGGCATCATACGGTCAGACTAAAAGTGGTGTCTTCAAGAAGAATCCTTTGCCAACACCTAAGCAAATCACCTTCTCAGCTGATCCTGAAGGGCTTCAAGACATGATGACTAAGGCGATGCATCAAACGATGATTGATCAAGCTAAGGTTTTCGCCAATACCGTTCAGAACAGTCTGATTGAAGCACTCAAGAAAGGAGCAGAAGGAGGATACCTGGGACCTGCATATTTTCAACCAAACCGAACTCCTCCAGTGTTCCAACATGACCAATCGGCTTCCCCGCCGATTGATGACCCGACTGTAGGGGTTTCACCGTCTCCACAGGTTGCTCCTGGTTCTTCATCGGACTCCCGGCCGATTCAGAATCAAAGTATTGGAGATAAGGCCAAAGATCCTACTGTTACAATGCCTGTGGTCCAAACACATTCAGTATAGCCCAACGCCCAAGATCAGACATTCTCAGTGCAGAATCAAAAGTATCCTGCCATGAGAAACCAGAATGGAAAGCTTGCAGGATGGGATTTGCCTCGTGATCATTTTGAGACTAACATCTCAAACTTTTTCGAACCCCAACCTGAGGAAGTTCTAGAAGTGAAGTACCCACAGTCTTATCAAGCCATGTTTGGAGGTACTCCAGGGACTGTGCACATGAACAAGGAGGGAGTAGAATTTGTCTACTTCAATCACGGGAGCAAGGCTTTTGAAAGAGTCAAGATCAGTCCAGCTCACGCTCATATGGTTATACCAACAGAAAGAAAAGCTCCTGTTCAAACCCAGAAATCGGCTCAACAGCCGACACTAGGGATGCCCGTGCAGACTGCTCCGCTACAACAGCCGACATTGGGGATGCCCATGCAGACAACCCCGTTGCAACAGTCAGCGCCAATGCAGCCTGTCTTAACCCCGGCTAACACATTGGCTCATACGAGATCATCGCCTCAGCAGCCGATCAACCAAGGGGTAATAGGATAGCCAGTAATACCACAAGTGGATCCTGCACAGGTGCTACAAACGCTTCTAATTCAATTGGCTATCTCAAGCCAGTTGAATTTGCATCAACTAGCCCCATCGGCTAGTCAGCCAATCGGACAAACTCTACCTATTGCAAGTCAACCGAATACGCAAAGTTCTTCTGGAGCAGGAGCATCAATGGCGCCAAATCCACAGCCAAGAACCTCAGAAGAACAACCTCCAGAGACTCCATCAGCTGATATGCAAGCAATTGAACAAGTATCTGCTGAGTTAAAGTCTCATGTGAAGCAAGAGTTGATGGATCACTTCTCAGAGATGCTGCAAAAGCAATATGGGATAAAACCCAAGCAGCAGTCCTATATGTACAGGACACCGTATCCATCTAGCTACGATCAAATACCGTTCCCTCCAAGATTCAAGGTGCCAGACTTCACCAAGTTCTCTGGGCAGGATGAAACATCCACAATGGAGCATATCACTCGATTCATCATACAATGTGGAGAAGCAGGGAACGTTGATGCACTCAGGATACGGTTGTTTTCTTCATCTCTATCAGGACCAGCATTCTCATGGTTTACATCATTACTAGCTAATTCCATCATCAAGTGGTTTGATTTGGAACAACAGTTCCACAATTATTTCTTCTCTGGCATCCACGAGATGAAGATTATTGATCTGACCAGACTCAAGCAGAGGAACGATGAAACAGTTGCTGGATTCATTCAAAGGTTCAAAGAAGTCAGAAACAAATGTTATAGTCTGAACCTGGGAGACAAACAACTGGCTGAATTGGCGTTCCAAGGTATCTTGCCGACCTTGAGAGAGAAATATGCATCACATGACTTCGAGAGTCTCAGCCAGCTGGTCAGTCGGATGAGTCAGGAAACTGCAAAGTCCTATGAGCCTAGAAGAAACTTTCAGAAGAAGGTGTCTTATGTAGATTACTCTGATTCAGAAGATGAAGACAATATGATAGGACTTGCAGGGTGGGTCAAAGGCAAGAAGACAGTGTCCTGTCCCTTTGGCAAGAAAGAGCTAGAGAAATTCGGCTTTGATATCACTAAGGCCGATAAGATATTTGATCTGTTGCTTCAGCAAGGGCAGATTAAACTCTCCCAGTTCCATACCATACCATTTGCAGAGGAGCTGAAAAGGATGAAGTATTGCAAGTGGCACAATGCAACGTCGCATGACACCAATGATTGCAAGATCTTCAGACAACAGATCCAATCAGCTATTGAGCAAGGGAGGCTTAAGTTTGAAACCCCTACCAAAGCTGAAAAGCCGATGAAGATTGATCAGCATCCCTTCCCAACTAACACAGTTGAAGTGTCTAGCAAAGACACATCACGTGTTAAGCTGCTGACATCTGATTCGGCTCAAAATAATGGAGCTGTCGATCCCAAGGTACAAGCAACCGCTGCCGATGTCAAAGGAAAAGGGTTGCTGCTTGAAGAAGGGATCAACACTGTATACTATTGGAGATGAATGGGCATGTCGCAATGAAGGACATTGGAGATGTCCGTTCTTCAAGTATTGCTGGGAAGAAGGGATCAAGCTACCAACAGCGGAGAATTGTCCAGAATGCAATGGAGCTTACAACAACAGCAGCCCATCTAAAAGAGTTTGCTTTGACGACAGAAGACCTGCAGCTGGAGATCACCGTGAGTTCAGCAATCGACGGATCTCAGTCCACGATCGGCTGGGGGGCAAGGCCAGCGTCCACAATCGGCTGGGGGGCAAGGCCAACGTTCATGATCAGATGGGAGGCCAAGTCAATAAAAAGTCAAACAATCGGCTAGAAGAGATGGCCGATTCCCTGGTCCCTGATGAAGATATCATGTGCCGAGCTCCTGAGCGTCGACGCACGCTGCAACTGGATGATGAAGGATCAAGACAAACACGTAAGAAGCCCAATCCACAATGATGTCCAGATGGCTTGACCAAATCCCAAAAGAGGAGAGTCCAGCACCTACGCCAGCTAGAGCAGCAAGAAGAAGCAGAAAGATGCGTGTTGGATGTTGATGGTTGAAACACGTAACAACCTTCGATCCGCAAGCGTACGGACCAACACCTTTTTCACCACGGGGTGACCCCCAAGGTTCTTGTCAATCCGCGGAGCAAGGGGATTGCTAGCGCTTAACCAAGTACTAATCTAGTTGATGGGAAAGCCTTTGAAAGAGGATTAATCTTAAAGTAAAAGCAATCTAACCTATGTTAATCTAAGACTAAATTAAGGTTACACTAGATGGTGAGGGTTGGTATAAGAGAGAGATTAAGGTAGATAAGCGCTCCCTCCCTAGGGTTTAGGATCTCATAAAGATGCATCTACTACATGAAAAGGGTGTTGCCTTTACTAGCTTCATGGCGGTTATGCGGCCGCTAAGCCTTTTCCCTCCACTGTACTGTCACTACGCAAGGTAAACAAACACTTTCACGTATAACTGCATCTATACCTAAGCATCCATACGGCTAAGCTAATCACCACGATTACCATAAACCCTACTAAGACCACATGTTGCGCAAACATATGTAAACAAAGCATTCGCGATGACATAGACCATAAAGCATTGATAGGCATAAGATTCATGTATAGATTACATATCATGCATCCATCTAACCCTAGGGACGAACGGAGGTATTAACCCATCATCTTACACGGATTGAAGCACATAGGGGTGATGGAGACTCCGGAGAACGTCGTCGATGAAGATGGCGGTGATGAAGCTTGGGAACACCCCTAGGCCAGCAGCTTGGAGTCCTCCTCTTGCTTTCTTCCCTCCGCCGGCGTTGATCCTTGCGACGAGCTCATCCAACTCTCTCCCTCATCTTGCGGTGGCGGTTTTCTGGTGAATGGCGTCGGTAGAATGATTGGATCTGAATGGTAACCCCCTTGGGCGCCTAGGGGTTGTATTTATTCCTTGGGGGAGTCTTGGGGCGTGCTCCACCTTGCCTTGCACGAGATCTTCCTTGGGAGAGAAGCCAACTTTTCCATAAACTCAGCCTCGTCCAGATTTTCCTGATTCACAGCCCTTCCTTGCGGGCACCATATCTCCCACGTCCGGATGCCAAATAATGCAAATTCGGTGTCCAGGTTGTGTGCCACGAAATTATCTCCAACTTTGGTATTCATTGATTTCCTTGAAAACGAAGATAAGATCCCCAAAACAGCTTCGGAAGATAATCTGTCTGATTTCGGACTTGTCCGCGCAGCTGGCATTTCTGGGGCCATATCTCCTAGCTCCTTGACCCGAATTGGGCCTTCCACATGTCCAAATCGAAGGTATCGTCGAGGCCCACAACTTTGGTAGTCAAACTTTTGACATTAGAGGCCGTTTAAGTCTCCGAATCTGCACCGAAAGATCATGCTGTTCTGGGCTGCGAGAATATCTCTCGGGCTGAGTTGATCTCGTTGGTAAACCTCCTAGTCCCCGGAGTTTTACGTGTTGATGCTTCGGTCCTTGGTCCATTTCGAGTCATGTTCATCACTTGTCTTGACTTTTGTCGGGTTTCATGATCTTCACCTAAAGTGCTTGATGAACTTATCTCGAAAGTTTCCTCTTTAACGTTGATTTCCTGCGTAAACAATAAACTCCAAAAACCACGTGCAAGTGTGAACTTGTTACATGATTAGTATGCCTAGTGGCGGGTTAGTCATAATTCAAAGCTCAAACCAAAGTGTAACAAGTGCTCTTGGTTGATGGAAATCGACCGTCAACATACCCCCATGCTTAAACCTTGCTCGTCCTCGAGTAAGTAATCCTTGCTTAAAAGGGAAATCAGCGTTACCTTCCAATATTCTCCCTGCACTTAGTCATTCATGACGAGGCAAATTGCTCTCTCTTAAGAATTTATTTTTAAAGTTCAAGTTGTGACCGGCTTCTTTTTCATTATGGAAGATAGACTAAAAATAAAGAACAAGCCACATTTAATAAACACGATGCTCTCAAACTTAAGTGAACGCCATTACCTTGTTCCATGGAAGAATTTTCAAAAAAATGC
The DNA here is from genome assembly GCA_036936925.1 of Cenchrus fungigraminus. NCBI lineage: Eukaryota > Viridiplantae > Streptophyta > Magnoliopsida > Poales > Poaceae > Cenchrus > Cenchrus fungigraminus. The sequence continues at coordinate 114,233,609 of CM072768.1, read as the reverse complement.
ATATCCAACATAAGTGAAAATCTCTTGCAAAAGATCATGGAAACACTCATTTCATCAAGTCACTCAAGCCTATACTAGATTATTTTCAACCTATTCTACTCATATGTGATAGTGGAAGGCTTATGCGGAGCTTGGTAGGTTAAAAACAATCCTAGCAAAACATACATCCGAAATATTGTCAAATTAAGAGAGAGATCTACTGGAATTACCGAGACTCGTCAAAAAGGCCATGGAAAATAAATGTTGGAAAGAGGGAGGGATGAAACACACACATTTAGATAGGTGGACATGTGCAAGTGGCAAATGGATGATCCTGAGGCACAAGTGAAGTCCTCGTTATCGGATTGCACATGGTTGGAAGATTTGAGTATGGATTTGTCATCAAGGAACTTGAGAACTTATGAAGCAAAAAGAACCGAGGAGCAACTTTATTTTTATTTTTTTACTTTTATTTTGTTTTCTTCTCATTTTTCTCTCTTTCTTTTTTTTCTTACTTTTCTTTTCTTCTCATCATAAATTTTTTTTCATTTTCATTTTTTTTCTTTTGCTCCTCAGAACTTTTGCAACATAACACTTACATAGCATTTTTCAGAGATGATGTGATGACTCCTCCCCCATGCTTGAACGATGCTCGTCCTCGAGCATAAAAGAGAGGGGGAAATGACTGCTAAAGTAAGCATAAATTCCATAATCTTGCGGAATATCTGAGTCTCCATAGAGAATTTTACTCCATACTCAAATTGGGTTGTGGACAAGGAGGTGATCACAAAAAGATGTTTTTGGTTTAGGTTGGATGCCCAGTGAGGTTTGTGAAATTTTCGATGTGAAAACCCACAATGCATGGACAAAAAGGCTAACATGAAAAAGTTACACAAAGGAATGACTAGCTTCTTAGTCTCGAACCATAGAAATCAATCTTAATCCAACTCATCAAAACATATGTTTGCAATCTACGGGTTTTGTTATCATAGAACATATATGTATATGGCTTTGGTAGGTAGAACTTTGCAAGAGCATCACAAATATGTAGATAGCATAAAAGTTAAGTTTTCATATAAACAACAAGTTATCCGGCTATCCATAAACTTAAATCAAAGAGCAAAGATATGTATGTGGGTCTAGAGCATAGTCATTTCACCTCCACAAATAAAAGAGTCGGTATTTAAATTAATTTCAGATCATATTATAGAGAGCAATTAGCCAAGACATGTATAACTTCATGTAGGTACAACAAAGCGGCAACTTTCAGTATTTTTTCATAAGCATAGGTAATATAAAACATCGAGGTGAACACATGGTCATGCCTATTTATTGAAAATAAAAAGAAATCTAGGTTATCCTCCTAGTAGCCATGTTATTGTTGGAAGAGAAAAACAAAAGGTTGCACCTAGTTAAGGTTGAAGGCATACTTACAAGCATTTGTGTTTGGAAAAGAGGTCTATGGAGGTGTTACCGTCTTTTGTAATTTTTCGTGATCTTCTCCCGACATCTCCATGTATCGAATGTGGATTCGCTTTTGTCTTGATTTTCCAATGCTCCTAAACTTCTGAATTTGATCATGTATGCTTAATGGAGTCAATGGTCGCCTTCTCTTCAATGTTGTCATCACCATCTCCTCTTTCTTGTTCTCATCATCTCCTTGCTGCCTCTTCTTCATGGATTCCCCTCTGTCCAGAATAGAACATATATCGAAATATAGCTCTATTGAAAAGTTTATGAAATTACCTTTCCAACGGTGGTCATTCATCGAAAACGGAATTCAAACAAGGGAGCTATGTCCGTTTTACTTCTGCGCTGCGTGCTGTCCAAAACTGTTTTCAGGACGTGTTGCACCCGGTGATTCGGGCATAACCGCTTGTAGGAACCTCCAATTGCCTTGATTTTTGATTTGTTGGAATTGTAACTTCATGGGGCTTCCAAATATTCAATAGTATACAGTGTTTTCCCTTCGAGACCACACAGAAGTTTGATGAGATCAATAGCTTCTTATGCATTGATCTGGAGATGTTAATGATCTTGATCATTCTATCTTCTAGAGCGTCATGTTGCACTTCTGTGTTGAAGATTCAGGGTCTCCCCCATGCTTAGCATTTTGCTAGGCATGGAAAAAGAAGACAAAACATTTTTATCTTAGCCATCCTTCAATTTCCTTGTAGTGAGAGTCTTTATCTTGCCTGCAAGACATTTTAAACGCACATTCTACCCCCCAAGGTGACGGTTGAGAGTAGATAGAATTGCAACAATCTAACAATGTTTCCTAAGACTCTTAACTTGTGGCATAATTAGTCTAATGAGAAATAAAAACCTAATGAGTGTACATGGTGCAAGGTGTGTATGCACATGATAGGAAAGCATATAAGCAAAGGCAATGTTTTCACCTAGTTCTAAACACCATGTTTACAACTAGGCTGCCGAATTTCTCCATAGCCATGAAGGTTGATTTATCTAGGGTTAAAACACCATGTCTATACCTAGATCAATAACTCTTATAGCACAAGAAAAATTAAGCGCATTGCAAAGCTTAATTTTTCTTGTGAAAAGCTATGAAAACATATGAAAAGCTAGCAAGGTTTATCGAACTTAACGATGATGGTCTGCAAACATGTTTAAACACCACGTTCACACAAGATTTCAAAAGGGAAATACTCATATGGCCTTATGAAGCATTAACATGGAAAATGAAGCATACATCATTAAGTATATAAATCAACCAAGCCCACTAAATACAAAACATGTATATGCAAAGAGACAAACACGTCGATGACAAAATACAATGCATGCAAAAAAATATGAGCATGAACATGATGGTGGTTCTAAAAAGGAAAATTAAACTAAGATTAATTAGCCATAAGTTGATCATCATAAGATGGTGCCATTCTTTATTCTCTCTAAGAAAGGAATAAAAACATAAAGAAACGGGTTGCCTTCCGAAAAGCGCTTCATTTAAAGTATAGAGCTCGACTTTCTCACATACCTTTTTTTCGTCGCATAGCCATGGTCCTTCATGCAATAAGTAAAGGTATCCATGCAGCCTTAATTCACTTCCCATGTTATAATTGAGCATTAATAGAAGACTTTCCCATGATATCCTTTTGCTTCATCGCTATCTCCTTCTTTATCACCCTTCGGTGCTGCCTTCACTCCATGAATTTTTCTTTAATGTCCAGAACAAAAAGTATACCCAAGCTCTACTCCATTACACAGTGCACAAAAGTTCCTTTCCAACAAGTCTTTATTTGCCCAAATCGGACTCCGAACAAGAGAGTTACATCCGTTTCACTTGGGCGATGAAATCTGTCCTGAAATTTCAGAACGCGCAACGCTCAATGCTTTCTCCATAACTCCTTGCACAGGTCTTCAAATTCGTTGGTTCTTGATGCGTTGGGATGGAAACTTGATGGAGCTTCTGAATATCTCATTTTCTTCATTTGTACACCTCTAAACAAGCTCTCAAATTGATGAAGACAGCAGCACCCGTCGCGGAATTTGGAGAGGTTGATGATTTATCTTGCAATTCTTTAGGCATGACTTCTCTTTTTATTATTCAGGCCTTATCTACATGGTTAGTGAAAATTGGGCCTTTCCCAACATGTGCTTCCTTAAGGTCATTAGTCTTGACCAAGCACAAAGCATGATCGAGATTTACAAAACTTATTGTAAACATACGCGTCCATAATTACAACCACAAGCAAATTGTAGCAACATATCAAGGTGTAAATAAAGGAAGCATATGTTTCATGCAAAGCACTTAGCTCTTGGTTAGGCAAAGGTTCTTTAGGCATAGAGTTAATTTGTTCCAACAAAAACATTGCCTCATTATGATTCTCAAGATAATGTAGCCTATCAACATGATCATTATTGGAACAAGGCATGGAATTTAAAATATTATTCATACTATTGGTCCAACATGAATATTTGAATATATCATCATTAATAACAATAATATCTTGAGATTTCAGCGTGTACCTTTGCCTTGGAGCTTCCTTGACAAGAGTGATATTTGGTTCATCTAATGGTGTTGGGGGCGAATCAATCTCAACGAGTGGAGGTGTCTCCTTGTTACCTTTTTGCATCACCTCCATCTCATCATGTGGAACATGTAATCCATCAACTATGTACGCATTCATCTCTTCTTTGAAGTCTTTATTATCAACCAAATCTTCATCTTCAAAGTCTTGTATGTTGCTTTCTTTATCTCCCGTGTACCACATGTCATCAAGATCGCTCATCGTTGATTCACTCTATTCTTCATCCTTGAGTAATTCCATGTCTTGCTTTGCTAGTGTGTAGGCTTCAATAGCACACAAGCTATAACCTTGTGGAGAGGGGCCTTCTTGGAGTGCTTGCTCTATGTCAACTCCTTCCCATTCATCTTCTAGCTTGAATCCTATCTTCTCACATTTATCCTTCGAGTCACTAGGTTCGTCACGGTTGCACTCTTCTCTTTCTTCTTCAAATATCTTTTGGATCGACTCTCCACTCATCTCTTGATCAAATATGTCTTCAATTCTTTTAGCGATGTGTCGGTGTTCCTCCTTCCTTCGGTAGTTGATTAGGGGGGCAAAATCAACTTGAATCCAATCGGATTGATTGAACTCCGCCAATGGTCTAGCATTCCCCATACTTCGGCCTACATTAATGTTAGTTTCAACATTTTTAATATCCGAAATGACTTCTCTTACCTTGGGAAGTGGATCTTCAATTTCTTGTATGGTCGGTTCATCTTCCTTGACCTCCGGTTCATTTTTTCAGAAAATTCAGCAAAAGCACCTTGGGCATGCTTTTGTTGTTTTGCTCCTCCCGACAACGTCTTTGCCAATCTCTTTGCGTTCTTTTTCCATTACTTATCCTTTGTAAGATTTGTGCGGCTTCACTAATTGTTTTACCCATTAAATCACCGCCTGCACACACACTTACAAAACTAGCGGAGTTAGGGGTTAGTGAAAAATAAAATGTATGCAACATCAAGTCACCGGAAAATCCCAAGTTCGGGCCTTGCTCAAGTAGTTCATTAAAATGGTCGCAAGCTTCATCAATTCCTTCATCTTCTCCTTGCTTGAAAATGAGCACTTGCCTCCTTAAGTCTTGGACCTTGCTTATGGGAAAGAACTTTGAAAAAAACTTCATCACGAGCTTATCCCAATTTCCTTTTGCTTCAACAAACGCAAGTGTGTACCATCTTCGCGCTTCATCTTTGAGAGAGAACGGAAAAAGATTCCACTTAAACCAAGCGGCCGGAACTCCTTGTTGCACCGTGTTGCATATCATCGTGAATTCCTTATTGTGTCTATATGGGTTGTCATCCTCCAATCCTCTAAATGAGTTTGTCGCCACTAACTTGATGATTCCAGGCTTCACTTCGTAGTGGGTTGTAGCAAGCGTCAAATCTGATTTTTGCATCTCAATGTCCTCCATTGATGGCATTGCTAGCTCCCTTAGCGACATCTCTTCGTTTTCCAATGGCGAGGTGAACAAATCCATCTAGGCACAAGAAAATAGAAAGAAAAACAAAAAAAGATTTTTCTAGAAAACAAGTGTTAGATGTTAGTATCAACAAAATTAATACAAGATTAAACGTAGCAAACTGGCTTGCTCCCCGGCAACGGCGCCAGAAAAGGGGCTTGTTGATGGTTGAAACACGTAACAACCTTCGATCCGCAAGCGTACGGACCTACACCTTTTTCACCACGGGGTGACCCCCAAGGTTCTTGTCAATCCGCGGAGCAAGGGGATTGCTAGCGCTTAACCAAGTACTAATCTAGTTGATGGGAAAACCTTTGAAAGAGGATTAATCTTAAAGTAAAAGCAATCTAACCTATGTTAATCTAAGACTAAACTAAGGTTACACTAGATGGTGAGGGTTGGTACAAGAGAGAGATTAAGGTAGATAAGCGTTCCCTCCCTAGGGTTTAGGATCTCATAAACATGCATCTATACATGAAAAGGGTGTTGCCTTCACTAGCTTCATGGTGATTATGCGGCCTCTAAGCCTTTTCCCTCCACCGTACTGTCACTACGCAAGGTAATCAAACACTTTCACGTATAACCGCATCTATACCTAAGCATCCATAGGGCTAAGCTAATCACCACGATTACCATAAACCCTACTAAGACCACATGTTGCGCAAACATATGTAAACAAAGCATTCGCGAAGACATAGAGCATAAAGCATTGATAGGCATAAGATTCATGTATAGATTACATATCATGCATCCATCTAACCCTAGGGACGAACGGAGGTATTAACCCATCATCTTACACGGATTGAAGCACATAGGGGTGATGGAGACTCCGGAGAATGTCGTCGATGAAGATGGCGGTGATGAAGCTTGGGAACACCCCTAGGCTAGCAGCTAAGAGTCCTCCTCTTGCTTCCTTCCCTCCACCGGCATTGATCCTTGCAACGAGCTCATCCAACTCTCTCCCTCATCTTGCGGCGGCGGTTTTCTGGTGAATGGCATCGGTAGAATGATTGGATCTGAATAGTAACCCCCCTTGGGCGCCTAGGGGTTGTATTTATGCCTTTGGGGAGTCTTGGGGCGTGCTCCACCTTGCCTTGCACGAGATCTTCCTTGGGAGAGAAGCCAACTTTTCCATAAACTCAGCCTCGTCCAGATTTTCCTGATTCGCAGCCCTTACTTGCGGCACCATATCTCCCACGTCCGGACTCCAAATAATTCAAATTCGGTGTCCAGGTTGTGTGCCACGAAATTATCTCCAACTTTGGTATTCATTGATTTCCTTGAAAACGAAGATAAGATCCCCAAAACAGCCTCGGAAGATAATCTGTCTGATTTCGGACTTGTCCGCGCAGCTGGCATTTCGGGGGCCATATCTCCTAGCTCCTTGACCCGAATTGGGCCTTCCACATGTCCAAATCTAAGGTATCATCGAGGCCCACGACTTTGGTACTCAAACTTTTGACATTAGAGGCCGTTTAAGTTTCCGAATCTGCACCGAAAGATCATACTGTTCTGGTCTGCGAGAATATCTCTCGGGCTGAGTTGATCTCGTTGGTAAACCTCCTAGTCCCCGGAGTTTTACATGTTGATGCTTCGGTCCTTGGTCCATTTGGAGTCATGTTCATCACTTGTCTTGACTTTTGTCGGGTTTCATGATCTTCTCCTAAAGTGCTTGATGAACTTATCCCGAAAGTCTCCTCTTTAACGTTGATTTCCTGCGTAAACAATAAACTCCAAAAACCACGTGCAAGTGTGAACTTGTTACATGATTAGTATGCCTAGTGGCGGGTTAGTCATAATTCAAATCTCAAACCAAAGTGTAACAAGTGCTCTTGGTTGACGGAAATCGACCGTCAACACTGGACAAGAAGAAGGTTCGGTCTAAAGTATGGCGCCCTAAGCCTAAGGCCGATAATGGAGAGGATGACAAACCACAAGCTGACATAAACATGGTTGTCTTCCTACCAAAGAGTTCATGGCTCCAGTTGATTCGGATGTGTTCGATGAAGAACTTGGCATGGCTCAGTTAACACTGGAACCTAGACAAGCTATCTTTGAGAAGCCAGAAGATGAGAAGAGACAACATTTGAAGGCATTGTTTCTCAAAGGCTTTGTCAACGGGAAGTCAGTCACCAGGATGCTAGTAGATGGAGGAGCGGCAGTCAATCTGATGCCATACGCCATGCTGCGCAAGATTGGGAAATCTCATGAAGATTTGACCCAGACTGACATGATGCTGGTGGACTTCGAAGGAAATGTCTCTCCGGCTCAAGGTGCAATCTGCGTGGAGCTCACCATCGGAAGTAAGACCCTTCCAACCGCTTTCTTTGTCATTAAAGGGAGGGGATCTTATAATCTACTGCTGGGTCGGGATTGGATACATGCCAATTGTTGCATACCATCTACAATGCATCAATGCATCATCCAATGGATCGGAGATTCAGTGGAAGTGGTCCAAGGAGAAACCTCCTTGACAGTGGCAGCTATGGAAGCACAAGGGTGGACTTATGACCGAGTAAGCTGCATATCTGGAAAAGCCTGGGATACCAAGTTTCTCAAAGTGTCCGATTTCGAACTAAAGCCGGTTCAAGCAGTCGGCTCTGATGACAAGATTTAATGGATCAGTTCATTGAAGACGAAGGGAAGCTTGGGCACGAGTTTACATCGGCTGATGAATTGGAAAAGATAGACCTTGGAGATGGAAGCAAACCAAGGCCGACGTATATTAGTGCCAAGCTAGATGCTGAATACAAGAAAGAATTGATCGTATTATTAAAGGAGTTCAAGGATTGTTTTGCCTGGGAATATTATGAGATGCCTGGCTTAGACCGATCCATTGTTGAGCATCGGCTACCTATTAAACCAGGGTATCGACCTTTTCAGCAACACCCGAGGCAATGTAATCCAAAGATTTATCCTGATATAAAGGCTGAGATAACGAAGTTACTAGAAGCTGGTTTTATTCAGCAATGTCGATATGCTGAATGGATCTCTAATATAGTCCCTGTCTACAAGAAGAATGGCAAACTACGTGGATGCATTGATTTTAGGGACTTGAACAAAGCAACGCCGATGGATGGGTATCCGATGCCAGTAGCCGATGCATTGGTCAACGCTGCTGCGGGGCATAAAGTCATCAGCTTTATGGACGGTAACGCTGGGTACAATCAAATATTCATGGCCATAGAGGATATTGCAAAAACTGCTTTCAGGTGCCCTGGCCATGTTGGATTATATGAATGCATTGTCATGACCTTTGGGTTGAAGAACGCTGGTGCCACATATCAAAGAGCCATGAATTACATATTCCATGAACTCATCGGCAAGATAGTAGAGATCTACATTGATGATGTAGTTGTCAAGTCAAAGAGCTACAAGGAGCACCTGGCTGATCTACGAAAAACATTGGAATGCACTAGAAAGCATGGTTTGAAGATGAATCCCAACAAATGTGCTTTCGGTGTTTCAGCTGGTCAGTTTTTGGGTTTCTTAATACACGAAAGAGGAATCGAAGTAGGTCAGAAGTCAATCAGCGCGATTGACAATATAAAAGCACCATCGAACAAGAAGGAGCTCCAGTCATTAATTGGCAAGATCAATTTGATCAGAAGATTTATATCTAATCTGTCGGAAAGGATTTAGCCATTTACACCTCTACTGAAGCTCAAGGCCGATCAGAAATTCGTATGGGGGGAAGAACAACAGAAAGCTTTAGATAACGTCAAGCAGTACCTAAAGTCTCCTCCTGTCTTATTGCCCCCTCAAGACAAGAAGCCGTTCAAATTATACTTATCGACTAATGAGCGGGCTATTGGATCGGCCCTTGTGCAAGAGTTTGAAGGAAAAGAACGAGTTGTATATTTCGTGAGTAGAAGACTCTTGGATGCAGAAACAAGATATTCGGCGGTGGAAAGACTATGCTTGTGCTTATATTTCTCATGCACAAAGTTGAGGCCTTACCTATTAACTGCCGAATGTACCGTGGTGTGCAAAGATGATGTGGTCAAATATATGTTGTCATTACCAATCTTGAAGGGCAGGATCGGAAAATGGATCTTAGCTTTGTCAGAATTTGATTTGACCTATCAATCGGCCAAAGCAATCAAAGGGCAAGTAATGGCCGATCTGGTAACTCAGCATTGTGGACCTAAAGCTGCAGTTGTAGAACCTCTTCCATGGACTATGTTCTTCGATGGATCATCGTGTGGAGTAGGAGCTGGTATCGGAATCGTCCTCATCTCGCCCCAAGGAGCAAATTACAAGTTTTCCATCCCAATTGAGAAGACTTCAACAAACAATCAAGCTGAGTACCAGGCAGTGTTAAAGGGGATAAAGCTACTGTGAGAAGTCAATGCTGAAGTTGTTGAGATATTTGGAGATTCTCAACTTGTGATAAATCAATTGGCAGGAGAATATGAATGCAAAGATGACATATTAAGGATTTATCATGAAGAATGTCTTCAGCTACTTCGAGAGTTCAAGATAGTAAAACTTGAACATATCCCTAAGTGTCACAACAGTGAAGCTAATCGGCTGGCTCAAGGGGCGTCAGGATATCAGCCGATTCTAGCTATGGAATTATCAGCCGAAGATTGGAGGAAGAAGATAGTAGATTATCTGAAAGATCCATCCAAGAAGGTTGATAAACAATTAAGGTACATGACCATTAAATACATTCTGCTAGAAGATGAGTTATACTATCGTACCATCGATGGGGTTCTGCTCAAATGTCTCGGTGAAGAGGAAAAACTTTAATGGGGGAAATATACGAGGGAGTCTGTGGAGCCCATCAATCAGCATTTAAGATGAAGTGGATGATCAGAAATAATAACTATTATTGGCCGACGATATTGGAAGATTGCTTCAAGTATTACAAAGGATGCCAAGAGTGTCAGAAGTTTGGAAGCATTCAAAGAGTTCCAGCATCAGCAATGAACCCAATAATCAAGCCATGGCCGTTCAGAGGTTGGGCAATTGATCTGATTGGATAGATATATCCACCATCAAGCAAAGGTCATAAATTCATACTGGTGGCTATGGATTATTTCACAAAGTGGGTTGAGGCCATCCCAATCAAGACTATGACATCAAGCAATATGATTGATTTTGTTAAAGAGCATATTGTCTATCGGTTTGGTATACCTCAGACCATCTCAACCGATCAAGGGAGTCAATTCACTTTAGGGGAATTAGAAGAGTACGCAAATTCCTTAGGAATCAAGCTGCTAAACTCATCTCCCTATTATGCTCAAGCAAACGGGCAGGCAGAAGCAGCGAACAAGGGCATCATCAAGTTAATCAAGCGCAAGATCGATGAAAATCCCAAGCGGTGGCATACGATCCTTAATGAAGCACTATGGGCGTACAGGATGGCATGCCATGGGGCAACCAAAGTATCACCATATCAATTGGTGTACGGTCATGATGCCGTGTTACCTTGGGAGTTAAAAACCGGATCCAGAAGGACTTCTTTACAAGATCAGCTATCGGCCGATGATTATTCAGCCATGATGAAAGAGGAATTAGAAGATCTTGCTGGTAATCGGATGAGAGCTTTGGAGAATATCGAAAAGAATAAAAGAAGGATAGCCAGATGCTATGACAAGAAAGTCAAAGTTAAAGAGTTTGCCGAAGGAGATCTGGTTTGGAAACTCATATTACCAATCGGCTCTAGAGATCCTAAATACAGGAAGTGGTCACCAACTTGGGAAGGACCATATCGTATTAGCCAATGTGTGCCAGGCAATGCATATATCTTAGAAACATTGGAAGGAGAGAAGTTTGCCAGAGCATCAAATGGGAAGTATTTGAAGAAATACTATCCGAGCATATGGGTAGACGCTTAGTTGAATCAGGGCTTAAAAACAGCTGATTAAAGACTCGAGTTACAGCCGATTGCAAGTATAATCGTCTTTAGTATGGGACAGCCGAATCATCTTCGGTTTCAGGTTATGGCCGATGTACGAATCGCCCTTAGAACAATATATATATATATCTTTTCTCTCATCTTTGATTACAATGGTGACATTACAGTGTAGATCTGAAGAATACATTGAGAAGATGAACTTGGGCAGTTCATTACAGATCGGTTACATTAGTCATCACTGGACAGGCGATGAAGACGAAGAAAGAGAAAAACAAAAAAGAAAGCGTAAATTTGACGAAGATGAATCACCAGATTCGGTAACTCTCTCCGTCAAGTTTGTTGGGAAAGAAGACATAGGGTTGTTCTTCTTTCCACAATGCCCAGGGACGACCTCCACCCTCCTGCACCAGCTGATGCACCTAAGTTGCATCACAAGAATTTTTCTAGCTGTTGGAGCTCCTAGCTTCACAAAAGGAGACTAGAGAGGGAAGTATGTCCTAGGCTATTTCACAAGAATTCTTCTAGCCATCATGAGTCAGAGGAGAAGAAAGGGACCAAAGAGTAAGAGCCTAAAGCTCCCTGGATCTATATCTCGAGCCACGGATGAAGGGAAGTGTGTTCTTCATAAGGGTGTGAGAACGTTTATTTATAGCCAGGGCACCGGAAGAGATAGAGATGAAGGAGCCAGAAAAGACGGAAACCAAAGATGCTAGATTCGGTAAAAAAGGAAATAGATGACCCGTGAATGGTTCGGTTTCCAAAGAATGACCGATTCAAAGGAATCACCCCCAAATAAAGGACGACACACGTACACACAAGCGGTGGGAAATTTCTCTAGCACGTCCACAAAATGCAGGGCATAGCTCACAGAAATCTTCTGCCCAGCATTGCAGACAGAGGCTGCGAGCCCGCTGGCAGCACCCAGAAGAAATGCTATTTCAAGTTGAAGTCTGTCAATGACCAGTGACAACCATTATCCCCTAAGGAGTTTTCCAGGGAGGAATGCCTCTCATGCCTAAAAACTAAAGTAGCCGATGGCTACATCTGAGAGAACCAAGTCTGGAAGAAATCATGGAACCCCTGGATAAAAGGGTGAGTCTTATAGGGAAGGGGAGCGGAAGAACCAAAGTGTCACATGGTGAACAACCCTGGAAGATGTCAGATTGAAAGGACAGAGTACTATCAATGGAGATTGGTTTGGCTATCATTCAAATTAAGAAGAAAGATATGAAATCTCAGGCAAATTTCGGAGCAAAAGATTATTTACTCCGAAACTGGGGGGCATGTGTTGACACCGTTTTTTGGAAAAATAGGTCAAAAGGGATAAGGAGAAGCAGCCGATGAAAAACAGAGTGCAATCGGCCGATTGAGGAAAGAGAAGGATGGTCAAAAGGCTCAAGTCTGTCGGTGGACCAGCGGGTCAAACCAATTGGCCGATGATCAAGCAGAGGGTCGGCCGATGGAGAAGAAGGCAACAATCAAGAAGGTGCGCCAAAAGGAAAGTACAGCGGAGGTGGGTCAATCCATGATTGGCAAAGGGTCAAGAGTCAGTTTTTAGAAGGTTTTTGACTCCTGTGAGAGTCCTTTTCTATTTTTAGTAGTTTTTATCTTTCTTTAGATGCAAGTAAATAGTGTCGTGATCGGCTAGGAGTCGGGTTGTCCTCAGGACATAAATAGCGACCCTGCATGGTCAGGAAAAAGTGTACACACCAATATCAAACAAAACGCCTCCGGGCAAACCCTTTACTTTACAGCATTTACTTTTACAGCATCTACTTTTCGGCGACTTCGCCATTGTGTTTTTCTTCTTTTCTACAACGCTGTCCTTCAAGTTCGTCGGGCTGCATCGATCGATCTCCGGCAAGCTTGTGAGTACCGTTTTACCAAATAACCCTAGGCTTTAACCTCCGGGCGCATCGCTGAGGTTTCATCTAGTTCTTTATTCACCCCTTACCGGTATTAGCTAGATCTGCAAGTTTTCATACCAATTCTTGTGGTTTTAGCTATTATCACCATTATCCCACTCGATCTAGATCCTATCGGCTTCTAACACCGCAGCCGATTTCGACCTACTCGAGTGCTGACGTCACTATCGGCCGATCCCAGCTGATCTATCTACTCACGCACCCGCGCTTCGGTCGCCCTCGAGCCGGCCGATCCCGCTTTACTCGTATCGGCCGATTGGCTGGTACATGTGTCACTACAAGGCCATCGGTTCTCTAGCCGATCCCTAATATTTTTCCATTGTCAATCAACAGGTTAGATTGGCTGGCATGCCTCGCTATAGACCGGGGAGTCATGTGTGCTGCGCGCAGAGGTGATGTCCTATTTTCACGTCAACAGGTGGAGCGCTAGGGAGGCGAACCCTAGGTGCAGTCGTATCTCAAGGCACGGCTGGCCCTAGGTTGTGCCGCCTCTCGCCTTGGACGCTCCTGATCACTGCTCCTGAGGCGGTTGTAGGTCAGCTCCTTGGGTCGGTTTCGCCCGGCACGCCAAGTGATAGGTGTGGCCAGCCCTACCCCGTGCCGTGCGATGCACCGACCGCATTAGGGGACGCCTATGATTGCCTCTGGATGAAGGTTGTGGCAGTTGAGCAATCAAATAAGGGGACCCATTGATCCAAGTGATCCTAGCCTCCACCCTTTGATCAAACCGACGTTTCTTCGGTGAATCACATTCGTCCAAGTTGTGCTCGAGGGAGTAGGGGCACTCAGGACCAGAGGCGTGCAATCGGGCAGGGTCGGCCGGACCTAGAGGGCCAGCCGCACCTGCAGGTTCGGCCGGACCAGGTGGTTCGGCCGTGCCTGGCAAATGTGGCGTGTTGGTCCCAAATTCTCCCAAAATGTGTACCTGCCTATGAAATTCTCAACACAACTCGTGGAACTTTATTAGTACTAAAAATGTACATGAAACTTGTCATATACTCCTCTCGAACTCGAGGTTTTGACGGTCAAATTTTTGTTGTAAGGACCATCAACAAACTCCCCCAAGCTAAACGTTTGCTCGTCCTCGAGCAAAGCCTAGACTTGGCCTCGGTGGATCAGGAGTTGCATGATGTTACCACTCTGCAAGTTCCTGTGCACAATTCCATGCTCTACTTGCTATTCGAAAAGATTGGTACGAGAGAAACTTAGCCTTGTTTTACCTGTGGGGCTTGTAACTTTCCACCTTGCCTTCGGAGGTTGAAAAGTAGAATGGTTTTGACTTTGCATCACTCGCTCTTCTCTTTTTGGGATCCTATCTCGGAATTTTGAAAATTTTGCAAAGAAAAACAAGGTTCCTCAGATGGTTCCCTCGATCGCTCAAGTGGTATTTGTTACCTCACCAAAGGCTTTTGAGCGAGCCTCAACTTCCTACTCTATGGCTTGTATGTGGAGCTTTGGGCAGGATAAGCATGAGACTCACTTGTGCCACATGATGTTGTTGAGCCAAAGACCGGATCCAAGAAGAAACTAGTCTTGCAACTTGATCGAGATGTGCAAGTGTGTGGAATATTTTTGTTTGTTTTTCTAAGTACTCCTTGCTTTGAGATTCTCCTCTTGCTTTTATTTTGGAGGGGGGTCATGCTTCACATTTTTTTCTATGCTCTTTGATTGGAGCACATCTATGCTTTTTGAGCATATACTTTTCTTTTTCTTTTTTTCAATGACCCCTCTCTCCTTTTGGAAGAATACAAGAAGAGAAATCTTTTTGGAACTTTGGAGTATTTATTTTTGGTGGGTGGATGTGTCGGGCATACACCCCGGGTACCCATGCAAGGAAGGATGAAGACGGACTCCTATTAGAATTCCCTTGTAATACTACTAGGACTCGTTCCGTGTAATCCTACTAGGACTCCTACCTTGTAACCGACTAGGAACCCACCCCCTGGACTATATAAAGGAGGGCCGGGTACCTAGCCGAACGTCTCAACCATCCCAACACCAAGCGCAGGGCGCCATACTTGATCCCCAAACAGGACGTAGGGTTCGCCACCTTGGCGGCCCAAACCTGTATAAATCTTGTGTTCTGTGTCCTTGCGCATACATTCGAGTTCCAGGTCTGGCGATCCCCACCACAATCATCTACCTCGGGTACCCCCTTGGTAGGCTTGCCGGGTTAAAACACCAACAGCTGGCGCGCCAGGTAGGGGTGATCGTCATGATCACCGGCGAATTCGAAGGACCTATCTATATTCGAAGGACCTATCTGTACCACTGCGAGACAAAGTACTCTGTTCAAACAGAGTCGATGTGTCCGTCGAAATCACAACACACCGGCTTGGCAAGATTTTTCCGAACCGACGCAAAATCGATTTTGTGCAGTCGAATCCGCGTCCGGAGAGGAGATCAGCAATTCACGGCCTCCACATCACGGTCAAGATGGCGTGTTCAAGACAAAATCTGCTTCGGTAATCGAGTCCGAAACAGAGTCACATGAGCAATCAAGTCTAGCGGATCAAAACAGCAGAGCCCGTGGCAGATTATCGTGCGGGCACAATTTGCTTAAGCGTGTTACATGCTGCACGTGGAAACATCAAGACTACATTGGCCTTTATGCTACACCCACCCACAAGGCTACCAAGGAAGTTTCAAGATTTTCGCTTGCAGCACACAGGAGACGTACACGAGTACGACTATGCCAACTCCATCAACAACAGCAATCCGCTGTATGGCTCCCTCAACTACGCTGTGCGCTGCGATTGCTCATCACCCCGCCGCACAAGCTCTACCTCAACCTTGCCTTGCGCCGTGACTACTCGACACCCTGTCGCATGGGCTCTACGACAACCTTGCCGTGCGCCGCAAGTACTCGTCACCCGACCGCACGGGCTCTACCTCGACCTTGCCGTGCGCCGTGACTACTCGTCTCCCGGTTGCATCGGCTCCACATCAACTACGCCGTGCGCCGCGATACTCGTCTCCCGGTTGCATGGCTCTACATTAACTACGCCGTGCGCTGTAATACTCGTCTCCCGGCCGCAGCGGCTCTACCTCAACCTTATCATGCGCCGCGAGTACTCATCACCCAGCCGCACGGGCTCTACTTCAACTGCGCCGCGCGTCCGGGTGCCTCGGCTCCTCGCGCGGCTCGTCGTCGACAACTTCGCCTATGTTGTGCGACCGGGTGCCTCGGCTCCTCGCGCGGCTCGTCGTCGACTACTTCGCCTATGCCGTGCGGTCGGGTGCATCGCGCGGCTCGTCGTCGACTACTTGAACTGTGCCGCGCGTCCTGGTGCCTCGGCTCCTCGCGCGGCTCGTCGTCGATTACTTCGCCTATGCCGTGCGACCGGGTCCCTCGGCTCCTCGCACGGCTCATCATCGACTACTTCGCCTGTGCCATGCGTCTCACACTAGCTTGACCTCGACTACTCGTCGTCCGGTTGCACCAGCTCTACTGCGCCTATGGCGTGAATCCAGACGCGCCGTCTCGCCGTGATTTCTCATTGGTCGGTCGCATTGGTTTCGCCGTGCGTCCGGTCACTGCATCTCGCAGCTCGACTACTCGTCGCCCGGCTACACCGGCTCTACTACGCCTACGCCGTGCATCCGGACACGCCATCTCGCTGCTCGACTTCTCGTCGGTCAGTCGCACTGGCTCTCACCATGCGCCCGGTCACTTCGCCTCGCTGCTCGACTACTCCGTGCACCCCCGCTCGACTTGTTGTCCGGTCGCACTAGCTCTACTTCAGCCACGCCGTGCGTCGCGACTACTTGTCTCACGGCAACACCGGCTCTACTTCGAGTATGCCGTGCGCCACCGCGACATCGTCTTCTGGCCGCATCGCGTCGACCACTCATCTCGACTAGTTTTCCAAACTAGTCGAGAACAGCAGTCACACCCACAACAACTAGTTGGAATCAACTCTGACTAGTCAACTTCAGCAACAACCCATCGCGGCTCTATTGCCGACCGCCACGGCTTCATCTACAAGTCCGCACTAGCGGCAACAGCTAAGTCATTTATTTAAATGATTACCTTTTCTTTTCTTGGCTTGTTTTCCTCATCATGCAAGACAACATGCCGACTACTCATTCATGTACGCTTCTCGGCGGGTTTTCACGAAAGCTACACTCTGTTGACTACTCTTGGGGTATATAGTACTCACCACGAGCCTACTTCATCAACTCGGGGGCTATCCCAAGGAGGCAGCTTCTAAAGTCCACTACGTGCAGCAATCTAAAGTCGACTTGTAAAGTCGCATTCTAAAGTCTGCTCTGTGCGGCAACTTAAAGTCGACTCCGGTCGCACCTTCGCCTGCTTTGGCAGCATACTACGTGTGTAAGCTTTGATGGAACCTAGCTGTAAGTGGCCCTCGCGTCCTAGCAACGATGGTCCCTAGCTGCACATGGTCTTCACGCTCTGTACCATGGGTTTCGTACCCTAAGTACTCGCGCACCGTACTATGGGTACAAGTACCCTAAGTACTCCAGGGTCCAACTTTCACGGCTACCTAACGGATCCTTAGCTATAAGCGGCCTACGGGTCCTAGTGACTACCCAGCTGTAAGCGGCCTTCGGGTCCTAGCGACTACTCAGCTGTAAGCGGCCTACGGGGCCTAGCGACTACTCATTCTGTGTAAGCTTCTCGACGGGTTTTCACGAGAGCTACACTCTGCCGACTACTCTTGGGGTATATCGACCAAACCGCCACGGGCTTACAACACTCAATCTCGGGGGCTCCGGCCATGAATTTGGTTCACTAAGTTTCGAAGGCTCCACCACGAGTTTGGTACAATACATCCCGGGGGCTCTTGCCACGGCTTTGGGTGTACTGAGTCTCGGAGATCACAATGGATGTATCCCAAGGAGGCAATCTCAAGCCCGCTCTAGCGG
Organism: Cenchrus fungigraminus; assembly: GCA_036936925.1. Taxonomy (NCBI): domain Eukaryota; kingdom Viridiplantae; phylum Streptophyta; class Magnoliopsida; order Poales; family Poaceae; genus Cenchrus; species Cenchrus fungigraminus. Next base: position 114,215,465 of record CM072768.1, on the reverse strand, counting down.
CAACCGTACCATGGGTCCAAGTACCCTAAGTACTCGCACTCCGTACCACGTGTCTCGCACCCTAAGTACTCGCGCTCCGTACTATGGGTCCTAGTACCCTAAGTACTAAAGTCGACTTCGGTCGCAACCTCAAGTCCACTACGGTGGCAACCGTACCTTGGGTCTAAAATCCATGGCCCAAGTACACAAGTCGACTCTGGTCGCACCTTCAAGCTCACTCCTGTGGAAACCGTACCTTGGGTCTGAAATCCATGGCCCAAGTACACAAGTCGACTCCAGTCGCACCATCAAGCTCGCTCCTACGGCAACCGTACCTTGAGTCTGAAATCCATGGCTCAGGTACTCCAGCCCACTATGGTGGCACAAGTCGATGCTAACGGTTGCACCCAAGCCCACTCCGGTGGCACAAGTCGACGCTAACAGTCGCATCCAAGCCCACTCCGGTGGCATAAGTCGACTTCTGTAGTCGCAATCTCAAGTCGACTTTGGTCGCAATCTTAAGCTCGCTCTGGCGGCAAAACTACTCGTTTTTCTCTGATTTTTCATTTGCTTTGGCTTTCCGGAAAGTGCTTTTTGTTTTTTGCATCTTAAGTCCACCCCGCGTGGCACAAAGTCGACTACTGTAGTCGCATCTAAAGTACGCTTCGCGCGGCAATCTAAAGTCGACTTCGGTCGCATCTAAAGTCCACTCTGACGGCACAGATACTTCTTAAGGTCCACGGCTGGATGCCAAAATATTACTCGGAAACTCTCCAGCTCGGGGGCTGCACTCAAATTACTACTTGAGGATAACTTCAGCAAACTTCGCTCGCTCTCAAGCTCGGGGGCTCCGCACCAACTACTCGACGTGGCTCATACGGCTCTCTTATCTCGGGGGCTACACGCTGCAAGAGTACTCGAATGATGGCTTTCGCGAACACTGAAGACGCTTGGATTGATTACCTAATCATTTCAAGGCTCGAGGGCTGCTATGCTACACCCATCATTCAATTTTTTCAAGACGGAAGATTCAGAATCAAGATTGACCCTCAGCTAGAGTCCGCGACTCAACCTAAGGCTCGGGGGCTACTCCATATGGAGTGCGATTTTGCAAATCGCACTTCCATATAACCTCGACTTCAAGACTGATGAGCTGGACCACCTTCCAGCCTCGTGGCAGTTCAAGTACTATTGAAGACTTCTCCAAATAGTACTCGAGGATGCTCAAGAACTACTCGAAGAGGCTTCAAGACTACTCGAACTACTACTCTCGACTCCAACGTGCTCGGGGGCTTGTCGGGCATACACCCCGGGTACCCATGCAAGGAAGGATGAAGACAGACTCCTATTAGAATTCCCCTGTAATACTACTAGGACTCGTTCCATGTAATCCTACTAGGACTCCTACCTTGTAACCGACTAGGAACCCGCCGCCTGGACTATATAAAGGAGGGCCGGGTACCTAGCCGAACGTCTCAACCATCCCAACACGAAGCGCAGGGCGCCATACTTGATCCCCAAACAGGACGGAGGGTTCGCCACCTCGGCGGCCCAAACCTGTATAAATCTTGTGTTCCGTGTCCTTACGCATACCTTCGAGTTCCAGGTCTGGCGATCCCCACCACAATCATCTACCTCGGGTACCCCCTTGGTAGGCTTGCCGGGTTAAAACACCGACAGCTGGCGCGCCAGGTAGGGGTGATCGTCATGATCACCGGCAAATTCGAAGGACCTATCTATACCACTGCGAGACAAAGTACTCTGTTCAAACAGAGTTGACGTGTCCGTCGAAATCACAACAAACTGGCTTGGCAAGTTTTTTCCGAACCGACGCAAAATCGATTTTGTGCAGTCGAATCCGTGTCCGGAGAGGAGATCAACAATTCACAGCCTCCACATCACGGTCAAGACGGCGTGTTCAAGACAACATCTGCTTCGGTAATCGAATCCGAAACAGAGTCACGTGAGCAATCAAGTCTACCGGATCAAAACAGCAGAGCCCGTGGTAGATTATCGTGCGGGCACAATTTGCTTAAGCGTGTTACATGCTGCACGTGGAAACATCAAGACTACATTGGCCTTTATGCTACACCTACCCACAAGGCTACCAAGGAAGTTTCAAGATTTTCGCTTGCAGCACACGGGAGACGTACGCGAGTACGACTACGCCAACTCCATCAACAACAGCAATCCGCTGTATGGCTCCCTCAACTACGCTGTGCACTGCGACTGCTCATCACCCGGCCGCAGAAGCTCTACCTCAACCTTGCCTTGCGCCGTGACTACTCGTCACCCGATCGTATCGGCTCTACGTCAACCTTGCCGTGCGCCGTGACTACTCGTCTCCCAGTTGCATCAGCTCCACATCAACTACACTGTGCGCCGCGATACTCGTCTCCCAGTTGCATCGGCTCTACATTAACTACGACGTGCACCGTGATACTCATCTCCCGACCACAGCAGCTCTACCTCAACCTTGTCGTGCGCCGCGAGTACTTATCACCCAGCCTCACGGGCTCTACTTCAACTGCGCCGCGCGTTCGGGTGCCTCGGCTCCTCACGCGGCTCGTCGTCGACTACTTCGCCTATGCCGTGCGACCGAGTGCCTTGGCTCCTCGCGCAGCTCGTCATCGACTACTTCGCCTATGCTGTGCAGTCGGGTGCATCGCGCGGCTCGTCGTCGACTACTTCAACTGCACCGCGGGTCCGGGTGCCTCGGCTCCTCGCGCGGCTCGTCGTCGATTACTTCGCCTATGCCGTGCGACCGGGTCCCTCGGCTCCTCACGCGGCTCATCGTCGACTACTTCGCCTGTGCCATGCGTCTCGCACTAGCTTGACCTCGACTACTCGTCGTCCGGTTGCACCAGCTCTACTGCGCCTATGCCGTGCATCCAGACGCGCCATCTCGCCGTGATTTCTCATCGGTCGGTCGCACTGGCTTTAGCCGTGCGTCCGGTCACTGCATCTCGCGGCTTGACTACTCGTCGCCCGGCTGCACCGGCTCTACTGCGCTTAAGCCGTGCATCCGGACGCACCGTCTCGCCGCTCGACTTCTCGTCGGTCGGTCGCACTAGCTCTCACCATGCGCCCGGTCACTCCGTCTCGCGGTTCGACTACTCTGTGCGCCGCCGCTCGACTTGTTGTCTGGACGCACTAGCTCTACTTCAGCCACGCCGTGTGTCGTGACTACTTGTCTCGCGGCAACACCGGCTCTACTTCGAGTACGCCGCGCGCCGACGCGACATCGTCTTCCGGCCACATCGCGTCGACCACTCATCTCGACTAGTTTTCCAAACTAGTCGAGAACGGCAGTCACACCCACAACAACTAGTTGGAATCAACTCTCACTAGTCAACTTCAGCAACAACCTGTCGCGGCTCCATTGCCGACCGCCACGGCTTCAACTACAAGTCCGCACTGGCGGCAACAGCTAAGTCATTTATTTAAATGATTACCTTTTCTTTTCTTGGCTTGTTTTCCTCATCATGCAGGACAACATGCCGACTACTCATTCGTGTACGCTTCTCGGCGGGTTTTCACGAGAGCTACACTCTGCTGACTACTCTTGGGGTATATAGTACTCACCACGAGCCTACTTCATCAACTCGGGGGCTATCCCAAGGAGGCAGCTTCTAAAGTCCGCTACGTGCGGCAATCTAAAGTCGACTTCTAAAGTCGCATTCTAAAGTCCGCTCTGTGCGGCAACTTAAAGTCGACTCCGGTCGCACCTTTGCCTGCTTCGGCAGCATACTGCGTGTGTAAGCTTCGATGGAACCTAGCTGTAAGTGGCCCTCACGTCCTGGCAACGATGGTCCCTAGCTGCACATGGTCTTCATGCTCTGTACCATGGGTTTCGTACCCTAAGTACTCGCGCACCGTACTATGGGTACAAGTACCCTAAGTACTCCAGGGTCCAGCTTTTACGGCTACCTAACGGATCCTTAGCTGTAAGCGGCCTATGGGTCCTAGCGACTACCCAGCTGTAAGCGGCCTTCGGGTCCTAGCGACTACTCAGCTGTAAGCGGCCTACGGGTCCTAGCGACTACTCATTCTGTGTAAGCTTCTCGGCGGGTTTTCACGAGAGCTACACTCTGCCGACTACTCTTGAGGTATATCGACCAAACCGCCATGGGCTTACAACACTCAATCTCGGGGGCTCCGGCCACGAATTTGGTTCACTAAGTTTCAGAGGCTCCACCACGAGTTTGGTACATTACATCCCGGGGGCTCTCGCCACGGCTTTGGGTGTACTGAGTCTCGGAGGTCACAATGGATGTATCCCAAGGAGGCAATCTCAAGCCCGCTCTAGCGGCAACCGTACCATGGGTCCAAGTACCCTAAGTACTCGCACTCCGTACCATGTGTCTCGCACCCTAAGTACTCGCGCTCCGTACCATGGGTCCTAGTACCCTAAGTACTAAAGTCGACTTCGGTCGCAACCTCAAGTCCACTACGGTGGCAACCGTACCTTGGGTCTGAAATCCATGGCCCAAGTACACAAGTCGACTCTGGTCGCACCTTCAAGCTCGCTCCTGCGGAAACCGTACCTTGGGTCTGAAATCCATGGCCCAAGTACACAAGTCGACTCCGGTCGCACCTTCAAGCTCGCTCCTGCGACAACCGTACCTTGGGTCTGAAATCGATGGCTCAGGTACTCCAGCCCACTACGGTGGCACAAGTCGACGCTAACGGTTGCACCCAATCCCACTCCGGTGGCACAAGTCGACGCTAACAGTCGCATCCAAGCCCACTCCAGTGGCACAAGTCGACTTCTGTAATCGCAATCTCAAGTCGACTTCGGTCACAATCTTAAGCCCGCTCTGGCGGCAAAACTACTCGTTTTCTCTGATTTTTCATTCGCTTTGGCTTTCTGGAATGTGCTTTTTGTTTTTTGCATCTTAAGTCCACCCCACGTGGCACAAAGTCGACTACTGTAGTCGCATCTAATGTCCGCTTCGCGCGGCAATCTAAAGTCGACTTCGGTCGCATCTAAAGTCCACTCTGACGGCACGGCTACTTCTCAAGCTCCACGGCTGGATGCCAAATTACTACTCGGAAACTCTCCAGCTCGGGGGCTGCACTCAAATTACTACTTGAGGATAACTTCAGCAAACTTCGCTCCCTCTCAAGCTCGGGGGCTCCGCACCAACTACTCGACGTGGCTCATACGGCTCTCTTATCTTGGGGGCTACACGCTGCAAGAGTACTCGAATGATGGCTTTCGCGAACACTGAAGACCCTTGGATTGATTACCTAATCATTTCAAGGCTCGAGGGCTGCTATGCTACACCCATCATTCAATTTTTTCAAGATGGAAGATTCAGAATCAAGATTGACCCTCAGCTAGAGTCTGCGACTCAACCTAAGGCTCGGGGGCTACTCCATATGGAGTGCGATTTTGTAAATCGCACTTCCATATAATCTCGACTTCAAGACTGATGAGCTGGACCACCTTCCAGCCTCGTGGCAGTTCAAGTACTATTGAAGACTTCTCCAAATAGTACTCGAGGACGCTCAAGAACTACTCGAAGAGGCTTCAAGACTACTCGAACTACTACTCTCGACTCCAACGTGCTCGGGGGCTTGTCGGGCATACACCACGGGTACCCATGCAAGGAAGGATGAAGACGGACTCCTATTAGAATTCCCCTGTAATACTACTAGGACTCGTTCCGTGTAATCCTACTAGGACTGCTACCTTGTAACCGACTAGGAACCCGCCCCCTGGACTATATAAAGGAGGGCTGGGTACCTAGCCGAACGTCTCAACCATCCCAACACCAAGCGCAGGGTGCCATACTTGATCCCCAAACAGGACGCAGGGTTCGCCACCTCGGCGGCCCAAACCTATATAAATCTTGTGTCCCGTGTCCTTGCGCATACCTTCGAGTTCCAGGTCTGGCGATCCCCACCACAATCATCTACCTCGGGTACCCCCTTGGTAGGCTTGCCGGGTTAAAACACCGACAGGATGGCATGTTTTGCGTAACTCCCGGTATGGAAGTTAGCATGTGTTTGTGGGTGTACGTGATCTCAATCATGGAAGCATGAAAAGATTTTACCAAGGATCACAATAATTTGGCAAAACTCAATGGGTCACAAGCAAGCATATGTAGAAGGTTTATACTTTGATATCGACATATGGCTTTGGTAGGTGATATGACCATTGAGGAACTTGTCTTGTTTTATTTTCTCAAAAGAAATCATCTGAGATTTTCACCATACTATGAGATAGAGCAAGATCAACATTGTCTCACCATATGATACTAGTCAACACCCTAGGTTTGGTTAAGCATTTGCTTCCCACAAAGTTTTATTTCAGGCTCTTGTCTCAAAATATACCAACAAATTCAAATGCTCATAGAGCACAAAGTTGTACACTAGGTTCTTGCAAAGTTTTAACATAGCAACTATTCATCATTTCCAAAGTGAGGATATAGACAAGATTTCAAGTGCACATGGTTGAAACAAATATTTTTGTTGTTTTTCTTTTATTCAAATGTGATAAACAAGATGTTGAAAATTGGTTTGGATGGACATACCTTCCTTGATTGAAAATGGGGTCTCCCCCAAGCTAATTTTTGGCTACCTGGTTGGCGTGTCTTCATTTTGGTGATGAGTTGAGCACTTGGAAGCTTGTAGTGGTTGGCTTGATGGATTCGTGGAAGATCATAGGTACGGCCGTACCACTAGGTTCGGCCGGCCCTACTCCATTTGCTCCAAGCACTCGTGTCCCCTACTGTAAACATCCTACACAAAAAAATTTTCGAGGGGGGGGTACGACCGTACCTCTAGGTTCGGCCGTATCAGCAAAAATCTCCAAAACTATTTTTCTATGTCTTGTTTACTTAGTAATGCAATGGTGAAATCAAATTTGAAATTTAAATATGCTTGATGCACGAAATAAAATGTTGGAAGGGAAATATGAGATAAATACCGATTTACCTCACAGTGAGGGCTCGTGGTTTAGAGTCCGTGAGTGGGACTCCTCTGTTTGCTCAATTGATCTTGGATTCGTCCGATCCCAGAGTGGAAGACTCGGACAATGATCCCTTCACACGCCACACCCTCTTTGTTTTCTTCGGTGGCGTTGAAGTCGGTGAGGCTTTAGCAGGGGTATTCTTAGTTTCCATCTTCTTTTCCCCCTTAGCCTTGTTGATTGCTTTCGGCTTCCTTGTTTGGTGACGCCCTTTGAACGCTTTGTCTTGTTCCCAACGCTTCCTCATCGTGGCAATGAGACTATCTACTTTGGGCTTGGTTGGGGCCACCTTCTCTTTCTTGTATTGGGGCCGTGGCTTCCTCCACTCCCTAGATTCCTCATCTTGCACTAGGTAACATTGTTCTTCTTTTGCTTGAAACTTGAACATCATGTTCCGTTGCCCTACGCGAAATTGAATCTTTCCGGCTCCGACATCAATCCTTGCATTGACATCTCTTAGGAATGGTCGCCCGAGAATAAGCGGCATTTCTCCATCATCTTGTGTGTCGAGGACCACGAAATCCGCAAAGACATAGGAGCCTTTGACATTCACCAAGAGATTTTCCACTATGCCCTCTGGATATTTAATCGATGAGTCGGCAAGTTGGACTGTCATCATTGTCGGAGAGAGAGCAGGATATCCTAACTCCTCAAACATGGCCTTGGACATGAGGTTGACACTCGCACCAAGGTCACAAAGAGCATTCTTGATCTTTTGATAGTAGATCGTGCATGTGATAGCCGGATACCCATTGTCTTTGCTGTGCAAGACTACTGATTCCTTCCATGGGTCTTGGATTTGGTGTATGAGCTTCCCTACATGGTTAGGTGCATACACCCTCCTAGATGGCTTACCCCATCTGGTGGATACAACGCTAACATTCTCTCGAGTAGGCTCGGGTTGCCCCGGGATTCCACCCGACTCGGAAGAAGGTAAAGAAGCAGCAAGCTGAGCAAATTGAGTTTCTATCATTTTATTGAATCTTAGCTAATTCTTCATAGCAGTAGAGAAGGACTCTATAGTGGAATTCAAATTTTCAAGAACTTTATCATTGGCGGCTAGCTTCTTGTTTAAGTTTTCATTAATTCTAGCTTAGCCAAAGACAAGATCTCTAATGGAAGGCTGATTATTGAATTTGTTAGAATAATTACCTCCAAAGACAAGACCCGAATGACCCACATTACCGCAAACTTCGCACGTCATGCGAGCGTCCATAATCTTGGCGGTCTCCATGTTGCTCGGTGCCTCCAATTTCTTCATGAGGAGGTCCATCTTAGCGGCGAGCATGTCGATTCCATCGACTTGGTGTACACCGTGGTTACGGGGTTGGAGACGATCTCCATCCCAACCTTGATTTGCCACCATCTTCTCGATCAATTCCTTGGCGGCGGGTACTTGTAGCGAGAAGAAGGCTCCTCCAGCGGCTGCATCTAGGTGCTCACGGGCGGTACGCTTGAGCCCGTGATAGAAGGTTTGAATTAAGAACCACCCCTGCATGCCGTGGTGCGGGCATGCGGTGATGTACTCCTGGAGACGTTCCCATGCTTCCGGGATACTCTCATCATTGTGCTGCTGGAAGCCCGAAATTCTAGTGTGGAGGGCATTGGTTTTGCCCACCGGGAAGAACTTTGCGAGAAATGCCTTAGAGCACTTATCCCATGTGTTGATGGCATCTCGCTCCGCATAAAACCATTGCTTCGCCTTCCCGAGCAATGTGAATGGGAATAAGCGAAGACGAATTGCATTGTCCGTCACTCCACGGATAGTGAAAATCCTACACACCTCCAGGAAATGCTGGAGATGTGCATTGGCATCTTCATTCGGCTTGCCGCAGAACGGACTGGCTTGCACCATGTTGATCAATGCCGGCTTGAGTTCAAAGTTTCCTTCTCCCACCATCACGTTCGGCCCGGTAGGGACATTGGTGTTGGAGGGAGCAGAAAACTCGCGAATCGTCCTCTCAGCCATCGGTGCTGACGAGGTGCTGTCTACGGGATCGACGGTGTTCGTCTCTTGACTCGAGAGAAACTTCTGAGGAATGAGGACACGAGGTCGCACTCTCCTCACAAGTGACTCTGGATTGTCATTAAAGTTGGACGGTAGGTCGAAACCGGTCATGCACTACTCTGCATACACGAGAGTAGAGCAAGGGTAAACCCGCTTAAGTAGCGGTTCACCGAACCTAGATAACTCTACCACTAAGTTTAAACGATATCTTGTGCCTATTGCTTCCCCGACAACGGTGCCAAAAATGCTTGTTGACGTTCCTTAGCCTCACTACTAGGTTTGCACTCACGGCGACAGCGCCAGAAATGCTTGTTGGCACTTGCTAGTGTCGCTACCGGGTTTATACCCCTAGTAATGGAGCTAGGAAAGTCTTTGGTAAAACACACGTCATAGAAAGGTCTGTAAGCGCACGGATTACCATTGTAGTACTTCACCCGGTGGTATTCGGGTTATTGTATTTATATTTTCCCAAGGGAAGCACTACGACAAAGATGATCAGATAAACGGTGGAGAGAAACAAGACTCGGTAAAGGGCTATAGCGGGGGTAACGAATAAAGATATTCGGGGATAACTTGACACAACAAGGAGATCTTGATAAAGGGTTAGAGAGGACCTAGTGAGCTGGGAGGACAACGAGACGAGAAAGGATTCTAACACAATCTATCTATTCTTGTCAATTCTAGGTAAAGAACTAAGGCAAAGGATAACCAAGGCTAGCTAAACTCGACAAGCTCTTCTAGTGCTGCAGGGGCATGCAAAGCCGCGCTCTTGGACTGGGATGAGAAGGGAGAACGACGACGCGTTGAATCCTACCGGCCCGAACTAATGTGGTGGACTACTGAGCCCGTCTGGAGCTGTCACCTCCCTAGGGTACCACAACTATTCCGTTGAACGGGACACCAATCTAAGACTAAGGCAAGTTCTGAGCACCGCGCTCACAACGAACCAAAGAACCTTTCCCCGGATATCACGAAGGAAGGTCTCTCTCCGCTACTAAGCACAAACGTACTTGGTAGAAGATCAAGCGAAGAACGACCACAACACTATAGGGTTCAAGAGAGCTACGCTAGCCAATATTAAACTAACTTTAGTCTAAACCAAGAATAAAGCTTCTAGAGCAAAGTAAAAGCTGAATGTAATTGACTCGAAAGGTAAGATAGAAAGATAACTTGAATTGTACTTCAGTCTAAACAAAGAAAGGATACAAGACTAGTACCGGAACCCTGAAGAAGACTCCTCCGGAACCCCGAGACTAGCTCGACTCGACTCTAACTCCCAAACTACACTAATCCTACTCTAAGTGAACAATAGAGAGAAATGGAGATGCTCCTGCATTGTGTGTCCATTCCAGCGAGTGTGAGGTCCCTTTTATAGGCAAGGGAGGTCGGTGGAGCGCTGGGGAGGAGAACCCTAGGTGCGGCCGTATCTCAAGGCACGGCCGGCCCTAGGATGTGCCGCCTTTCGCCTTGGACTCTCCTGATCACTACTCCTGAGGCGGTTGTAGGTCGGCTCCTTGGGTCGGTTTTGCCCGGCATGCCAAGTGATAGGTGCGGCCGGCCCTATAGGTGCGGCCGGCCCTACCCCGTGCCGTGCGATGCACCGACCGTGTTAGGGGACGCCTAGGATTGCCTCTGGATGACGGTTGTGGCAGTTGAGCAATCGGATAAGTGGACCCATTGATCCAAGTGATCCTTGCCTCCACCCTTTGATCAAACCGACGTTTCTTCGGTGAATCACATTCGTCCAAGTTGTGCTCGAGGGAGTAGGGGCACTCGGGACCAGAGGTGTGCAACCGGGCAGGGCCGGTCGGACCTAGAGGGCCGGCGGCACCTGCAGGTTCGGCCGGACCAGGTGGTTCGGCCGTGCCTGGCACATGTGGCGTGTTGGTCCCAAATTCTCCCAAAATGTGTACCTGCCTATGAAATTCTCAACACAACTTGTGGAACTTTATTAGTACTAAAAATGTGCATGAAACTTGTCATATACTCCTCTCGAACCCGAGGTTTTGACGGTCAAATTTTTGTTGTAAGGACCGTCGACAACGGAATACTCACATATGATTGGGCGGTTGTATGCACTGATCATCCCGAATTTATGCACAATCTCCGTAGAAGATTACCTGAAGTGTTGTACCAGGGTCCCCTGTAGTTTTAATGTTTTGTTTAAGTGTTTTTAGTCATGTAATAAATAGTTGAAACGATACGTTAATTTGTTGCAGTGAGTACATTTGTAATGCAAAAATCGGATCATCCGTCTAACATGAATATGAAGTAGAGTATAGTCCTGTGTGTGTTTGTCCATTCCATGATCCATGGTGGCACGGACCACCCAGTCAACAACTTGCCTCTCTTCATAAGGTCACTAACGTTTGGGTCCGACATCCAAGCGGTCTTTCATTTGGGTCATTGACGTTTGGGTCCATGATCCAAAGTCTTTCATTTCCCGCTCTGGACCATAAAGGCGGGCCTTGAAATTTTGAATTCCCCGCTCCTCCTTCTGGTCCTCGTTTATATATAAAACAAAGAGGGAAACCAGGTCTCCCAATTCCCTCCTGGTAATTTTCCAAAATCAGGGGATCTTCTCCTCGACCGCTGAAGAGACCTAGATCTGCGGCGGAAGCAGCAACAGCGACCTAGCTACCGACGACTTCTATGGAGATTGTGCACAAATTCAAGATGATCAGTGGATACAACCTCCCAATCATATGTGAGTATTCCGTGAGGAAAGATTCGCTCTAAGAGAGGCATGCACTTGTCCTGCAATTGTGTGCAGTTAGCCTGAATTGCCCATCGTAGAAATGAAATCACAGTTTCCTCGCTTGCCATGTCCCACATCTTTGACGCACAGTGCAGCTTCAACCTTTCGACTTGGTACATGTCGGCGACCGAGAGTAAAGGCCAGGCATTGTGATTCACAATCATCGACACGTCCGTTTAGAGGGGGTGTGCACACAAGTTCGTCGGTTAACACCCGGTGCCAGTCCTTAACTACAATTCTCAAAGACCTCCATTGCAATGCGTATGAATTCCGAATGGTGAGTATGCTCGAATCAATTTGGAATAGATTAAACCAAATCAGCATAATAAGATGACATCTCATAGCAACTCATCACCACAAAGTTGACACCACCAGTCCACCAACAAGTAGCAAACATCATACGATGATCCGATAGCCAACACCAAAATATAATCATGATACAAGTTTCACAATAATCATCACTACTCATTGATAATCATAACTCCATCTCATGTTTGGCCTTCTGCAGCTGTTCCTTCACCTTCTGCATCTCCTACCGTGAATTTTTGGTCTTGCGGGACTCTCTTGCATTTCTTAAAGTTCTTTCAGAAGATCTGGATGTCTCATCTCAGGGCAAGGACTCTATAGGATCTCCAAAAAGATTGAAAACATCATAGAAAAACTAGCAGACAAAGAGAAAGAGCTTCAGTACACAACTAAGAATAAGAAAAGAAGGGCATAGATCATTCTTCTTACCATAGAAATTGGAATAAATGCGTCAATGAATGGGTAGGATATTGAGTTTGTTTGGTTAGTCTTTTTTTTAAATGTTCAAGAAGTTCGTTGTCAGTTGGACTGAACGGGTACTAATAGGCAAGGATACCCGTTTCAGTCCAACTGACAACGAACTTCTTGAACATTTAAAAGAAAAGACGGACCAAACAAAATCAATGTCCTACCCATTTATTCCAATGTCTATGGTAAGAAGAATGAGCTCTGCCCTCCTTTTTCTTGTTCTTAGGTGTGTACTGAAGCTCTTTCTCTCCGTCAGCTAGTTGTTCTATGATGTTTTCAATCTCTTTGGAGATCCTAACAGAGTCCTCCCCCGAGACGAGACATCCAGATCTTCTAAAATAACATTAAGATGTTCTTGTAGAAATAAACTCATCCTTGGAGAAAACTCATCTCGATCTGAAAAATAAACTCATCTCAGTCTATATAAAAACCTGAATCCCTTGAACCCAATTGTATGAGTACAGTAAACCAACCACCACACGCCACAAAACCTGATTGTTTGCTACCTACATAAACTCAGCAAGGGCATGGTTGTCCTAAATGAACCTATCGATCCATCAAACGATGCAAATTGGAAACTAACCGAATCTAACACTTGTGAATTGTGCAAATGCTAACAATCATGGCAAAATCCAGATGTCGCTTCAATGGTTTGCAGCTCCGAAATGGTATCTTCAATCTACCAATTCATAAAATGATGGACCTATCAATCCTATCAATTGTGCACCTCGACAAAAATCCATAAAACGAGTGGCTTGGAGCACATCTAGAAGCTACTAAAATGCAATACCTACTGTAAGACGATGCAAATTGAAAACTAACTGAATCTGACATGAATTATCTATAGCCTATCAACTTCTAACACCTATTGAAGTGCAAATCCAAAGGTACGATAATGAAATCTAAATCTACCATATATGCTCATCAATTCTCCAGATCCCTAAATCTAGATATCCCCAACCCTAGTAAGATAGGGGAAAATATAGCGGCTCAAACCAGAGGACCAACCTCATCATGCTGTTTCATCCTCTTGTTGCTGGGATGTGGTGGCGCAACCATCTTCCCCTCACCGCTAGGATCCGCCATTCCTACCGCGAACTATTGCAGATCTGCGTAGCAGAAGTCAAAAGTCTTTGCGAAGTCTGAGTGAAGTGTCTCGCCAGCCATTCGATACGTAATTATAGACTCAACTGAAACTTACATGTGGGACCTGGTCACAGTAAAGAATTCGCATGAACTATTAGCTGAGTTTCCCATAAAACACGCACAACCAAGAAGAGGTGCAGTGGTAAACAGCACAACCTTGTTCCTTCAGGTCCCTGGTTCGAACCCATGCCATGGCAAATTATTTTGCAACATTTCATGACCTAGCCTCCGCTGATCTGGTGAAAATGCTTACACGTGGGACCCTGGAACTATTTATGACGACTTGGAACACTCGATTTTCGAAAAAAATGCTTACATGTGGGACCCAACTGAATTTTATGACGACTTGGAACACTCTATTTTAAAATAATGCTTACATGTGGGACCTAAGTTGGTTTATGACGCTGCTGACATGGCGAAAATGCTTACATGTCGGACCCTAGAAAATTTTATGACGACTTGGAACACTCTATTTTCAAAAAAATGCTTACATGTGGAACCCAACTGAATTTTATGACGACTTGGAACACCTTATTTTTAAAATAATGCTTACATGTGGGACCAAAGTTGGTTTATGACGCTATTGTGGAGCTTATGGCGTCACAAAGCAAGCATAGAACAGGGAACGCTCGGCTACAGTAGCAATCGTAGCCATGTGACACTGTAGCGGCCTCAGGCATCATTGATGCAGCAGCAACAATTTTGTCGCGAGGTTGGTGGAGAAAAATCTTCGCTTTGACGTGTCCATAGGCTCATAGTACCCCATAGTCACGAGGTAACAATGCATAGGGCTCATCTGGCCGTAACCAAGTGCTGGCTCTCGCTATAAATAGCACCGTGAGGGTGAGGGCAAGCACCGAGCATTGCTGAGCTATGAAGCCACAGAGTAGAATACCAGCCATGCCGTGGGCATGCAACCGTCCACCAGAGCATAGGATGCAAAGTTAGAAGCTTTGAGCTAGAAGAATACTTGCGAAGTGTAGGTGTCTCCTCCAATCTCTGCGCCTTCTCCCAGCGAGGAATCAAGGAGAGTTTGGAGGTGATGCTGTAGAGGCCCGAGGTGACACTGCAGGTTCTTGGTGAGTAGTAGATGCTCGTCGAGGGCTCGCAGCACCCTCCCCTGGGAAGACTGTGTCTGCATTCCATAGTCAGGCACAAAGCACATACCTGCTAAGCGCAGCGTTGTGTTGAAGTTCACCGCGAGGCTGCCATTGGGGATCTTGTCACACTCATTTTTCTGAAGAAAACCGAATGCATCTCATATGTGTGCCAGGATCAGAATTTCACACATATGATAGACAAATGAGTGTAATATCAGAAGACATTGCTCAAAATGTACAAAAAAGGTTTATTAACTTTTATTACACTCACGAGGGTAGACTCGAAGGTCTTTACACGAACATCGATAACTATGACGATGAGACACCATCTTCATCTTCCACAAGCATCTGACTGGTGGATCGCATGCCTCAGAACTCCTTGTAGTCATCGAAGTACTCCTCTCCAGGGTTCTCCTCTGAATAGCATAAGCAAGGATGAGTACACTTATGGTTGGTACTCAGCAAGGCCTCAGGAATAACCGGAAAGCAATATTAAATCCATCTTTAAGTTCATTAATCATGTGAGGGTCCAAGCCACTCTTGACCGTGAGCACGGCTGATCGTTCAGTTTTACACTCTGCAGAGGTTGTACACTTTGACCACAGTTCACGTAAAAGTTCCAAAGAACTTTGAACCCAACCATGCCTGTGCTGATCAGACACAATACCACACTTCTGAGGTGTGATTGCATAGGGACGCTACGAAGCCTTTATAAAGATATGCAAAAGCACCAACAACCCACGATAGTTACAGCTTAGGGCAGACCATAACCCTCCCTAGTGGTCAGCACCTTAGCAAAGGCTGCTACCCCAAGAGGACCGGATTATACCCCTGCAACCCAGAGCCCCCTGTGTTCCTTTCGGATAAGGTCATCAGTACAATCGCACACCTAATTAATTGGCTAAGCCAGAGCCATGTGGACTGTGGTTGCACTGTCTTCCTGGGTGGTTCTCCATGTTCCGATTCATTTATAGTATTCTTGTATTAAAGCATAGCTAGAAGGGTGGTTAGGGTCACTTGCCTTTCTCCAACCAAAAGTTACTCTTCTTTTCTTCAAACTTCTGCACTTGCTCTTCCTCGAACGGTGTGTTGTATACGATCGCACAAGAAAACATACAATAAATAAAACAATACATCAAACATTACTAAAAGACTAAAACAAGCTTCTAAAACTAACGTGCTTGCTGAGACGATCGCGTGGACACCAAGAACGCTTAAAACGGAGCTAAGACAGAAAAGATATGGCTTAAACAAGGTTTAGGGCTAGATTGAGAGGAAACTAGACTTCCAGGGGCTTATCTGCAAGAAACCAGGGACCTAAACCTAATTATGTATATAAACCTGAGGTTTATAACACAAAAAAGCAAGGGTGGCCCACGAGCTGGGAAAACTAAGAAGCTCAGGGTTCTAATCATAAAAGAAAGGACCTGACCATAAAGATTCTTATAGGTGGAAGGGCATTTCTGTGATATTAAAAACTACAGGGGTTTTTTTGTAAAGCTGCAGCGATCAGCTTCGGGTTGACCGTTACTTTCAACGGTTGACTTGGATCTGAGCCGTCGATCTGCAAGTGGGCGGCTGAGAGCGGCGGTAGCAAGCGGCGGCGGCACGCCGGAGACAGGCGGCGTGCGGCGGCGGGACACGTCGGGAAAGCTCGAAATCGAGCTCTGGAGCTCGAATTGAGGCGCGGCTTGGCTCTACGCGAAGAGGAGGAAGCGGCGAACCTTACAAGGGGATCAAGGAGGCGTCTAGGGCGACGGAGCGGGCACCAAGGCTGGCAAGGCAGACGGCGGCGGTGGCTCAAGGCCGGCGAGCTGGCGCGGGCACTAGAAGACCCTAAGACTAAGAAGAAAGGCATGGGCGTGTTGCTCACCTTCACAAGAAGCTCCAGGGAGACTCCTTGGCGATGGAGAGGCGGAGGGGAAGGAGATCGCCGGCGGCGGCTTGCGGCGGTGCTCCGGGCTTCGTCGGCGATTGCACTTTGCGCGAGCAGGGAGAGGGCGGGAGGAGGTGTGGGGAGAGGGGAGCTCAGGCTCCTCCTTTTATAGGGCCTAGAGGGGGTAGGGGAGGGGGCGCTATGGTGGTAGTGCGGCGGAGCTCGGTGGAGGCCGCCATTAAAGCTCGTGGAGCTCGATGGGGGGCGGTTTAGGGAGATGAGGGGGCGCGATGCGAGTGCGCACCGGCGCATTGAAGACCTCGCTCTTGGAGGGGAGAGGAAGGGCGAGGGAGTAGGGAGGACGCCGGGGAGGCGGTGATGCTGTGCGGCCGGTGGAGGAAAGGGGGCAGCAAAAGGTTGGGGATGACCCTGACGGGTGGGTCCCGCCCGTCAGCGAGTGAGAGAGGGAGGAGAAGAGATGGGCCGGTGGAAGAAGTTGGGCTGAGTGCTAGGTCTAGGCTGAGCGGCCTGCGCGGCTGCGGGCTGAAGAAAAAGAGAGAGGGGGGGGGGAAGAAGGGTGGTGGGCCGGTGTTGATGGTCCTTACAACAAATATTTGACCGTCAACATCTCGGCTACGACAGCGCTTTATAACGAATTTCATGCATGTTTTAGGTGCTAACGAGGTTCCACGAGTTGTGTTGAGATTTTATCTGCAGGATCAAAATTAGGGGACCATTCCGGAGCACCGAGCCACATAAGGTAGGCATGGCCGCACCTAGTGGTGCGCCCGGCCCTGCCTTGCACCACTATTCAGGTTCACACCGAGTGTAGTCCCATGCACCAGCTCCCAAAAGACCAAAATCATCATGACGTGTTGGATCAAGCAAACACACCACAGATGAGCTGCATTAGGGCCAGGAGGTAGGGCCGGCCGAACCACTAGGGCCGGCCGCACCTGCCCGACACGTCCAAGCGTGCCACCAAGCCTCGGTCACTCCAGGGAGCACAGCTAGGAATGATCCTGATTGAGGAAACAAGGTCGGTTTGATCCAGAGGTTGAGATTAGCTTCACTCGGATCCATGAACCCACAGCATCCAAGACTTCATCTATCCACTAGAGCACGATCCAAAGTGGATGACAAGGGGGCCCAGGGCCGGCCGCACCAAGAGGTCTGGCTGAACCTCCTTCACGAAGCCAACCGACCCACAACCATCTTCAAACCGCCTCAGGGACCAAATCACGGACGCACGATCAAAGGCGGTGGAAAGTGGAGGGCCGGCCGCACCTAGAGGCATGGCCGCACCTCCTTGCCCGGCACTGCACCTCCCTCTCGCCTACAAGTACCCCCTCCTATAGCCACTGACCCGTTGGGGCTATAAATAGAGCCTGACACCTCATAGAAGGACACAAGTGATTGGAAGCTAGTGGCGGAGCCCTACACAAGTTAGAATTCAGAGAGTAGGGAGAGAGAGTTGAGTGTTGGAGTAGAAGCCGGAGTGTCGGTCTTCTTCTCATACCTCGGCGGGTGCGGTACAACTTCGGTCGTCCACACCCGGGATACTTTGTAAGTTCGGATTCGTGAGTAACTAAGTCTCAAGTCATTTCATTGTTCGCTCTTAGGTTCATCGATTGTGGTTTAGTAGTTTCTACTTATCGTGATTGCTTTGCTCTAGCGTGGGGTAAAGTAGTGCTTGGTTAGTGTAGACGTGGTGTCTAGACTCTCCAGTACCTTGGAATGCTTCCCGGTTCAACGGAATAGTTGTGGTACCCTAGGGAGGTGACAGCTTCGGACGGGCTTTGTAGTCCACCACATTAGTTCTGACAGGTAGGAGTTACGACATCAGAGCCCCCTTCTCATCCCTTTCCGTGGCTCTTTTCCCTCTGGCCCCGACGAGTGATAAGTTTTGCCTTGATTCTATCCGTGACTCTCACGAGTCCCAAACTTCATCAGCTATCCCCTCTCTACCCGAAATCTACCCTTGCCTTTCTATCCTTCGTCACCAGATCCCCCGGACGAATTAGTTCAGATTCGCAACACTTCTCGTTCCCCGTGGAAATCGATACCTTGGAATACTCCTGGGTGAAAGCTACAGCGGTATCCATGCGCTTGCAGATCTATCTGTGATCGTGTAGTATACCAACAGGCTTTCTGGCGCCGTTGCAAATCTAGTAACGACGTAAGAAGTGCCAACAAGCTTTCTGGCGCAGTTGCCGGGGAACGGTAGCTGTTCTGATCCCAAACCCAGTTCGTTCGTGTATCACCCCATTTATCCCATGGATTTCAATCCAACCCTTTTCGATTTTTCCTCTCCAAAGGGCGATCATTTGGAGCCTCCATCATCATCGCATCCCATCAAAACACCGAGCTATGAGCTTCGCCCTGCTCTTATAGCCTTGGTCCGAGAGAATTCGTTCGCTGGAATGAAAGAGGAAAGCCCATACAATCATTTGCGAGGATTTGAGCAAATTTGCTCGATAATCGTAATTGAGGGAATGACTCAGCAAACCCTCAAATGGAAGCTCTTCCCATTTTCTTTAATGGGAGGAGCGAAGAAATGGTACTATTCCTCAGTCGGAAGCATGGAGGGAAGTTGGGAAAAGCTTAGAGAAAAGTTTTGTCTGACCTTGTTCCCTATGTCTCGAGTAGTGACCCTACGGCTACAAATCCTCTCTTTCAAACAACTAGACAAGGAGTCACTAGGGACTGCTTGGGCACGATTCACCAATTCTTTGGCCTCTGGACCTGACATTGGGATCTCAGAACCTATTCTTCTACAACATTTTAGAATGGGTCTCGATGACGAGTCAGCCAAATTTTTGGATACGTCATCTGGAGGCTCGTTCTCTCATTTGACTCCTAGTGAAGGGAAGGTGGTTCTAGGAAAAATCCTAGAAAACACTCCCTACACGGGAATCTTTGACGAATTTCCAAATGAAGAAGAAGAACCCATGCCAAACACTCTCTCGGAACCAAAACCCATAGAGGAGGAACCCACTTTCCCAACTATCCAATCCGTAGAGGATTGCACTCCTCTAACAAAAACATGGTTCACCGATGAACCATTTCAACCATACAGAGAGTTTGATGACCCCTCGTGCGATTTCGTCTACGAGTTTTACGATGAGCTATTTGCTAACTTTGGGAATACTTGGAATTACCAAACAGTAGAGAGACCAAAAGCACAAGAGGAGCCGGAAACTCCTATCTCTTGCTCAGAGGAACGAGGCGAGCATTTTAGGCTCATTACAAATCTTTCGGCCATCATGAGTAGAGAGTGGTTGGATGAGGCGGAAGCCTCGACCGATGTTATAAAACTCCCAACCAAAATGAGGCACACTATATGTGAACTCATGGGGAATAAGCATGATGTCGAGTATGAACCTAGCCTAAGGATCAACATTATCAGTTCATCCTTAGCAAAATCCCTAGCAGTCGTATCTTCTCTCTCAAAATCTTCGAAACTCCTTAACATACCCTCAGGAGAGACATTAGGTTGCCAGGGCATTCTTCGGGTGTTTCCCGTAAAATTTACGGAACACGAGCTCTATCTTGATTTTCATCTCTTTGATCTACCTTGTCATCACACCTATTCAATCATCATCGGTAGACCTATCATGAAAATCTTAGAGCAATCCCCAAGGAAACCAGTGTTGGAGCTAAAGATCGGTGATGACTTCCTACCGGTGTCTTACCTTAGAACCGAAAACACCCCCGTAGAAGCCGAACCCAAACCAGATCTACTAGAGGAGGTGATGGCAACTTCCCTAGCAGAGCTAGCTCAGCCAAACTTCGAAGAGGAAATCCCGTTCTTCACAGAGAAGGATGAGGCCCTAGTCTCATTTAAGCTAGACCCGACCGAGAAGCCGGATCGACCACCAATAGAGCTCAAACCTCTTCCTCCGGGATTAAAGTACGCGTTTCTCGATGGGAATCGAGAAACTCCAGTGATCATCAGCGATAAGCTATCCGAGGTAGAAGCTCAGCAGCTCATCACAGTTCTTGAAACCCATCGATCAGTACTAGGATATTCTCTTCAAGATCTCAAGGGAATTAGCCCCACTCTTTGCACACATAGGATTCCCATCGAACCCGACGCAACCCCTTCAAGAGAACCTCAATGTCGGCTCAACAACAATATGAGGGAGGTAGTGAAAAAGGAAGTCTTAAAACTCCTTCATGCCAAGATTATCTACCCAGTACCCAATAGTGAATGGGTTAGTCCCGTTCAAGTTGTCCCAAAGAAGGGAGGCATGACAGTGGTGCGCAATGATAAGAATGAGCTTATCCCTCAGCGCACCGTCACAGGGTGGCGTATGTGCATAGATTATCGCAAGCTTAACAAGGCCACCAAGAAAGACCACTTTCCCCTTTCTTTCATAGACGAGATGTTGGAACGATTAGCGAAGCATTCCTTCTTTTGCTTCCTAGACGGCTATTCTGGTTATCACCAAATTCCTATCCATCCCGATGACCAAGATAAAACCACATTTACATGCCCTTACGGAACATACGCCTACTGGCAAATGTCCTTTGGGCTATGTAATGCTCCAGCCTCTTTTCAATGTTGCATGATGTCAATCTTCTCAGATATGATCGAGCATATCATGGAAGTATTCATGGACGATTTTTCGGTTTATGGAAAGACCTTCTCGGAATGCCTTAAAAATCTCGATAAAGTTCTTAGAAGGTGTGCCGAGAAGGATCTTGTCCTCAATTGGGAAAAATGCCATTTCATGGTAAGAGAAGGGATTGTTCTCGGACACAGGGTGTCCGAACGAGGGATAGAGGTGGATAGAGTTAAGATAGAGGTTATCGAACAACTTCCACCTCCGACTAATGTCAAGGGCATCCGTAGTTTCCTAGGCCACGCAGGATTCTACCGTAGGTTCATCAAAAACTTCTCAGAAATTGCCCGTCCTTTGACTAAACTCTTGCCATGGATACCCCTTTTGTTTTTGATGAAGAGTGCCTTATCGCATTCCATACTCTCAAGAAAGCCTTGATCTCAGCCCTAATTATCCAACCGTCCGATTGGAGTTTGCCTTTTGAGATCATGTGCGATGCTAGCGATTATGCCGTTGGGGCAGTCCTAGGATAAACTAAGGACAAGAAACACCACGCTATAGCTTACGCTAGCAAGACTCTCAATGGTGCTCAGCTGAATTATGCTACCACCAAAAAAGAGCTCCTAGCTGTGGTCTTTGCAATAGACAAGTTTAGGTCCTACCTAGTGGGGGCCAAGGTAATTGTCTTTACAGATCATTCCGCTCTCAAGTATCTCCTCACCAAGAAAGATGCAAAGCCAAGATTGATCCGATGGATTCTACTACTCCAAGAATTTGACATAGAAATGAAGGATAAACCAGGAGTGGAAAATTCAGTAGCAGATCACTTATCGAGGCTTCATTTAGAGCATGATTCATCACTGCCAATCAATGATTTCTTGAGGGACGATACACTCCTCAGGGTAGACAACAATGATCCTTGGTATGCAGACATTGTCAACTTTATGGCGTCAGGATATGTGCCACCCGAGGGAGATAAGAGGAAGTTAATATATGAGAGTAGACTCCATATGTGGGATGAGCCCTATCTATTCCGCATATGCGCAGACTTCTATGACGTTGCATACCATCATGGGAAGTGAACGGCATCTTAGAAAGGTGTCACTCGTCAGAATATGGAGGACACTATGGAGCATTCCGTACCAATGCAAAAGTTTGGCAGTGTGGTTTCTATTGGCCCACTATGTACCAAGATGCCAAGGATTTCATGAGAAGGTGCCCAAGATGTCAGAAGCATGGTAACATTAGTACAAGGGATGCCATGCCCCTTACCACCAATCTTCAAGTCGAAATCTTTGATGTCTGGGGGATTGACTACATGGGACCTTTTCCAATGTCAGGGAATTGTGAATATATACTTGTGGCAGTGGATTATGTGTCAAAATGGGTGGAAGTAATACCTTGTCATACAGTAGCTACTCGAAGCTCGAAGAAAATGTTCCACGACATAATATTCCCTAGATTCGGAGTACCAAAGGTAGTCATCAGTGACGGGGGATCACATTTCATTGATGGGAACTTCAGACGATACTTGAAAACTCAAGGAGTGGAGCACCGAGTTGCTACTCCATATCACCCCCAAACAAGTGGCCAAGTTGAAACATCAAACAAGCAAATCAAGAACATCCTTCAGAAGAGCGTCCACAAGATGGGAAGAGGATGGAAAGATAAACTTCCCGAAGCATTGTGGGCATATCGCACGGCTTACAAAACTCCCATTAGTATGACACCATATCAATTGGTCTATGGGAAGACATGTCACTTGCCCGTGGAATTGGAGTACAAATCACATTGGGCTATCAAGAAGTGGCATATGGATCTCCCCACCACCGGAATTAAAAGACAAATGCAATTGGGTGAACTCGAGGAATGGAGGGAGTAGGCATATCACAACGCAAAGATGTATAAAGAGAAAACCAAGAGGTGGCACAATAAGAGGATCAAGAAGAAGTCCTTTGATCCGGGAGATAAGGTACTACTCTTTAACTCCTACTTTAAACTTTTTGGTCGTGGAAAGCTTAGAAGTAAATGGGGCGGCCCTTTCATGGTTGTGAATTCTGCTTCGCACGGGGCCGTAACCCTACAGGATTCAGACGGAAACACTTTTAAAGTAAATGGGCAAAGACTTAAAATCTTCGTTGAACCAAACATGCCTAACCTCGAAGAACTTGATGTTATCGAGGTCATTAACTTGGAATGATTGGAGTCTTGCTTGTCTTGTGCATGTAGAGTGTTTCTTGTTTGCTTTCCTGTTTCTTTTTGCTCCCCCTTCTTAGTTGCCACGAAGCCAGCCCTTTAGGGTAATGGGCTAGGACCGGCCGCACCTCCCCCATCTGGCTCTAGGCTGCGCGTGAGCTAGGGTATCTAGTATCGCCTCGTGTGCTATCCAGATAACCCCTGAAAACCTCGCGTAATGAGTTCTTCTCCATAAACCCATCTCCTTTCCAAAAACCCTCGCCTTCTCGCCTTCTCCTAGCAAACCATAGGTGGTGACGGCCCTAGCAACCTCTCCAAGAGCTCGGCACCCACCACCCCTGGCGATGCGTCCTCGAAAGCGCTCGCAGGAGGTTCCGGGGTGGGATAGAGCCAAAACTCGCCTCGCTAGGGGTCCCTGGCCCTTGCTCATGCATCCCAGGAAGCAACCCTAGGAGGGGGTAGGACCGGCCGTACCACCCAGTTCCGGCCGCACCAAGCCTGTTCGGCCAGCCCGGCCGAAGTGCACAGCAGGTCCTTGTCCCCCAGGAGAACGATCGGGAAAGGAAAGCCCCGACGTTTAGAGTCACCGGTATGCCCCACAATGGGCCAGCTGAGGCTAAAGGAGCTGGAGATGCCAATCTCTAGGCGGCTCTTCAATGAGTCGCCAAGGGAGAACATCTTCGCCATAAAGACGGTCGGGACAGAATTCTTCAAGCCCCCAACAGAGGGGAAGTACAAGATCATTAGGCGCAAGACTCCCCGTGGGTATGAGAAGCAGCTAGTCCCTCAGTTAGATAGGGACGATTTGGAGCTAGATGAGTCCATCTTCTCCACGCCCACTAGCAGGATGCGCCACCGCAAGCCTCCACCGATCCATGGTCCTCCTGGCCAGTTTGAAGATTCAGAGGAGGATTCTGAGGACGAGGATCCTTACGAGGGTCTTCGTAATGAGGTCGCCGAGCTAAAGATGAAGAACAACTTGCTGGAGGAGCGCATAGCCGAGGCCGAGCTAGGGCGGATGACATGGATGACAATATGGAAATTCTCCGCAAAGCCCTCTGCAGCAAGTTTAGGCGCCTGTTGAAGGAACTAGGGCGTCCGGATCTCTACGACTGCGTTTTGCCTTAGATCTCTAAGCATAGGATCCATGTAGCATCTCGTTAGTGTCATTTCTTTTCTTGTGTGTTAGTTTTGCTTTTTCAAAAACTTGTTTGCTTTAATTCATTTAGGTTTGCCTGAATAAAGAGATGCTACAAACTCCTTGTGGTCAAGTGACCACCTTATAAATCTTTGGTTATTTTGCTGCTTTGGCTGGTGATTTGAGCCAGCCAGAGAATGTTACTTCATCCGGTTCACGAGTGCGTAGGAAAAAATGAATGGAGGTAGGGCCGGCCGCACCTAGAGGGCCGGCCGCACCTACCTTCATCACACAATTGCGAACCTAACAACGCGTAGGTAACCGAAGTGCACCAGAGACAGCTCGCAAAGCACGACACAAAATTTGGGAGGGCTGGCCGCACCACCTAGGGCCGGCCGCACCTATCATTTCCCCACGAACCGAACATCTCGTGCTGGATCACGCTGGTTGAATCCCTAACTCATCTCGTGATGTTATCTTATGGTTATCCTATTCATCTTGCTTAGTAACAAAAACTGCATTAACATGCTCTTGAAAATTTTGCCTAACCATCCTCACTTCGGAAATGAGGAATAATTGCTATGTTAAACCCTTGCAAGAACCTAGTATACAATTTTATACTCTATAGGCTTGATGAATTCATTAGTTCTCTTCGAAACGCGAGCCCGATCTAAAACTTTGTGGGATGCAAATACTTACGACCAAACCTAGGATGTTGACTAGTATGATATGGTGCGACAATGTTATTCTTGCTCTGTCTCATAGTATGGTGAAAATCTCAGATGATTTCTTTTGAGAAAATAAAACAAGACAAGTTCCTCAATGGTCATATCACCTAGCAAAGCCATATGTCGATATCAAAGTACAAACCTTCTACATATGCCTGCTTGTGACCCATTGACTTTTGCCAAATTATTGTGACCCTTGGTAGAATCTTTTCATGCTCCCATGATCGAGATCACGTACACCCACATATACATGCTAACTCTTACACCGAGAGTTACGCAAAACATGCCATCCATCCACCAAAAATAAATACTCCAAAGTTCCTTAGATATTTCTCTTCTTGTATTCTTGCAAAAGGAGAGAGGGGTCATTGAAAAAAAATGCTCAAAGAAGCATAGAAAAAAATATGTTCCAATCAAAGAGCATAGGAAATATATATATATATATATATATATATATATATATATATATATATATATATATATATATATATATGAAGCATGACCCCCCTCCAAAATAAAAGCAAGAGGAGAATCTCAAAACAAGGAGTATCTAGAAAAACAAGGAAAAGTATTCCACACACTTGCACATCTCGATCAAGTTGCATGACTAGTTTCTTCTCGGATCCGGTCTTTGGCTCAACAACATCATGTGGCACAAGTAAGTCTCATGCTTATCCTACCCAAAGCTCCACATACAAGGCTCGCTCAAAAGCTTTTGGTGAGGTAAATACCACTTGAGCGATTGAGGGAACCATCCGAGGAACCTTGTCTTTCTTTGCAAAAATTTCAAAACTCCGAGATGGGAACCCGAAAAGAGAGGAGTGGGGATGCAAAGTCAAACCGTTTTACTCCTCAACCTCTAAAGGCAAGGTGAAAAGTTACAAGCCCCACAGGTAAGAGCAAGGCTAAGTTTCTTTGGTACCAGTGCTTTCAAACAGCCAGTAGGGCATGGAATTGCGCACTAGTACTTGCAGAGCGGTAACACGAAGCAATGTCTGATCCACCTTCAAGCCTAGGCTTTGCTCGAGGACGAGCAAACGTCTAGTGTGGGGGAGTTTGTTGACGGTCCTTACAACAAATATTTGACCGTCAACATCTCGGCTACGGCAGTGCTTTATAACGAATTTCATGCATGTTTTAGGTGCTAACGAGGTTCCACGAGTTGTGTTGAGATTTTATCTGCAGGATCAAGATTAGGGGACAATTCCGGAGCACCGAGCCACATAAGGTAGGCATGGCCGCACCTAGTGGTGCGCCCGGCCCTACCTTGCACCACTATTCAGGTTCACACCGAGTGTAGTCCCATGCACCAGCTCCCAAAAGACCAAAATCATCATGACGTGTTGGGTCAAGCAAACACACCACAAATGAGCTGCATTGGGGCCAGGAGGCAGGGTCGGCCGCACCACTAGGGCCGGCCGAACCTCCAGGGCCGGTCGCACCTGCCCGACACGTCCAAGCGTGCCACCAAGCCTCGGTCACTCCAGGGAGCACAACTAGGAATGTTCCTGATCAAGGAAATAAGGTCGGTTTGATCCAGAGGTTGAGATTAGCTTCACTCGGATCCATGGACCCACAAGCCAGTGAACAACCGCTGTGTGACAGCATCCATGACTTCATCTACCCACTAGAGCACAGTCCGAAGTGGATGACAAGGGGGCCTTGGGCCGGCCGCACCAAGAGGTCCAGCCGCACCTCCTTCACGAAGCCAACATGAGAGCCTGTGTGGTTCGAGGACCGGTGGTAGGTTGCTTCCTGGTGTGATGAGTGATTGACAACGTGGTGTGGACTGATTCTTGGCTAGGTATTGCAGGTGCAGGTTGCGGCTTGACTGGTGTTGGTGCGGGTGAAGAACAAGCGCGAAAGGTCGTTGCTGGTGAGGCCTCCAGGTGTGGAGAAGACAAGTAGGCTTGGTTCGAGGGACCCGGTGGCAAGCGGGGTCAAGTGCGGGCCGCATGGTGGCAAGAACGGCAAGATGAAGTCATGGACGGTTTCTTGGTTGAGCCTCAAAACCAAGGTCAAGCCGGGACTACGTGGGAGCCGAGTCATGAGTGGTGATTGGCGGAGGCTACACCGAGTTCGCGGGGTTTCCGGTGGTTCACCAGAAAACCACTGGGTTCCTTGGTTGATCCACAAAGCCAAGACCGAAGACCGAAGACGGAGTTGCAGCAGCATCAGACCGGTCTGACCGGTGAGGAGCACCGGTCTGACCGGTGTGCGACGACGCAGTCTGGAGACTTCGAAGCGGAGGACACGCGTCGGGATCGCAAGGCTTGCGTCGAGGCTAAGCAAGTTTGCGGTTGCTGGGCATCCGTCCGATGGTGCGAAGACAATGTTTCCCAAAGTGCCCCTCGGGGGTGTGTATCCTAGTATTAGGTCTTAGGGGTATTTTAGTCTTTAGGCTTGCCTCCATATAACCCAAGTGGTGAGAGGATGGCAGCCATCTCTTGGAACCCTAGCTCATTTTGTTTTGCTATTTTCCTCTTCCTTTTTCCTTTGGAATTTCTAGGACTTGCTTGAGAGCTTCATGGTGAGATCTTGTGAGAGGGAAGAATGATCGGGCGGCAAGCTAGACCTTGTATGAACCTCTTTGGTATGTATAGATGATTCGGCGTGGTTCCTCAAGGCTTGGATGTGTCTTTCCCGTTTCTCCTTTTAAGTGATTTTTGGAGCCCTTTCTTGGCGAATTTCTTGTGGCGGTTTCGGGGCCTTTCTCTTTGGGATTTGGTGGGGGATGTATGCTTGAACCCTTTGTGGTTCTTTTCCCTGTGATTCCCCTCCCAAATCCGTGAGCAAAGGGGCTCGATTTTAGGGTTTTCTTGGCTCTAGGTTTAGAGGCGTTCTTGGTGGGATTTCCTCGATTCCTCTCGATTTAGCGTGTTTTGGTGGACCAAATCTTGGCTATGGAGTGCCCATGAGGTGTTCCTACTATCCCCAAAGTCTTGCGCAAATCCGTGGAGTGATTCGGGAGATCGGGAGTTGGATTTGGGGGTGTAGACCCGCGGGTGCCGTTCATCCCGAGCGTCCCAGGCTGACCGGTGCAGAGGCCTTGTGGGTTTTGCCTCGGGTGAACGTCTTGGTGAGTTCCCTATTGTCCCGTGTTGCTGCTTTTTTGAGTTTGGGTCGTTTTGGAGCTTGGAAAGTCAGGTTTGTGATTTTGGGGCTTCCTGGCTTAGACCGGTCTGACCGGCGTGCTACACCGGCCTGACCGGTGTAGGAGCTTTCTATGGAAGTTCTTAGGATCTGTTGGGGTGTTCCAGCAGGGACCGGTCTGACCGGTGCTGCTCACCGGTCTGACCGGTGCAGGTCAGTGGTGCTCGAGTTGCTAGTTCCACTGCGTTCTCGAGTAGGTGTAGGTGGTTGTTGGTTCCTAGGACCAGTAGCACTCCAGTGGCTACGTGGTCTTGGCCAACTTGGGTAGTTTGAGTCGGAGACGTGTTTTGGAAGCCTTGTTCATCTTGTTGGAGTGTCCATCTCCTTCGAGAAGAATTTTTATCGGCTCCCATTCACTCCCCCCTCTCTGGTCGCTAGTTCCGGTCCTTCAAGTGGTATCAGAGCCGGTTACGGATCTTCGGATTCTAAGCAGTCTAAGATCCAAGGATGGCGTACCAGGAACGGGGTTCGGGTCCTCCGCACTTCGATGGCAAAAACTACCAGATGTGGCAGAGGCGGATGGCGGCATTCCTCCGCGGAAAGGGTCAGATCCTTTGGGATGTCACGGTGAACACAGCTTATGTTCATCCGATGAACTTCCTTGCTCCGGGATCGAGGGACATGTTCAACGCTAACAACAAGGCGGTCGACTACTTGTTTCGTGCTCTATGTCAATCCGAATTCGATCGGGTTCAGATAGAGGACTTAGCTTGTAGGATTTGTTTGGAGCTGAAGAATGCTCATGCTGGGAATGCTGAGGTTCAGGCACGGTTGTATGCGACCTACCAGAGAGAGTACGAGAACTTCACTCATCTCCCCGGTGAGTCCATTGATGCCTTGTTCCAGCGGTTCACGGTGGTTGTGAACAACATGAGGGCCAATGCCGACGTCCTCCCGTACGATGATCATGATAGAGCTGTGAAACTCTTACACGCGTTGGATCGCACCGTGTGGGATGGAAAGGTCGAGGCCATTCTTGAGTATGAGAAGTACACCACTCTGACGGTGAACGAGCTGTTCTCTAAGCCTAAGTCTGCTGAGGTTGATCGTGGTTTGACAGCCCGTCTTGAGAGCCCGACTGACTCCCATAGTCTTGCTCTCGTCGGTGTCAAAGTGGCTAAGTCTAACGCTAACACATCCTCCAGGATGTACTCTCTGTCTTCTTTGATGTCTTTGCCAGATGAGGAGTTCGACGTGCTTGGAGAGGACGAGCTGGCGTTGCTGACCAGGCAGTTCGAGAGGCTGCACGAGAACCGGGTGAACACGAGGAGGACAGCACGGACGTGCTTTCAGTGCGGCAAGCCAGGACACGTCGTCACTGACTGTCCGGAGAAGATGGAGAACAAGGATGGCTACAAGGACGGCTACAAGCACCGGTCGAGCAAGGACGCCAAGTACCGATCGAGGCGCGATCACAAGCACAAGAACAAGCACAAGGACGAGCGACGGTCGAGGAAGAAGGACGACCGTGGCATGAAGGCCCGAGCGATGGTCGGAGCGAGCGACGTCGACTCCAGCTCCACCTACTCTTCCTCGAGCTCGAGTAGCAGTGAAGATGAAGGTGATCGGCGCAAGAACAAGAAGTCATCCAAGAACTTGAGCGGGCTGAGCTGCTACGCGAGAGATGGCTTCTGCGGCATGGCTCGTAGCTCCGGCAGCAAGAAGAGTCACCAGAGCGACTCGGACTCCGACTCTGAGGATGAGGTACGTGACGAGCTTCCCTTCTTGCATGAGGAGAACGAGCGTCTTGGCAAGTTGCTTGATAATTGTGATGACATGCTTAGAGAGGCAAAGAAGATGAGGAAAGAGCTTAGGCCCTCACTAGAAGATGCTAGGAACCGAGTAGCTGAGCTAAAAACCCAGAACCTTGATGCTAAGCTTGAGATTGATTCGCTTAAGGCTTCACCTATGGTTTCTGATGAGATTGATTGTTGTGATTGCTCTGTGTACCTAGCTGATCTTACTAGTCTTAAGGATAAGCATGCTTCTACTTGTGATGAATTAGATGTGCTTAGGGTTGAAGTGGCTGAGCTTAAGTCTAGACCTGCTTTGCTAGGTGCTTGCACTTCTTGCCCTATTTTGCATGGAAAGATTGATGAGATGCATGCTTATACTGTTTCGCTTGAGGCTAAGTTGAAAGAACCTGTTCCCACTTCTTGCTCTACTTGTGAAGTGCATGTTTTGAAAAATCTGGAACTTGCACATTATGTGGATCGCTTGCAGGATGAGAATGATGAGTTGAGAAAAATGATGGGTTGGTTGTCGGGTCTTGAATCACAGCTTAGGATGATGATTGAGGCATACAAGCGCTATGATGGGCAAGCGCTTGGCTCGGAGAAAGTTGGAGAGTGTAGTGGTGAGGGAGGAGAGAAAATTGGTGATATCCCAGCTCCACCAAAAACCTTCCACAAAAATGCCTATGCTCCTAAGCCCAACCCACTAAGAAACAAACTTGACACAACCCCATATCCTCCCATATTTCCTCGCCCAACAAACGATTTCCAAAAACTGGTGAAGTTTGTGAGCTCCAAGGAGAGTGAGATTGGAGAGAAGAAGGGTGAGAAGCCGAGTGAGGGGAAACCAAGTGAGCAGCCCCATCCCAAGCCTAAGCCTAAGCCCATACGCTTTCATTGTGACAATTGTGGGAGAGATGGTCACAAGGGTGAGTTTTGCTTCAAGAGGAAGCGTGAGGAGAGAATGGCTAAGGAGTGGGCTAACAAGGACAGGTACCGCCCTTCAGATGGTGTACCTGAGCCTCGTATGCAGATGCCCAGGGTCAAGGCGATTGTGAGGACGGTTCCGGCTTGGGGAGATCGAAAGGTGGCAGGTGCTGCTACTGGCCGAGCGCCACCGGTCAGACCGGTGCAGTCCACCGATCAGACCGGTGCCAGTCTGGACAGACAGCGGTATGGTTTCCGTGCTCGTGCGGATGCTCGGTTCGGTTCTGGTCATCGTGGTTCTGTTGGTTGGTCTGGTGAGTTTGCAGGTGGTAAGTTTGCTAGACGTTCTCCACCTCGTGCTCAATACGAGGGTGGGAGGAGTCGTAGCTTTGAGATGGAGAGGAGGAATGGTCCACGGTCTTCCTTTCGTGGCTTTCGTCCTCCTCCAGCTAGAGAGGGTTGGTTCCCTCGTGGTGGTTACCGTGGTGGTGTTTGTGGTGGTAGCTTTGATAGGCGTGATGATTTGGTTTGTGCTAACCCCACTTTGGAGCAAATGGCTCGGCACTGGTTTTACTCTTTTGGTACTAACCCCAGTGCAGAGTTGTTTGTTCACTCACGTGCTCATTTTTTAATTTCAGGTGGGAGACTTGAGGAATGTTTGGTTGATTGACTCCGGTTGCTCGAGGCATATGACCGGAGACAAGGGGTGGTTCTCAAGTCTCGTCTCGGTGGAGTCCAAGACATACATCACCTTTGGGGACAATGGGCGAGGGCGTGTGCTTTCAGAAGGTGAGATTAAGGTAAGTGACAAGGTCACTCTCAAGCGTGTTGCTCTTGTTCAATCGCTCGGGTTCAATTTGCTTTCGGTTTCCCAGCTTTTGGATGAGGGCTTTGAGGTGTTGTTTCGGCCTGGTGGTTCGCGGATTTTGGATTCTCGAGGGGACCTAGTTTGCATGGTCGTTCCCGAGGGTCAAGTGTTCCGAGCGGATTTTTCTCAGTCTTCTGGTGTGGAGCGTTGTTTCTTGGCTGGATTTTCGAGTGAGTTGTGGAAGTGGCATAGGAAGTTGGGTCACTTAAGCTTTGACCTTTTGTCTCGCTTGAGTAAACTCAATTTGGTCCGAGGATTGCCTCGGCTGAGGTTTGAGAAAGAGTTGGTTTGTGCGCCATGGCGGCATGCTAAGATGGTAGCCTCTTCCCATCCGCCCCTCACCGATGTGATGACGGAACGTCCATGCGAGCTGCTCCATATGGACCTTGTTGGCCCAGCTCCTGTGCGATCTGTGGGTGGGAAGTGGTACGTCCTGGTTGTGGTGGACGACTACTCTCGGTATGCGTGGGTTGCCTTTCTTGAGGAGAAAGGGGAGACGTTTGTTTTGTTCAAGATCTTGTCTTGAGGTTGAGAAACGAGAGGCACAGAGATGCCATACGAGCAATTCGCAGTGACAATGGCTCGGAATTTAAAAACTCTCGCTTCGAAACCTTTTTCCATGACTTGGGTCTTGAACACCAGTTTTCGAGTCCGTATACGCCTCCTCAGAACGGCGTGGTGGAAAGGAAAGACAGAACCTTGTGCGAGATGGCTCGGACAATGCTCGATGAGCATAGGACTCCGAGAAGGTTTTGGGCTGAGGCAGTGAATACCGCGTGCTATGTGTCAAACAGGATCTACCTCAGGGTGCATAAGAAGAAAACTTGTTACGAGTTGATGCACGGTAGAATTCCCAAGGTGAGTCACTTTCACGTGTTTGGGTGCAAATGCTTCATTTTTAAGAAAGGGAAAAAGTTGGACAAGTTCGAGGCTAGGTCTGTCGATGGCATTTTCTTTGGTTACGCATCTCATTCTAGAGCATTTCGTGTGCTCAATCTTGAAACTAACCAAATCGTGGAGACTTGCGAGGTTACCTTCGACGAGACACAGCCACGTAGTCAGCTTGTTTTTGAGTGTGCAGGTGACGACGAACTTGGTGAGGAAATTTTCCAGGAAGAGGAGCACGAACATGGAGATGATGAAGACGGCGGTGTGGTGCCCGTGGCTGAGCATGTACCTACTACTTCGACTACGGTGGTGAACGGGCCCTCTCCCACACCTACAACGACAAACCCAGATCAAGGCGAAGCTGCTATTGAGGGGGAGGTAGCATCAAGGCGAGAACCTCCCCGGCGAGTTCAAGTGGATCACCCAGCTTCGAGGATCATCGGTGATATCAATGAACGCACTACACGGTCGAGGGTTCGAAATACTTCTCACTTTGCTCATGCTGCTTTTGTTGCTACTTTTGAGCCCAAGGACATTGGACACGCGCTATATGATCACAATTGGGTTAATTCGATGCATGAGGAGTTGGAGAATTTTGAGAGAAACCAAGTTTGGGAGTTGGTGGATCCTCCACCGGGGTGTAAGCCGATTGAGACAAAATGGGTGTGGAAAAACAAGAGGGAGAAAAAGGAGAAGTGGTGAGGAACAAGTCAAGGCTTGTTGCTCAGGGGTACTCACAGAAAGAGGGGATCGACTACTTGGAGACCTTTGCTCCCGTAGCTCGTTTGGAGGCGATTAGGATCCTTCTAGCCTTTTCCGTGGCTAAAGGGTTCAAGTTGTACCAGATGGATGTCAAGAGTGCTTTCCTAAATGGTGTTTTGGAGGAAGTAGTGCATGTGAGGCATCCACCGGGGTTTGAGAGTGAGAAGTACCCCCACCGGGTGTACAAGTTGAGGAAGGCGCTGTATGGGCTGAAACAGGCACCTAGAGCTTGGTATGGTAGGTTGAGGGGGTTCCTGTTTGAGAGAGGATTTGAGATGGGGAAGGTCGATCAGACCTTGTTTCTCCTCAGGCAGGGCAAAGATATCCTGATTGTGCAGGTATACGTGGATGATATTGTCTTTGGTGGCTCATCTAACTCTCTTGTTGCAAGGTTTGCAGAAGACATGAGCAGGGAGTTTGAGATGAGCATGATGGGTGAGTTGCAGTTCTTCCTTGGCCTCCAGATCAAGCAATCAAAGGAAGGAATATTCGTACACCAAGCTAAGTACACCAAGGACATTGTGAGGAAGTTCAAGATGGAGGACTCCAAGGCCATGGCGACGCCTATGAGTACGACTACAGCCCTTGATGCAGACGAGGACGGTGAACACGTGGACCAGAAGGAGTACCGGAGCATGATCGGGTCACTCCTCTACCTGACGGCGACGAGGCCGGACATCCAATTCTCGATATGTCTGTGCGCTCATTTTCAAGCGTCTCCGAGGACTTCGCATCGGCAAGCAGTCAAGCGCATATTCAGGTATTTGCGACATACTCCCGACTTTGGCCTTTGGTACTCCGCGTCTTCTTCTTTGGCTCTTCATGGATTTTCAAACGCGGATTTTGCCGGGTGTCGGTTGGATAGGAAGTCCACTTCTGGGACTTGCCAGTTCTTGGGTTCTTCTTTGGTGTCTTGGTCTTCCCGCAAACAGTCGAGTGTTGCTCAATCCACTACTGAGGTAGAGTATGTGGCCGCAGCTAGTTGTTGCTCTCAGCTCTTTTGGATCACATACACCATGAGTGACTTTGGTGAGGAGTATACCCATGTCCCACTTCAATGTGATAGCACAAGTGCCATAAGTGTTGCAAAGAACCCAGTGCTCCACTCCAAAAGTAAGCACATAGAAGTGAGGTATCATTTCCTCAGAGACAACGTAGAGAAAGGAAAAATCTCTTTGATCCATGTACCCACACATGACCAGCTAGCCGATATTTTCACCAAACCCCTAGATCAAGCAACTTTCACTTGTTTGCGGGGGGAGCTTGGTGTTTGTTTGATTTCTTGAGTTGGTGTGTGGGAACTCCTATGTAGCATATGTATAGCTTTCCATTTATGCTTTCTTGCATTTTGCATTGCATATGTATCATGATGTATAGTCATCTTTGTATGATAGCTTGCATGCATTTTGTATAATATGCATTGTGTAGGAAAAGCTTCTCCTATATACATTGTTCACCATGGTATGATATATATGATCTTGTGAGCTAGTTTGGTATGATATGGCTTAGTGTGGCTTAGCTCTTGATGATCTTGGTTTATATCCTTGGTTGATGGCTATGTTTTTCAAAAATGTCATATGTATGCTCTCTTGTGAGTAAATGCCTTTATATGATCTTGACATGTTTTTGTGGCTTGGCTATGCTTATTTTGTGGTTGGATAGCTTATTTTGATCATATGGGGCCAAAGACTCATTTGCCATCATGAATGTTTAGCCCCCATGCTTCATCTTGTGGAGAGGCATAAGTTCCTTTTTGTCACAAAGACATTTCATGTACCAATTATAAATCTGAAAATGAAATGTAAATTGCTTGGAAAATGTGCTCCCATGTCATATGTGCTCAATTTACTTGCTTTTGGGTGCTAAACCATTGTATGTTGCTTACCAATGAGAAGTCTCATATCTAGAAGTAAGCACATGGCTCGGTGGCTTTGACATGACATGAGGTGCTTGTGGGTGTTTATGATGGTCTTATGCTTAAAATGGTTGTCCTAGCATGAAGGTTGTGTGGCTTTGCTATTTTGATATGTTTTGATCATGTTTAGGACTTTGCTCATGAGAGGGTGAATTTTCACAAAAATAGTCATTTCTATCTTAGCTTCGCCCAATGGTTGTGAAACTTGGTGATCTTGTAGTTTTTGTCCATACGACGCTATAGAGTATCTAACTTGCTCATTTGGAGGTATGTAGCATTCTATGTTGAATTTTGTCTATTTGAGAAGCTCTAGGTTGCATTTTTTGCATTTTTGGCTTGATTCATGCATTGTCAACAAGGGGGAGAATTTTGAGCATATTTTGGCTTGCTGCATGCATTTAGAAGGTTTCCAAGTGGTTTCGACCTAGTTTTGAGCTCGTGCAGTTCCCAGTTTTTCCCAGGTGTCATCGGCCTGACCGAATGATGTGCACATGCCAAGCCTCACTTGCACAATAGAGTCGAGGACGACTCCTTTTCAAGAGGAGGAGGATGATGTGCACATGCCAAGCCACACTTACATAACAGAGTCGAGGACAACTCCTTTTCAAGAGGGGGAGGATGATGTGGACATCCCACGAGTTACACAAGACCAAGCATCAGATACACAAGCTCCTGCACTTCAAGGACCTATTACACGTAGCCATGCTAAGGAACTCCAACAAAAGGTGAATTCTTTCCTTGCTGAAATTAATTCCAAAATATATGAGAATGTTATGCTACCTAAAATTTGTACTTTGGTTGTCCTTAGGAATATGCATGAAGAGGACGGTACAACTAAACATGGAGAAGAAGTAAACAGCAAGAAACAGTCGGACCAAGAATCACCAGCTCAAACCAGGGATCCAGGAGAATTCCGTTCGGACAACTGTTCGGACAAGCCTGGAAACCAAGAATCATCCGTTCGGAAGGTCTGACCGGTGTGAGTTCCCAGGTGCTGGGCGATCTTGTCCACCGGTCTGACCGGTGAGGTGGACCGGTCTGACCGGTCAGAGCAAAGCTGAAGCAACTGCTCTAGTTTGTGAAGTGGTTTGCATGCATTCGTCCAGGGGGAGTTGCATTGGTTCAGGGGGAGTTTGCATGTGTGCAGGGGGAGCTCTTTGTGGTTTTCGAGCTTTGGATTGGTGGTTTGTGCTTTTTGCTTGAGCATGTTTTTGTCTCGGATGTGTCGAGCCGTGGCCCTTGCCTAAGGGGTCCGAGACTTGTCTTCCTCAAGTGATCTTGCTCTTTGCCTTTCCTTTGGCTTTCGATCGCTTGTTGGAGTTTTTTTAGTCATTTCTTTTCTTTTTCTTTTCTCTTTGGTTACCAAAACGTGTGTGTTGTCAATGCACTCATCAAGGGGGAGATTGAGAGCCTGTGTGGTTCGAGGACCGGTGGTAGGTCGCTTCCTAGTGTGATGAGTGATTGAGAACGTGGTGTGGACTGATTCTTGGCTAAGTATTGCAGGTGCAGGTTGCGGCTTGACTGGTGTTGGTGCAGGTGAAGAACAAGCGCGAAAGGTCGTTGCTGGTGAGGCCTCCAGGTGTGGAGAAGACAAGTAGGCTTGGTTCGAGGGACCCGGTGGCCAGCGGGGTCAAGTGCGGGCCGCATGGTGGCAAGAACGGCAAGATGAAGTCATGAACGGTTTCTTGGTTGAGCCTCAAAACCAAGGTCGAGCCGGGACTACGTGGGAGCCGAGTCATGAGTGGTGATTGGCGGAGGCTACACCGAGTTCGCAGGGTTTCCGGTGGTTCACCAGAAAACCACTGGGTTCCTTAGTTGATCCACAAAGCCAAGACCGAAGACGGAGTTGCAGCAGCATCGGACCGGTCTGACCAGTGGGTCTGACCGGTGTGCGACGACGCAGTCCGGAGACTTCGAAGCGGAGGACATGCGTCGGGATCGCAAGGCTTGCGTCGAGGCTAAGCAAGTTTGCGGTCGGTGGGCATCCGTCCGATGGCGCGAAGACAATGTTTCCCAAAGTGCCCCTCGGGGCTGTGTATCCTAGTATTAGGCCTTAGGGGTATTTTAGTCTTTAGGCTTGCCTCCATATAACCCAAGTGGTGAGAGGGTGGCAGCCATCTCTTGGAACCCTAGCTCATTTTGTTTTGCTATTTTCCTCTTCCTTTTTACTTTGGAATTTCTAGGACTAGCTTGAGAGCTTCATGGTGAGATCTTGTGAGAGGGAAGGATGATCGGGCGGCAAGCTAGACCTTGTATGAACCTCTTTGGTATGTATAGATGATTCGACGTGGTTCCTCAAGGCTTGGATGTGTCTTTCCCGTTTCTCCATTTAGGTGATTTTCGGAGCCCTTTCTTGGCGAATTTCTTGTGGCGGTTTCGGGGCCTTTCTCTTTGGGATTTGGTGGGGGATGTATGCTTGAACCCTTCGTGGTTCTTTTCCCTGTGATTCCCCTCCCAAATCCGTGAGCAAAGGGGCTCGATTTTGGGGTTTTCTTGGCTCTAGGTTTAGAGGCGTTCTTGGTGGGATTTCCTCGATTCCTCTCGATTTAGCGAGTTTTGGTGGACCAAATCTTGGCTATGGAGTGCCCATGCGGTGTTCCTACTACCCCCAAAGTCTTGCGCAAATCCGTGGAGTGATTTGGGAGATCGGGAGTTGGATTTGGGGGTGTTGACCCGCGGGTGCTGTTCATCCCGAGTGTCCCAGC
This sequence comes from Cenchrus fungigraminus, assembly GCA_036936925.1. NCBI lineage: Eukaryota > Viridiplantae > Streptophyta > Magnoliopsida > Poales > Poaceae > Cenchrus > Cenchrus fungigraminus. The sequence continues at coordinate 114,177,264 of CM072768.1, read as the reverse complement.
CTGACCGGTCTGACCGGTGCTGATCACCGGTCTGACCGGTGCAGAGGCCTTGTGGGTTTTGCCTCGGGTGAATGTCTTGGTGAGTTCCCTGTTGTCCCGTGTTGCTGCTGTTTCGAGTTTGGGTCATTTTGGAGCTTGGAAGGTCAGGTTTGTGATTTTGGGGCTTCCTGGCTTAGACCGGTCGGATCGGCGTGCTACACCGGCCTGACCGGTGTAGGAGCTTTCTGTGGAAGTTCTCAGGATCTGTTGGGGTGTTCCAGCAGGGACCGGTCTGACCGGTGCAGGTTAGTGGTGCTCGAGTTGCTAGTTCCGCTGCGTTCTCGAGTAGGTGTAGGTGGTTGTTGGTTCCTAAGACCAGTAGCACTCCAGTGGCTACGTGGTCTTGGCCAACTTGGGTAGTTTGAGTCGGAGACATGTTTTGGAAGCCTTGTTCATCTTGTTGGAGTGTCCATCTCCTTCGAGAAGAATTTTTATCGGCTCCCATTCACTCCCCCCCTCTCTGGTCGCCAGTTCCGGTCCTTCACAACCGACCCACAACCGTCTTTAAACCGCCTTAGGGACCAAATCACGGACGCACGATCAAAGGCGGTGGAACACCTAGAGGCACGGCCGCACCTCCTTGCCGGGCACTGCAGCTCCCTCTCGCCTACAAGTACCCCCTCATGCAGCCACCGACCCGTTGGGGCTATAAATAGAGCCTGGCACCTCGTAGAAGGACACAAGTGATTGGAAGCTAGTGGCGGAGCCCTACACAAGTTAGAATTCAGAGAGTAGGGAGAGAGAGTTGAGTGTTGGAGTAGAAGCCGGAGTGTCGGTCTTCTTCTCATACCTCGGCGGGTGCGGTACAACTTCGGTCGTCCACACCTGGGATACTTTGTAAGTTCGGATTCATGAGTAACTAAGTCTCAAGTCATTTCATTGTTCGCTCTTAGGTTCCTCGATTGTGGTTTAGTAGTTTCTACTTATCGTGATTGCTTTGCTCTAGCGCGGGGTAAAGTAGTGTGTGGTTAGTGTGGACGCAGTGTCTAGACTCTCTAATACCTTGGAATGCTTCCCGATTCAACGGAATAGTTGTGGTACCCTAGGGAGGTGATAGCTCCGGACGGGCTTTGTAGTGCACCACGTTAGTTCCGGCAGGTAGGAGTTACGACATCAGAGCCCCCTTCTCATCCCTTTCCGTGGCTCTTTTCCCTCTAGCCCCGACGAGTGACAAGTTTTGCCTTGATTCTATCCGTGACTCTCACGAGTCCCAAACTTCATCAGCTATCCCCTCTCTACCCGAAATCTACCCTTGCCTTTCTATCCTTCATCACCATATCCCCCGGACGAATTAGTTCAGATTCGCAACACTTCTCGTTCCCCGTGGAAATTGATACCTTGGAATACTCCCGGGTGAAAGCTACAGCGGTATCTGTGCGCTTGCGGATCTATCTGTGATCGTGTAGTATACCAACAGGCTTTCTGGCACCGTTGCAAATCTAGTAACGACGTAAGAAGTGCCAACAGCCGGCGGGTTAGAATAGGCCAAGCTGGGCCACACGGAGGTTATGGGCCGCGGGAAAAAAGAAAAAGAGAAAGGAGGGAGAGAGGGAGAGGTGGGCCGGTATGTGCCACGCGGGCCGAGCGAGATAGTGGGCTGAAGAAAAGAAAAAAGAAAAGAAGGGAGCTGGGCTGGAAAGGATAGGAGGCCGGATTGGGTTTAAAGAAGAAGGAGAAAAGGGGATTGAGAGAGGGAGCTTGAGGGTGGGTTTTAGGACTTGAACTTTTTGAACTTTTGTTTTGAAAAACACACAACAACCAAAACCAATGCAAGAGCATGAATGCATCAAACACTTGGTAAATTCTAAATTTAAATGTGGTTTAAATTAATTAAAGGCAAATTTATTTGATCAAATTATTAAATCCTTAGAAAATAAAAACTAAACCATGTTTCTAACATTATTTTACTGTGATGGAATTTTCTGGTGTTACAGATCTGAAGCTAGAAGAATTCTTGTGATGTGCTCTGCTGTAGCAGAGAACATGGCAAAGATTGCTCTAGGTAGATCAGGTCTTCAAATATGTTTGTATTTTGTAAGTCGTCCTAGGTCCAATGAGGTCGTAGGCGACCTGTGTACCTGGGAGGCACACGTGTAATGTTCGCTGTCTTCTGTCACGTAATGGTCGCTTTGAGGAAATTATTCATCAAAGACCTAAAATTTTGTGTTTCGGGGGCTTGCCGACCTCAAGGAGATCGAATTGACTATCAGGACGACCTGATAGTGTCGACGTGTCTACGACCTAAGCTCAGGGCATTAGGTGGCCAATCTATCCATTGAGCGTATAGCCGTTGGAGTAAAATCTGGCAAGATCGTCTCGCGAAATTAGTGTGTTGACGGTGTATTTTGGTACACCAAACATGTTCATTACACTTTGGTTTGGACTTGATTATGAAACTAACCCGCCACTAGGCACACTAATGATATAACAAGTTCATCTTTGTATGTGCATTTGGAAGTGTTATGTTTTTGCAGGAAAACATGGACATAAAGGACGGAGTCACAACAAGTTCAAAGGAGCAATTGAGGAGTCCCGTTCGCATTTTAGAGCATGATGAAATCACTCCCAAAGGTGGCAAGGACCGAAGTGTTACAAAGGAACATCCCCGAGGATTGAAGCGTAAAAGACCGAACTTCATGCGAGAAGACCCTCCATCTTGGACGCGAGGATGACATCGTCAAAATGGTGCAATTGGAGGGGGCAAAGTGCAAAATGTCAAGAGGACCCACGTGTGCGAAGGGGCGACCGAACCGGGCCCGGATGGACCTGGGCCGGTCGGCCCAGGCCAGCCGGCCTGGCCCATCCTAGGGTCGGTTCGGCCCCCCATTTCTTGAGCCTGAAGATGACGCAACCCTAAGTACGTGGAGGCGCCGCCATTCGCAGAGAGAGAGCCATTCGCCCGAGAGGCCGTCCACAAGCTAGAGAGAGAGAAGAGGAGGGAGATCATTCGCGAGAAGGATCGCTCTACCCGAAGGAAGCAACCACAAGTGGAGGAGGACGTCGAGGCCCTGCCAAGACACCCCCGGAGGAGAAGGAAGACACCGTCGGAAGCATCACCATGATCAACGGTGCTATGCCTAGCACCTTGATGGGGTAATCTTCTCATTTGTCCATGGGTTGTAATCGATCTTGAGATGTAATCGCTACTTTGCATGGTTTCTATCTATCATCTAGTGTTGAAGATGCTTTCTTGTTTAAGGTTGGCTACCATGCCATGATGGGAGTATAGATCTCACTTCTCCCTTAGAACCTTTCAATACGCCATGTCCATCATAGGTCTAGTCACGAATACCTCCGCGTAGTGACAGTACGGGGGGAGGGAAAGGGCAAAACCGTGGTCACAACCCCCGGTAGATTAGATCGGTTTTCATATCTTAAGTGGTTGCATGTTCAAGTATCATAGACCCTTGGGCAAGTGTCTTTTATATATCTTGTGAGTTTAATCGTTCTCTCTAGTGTAGCGTAGTTGTTCTCTAGATTAACCGTAGATTAGGGTTTGGGTAAGTTAGTTAGTAGTGTTAGATCAAACGCTTGTAATCCCCTTGCTCCGCGGATTGATAAGAACCTAGGGAATCCTCGTGGTGAAAAAGGTGTAGGTCCGTACGCTTGCGGATCGTAGGTGGATACGTGTTTTATCCGTCAACAAGCCCCTTTTTCTGGCGCCATTGCCGGGGAGCAAGCTAGTTTACATCGTTTGGTTTTGCATCTAGTTTTGTTTTTGTTTTTGTTTATCGTTATTTGCTAACATCTAACCCCTATTACCTAGAAAACCATTTTCTTTTGTTTTTGTTTTTCTATCTTGTTGTCTAGATGGCGTTCGCCAACCACCCCGTGGAAGAACCGGAGAAATCGCTAAGGGATTACGCTAGTCCTCGATGTGAAGACATAAAAGTACAAGAGTCGGATTCGAAGCTCGAAGCGACCAAGTATGAAATCAAGGCTAGGATCATCGAGATGGCGGCGACAACCCCATTCGAAGGGATGGACACAGAGAACCCATATAGACACATAAGGCATTTCATGACGTTATGCAACACGGTGCGTCAAGAAGGAGTTCTCGACGAATGGTTCAAGTGGAACCTCTTTCCCTACTCACTTGCTGGCAAAGCAAAGACATGGTACTCATTTGCGTCCTTTGAAGTTGAAAGCAATTGGACCAAGTTGACGAAGAAATTTTGCGAGAAGTTTTTTCCAATTAGCAAGGTTCAACATCTAAGGAGGCAAGTGATCACCTTCACGCAAGGAGAAGAGGAAGGGATAGACCAAGCTTGGAATAGATTTAATGAGTTGATTGTACAAGGACCAAGACTCGGCTTCTCCGGTGACATACTCTTGCATACATTTTTCTTTTCCCTAACCCCTAGTTGCATGGAACATGTTCAAATGTGTGTAGGTGGGGATCTCATGGAGAAAACACTCACGGAAGCCGCTTAACTTTTACAAAAGATTAGCAAAGCGGCGGCCATGCGAAGAGATTGGGAAACAAGACTATCGGGAGAGCCGGAATGCGATTCAAGGATGAAGACAAGCGCTGAAATTTCCAAAAAGACAACCCCGGAAGACAAGAAAGAGGAGCCAATCCCGGAAAAGCTTGAAGAAGTACACACCAAGACAAGAACTACCCCAAGCGTTGACTTCGCCAAGTCAAATGAAACAAACAAGAGGAGTATGTCAAGTGCGAAGCCATTAAGGAAGTTCGAGCATATGGATTGGGTTCCAATCGATTACAGAGAAGTATTCGACAAGAGAAGACCGTTCCCTAACCAAAAAGGGATGGCAAGAGCATTAGAAGCGGATTTCCCACCGGAAAAGCAAGCGGAAAAGGCGTACGATCTTGAAACCACCGGTGAGATCTTTCAAAAGCTCTTTAGTGATGACGAAGTGGATCCGGATCACATAGCCGAGGTGAAAAGAATCATGGGGATCAAGCCCGAAGCATCGCCATATGCTCGCCTCGCCGAAGTTTATGCAATAGGATCCGACCAAGAGGAGAAAACGACACCACACTTGAGTTGCGAGATCAACGGAATTCAATGCAAAGCTTTATGCGACATCGGAGCCCAAGTAAGTGTCATATCCTCCAAAATTTACGATAAAGTTCAAGACCACAACCTAGACTTAGCTCCAACTTCAACAAAGTTAATTATGGGATATGGTAGAACTATTAAACCTCTAGGTATTGCTTGCAACATTAATGTAATCATCTCTGGAAAGTGCATACCAACCGATTTCTTTGTCATAGATGCTTACTACAATAATCATGATCACATAATCCTAGGTAGGCCTTTTCTTAAGTTAGTTGATGCCGTGTTAGATGCCAGAGAAGGCAAAGTGACAATAAATCTTGATGGAAAAAGTACACATATAATTTTCTTCGCGTTTCTGGTCATCCTTCACCCTTTCCTCCCGAAGATGAAGAAGTAGAGGAGGTAGGTAGTCTTTGTTTTGTTGAAACCCTTAGAGACCCACTGCAAAGGGCGATGGAGAATCAATCCAATGATCAACAAGACGAGGAACTAGGGGAAGCAACGAAGGGATTAGAACCACAAGATGGAAGCGTGGAGGAAGAAAAATTCGAAGATATAGGAGACATTAAACCCGAAGAGCCACAAGTGCCCGAGGTGGATCTCAAACCTTTGCCCAAAGGATTAAAGTACGAATTTTTGGGCCCAGACAAGACTTATCCAGTCATTGTGAGCGACGAGTTGAGTCCCGAAGAAAATGAGAAGTTGCTGAATTTATTGAAAAAGCATAAAAAGGTGATTGGATATTCAATCAATGATCTCAAAGGACTCAGCCCAGCCTTTTGCACTCATCGTATACCTATGGAAGACCAATGTAAGCCCGTAGTGGACCATCAAAGGAGACGAACCCATGCCTTGCGAGAGGTAGTAAAGAAGGAGGTTATCAAGCTACTTGATGCCGGAATCATCTACCCGGTACCGCATAGCGAGTGGGTGAGCTCGGTACATTGCGTGCCGAAGAAAGGAGGTTTAACCGTGGTGAAGAATGAGTTAATACCGCAAAGATCCGTGACTGGATGGTGGATGTGTATCGATTATCGAAAGCTAAATAAAGCAACGAAGAAAGATCACTTCCCCCTACTGTTCATTGACGAGATGCTCGAGAGATTAGCAAACCACGCTTATTTTTGCTTTCTCGATGGGTACTCGGGGTTCATGCAAATTCCCATTCACTCGGATGATCAACACAAGACAACGTTTACTTGCCCTTATGGAACGTTTGCATATAGAAGGATGCCCTTCGGTTTATGCAACGCTCTGGCCTCTTTTCAACGTTGCATGATGGCAGTGTTCTCGGAATTCATCGAAGAGATTGTCGAGGTGTTCATGGATGATTTTTCCGTTTATGGGAAAACATTCGTGGATTGCTTGGCAAACTTAGACAAGGTTCTCACGAGGTGTGCGGAGGTAGACCTAGTGCTAAATTGGGAAAAGTGCCACTTCATGGTAAAGCAAGGCATAGTACTCGGACATGTTATATCCGAGAGAGGAATTGAAGTGGACAAAGCAAAAGTGGAGACGGTTGAGCAACTCCCACCTCCAACGGATGTTAAGTCCTTGAGGAGCTTTCTAGGCCATGCCGGATTCTATAGAAGATTTATTAAGGACTTCTCAAAGATCACTAAGCCTTTAACACAACTTCTTCAAAAGGATGTGGCTTTTGACTTTGATGAGAAGTGCTTAGCGGCATTCCGGACCTTGAAAAATGCTTTAGTAAGTGCTCCTATTATTCAACCTCCGGATTGGAGTCAACCTTTCGAGATCATGTGCAATGCAAGTGACTACGCCGTAGGGGCGGTTTTAGGTCAAAGAAAGGAAGGTCGAGTTCACGCCGTATACTATGCTAGTAAAACTCTTAGTGAGGCACAATTAAATTATGCCACTACGGAAAAGGAGTTGCTAGCGGTGGTGTTTGCTTTCAAAAAATTCAGATCTTACATCGTGAACTCGAAAGTCATTGTTTACACCGATCACGCGGCCATCAAGTATCTTTTGGCTAAGAAGGATGCTAAACCAAGATTAATTCGTTGGATCCTTCTTCTCCAAGAGTTCGATGTTGAAATTCGTGATAAAAAGGGGGTGGAGAATGTTGTGGCCGATCACTTGTCTAGGATGAACCGTGGACAAGATGATAAAGAGCCCATAGAGGATAAGATGAGAGATGACCACCTCTACCGAATACTCGACAAAGATACTTGGATGATCGATATGATTCGAGCGATTCGGAGGATGCCTCTTGATCACTTAGATAAAAACACTCAAAGGAGGATAGTCTCTGAAAGCCGAAAATATTTTTGGGATTCACCTTATCTCTTCAAACTTGGGAATGATGGAGCTATGAGAAGATGTGTACCAAGAGAAGAGAGGCAAGAGATTTTGAGAAAGTGCCACTCGGCGGAGTACGGTGGACACTATAGCCACTTTCGGACCCAAGCAAAAGTGTGGTCCAACGGATTCTTTTGGTCGGAGATGCATGAAGATACTAAAAGATATGTTGCATCATGCCCCGAATGCCAAAGAACCGGAAACATTTCTCAAAGGAATGCCATGCCCTTGAATTATAATTTACAAATCAATTTATTCGATGTTTGGGGAATAGACTTCATGGGGCCCTTCAAAAACTCACACGGATTTGAGCACATCCTTGTCATGGTTGATTATGTGTCCAAGTGGGTAAAGGCCATGCCATGTCGTAAAGCTTCCACGGAAGAATCCATTGCAATGATCAAGAGTGTGATTTTCCCTCACTTCGGTACTCCGAGAATTTTGATAAGCGATGGAGGAACTCACTTCACCGGGAAGAACTTTAAGAAGTGCTTGTCCAAGTTAGGGATTGAACATAGAGTCTCTATGGCTTATCATCCACAAACCAACGGACAAGCGGAAACATCGAATAGGCAACTAAAGAGCATCCTTAACAAAACTATAGAGAAGGGAGGCAAGGATTGGTCAAAGAAGTTGGATGGAGCTTTGTGGGCATATCGAACGGCGTTCAAGACACCGATAGGTATGACCCCTTATCAATTTGTTTATGGCAAAGCTTGTCACCTTCCGGTTGAGTTAGAACACAAAGCCTATTGGGCAATTAAAGAGATGAACCTCGATCTAGACGCCGCGGTGGTAAAACGGAGAATCCAAATAAGCGAGCTAGAGGAGATGAGGTTGAAAACGCAAGCATATACAAAGAGAGAATCAAAAGGTGGTATGACAAAAGACTAAAGAAGAAGGAGATAAGGTCCTCCTCTATAATTCGAGATTCAAAACTTTTGGAAAGGGGAAATTGCAAAGCAAGTGGGATGGACCTTACATTGTTCATTCGGTGCTCTCCAATGGAGCGGTAACTATCATGGATATGAAAGGTGATCAATTCATGGTGAATGGTGAACGGCTTAAGGTTTATTATGAACCCGACGTTGTGCCCCTTCACCATATTGATATTTTCATCATGGAGGACGAGCCCGAACGTCAAGCCTAGGACGTAAAACAAGGTGAGCTTTTTGTAAATAGCTCTTCTTTTATTTTTCTAGAGTTTCTCACGAAGTTTTACCAGGCCAACTTTTCCACATGGGCTAGCAATCGAAAAATAGTGGGGCACGCGAAAAATCGGACCGAACCAGCCCGCGAAACAGGGCAGGCCAGCCGGCCCGGTCCGATCGGCCCAGGGGGCCTGGGTGGCGGTTCGCCCCTAGTTTTCTCTAGGACGCGCGTCTTCGACTTCCTTGTTTGGTCAGAAAATTTTAGGGAAGTCAAGAAAAGGAAAAGATGGGTTCTAGGGCATTCCTTCCCGGACTATTTTAAGGGACGAGGTGGGAGCTCGGGAATCCATCCCAATTCACATCCTTTTGCACCCAAGCAGCAGCCATGACATCCCCTAGGAACGTGGAGATCAAGCTAGGTGCCGAGAAGCCGTTGAAGCCGGAGGAGGCGAAGCGATGCGAGCTCAAGCCATCAATGGAGATCAAGAGGACTGCCCGCATCCGTTGCGGAGGGTGTGTCCCGACCGGGCAAATCTCATCTCGCCACCACGTCAAGGAGGAGAGGGTCTCTACTCCCGTCCGTAGATCGGAGCGAATCCGAGGCATGAAGAGGAAAGACTACAAGGAGGTGTCGCCCGAGCCAAAAGATTACGGGGGGAGTGACTACTCTGACGACCGCAGCCCGAGCTCGTGGGCAGCCGCCGGGAGGGACGACAACGACCTCTTCTATTGGGAAGAGGTGCCCAAAGAAAAGACTCCCGAAGGTCCTAACGGTGGCGGAGATCCCGACGACGGCAGCGACGGTGACAACGGCGACGACCCTGGCGATGTCGACCCTTTCGGGATGCATCCGTTATGTTGTGCGGCTTGCCGTCACTCCATCTCGGATCTCTACGCATCAGTCGAGGAGTGTTTCCAGGCCATGGAGGCGATGAGGCAACGTATGAGGACTTGGAGCGAGTGGTCGAGGACGACTACAAGTTCCTGAATCGGAACGTGCAGAAGTTGTTTGGTATGGTTGGCAACATGAAGAACAAGTGGTGCAAGAGCTGTGGAAAGTTCCATTAGGAAGTAGGGTTTTCCCCCCTTAGGTTTTTTGTAAGATACGACGAGGACGTCGTATGGTTTTAGCGTGGGGGAGAGCTTGCTAGCTAGATCCTTTTGCTTTAGTAAATTTAGTTCATTTGGTTTAAATTTTGCGAGAGTTTGAGAGTCTTAGAGTTTGAGAGTCTTAAAGTTTTAGGTGTGCTTTCTAATTTTTCAAAGTTTAAAGTGTCTTAAATTTAGTGTTCGAGTCAAGGAAATCAAATAAAAAGTGTCTTTTAATTTTTTTTGTCTCTTGCAATGCTTTTCTTTCTTTACTTGTATGTTTGTCTTTAATTTTTGATATATAAGCGTAAGCGATTGGTTTGAAACATTTACCGTGGTGCTTAGTGGAGTTTTTACCTTTAAAAGTACCCGCACCATACTTTGATCTAGAACTTTGTTTTGGTCGTGCTAAGTTTGATGCTAATGTTGGAGGAATTTAATTCTGAAAATTATATGAAAACCCCTTGTAATAAAGGTTAGCAAACTCTCTTTTTCCAAGTTGAGAGACTAAGAAAAATCCTATACAAAGCCAATTCAATATTCGCTCCACCATAAGTGCGGTTTGCATAATGAGTTGGGCTAGGATCCTTCTCTCTTGGAAGTTTTAATTTCGAGCAATGATCATGTCCTTTTGTTTATCTTTTATTGCTAGCCTCGTCATGCATTCGGTAACGAGACTCTCACATCGAAAGTCCCGTACATCGCCGAATTCCATACCCAAACCAAAATATTTTTTTTACATCGTATTCTTTGAACACAACCTATGTTCGAAGTTTCGTCTCGTCTCTAGAATGGTTTTTTATTTAAAATTCAGATTGTGTTTATGCAAGAAGAGATGAATAAAGAGCTTTGAAAGAGGGGTAAAAATGTCAAAAGAGAGAGAGAATTAGAGAAGTAAAAAATAATAATAATATATGTGTATGGAAAAGAAAGAAAAGAAAAAGAAAGAAAGAAATAAAGAGGAAAGGCAAGAAAGATATGAAGAGGGATGAATCAAGTGATGGTTAAATAAAGTGTAAGGAAGGATGTCGCGTTGTTGTTTAGAGATGAAACTTCCATTCTTTTTCCAACCATGTGCAATCTGACAACGAGGACGTCATCGGTGCCTCGTAGTCTTGTTTTCTTTTGCCCTTGCACATGTCCACCAATCTATATCTTCTTATCCTTGACATCCCCACATTATGGTTTAATTCTCATGATCATTGGCTTTGAAAGGTAAACAACCATTAGAGGAATTTCTTAGCTTGACAATACTTGTGTTGACTACACTAGCTATACCTATAGCTCCACTTTACATAATATATGAGAGACTTATGGGATGTGAGAGTTTATGAATTGTTTAGGATAGCCACTTAATATGATGGACATGTGAGAACTTGGAGAAAGGTTTTTGTCTAATACTTGTTGTAGGAATTTTATTTTTGAAAAATCATGAAAACCCTCCAATGGAAGGAAAGAATTAAGCATGGCTGGAATTGAGGACCTCGAGTGAAAGGTATGAGTTGTGGGGTAAATCTCGATTTGGTAAAAATTCTAAATGCCCATGTTTATGTATGATGATCATTGCTTTATGTTTATTATATTAAAGATAAAGGATTGACTAACTTGTGAAGGAAGAATTAGCGGAGCACGTTTTCAACACCTTGGACGAAAGTTCTTTTATGTGTACTTGCTCGAGGACGAGCAAGATCTAAGCGTGGGGGAGATGTTGACGGTGTATTTTGGTACACCAAACATGTTCATTACACTTTGGTTCGGACTTGATTATGAAACTAACCCGCCACTAGGCACACTAATGATATAACAAGTTCATCTTTGTATGTGCATTTGGAAGTGTTATGTTTTTGCAGGAAAACATGGACATAAAGGACGGAGTCACAGCAAGTTCAAAGGAGCAATTGAGGAGTCCCGTTCCTGTTTTAGAGCATGATGAAATCACTCCCCAAGGTGGTAAGGACCGAAGTGTTACAAAGGAACATCCCCGAGGATTGAAGCGTAAAAGATCGAACTTCATGCGAGAAGACCCTCCATCTTGGACGCGAGGATGACATCGTCAAAATGATGCAATTGGAGGGAGAAAAGTGCAAAATGTCAAGATGACCCACGTGTGCGAAGGGGCGACCGAACCGGGCCCAGATGGACCTGGGCCGATCAGCCCAGGTCGGTCAGCCTGGCCCATCCCTGGGTCGGTTGCCCCCCATTTCTTGAGCGTGAAGATGACGCAACCCTAAGTACGTGGAGGCGCCACCATTCGCAGAGAGAGAGCCATTCGCCCGAGAGGCCGCCCACAAGCTAGAGAGAGAGAAGAGGAGGGAGATCATTCGCGAGAAGGATCGCTCTACTCGAAGGAAGCAACCACAAGTGGAGGAGGACGTCGAGGCCCTGCCAAGACACCCCCGGAGGAGAAGGAAGACACCGTCGGAAGCGTCACCATGATCAACGGTGCTATGCCTAGCACCTTGATGGGGTAATCTTCTCATTTCTCCATGGGTTGTAATTGATCTTGAGATGTAATCGCTACTTTGTATGGTTTCTATCTATCATCTAGTGTTGAAGATGCTTTCTTGTTTAAGGTTAGCTACCATGCCATGTTGGGAGTATAGATCTCACTTCTCCCTTAGAACCCTTCAATACGCCGTGTCCATCATAGGTCTAGTCACGAATACCTCCGCGTAGTGACAGTACGGGGGGAGGGAAAGGGCGAAACCGTGGTCACAACCCCCGGTAGATTAGATCGGTTTTCATATCTTAAGCGGTTGCATGTTCAAGTATCGTAGACCGTTGGGCAAGTGTCTTTTATATACCTTGTGAGTTTAATCATTCTCTCTAGTGCAGCGTAGTTGTTCTCTAGATTAACCGTAGATTAGGGTTTGGGTAAGTTAGTAGTGTTAGATCAAACGCTTGTAATCCCCTTACTCCGCGGATTGATAAGAACCTAGGGAATCCCCATGGTGAAAAAGGTGTAGGTACGTACGCTTGCGGATTGTAGGTGGATACATGTTTTATCCGTCAACATAGCGGCATAGAGCCGTTGCCGCAGATCCGTTGCAGCGGTAAATCTGCAACGGGCATCCGTGGGGGCCCCATATAAATACGGCCGAGGGGGACGGGCGTTGACCCTCCCCTGCTTTCTTCTTCCCCCCGTCGTCGCTGGTACTCCCCACACCATAGCTGCCGCACTTCACCCCTTCGCGCCTCCGCAATTAGAGCTAGAGCTCACCACCGTCCAAAGAAGTCTGCGTGCCGCCGGCACAAGCCGTGCCCTGCGCCGCTCCGTATGCGCGTGAAAATGCTAGTCACCTTCAGATCCAAATCCGTACGTCCCGTAGAAATGGCAGCCGCAGCTTCCCAGATCCCCGCCCCAGAGACAGTCTGGGACCCCTCGGAGATGACCGAGGAGAAGATTCATGCGCTGGTGGATCGCGAGCTGCTGAGGCCCAAGGCGGAGGTGGAGTGGAAGGCGCCGACCGACGAGGCTTTCCCGATCGAGGACGACAAGCCTTTCTTCTTTCCCGATCTAGGACGACAAGGAACAGGTCGTCTTCGCCTCCTACTTCGAGCGCGGGTTCAGTGTACCCGCCGGCGACTTCTTTAGAGGGCTCCTCTACTACTACAAGCTGGAGCTAGTACACCTCGTCCCCAACTCCATCACTATAGTGTCTTCTTTCATCCACCTTTGTGAGGTGTACCTTGGGATACCGCCGCATTTCTTGTTGTGGCAGTATTTCTACACTGTCAAGAGCACCGCAAGCATACTAGCGTCATGGGCTCTGTCATGTTCTACCTATGATCAGGTCGTAAGGCTGAATGGATCGACATGGATCTTCCGGACAGCACTAGCGGGTGGAGGTCCGAGTGGTTCTACATCGCCGACCAGAAGCCAGTGCTCTCGAAGCGAACCGGGCACAGGCCCGAGAAGATACCTAAGTGGGACATGGTCCTCTCTTCCCACGAAACTGAGGACCTCAAGGGTCCGCTCACAATCCTCGCCGACCTGAAGAAGAAAGGCCTCACAGGCAGTACCATGGCGATGTCGTTCAGTCGCTGCTTGATTCAGCCAATCAAGGATCGAGTGCATCTGACCTACGAGTATTGGGGTCAGTCAGACCCTACTCGCGAGGTGAACCATAAGATCTCCAGGGACGAGATGGTGGCAAGGGTCACCAATCTGTACACTGGGCAAATCTGCAATAGGAGGTGCTCGAAGGCACACTCCCTGAACCGTCCGGCCGACCCAGTAAGTCCTGAAACTTTTAACTCTTCAATGTCTTTGCTTTCTTGGATTGTAGAGGAAGACCTCTCAAACTTGATGTTCGCCTTGTGCAGGAACGTGAGTTGCTGTATTGGTGCCCAGCACCTCTACCAACTAGCGAGGAGCCACGTCGGAAGTTGAGGTCGGAGGAGTATCAACCTCTAGCAGCTGTGTTGCTGGAGAATTACTTATCGGATTCGTCAGTGGGGGCTGATGAAGACAGCGACTAGGAGGTCGGGGGCAACGTGACGAGTCGGCCTGAAGCAGCTAGTGTCGCAATGCCGGTACGTCGGACAAGGGCAACGGTTGCAAAGGTCTCCAGATTGAAGGCTGACGCAACAAAGGTCGAGGGAGTGAAGACTGCCAAGCTCGAGGCTGAGAAGAAGAAGAGGAAGAGGAAGACGGACACCGCCCCGACGTCATAGGATGTTGAGGAGGAGGATGAAGCTATAGACGAGCTGCCGGGCGAAGACGATTGTTGACAGTATATATGCGTATCAAACTTTGTTTGGATTGCAAGCGGACAAATCCTCCGTCGTAGTCAAGGGACCCTTCTTCCCTTAAGTGTGAACCCAAGGTATCGAATCTGTGGAACAAATGTGTGATGCAAGAACCAATCTATTAAAGCCAAGAACACTTAGATCTTCAAAGGAAACTCTTATGCATCTAATCTAAAGAACACCAAGAAAATGAATCTAATCTAATGAAAACCGGAGGTAGCAACAGATAGAGAGGGGTAGCTAAACCAATCTAGAGAGATTGGATCAAGCTCTTGTTGAAGTTCCAAGCAAAGAAGAACAAAACCAAATTCAATCTCATAAAAAGCTTCTTTAAATCGAGGCTTCCGTTCCAACTCCGAAGACGCCCACCTTTTGGAGCCACCGTTCTGTCACAACGCACTTCTATTCGTGCGGGTTAGCCTAGGGCGAGTCCAATGGACAAGATGAAATCTCTTGGTAGGTCAGGCGTGCACCTCTAGCCACCACGGCTACAAGAACACCATATGTGATCTATCTCGATAATAGATCTTAAAGTGGGAAAAACCAATTGAAGACAAAGTTGTAGAAGAAGCACTTGATCGCTAGAAATCAGATTGCAATTTGATAATTCAACATACTTAAAGGTAGATGGATAAGATCACCACCGGGATCCTACCTTGATCTTGCTCCTAGCTCCTGGAACTCCGATGTGGTCTTCCTTGCAAGGTTCCCACGTCGGCTAGGGAAACCATAGACAACTAGCTCGACCCTCTCCTCTCCGGAATGGTGTCCCTCTCTTCTCTACTCCTCGGCGGCGAATGGCGAATGAATTGATGCGTGGGTCTTGGTAGGGGGACTATAAATAGCTGAGGATCGTCTAGGTCAAAGGGGCGGCGAATGGTGCCCGAAATGGGCTGGGCCGGCCGTCCTGGGTCCACTTCGGCCCATTTCGCGGCCTCCTTTGTTGGCGATGCTTCCCGTGTCTTCTAGAATGTTCTCCCTTCTGCATGTGGGCCCTTGACGTCAGTTTCTCCGCGGTTTGTATAGAGCTTCTTGTCTCGCAAGCTTCAGTATTTTCTGTTCAAGTCCTCGGAGTTTTCCGTCTTCATGGGTTGGTCCTTGGGCTTCTTGGAGTCATGTTAACTTCATTGCTCCACTTGTGCCGGGCTTCATGGTCTTCTCACGAGGTGCTTGATGAACTTTACCCGGAAGTCTTGCTTTTAACGCTAAATCCCTGCATAAACATTAAACTCCAAAACCGACATGCACGAACGAATTTGTTATATCAAGGGGGTTAGTACCAATGGATAAGATATAAAACTGATGCCAACACCGAAGGTAAACTCATGGCTAGGTTGACGGAAATTCACCATCGACATCTCCCCCATGCTTAAACCTTGCTCATCCTCGAGTAAGCCTTCGATGGATATCAGTGTTGCCCATCATTGCTCAAACCCTGCACTTGATCATACACGAGAAAACATAATGCTCTCAAAAGTTTAATTCGTTAGAGTTCCATAGTGTACTAGCCTTCATCCCTACGGAGGGTGGATATTAATTAAGCTCTTCCCACAAGTATTAAACATGCTTCTCATGGTCTTACCGAGACTCGTCAAAAAGGTCATTGGAAAATAATGTTATATCATGGAGGAGGAGAGAAAAATACACACACTTTGAGATAGGTGGACATGTGCAAGTGGCAAAGAGTGATCCCGAGGCACAAAGGAAGTCCTCGTTATCGGATTGCACATGGTTGAAAAGATGAGTTTGGATCTTAATCTTAAAACTTTTGAAATTCCTAATGCATTTAGAGAACTGGGGAGTTCACTTTATTTTTTATACATACTCATATTGTTTCATACATATATGTTCTTTTTCTTTATCAATCTCTCTTTTTTCTCTCTCTTTTTTCCTTTACACACATATTTTTTTATTTTACTCCCCTTGAACTCTAATTTGCATTGTACCTACCTCCTCCCCCATGCTTAGACATTTGCTCGTCCTTGGGCAAAGAGCTGATAGAGATAAGGTAGGTACTAGAAATATTTTTCCTTTGGAGAGATACTTGAAATTTTCAATTTTTGCACCATCTTGCGATCTTCCTCGAATTGACGATCCATACTCACATGATAGGTTGTGGTCAAGGAGGTAAACAAAAAGATGATATTTTTGGTTTTATGGGTGGATATCCGGCGAGGTTTGTGAAATTTCTGATGTGGAGATACACAACGCACAGATAGAAAGGCTAGCAATAAGATAGATACGCAAAAACGGAATGACCAGCTTCTTAGTCTCGGGCCAGAGAAATCAAGCCCTGAATTAACTCACCCAAAAATAAACCTTGTATACTAAGTTTTTGCACTCAAATATAAATATGGCTCTGGATAGGTAGAGCAACATGCAAGAGGTATTAATGACAAGGTTAGCATTACTTTTAAGAACCAAAATAAATCATCTTTAACCCATCTAAAACTTGAGAGCATACGTAAAACTATGGGTCTTATCTTTATCATAACCTCCGTGAAGGATTAAGCTAGCATTTAGATTAATTTCAGATTTGTATTTTAAGAGAGCATTAGCTTAGTCATGCATAAAACAAGTACAAAGATAAACAAAGCGGCATTTATCATCATATATCAACATGGCACAAACTTTCTATCTTTGTCAAAGGTAAAAACAAGGTGGTGATTTTATTCATGATAAAACTAACACACATGCTGAAAATAAATAAAAACTGAAAATACTACGCATACATAGGCGCATACAAGCTGAAAATTAAAGAAAAGGGAAAAGGTAAAATTAAACAAAAGCTCCTCCTCTCTCTAATCTTCCGCCGGTGGTTGATATTGGTAATCTTGATTGTTGTACCCTTGCTCATAATAGGTTTCCACCGCTCCTCCTATGAATTGCTCCGACGGTGCTAGGTGAAGGCGGCCAAGCTCAAAAGTGATGTTTGCATTGCCTTCACCCATTTGGTTTGCATTGGATTGGATGGCTGCGATATTTTGCATGTTTCTTGCAGCGTATCCTCCAATGATGGCCACACTTTGTTGTGGTTGAGAGAGGTGTGCATATTGTTCCGCAAAGGCTACATTGGGTACGGCAAAATTTGGTGGGGGCATGGCTGCACCACTCCCCCATGCTTGTATTGGTACACCTCTGTAGTATCTTGGCGGCACCGAAATTCCTCCATATGGTGGTACATAATTTTGGGGCGCACCTTCTTCTTCTTGGGCTGAGGAGGAACCTTCTTCTATAATCCATCCTTTCTCTCTTGTTTTTCTTCGCCGGCACAAGAAGTCCCTCCTCTAACCAATCTTTTTTCCCCTCAAGAAAAAGTCTTAGTCTTGCATCCGGTAGGGGTAAATTCACTTTGGCCAATTTGAAACCTCCTCTCTCATCTCCACTTATATATTTACCTTGCTTCAAATAATCAATTCCTAGAGAAGTCCCGACTAGGAGATGCTCCGGGTTTCTTGTAATTCCCGGCCTTAATGCAATGGCCAAATGGAGAGGTAACACCTCGAACCAGTATCTCCGGATCCCGATGTTGCTTCGCAACACCACTAGTTGATGATAAGGTATGAGGGGTCGATTGGCTGCCCAACAATTAAAGCCGAGTAAAGCCAATTCAACTGCATGTCAGTTATCTTGGTCTCTTTAATTCTCCCCAAAATCCTCTTGCACATCCATGAGTGAAACACCTTGATTATGGGTTTCCGGATACTGTTCCTTTGCCGGTTAGTTTCTCCTGCGATCATACTCAAAAAACCTTCCAATGTATTCACTTGCACTTCCACTTGCTCTGGGCCCCCTTTTGAAAACCAAGCAACTCCCTAATGTACTCATAGGGAACTGTCAGAGGTTTAGATCTAGACAGCCCACAGGGGGGTCAACCCCGGTGGTTTATTTGTTCGGCGGGGTGGAATCTAGGGCTAAGAATTTGAAGGTTGCGCACGAGCACACGGAACACAGAGAACACGACGAGTTTATATTGGTTCAGGCCTCCGGAGAGTAAAACCCTACGTCCAGTTGTCGGTGTATATTGCTTGAGGATTGCGTATTGTTACAAGGGGTCGCCCTGCCCGCCTTATATTAGCCAGTAGATAAGGTCGGTTCCCAGACTCCTGGTCGGTTACGACCAGGAGACCTAAGTCTACTTGATTACAACACTTGCCATATCTGTCGATCTGCTTGGTCGGAATCCACCGATGTCTTGCCTTGCACGCCAAGTCTTGAACTTGTTCCGGATAAGGTCGTCTGGGGAATCTTCTGGAAGGTCTTCAAGAGGTCGTGTGGGCCGCCAACAATGTCGGTTGGGCCCACTGTCAGGTCGGCTGGTCTTCTGGTAGGCCGGACCTACTTGTCGGGGACGGCCGTGAGCCTGGTCGGTGGAGACCCAGGGGTACCCATGTCTCACAAGCCCCCGAGCGATGTGTAGGCGCAGCGACCTTAGAAAGGTCATGACGAAGTCGTAGAGCTATCGACAGGTCGAATAGCATGCACGTCGGTCCAAAAGAAAAGAACAAATCAGCTTTGCAGCCGACCTATTTATAGTTTTGCCGAACGAAGAGAGGTCGGGTGACGACCTATAGGAAGCTGTCTTCCAATAGATCTAAACGATGATGAAAAAATTTAGAGGGCGTCAAGGACGCACTCATAGAGTAGTATCCGAGCATCATGGCGGGCAGGATGGCCGGTATGATGATCCAAAAGAAGAAGAGAAGAAAAAGTAGGTCGAGTAACAACATGATGAGAAACAGGTTTCCCAACAAGTCGGTACGACGAGGAAAGCAAGAGGGCGTCGAAGACGCTCTCGTAGAGTAGTCCCCGAGCATTGAAGCAGGTAGCATGGCTGGTTTGATGCTCAAAAAAGAGAAGAAAATTGGGTCATGGTCTTGATCGAAACGAAGTGTAGAGACACCCAGATCTCCTAGAATAGCTGCAAGGAGTCTGGCAGGGCCGACCTCGAGGAGGTCTTGTTGGCATGCCGACCTCGAAGAGGCCTCAAATCAATAATGTCCAGTATCCGAGGATACCCAGCAGGATCTTGAAACGTGCATCACAGGAAGAGGTCTTCTATAGTAGTCGAACCGGTCAACGATGAAGCCATAGAAAAATATTGATCATGAACAAATGGAATGTAGAGGCACCCAGATATCCTGCATAGCTGCAAAGAGTCTGGCGGAGCCACCCGAGGCATGCCGACCTCAGGAAGGTCTCAAATCAAAACCGCCCAAGAACCCGGAGATACTTGGTAGAGCCATTAGGCGCGCACCCCACAGGGAGGCCTTCATTCCCGACGTAAAATCCTGGGTGTCCAGAGCAGGCTGGCAGGGCTTACAAGAACACACCGACCTCAGGAAGGTCACGCATCCAGGGCGCCCAACTAGGTTGGCAGAGTTGTAGACATACTGAGGTATTGCAAGACCTAGGCATTAAGGCACGCCGACCTCAAGGAGGTCGTTTTGGTGTCCAGATGACCAACATAGTTGCTAGCCGTCCAACGGAGCCAAGGTGTTAAGAGTGACCTTAATGATAGGCACACCGACCACGGGGGCCCGACGAAATTGTAGACGTGATGAATTCTGGACTCCAAACGCCCAGACGGATCTGGCAGACCAGCGAGGCACGCCTACTCCGGAAGGTCTTCAATCGAACCTACGACCATTCTGCTCAGGAAACAGAAATATAGGCTAATTGGAATTGGTCCGTTTATGTGCAGAGCCATAGGGGGTGCACCAGCACGCAGAGCCTAGCGGGTGCAATGAAGACACAGAGCCGTGAAGGTTGCGTGTAATCGTCATCGTCGTCCGTAGTTGTAGTGAGGCGCAGGGCCCTCTGACGCAGAGTCAGGATTTTCTCTCTGTAGACTGCAGGGTCACGGGTCAACAGTGGTCGGAGATTCCCTTGCCACCCAGAAAACGACAAACTGCCCACTGACCGAGGGGTGTACTGTAGCCATGTGACGCCACAGCGACCTCAGGCATCATTTATGTACTAGTGACAAAGGTGTCACGAGGCAGGAAAAGGACATCGCCTTTAATCATACACATGTCTACAGGACCTCTGGGCCACGTGGTAACAGTGTCTCCACTTCATCGGCCACACAAGGCCAGGTTCCGGCTATAAATAGCACCATGGAGCTGAAGGATGCAAGCACCGAGCATTGCTGAGCTATGAAGCCGTAGGGTAGTATTGAGGCCATGCCATGGGCATGTGTCCGTCCACCAGATTGTAGGATGCAAAGTTTGTAGAGGCTTGGAGCTAGAAGAACTCTTGCAAAATATAGGTAACACACCCACTCTTTGTACCGTGCCTCAGCGAGGAATCAAGGAGAGTTTGGAGGTGATGCTGTAGAGGCCTGAGGTGACACTGCAGGTTCTTGGTAAGCATGAGATGCTCGTCGAGGGCTTGCAGTCCGCGCCGAAGAGCAAGCTCGTATCTGCATTCCATAGTCAGGCACAAAGTGTGACCTGTTATGTTCAGCGTCATGCAGTTGTTTACCGCAAGGCCACCATCGAGGATGTGAGGCTAGAAGAAATCTTGCGATGTGCTCTGCTATAGCAGAGTACACCTCAAGGATTGTTCTAGGTAGATCAGGTCTTCAATTATGTTTGTATCTTGTAACGGGTTCTGGATCTAATGAGGTCGCAGGCGACCTATGTACCTTCGAAGTTCCTGTGTAATGTTCGCTCTCTTCTGTCATGTAATGGTCGATTTGAAGAGATTATTCATCAATGACCTGAAGTGACGTAATTTGGGGGCTTATCGACCTCATGGAGATCAAATTTCCTATCAGGACGACCTGATAGTTTTGGGGTGTTTACAACCTAAACTCAGGGTGTAGGTCGCTGGCTCGTCTGTTGGGCATATAGCCGTTGGCGTGAAATCTGGTGAGATTGTCTCGCGAAATTAGCGGCACATAGCCGTTGCGGCGAGCTCATTACGGTGACAGATCCGCAACGGGCATCCGCAGTGGGGCCCTTATAAATACGGCCGTGGGGACGGGTGTTGACCCTCCCCTGCCTTCATCTTCTTCCTCCCGCCGCCTCCGCCGGAGCTCATCTTGCCCTAGCCACCGTGCGTCCGCGTCCACCCTCCACCCGCAAATCCCTAGCCTGCCACCGCCGTCTGTCGCAGACCGCGTGCCGGCTCCGTCATCCATAGGCTGTGCTGCTCCGTATGCGCGTAAAAACCCTAGTAAATTTTATATCCAAATCCACCCGAGTGCAAGAAATGGCGGCCGCGGCTCCCAAGATTCTGTCCCCGGAGACGGTTTGGGATCCCTCGACAATGACCGAGGAGAAGATCCAGGCGCTAGTAGATCGCGGGCTCCTGAGGTCCAAGGCGGAGTTGGAGTGGAAGGCTCCCACCGGCCAGAGGTTTCTGATGGAGGACGACAAGGAGCAGGTCGTCTTCGCCTCCTACTTCGAGCGCGGGTTCAGTGTGCCCACTGGTGATTTCTTCCGAGGTCTTCTCTTCTACTACAAGCTGGAGCTGGTACACCTCGTTCCCAACTCCATCACTGTAGTGTCGTCGTTCATACATATGTGTGAGGCGTTCCTTGGGATACCGCCGCACTTTGTGTTGTGGCGCTATTTCTTTAACGTGAAGACCACCGGTAAGCGCACCGGTGTAGTAGGATCAGTGATGTTCTGCCTGAGATCATGTCTCAAGGCAAAATGGATAGATATGGATCTCCTGGACAACACCACTGGGCGGAGGTCGGAGTGGTTTTACATCGCCGACCAGAAGCCGGCGCTCCCGAAGCGCACCGGGCACAAGCCTGAGAAGATACCGGAGTGGGACCTAGCGCTCACTTCACGGGAGCTGGAAGATCTCAAGGAGTTGCTCCCCCTCATTGCCGACCTCGAGAAGGAAGGGCTTACGGGAGGTTCTATAGCGATGTCATTTTGTCGTCGCATGATCCAGCTGATCAAGGACCGAGTGAATCCAGCGTATGAGTATTGGGGTCAATCAGACCCAACTCGTGAGGTCAACCGCAAGGTCTCCCGGGAGGAGAAGATGGCAAGGGTGACGCAGATGTACACTGGTCGCATTCGGAACAGGAAGGGCCCGAAGGCGTATTCCCTGTCTCGACCTGCTGATCCTGTAAGTCCTGGGACAATCAGGTCGCTTCGATGTATTTTGCTGCCTTGTGTGATTAGAGGAAGACCTCTTATGTCTTGTTGTTTGTTTTTGTAGACTCGGGAGATGCAATTCTGGTGCCCTGCACCTTTGCCGACCGCGAAGAGCCACGTCGGAAAATTAAGGGCGGAGGACTACCAGCCTCCAGCAGCTACGCTGTTGGAGAACTATCAGTCAAACTCGTCGGTTGGGGCTGACGAAGACAGCAACATGGAGGTCGGCGACGTTGTAGCGAGCCACCCCGAGGCGAGCAGTGCCACTAAGCCATTGCGCAAGACAAGGGCGACACGGCGAAGCAGTCAACCTCGAGGGTTGCCGCGAAGGTCGAGGCATCAAAGACTGCGAAGCTTGAGGCTGACAAGAAGAAGAGGAAGAGGAAGACGAGCCCTCCTCCAACGATCCCCACCCCGGCGACCAAGGAGGTCGAGGAGGAGGAAGACGAAGCTACCAATGATCCGCCGGTCGTTGACGATCGTTCGGCGAGGAGGTCGCTGAGTCCCGCGGCCAAGAGGCAACAGGAGCTGGAGCAACAAGTGACGGAAGAGGACCTCCACCGTATGAGGGAGGCACAGCGGGCTGCCGCTGGTGCACAGGCCAAGATGCCTGTGATGATACGAGTTCGGCCCCTGAGGCCGAAATTGCGTACGCCGGTGACCGTGATGTAAAGCCTCAGTACTTAAGTTTGTCCATTGCTAGCCATTGTTAGGTTTTTACTATGTCGACCAAATTACTGCAGGTCGGACGCTAGACCTCAGAGCACCTCGGGTGCTCAAGGTTCACCCTCAGGGACGAGGTCGTCCGATCATGAGGTCGGGACTCAGGGCTCGGTTGGTGACGTGGGGACATCGGCTCCCCAGACTGTTATTGAGGCGGACCCCATCAACGCGGTGCCCATGACATCGGCTCAGGGCCCAACTGTGGACCCGGCTCAGATCGAGTCACCACAGGAGAACCTGGAAACAACCGGTGTGCAGGCGCCGGGTTCGACGTCGACGGGACCAGGTTTGAGGCGGGAGGACATTGACTGGAGTGGCACTCCCTGGGAGGGAGATATCTTCGAGGATGATGAGGATATAAAGGCAGTCCGCCGGTCAATCTTGACGCTAAATCAAGCTCTTACCGTAAGCAACTGTTCTTGAGTTAAATATACGACTTATCTTGTGAGTGTGGCTGACGACCTATCTTCTGTTTTTGCAAAGCAGTCACTAGCCAACCGTGCCAAGGGTAGGGCCGACCAGTGCAAGGATGCCGTAGCTATGCAGCTGCGGGTGGGGGAGCTCGAACAAGAGCTCAAGCAGGTCCATGAGGCGGCAGCGGCTAACAAGAAGAAGCTCGAAGACGAGCTAACTGAAGAGAAGCGCAAAAATCGAGAGGCCGATACATTGTTAAATACTGTGAGCACTAGTAAGGCCAACTGCTTCACATCTTTGTCCATCATTGATTTGTACTGCTGAGAGTTGCACCTCAGGACTTCTTGTACATCACAGATTTTCACAGGCGAGAAGACGACCTCAAGGATGACCTGAAGAATGCTAAGGAGAAGGTCCGAAGCCTGGAAGTGAACCTACGGGAGGCCGAGGTCGGTGCTGAAGAGCTGAAGCAGCTGATGAAAGGCACCATAGACAATGAGTACGCCGTGTCTTAGAAGCTGGCTTATGAGAAGCAAGCTCGAAAGGACCTTGAGGTCAGTCTCGAGGCAGCTTTGAAGGCATTGCAGAATGACCAGGTGACTATTGCAGGGCAAGAGGTGGAGCTGAACGACCTGAAGAATGCTGCCCACTTTGTGATGGGCATGGTGGAGACACAGGTCGATGGGGAGGAGCCCAAGCCGGCTATTGATCGGCTTCTGGCTGCACTCGAGAAGTTGGTCGATCTCTTGAAGGCGATGAGCTTAACAGCGGCTACGGAGTCACTGCTGCGAGTAAAGTCTCATCACCCCGACGTTGACATGGTCAAGGTCGGTGAAGGCCCAGACGCGATGAAGGACCTGAAGGCCGTACAGGATGAAGTACGGGAGGCCGCCATGGCGGTAATGGACGCCATTGATTACGAGGGTGACGACGGTGAAGAGTAGTCGTAGTCTTAGAGCTGTACCCCCTCCTTCCTCCAGTCATGTAAATAACAATAATAACCTTCTTTTGGCCTGCATGACGTACTTAGCTTATGTTTGAACGAACTTGGTTGCCCTTAAGCAATATTTCTTTTTCATACCCCGCTAACCAATACTCACGGAGAGGTTGGCTTACCAATCGCCATAGCTCAGCAGCGAGACTTACGTGCAATCAGCGCGCGTGGAGGAGTCCGGGACTCAGGTTTTGCAACCATACGACCAAGCAGGTTCTTGACTACATAAGGTGAGTAGTCATGAGGGACGACGTCCTCAGGTCGAGCGACCCTTACGTTGGCTGGTGCCAAGCCCCCGAGCATGTCAAGGGGGAGGAACAGGAAACTTCACCCCCAGGTCTTTCGACCCTTGTATTGGCTTTGGCCAAGCCCCCGAGCATGTCGAGGGGGAGGGTACATGACAGGAAAGAAAAGAAGGTAGATCTTGAGACATAGCAGATGACTGCGTTAATTAATATTTATTGAACTAAAAATACGAGGAATACATAGTTGTAATAAAAACTATTCTACGGATAGAATTGTCGTAGGTGCTCCACGTTCCATGGGTTGGGTACGCTTTGCCCATCGCCCCACTGGAGGCGATATGTGGACAGGCTGATGACTTCAGTGACGATGAAGGGTCCTTCCCAAGGGGCGGACAACTTGTGCATTCCGTCGGTCTTCTGTATACGTCTTAGGACTAGGTCGCCAGCGTTAAAAGAGGTCTCCTTGACGTTGCGATCATGATACTGATGGAGTTGCTGGTCGTGGCGAGCTTGCCTCATAACGGCTGCCACTCTTTGTTCCTCGAGGCTGTCAAGGTCGACACGACGGGTCTGCTCGGCTCCTTCCTCCTCGTAGAACTGTACACGTGGAGCTCCAAAGGTGACATCGGTGGGTAAGATGGCTTCTGAGCCGTAGACCAGGAAGAAAGGTGAGAAACCCGTAGCAGAGCTGACTTGGGTCCTCAGACCCCAGATTACGTGTGGTAGCTCGGCTAACCACTGGGTGGCGTAGTTTGAAGCATCATCAAACATACGATCTTTGAGAGCTTCAAGGACCATGCCGTTGGCACGCTCGACCAGGCCGTTGCACCGAGGGTGGGCGACCGAGGAGTAGTAGATGTCAATCGTGTTGTCTTGGCAAAAATCCCAGAAGGCAGACCTTGTGAAGGCTGTCCCTAGGTCGGTGATGATTCTGTTGGGCACACCGAAGTAGTGTGTGATCTCTTGGATAAATTTGGCCGCTTCCTCCGACGTGACCTTTGCGACAGGTCGGACTTCAATCCACTTGGTGACTTTGTCGACGACCACAAGGATGTGCTTGTTGCCACCCGGAGCGGTTCGGAACGGTCCTATGGAGTCAAGGCCCCACATGGCGAAGGGCCAAGATGGGGGGATCGTGCGTAGGACCTGAGCTGGCAGTTGCTGCTGTTTGGCAAAGAATTGGCACCCTTTGCACTTCTTGACGAGGTCTTTGGCGTCAGACATGGCCGTGGGCCAGTAGAAGCCAGATCGGTAAGCTTTGCCGACCAGGTTGGCAGACACTGCGTGGCAGCCACACTCGCCGCTGTGAATCTCAGCCAGGAGCTGAAGTCCTTCTGATCGCAAGATGCACTTCATCAAGACGCCAGTAGAGGCAGCTTTCCTGTAGAGGTCGTTGCCGATCACGACGTAGTTAGCACTACGCCGCGTAATGCGCTCACGTTCAGCCTTGTCTTCTGGGACTCGCTGGTCAAGCAAGAAGGCTAAGAAAGGCTCGTGCCAATCGTCCTCTTTTTCAGTCATCAGCACGTCGCGGGGAGGTGCTGTGGTTGGATCGAGCTGTGGATGGTCCAGGTCGTCCAGATCCAACAGTTTGATCAATGGTTTGCGTAGGTCTTGGACGAACACACCCGCCGGGACTAGAGCTCGCCTAGAGCCTAGTTTGGATAGCATGTCGGTAGCCACGTTGTTGTTGCGCGGCACGTGCTGGAACTCGATTCCCTCGAAGTGGCCTTCGAGCTTACGGATTTCAGCGCAGTAAGCATCCATTGTATCTTTGACACAATCCCAGTCCTTGTTGACTTGCTCGATGATGACCTTGGAATCGCCGTATGCCAGTAGTCACTTTATGCCAAGGGATACTGCTATACGGAGTCCATGAATTAGAGCTTCGTATTCTGCTCCATTGTTGGAGGCCTTGTAGTGTATCTGCAGGACATACTTGAGCTGCTCTCCCTGAGGAGAGATGAATAGCACTCCTGCTCCTGCACCTTCAAGGTTAAGGGCACCGTCGAAGTACATTATCCAGTGTTCAGGCCTCTCCTTGGGAGGGGGCATCTGGATCTCTGTCCATTCTGACACGAAGTCAGCTAAGATCTGCGACTTGATCGCCTGCCGAGGGCAGACCTCGATGTCGAACTCTCCAAGCTCCACCGACCACTTGACGATGCGGCCGTTGGCGTCGCGGTTGCGGATGATCTCTCCTAGCGGGAATGATGACGGTACCGTGATCTTGTGCGGTTGGAAGTAGTGGCGATGCTTTCTTGACGTGATCAGGAGTGCGTAGAGCAACTTCTGAGGCTGCGAATAACGTGTCTTAGCATCAGCAAGGACCTCGCTCACGTAATACACAGGTCGTTGAACAGGATAGGCCTGCCCTTCTTCTTCTCGTTCAGCGACAAGAACCGTGCTGACCACATTAGTGGTAGCAGAAATGTAGAGGAGGAGCGTTTGCCCTGGTACGGGTGGCATCATGATTAGAGGGTGGTCAAGGAATCTTTCAGATCTTCGAAAGCCTTCTGTGCTTCTTCATCCCATACGAACTTATCCGCTTTCTTCAATAGCTTGAAGAAGGGCAGACCTTTTTCGCCGAGCTTGCTGATGAAACGACCTAGGGCCGCCATCATGCCTGTGAGCATCATGACGTCTTTCTTGCAAGATGGGACCTTGACGGGGTTAGCTTCGATGCCTCGGTGCCCCACCATGAAGCCCAGAAGCAAACCGGAGGGGACACCGAAGACGCACTTGGTCGGGTTGAGCTTCCACTGGTAGGTGCATAGATTGGAGAAGGTCTCGGTGAGGTCATTGATGAGCTGATCTTGTTCAGTGGTCTTGACAACCACATCGTCGACGGAAGCTTTTACGTTCTTCCCCATCTGAGACTTCAAGCACTTCTGTATCACCTTCTGGTAGGTCGTGCCCGCGTTTTTCAAGCCAAAGGTCATGACCTTGTAGCAGTAGATGCCATTGGGCGTTATGAACGCCGTTTTGTCTTGGTCATCGGGATTCAAGGCTATCTACTGATACCCTGAATAGCAGTCGAGGAAGCACAGTAAGACGCTGCCAGCCGTGGAGTCCACGACCTGGTCGATGCGAGGAAGAGGGAAGGGATCTTTCAGGCAGTGCTTGTTGAGGTCAATGTAGTCGATACACATCCTTAATCCTCCAGTCTTTTTTGGCACAAGGACCGGGTTTGTGAGCCAAACCGGGTGTTTACATTCATGGATGAATCCTGCAGCTAAGAGCTTACAGACTTCTACTTCTATAGCTTGCTTTCTATCTTTTGCAAATCGCCGGAGCTTTTGCTTGATAGGTCGTGCAGTCTTGCTTACTTCAAGGGCGTGCTCAGCCAGCTCCCTGGGGACACCGGGCATGTTAGACGGGCTCCATGCGAAGATGTTAGCGTTGTCCCGGAGGAAACTGGTGAGCGCGAGTTCCTATTTGGGGTTAAGGTGGGCCCCGATGGTGACTTCCTTGGATCCGTCGGGCAGGCCGAGGCAAACTTTCTTCACAGCAGGGCTTGGGTCCAAGGCGGTGGCTGTACGCTTCTGTTCTGGCACCTCCAGAGTAGTTTGGTCGATCTTGGCGGCCAGAGCGACCATGACCGTAGCGGCAGCTTTGCACGCAGAAACCTTGGAGAGGTCGATGGTGTCGCTCTCGCAATTGTAGGAGACGAGGATGTCACTGTAGACGGAAAGGATCCCGTTTGGTGCTGGCATCTTCATGATGAGGTAGGTGTGATGCGGTATGGCCATGAACTTGGCCAACATAGGTCGACCAAGGATGGCATGGTAGGAGGAGTGGAAGTCCGCGACCTCGAATGTCAGGTACTCCGTGCGGAAGTTGTCCTTTTTGCCGAAGGTGACCGGCAGGCATACACGACCTACAGGGTATGCAGCCTTGCCAGGCACAACCCCGTAGAAGGGTTCGTCGTAGGCAGTCATCTTGGAGAAGTCAAAGTCCATCTTTCTCAGCGTTTCTGTGAAGATGATGTTCAGACTGCTGCCCCCGTCGACGAGGGTCTTAGGCAGGAACGCACCATCCACTATGGGGTTGACGACCAGCGGGTAGGTCCCGGGATCAGGTATGTGCCCCCAATGGTCTTTCCTAGAGAAAGTGATGGGGTACTCTGACCAACGCAGAGGTTGCGGAGTTTCAGTGTTGACTTGGCCGATCTCCCTTGCGTTTGATCGCTGCTGTCTGTTGCTCTTGGCTGTTTGACGGCCACCGACGATGAAGTTGATTTGTCGGTTGGCGTTCTGGAATGCACCATTGGGATTGCCTGCTTTTGGTGGAGGTGGAGGAGAAGGCTCCTTGCGACGGTTGTCGTTGCGGTCGCGATCATCATGCTGACGGCGATCATCACGCCGGTTGTCGCGGCGTTCGTCGCGGTGGTCGTTGCGGTGGTCCTCGCGACGATCATCGCGGCGGTAGCCGTCACGACGATCATCACGTTGGTCATCGCGGCGATAGTCGCGGCGCTAGTCACGGCGATCCCTATCATCGTTGCGACGGTAAGGTCACCGGTCGCTGTAATCTCGTCGGTCAGGTGGACGATTGCGGTTGTTGTAGAGGCGGCTACTGTTCTGGTCGTCGTTATTGCCGCTCTTGGTCTTCTTGGGCTCTGGAGGTACCCCTAGAGCACGCTTTAGCTGCTCGCACTCCCTCATGGTATGCTTGGCGTCGCGGTGGAACTGGCACTGGTCGTCCATGACCATGTTGAAGTCACCTTCGACGAAGGTGGAAGGTCTGAGTGGGTCGGTCGCATAGACCTCGCCAGATCGCTTGCGTGACCTGCCACCACCGTCATCATGATCGTCTCCTTTGAAGTCGTGCACTACCGCATCTTGAGTGTCGACGAGCTTGTCGACATAGGCCATGAGGTCGGCGATGGTGTTGGCGTCAGCTTCATGAATCTTCTCGAAGAGCTTGAGGTTGGTTACCCCCTTCTTATAGTACGCTATGACGTCTTCATCCTTGACGCCTGCGAGAGTGTTGCGGTTTTCGAAGTAGCGGTTGGTATACTCACAGAGAGTTTCGTCCTTCCTCATCCGCACTCTGGCGAGGTGGTGAGTGTTGCCGGGGCGATTATAGGTCGCTTGGCTGTTGGTCATGAAGAGTCGCGACAAGGTCGCCCATGAGGTGATGCACTCCGCCGGGAGGTTGTCGAGCCACAGGAGTGGCACTTTCCCCTTCACAAGAGGAAAGAATCCTGCCATGTGGTCTTCGTTGCCTCCAGACGCCCGGGCGGCGATGCTGTACATCTTCAACCAAATACTCAGGTCAGAGCGGCCGTCATATTTTTCAATGGCTGGCTTGAAGTCCTTGGGGTATCTGATCGTCCTGAGACGTCGTGAGAACGTAGGGAAGTTGTTGATTGCTCCAGGGATGGCTGATGGGGCGTAAGCTGATGTGATGACGTAGAGGTCATCGGGAGGACCATTGTCCTGGTCGTACTGGGCATGACGCAGGAGCTCTTAGTCATGCATCTGCCGGAGGTCCGTGGCTTGGATGGGGTGATTAGCGTCAAGGGGGTCAGGGACCCTATTGTCGCGGTCGTAGTTAGCACGACGTGCTATCTCCACTTCATCTCGTATGCATTGACGTTGACTGCCCTGGGTGCGATTGGCTTGTACTGGTGGAGGTTGAGCTCCTGCATTCTGTCTTCCGTTGCTGGTGATGTTCTGCTCGTTGGCGGCGTTGTTGGCGACGTTGCCTGCAGCATTAGCGGTAGCGTTCGCTGGTGGGTTGGCAGCTGCGTTGGCTGGTGCGTTGGCAGCAGTGTTGGCAGCGGCATTGACCGGTTGCACAACTTCGTTCTCCCCACCGCCCTCTTCGGCCACGGGCTGAAGAGGAGCATTTCCGTTGTTGTGACGACGATGTCGAGGTCGCTCCGACCTACTCCTGGAGTAGGAACTGGAGGCTGATCTGCTGTATCCCGGTCCTCTTTCTTCGACCTGGGCAGTAGCGATGCGGATATGAGCTTGTAGACATCGTGTCGTAGGAGTATCCTCAAGTTGTCCCAGCTTGGCGAGGGCCGCGCCTAGGTTAGCTTGAGGCGAGTTGTAGACTTCATGGCCATCTTGCTCAAAGTCTTTCAGGAGGTCTCTAGCATGTAGGCGGTGTCGACGAGGCTTGTCTTGATTATGCTGCTGCTGAGGGGCGGCCGGAGCCGCGGGGGGTGGCCCCCGTTGACGACGTTGCCTGCGGGTTGGTCGCCGGCACCTGGTACGACATTGCCCGCGGCTTGACCTGGGGCTCGGGCTGCTGCAGCTGCATCTACTTCCTGCTGGCGACACACAGCTCGTGCGGCATTAGCGTTCTGTCGTTGTATGTGCTGCTCGTCCGTCTCACCAGCTTGAGGGGGTACGTCGGCAGAGACCACGAGGACCTCTCGGTCTGGGATCTCAAACACCTCGCCCGGATAGTTGGGGCAGATGGTCGTGCGGGCGATCTGGAACGCAAGGTAGTCCGGGGACAGCTCGCGGTTGACCTATCGGCGATGAGCCGCGGTGAGAGGTCGGCGAAGCTTCTTGAGCACACAACACTGGTGAGCCGTGTGTTTGGAGTCTTCATGGATGGGGCAAGGGTCGTCGAGGTGACCTCTGCAGTTTCCATGACGTGGAATCTTGAGTCCAGATTGGATCTGGATCTTGTTCTTCATGTAGCGAGACGCTGCATGGGTTGCGTTCCGCAGACCAATAGGCATGCGGGATGAAGATGGAGAGGTCCTGTGAGGGCGCTTGACGCGCTCACAGACCTTGATCGTGTTGGAGAGCATGTCTTCGACACGATCGAGCCCTGCGATCAGGTCGCGAGGAGTGGGTGGGTGGGTTTCCTCCAGCAGATCGAACCCGACCTGCTGGTTGGTGGTGACCGCAGCACTCTCGATGACGAGGCATGCGGCTGGAACGGTAGATTCCGTCAGCATAGAGCCGAAGCAGATGTCGATGGGGTTGGCGAGGATGTCCACCATGCTCTCCGGGAAGATGACGCCGCTTGTCGAAGCCATCGAGTTGCACGAAGAACCCTGGATTCACCCCTACCTGGCGCGCCAACTGTCAGAGGTTTAGATCTAGATAGCCCACAGGGGGGTCAACCCCGGTGGTTTATTTGTTCGGCGGGGTGGAATCTAGGGCTAAGAACTCGAAGGTTGCGCACGAGCACACGGAACACAGAGAACACGACGAGTTTATACTGGTTCAGGCCTCCGAAGAGTAAAACCCTACGTCCAGTTGTCGGTGTAGATTGCTTGAGGATTGCGTATTGTTACAAGGGGTCGCCTTGCCCGCCTTATATTAGCCAGCGAACAAGGTCGGTTCCCAGACTCCTGGTCGGTTGCGACCAGGAGACCTAAGTCTAGTTGATTACAACACTTGCCATATCCGTCGATCTGCTTGGTCGGAATCCACCGATGTCTTGCCTTGCACGCCAAGTCTTGAAGTCGTTTTGGATAAGGTCGTCTGGGGAATCTTCTGGAAGGTCTTCAAGTGGTCGTGTGGGCCGCCAACAAGGTCGGTTAGGCCCACTGTTAGGTCTGCTGGTCTTATGGTAGGCCGGACCCACTTGTCGGGGACGGCCGTGAGCCTGGTCGGTGGGGACCCAGGGGTACCCATGTCTCACAGGAACCACTTGTTCATCTCCTTCTAAACGGAATGAGAGACTCGACATTCCTTCATCAAGTATCGGCTCCATGGTCATGAGAATTTCCAAGGCCAATTCCGTGTGGGTGTTTGCTGACACTCCATTGGAAAATTGCACCCAACCTAGGTGTCCCAACAAGTAATAGATATCCGTACGAAAGCCCAACACTTGGAGAGCTTGGTCGTCGAAGTCGACATTCGCCACAAGTCTCTTCTCAAGGCGAGTGAGCTTCTCCTCCTCCTCCTCCTCCGTCTTGATAATAAACCCATATTTGGAATACCGTGGAGTGTATGGAGGTGGAGCGGATGATCGTGTCGAGCGACGAGGTCGGACGGGCGGCTCCTCCATGTGTCCTTGTGGTTCAGTAAACCGCATAGACGAGCTTCGTGTGGCCCTCATGCCATCGAGGAGTAGAGTGTCATTCCTCCTCGGCAATGTCGTGTCCTCCTCCATACTCCGAGGAGACTCGGAGACCGAGTGCCTCCTCGAAGAGCTTGTTGATGATGGCATGGACGACGATGATCCCTTCTTCTTGGAGAAGAGACTTGTAGTTTTCTTCCACATGGTTGCTGCACTCTTTCTCACAAGTATATCCGGGGTTTTGAACCGGTAGCAAGGCACACAAAAATTATCGGAGTATGGACTTTCAGTGGACTTAGGATGGATTTTGATGGACGAATCAAAGCTCGAAGTGGGAAGCAATGTTTCTGGAGGTTTTGGACTTAGAGCTCAAGAACACAAATAGAGAGCTGGACGAGTGACTTGCCTGAGGAAGACGGGTGCCAGGGGGTGAAATAAATGGGCAGGACGGCCGGCCTGGGCCGACCGGCCTAGGTGCTCTGCTGCTCCACTCGGCTCCAATTTTCTCTAGTGCACTCCATGCTCCTTTATTGCTTTGTGACCGCGTGCTCCACAGGGTTGCACCGCCCAAATGCTCTCATCCACTCCTTTGCTTGCATGATTGATCCTTCCACTTGATTGCTTTGCTTTGAGTCACTTCCATGCTCCCTTGCCTCACATGCTTCCATGAGATTCCTGCAAAACAAAGCTTGAGCTGCCCCCCATGCTTGTCCTTTGCATGTACCTTGATGATAATTGTTGGAGGGGCATCCCGTGATGCATCATGGTGCATGTGTGGTTAAGATAATTCAAATACCTCCCTCTAATCATGTTTTAATGCTAAGCACTCCTCTAATTTCGAAAAATAAAAATTAAACTCAGAGCTTGCAATGAGTTCAAATATAATTAGAGGAGTTTTTAAGCATCGAAAACAAATGTGAGTTGATGTTGACGGTCTATATGTGTATCAAACTTCGTTTGGACTTGCAAGCGGACAAGTCCTCCGTCGTAGTCAAGGAACCCTTCTTCCCTTAAGTGTGAACCCAAGGTATCGAATCCGTGGAACAATGTGTAACGCAAAATCCAATCCAATAAGAGGAAAACACTTTGATCTTGAAAAGGGGTTTTGCATCTAATCTATGGAAGAACCATAAAACACATCTAATCTACTAAACACCAGAGGTAGCAAGAGAAAGAGAGGGGAGAACCAATCTAGAGATTGGATCGGGTCCTTTGTTGAAGTTCCAAAACCGGGAAGAACAAGGCGAATGAATCTCATTAAAAGCTTCTTTAAATCGTGGCTTCCGTTCCAACTCCGAAGACGCCCGCCTTTTGGAGCCACCGTCCTGTCACAACGCACTCCTATTCGTGCGGGTTAGCCTAGGGTGAGTTCAAGAAGAACAAGTTGCAAACGCTCGGTAGGTCAGGTATGCACCTCTAGACACCATGGCTACAAGAACATCCTATGCAATCTATCCGCGGAATAGATCGGAGAATAAGAAAACCCAAGCGAAGGCAAAATCGTAGTGAAAGCACTTGATCGCTAGAAATCGCATTCAATCTTGCAAATTCAACATCACGAATGTATAATACATGGACAAGATCACCACCGGGATCCTACCTTGATCTTGATCCTAGCTCCGGAACTCCGACGTGGTCTTCCATGCAAGGTTCCCACGTCGGCTACGGAAGCCCTAGTCAACCATCTCGACCCTCTCCTCTCCGGAATGGTGTCCCTCTCTTCTCTGCTCCTCGGCGGTGGATGACGAATGAATTGATGCGTGGCTCTTGGCAGGGGGACTAAAAATAGCCCGAGGGTCATCTAGGTCAAAGGGGGCGCCGAACTGACGCCAGAATGGGCTGGGCCGGCCGGCCTAGGCCGACCGGCCTAGGCCCATTTTGGCCCGGTTCGGCCCCAGTTTTCTTCTCATCGCTTCTCGTGTCTTCTAGAACTTTCTTCGAACTGCATGTGGGTCCTTGACATCGTTTCCCCACGGTTTGGATAAGGATGCTTGGCCCATGAACTCCTGCATCTTCTGGTTAGGTCCTCGGTGTTTCACGGCTTCACGCTTTAGTCCTTGGATCACTTGGAGTCATGTTCACCTCGTATCTTGACTTGTGCCGGGCTTCATGACCTTCTTGCAAAGTGCTTGATGAACTGTACCCGGAAGTCCTAGTTTAGGTGCATAATGCCTGCGTAAACAATAAACTCCAAATACCACTTGCGAGTGCGAACTTGATATATGATGAGGTTAGGATCGTTAGTTTGGATATTAAATCAATACAAACATTGAAGGTAAACTCATGGCTAGGTTGACGGAAATTCACCGTCAACATCTCCCCCATGCTTAAACCTTGCTCGTCCTTGAGTAATCCTTCAATGGATATCAGCATTGCCTTCCATTGTTCATACCCTGCACTTGATCATACACGAGAAAACATAATGCTCTCTAAATTTATATTTGTTAAAGTTCCATAGTGTACTAGCCTTCATCTCTACGGAGGGTGGATATCAATTAAGCTCTTCCCACAAGTAATTAGTCATGCTCCCAAATTTCAAATGAATCTCAGAAATTTTGAAGTGTAGAGTAAGATGAATAAAAAGAGCTAAACCAAGTTCAAAAATTTAAACCTTCTTGCATCTTGCTCATGAACTCTCATCTCATCTTGTCTCTCAAGCCTATTTGTTCTACTCCTTTCCCCTCTCAATATATATAAGTGGAAGGTTTTATCTGGAGATTTAGGGAAAAGTTTAGTCCTACCAATATATTATTATTGAGATATTATCAAAACAAGACAAGCTTCTCATGGTCTTACCAAGACTCATCAAAAAGGTCATTGGAAAATCATGTTGTTTCAAGGAGGGGGAGAGAGAAAAATACACACACTTGAGATAGGTGGACATGTGCAAATGGCAAAGAGTGATCCCAAGGCACAAGCAAAGTCCTCGTTATCGGATTGCACATAGTTGGAAAGATGAGTATGGGTCTTGATCTTGAATCCTCTTGAAACTCCTAATGCATCTAGAGAGCCGGGGAGCTTTATTTATTTATTTGTTTATTTTCTTTCTCATATATTTTTAATATTTTTTTTCTTCTCTCCTTTTTCTTTCGCTTTCTTCTCTTCTTCTCTCTCTCTATTTTTTTCTTTTCTCTTTTTTTCTTTCTTTTTCTTTTTTTTATATACTCCTCTTGAACTCTAGATTATATTGTACCTACTCCTTGGCAGCTCCCCCCATGCTAAGACGATTGCACGTCCTCGGGCAAAGAGTTGGGAAAATTTGTGTGCCAAGGTAGGTACTAAAAGTTCTATGTTTTCCTGGACAGAAACACTTGAAATCTTCTAGGGATCCTTCACGCAACCATGTTGTCTTGGAGGTCTCCCAAAATTATACTTCAATCCTTGGCACCTTCATTCTTGTGATCTTCCTCCAAATATTCATCCATACTCAAATGATAGGTTGTGGTCAAGGAGGTAAACACAAAAGGATATATTGGGTTTTATGGGTGGATATCCGGCGAGGTTTGTGAAATTTCTAATGTGGAGATTCACAATGCACGGATAGAAAATGCTAGCAATAAGATAGAAACGCAAAAACAGAATGACCAGCTTCTTAGTCTCGGGCTAGAGAAATCAAGCCCTGAATTAATTCACCCAAAAATAAATCTTGTATACTAAGTTTTTGCACTGAAATAAATATAAGGCTTTGGATAGGTAGAGTAACATGCAAGAGGTATTAATGACAAGGTTAGCATAATTTTTAAGAACAAAAATAGATCATCTTTAACCCATCCAGAATTGAGAGCATGAAAAGAAAACTATGGGTCTTATCTTTATCATAACCTCCGCAAGGGATTAGGATAGCATTTAGATTAATTTCAGATTTGTATTTTAAGAGAGCACTAGCTTAATTATGCATAAAACAAGTACAAAGATGAGAAAAGCGGCAACTTTCATCATATATCAACATGGCATCAACTTATTATCTTCACTAAAGGCGATAAACATGGTGGCAAACCTTATTCATGTTGATTTAAAACAAACACTACTACTAACACACATGCTGAAAATAAATAAAAACTGAAAATGCTAGGCACACAAAATTTTCATAAAAGCTGAAAATAAAGAAAAGAGAAAAGAGAAAATCGAACCGAAATTGAAGGCATCATTATTATTTTTCTTCTTCCTCCTTCTCCATTCTTCATCTTCCGGTGGTTGAGATTGATGATCTTGTGCGTTGTATCCTTGCTCGTAGCATGATCGTGTTGGTCTCTTCTTTTACTTGACTTGGTTTGGATGAGGCGCCATGAATGCTTCGTTGGGCGCCATGTATGGTGGAGGATGTGGCGGCATGGCTGCCCCACTCCCCCATGCTTGCATCGGCACACTTCATAATATGGTGGAGGCGTTGTTATTCCTCCATAAGGTGGTGGCATCGGGATCCCTCCATGTGGTTGTTTATTAGCTTGATGTGCAGCCCCTCCTTCATCTTGGGCTGCAGAGGATGATCCTTCTTCAACAATGCTTCTCCTTTTATTCTTCTTCGCAGGCACAAGAAGTCCTTCCTCTAACCAATTTTTGTCTTCCTTCAACAAATAATCGCAGCCCCATGTTGGAAAGAGGAACATCAACTTGCACCCTCTCCTCTCACCTCCACTAATATATTTTCCTTGCTTCATGTACTCGACCCCCAAAGAAATCCAGACGATGAGAAATTTTGGGTTTGTAACCTTCTCCCGAAATCATTCCCCAAAAATCCTTCTAACATATTTTCTCAACTTGCTCTGGGGCTTCCTTCTTGGGACCAAGCAGCTCTCTAATATATCCATATGGAACTAGTTGCTCTTCATCTTCAAGGAGAAATGAGAGGCACGACACTCCTTCATCAATGACCGGTGCTAATGTATAAGAATTTCCAAGGCAAGCTCCTTGTGAGTGCATACACCAACTCCATTAAAGAATTTCACCCATCCAATGTTGCTCAAGATTTGATAATTATCCGAGTAGAATCCCAACACTTGGAGGGCGTCACCAAGGTCAACGTTTGGTACAAGCCTCTTCTCAAGATGAACAAGCCTCTCCTCCTCCTCCTCCGTCTTCATGATACATCCATTGGAACACCTCGGAGTGTATGGTGGTGGAGCGGATGAACGAGTTGAGCGTCATGGTGGAATGGGCGGCTCTTCCGTGTGTCCTCGTGGTTCAGTGTACCACATGAACGAACTTTGTGTACCCCTCATGCCACCAAGGGGCAGCGTGTTGCTCCTCGGTGGTGCCACATCTTCCTCCATGCTTCGGGGACACTCGGATCGAGTGCCTCCTCGAAGAGCTTGATAATGGCACCTTTGATGATGATGAACGTGTCTTCTTGGTGAAGACATTGGTGGCTATCTTCCACATTGTTGCTGCACTAACTCACAACGAGTACACCAGGGGTTGCTTACCGATGGGAGAAACACACAAGGGAGGTATATGGAGAGTGGAGTTTATTATTATTATGATTATTATATATTTTTTAGAGGGTGGAGCGTGAGGTGCACAAGATAGGATGGATAATAGCTCATAGGGTTTGTGGATTACTTGAACATGCAACTGCCTATCAAGGTGAAGCTAAACTAATTTATTGAGGTGTGAACATGAGGCCACTTTAGCTAAACCTACAAATGATATGTTGATGGGTTCTACGGGAGTAGTGAGACCTATACTCGCGAAAAGCATGGTTGCTAGCCTTAGGCATCAAAGCATTATCAACATAAACAAAAGATTGAAACAAAAGAATCGGTGATAACATGCATGACAAGATCCTCATCCCCATGGAACTCAAATATTTCTAGGTTGTTTCTGGAACTTATGGGCTACGAACTCAAGAACACGAATTAACAAATGCATAAAATACTTACCAGGCGAAGGGGAGCACCGAGGGCCATAAGTGGAGGCAAGGCCAGCCGACCTAGGCTGATCGGCCTAGGGGCCCTCCTACTCCATTTGCTTTGATCTTTCTCCGAGATACTTCTTGCTCCCTTCTTGCCTTGTGTCCGCGTGATCCACGAGATTCCTCCACCCAAATGTTCATAACCACTCCTTTGCTTGCGCGATTAAGGGTTCCACCTCCATTGTTTTACTTCATGTCACATCTTGTTCCCTTTCCTCTTGTGCTTCCACCAATTTCCTACAAAACAAAGCCCTTGCTTCCCCCCATGCTTGTCCTTTACATGTGCCCAAGGTGCCAAATAATGGATACGTGATGCATCGTGGGGCACTATATGTTATTCAAGCCCAAAAATCTCCCTTAATCATGTTTAGATGCTAATCACTCCTCTAATTTTGAAACTTTAAAAATTAACTCAGTGCTAGCAATGAGTCCAAATATATCATTAGAGGAGCTTTTAGGCATCAAAAACAATTATAAAATTTATTTTGGTTGCACCGGGATCGATTGCTTTCATTAATTGATAGCAACTTCCTCCGGCTTGACCGTGGGGGTATAGGTTTAGGTTCTAACTTTGGCCAAACGTGAGAGATAGATATTTTGAATAAAAATAAAGTCAATGGGGCTTAAAAAAATTCTAAATCTAGAGAAACTGGTGGATGTTAAGTTGAATGAAACCAAAAATCAAGTTCCTTAGGTTCACGCGAGTCCTACCATGTGTCAAAGCTTAAAAACATTAAGAAACATAGCAAGGCTCCTCTCGTGTGTTTTTATCATGTAAAACAAGCCAACCTTAACACCATGGAGAGGATGAAAGGTTGGGGTAGGTTCTGAATTTTTTGTGCCAGTTTCTCAAAAATAAGCAAATAAAACTTGGGATGGCTCAAGTCATCGGTTTATGATCAATATAAAATTCAAATAAAATGACTGAGCAATTATAATGTCTCCAAAAATTATTCAACCATATAGGAATTTATAATATGTAATGCGTAGCAAATTCTAAGACCAACTTACTTGAAAAACTTGAAAAATTCTTCGGGTTGCCCTCCCGGTAGCTTGACTCTTCAACGGGTCGTCCTCCCGGTAGCTTATTCATGACTCGACGATCGGGTTGCCTCCCGCAAGCGCTTCGTTTATAGTCTATAGCTATACTTCTTTTCTTCTTCACTTCGGATCAACACTCTTTGCGGGCGTTGCAATCTTGGGGACCCCACTTCTACACCATCCTTGGCTTCGGTGTAGGTTTATTCTTCGGCTTAGTCATCTTTTGGTCTTCACAGGTGAGCGTGGATTCTTGGTCTTGACAGATGCAACCACTTTAACGTTTCATCGCTTCATTCTCCCTTGGCTCATCCCTTCTGATGCGATGATGAGGTGGAAAGTATTTAACATTAGCCATGTTACATACCTCGAATCGTGGTTGACTTGAATGCACTCCTCATGCCATCGATGTCGAACTTGATCTCCCACTTGTCGACATCGATTGCTCCGACGGTCTTGAGGAATGATCTCCCTAGGATGAGTGGCGGATGAGGTTGATCTTCTTTCGATCTTGGAGGTGGAGTTTCTCTTGGAGATTCCGACGATCCTCGGCCTCTGTTTTTAGATCTTGTGTCGCACGTCACCCTTGCCTGCAATGTTTTTCTAGACCGTCCACAAAATATATGTTTTTTTTGTTGGAAATGTATCCGTCCATCTCCGATTAGGGTTAGCAATAAACAAAATAAAGAAAACTAAGAGAAAACTAGGGTTTAGCAAAACCCTAGATTAGATTGATTTTTTTTGGGGTGGTCAAAATCAAGAGATGCAAAAGAAAATCAAGAGAAAAATCGAAAATATTTACAAACGCAATACTAGATTGAATCTTGATTACTTGTTCCCCGGCAACAGCGCCAGAAAAAGGGGCTTGTTGACGGTCTATATGTGTATCAAACTTCGTTTGGACTTGCAAGCGGATAAGTCCTCCGTCGTAGTCAAGGGACCCTTCTTCCCTTAAGTGTGAACCCAAGGTATCGAATCCGTGGAACAATGTGTAATGCAAGATCCAATCTAATAAGCGGGAAAAACTTTGATCTTGAAAAGGGGTTTTGCATCTAATCTATGGAAGAACCATAATACACATCTAATCTACTAAACACTGGAGGTAGCAAGAGAAAGAGAGGGGAGAACCAATCTAGAGATCGGGTCTTTTGTTGAAGTTCCAAAACCGAGAAGAATAAGGCAAATGAATCTCATTAAAAGCTTCTTTAAATCGTGGCTTCCGTTCCAACTCCGAAGACGCCCGCCTTTTGGAGCCACCGTCCTGTCACAACGCACTCCTATTCGTGCGGGTTAGCCTAGGGCGAGTTCAAGAAGAACAAGTTGCAAACGCTCGGTAGGTCAGGTATGCACCTCTAGCCACCATGGCTACAAGAACATCCTATGCAATCTATCCGCGGAATAGATCGGAGAATAAGAAAACCCAAGCGAAGGCAAAATCGTAGTGAAAGCACTTGATTGCTAGAAATCGCATTCAATCTTGCAAATTCAACATCACGAATGTATAATACATGGACAAGATCACCACCGGGATCCTAGCTTGATCTTGATCCTAGCTTCGGGAACTCCGACGTGGTCTTCCATGCAAGGTTCCCACGTCGGCTAGGGAAGCCCAAGTCAACCATCTCGACCCTCTCCTCTCCCGAATGGTGTCCCTCTCTTCTCTGCTCCTCGGCGGTGGATGACGAATGAATTGATGCGTGGCTCTTGGCAGGGGGACTACAAATAGCCCGAGGGTCATCTAGGTCAAAGGGGGCGCCGAACCAACGCCAGAATGGGATGGACCGGCCGGCCTTGGCCGGCCGGCCTAGGCCCGGTTCGGCCCCGATTTTCTTCCCGTCGCTTCTCGTGTCTTCTAGAACTTTCTCTGAACTGCATGTGGGTCCTTGACATCGTTTTCCCCGCGGTTTGGATAAGGATGCTTGGCCCGCGAACTCCTGCATCTTCTGGTTAGGTCCTCGGTGTTTCACGGCTTCACGCTTTAGTCCTTGGATCACTTGGAGTCATGTTCACCTCGTATCTTGACTTGTGCCGGGCTTCATGACCTTCTTGCAAAGTGCTTGATGAACTGTACCCGGAAGTCCTAGTTTAGGTGCTTAATCCTTGCGTAAACAATAAACTCCAAATACCACATGCGAGTGCGAACTTGATATATGATGAGGGTTAGGATCGTTAGTTTGGATATTAAATCAATACCAACATTGAAGGAAAACTCATGGCTAGGTTGACGGAAATTCACCGTCAACAGTCGAAAATATTTTCTGACTACTTTTATTTTGGTCGCACCGGTATTGTTTGCTTCCATTAGTTGAGAGCAAGCGTTTCCCGGCTTGATCATGGGGGCATAGGTTTAGGTCCTAATTTTGGTTAAATGTGGGAGAGAGATTTTGAATGAAATAAAATTAAATGAGGCTTAAAAAAATTCTAACTCTAGAGAAACCAAGGATATGAATTTTGAACAAACCAAAAGTTAAGTTTCTAGGTTCACGTGAGTCCTACCATGTGCTGAAATTTAAATATCATCTAGGAACATAGCGTGGTTCTACTCGTGTGTTTTTAGCATGTAAAACAAGTCAACCATAACATCATGAATAGAATGAAAGGTTGAGGTAGGTTCTGAAATTTTGGTTTTGGTTTATCGAAAAGAAGCAAATAACACATAGGATGGCACATGTAAAGGGTTTATGATCCAAATAAAATATCCAAACAAAATTTATAACTCTAAACATTATCCAACCACTTTAAGTCTATGAATGCCTTGTGTAGCAAATTTTAAAACCAACTTACTTGAAAGACTCGAAAAATCTTGATCGAGTTGTCCTCTCGGTAGCTTATTCTTGACTCGACGAAATGGGTTGCCTCCCACCTAGCGCTTCGTTTATAGTCCATGGCTAGACTTCTTCACTTGTTTACTTCGGATCAACGCTCTTTGCGGGTGTTGCCATCTTGGGTACCCACTTCCGCACCATCTTTGGCGCAGGCTTATTCTTCGGCTTAGTCATCTTTTTGGTCTTCACAGGCGGCTTTTGTTCCTTGATCTTGACGGATGCAACAACTTCTTTGATTTCCTTCGCTTCCTTCTTCTCCGGCTCTTCCTTCTTCCTTGGCTCTTCCTTACTAACGTGACAATGAGGTGCACTATATTTAACTTTGCTCATGTTGCATACCTCGAAGCGTGATCGAAACTTGAAGGAACTCCTCTCGTCGTTGATGTCGAACTTCATCTCCCCCTTGCCGACGTCGATGGTAGCTCCGACGGTCTTAAGGAAAGGCCTCCCAAGGATGAGCGGCGGCTTCTCCCTTTCTCCCATCTCGAGCACCACGAAGTCGACGGGGATGAAGTGGTGTCCGACCATCACGGGCATATCTACGGCGATGCCCAAAGGATAGTGAATGGAGTTGTCACCCAACTCCAAGCACATGGCCGTAGGCTCTAGCTCCAGTAGGCATAGCTTCTCGAACATGTCCCTTGGAATGACACTCACACTTGCTCCAAGGTCGCATAATGCTTTCTCAAACTTGAAGGAACCAACAGAACATGGAATCGTCGGGCATCCGGGGTCTCCTTGCTTCTCTAGTCTGTTTGCAATAGCAGCACTACATTGCTCGGACATCTTGACGTGATCCACCCCGAGTGTTGCTATCTCATACTTGTTTGCAAGTATATATTTGCAGTAGCGAGAATATGTAGGAACTTGAAGCGCGTCCAATAGCGGCATGTTGACGCTCAACCTACGCACAACTTCCACAAACTTCTCAAAATGATTATGAAGTTTACCTCGGAAGTAGCGAGGCTTGAGTTGTGGCATCTTCGTGTCTTCTCCCGGCATCTCAAACTCGGGCTCTTCGGTGATGATTTCGGTAACCTTCTCCTTAGCAAATTCCTCCGCCTCGTTAGATGGTTTAGGCTTTCTAGCTCCCGCGGAATGCTCCGGATCCTCGGTCTCCTTCCCCGAACAAGTTTGAATGGCCTTCGCCGTCTCGGGGCCTTGAGGTTGCCCCGGAAGCTTCCCTTCATTAGCGGATAGGCGCCCGACAAGTTGTCCCACTTGTGTCTTGAGCATCTTCATCATGTTGAGCACTTGATGGTTGGAGCTTCCGACCTCCGTCACCTTGCTATCGATGTTTTCCAACACCTTGTCTATGGCTTTGAACTTAGTGACGGTGTCCTTATTGATCTTAGCTTGCTCGTCTATGAAATCCTTCAATTGCATACGAAGAGGAACCGAATTTGGAATGGACGAACTTGCATTAAATTGAGGTCTACCTTGCCTGTAGCGGAAGTTCGGCAAATCTCCCTTCCTCATGTAGTCGAGCATCTTGGCTTCCTCTGGGCGATCTTTCTGGACATGGCCATACTCTCTGCACTCTTCACATGTGGATCTTGCTTCAGCAGCATTTACGTCTTGAGCTTCTTTCTTCTCTATCTCCAT
This sequence comes from Cenchrus fungigraminus, assembly GCA_036936925.1. Taxonomy (NCBI): domain Eukaryota; kingdom Viridiplantae; phylum Streptophyta; class Magnoliopsida; order Poales; family Poaceae; genus Cenchrus; species Cenchrus fungigraminus. Next base: position 114,133,005 of record CM072768.1, on the reverse strand, counting down.
CTTCTCCAACCTCCTCATAAGCGAGTCGATCTTGCCTTCGAGTAGATCTTCTTTCTCCACTTGCAAGACTCCTTTGACGTTCCCCGTGGGTTGAACCGGAAGTAAACATCCGGATGACGCCCATGTGTCATTGTCCGCGACCTTCTTGAATAAAGTGAAAGCTTGGGTCGGTGTAAGCTTGATGATGGATCCTCCCGCCGATGCATCGATGATCGTCCTTGACGCCATGGTGAGTCCTTGGTAGAACTTTTGAACGAGATCTTCCTTTGGGAATTTATGATGTGGCACCGCCTGAGTGTACTCATTGAAGCGCTTGAAAGCTTCCAATATGGTCTCCGTAGGATATTGAGCAAAAATAGCAATCTTATTGCGCAAGCTTTGAGTCTTACCCGGTGAGTAGTATTCCTTCATGAAGGCTCTCATCAAAGCCTCCCAATTTTGCACCATCTCCGCCGGTTGAGTGTAGAACCATTACAAAGCTTTTCCGAGTAGTGAGAATGGAAAGAGCCTTGCCCTCATTTGGTTTTGAGTCACCCCGTCCATGTTGAATGTCTAACAAAGTTGAATGAACGCTTGGAGGTGAAGGTTGGAATCCTCTTTACTGGTGAAGGGTGAATGTTGCACCATGCAGATTGTTGAGGTCTTGATCTCGAACGACCTTCCGATCTCTGCGAGGTTGAAGATTGGTAGGTCGACGATGTCCGGGGTGCATAGCTCCCCGATCTTGCACTCCGGCTGCGGATGTTCTCCCATCAGTTGCGGTTGAAGTTGATTTTCCCTAGGGCTTGGAGGTAGTGATTCCTTTGGAGGCTCCGACGATCCTTCGGCCTCCGCTTTTGGATCTGCAAATTCCAGCTTTTTAGCTTGTTCTTCACATCTCCTTAGCCTGTAAAGTTTTTCTGGATCATCCACAAAATTTTTGGGTTTGTTGGAGAGGTAGCCGTCCATCTCCTGTTAGGGTTAGCAATAAACAAAATATATACAAAAACAAAGGTAAAAACAAATCTAAGAAAACTAGGGTTAGTCAAACTAGATTAGATTGATTTTGAGGATGATCAAAAGTTAGTAGATGCAAAAATAAAAACCAAAAGAAAACTGAAAATATTCACAAAAAGCAATAAAAGATCGAATCTTGATCACTTGTTCCCCGGCAACGGCGCTAGAAAAAGGGGGCTTGTTGATGGTATATATGCATATCAAACTTCGTTTGTATTGCAAGCGAACAAATCCTCCGTCGTAGTCAAGGGACCCTTCTTCCCTTAAGTGTGAACCCAAGGTATTGAATCCGTGGAACAAATGTGTGATGCAAGAACCAATCTATTAAAGCCGAGAACACTTAGATCTTCAAAGGAAACTCTTATGCATCTTATCTGAAGAACACCAAGAAAACGAATCTAATCTAATGAAAACCGAAGGTAGCAAGAGATAGAGAGGGGTAGGTAAACCAATCTAGCGAGATTGGATCAAGCTCCTGTTGAAGTTCCAAGCAAAGAAGAATAAACCAAATTCAATCTCATAAAAAGGTTCTTTAAATCACGGCTTCCGTTCCAACTCCGAAGACGCCCACCTTTTGGAGCCACCGTTCTGTCACAACGCACTCCTATTCGTACGGGTTAGCCTAGGGTGAGTCCAATGGACAAGATGAAATCTCTTGGTAGGTCAGGCGTGCACCTCTAGCCACCACGGCTACAAGAACACCCTATGTGATCTATCTCGACAATAGATCTTAAAGTGGGGAAAACCAATCGAAGACAAAGTCATAGAAGAAGCACTTGATCGCTAGAAATCAGATTGCAATTTGATAATTCAATATGCTCAAAGGTACATGGACAAGATCACCACCGGGATCCTACCTTGATCTTGCTCCTAGCTCCTGGAACTCCGACGTGGTCTTCCTTGCAAGGTTCCCACGTCGGCTAGGGAAACCCTAGACAACTAGCTCGACCCTCTACTCTCCGGAATGGTGTCCCCCTCTTCTCTGCTCCTCGGTGGCGAATGGCCAATGAATTGATGTGTGGCTCTTGGCAGGGGGGGCTATAAATAGTTCGAGGATCGTCTAGGTCAAAGGTGGCGGCGAATGGTGCCCGAAATGGGCTGGGCCGGCCGGCCGGCCGGGCCCACTTCGGCCCATTTCGCGGCCTCCTTTGTTGGCGATGCTTCCCGTGTCTTCTAGAACTTTCTCCCTTCTGCATGTGGGCCCTTGACGTTAGTTTCTCCACGGTTTGGATAGAGCTTCTTGTCTCGCAAGTTTTAGCATTTTCTGTTTAGGTCGTCGGAGTTTTTCATCTTCACGGGTTGGTCCTTGGGCTTCTTGGAGTCATGTTCACTTCATTGCTAGACTTGTGCCGAGCTTCATGGTCTTCTCACGAGGTGCTTGATGAACTTTACCCGGAAGTCTTGCTTTTAATGCTAAATCCCTACATAAACATTAAACTCCAAAACTGACATGCACGAACGAACTTGTTATATCAAGGGGTTAGTACCAATGGATAAGATATAAAATTGATGCCAACACCGAAGGTAAACTCATGGCTAGGTTGACGGAAATTCACCGTCAACAACGATCGCACGACACCAAGGTCGCCGAGTCCCGCAACCAAGAGGAAGCGGGAGCTAGAAATGAAGAGGATGGAGGAAGATGTCCGTCGCATAAAGGAGGCACAGCTGGCTAAGGCTAGCGTTCAAGCCAAAATGCCGGCGAAGGTGCCAGGTCAGCTCTTGAAGCCGAAGGCACGTGTGAAGGTGGTAGTGAGGTAAGACCTCAGTACCACGTTTAACACATAATTTTATGTACAAGGTCGATGCACGCCGACAAACTAACTATTTCAGGTCGGACGCCGAACCTTAGAGCACCTCGGGTGCCCAGGGATCTCCTGCAAGGACGACGACGTCCGAGTAGGAGATAGGAACTCAGAGTTCTGTTGGAGGCTTGGAAATGTCGACTTCCCCGCTCATTATCGATGTGGAGCCGATCAACACGGTACCGACCACGTCAGCTCAGGGCCTAGCCGTGGATCAAGCTCAGATTGAGCAACCACAGCAAGACCCAGAAACAACTGTCGGGGCAGTGCCGGGTTTGACGTCGACAGCTCAAGGGCTGAAGAGGCGAGAGATCGACTGGAATGGCACCCCCTGTTAGGATGACATCTACGATGATGATGAAGATATGATGGCCGTCCGCCGGTCGATCTTGACGCTTAACCAAGCATTTGAGGTAAATTACTACCCATGAGTTTAGCAATTAACTTAGCATGTAAATGTGATTAGTCGCCTGACTTGTGTCTTTGAAGCAGTCACTGGCGAACCGTGCCAAGGGCAGGGCCGACCAATGCAAGAATGCCACAGCCATGCACCTGCGGGCACAACAGCTTGAGCAGGACCTCAAGCAGGTCAGGGAGGAGGCTGCTACCGAGAAGAAGAAGCTCTAGGAGGAGTTAGAGGTAGAGCAGCTCAAGGTTCTGCAGGCCGACACGTTGCTGCAGAATACATGCGCTGGTAAGGCTAGTTTCACACGACCTTTACATCTGACTCATTATTGATGACCTTTGCGAAGATGACGATGTCTTGCTTGTTGCAGAGTTCCACAAGGAGAAGGGCCAGCTTAAGCATGACCTCAAGGTCGCCAAGGGTAGGGTCCAGAGCCTTGAGAAAGACCTGTGAGAAGCTGATGCGGGGGGCGAAGAGCTGAAGAAAGTAATGAAGGCTGTCGTAGAGAGTGAGTGCACTGTGTGCCAGAAGCTGGCTTATGAGAAACAAAGCACAAAAGGACCTTGAGGTCAGTCTCATGGTAGCTTTGCAATCGTTGAAGAATGACCAGGTGACCATTGCAGGGCTTGAAGTGGAAGTCAACGACCTGTAGAATGTCGCCGGCCATGTTATGGACATGGTGGTTCCGCAGGTTGTCGGGGAGGAGCCCAAGCCAACCATTGACCGGCTTATGGCCGCACCCCAGAAGCTAGTGGATCTCTTGAGGACGATGAGCTTGACGGTGGCTGTGGAGTCGCTGGTGCGCGTGAAGTCGCACTTCCTCAAGGTCGACATGGCCAAGGTCGGGGAAGGCCCAGATGCAGCGAAAGACCACAGAGCCGTAGAGACAGAGGTACAGCTAGCGGTGGAGAATATAATGGATGCCATTGATTACGAAGCTGATGATGATGACGAGTAGTCATAGCCTCAGAGTTGTACCCCCTCTTCCCCATGTCATGTAAATAACAATGATGATCTATTTTGGGCTTGCATGTCGTGTTTAATTTATGTTTGCGTGAGCTTGGTAGCCCAGAGGCGTTGTGTTGTAATATGCCCCGCTAACCACTACTCACGAAAAGGCTAGCTTACCGACCGCCATGGCTCAGCGGGGAGCCTTACATGTAGCCGACGCGCGGGGAGAGTCTAGGACTCTGGTTTTGCAACCACACGACGAAGCAAGCTCGTAGAAACATGAAGTAAACAATCGTGAGAGACGATGTTCTCAGGTCGAACGACCATTGTGTTGGCATAGCCAAGCCCCCAAGCATGTCGAGAGGGAGGAACAAAACTTCAACCTCAGGTCTTTCGACCCTTGTGTTGGCTTTCGCCAAGCCCCCGAACATATCAAGGGGGAGGGAACATGACATGGAAGAAAGAGGATGGCACTCGAGACACAGCAGATGACTGCTTAAAACTAATATTTATGTAACTGAAAGTACAAAGATGAGGAATACATAAGTGTAATGAAAACTATTCTACGGATAGAATCGGCGAAGGTGCTCCACATTCCATGGGTTAGGGACCCCTTGGCCGTCGCCCCACTGGAGGCAATATGTAGATGGGCTGATGACTTTTGTGACGATAAAAGGTCCCTCCCAAGGGGCGGACAACTTGTGCATGCCGTCGGTCTTCTGGGTACGCCGTAAGACTAGGTCACCAACATTGAAGGAGCACTCCTTGACGTTGCGATCATGATAACGATGAAGTTGTTGGTCGTGGCGAGCCTGCCGTATGACAGCTGCCACTCTTTGTTCCTTGAGGTTGTCGAGGTCGATGCGACGAGTCTTCTCAGCTTCTCCTTCCTCGTAGAACTATATGCGTGGGGCTCCAAAGGTGACGTCGGTGGGTAGGATGGCCTTTGAGCCGTAGACTAGGAAGAAGGGCGAGAAGCCCGTAGCTGAACTAACCTAGCTCTGGAGACCCCAGATCACGTCGGGTAGCTCGGCTAGCCAACGAGAAGCGTAATTTGATGCGTCATCAAAGATACGATTTTTGAGAGCTCGGAGAACCATGCCATTAGCACGCTGGACCTGGCCGTTGCACCGAGGGTGGGCGACCGACGAATAGTAGACATCAATCATGCTGTCCTGGCAAAAATCCAAGAAGGATGATCCTGTGAAGGCCGACCCGAGGTCGGTGATGATTCTATTGGGCACACTGAAGCGATGTGTTATTTCCTTGATGAATTTTGCCGCTTCTTCTGACGTGACCTTGGGGACAGGTCGGACTTCAATCCACTTGGTGAATTTGTCAACAGCAACGAGGATGTGTTTGTAGCTGCCAGGAGCGGTTCTAAACGGTCCTATGGAGTGGAGGCCCCACATAGCGAAGGGCCATGATGGGGGAATTGTGCGCAGGGTCTGAGCTGGCAGGTGCTGCTGTTTGGCAAAGAATTGGCATCCTTTGCACCTCTTCACGAGGTCTTTGGCATCATTCATGGTCGTGGGCCAGTAGAAACCAGATCGATAGGCCTTGCCGACTAGGTTGGCGGATGCTGCGTGGCAGCCACACTCACTGCCATGGATCTCAGCCAGGAACTGAAGACCTTCGGATCACAAGATACACTTCATCAGCACGCCAGTAGAGGCGGTTTTTCTGTAGAGGTCGTTGCCGATCATGATGTAGTTGGCACTACGCCGGGTGATGCGTTCTCGCTCTGCTTTGTCGTTTGGGACCCTCTGGTGGACCAGGACGGCCAGGAAAGGCTCGCGCCAATCATCCTCTTTTTCTGTCATCAGCACGTCACGGGGAGGTGCTGGAGTTGGGTCGGGCTGACCTTGGTCCGGATTGTCCGGATCCAAAGCTTGATGGACGGCTTGCGTAGGTCTTGGACGAACACACCCACCGGGACTAGAGCTCTCTTGGAGCCTAGTTTGGATAGGACGTCGGCAGCGACGTTGTTGTTGCATGGCACATGCTGGAACTCGATCCCCTCGAAGTGGCCTTCGAGCTTTCGAATCTCAGCGCAGTAAGCATGCATTGTGTCTTTGACACAATCCCACTCCTTATTGACCTGCTCAATGACGACCTTAGAATCACCATAAGGCAGCAGTTGCTTGATGCCAAGGGACACTGCAATTCGGAGCCCGTGGATTAAAGCTTCGTACTCTGCTCCATTGTTGGAGGCCTTGTAGTGTATCTGCAGGACGTATTTAAGTTGTTCTCCCTGAGGAGAGATGAACAGCACACTGCCCAGCGCCCTCGAGGTTAAGAGCACCGTCAAAGTACATTATCCAGTGTTCAGGCCGCTCCTTGGGAGGGGGCATCTAGATGTCTGTCCATTCTGACACAAAGTCAGCCAGAATCTGCGACTTGATTGCCTGCATGGGGCAGAACTCGATGTCGAATTCGCCGAGCTCGACCGACCACTTGACGATGCGGCCATTGGCGTCGCGGTAACAGATGATCTCCCCTAATGGGAAAGACGAAGGCACCTTGATCTTGTGAGCTTCGAAGTAGTGCTGCAGCTTTCTTGACGTGATCAGGAGTGCATAGAGCAAATTCTGAGGCTGTGAATAATGTGTTACTGAGGACCGGAGTGTCCGAGGACCGGTGGATGGTCGCTCCCTGGTGTGATGAGTGATTGACAACGTGGTGTGGACTAACTCTTGGTCGAGTATTGCAGGTGCAGGTTGCGGCTTGACTCGTGTTGGTACAGGTGAAGAGCGGGCGTGAAAGGTCTTAGCCTTGCGGGGCCTCTGAGGAGTGGAGAGACAAGTAGGCTCGGCTCGATGGACCCGATGGCCGGACGGGGTCAAGTGCGGGCCGCATGGTGGCAAGAAAAGCAAGACAAAGTCGTGGACAGGAGCCGGTGCAGGGTAGCGGCTCACGACCGGAGTCTGCACGCGGGGTTTGCGGCGGTTCACCACAAAACCGTCGGATTACTTGGTTGAGCCACAAAACCAAGACCGGAGGCTCGGCGGGCGGAGACGGGATCCGGGCGCGTCGAGAAGCTTCGATGCCGGCGGACACGTGGCGGGATCGCAGGGCTTGCGTCGGGAGGACGCGGACTGCGGCAAAGGCGTGGCCATGCGATGAAGAGGAGTGCTACATGACCTATTTGCCCCTGAGGGGTTTGTATCTCAACTTAAGTGCTAGGGGTAGCTTGGTCATTTGCCCGACCTGTTGGGACTCATATATATTAGCTCTAGGGTTTCTGGGCAAACCATCCATCCGGACTGCTTCTCATTTCCTTGCTCCATAGGCGTAGATTTTCTTCACCGCTTTGTAGAGAATCTGACCTCCGAGTGTATGGAAGCATTCATGGTTGCGTTGATTTCCTTCTTGTATCTCGTGTGATTTTCATGTTTTTTTCGAGCTATTTTCGTTGGATTTTCGTGCGCTCCTTGTTCCTTCGATTCTGAGGTGTTTGGGTTCGGATTTGTTGGTGGGGATCATGGATAGATGTCTTGTGCATCTTTGTGCTTGATCTTGACCCCCAATCTCCGGATTTGGCCTCCGATTGAAGGATTTCGGTTGGAACCCTAGCTTTTTGGTAGAGCTCGGTTGCGATTCGATTTCCGGTGATTTATTTCGTTTGAGGTCTCAAGTTTTGGGGTATAGCATCTCCTAGGGACGCTTCACATCTCCCCCAAGTCTTGCCTCAAGAGCTCAAGCCGTTTGGGAGATCCATAGACGGATAGGGGATTTCGTGCATGCGTTTTCAAGCTCGGGCTGCTCTGTCTGCACCTGGCAGACTGTCCGCGCCTGATCGGTGGACCGTCCACGAGGAGCCTGGCAGCTGGCTGTTCGTCGAGTTCTTCGCGAGTTCTTGAGCCGCTTCGTTTCGATCCGTTGGGTCGGTAGGTTTTGGTTGGAAGTTGTTGGCCGGACCGTCCGCCCGGTGAGGCTGGACTGTCCGCGAGGAGCGGACCGTCCGCGGTGAGCTCGCGAACCGTCCAAATTTCGGAGGGTGCATACTGGAGGTTCGGGGTCTTTTTGCGGACCGTCCGCCCCTGACCCGCGGACCGTCCGCCTGCGCCTCGCGGACCGTCCGCTCGGTCACCTCGGACTGTCCGCCTGGGACTTCACAGATTGCCTAAGTCCTTTGCTTCTTGAGTTGCGCTTCCGTGTTGCTTTGAGTTGGGGTTTGTTCCTAGGATTGGTAGGTCCGTTGTGACTACGCGACCTTGGCAAACTCGTGTGGGAATCCTCGGTTGTGAGTTTGGGGTATAGGCCAAGTTCATCCTTCGGGAAGAATTTTTATCGGCTCCCATTCACTCCCCCCCCCCCTCTGATCGTCTAATCGGTCCTTCAGTTATAGCATCGGCCAGGACCTCGCTTACGTAATACACAGGTCGCCGAACAGGGTAGACCTGCCCTTCTTCTTCTCGTTCGGTGACGAGAACCATGCTGACCACATTAGTGGTGGCCGAGATGTAGAGGAGGAGTGTTTCCTTCGGGATTGGAGGCGTCATGATTGGTGGCGAGGTTAAGGACTCCTTGAGAGCCTCTAAAGCTTTCTGCACGTCTTCATCCCACACGAACTTATCCGCCTTCTTCAATAGCTTGAAGAAGGGCAGGCCTTTTTTGCCGAGCTTGCTGATGAAACGACCTAGAGCCGCCATCATACCAGTGAGCCTCATGACGTCTTTCTTGCAAGATGGTTTTGCCATATTGCGGATTGCGTCGATTTTGGCAGGATTGGCTTAACTGCCTCGGTGCCCCACCATGAAGCCCAGGAGCAATCCAGAGGGGACACCGAAGACACACTTGGTCGGGTTGAGCTTCCATTGGTAGGTGCGTAGGTTGGAGAAGGTCTCGGTGAGGTCAGCGATGAGGTGATCTTCTTCAGTGGTCTTGGCGACCACATTGTCAACGTAGGCTTCCACGTTCTTGCCGATCTGAGACGCCAAGCACTTCAGTATCACCTTCTGATAGGTGGTGCTGGCGTTTTTCAGGTGAAAGGTCATGACCTTATAGCAGTAGATGCCGTTGGACGTTATGAACACCGTTTTATCTTGGTCGTTAGGGTTCAAGGCTATCTGGTGATACCCTGAATAGCAGTCGAGGAAGCATAGCAGGACGCTACCAGCCGTGGAGTCCACGACCTGGTCGATGCGAGGGAGAGGGAAGGGGTCCTTCGGGCAGTGCTTGTTAAGGTCGGTGTAGTCGATACACATCCTTAATCCTCCAGTTTTCATGGGTACAAGGACTGGGTTTGCGAGCCAAACCGTGTGTTTATATTCTCGAATAAATCCTACAGCTAAGAGCTTACAGACTTCTACTTCTATGGCTTGCTTTCTATCTTTCGCAAATCATCGGAGCTTTTGCTTTATAGGTCTTGCTGTCTTGCTTACTTCAAGGGCGTGCTCAGCCAGCTCCCTGGGGGCACCGGGCATGTCGGATGGACTCCATGCGAAGATGTTAGCATTGTCCCGGAGGAAACTGGTGAGCACGAGTTCCTATTTTGGGTCGAGGTCGTCCCCAATGGTGACTTCCTTGGTTGCGTTGGGCAGGCCGAGGCAGACTTTCTTCACTGCGGGACTTGCGTCCAAGGTGGTGGCTGTGCGCTTCTGTTCTGGCACCTCCAGAGTAGTTTGGTCGATCTTGGCGGCCTGAGCGACCATGACTATACCTGCAGCCCTGCATGCAGATGTTGCTGCGAGGTCGATAGTGTCGCTCTCGCACTTGAAGGAGATGATGAGGTCGCCGTAGACGGAAAGGATTCCATTTGGCGCTGGCATCTTCATGATGAGGTAGGTGTGATGCGGGATGGCCATAAACTTGGCCAACATAGGTCAACCAAGGATGGCGTGGTAGGAGGAGTGGAAGTCCGCTACCTCGAACGTCAGGTACTCCATGCGAAAGTTGTCTTCTTTGTCGAACGTGACCGGTAGGCATACACGACCTATGGGGTATGCAGCCTTGCCGGGCACAACCCCGTAGAAGGGTTCGTCGCAGGCGGTCATCTTGGTGAAGTCAAAGTCCATCTTCTTCAGTGTTTCGGTAAAGATGATGTTTAAGCTGCTGCCCCCATCGATGAGGGTCCTAGGCAGAAAGGCGTCGTCCACTATGGTGTTAACGACCAGCGGGTAGGTCCCGGGGTCGGGTATGTGCACCCAGTGGTCTTTTCTGGAGAAGGTGATGGGGAACTCCGACCACCGCAGGGGTTGTGGAGTTTCGGTGTTGACCTGGCCGATCTCCCTTGCATTCGATTGTTGTTGTTTGTTGCTCTTAGCTGCTTGGCGGCTACCGACGATGAAGTTGATCTGTCTGTGGGCGTTCTGGAACGCATCGTTAGGGTTGCCACCTTTAGGTGGTGGTGGGGGAGAAGGCTCCTTTCTACGATTACCGTCGTTATTCCGGTCGTCGCAACGATCTTCGCGGCGGATGAGATGGTAGTTGTTAGGTCGCTCCTCACGGCGATTGTTGCGTCGGTCATCGCAGCGATCGTCGCGGCGGTCGTCACGACGATCTCTGTCGTCGTTGCGACGGTAAGGTCGCCAGTCGTGGTAGTCGCGTCGATCAGGTCGATGGTTGCAGTTGTTATAGCGTCGGTCATTGTTCTGTTTGACGTTGTTGTCGCTCTTGGTCTTCTTTGGTTCTGGAGGGACGCCCAGGGCGCGCTACAGCTGCTCACACTCCCTCATGGTGTGCTTGGCGTCACGGTGGAACTGACACTAGTCGTCCAGCATGCAGTTGAAGTCACCTTCGAGGAAGGTGGAAGGTCTTGGTGGGTCGGTCGCGTAGACCTCGCCAAATCGCTTGCGTGACCTACCGCCGCCATCGGTTTCCATATGGTCGTCGACTTTGTCGCCTTTGAAGTCATGCACAACTGCGTATTGGGTGTCGACGAGCTTGTCGACGTAGGCCATGAGGTCGGCGATGGATTCAGCACCGGCTTCATGGATCTTCTCGAAGAGCTTGAGGTTGGTGACTCCCTTCTTGTAGTCGTCTATCACGTCCTCATCCTTGACACCAGCGAGGGTGTTGCGGTTCTCGAAGAAGCGGTTGGTGCATTCTCAGAGAGTTTCACCTTTTCTCACCGCACTTTGGCAAGGTGGTGGGCGTTGCCGGGGCGGTTGTAGGTCGCTTGGTAGTTCGTGGTGAAGAGTTGTGATAGGGTGGCCCACGAGGTGATGCACTCCGCGGGGAGATTGTGAAGCCACAGGAGTGGTGCTTGGCCCATCACGAGTGGAAAGTATCCTGCCATGTGGTCTTCGTTGCCTCCGGACGCCTGGGCGGCAATGCTATACATCTTGAGCCAAATACTCAGGTCGGAGCGACCATCGTATTTTTCAATGGCTGTCTTGAAGTCTTTCGGGTATCTCATCGTCCTGAGACGTCATGAGAAAGTTGGAAAGTTGTTGATTGCTCCAGAACTGGATCCTGGATTGTAGGCCGTCGGGACGATGTAGAGGTCGTCGGGAGCTCCGTTGTCTTGGTCGTACTAGGCACGACATCGGAGTTCGATGTCATGCATCTCGCGGAGCTCTGCTGCTTGGATGGGGTTGTTGGTGTTGAGGGGGTCCGGGACCCCATTGTCACGGTCGTAGTTGGCGTGGCGCTCGATCTCCACTTCATCCCGCACGGGTTGACGCTGTTGCTGGCTGCCTCGGAGGACGCATGTAGCTCGTACTGGTGGAGGTTGAGCTCCAATGTTTTGTCCTGCGCTGTCGGCAGCGTTCTGCTGCTGGTTGCTAGCGGGGTTGGCAGTGTTGTTGGTGGCGTTACCAGCAGCGTTGGCAGCGGCGTTGGGCGGCTGCACGACTTCGTTCTCTCCACCTCCCTCTTCAGCTACGGGCTGGAGAGGAGCATTGTTGTTGTTGTTGTGATGATGGCGAGGTTTCACCGACCTACTCCTGGAATAGGAACTTGAGGCCGACCTACTGTATCCTTGGCTTCTCTCTTTGACCTGGGCGGTGGCGACACAGATGTGAGCTTTGCAGACGTCGGGTCGCAGGAGTATCTCCAAGCTGTCCTAGCTCAGCTAGGGCCACGCCTAGGTTAGCTTGGGGCGAGTTGTAGACTTCGTGGCCATCTTGCTCAAAGTCCCTCAGGAGGTCTCTGGCACATAGGCGATGTCAACGAGGTTCATCTTGGTTTTGCTGCTGCCGAGCGGCGGCCGGGGCCGCGGGGGGTGGTCCCCCAGCGGCGTTCTAGACGATGTTGCCTGCGGGCTACCCACCGACACCAGGTATGACATTGCCTGCGGGCTGACCTGGGGCAGCTGCTGCAGCTGCGGCATCTGCTTCTTGCTGGCGGTGCTGGGCTCGCGCAGCGTTGGCGTTCTCTCATTGCTGACGTTGTTCATCTGTCTCACCGGCTTGAGGCGGTACATTCTCAGAGACCACAAGAACCTCGCGATCTGGCGCTTCATACATGTCGCCCGGATTGTTGGGGGAGATGACGGCGCGTGTGATGTGGAATGTGCCGCAGTCCGGGGACGACGCACGATTGATCTGGCGACCGTGAGTCACAGCTAGAGGTCAGCAAAGCTTCTTCAGCACACGACAATGGCGAGCCGTGTGTTTGGAGTTCTCGTGGACAGGGCAGGGGTCATCGAGAGGACCTCTGCGGTTTCCACGAGATGAGGTGTTGGACCCTGATTTGATCTAGATCTTCTTCTTCATGCGGCGGGAGGCCGCATGAGCTGCGTTCCGCAAGCCAAGAGGCATGCGAGGTGGAGGTGGAGTGGTCCTACGAGTGCGCTTGATGCTTTCGCAGACCTTGATCGTGTCACAGAGCATGCCCTCGACGCGATCGAGCCCCACGATCAGGTCGCGAGGAGTGGGTGGGTGGGTTTCCGCCAACAGATCGGATTCGACCTGTTGGGTGGAGGTGACCGCAGTGTTCTCGATGACGAGACAGGCGGCTGGAGCGATGGGTTTCGCCGTCATTGAGCCAAAGCAGAAGTCGACGGGGTTGGTGAGGAAGTCCGCCATGCTTGCCGGGAAGACGACACCGCTTGGTGAAGCCATCGAGTTGCACAAAGAACCTTAGATCACACCCCTACCTGACGCGCCAACTGTCAGAGGTTTAGTTCTGCACAACCCACAGGGGTGTCAACCCCATTGATTTATTTGTTCGGCGGGGATAGATCTAGGTCTAATAACTCGAAGGTTATGCAGGAGCACAAGGAACACAAAGGACACGGTGAGTTTATACTGGTTCAGACCTCCAGAGAGTAAAACCCTACGTCTAGTTCTTGATTGTATTGCTTTAGGCGGATTGCGACTTGGGATGACTTAGCCTCAGGGTTTCAGCCTTGTCCGCCCAAGGCTCGGGGGCTACTCCAAGTAGTACTTGAGGACGCTCAAGAACTACTCGAAGAGACTTCAAGACTACTCGAACTACTACTCTCGACTACAACATGTTCGGGGGCTTGTCGGGCATACACCTCGGGTACCCATACAAGGAAGGATGAAGACGGACTCCTACTAGAATTCC